>LR990951.1:1407737-2798782 GCA_905163415.1 Noctua fimbriata
ATCTACTTGATAGAAGCTGCCCGTGTTTCCGAAAAAGAGCAAAATACAAGGTGTAAACGGACCCTTCACGAAGCCGTCAACCAAGCATTCTGTACATCAAACTAAGTAACTTTACGCAAATATTATTGCTGGGAAACGACTTTTTTTGGGGTAGAAAATCACGGTTTTCGGTAGGATCCATCAATGCAATGTATTAATTGCAACTGGTACATTGTATTGGATGCGTGCAGTGAATAGTACAGAAGTCAAGGAGGTATTTAAAGTAAAGTCAGTAATGTTGAAAAAACACACTTTTAACATTAAAAACTTGTGTTTAAAAAAAATGTCTGTAAAAAATAGTAGTAGTAATGGTCCAGGACCAAAAAATGCGATAATTTTTAGTGCCTTTCGGCTTCGTTCTCTTTCCAGTCGTCCTTCAGTCCAGTCTATAACAAGTTCTCTTTGTAAATCTTTTGAACGCTAAAGCATAAACGAACGCGTGCCCATCACGCCAAGCCACAATTTCACCTACCATTTTGTAACATATTTGTGTTGTTTGGCGTGCACGCGCTTGCTTGTCATGTGTATGTGTTAATGGTAATCAAAAACCGAATTTAAATCAGTTTTTCTATGTAAAAAGGATGACTCAGTAATCTATGGGAAATCTACATTATCGAAATGACCCTGTAAGTATAAAACGGACACAACAATAATATGAGGTCATCGACGCCTCATGTCTTTGTTGAAACAATTAACAGTTTTAATTGTTTTATTACCTACAAAGATATTTTATTTTATACTGCCTTTGTAAGTCAAAAACTGGTGACTCAGAAAACCACAAATTATGTTATTTTTATACACCTGATACTTTGAAACTGTTCTTATCAAATAAATAATCAGCCAAGACATTTTCCCAACTATGTTGGGATCGGCTTCCTGTCACACATGTATTTTACATGGAGCGAGTGCCCAGACTAAAAAGCCACAAAAGCTTCCTACGCTCCACTCAGGCAATCCAAGACAGGCCACCTAAAGTACGAAGCAAGTTATGGCAAGAAAAGTGTCCAGCCTGCCAGGGCTTCGGGACTGTTCGAAAGAGATACCGCGGCCCTGGAACACAAAGGGTAAAGAAGGAACATGGATGGGTTTTAGTCAGTACAAGTCGGACACTCCCTTCCACTCCGCCCAGAGTGGGGGGGTCATTTGATGATTTCCCATCCTAAAAAAAAAAGAGAAGTGTCCACCACCCCACGACTTCTTAAAGCCCTAAGAACACCTGGCTCCCGGCAGTGAACTACAGAGGCCTATTTGGAAAGCTCTGAATCAATTGCGTACCCAAGTAGGCCGCTGCAACACAATCTGGCAAAATGGGGTATTATAGGTTCCTCCAACACCGAGTGCGAGTGCGACACTCCGGATTAAACTAAGCCCCACCTGCTGGAGTGTCCCTGGTGTCCGTGTACCTGCACTGTTGACGACCTGAGTAGCGCCTCTGCCATTGCAATAAACGTGGCCACCTACTGGGCCCAAACCGTGTAATATGGAAGGAACATCGATACGTCATGAAGAAGAAGACTGCCCAATGCCCATCTGCCGCAACTCGCCTGATGTGAAACGATGACGCGGCCTAAGGTGGAGCACGCGCGCCTAAAAAAACCGATCAGACCGAACCGATTTGTGCCCGGTTGATGGCACTAGGCTGGCCACGGTATTATGTGAGACTTACGATCACTAGCCAAATGCTGCCTAATCTAGCAGGGATTACAGATGATATACAGGGTGTAAACGGACCCTTCACGAAGCCGTCAACCAAGCATTCTGTACATCAAACTAAGTAACTTTACGCAAAAAATATTGCTGGGAAACGACTTTTTTTTTGGAGTGAATAATCACGTTTTACGGTAGGACTTAATGTAACGTACTCAAAACATTGTGCTGGTGGATGGATTGAATAGTACGGGGGTCGCGGAGGCGTTTAAAGTAAAAATCTTATATTAAAACATGTATTTAAAAAAAAAAACTTGTGAAAAAGTTGGAACTATGACCCCCAATATCTCCGTAACTAGAAGGTTCCCAGGTATGGTCCAGAACAAAAAAATGATCGCAATGACAGGGAGAACAAGTGCCTTTCGGCTTCGTTAAGGGTCTTGTTACACCCATTATTATGTTAAAAGAGAAATAAATATTTTCGCATATTCCCTATCTTCTCGAAACATATATACATTTGTTATGTTACCACTGTTATCAATTGAGCAGTATACAACATTATTTTTAGTATATGCAAAACCTAAATATAGTTTGTTTAGAATAAGTAACTGAATCGATTCCAATCATTTTTAAAACATGTTATATTTTTTCCCAAAAATATTTTAAAAAGTTAAAATTTGGACACCGAGCGACATTAAGTACCTATCGCAATAATTTAGGTACCTACTGCCAAATTATTATTATCAATGAGCTCAAGACGACGCTGGAGCCGCGTGCGCGGGCGCCCTTTGTGGTGACCACGTTTTTGAGCGGACAACCAGGTAACAGAACAAGCCTATAACTTTGTGATTTTATATGATACAGTTTTGTAATTTTGTAAATAGATTCTTTACATAAAAATACTAGACACGTGTTTCAGGTTTCGTATATACTAAAAATAATGTTGTAAACATTAGTTATGTTACCACTGTTATGAATTGAGCAGTATATATTTGTGTCAAAGCTAGAGAGTAGAAAATGAGTCAGATCTTTGTCATAGTAGGTACCTGCGTGGGTATCGAGGGTATTCGAGGAAAAATCTAGCTAGCTATTACTAAATATAGTGCGGTTTACAAAGATTAGCAAATAAAGTAAACAAAACCGTGGTTTGGCGTAATAGGTAAGATATTTGCTTCTGTGCTTATTGGTTTTAATATTAAGCTTTATTTCCGTGTGGTCCACATATTTATCTTTGCTCTCTGTCTGGGTTTTTAGTCTGTAGACCCACTGACCTATATGACATAATAAGCAAGCACGACAATGCAAGACAAGTGCGATTGCTTAGCATGAGGTTGTGAGTTCGATTCCCGGGTCGAGCAAAGTCATCACCTGCTTAGCCTTTTCCCAACAATGTTGGGGTCGGCTTCCAGTCTAACCGGATGCAGCTGAATACCAGTATTTTACATGAAGCGACTGCCTATCTGACTTCCACAACACAGTTAGTACTGGGTAATACGATACCCCTTGGTAAGACTGGTTGTTAGACTTTCGGGTCACTGACTGTCTGTAACGACTGTCAAAGATCTACAAATGACAGCGGGACCAACGTCTTAACGTGCTTTCCGAGGCGCGGAGGAAACTCGGCATGTAATGGGTTGCCACCCATCCATGGACCAACCTAGGCAAGCACGGCTTAACCTAAAGATCGGCCCGAGCGGCTGTTATTATTTAGCCACGAGCTCCTTTTGGGCAAAGTGTTATTGGGTTTTCCATCTGGAATTTTCTCAGTAGCAGCCACGGAGTTTGGGTTTGTGCCTGGTTGATGGAAATAGGTACATAAGACTTAAAACATACTGGCGTAATGTGGGTACAATTAGGAACAGCTCTGCCCAACCCTTCGGGGATTACAGAGCGTGATGATTTGTTTTTTTTGCCTAGCCTGCTCTGTCCCACTCCTGGTCAAAGACCTCCCTCCACTACTTCCATTTCACGCAAACCCGTGCGTCCTTCTTCCAGTTCTGACGGAACCTGGCCAGTTCTTCCCGCCATCGCCTTCGTGACCCCGCTTCACTGTGTCAGAGCACCAGTTTCCTGCTATTTTGGACCACAGTTTGTCCGGCAGACATGTCCTACCCAGTCCCATTTGAGTTGGGCAGTCTTTTGAGCCACGTATATGATGACGTTAGTTTTAATTTTGATAATCGCGTGACTTGATTAATTAAAATAAAAAGCATTTATTGCTGTTTCATTCCTTACAATTAATAAATGCCTACTTACTGAAAACTGAATTGATTTGATCAATTCTAACTTGCATCTGAATTATCGGCAAATGGATGTTTGTGTGGAACAGCTTGTCTGTCGACAAAGGCATCCTCTAAAGATTTCTCTTGCTAAATGGGGCCATACCCGACCAGCTATTTTCTTGAGGTCATTCATCTCTTGGTTAATTAGACCCCTGTAAAAACCGGGAAAACAGCAACAAAACGGCATAAATAGGTGTGCTGGTACTGCTTCCTCGAACCAGCTCCTCCACAACTCTTCCAACATTGAGATGATAAGTTCCAATTAATACTTAACATTTTGACATTCCTGTGAAACTCAAGATGAGACTACTTGAAGCCTACTATTCAAATACTCGGTAATGTCATGAGCAAAAAACTTCAATTTAAGTTCAGCGCACATGTATGTATATAGATTCGTACCGGATTAGTAACGATTTTCTTTACTTTTTCAATCTTGAGTGTCAGACCTACGCTGTCTCACATATTTATTTGTGTTAACGCACACGTATAAATATACCTAGATAACACAAGAGCACCTACTTAATAACTTTTCGGATTTTTCTGGTAGTCCTGTAATCACAGCCGTAAAAATGGGGTACTTTTTGTCGTTTTTGGAGTATCATATTTTCTTTACTTATTAGTTGCTGAAAAAAAGGAAATGACAGGGACGTGTCTACAGCAGATCTTGATTTTATGAAAAAACTGATTGCTCTAAAGGCAATTTTTAGGAAGAAAAAAGGGGAATACATTTGTATGGAGAATCGCAGCCCCTGTTCCCTCTTAATGGCCTAATTGAAATAAATGTATTGACTTTGACTATGATTTTGTGTGCGTTTACCTTAACAATCAAATTCAAGTATTTAAGAAAACACACTTTAGCGTAGTCAGAATCGCCGTAAAAAATTACTTACAATGAGTGATTAAATGTTTGGTGATCATATTATTTCACACCTGCGTTATTCGTGGGTATTACAGTAGGCAAGTACTTCGGAAATTACTGAATTAATCATGTGCTCAACTTTGTATGAAAAGTCAAAAAAATTGACGAATGATTTTCCCTAATTTGGGTAGTGAAGGTCATGTGGCATTTAGGGGAAGACCAAAGAAACGACGGATGGACTGTGTGAAGGATGATATGGCTAGAAAGGAGGTGACTGATGAGATGACGAGTAATAGAGAAGTATGGAAGAAGAAGACTACCTGTAACGACTGTCAAAGATCTACAAATGACAGGCGGGAACGCCTTTTTTTTTTTTTTGTATGGGTAATCATCAAATGACCCCCCCTCCCCCTCCCGCTCTGGGCGGAGCGGAAGGGAGTGTCAGACTTGCACTGACTAAAACCCATCCATGTTCCTTCTTAGCCCTTTGTGTTCCAGGGCCGCGGTATCTCTTTCGAACAGTCCCGCAGCCCTGATCTACAAATGACAGCTGGGATCAACGGCTTAAAGTGATTTCCGAGCCACGGAGGAAACACGGTATGTAATTGGTCACCCATCCACCGACCAAACTAGGCAAGTGCGGCTTAACCTAAAGATCGACCGGAGCGTCTGGTATTCTTAAATTTTATAAAACTGTTACTTTTCAAGAAACTTAGTCGTTTTTATAAACATTGCAATATATCGATAATTGGATACATCATTTATGTTGCATCGTATATCACACGATAATAGTAAATCTATTAACTTTTATAGATTTCTCATAAACTTATTGATTTATTGATACATAAGCTGATATTTTTATTTTAAGTGTTTCTTACCAAAAATGGCATTGTAGAGATAATTTTAAAATATTTATGATCTTGTGGCGAATGAATTCATGAATTCAAATCTTTAAGTGCTAACTGATTAGGCAGATGTGTACCTAATACTACATCCAACATTTCGCCAGTTATGTTAAAGTTCCATGTAATAAACTGTGTAACAAGACCCTTAACGAAGCCGAAAGACACTTGTTCTCCCCGTCATTGCGATATTTTTTTTGTTCTAGACCATACCTGGGAACCTTCTAGTTACGGAGATATTGGAGGTCAAAGTTCCAACTTTTTCACGTTTTTTTTTTTTAATACATGTTTTTAATGTAAGATTGTTACTTTAAACACCTCCCCGACTCTCGTACTATTCAATGCATACATCAGCACAATATTTTGAGTGCATTACATTTTAAAACGTGATTTTTTAACCCAAAAAAGAAGTCGTTTCCCAGCAATAATTTTTGCGTAGAATTACTTAGTTTGATGTACAGCATGCTTGGTTGACGGCTTCGTGAAAGGACTGTTTACACCTTGTATACTTTGCACATGACCTGAGTTTTAACCGACTTCTAAGAAAAGGAGAGGTCCTCAATTTGGCTAACTCTTAACTTTTTTTTTTTTTTTTTATTAAAACGTTGCCCCACACTAGGAATTTCTCCTGTATCGTGGGTGCGTTTACAAACATTTAAATTCACATACACAAATAGCCAGACCCGGAACAATTATTTGTAGGCCATACAAATATTTGTTCCGTGCGGGAACCGAACCCGCGACACGAAGCGCAGCAGTCAATCGCTCAGCCACTGCGCCAACCGTACCGTCGAACTCATTGAAAACTGGCCCGATTTAAGTGATTCTTTTTTCATTTTGGTAGAGGAAGCTCGCGCGGTGGCCCCATATACTTTTTATTGTCATCGCTTGATCAGTTTATGAGTTATATTGATGCTTTGTTGATGACATGATGGTATCATAATAACTTCTCGTTACAAAGTAAAACTTAAATATATGACAAGAATGAATTCATATAGGATACCTCAACTAAAAAGGGTAAAATGAAAAAAAAAAAATATTTCAACAAAAAAAAAACGAATTCCAAATAAACACTAAAATTAATAAAATATTTTACTTTCGGAAGTCGGTGGCAATAAAGTCAATGAAACAAACAAGGTCACCGACTTCCGAAAGTTATTTTTCACTTTTTAGTGTTTATTTGGAAGTCGGT
This sequence comes from Noctua fimbriata, assembly GCA_905163415.1. Classification (NCBI taxonomy): domain Eukaryota; kingdom Metazoa; phylum Arthropoda; class Insecta; order Lepidoptera; family Noctuidae; genus Noctua; species Noctua fimbriata. The sequence continues at coordinate 1,414,659 of LR990951.1, forward strand.
TATTTTTTTTCCTACTTTGAATCTTATTCACACCTTGAGTAAGGCCCTTAATTGAAAAGCTCGTTATCGTTTTTTTTTTGATAATTACAAAGAGTAATTTTTAACCAAAAACCTCTCAAAAATAGGGAAGTCGCTCGATGTCCAACTTTTAAGTTTTTTAAATATTTTTGGGAAAAAATATAACATGGTTTAAAAATGATTGGAATCGATTCAGTTACTTATTCTGAACAAACTACATTCAGGTTTCGCATATACTAAAAATTATGTTTAATACAAAATGGTCATCATCAGTCCCCATCAGGTAAAATGTAGCTTTTACTTGTAAGTGCAGTTTCTAACAAAAGTCGAGACAAAAAACTACCACTCAAAAAAAAACAAAAATTTTCTTCTACAGCTCGTGAGGGATTTGAACCCCCGACCACCTCAAAATCATTGCATTTAAATAGGCGCTCTAACCACTGAGCTAACGAGCCTGTTCTTAGCCGGACTGAATAGCGTACCTATATCCACGTGGTGACGTCATCAGTCCCTACCAGGTAAAATGTAGCTTTTACTTGCAATTAATCATAAAGGGAATAATACTCAACATCTTGTTGTATAAGACAGCACCTTATTTTTGTAGCAATAAAGGCGATTTTTGCAGTTTAAGTGTAAAATAGAAAAGACATGATGGCGTCCATTAATATTATTGCTAGTATCCCTGTTCATGTTCGTACACACTAATCTTCGATACCGGTGAATGTGTATGTATGTTCATCACTGAATAAACTAATTAATTTTGTCGTTTATACCTAATTCGATTAATATTTTATGTATACTCGTCATTTCACGGCAATTGTCAATTGTGAATGAGAAACATTAAGAAATTTTTTTTGCAAAAAAAGATAACAAAATTAAAAAAAAAAAACTACTTTCGGAAGTCGGTGACGTGTTAGTTTCATTGATTTTTTATGTCACTATTGGCTGTTGCATTAGGTTATAGACCTGTAATTATAGTTTAAGGCATTTAAATAAATGAAAACAAATAAATAAACTTTTTTTTTTGTCACCGACTTCCGAAACAAAATAAACATTTTCAGTGTTTTTTTTGGAAGTCATTTTTTTTTTCATTATGATCATACTTACACACTTTTTGGCAAGACACACTTAAAATAAAAATATCAGTTATTGTATCAATAAAGGCAGAGATCCAAATAGTTGTTCCAGCTTGAAAGTTAGAATAGCTTTTGACCCGATAGGTGGCGCTGTTGTCTCAACACTATGATAATATATGAATTTTGATGTTTCACTTGAACCAGGGCCACATGGGGCAAGTCATCGAACCCGTGCGAAGCGAGGCAGGATAAACGGGCCCTTCACGAAGCCGTCAACCAAGCATTCTGTACATCAAACAAAACTAAAATATAGTAAATTGCTAGGAAATAACTTTGGTGTGAAAAGTCACGTTTTACAGTAGTGCTCAATGTAACGCACTCAAAACATGCTGATGGATGCATTGAACGGAGATCGTGGAGGTTTTTAAAGTAAAGTTATAACATTAAAAACTAGTATTGAAAAAAAACTTGTGAAAAAGTTGGAACTTTGACCCCCAATATCTCCGTAACTAGAAGGTTCCCAGGTATGGTCTAGAACAAAAAAAATATGGCAATGACAGGGAGAACAAGTGCCTTTCGGCTTCGTTAAGGGTAGTTTTACACCCTTTTATTATAGACACCGCCTCGATGGTCTAGTGATTGCAAGCGCGATTGCTGAGCATGAGGTCCTGGTTTCGATTTCCATATTAGACAAAGCATTATTGGATTTTTCAACAGGAATTTCTCAGTAGTCTGGATATGTGTCCAGTTGATGGCAATAGGCTCGGCCATTATTATATGGGACTTAAACATAACTGGCGAAACTATTAAGTACATCTCTGCCTAACCCTTCGGGGATTACAGGTGTGATGTTTGGAGATGATATTTATTACATATTCTTCTTTATCGTGTGGTTAGTGCCTAATTTGTTTTCAGAGTTTTTATGCCGCCGGACATCTGACTTTGCTTTACATGCCGTCGAGAAATATCTCTCAGGCAGGCATGCTGGTTTCCTCACGATGTTTTCCTTCACCGAAGCAAGTGATAATTATACAATACGCACATGAATCTGAAAAATCAAAGGTGTGTGTCTTGGATTCGAACTCGAGACCTATGACTTGGCAGTCCGACGGTCACACTACAAGGGTATTCCTCACATCATCGCAACCATTTCTAAGCGCAACTAAATTATTCCTCGTAGCGCAACCATTAGTTGCGAATTTGTGAGCGAAATTAATGGTTGCGCTACGAGGAATAATTTAGTTGCGCTTAGTTGGTTGCGCTTAAAAATAATTGCGCTCTGAGGAATACCCCACACCATAGACTATAACTGCTATTTACGCATTGCGTCTGTGGGTGGCATTTTGCTTGGTCATGTTATTTAATCTTGTAGTTAAGCGTAGTGCGTAGTTAACTAAGAATAAACGATATTTCCTGATTTTTTTGTTTTCATTTGAATGCTCAGAAACGCACTTTGATAACCGCAATGTCAAGATGATTGTGTAATATCAAATAGCTAAGTAAACTCTTGTTAGAATATTTCAATTATACTGGTCAAGTTTTTTTATTAATCTGAACGTCTAAAGGATGATTTCCACCAAACGGCTCGCAACGCATCGGATCGGAAAGGATACGAACGGATGCAGCGACACGCGATCGTGTCCGACAGGATGTCGACGCATACGATCAGCTCAGTACTGTCACTAGCGAACATATCCATTTCGTCGCCTAGTTTAATTTCATCCGATCGGATACGACGTCAGGCAAACGGCGCTGTTCGCGTGTCGCAGCATACTTTCGGCTACGATAACGTGTCGCGGTAGACGCCCTTGATCGAGCTGCTGTGTTCGGCTTGGTAAAATACAACATTATTTTTAGTATATGCGAAACCTGAATATAGTTTGTTCAGAATAAGTAACTGAATCGATTCCAATTATTTTTAAACCATGTTATATTTAGTCTTAATTTTTTTTTTAATTTTCAAGTTGGACACCGAGCGATATTAAGTACCTATCGCAATCATTTAGGTACCTACTGCCAAACAATCATTATCAATGACCTCAAGACGACACTGGAGGCGCGCTGCGTGGTGACCACGCTTTTGTGCGGACAACCAGGTAACAAAACAAGCTTATAACTTTGTGATTTTTCATGATACAGTTTTGTACATAAATTCTTTACATAAAAATACAAGACACGTGTTTCAGGTTTCGCATATACTAAAACTAATGTTGTAGACTTTAAATACTGTGTACACGATTTAATATCGTTTAAAGATTGTAAAATCCGTTCCGATCCGATGCGGTGCGATCCGTTTGGTGGAAATCATCCTTTAAACTTAAGATTATTAACGTGGGCTTGAAGTTTAAATACGAAAATAAAACAGATAAAATCTAGTTTTTACGCAACTGCCCAAAAACTCAGTGGTTTCACGCTGTTTTTCTTCCTTGTACAAAGTTCACACACTTTCGATCACAATTCAAAAAAAGTAATTAAAAAAAACTAAAAAAAAACGTACAATTTTTACGAGTTTAGTGGCATATATCTCATCAACTTACTTGACTTAAGAAAAAAGTATTTCAAGAACCCCGTTATCGTTTTTTAAGAACAGAAATAACAAATTTCTACGTATAAAACTTTGTCTATACACCAGTGGCGAAGGGACAAATTTGTGTTAGGGGAAGCCGAAGAAAAAATGAGACTGAATATTTTTTTCGTCACCCCGTATTTTAGTCTCATTTTCGTTATCCCTTGTTCCCGAAGGAAAGCCGGCAAAAATTGGCTTCTTAGCTGCTTTCGCCTCTGCTATACACAGTTAATTTGTTTTTCCTTCAGTTACATATAAGACACCTTTTATTTTTTTTATTTGTAATTTCACACCACTTTTGTGTAGCATACAAGCCACCTGCTCTCAAAATTTCAACTTTGCGGTCCCAACTGTGTCAGAGTAAAATGGCTGTGACATATGGACGGACAGACAGACGGATCAGACCAATCTCTAATAGTTCGGTTTTTGCCATTGAGCAACGGAACCCTGAAAACAACTAAGCTTTTTGCTCCTTTGTTTATATTGATATAACTTAGTAAGCTTTTGCACGCGACTTCGCTCACGTTACTTTAGAATGTGACAATCAATTTGGATTGTACTCTGCTTATATAATTCAATCATAATTCGAAAGACACGTGGCGCCATCTATTATCATAAGAACGTTATTGTTGTTTTCCTCGGGAACAGTACTTTTTTTCGGAATGAATGGCACCCTATGTCCGTTTCTGTACACCTGACAACGTATATGCAAAATTTCAGAATGATCTGTTCTGTGGTTTAGGCGTGAAAAGGTAACAAACAAACTTACTTTCGCTTACTTTGATTAATAAAAAAAAATAAAAAAATATTTAGCATTTATAATCTATACTAATATTATAAAGCTGAAGAGTTTGTTTGTTTGTTTGTTTGAACGCGCTAATCTCAGGAACTACTGGTTCGATTTGAAAAATTATTTTAGTGTTAGATAGCCCATTTATCGAGGAAGGCTATAGGCTACATAACATCACGCTACGACCAATAGGAGCGAAGCATTTATGAAAAAGATTGCAAAGCGGGGAAAATCTGCTGGTCAGCTAGTATAATATAAGTAAGGATTAGGTAAGTATCTACAATATATACAAATAAAACGTACCATAAATAAACTACATAAAGACACTGAAATCATTAATATAATTTCCGAATTAGAAACAGCTCAGCCTCTGCAGTATCCTGAAAGAATTACATAATCATCTTTTACAGCAATAGGTAGACTGGACACATGAAATTATAGTTACATTTGAGCAAAAAAAAACTACAATGATTAACTATTGTCAATAAAAGATAGTTCACTTTGTATTGGGGTGCTTAAATCAGCGGGTTTATAAGCGATAGCGATTTTATCCGTAAGTCGGCAAATGAGAACCAGTCTTCTGTGCTTCTTGCTTCCAGCGGATTTCTGCGACCATCACCAGCTCTTCTGTTCACCAAGTAGACCTTAAAACGCTAGGCCTATTGGTCCCAACAGTGACTAAAACATCAATCAAACCGTCACGGACAAATTGCGGAAGCAAAAACTAACCAACAGGTGGACCGTTTATACGTTCACCCGCTAATCTCATAGCCCCACACAGTCATAAGATTAAAGTTAGCTTGATTGTTTAATGAACATAATTAATGTAATTAAACTGTTGTAATTGCATATTACAATTGGTTATTACCTTATGACATGTCACATGGCTGGACATTTTCCTGAAGCTTTGTTATTTATTGAATTATTCACAGAATAAGAGAAGAGCTCATGGCTCAATAATAACAGCCGCTCGGAACAATCTTCAGGTTAAGCCGCGCTTGCCTAGGTTGACCTGTGGATGAGTGCCCACTCATTACATACCGAGTTTCCTCCGTGCCTCGGAAAGCACGCTAAGCCGATGGTCCCGGCTGTCATTTGACAGTCCTTACAGGTAGTCAGTGGCCTGAAAGTCTGGCACCCAGTCTTACCAAGGGGTATCGTATTACCCAGTACTAACTGGGTTGTGGAGGTCAGATAGGCTGTCGCTCCATGTAAAATACTGGTATTCAGCTGCATCCGGTTAGACTAGAAACCGACCTCAATATAGTTGGGAATAGGCTAGGCAGATGATGATGACATACTAAGACATTAACTCACGCCATCTCCCCATTGAGGGTAGACAGAACCTACAGTACGCCACCTACTACAATCCTTAGATACTTCTTTCGCTTCGTTTTCATTCATACATCTGAGGCCTTAGAACACGCGGTGTATACTTAATGTAAATATAACATAAAATAACGCCTGTAAATCTCGAAGGGTTAGACAAAGTGTGCCTTATAGTACACCCAAATTTCGCCAGCTATGTTTAAGTCCCATGTAATAGGGCGAGATTATTGCCATCAACTGGGCACAGACACTGAGAAATTCCTGATGGAAAAACCCAATAACAATTTGCCCGATCCGGGAATCGAACCCGGGACCTTATGCTCAGCAGTCGTGATTGCGACCACTGGACCAACGAAGCAGTCCGCAAAATATGTCGATTTTTAAATTAAAAATACTCGTTTCTCATCTGATACTGATACAGCTAGCCTGCGTCATCCCACTGCTGGGCTAAGGCCTCTCCCCATGACTTTCAGTTACTACGATCCAGGGCTAATGTGGGCCACTGGTCGTTTGTTTTGTCCAGCTCGTCCCGCCATCTTCTACGAGGTCTGCCGCGACGCCTTCTGGCTGTGTCAGGGCTCCAGAAAGTGGTTATTTTTGCCCACAGCTCGTTTCTCATCTAATTTTTTAAATTTATTTATATATATGGAAGATACTGATTGTTTCTGCAAACAATTTCGCTAAAACGCAATATGATAATTGTATTTTCGATTCAAAAATGAAGAGTGTAAATAGACCCTTAACGAAGCCGAAAAGCACTTGTTCTCCCCGTCTTTGCGATCATTTTTTTGTTCTAGACTATACCTGGGAACCTTCTAGTTACGGAGATATTGGGGGTCAAAGTTTTTTTTTAATACATGTTTTTAATGAAAGATTTTTACTTTAAACACCTCCACGACCCCCGTCCTATTCAATCCATCCATCAGCACAATACTTTGAGTGCGTTCCATCGAGTTCTACCGTAAAACGTGATTTTTCACCCAAAAAAAAAGTCGTTTCCCAGCAATAATTTTTGCGTAAAGTTACTTAGTTTGATGTACAGAATGCTTGGTTGACGTCTTCGTGAAGAGTCTGTTTACACCCTGTATTTACGTCTCGTTTACACCGCGGTCTCGTGCTAGGGTCCCTCATCATACACGCTAGTTGCCAGTACCACTACCTGACCTTTATGAAGAACTTCACGGGTGAGGTCAGCGTATGTGTTTTTTTAATTTAATGAATAATTTCATTATAATTTACATATTTAAGTGTCAAAGTGGTGATGAGATTTGAAGACCTGTTTATTTAAAAGTAGCGGGTCATGAGTTCATCGTGGTGCACTTGGTGTAGCTCAAAGAACTAGAGATACTTAGGTATAAATTGATTAAATGTAACATCATGCCAGTAATCCCTGAAGGGTTAAGCTTAAAATTAAAAAATAAATTCGCGCGAAAGCGCCTGTGACCTACCAGCTGTTAGCCGCGTGACGCCGTACTGTCTCATTACTATCGTACCGTGCAGCAGTGGGTAGGCAGAGCACCCGAGTGGCTCGCAAGCCCACTCCGTAAGCGGCGTGCCACGGAGTTTGGATTGTGTCCGGTTGATGGCAATAGGCTCGCCCCCTATTACATGAGACTTGAACATAACTGGTGAAATGTGGGTGTACTATTAGGTAAACTTCTGTCTTACCCTTCGGGAATAACAGGCGTGATGTTATGTTATGTCAATATTAGATTATTCTAAACATTGGTGTGTAAGTATTCAATTATAAACCATTTGACGTGAATCTACTTGCGAAGACAAAATGTCATTCCAAATGATCATTTTGACATCTAACTTACCTCGCACGACACGCACAGGTAAAGACGATGTCATTGCGACCTATTATTAAACGGGAACCATCAGAGAGATACATTGTAGATAATTTATCATTGTACAAGCCGACCTTTGCTTAAAAAATGACGCTATTGTTATTTTGTTCTTGCGGTACAAGAGTAGTTAGTGATACAGAGACTGAACTTCATATAAACGCTTAGTGGTCGGTACCACGGAGGAGCTCGTGGTTAAATAATAACAGCCGCTCGGATCGATCTTAAGGTCAATCCGCGCTTGCATTGCATAGGTTGGTCCGAGGCTGGATGACCGCATTCATACCGATTTCCTCCGGGCCTCCGAAAGCACGTTAAGCCGCTAGTCCCGGCTGTCATTTGTAGATCTTTGACAGTCGTTCCACATATATAAATACGTCATTACATATTTTTTAACCCTTTTTAGTTGTGGTATCTCGTACAAACCCTTTAAAGTATGAATTTTACATTATAACTAGAAGTTATTGCACATCGCCCACATCCATATGCATTCTTCGTCTATACATAGCGGATAACTCATAAAGTACCGAAGCTAAGTTAAAAAAATATAAATGGGGCCACCGCGCAAGCTTCCTCTGTTACTGATACTGTTAGACGGCTTCATCCCATTGCTGGCCAAAAGCCAAGCTTCCTCTACCAAATGAGAAAAGAATCACTTACATCGGACCTATAATCACGGAGAAATCTGTGAACATACATGAAAAAAAAAGATGCTGGTCAATTACAAACCTCCTCCTTTTTTTAAAGTTGGTTAAAAAGTAAGGCACACGATGACTTCGCCAAGCTAAGTCTCTGTAAAAATATATTACTCTTGGGTTTTAAGACTGAGAGTTTATTTATTAATATTGAACGCATATTTTTAAACGTGACCTTTGCAAAGGAATGTACAGATGAGTATAGAATTGTTATGTATTATAGTATTTTGTTTACTTTTTTATTTTCGTGTCAAAACAGTTTTGAAGAGGATTAAACTTATAAACTACGGATATGATTACTTAGACTTTGGTTACAAAATCTGTTTACATAATTATGATTTTTTATTGTGATGCTTGGTGTAGTTGTCTTTCACTTACTGAAAATCTGAAATTCACTGACAGACAATGCTTTACCTAAACCTGACCTAAACGGGGTGGTGTTCCCAATGTAACAAAAAATATAAATACCCTCTAATAGGGGATGAAAGTGTGTTTGCAAGTTATTCATTTTCGCTGAATAGAAATCTAAAATTAAATTAAACGGATATTTTTAACTTTAATGAACAAAAAAATGACTAGGTTCCTAAGTTTTTGACGAATAAGATGTGTTTTGTAGCAGTCTATAATCGAAAAGCCTCTTTTTTTTTGTCAGCCTGAACTGTCCCACTCCTGGACAAAGGCCTCCCCCCATTCCTTCCACTTTTCTCGATGTTGCGCCTCTTCTCGCCAATTAACGAGAAAGCCATCCAAGGTATCCCACCATCTTCTCCTCGGTCTGCCGCGACCCTACTCTTTTTATTTTTTTGATAGCCTACATTGTGTCCCACTGCTGGGCAAAGGCCTCCCGTTTCTCCCTCCAAACCTCTCTGTTCTATGCAATTTCTGGCCACGTTTGCCCCGCGTACATAACAACTCTTTTCTTTATAAAAAAACTATTATTATATACAACATTATTTTTAGTATATGCGAAACCTGATACACGTGTCTAGTATTTTTATGTAAAGAATCTATGTACAAAATTTCAAAACTGTATCATGAAAAATCACAAAGTTATAAGCTTGTTCTGTTATCTAGTTGTCCGCACAAAACCGTGGTCACCACGTAGCGCGCGCCTCCAGCGTCGTCTTGAGCTCATTGATAATAATAATTTGGTAGTAGGTACCTAAATTATTGCGATAGATACTCAAAGTCGCTCGGTGTCCAACTTTTAACTATTTTAAATATTATTGGGAAAAAATATAACATGGTTTAAAAATTATTGGAATCGATTCAGTTACTTATTCTGAACAAACTATATTCAGGTTTCGTATATACTAGATATATATATATACATTGTACACGTGTTGTGTTGCATTAGCCAGTGCACTCCACTAAAGAAATTATACCTTTGTTTAAACACAAAAAAAAAAATAAGAATTATGTTCAATAAATGACTTTTCTACCCAACCATACACAAACTCTGTCCATTTTAAAATATTAATGTAGTACCTACTTAAAAACTACAGAGTAGCGAAGACACATCTTATCTTAATGATTTACATAAAATTTTGGTAGAATTGGAGTGTGTTTGCGCAAACGCATAACTTCGCTTTTTTGTGACGCAGTCGGTTATGTGAAATAGTTTTCATAATCTACCTAGTTGGGATCGGCTTCCAGTCTAACTGGATGCAGCTAGAAAAGTGTTATTGAGTTTTTCAATAAGGAAATTCCAAATAACAATAGCAATGGGTTCGCCTCTAAGATAAGGAATTTATTAAAGTAGACTTTATCAAGTATGTTGGGGTCGGCTTCCAGTCTAACCGGATGCAGCTGAATACCAGTATTTTACATAGAGCGACTGCCTATCTGACCTTAAAAATTTATTGAGTAAAACGAAACCTTTTGGAAAGACTGGTTGTGCACATCATCAAACGGCTTTCCACAATCTACCCGGAGCGTGCCCTGAAAAAGACTTTGCACTACCTGGTAATCGAACAGACACCTCACGCTTGGCAGAAGGTTTTACGACCACTAGATAAGACCTCTTACTGACAGGTCCCTGTTTTTTTAAAAAACGTTGCCCCACTCTAAGAATTTCTCCTGTATCGTGGGTGCGTTTACAAACATTCAAACTCACATACACAAACAGCTAGACCAGGAACAACTACCTGTAGGTCATAGAAATGTTTCTTCCGTGCGGGAATCGAACCCGCGATGCTCAGCGTAGCAGCCAATCCGTAAGTGCCGTTAAATTGCATACCTGCCTGAGAACCAGGTGTAGTATCCTCTTGTAACTGAGCTAATAGGTTGATAACACAATTTACTAACTATAACACAGGCTCACCACACCACCAAGCCTTCAGTCCAGGGCACGCTTCACCTTCCAACTTCCCGCCATTCGACGTGACTGACAGTTCTCATTCTGCCGTCATAATGAAAAAAGGCACAACTAACATTTTATAAATATGGAGAAAATCGACTTTAAAGTTTATGACTTTTCTTTATGTTATGTTGTAAGTGTGCCTTTTCAAAGTAGTTTTTAGTAAAAATCGGTATGAAGTAATAGTCACATCTACGTATTTGTGCCTTTTCAATTTAATGGTAAAAAAATGTGCCTTTTCATTCTATAAAACGTGAATATTAGTCTCATTTGTGCCTTTTGAGCCTACTGTATCTCCGAATTCCTTGAAGATAAAATTCTATAAAAAAATGAGTAGATGTGCCTTTTTTTTTCTGATTCTAAATATGTATATAACTCAATTTTGACAAAAATGTTAGTTGTGCCCTTTTTTCTTACGACGGCAGCATCAGTGACAGCTACCTGACTACTTGTGGCTGTGAGTGTTGCCATATCTATTAAATAGATACACTATAGCAGGTATGCCAATTTAAATCCAAAAAGAACTAAAGTAATGATAAAAATAAGACTAAAAGTAAGAAAATATAAACATCTAAACAACGACGACAATAGGACACTTATGCGTCAAAGTATTCCTCCACATCGCTGTCATCTGGAAACGGGCCCAGAAGACTGGCAGCATTGCCACGCTGAATAGCAATGCTAATTCTATTTAAATCCTATATTCAACTCAACTTAGATACCAATCGCCATTATCGACAACCCACATCCATAACAGCCTAGCCTGACCCATCCACAAACACAACACCTCACGCTTATCGCAACTTTAGCCTACTTCAGAAGTTTGTTTGTGTTAAAGCGCCGACGCCTACGCAATTTCTACAATGTTTCTTAACATCCTGGCAATGAGAAGACCATTGATTATTTCAATTGCTCTTAACTTCACCAAGGTCAATAGACACATATTATAAGTATTAATATAATCATCTATCAGTACCTATAACTTAACCCAATGTTGCGACATGGTTGGCGCAGTGGCTGAGCGATTGGCTTCTGCGCAGTGCGTCGCGGGTTCAATCCCCGCATGGAACAAATATTTGTATGGCTTACAGATAGTTGTTCCGGGTCTGGCTGTTTGTGTATGTGAGTTTAAAAGTTTGTAAACGCGCCCACGATCGGGGAGCAATTCCTAGTTTGCGGACGTTTTTTTTTTTAATAAATTTGAGATAGATCTCTCTCTATAATATCGAAATAAGTACTATTAATTATTTTATTCTTGAATTATTTTTACTATGGACACTTTTAACGTACACATCTTGCTACATCGTTCTCACATAATGTACCATCTCAACATAAATGATGTAACCAAGTTATTGGAAAAGTATTCTGATTTAAAAGTGTCCATGGAGTTTCTTGCCCGTTCTTCTCCATAGAGATCTACGTTAGGGAATGGGCAACTACAGTACTTTCACAGTTTTTATGCCTTGTGACTGGGACTGTAGCTACTTTTCATTGTTGTCTTTGTTTCGACAATTCAAAAGTGCCTGTAACTGGCCTATTTGAAATAAATGCTTTGGTTGATTGATTGATTGATTGACTACTTCGATATTTTCGAGAGAGATAACTTGCTTTAAATGGGTTTGGAAGTCAGGACTTCCTCAGGAGCAGCCAAGAAGTCTGCCTGTGTTATCAGGTATTTGCATCAAGAATTTCTCTGCTATGTGGCTTTGTGCCCGGTTGATGGCAATAGCCTCGCCCCCTATTACACGGGACTTAAACGTAATTGGCGAAATGTGGGTGTAGGTACTATTAGGTACACCTCGATGTTATGTTTTGGAATATTCGATATTTTCTTAACTGCGGTGGCCCAATGGTTACGGCACTAAGCTTCGTGCCATTGTTCGTGGGTTCGAAGTTCGAACCCAGGCAGGCACTTTTTTGCGTAATTTATTTTGTCAGCACTACTCTCAAAATGGTGAAAGAAAACATCGTGAAGAAACCGGCATGTCCTAGAACCGAAACTTCGAAGACATGTGACATCTACCAACCCGCACTAGACCAGCGTGGTGGATTCCAGCACATTCCCTGTCTAAAATTTTATGCCTTCTACCCTCACTTCTGGTGAAGTGACGCCGATGAGCAGCTATCTTGGTGCTGCATTGAGTCAACGTTCGACTACCGAAAGGGAAGCAGGATCGCGTTGCCGTGCACGAAAATTTGTCGATTACCACATTGTATAACCTGACTTTTCGTCTACTATTGTGATATAGTACCTTCTGATCGAATCAGAAAAATCCTAGAACATTAATTTGTGGGTGCCTACTATTCGGATCCCGAAAGACTTTCTAGGAGCCGGTAGTGACGTCACATCTTACCACGCGGCAGCGAGCTGCATCAGCAAGTTTGATCCAAGCCAGGACAAGGGTGAAGCTAAAGGTTAGTGGAGTCAAATTGACTGTTTTAGTCAAGGATCTGAATCTTAGCCATTTTACACCATAATTATTTTTATTATTGGGTATCTCTAAAGCCTTCCAAGATCTCATACAGTCCACTACTCCAAATTAAAGGCCTACGTGCCACAATTATTTTATTTACTTACATACTTAGATGGGAATAAATTACTTTACAAGTTGACTAATTGTACAGCATCTTATTAATGAGCTGGCCCAACTATTATTTTTAATGAGCGTTTAGCAATTTCATAGATTACAACACTGATCTATGTCAATGAGTTCAAACCATGAGATATGTTCAGAATTAATTAACTTCTCGCCTGTATTGTTTGAAAAGGTAAACAGATGTGATTAAATCAGAAATGAGGACATCCGCAAGAGAACCAAGGTAATCGGTTACCTCGTAGCCCGAAGAATAGCCAAACTTAAGTGGCAGTGGGCAGGGCACATTGCTCGCAGAACGGATGGCCGATGGGGCCGAGAAGTTCTGGAGTGGCGACCGCGAACCGGACGACGCTGCGTTGGAAGGCCTCCTTCCACCTGGTGAAGGTTGCAGGGATCCGCTGGATGCGAGTCGCACGGGACCGGTCAATGTGGCGACTCTTGGGGGAGGCCTAAGTCCAGCAGTGGACGTCTTTCGGCTGAAATGATGATGAAACAGATGTGGAGGCCTACACTTACCTGTATAGATCTTTGACAGTCGTTACAGGTAGTCAGTGGGACGAAAGTCTGACAACCAGTCTTACCAAGGGGTATCGTATTAGCCAGTAGTAACTGCGGTAAGTCGCTCCATGTAAAATATTGGTAAGTATTCAGAGGAGCTCGTGGCTAAATAATAACAGCCGCACGTGTCTATCTCCAAGGTTAAACAGTGCTTGCCTAGGTCGGTCTGTGGATGGGGGACCATAATCAGGTACATAGTATGCATCGTAGGTCATTTTAACATATCATCAGCCTAGCCTTTTTCCCAACTATGTCGGGGTCGGCTTCCAGTCTAACCGGATGCAGTTGAGTACCAGTATTTTACATCGAGCGACTGGCTATCTGACCTCCACAGCCCAGTTAGTACTGGGTAATACGGTACCCTTGGTAAGACTGGTTGTCAGAGTTTTTGGGTCGTTGACTACATGTAACGGCGAGACACGGAGGAAAGCACGTTAAGCTGTTGGTCCCGGCTGTCATTTGTAGATCTTTGACAGTCGTTGTCATTGGCCCAAAAGTCTGAAATACAAAAATCTTTGAAAACGAGTGTTTATTGTCTAAAAAATCAAGCTACTGTTATTTTATCTGTGACTATATCACTGCTAAAGTCAAAGAGAACTTTATTGTCTTAGCCACAAGGTTGGATTACGGTTACTGACAGGTCTGTTGAAATTATAGTGAACTTTATTTCATAACAATAAGATTGCAAAATGACTGAAGCCGAAGAAGTCTTTGATTTTACAAAAAAACTGCAATACTAGATGACGGATAGCTCTCATTCCAAACAGCAAAATGTCGCATAATTTATAGTTAAATTTTATTAATTTCAAAATAACTTAACTTTATTTGCATACCTAATTATGCCAAAAACTATTGACAACATGATTTATTTGACATAATGACAACACAAAAATAACAGAGTAGCCATTTTTAATCAAATTCATTGTGAAAATTGAATTTTTTGCGAAAAAAATAAAATGAATTTATTCATAACTTTTTATAATGTGTCAAATCTTTTTTAGGGTTCCTACCACGGGGGTCATAGGTATATAATCATATAAGATCTTAATGGTGAATCTGGTGGTCCATTGTAACATTCTGGCCCGCAGGTTTGCTAGTTAAAGTAACGCTTTTCAAAGCTTACTGTCAGTCCTCCTACACGTGCAGCCAGCCAGTCAACTTCACTCAGCGGACATACAGCGACCTACGCGTTCAATATAATAATGCACTGAGAGTACTGCTAAGGCTGCCGTGGCGTTGTAGTGCGTCGCGCATGTTTGCAGATAATAATATTGATAGTTTTGCCGCCATTATTAGAAATAGATGTGCATCCCTGATGACTCGTGTTCGCGGCAGCACCAACAGTATTCTCAGTGTATTTGGAGATCGGTGGGATTCCCCGATGCTGCGGAGGTGGATGCGGCTGCACGCTGAATTTTAATTGTATGAGTCTGTAACCTACTAACACTAGAAGTTAAGTAAAATTGTTATTAACCCTATGGACTCCGGTCTGAAATAAAAAAAATCTATTCTATAATGTCTGTCCGTCCGTCTGTCACAGAGCAGTTCTTTTAAATCCTTTCTTCTCTGTTGAGCGCAGAGCCAAGAGATCATTGGTGAAAACAAGCTGGTGGGTGCCAAGCTTCATAGCCTGGCCCATCGGCGCAAAGTTGCATGCTTATCGGTATTTTACAGATGGTATTTCAGTAAGTGTGCCCAAGAGCTCCACGAGCTCATTCCACCATCGCCCTCTTCTATCGGGAGTCCAGACGTACTGCGGGTTATCACGCATACCTTATCGATATTCACACATTCGCACGAAGCGCTTCACTACATCGTTTATTATGCGCGCAGCCAAGGAGTGGAATTCCCTGCCTGCGTCGGTGTTCCTGAGTTCATATGACCCGAATCTGTTTAAGTCGCGAGTTAATAGGCTTCTTTTGGGTTAGCTCGTTCCATCGTCGACCTCATCTCTGTCCTCAGGACTAGATTGAGGTCAAGAGAGTTTAAATACACTTGACATTTTCGCAGAGAGTGTGTTACTTTACTATAATCACTATAACAACAAATAATATAATTTAAACAAAATAAAGTTTAAGGGATACAGAACCCTTCGTGTGTGAGTTCGACTCGTACTTTGGCGAAAAAAAAATGTAATTATTCATAACATTTTTATAATGTGTCAAATATTTTAAGAATAAAAAAAACGTTTGTTTTTCAATAACGCTTGGAAAAATTACTCAATTCACGTGTTGTGAATTCATAATGAATTTGACAGAGACAGTTATTTTCCCAATGTCGCGTTTGCGTCATTTTTTAACTAAAATTAATTAAAATTAACATGTTTTGTTACAAAGTTCCGTTCGATCGAGAGATTCTTTCTTAATTTCCTGCTAAATATGTTAATTTTATCAATTAATTATTGCTGAGGTAGTTGACCACCCTATCTAACGTCAGAAACCACTTCTTTATGGTTCGGACAAACCGGACTTGGACATAGAATGTATAGGTAGGTATTGGTCACTGGTCGGTCTCCGCAGTTTGTCTTGCCCGTACCGATTTTAAGGAGCCTTTACTCGTCATGAGAGCAGCGGTGGCGCAGTGGTGGCGACCCCGACTTACGAGCAGTAAGTCATAGGTTCGAACCCAGGCATGCACATGACTTTTTGTAATTTATTTCATCACCACTGTTCTCAAAACGGTGAAGGAAAACATCGTGAGGAAACCGGCATGTCCTAGAACCAAAAAATCGAAGATATGTAAATTCTACGAACCCGCACTGGGCCCACTCCCTCTCATAGAAAGGAGGCTTGTGTCCCAGCAGTCCCTTATAGGCTGATTATGCTTACTCGTTGGACAAAGACAATTTGCTACTGTTTCATCATTTTCGTCATAACACATATTGTGGAAGGTTAAACGCACTCGCCACACTGTGTGGAGTGTGTTGATGTTGAAGACTGGAGACACTCATTAATGAACTTTGTTATGTATGAGTCTAAGAGAAATTACCTGTTTATGGTCTTGAGGTTAGACAGACTTGAAGTAGGCTCATTCCGTGATACGCGGATACCGCACCGTATCGGTGGAAGCCGTAGGATCTAGAGGCGCAGGTGCTCACCGAGGTCTACTGACGTGGCACAGACCTGCAGGCGGAGACTGGCACGCGCCCGCCGCCTGAGCTGGTCACGAGGTGGCGTAGGAAGGCTCAATCCCAAACCCTGCGGATTTGGAGGGTGAGGCTGGAGACGCCCAGTGCAGGTCACTGGACCGTGGGGGCGATCCGGCCGATCCTGGAAGAGTGGACACGGAGGCGACACGGGACGTTGTTTTTCCGTCTGGTGCAGGTATTGTCAGGGCATGACTGCTTTGGCAAATACCAGCACGAAGTGGCCAGACGGGAGGCGACTCTCGTGTGTGCCACCAATACCAATGCGGCTGCAGCGAGGACACGGCGCTTCACACCCTCGAGCATTGTCCTGCTTGGGCGATGCAGCGTTGTGCTCTCGCAGCAGCAATCGGGGCAGACCTCTCCTTGCCGGCCGTGGCCAAGGCCATGGTCGACAGCAGGGGGGCATGGGAGGCGGTAGTATCCTTCTGCGAGGACGTCATCTCGCAGAAGGAGGCGGCGGAGCGCGTCAGGGAGGAAGACTTCTTCGCTGACGCGATTCGTTGCAAGACTGGGTGGCGGAGGCTGTGCCATGGTGACCTGATGCCGCACTAGGAGGTGCCAGCAGGCGATAGATCGGGGAGTCTATCGTCGTCGCATTGCACTGCCCACATGAGTGGTCGCGATGTCTCAGTTGAGCCCGGACATCGCCAAAGAATTTTGGTGCCCGGAGGCGTGTTGCGCTGTATGGGCCGCGAACGTCATGCGTAGCAGTTCTCGTGGCCCATCCGCAAAGGTGACAGTAGGCTCACAGTGGTGTTTTTTAGTGGTTGCCAGCCCCACATAAGCAAACCATCTCCTCAGACGGTGCGGTAAGCGATAGGTATTTTTCACCGTTTAATAAAAATACAACCGAATTAAGAACCTCCTCCTTTTTTTGAAATCGGTTAAAAAAAGGCACATTCCATAGAACCCTATCTCAACACATGATATACACACATCTGATATGACTAATGTGTATTTATATTACGATGGGACTGACTTACGCATTGCGGTTATAATATGTATAGCCCTAAAGCAGCACAACAAGAAGTATCACAGCAATATGGTACAAAAAGTACTACAGCACCATCTATGACACAAATGAAGAACTAACATCAAAATTCTGAATCACGCTATTAAAGTTATCAGCGAAATCCCGACAACAACTGTCGGGCAGTAGCCCACCAGACACAACACCCGTCTGGTCGGAGGATCCTCCTTTTTCTATGGGGGATGAATAGAATAGTCTTTATTTGCTTAGAATGTAGGTACATAAAAATAGGTTATTAAATTATATAATAGGATCCATGTACATTCTGCCTTAATATAGCATGCAAATGTAGTACATAGCGAAGAATAAAAAGGATATTACAAAAAAATATCATTTAACAAATCCTGCACAAAATAATTCTGTGAAATGTTTTTTAAATTTTTGTAACGGTAATTTTTTAATTTGGCCAGGTATTTTATTAAACATTACAAAAGCCATACAAATCACATTTTTTTTAATAAGATTGTTTAAATACGCCCGTGCATAATAGTTCTGGTATTGAGATCTCATAGCTGTACTTCGTTTTCTAGTTTCTATTAAAGTTTCAAATAAACATCGATTTGTTATTACAAATATTGCTAATTCAAGGATATAAAGGCTTAGGAATGTTAATAGTTTATGAGACTTAAGTATAGGTACGCAACTGATGAAAAACTTTACACCCTAGCCTTCATACCTACTACCTATACATAAAAAAAAATAAAGTGTTGTCCTGTCCAGAACATGGCCCACTTTCTGGAATGTCCTTAAGTCCTTAGTGTCTACACTACTGCAGTTATGAGAATATAAAGAGCGCCATTAATTGGACACTTACTGGATCCCACTGACTTCAAAAACATAAGCAGGAAAGCAAAAGAAAATCTTGAAGCGTTGAGTAAAGATATACGGTAGGTTTAAAACAACATTTCGCCAGTTATGTTAAAGTCCCATGTAATAGGGAGTGTGCCTAATGCCATCAACAACGGCGGCAGCCTACGTGCTGCTGATGTAAAATCCATATAAATAATTATACAGGGTGAACAGCTCTCCACAATCAGACAGGGTGCATTCAGCTCCTTATTTTGAATCATATTCCACTGGATATTTTCTCCGGAATGTTTTTTTTTTCAGTTACTATACCTTTATTTCAACGTAAAATTGCATTCCCCGTACGCAACATTCCATTTATGTAAATAATACGGCTAAAATAAAAAATCCAACAATGGATTATGAAATACTCTAACTAACGACGCGTGAAATCAGCTGGTCACTTCCTGCCTAGCTACATAGTTCATCGACATCGTCGTCGCGCTTGCCGTTTGATTCCTGTAACATTCCTGAAATAATTTCTTGTACCGGTCATCTTAGTACGATATACTGAATTCACCCCATCAGTTTGTGGAAGGCTGTCCCTTACACGCTGTATTATAATGTAGTATGTGGAGAAACATTTTTCAAATTTTTATTTATGTCCTACCTATAACAACAATAAACTATTAATATAGATTAATAATTTAATTTTGTTATAGGTCGATTAAATCGACTTGAGAAATTAACCACATACTCAGCAGTCGCCCCAACAAACAGTGTTTTATGCTCATACTGCCATCTGTCAACGTTACTTGGCAACAACACTCATTTACATAGTTCCGCTACTTACCGATAGGTGTCTCTACCTTAAATAAAAGTGTTTTTTTTTAACTTATTCACCTTGTCTAGATATTCAGGAAATACAAATAAACAGAATTAAAGTGTCGGTTTGTAATTTCAAAATAACAGTTTATTACTGAATGCCTAATAGTTATGTCTGTCTGTTTGTTCCGGCTAATCGCCGAAACGGCTCAACCGATTTCGACGGGACTCACTGGCAGATAGCTGATGTTATAAGGAGTAACTTAGGTAACTTTTATTTTTGGAAAAAGGATTAGGATTCCGTACAAAAATATGAAAACCCTTGAAATTGTTAACAAAATCCGATTCAAATAGGGAAGTATTGCTTTTTATTAGTTGCTTTTGGTCAATAGCTAATTGTTAATAATAAAAGATCGCTGATGACGATTATCTGTTAAATGTTTAAATTACTACAAACATATTTCTTTCTTTGAGGTAACAATGCCTACAGTTTCATAGTTCCGCCACTCCTCGTTAGATGTCTCTGTATGGCTTTAGTGTGTGGAGCATTAGCGCATCTCGTAAGCTCTCAACGCATCTCTCAGCGGCGGCGTTTGGAAACTTCGGAGTCGCTCTTTGCCTGCTATAACCATAGATTCTCTATACTATGGTGAACCCATCTCTATAGTTGAAACCATAGGTATTAAAAACTTAATATTCCCATGAAAAAAAATACCGATTGTCATTCGATCAATCAAATATTTTTTGTGTTAATTGACATGACTAAATAGGATATATATAAGCTAAACTATTTAATTAACATAGTTTAAGACGATCAAAATTTAGCGTTTATACTGCTTCGGGTGAGACAGTAAATTTTAGTTAATTGTGAAACATGGGGTACGGCAATGAAAAGCAAGCCTTAGAATACTACATGGATGGTCGCACTTTACAGCAAGTCATTGGCGACAAGGGAGTAAAAAAGATAGAAGAACATTTACTTACTCATACATGTCCCCCAATACAAACTAATACTTTAGACAAACATTATCTCACCCACCCTGAAGGCAGCACAAATAAAAAACTAACACCTAAAGATTTAGTTAATCTAGTTAGTATGAAAGGAGATGCTAATACTCCCAAACACGGAATATCTTTTGGAAGAAAATTAGAATGTAAAAAGA
Organism: Noctua fimbriata; assembly: GCA_905163415.1. NCBI lineage: Eukaryota > Metazoa > Arthropoda > Insecta > Lepidoptera > Noctuidae > Noctua > Noctua fimbriata. Next base: position 1,435,446 of record LR990951.1, read on the forward strand.
ACAATGCTGAGTTAACATACGAATCACTCGGTAAGAAAGAGACTCGGCACAAAAGTTCTCAGAAAAATATAAAATCAATCGAGCAAAGCCTCGGTAGCAAAAAAAATAAGTCAAATGTTGACGTTCCGAAGTATGATTTTATGAGAGGAATAAACATGTATAGTGACACGGGGGCACAAATTGTACCTCCCCATAAAGATCAAAAAATGTTTTTTAGAACAAACAATGCTAACACGCAGCTAAAAGTTAAAAGTAATACCGATAAAATAAAAACTTCAAGAATAAAAAACGCCAAGCAAGAAACTAAATCAAATTCCACATTCCCTTGCATAGGACATCAGTCAAATCGAAATGAATCCAAACTACGAAAAGGAAATAAGAAAACACAAAAATCTGATAGATTGCAACAATGGCGTCGAACTAGATCCATTAGTCTATGGCCCAGGAAAGGAAATGAACATTATGAGGAAGCTGATCCAGTGCAAATCAAATATTACAATAAAACAAGCAAACTAAATGAATCTAAATTGAAAAAACCTACAAGGCTTCCAACAAAAGTACCACGAGTCCAACAACAGGAAGCACACACACATAGAAAAATGTCAAAATATCCAAAGGAAATAACTACAGAATATATTCGTGAGCAAGTATGTGACCCCGAAGCTTGCAAAAGGGATTTTAAAGTCACAGAACTCCATAGAAAATATAACCAAACAGGAGAACCACTAATCAAAACAAAAGAAATTTCCAAAAAAATACACAAGAAGTTACCCAAGGAAACACACATCTGTAAACGTTATGTTGCAATCCCCGAAAAGGCTGATGATGGAACAGAAGATCGAATAATTAGAATAAAACAACCTTGTGGAATACAGATCAAGAAGTTACCCAAGGATAATATATGCTTCCGTCTTAATACAGACCAAAAAAATGCAGGTGATCGAGCAGAAGAGCCGTCAGTCAAAATAAAAGATCCTTATAAAATAAAAAACACGAAGACAGTCAAGAAAACAGAAATAAGCGAACGTATTGAAACTCCAAAACATGCCGGTGATCAAAAAAGAGAACCATTAGAAATTGTAGTTGATGCTATCAATAGGCGTATTTTAAACTCAGATGAAATAAAAGATAAAATGAATAACTCAAGTCAAGTAAGAAAACCAACTGATGTTTGTCCTTCACGTAACGCGGGTCAGGATGGAAGCGAAGGAAACATTTGTCAAAAAATGTATATAGATAAGAAAAATAATTTAAATGGTAAATGTCAACATTACAAAGATGTTGGAGGAGAATGCACCGATAGAACTTATGGCAGTAATTTTATTAAAAGAAAATATAATAAATGCTCAGTTTTGCCAAATATGAATGAACTTCAGTTTGAGGACAAGTTGGACGCCAAAACAATGGGTATTTTGAATGCTGATAAGATTAATAAGAAAATTAAAGAAAAAGAAGCTGAAGTTGACCCTGGTGGAAAGTATGCAGTAGCGTATGAAAATGGAAGCAATTTCAAATGCAAGTGTGTACAAAAGCATGACAACATCAAAGAATGTTCCAAACCAACATACGTAGACAGTGACGATGCTGATGCAGTTGTTGATACTTTGTGTTATTGCATGTCAAAATTATTTGGTAAACTAAACCAAAAGTGTTCTCATAGTAGAATGACAAGGAATCCCTTTGACAGAAACGAAATAAGAAAAAACAAATCAATGTTCACAGTTATTTGTGATCGACTCAAGCGAACTTCAGAAATCTGGAATGGATCAGAAGCCAGTAAGGAAACGAGTTGTGCATTGTCAGGTTTAAATCAACAGCAAAAGTATACAGTGAATAATCCAAGCTATCACAAGAGGAAGGTGTTGACGTTGCCGCTGAAGACATGTCTTCTAAACAAAACAAGTACAACGAAAACTATAACTAAAAAACCAGGAGCCGACCTTACGCAATCAGAATCCTGTACATGTGGACGTGCAAACGTGTTGGAGAAGAAGAAACAAAACGTAGCAAAAGAGACGACCTTTTATAAAGCTTTTGCTGGAAAAGGTAAAACTGCAGCGGAGAGACAAATGCTTAAATCCCAGAGCATGAGAAGACAAAGACGAATTAGAAAAAGAGCTGAAAGAGCTATTTATGGAAAACCATTACAAATTGAAGTTGATGCTAACAGTAGGCGTATTTTAAACCCAGATGAAATAAAACATAAACTGCCTTACTTAAGTCAAGTAACAAAACCAAGTGATGTTTGTCCTTCACGTAACGCGGGTCAGGATGGAAGCGAAGGAAAGATTTGTCAAAAAAAGTTGAAAGATAAGAAAACTAATTTTAATGGTAAATTTCAACATTACAAAGATGTTGGAAGTGAATGCACCGATAGAACTAGTAGCAGTAATTTTATTAAAAGAAAATATAATAAATACTCAGTTTTGCCTAACATGAATAAACCTCAGTTTGAGGTCAAGTTGGACGCCAAAACAATGCGTATTTTGAATGCTGATGAGATTAATAAGAAAATTAAAGAAAAAGAAGCTGAAGTTGGCCCTGGTGGAAAGATGTTCACGGGTATTTATGATGGACTCAAGCGAACTTCAGGAATCTGGAATAGATCTGGAGCCAGTAAGAAAACGACTCGTGCGTTGTCAGGTTTAAATCAACAGCAAAAGTATACAGTGAATAATCCAAGCTATCACAAGAGGAGGGTGTTGACGTTGCCGCTGAAGACATGTCTTCTAAACAAAACAAGTACAACGAAAACTATAACTAAAAAACCAGGAGCCGACCTTACGCAATCAGAATCCTGTACATGTGGACGTGCAAACGTGTTGGAGAAGAAGAAACAAAACGTAGCAAAAGAGACGACCTTTTATAAAGCTTTTGCTGGAAAAGGTAAAACTGCAGCGGAGAGACAAATGCTTAAATCCCAGAGCATGAGAAGACAAAGACGAATTAGAAAAAGAGCTGAAAGAGCTATTTATGGAAAACCATTACAAATTGAAGTTGATGCTAACAGTAGGCGTATTTTAAACCCAGATGAAATAAAACATAAACTGCCTTACTTAAGTCAAGTAACAAAACCAAGTGATGTTTGTCCTTCACGTAACGCGGGTCAGGATGGAAGCGAAGGAAAGATTTGTCAAAAAAAGTTGAAAGATAAGAAAACTAATTTTAATGGTAAATTTCAACATTACAAAGATGTTGGAAGTGAATGCACCGATAGAACTAGTGGCAGTAACTTTATTAAAAGAAAATATAATCAATACTCAGTTTTGCCAAACATGAATGAACCTCAGTTTGAGGTCAAGTTGGACGCCAAAACAATGCGTATTTTGAATGCTGATGAGATTAATAAGAAAATAAAAGAAAAAGAAGCTGAAGTTGGCCCTGTTGGAAAGATGTTCACAGGTATTTCTGATAGACTCAAGCAAACTTTAGAAATCTGGAATGGATCTGAAGCCAATAAGCAACCGAGTCGTTCGTTGTCAGGTTTAAATCAACATCAAAAGTATACAGTGAATAATCCAAGCTATCACAAGAGGAGGATGTTGACGTTGCCGCTGAAGACATGTCTTCTAAATAAAACAAGTACAATGAAAACTATAACTAAAAAACCAGGAGCTGACCTTACGCAATCAGAATCCTGTACATGTGGACGTGCAAACGCGTTGGAGAAGAAGAAACAAAACGTAGCAAAAGAGACGACGTTTTATAAAGCATTTGCTGGCAAAGGTAAAACTGCAGCGGAGAGACTAATGCTTAAATCCCAGAGCATGAGAAGACAAAGACGAATTAGAAAAAGAGCTGAAAGAGCTATTCATGGAAAACCATTACAAATTGTAGTTGATAACATCAATAGGCGTATTTTAAACCCAGATGAAATAAAAGATAAAATGACTAACTTAAGTCAAGTAAGAAAACCAACTGGTGTTTGTCCTTCACGTAACGCGGGTCGGGGTGGAAGCGAAGTAAAGATTTGTCAAAAAAAGTTGAAAGATAATAAAACTAATTTTAATGGTAAATTTCAACATTACAAAGATGTTGGAAGTGAATGCACGGATAGAACTAGTGGCAGTAATTTTATTAAAAGAAAATATAATAAATACTCAGTAGTACCAAACATGAATAACCCTCAGTTTGAGGTCAAGTTGGACGCCAAAACAATGGGTATTTTGAATGCTGATGAGATTAATAAGAAAATAAAAGAAAAAGAAGCTGAAGTTGGCCCTGGTGGAAAGATGTTCACGGGTATTTCTGATAGACTCGAGCGAACTTCAGAAATCTGGAATGGATCTGAAGCCAGTAAGAAAACAACTCGTGCGTTGTCAGGTTTAAATCAACAGCAAAAGTATATAGTGAATAATCCAAGCTATCACAAGAGGAGGGTGTTGACGTTGCCGCTGAAGACATGTCTTCTAAACAAAACAAGTACAATGAAAACTATAACTAAAAAACTAGGAGCCGACCTTACGCAAACAGAATCCTGTACATGTGGACGTGCAAAAGCGTTGGAGAAGATCAAACAAAATGGAGCAAAAGAGACGACCTTTTATAAAGCATTTGCTGGCAAAGGTAAAACTGCAGCGGAGAGACAAATGCTTAAATCCCAGAGCATGAGAAGACAAAGTCCAATTAGAAAAAGAACTGAAAGAGCCATTTATGGAAAACCATTACAAATTGTAGTTGGTGCCATCAATAGGCGTATTTCAAACACAGATGAAATAAAACATAAACTGACTAACTTAAGTCAAGTAAGAAAACCAAGTGATGTTTGTCCTTCACGTAACGCGGGTCAAGATGGAAGCGAAGGAAAGAATTGTCAAAAAAAGTTTAAAGATAAGAAAACTAATTTTAATGGTAAATTTCAACATTACAAAGATGTTGGAAGTGAATGCACCGATAGAACTAGTGACAGTGACTTTATTAAAAGAAAATATAATAAATACTCAGTTTTACCAAACATGAATGAACCTCAGTTTGAGATCAAGTTGGACGCCAAAACAATGCGTATTTTGAATGCTGATGAGATTAATAAGAAAACTAAAGAAAAAGAAGCTGAAGTTGGCCTTGGTGGAACGATGTTTACATGTATTTGTGATCGACTCAAGCGAACTTTAGAAATCTGTAATGGATCAGAAGCCAGTAAGAAAATGAGTAGTGCGATGTCAGGTTTAAACACAACAAAAGTACACAGCATAAGTAAAAGAAAACCAACTGGTGTTTGTCCTTCATGTAACGCGGGTTGGGATGGAGGCGAAGGAAAGATTTGTCCAAAAAAGTTTAAAAATAAGAAAACTAATTTTAATTGTAAATGTCAACATTACAAAGATGTTGGAAGTGAATGCACCGATAGAACTAGTGGCAGTAATTTTATTAAAAGAAAATATAATAAATGCTCAGTTTTGCCAAACATGAATGAACCTCAGTTTGAGGTCAAGTTGGACGCCAAAACAATGTGTATTTTGAATGCTGATGAGATTAATAAGAAAATTAAAGAAAAAGAACTTGAAGTTGGCCCTGGTGGAAATATGTTCACAGGTATTTGTGATGGACTCAAGCGAACTTCAGAAATCTGGAATGGATCAGAAGCCAGTAAGAAAACGAGTAGTGCGTTATCAGGTTTAAACACAACAAAAGTACACAGCAAAAGCAAAAGAAAACCAACTGGTGTTTGTCCTTCATGTAACGCGGGTTGGGATGGAGGCGAAGGAAAGATTTGTTCAAAAAAGTTTAAAGATAAGAAAACTAATTTTAATTGTAAATGTCAACATTACAAAGATGTTGGAAGTGAATGCACCGATAGAACTAGTGGCAGTAATTTTATTAAAAGAAAATATAATAAATGCTCAGTTTTGCCAAACATGAATGAACCTCAGTTTGAGGTCAAGTTGGACGCCAAATCAATGTGTATTTTGAATGCTGATGAGATTAATAAGAAAATTAAAGAAAAAGTAGCTGAAGTTGGCCCTGGTGGAAAGATGTTCACATGTATTTGTGATCGACTCAAGCGAACTTTAGAAATCTGTAATGGATCAGAAGCCAGTAAGAAAATGAGTAGTGCGTTGTCAGGTTTAAACACAACAAAAGTACACAGCATAAGCAAAAGAAAACCAACTGGTGTTTGTCCTTCATGTAACGCGGGTTGGGATGGAGGCGAAGGAAAGATTTGTCAAAAAAAGTTTATAGATAAGAAAACTAATTTTAATGGTAAATGTCAACATTACAAAGATGTTGGAAGTGAATGCACCGATCGAACTAGTGGCAGTAATTTTATTAAAAGAAAATATAATAAATGCTCAGCTTTGCCAAATATGACTAAACCTCAGTTTGAGGTCAAGTTGGACGCCAAATCAATGTGTATTTTGAATGCTGATGAGATTAATAAGAAAATTAAAGAAAAAGTAGCTGAAGTTGGCCCTGGTGGAAAGATGTTCACGGATATTTCTGATGGACTCAAGCGAACTTCAGAAATCTGGAATGGATCTGAAGCCAGTAAGAAAACGAGTCATGCGTTGTCAGGTTTTAATCAACAGCAAAAGTATACAGTGAATAATCCAAGCTATCACAAGAGGAGGGTGTTGACGTTGCCGCTGAAGACATGTCTTCTAGACAAAACAAGTACAATGAAAACTATAACTAAAATACTAGGAGCCGACCTCACGCAATTAAAATCCTGTACATGTGGACGTGCAAACGCGTTGGAGAAGAAGAAACAAAACGTAGCAAAAGAGACGACGTTTTATAAAGCATTTGCTGGCAAAGGTAAAACTGCAGCGGAGAGACAAATGCTTAAATCCCAGAGCATGAGAAGACAAAGACGAATTAGAAAAAGAGCTGAAAGAGCTATTTATAGAAAACCATTACAAATTGTAGTTGATGCTATCAATAGGCGTACTTTAAACCCAGATGAAATAAAACATAAACTGACTAACTTAAGTCAAGTAAGAAAATTAATCGATGTTTGTCCTTTACGTAACGCGGGTCGGGATGAAAGCGAAGGAAAGATCTGTCAAAAAAAGTTTAAAGATAATAAAACTAATTTTAATGGTAAATGTCAACATTACAAAGATGTTGGAAGTGAATGCACCGATAGAACTAGTGGCAGTAATTTTATTAAAAGAAAATATAATCAATACTCAGTTTTGCCAAACATGAATGAACCTCAGTTTGAGATCAAGTTGGACGCCAAATCAATGTGTATTTTGAATGCTGATGAGATTAATAAGAAAATCAAAGAAAAAGAATTAGAAGTTGGCCTTGGTGGAACGATGTTCATAGGTATTCCTGATGGACTCAAGCGAACTTCAGAAATCTGTAATGGATCAGAAACCAGTAAGAAAACGTGTAGTGCGTTTTCAGGTTTAAACACAACAAAAGTACACTGCATAAGCAAAAGAAAACCAACAGGTGTTTGTCCTTCATGTAACGCGGGTTGGGATGGAGGCAAAGGAAAGATTTGTCAAAAAAAGTTTAAAGATAAGAAAACTAATTTTAATGGTAAATGTCAATATTACAAAGATGTTGGAAGTGAATGCACCGATAGAACTAGTGGCAGTAATTTTATTAAAAGAAAATATAATAAATGCTCAGCTTTGCCAAATATGAATAAACCTCAGTTTGAGGTCAAGTTGGACGCCAAATCAATGTGTATTTTGAATGCTGATGAGATTAATAAGAAAATTAAAGAAAAAGTAGCTGAAGTTCGCCCTGGTGGAAAGATGTTCACATGTATTTGTGATCGACTCAAGCGAACTTCAGAAATCTGTAATGGATCAGAAACCAGTAAGAAAACGTGTAGTGCGTTTTCAGGTTTAAACACAACAAAAGTACACGGCATAAGCAAAAGAAAACCAAGAGGTGTTTGTCCTTCATGTAACGCGGGTTGGGATGGAGGCGAAGGAAAGATTTGTCAAAAAAAGTTTAAAGATAAGAAAACTAATTTTAATGGTAAATTTCAACATTACAAAGATGTTGGAAGTGAATGCACCGATAGAACTAGTGGCAGTAATTTTATTAAAAGAAAATATAATAAATACTCAGTTTTGCCTAACATGAATGAACCTCAGTTTGAGATCAAGTTGGACGCCAGAACAATGCGTATTTTGAATGCTGATGAGATTAATAAGAAAATTAAAGAAAAAGTAGCTGAAGTTCGCCCTGGTGGAAAGATGTTCACATGTATTTGTGATCGACTCAAGCGAACTTTAGAAATCTGTAATGGATCAGAAGCCAGTAAGAAAATGAGTAGTGCGTTGTCAGGTTTAAACACAACAAAAGTACACAGCATAAGCAAAAGAAAACCAACTGGTGTTTGTCCTTCATGTAACGCGGATTGGGATGGAGGCAAAGGAAAGATTTGTCAAAAAAAGTTTAAAGATAAGAAAACTAATTTTAATGGTAAATGTCAACATTACAAAGATGTTGGAAGTGAATGCACCGATCGAACTAGTGGTAGTAATTTTATTAAAAGAATATATAATAAATGCTCAGCTTTGCCAAATATGAATGAACCTCAGTTTGAGATCAAGTTGGACGCCAGAACAATGCGTATTTTGAATGCTGATGAAATTAATAAGAAAATTAAAGGAAAAGAAGTAGAAGTTGGCCTTGGTAATGAACCTCAGTTTGAGATCAAGTTGGACGCCAAAACAATGTGTATTTTGAATGCTGATGAGATTAATAAGAAAATTAAAGAAAAAGAATTAGAAGTTGGCCTTGGTGGAACGATGTTCATAGGTATTTGTGATGGACTCAAGCGAACTTCAGAAATCTGTAATGGATCAGAAGCCAGTAAGAAAATGAGCAGTGCGTTGTCAGGTTTATACACAACAAAAGTACACGGCATAAGCAAAAGAAAACCAACTGGTGTTTGTCCTTTATGTAACGCGGGTTGGGATGGAGGCAAAGGAAAGATTTGTCAAAAAAAGTTTATAGATAAGAAAATTAATTTTAATGGTAAATGTCAACATTACAAAGATGTTGGAAGTGAATGCACCGATAGAACTAGTGGCAGTAATTTTATTAAAAGAAAATATAATAAATGCTCAGCTTTGCCAAATATGAATAAACCTCAGTTTGAGATCAGGTTGGACGCTAGAACAATGCGTATTTTGAATGCTGAGGAGATTAATAAGAAAATTAAAGGAAAAGAAGCAGAAGTTGGCCCTGGTAATGAACCTCAGTTTGAGATCAAGTTGGACGCCAAAACAATGTGTATTTTGAATGCTGATGAGATTAATCAGAAAATTAAAGAAAAAGAATTAGAAGTTGGCCTTGGTGGAACGATGTTCATAGGTATTCCTGATGGACTCAAGCGAACTTCAGAAATCTGTAATGGATCAGAAACCAGTAAGAAAACGTGTAGTGCGTTTTCAGGTTTAAACACAACAAAAGTACACTGCATAAGCAAAAGAAAACCAACTGGTGTTTGTCCTTCATGTAACGCGGGTTGGGATGGAGGCGAAGGAAAGATTTGTCTAAAAAAGTTTAAAGATAATAAACCTAATTTTAATGATAAATGTCAACATTACAAAGATGTTGGAAGTGAATGCACCGATAGAACTAGTGGCAGTAATTTTATTAAAAGAAAATGTAATAAATGCTCAGCTTTGCCTAACATGAATGAATCTCCGTTTGAGATCAAGTTGGACTCCAAAAGAATGTGTATTTTGAATGCTGATGAGATTAATAAGAAATTGTGTCAAAAAAGACCAATTAGAAAAAGAGCTGAAAGAACTGTTTATGGATGCCATAATATATCTATGTTGGCTTTGAGGAAAACGCCATATTTGTGGGTGTACGAAAATTATCCAAACTTTTACTTCCGATTCCTGAATTTGAGGTCGCATTTTATTCAGATTTCTCACATGTTCATGTTTTGCTTTGCCGTCATCGTTTGGACGCCTTGTATATTGTGTGCGGAGTTGTGTCGTTGTTTCTTGTGCAGTACAATGTGTCCTGTCTAGTGTGTGCAATACTTTTCAAAAATCAAATAATACATTTTATTTTTCTTAATTTTTATTTGTGTTTTTTTACTGTTGAAGAGTGATTGCCTCGTTGGTCTAGTGGTCGCAAGCACGACTGCTGAGCATGAGGTCCTGGGTTCGATTCCCAGGTCGGGCAAAGCGTTGTTGTGTTTTTCCATCAGGAATTTTTCAGCAGCATCCACGATCCTGGGTATTCTCCCGGTTGCTGGCAATAGGCTCGCTCCCTTTTACATGGGACTTAAACATAACTGGCTGAAATGTGGGTGTTCTCTACCTAACCCTTCGGGGATTACTGGCGTGAGTAATGTTATGTTTTTTTTTCTATCTTTGTCACGATAAAAAAGGTTATTAATCTATCGAATTCGAACATTGTTCTAAATGTGTGAAAGTAATAGTAAGTAGTTGCGTTTCAGTCTCATGGCATCAGATGAAAGCAGTTCCGGCTTGTTCTGCAGCAAATAAGCCCTAAAATTCAAATTATATTTACTTCTCTACGTTTTTTGCAATTTGTAGCTCAGTGTCAGGTTGTCCGTAACAAATAATTTGATTTTGTGAGAGGAGGTTTCTGGGGAACGGTAACAAGTCTCTGATTATACTTAAAATCAACAGTAGTTCACAGCAGTTAATAAAAATAGTTCGGAGAATGTTTTTGCGGACAATATTGGCGCGTGACGTCACGTATCGACTTGCGTGAGGAGTTTAAAAAAATGCCCGTACAAGTGCCTTGTGCGTAAACAGCGGACTGGCGACGCCACGCACCGCGCGCTTCGGCCACACGCTTGCAACCGCCACGCCGCTCACCGCGCGCTTCGGTCACACGCTTGCAACCGCCACACGGGAAAGAGATAGCTATATTTCTTATTCTGTGTATCGTAGCGGTACGTGACCGCGGGACGCTCTTATTGGTCAACTCGTAGGACTCTGGGTTGCTATAATTTGATTTATTTTTGATTTTCGGTTGTATTGATGATTTCAATGATTGTAACTCTGCAAAGCCATATTTGTTACGGTCGCGATTCATATTTTAATCAACATACAACCTGACACTGACGCGCAAATTGCAATAAACGTAAGAAAATTTGAATTTCGTGGGCTACTCCAGTGGTTCAACCTTAAAATGCTTCGCCATGTTTTTGCTGCGGCCTGTTTCACGCCGATGCCGAGTTCGGAAATTTATCTGATTCCCGTGCGAGGGCAGCATGGTAATGTATTACTAGACTGCCACCTTGGTCTAGTGGTCGCAAGCGCGACTACTGAGCAAGAGGTCCTCAGTTCGTTTCTCGGGTCAGGAGGTTTTTCATGAGAAATTTCTCCATAGTAGTCTCCATCTAGTATATACAGGGTGTAAGGGACAGAACTCACAAACGGATGGGGTGAATTCAGTATATCATACTAAGATGACCGGTACACGAAATTATTTCAGGAATGATATGGGAATCCAATAAATTTGATTTGTTTTATTTCCTGATACGCAATATATCGCTACGGTGGGAAAACGCACGTAGCGAACGGCAAGCGCGACGACGAGTTCGGTAAACTTTAGCTGTGCAGGAAGTGAACAGCTGTTTTCACTCGTCGTTCGTTAAGAGTCTTTCAACAGGGTAACTTAACTGCGAGAGTCTTATGTTCGATTAATGGAAAGTCGACTGAACGATTGTTCGAATGGAATTTATTGCGAAATAACCTTTTATCGCCAAACGCTACTTCGACTGAACGATTCATCGAATATTTATTAACCGATGGACTGCTCTTTCGAATGAGTTTTAATTATTATATAATTATGTTTGTGTTTACATTCGTAGACTGCGTGATCAGTTAACTATTAAAATATTTTCGACTTACCTACATGCAAGCAGTAGATTATAATTAACTAAATACTAATTAACATTTTTGTCATTATGTACCCATATATTGTGTGTTAGTTAAGATTATGTTATTACCAGATTAAACTACCTGTCCTTTAAAAGCTTTGAAAGGCGAATTGCTAGCCTAATCCGTTCAGTCGACTTTCCATTAATCGAACATACGACTCTCGAAGTTAAGTTGTAAGTGTTAAGATAAGACCCCTTTCAACATAAATTGTTGGATTTTTTATTTTAGCCGTATTATTTACATAAATGGAGTGCTGCGAATAGTGAATGTAATTTTACACTGAAATAAAAGAATAGTAACTGAAAAAATAAAATAAAAAAAACCAGAGAAAAATTCCGGTAGAATATGATATGGAGCTGAATAATAGTAGTCTATGAATTTGTCAGTAGTAGCCACGAAGCCTGGAATAGTGACCGGTTCATGGTCAGCAGTCGCGTTATGTAGTATTTTTAAATGTGCTGTAATTTGATTTTATCAGTTCACAATCTACCAGCTCATGTTATTATCCATTCTAATAAATAATCTTCAGTATTATAAAAAAACACGTAACATTAGCTACACATTAGATACAGCATGTGGTCCTAAAAGCTTTAATCAGGAAGTAGCTCATGAATTTGTAAATTTCTTAACCGATATACCGTTAAAAACTACGGAGGCTCTAAATTCCTCTCCTGAAGTCTCAATTGGTTTATTATAGGCGAATGTGTCTGGCTGCCCGGCTGAATTTAAAATTAAACACATAAGCCCAATGATAGTTATTAAAGCTTTCCGGCAAATAAAAGTCAAACAGACCGAAGATCTTTGAATGTCTATCAAAGTTTGTACATCCATAGTTGAGACTATAGCACCATACTTAGCTTTAATTTTTAATTTGTGTGTAGACCAAGGAGTTTTCCCTGATTTAATGAAATACAGTAAAGTCATACCTTTGTTCAAATCCGGAGATAGTAAAGATACAAATAATTATAGACCTGTATCCGTGTTGCCAGTTTTTAGCAAGGTGTTTGAAAAGGTAATGCTGAATCAAATGCTCAATCATTTTAACACAAACAGAATCTTACACGATCAACAGTATGGTTTCACCAAGGGACGTTGTACAACTGACGCCGGTGTAACCTTATTAAAGAACATTTTTACTGCGTGAGAAGAGTCCCAAGACGCCATAGGAATATTTTCTGACCTCTCCAAAGCATTTGATTGCGTAAATCACGACACATTACTTTTGAAACTTGAGCATTACGGACTAGATAAACTTGCACTTAGTTTGATAAAATCTTATTTGAATGATAGACAACAACAAGTTCAAATAAATGGTGTTAATTCAAAGGGTTTAAAAGTAAAAATGGGGGTTCCACAAGGCTCAATATTGGGTCCTTTCCTCTTTTTAGTATATATAAATGATCTACCCTATTAATTGAAAAACCAACCTCAAAATATGGTGTTATTCGCTGATGACACTTCCCTAATTTTTAACGACAAGACGATAGACGGGCCCAAAATCTAGATGACGTGAATAATGCCCTACTTCAGGTCCATAACTGGTTCACAGCAAACAATTTAGTATTAAATGAAAAAAAAAACGAAATGCATAAGATTTGCTTTACCGAATGTTAAAAGTAGCGATTGTGATATAGTATTGAATAAAGAGAAGCTTGAATTTGTAGATAAAACAGTTTTCCTGGGGATTACGCTTGGTTCAAGGCTACAATGGGGTTCTCATCTAACATCTCTAGCGGGGCGGCTAAGTTCAGCAGCATATGCTATTAGAAAAATCTGTCAATATATTTATTTATTTAAACTTCATGTACAAGAGTGGTACATAGGCGGACTTAATGGCAGGCTTAATATAGTGATGTAGATACCGCTAGACTGGTCTATTTTAGTTACTTTCATAGTATAATGTCTTATGGCATTTTGCTATGGGGATGGGCTGCAGACATTGGGTCTATATTTATTCTGCAAAAAAGAGCCATCAGAGCATCTGCATCTTCGAAGGCGTGATTCTCTCAGAGAACTGTTTAAGGAAATTAACATCATGACGGTACATTGTCAATACATCTATGAAAACATAATGTATGTAAGAAAAAATCTACATCTTTTTAATAAAAGAGGTGACAGACACAATTACGGTACTAGAAATAGAGACCAATTAGTTCAGCCAGGCTTCAGACTCGCTAAAGTAGACTCATCTTTCATGGGAGATGCTATAATAAAATTCCACAAAGTATTCTTGAACTGAATGAAACTAAATTAAAAACATGCATTAAACGCACACTATGTAAGCAAGCATATTACAAGTTGGACGATTATATCGCTGATAAAAATGCTTGGCTCAATACCGGTCCTGCTCCACAAGGACAGGGGCGCATAAATGGATAGCATTAAATAGTTTGTTGGAGCTGCTGAAGATTGTACAACTATCTTTGCATTGTATAAATTCAATCTCTTTAGTATTATATAACCGATATTGTGTGAGTACTCTGTACTAGAAAGCTGTCATTCGCTGGAAACCTACGTCTTTTCTTGACTTGAATGCCCTGGCGGTTAAGAGTATGTCATGCTCACTCAAATGTCTCGCTGATGGTGGCGCGTGTGTCGGATCATTTAGTTCCCTTCAAAATGGTTGAGTTGAATGGTGCCGATACATGCGTCATGTTCGTGAACGGGCGCTGTCAGTTGTGACTGGTCATCTCTTGATTGCCACGGCTTATTTGAATTAATTATTTTATTCTTGAATTATTTTTACTATGGAGACTTTTAACGTACACATCTTGCTACATCGTTCTCACATAATGTACCATCTCAACATAAATGATGTAACCAAGTTATTGGAAAAGTATTCTGATTTAAAAGTGTCCATGGAGTTTCTTGCCCGTTCTTCTCCATAGAGATCTACGTTAGGGAATGGGCAACTACAATACTTTCACAGTTTTTATGCCTTGTGACTGGGACTGTAGCTACTTTTCATTGTTGTCTTTACTTTTTAAATTCTTTAAAGTTCGAGGAAAAGTGGCTTTAAATAGACAAAAACCATGTAAAATCAGTATAATACAATTTATTTCAAAATTTTAGTTGTTTATAAAAAAAAATCATACATTGGCTTAAAACATAACATTTTCAACTTAAACACTTTTAAGAACTAAAACTTACAATCGAGGGTCTATACGTTATAAATAAATATAACTAAAAATTAGTTACTGGGATTATATAAGTTATAGACCGACCGCTTTAAGGGCATTACATGGCTCAAACCCCAAAAACAGCGTATGTTCAAAGAAATTTGTCGATGAATCCCTTCGTGCGTTTTCCGTGTAAAAAAAGTATGTTATAGTTAAGTTCATTACAAATAAATCGTATTGTTTAAAATTTTAATAAACCTTCTCAATTTTTTTTTTGGTTAATCGTAGAAAATAGGTCCTTTTTCAACCTTAATTGGAAATTATCTCTGTAACGGCTGAATAGATCGGCATGAATTTTGTAACAACAAATACGTAATGATATACTTAAAAATCTGTATTGTTTTTTTATGTTATTTCTTTTAATATTTTTAAATAATAAATAAAAACCGAAATTTTGCGAAATGTGCGGGGCAAGTCAACAAAAACCAGTACAGGGATCAAATCATCAAGGTCATCGAGCAATGTAATATATCAATTTAAATGGAATATTCTGAAGGTTGATCACGTATTGGTTCAATTAGTATCGTAATACCTACGTGGATTATGGTTATTTTAAAGCTAATAACCTGTGGGATATTGTTAGGACTTTGTGGACGCTTAATGTGCCTTTGATGGGGCACGGCGGAGGACTCATGAAAGCGATCAGTCTATAGTAATACTCATATCATGTTCGTCAGGATTGAGGAGTCACTTTTCGTATCTTAATTAATCAAATTAATAAACTCACAAACGCCAGTTAACGTACCATTTAACTTGCAAAATATAACTATTATCATCTGTATAGCTTTTTCCCACTCTATCGGGGTCGACTTCCAGTCTAACCAGATGCAGCTGAATACCAGTATTTTACATGGAGCGACTGCCTATCTGACCTCCACAAATCAGTTAGTACTGGGTAATATGATACCTCTTTATAAGGGTACACAAGACGGTGGCACGAACTAGTTATTAGTTACTAGGATGGGGTTAAAACACCACATGCGAAAGGGATAGACGCTGTGATGAGCAGTAAGAAGCTAGTGCGCGTACGCATACACACTTCTAACGCTTAGTGACGCATACATGATGATTTACATCGAAAACGAACGTGCGAATTTTTTTTATACAAATGTTTGGGAATATGGATATCATGAAAAATCTATTGAATATATCTGTTCAAAATAAAATTATTTGCATTTTTGAACAACTAATCTATTCCTGCATGGTAACCATTTTGCAAGTTTCCTTCTTTTTATGGTATTTATTTCCGCCCAAACATGCGTTAAAATTAGTGTTGAAAAATGGAATTTTCGACGCTTATAACTTTCAAATATGTGTTTTTTTTTACTTTTTTGTTACCATACAGGGCTAGATAATGATGAGACAAACTGATATAATTCTTTATTTTGACCGTACACCATCAAACAGTGAAGTAATCGCCATACTACGTTTGTATGGAAGTATGACCGGCTAGAGTAGGGTACACTAAGTAAGACTTATTGTCAGAGTTTCAGGCCACCTGTAACGACTGACAAAGATTCACAAATGACAGCCGGGACCAATGGCGTGCTTTCCGAGGCATGGAGAGGTCTCTATAAAGGGTGTAAATAGACCCTTAACATAACCGAAAGGCACTTGTTCTCCCCGTCACTGCGATCATTTTTTTGTTCTAGACCATACCTGAGAACCTTCTAGTTACTGAGATATTGGGGGTCAAAGTTCCAATTTATTTTTTAAATACATGTTTTTAATGTAAGATTTTTACTTTACACACACCTCCACGACTCCCGTCCTATTCAATTCATCCATCAGCACAATGCTTTGAGTGCTTTCCATCGAGTCCTACCGTAAAACGTGATTTTTCACCCCAAAAAAAAAGTCGATTCCCAGCAATAATTTTTGCGTAAAGTTACTTAGTTTGATATACAGAATGCTTGGTTGATGGCTATGTGAAGGGTTTCTTTACACCCTGTATGTAATGGATGGTCACCCATCCTCCGGCTACGTGAAGGATGATATGGCTAGAAACGAGGTGACTGCTGAGATGACGAGTAATAGAGAAGTATGGAAGAAGTAGACATGCTGCGCCTACCCCAAATAATGGTATAAAGGCGAGAGAATGTTGATGGTGACCCATCCACTGAAATTGTTACTTTCTATGTATATTAGAATCTGTGGCTTAATGGCTTGTTTTTAATTATTCTGTTAGACGATGGGTATTCAACAATCTTTTAAAACACATTATTTGTGGTTTTAAATTAGGTGTGTTAGTAACAGACTAGGATATAGTGTTATGATAATGAACATCACCCTTGTGTAAAAAAATATCAGCCTATAATGTTCCCACTGCTGGGACACAGACCTCCTCTCTATGAGAGGGAATGGGCTATAATCCACCACGCGGGGCCCAGTGCGGGTTGGTAGATGTCACATGTCTTCGAATGTTTGGTTCTAGGACATGCCGGTTTCCTCACGATGTTTTCCTTCACCGTTTTGAGAGCAGTGGTGAAGACACAAATTGCACAAAATAGAGTGCTTAGGTACTTTTTCTTTTTTCAAAGAAAATGAAAATCAAAGCCTTTTTTTTAAGTTTTAAAAATGTAATTATAATAAGGTTACTAGTAAAAAGAAACAATACAGTTTTTCTGGAAAACCACTGGGTACATTTATATGCAATTTATAACAATAAGTATTTACAAAATATTCATTAAAATAGTCGAGTCTTTTCATAATAATTTTGAATACAACATAACATCACGCCTGTAATCCCCGAAGGGTGTGTAGATATCTATCAGTGGCGAAGGTTCCATACAACTCGATTCCTACCGGATTCCCTTTGAAAAATGGTAGTCAATATTCCATAGACAAACAATATAATCTCATTAAAGATATCATGTACTCCGGCTTACAAAAATTGACCCTTCGCTACTGATACCTATAGCACAATTAATAATTTTGATTCTATACAAATCAAATATTTTATAGGAATGTTTAAACAAAATACATTTTTTTAGTTAAATAAATACAAATATCAAGGCAGTATGTATGTATCTACAGAGAGGCTTAGTTGCAAATGAAATAGTGGTTTGTTTTACATCAATAAGAATAAATAGATTAATATGAAATATGAGTTTTTATAACGCTAAAAATACAATAAAATTGTTATTGTGTGTACGTATTTAAAGCAAAAATCATATTATAACCATATAATACAGGTTGCAACAGAAAGGGTATAGTCATATGAAAGGATATGCTGCAGACCATCAAACTGAACAATTTTCTCCTTGCATCCAATATCGTAAATGCGAAAAAAATATCAGCTGTTCCATACATTTGGGTCGAGTAGGTCTTGAAATTTTGTATGGGACAGCTCATAATTTGTTCAGTTCACTACAATGGGATTATACCTGCTACCCCGGCCTTCCTACCATAACGTAAAACGCATTTAAAGATTTGTGGTAGAAGTGGGCCTAAAAACAAATTTACATTTTTTTTTGTATTTGAATAAAATGTAGTACGATACTTTAAGATCTATAGAAGAGATACTAAATCATTATTAATATTATTTGTATGCTTAGTAAATAGAAGTAAAGATCAGTAAATAAATGAATTATAGTTTATTTACTTGTCATTTTCAGTAAACTAGACTACCCAGTGCAATATGGCTAAAGCCGTTTCTTAATACAAGCGATCGTCACGCAAATATGCAACCGTAGCGTATATTGTTCGTTGAACCCGAACGCATCGTAACGTCGACGCGCTTTCCGTTTTTTTCGAACTAATAAGTGACAAATGACGATCGCTAATATTAAGACACGTTCCCTCCTATCGACATTTTTCGAGACATTTCAATCCGTACATAGATGGATCTTGTGATATCTGAATTAAATGTATTTTTTTATTTTTTATTTATTTAACCCAAATCACTAGGATTTTTTTTAAACCCAATATTGCAAATACATTATAACTTAAAACCCTATACATGATTGCATTTATATACATAAGCTTAATAACTTCGTATACAATTAAAAATACTACCTATATTTACAATTTTACTTTAAACTAACATATGAGATTACATAGTAATTAAATAGTTAAGACTTACTAAATTACTAATACAATTTAGGAATAGGTATAGCCATAATATGCGCTTCAAATTCTAATAGTTTAAGCTTACATAACATAACATCACGCCTGTAATCCCCGAAGGGTAAGGCAGAGATGTACCTAATAGTACACCCACATTTCGCCAGTTATGTTTAAGTCCCATGTAATAGGGGGCGAGCCTATTCCGTGGCTGCTACTGAGAAATTCCTGAAGGTAAAACCCAATAACACTGCCCGGCCCGGCAATGGAACCCAGGAGCTTATGCTCAGCAGTCGCGTTTGCGTCCACTAGATCAACGAGTCAGTCCGAAGCAGTAGAATAAGCTTATTCGGTAGATTATTTCAAAACCAACAAATAAAAATTAAAAGAAACTTTTGTTTAATTTCTGTTTATCTAATGGATACTATGCAACTGTTTTTCACCCCATGTCCTAATCAAAGCGATCAGCCGCGCGAGTGATCGTTGCGTCATTTGTTCAAGAACTCGGCGAGAGCAAGCGTTCGGGAACGACAGTTGCGTGTTCGCGTGACTATCGCATTTTTGACACGGCACTTTTTTTAAATTTTATCACTGGTTGGTGCGCTATGTAATTTCATTATAATTCAATTGTAAAGCGACATAATATGGCTTAACCGCCATAAGGGTGGGGAATATAACTATAAACTAAACACAGGATTTTTATATAAATTAATTGATAAATCGTTAAAAATATCACTTCAGGCATTTTGCATTTTGTCTAAATACATAGAATCTTTTAAAGAATTTTTATTTCATAATTTCAAGTGATTATGAAATTATTGCTGGAATTATAAAAAGGCACTAACTGATTGGATCTTATAAATAAAAACACCACAATTGTCAAGGTTTCAACACATAATAGACCACTGGGGTTTAAAAAACACCAAGACTGGGTTAAAACATACCCCACATTGGGTAAAAATATACCCCATACTGGGGTACACACACACACCTCAAAGTAAGGTTCAAACACACCCCCACAGTGTAGTTCAAATACAAGATGGAAGGGACACCCGACGCTAAAACGGTTACCACGTATTCAGTACATCATTCTGAACCACCCCACATAGGTTTTACATAGGTATCGGTTTCAAAAAAAAACAACACCTGTACCATACATTTTGACCGTGTATATAGGTATTGAAGTTTTGAAGGAAATTGCAGTTTTTAAAAAAAACCCCGAAAGCTATGTGAAACCTTTGTGGGGTGGTGCAGTACGATGTATTGAATAGCTGCTGGTAACTGTTTTAGCGTCGGTGTTCCTTCCACCCTGTATACCCCACAACTACACACCCTAATTTAAAAGTTTTACATCAACTGGGTTCAAACAAATACATCACATGTATGTATACATTTTAAGCGTCACAGGCACATTTACAGGTTTACAATATCATACTAACATATTTAGAAAACAAATTGTAGCGTAGCCTTACAGCCGCATCTACAGGGTGTAAACAGACCCTTCACGAAGCCGTCAACCAAGCATTCTGTACATCCAACTAAGTAACTTTACGTTAAAATTATTACTGGGAAACGACTTTTTTTTTGGGATGAAAAAACCCGTTTTACGGTAAGACTCGATGGAACGCACTCAAAGCATTGTGCTGATGGATGGATTGAATAGTACGGGGGTCGTGGAGGTGTTTAAAGTAAAAATCTAACATTAAAAACATGTATTTAAAAAAACAAAACTTGGGGAACTTTCACCCCAATATCTCCGTAACAAGAAGGTTCCCAGGTATGGTCCAGAACAAAAAAAAATATCGCAAAGACAGAGAGAACAAGTGCCTTTCAGCTTCGTTAAGGGTCTATTTACACCCTTTATAAACAAGCCAAAGTGATTACTTGAGTAAAGGTGCGATTCCATTACGCAAGTCTTGCATGCAAGTATGACGTCACATTTGTTTACAGAAGCTTGCGTTGGAAACATGTTTTCAAGAGTGTGTAAATTGAATGCAGGTTTTACTTGCATACAAGTGTAGATGTTCAATAATTGAGTAGGACACGTCCCTCGTTCGCAACTAATATGACGATAAGCTGGTTGGTACCAGGCTTCATAGCCTGGCCCACCGGCAAAGTTGCATGTTTGTCGGTCTTTTACAGGTTGTACTTCGGTGAGTGTGCCCAAGAGCTCCACGAGCTCATTCCACCATCTCCCTTCTAGCGGGAGTCCAGACGCACTGCAGGTTATCACCCATACCTTGTCGATGTTCCACAAATTCGCACGAAGCGCTTTGCTACATCATTTATTATGCGCACAGCCAAGGAGTGGAATTCCCTGCCTGCGTCGGTGTTCCCAAGTTCATATGACCCCAATCTATTTTAGTCGCGAGTTAATAGGCTTCCTTTGGGTTAGCTTGTTCCATCGAAATGAATCAAAATAAATGTTCGCGCGTTCAATTTGCACGTCAATTGAATAATAAATTTTAAATTTCACACTACGTCATATAAGTTGTAGCTTGTATGCAATTTGAAACTTGTATAAAAGTAACTTGTCTTATAGAATCGCGCCATAAAAGTTATTACTTCGGATTGGATTTTTGTTCTGTAGTTTAGGTATTTTCAAAAAAAACTTGTGAAAAAGTTGTAAATTTGACCCCATTATCTCCGTAAGTTTAAGGTTCCCAGGTATGGTCTAGAACATGGTCTAGATCGCAATGACGGGGAGATCAAGTGCCTTTTGGCTTCGTTAGGGTCTTTTCACCATTTTTTTTTTGTACCTTTATACCTTCATGCCATTATCCATCTAAGAGGTGAGCAGAAGATTTTAGTACTTTAAAATCTTGTTAGTTATGTCACAAGTCCCATATAATAGTTAGCCAGACGTATAACTGTACTATGATCCTATGCCATGTGGCCAAAATTGGAACCAACTCCACAATTTTGTCTTTCAATACATTTCACAAGTAATGGCACATCCCTGTCAACGACATTCGAGCGTCAAACATCCTTGTAACGCAGTATTTCTTCTTAGAATCAGCCTCATTGACATTTTCAGCCACTTTGATATGTAGCATTAAAAATAGCCATGTTTTCCGCCACTTTGATATGTAGCATTAAAAATATCCATGTTTTCAGCCACTTTGATACGTAGCATCAAAAATAGCCACGTTTTCAGCCACTTTGATATCTAGCATCAAAAATAGCCATGTTTTCAGCCACTTTGATATCTAACATCAAAAATAGCCACATTTTTAGCCACTTTGATAAGTAGCATCAAAAATAGCCATGTTATCAGCCACTTTGATATCAAGCCTCAAAAATAGCCATGTTTTCAGCCACTTTGATATCTAACATAAAAAATAGCTACGTTTTCAGCCACTTTGATATCAAAGCCTCAAAAATAGCCATTTTTTCAGTCATATAATATAATTTCCAGACAAAATCCCTTCTTAAAACTACGCTACAAGCTCCCTTAACTTACTCTTTAAAAACCTAACCTTCTTATTAACAGCGTTCTTATAATTACTTTTACTGCTATCAACACTTTTACTACCAGTCTTCGTCCTACTCCTTACCCGTTCGTCGAAAAGCTCGTAGAAATTCGGCAAAGGTGCGTCGACTAAATCTGGTGATGGTGTTGCCTCTGGTGATAGATGATGGTGGTAACTGGCGGCCATGTTCTGTATGAAGTGTGTGAACATTGCCGTTTCCGTGAACCATTCCAGGAAGTATTGGTTCTGTTTTGATGTGGCTGCTTTTATGAAGGATTCTTTCTGTAATAGAATTGAAGGGTTAATGTCTATATATAATCGAGTTTCATTCGAGGAAATTGTTAGTACGTAAGGAATTGTGTGTTATTGTGTAAGTAATTGAGTTATTTTATTTTAAATGTGTGGCAGTGGTTTCGACATAACTAACTTTATTATTATTTGTATGCTCTCGAGTAAAATGTAGCGAACTAACCATTTTATTATAACATCTTTTTGTAATGAAACCTACATTTACGAATAAATTTGATTTGATTTGATTAGAGTCATCATACAAAGGTATAATAGATTTAAGACATGACAAACAATATATTCAGTATTGATAAAACGGTATTTTTTTGTAGGTGGATTCTTGTCTTAAAAAAAAACTTTCGCAAATCTAAAAGCCACCAAAAGGCCATCAAAATTGTCATCGACCTGAGAAGTATCATTCTGGATATGGAGCAAACGCATGATATAGCATAGCAAAATATGAAAACTGCACCATCATTTTGGTTCTAGTAAATTAACATCAATCCTGTAAAAAAAAAAACTAAAAGTAAATCCTGTGTCCCCGAAAGATTAGGCAGAGCTGTACCCATTAGGACACCCACATTTCGCCAATTATGTTTAAGTCCCATGTAACAGAGGGCGAGCCTATTGCCATCAACCGGGACAGCTACACAAATCCAGACTCCGTGGCAGCTACAGAGAAATTCCTAATGGAAAAACCCAATAACACTTTGACCGACCTGGTAATCGAACCCAGGACTTCATGCTCAGCAGGCGCGCTTGCGACCACTAGACCAAGGAGGTTTGTCTAATAATCATCAATATCATTCTCCTGCCCTTATCCCAATTCATTCGGGGTCGGCGCAGCATGACTTCTTCCTCCATACTCTCTATGACTCGTCATCTCATCAGTCACCTCCTTGTAGCCATATCATCCTTCACACAGTCCATCCATCGTTTCTTTGGTCTTCCTCTACTCTTATAAGTACTATTACTCGTCATCTCATCAGGTTGTCTAATAATATTAGGGGTAAAGTATGAAATTGCCGATTTGTATGGATGATTTCGTGACTGTGATATTTCCATAATAACATTTTTTATTTTTCTTAGAAACGTCTGAACGGATTAAATGCAATTGCAAACTATAGTGTGAAAAAAAGCTGCGTTTCACTCGGTATCTTAAATTCTCAAAACACAGTCTATGATAAAAATATACCTACTTGAAGTAGTGAAACCGACGGCAAATTGAAACAGATGTTTTGACACACTACCCTATGAGGTAATATGCAACTATAGTACGGTTTTGAACTCTAAAACGTATGCAATTTAACAATTAATCAAATAAAAAATAAATTAGGAAAAAATATAACTATACGTCAAAGTTACAAACAGAACAAAATGTGAGAAAAAAACGGCAATTTCATAGTTAAAGACTTATTTCCAATATTAAAAACAATACTCACATCAAAAACAACACCATCTCTGCCCAAAGACCCATCATTCACCTCACCAACCGCGAAGAATCTCCAGAAATCACCCAAAATGTCCACAAAGAACCTCAGGAAAGCTTCAGAGATCATGACATTCCTCGTCTTCGTGTCTTCGGAGCGGTCTTTGTTCTTGCTTGTTTCCATTTGTAAGGCAGTCTTCAAGGTTTTGTAGCAAGGGGTCGGTAGGATTGTTGATTCGTCTCCTTGATAGAATAAGACCTTTGATGGATGTGTGAGGTCTATTAGCATGCCCTGTGGACGAGAGAAAAAAGATGATTATTCAATAACGGAAGCTCGTGGTTATATGATAACAGCCGCACAGTTTGATGTTCAAGGTTAAGCCACGCTTGCCAAGGTTAGTCTGTGGATGGGTGACCATTATAACATACCGGGTTGGCTTTGTGCCTCGGAAAGCACGTTAAGCCGTTGGTCCCGGCTGTCATTTGTAGATTTTAGTCAGTCGTTCGAAAGCCTGACAATCAGACTTACCAAGGGGTATCGTATCACCCAGTACTAACTGGGTTGTGGAGATCAGATAGGCAGTCGCTCCATGTAAAATACTGGTATTCAGCTGCATCCGGTTAGACTGGAAGCCGACCCCAACATAACATGTTGGCAAAATGTAATAACTAAAACGGGCAGTGTAAGCTAGTAATGGAAGTTCTACCAAATACAATATTGGATTATAATAAAATAGAATTTTGTCTATTGATTGTCTCGTTAGTCAATTGACTGCCTTATAGTGCAGTGACTGTGTCGCTAATGACTAACTCGTTGGTCTAGTTGCAATAGCGAGGTCAAGAATCGAGGTACTATTACAAGGTACAACTTTGTGTCCCATCCTCTCCCAGCACACAGTGTGTGTCTCACCTCTTCGAACACGACGCCCGTGATGTCGGCGTCGTGCGGCGCGTGCAGCACGCCCGCCAGGATGGGCAGCGGCGCCTCCAGCACCTCGCGCTGGATCTCGGCCGGGATGGACGAGATGAGCGGCTGCTGCCACACGAACGGGTACAGCGAGCTCTGCAGGGCTTCCACGCACGATGATACAGATCTACAAGTAGAAAAAAAGATGATTAGTATAAAGTCTTCTTAAACTTATACTGTCACTTATGGGATGGGATATATTTCGTGATTGTTCGTTTGTGTTTGTTTCGTGTTGTTGTTGTTAAGTTTAGTTTTAAACAGTGTCTAAAGTTTCCTTCTTAAAAAAGAAAATGCTGACATTTAGCACTTTTTGATCGGCAAAAGCAATATCTTATAGTTTTTGATGAATTAGATATTTTTAGTACAAAACTCTATTGTCGTCAAACTGCTTGCTTGCATAATACTATGTATGACATTTGACTTAAAAGAGAGAGTGTCCTAATTTGTTTGTTTGTATTTAAATAACTACAATTGAATTACAGCAACCCACTAGAATATTAAAACTATTATGCCAATTTTTTGCCGTTTCTGAATTAGTAAAAGAATCTGTTAAAGTAATTGATTACTATTATCTTGCTGTATTACTAGTTTGATTATAATTTCACAATAACACAACAACTTGTTAGTATAACAATATATTTATGTCTATCTGTTTGTTTCAGCTAATCTCCGAAACGGCTGGACCGATTTTACGAGACTTTTACTGACAGATAGAAAGGGAGAAAGAAAAAATAATTATTTGTCGCAGGGAAATGACGTGCATACAAAATTAGAAAAAATAAACACACACTTACTTCAACTGATCACCGATGATGATGACTTTTCTCTCCAGTAAGAGAGAGCCGAAGACTTTGATCACCAGTCCAGCGCCCAGGAGGTCTAGTAGCACGGATAGGTTGTCTTCGTCTACACGTGGTTCAATGGGGCGTTTTATTATTTTTAGCCTGCGAAAGAGGAAAATTAATATTTTTAGATTTAGCAAGCGATTCTCAGATGAACTCAGTACAATCAGTAAACATGGTAAATATCCCGTTTCTAGTTTAGTTATAGTACAGTAAATATTACAGAGACATTCCAAAAAATAAATAAACTAAGATAAAGCACTCACCTAGGCATATCAAAGTTAACAGTAACGTTCTTCACTCCACTATTATTATTATTATTCTCCAAGTCATAATAATCTGACACAACACTCTCATTAACCGAACCCTCTCTTCTAAAATCAGGTAACGTTTTACTCTTCGGCGACACCTGATAATCACCATTAAGTACACAGTAATCACCACTTCCTTTTCTATAATCACCGGTTGGTTTTTCGTAATCCCCACTTGGTATATCATAGTCGTGCT
Organism: Noctua fimbriata; assembly: GCA_905163415.1. Taxonomy (NCBI): domain Eukaryota; kingdom Metazoa; phylum Arthropoda; class Insecta; order Lepidoptera; family Noctuidae; genus Noctua; species Noctua fimbriata. Next base: position 1,462,048 of record LR990951.1, read on the forward strand.
GCTGGTGTTTGGAGTAATGGATGGTGATTTGTTCGCCTGGGTTCGGGAAGTCAGTCTCAAAGAGTTGTTGGAGTAAGGAGTGGATTTCCACGTCCGAGCTGCCGTGGTGAGATTCGATTTCTTCTAGGACCTGGAATATGAAGTGGTGATTTAGACATTGGACTTGTACCACACAAATATTTTGAGACTGTTTTATTATACGAGTAGTAGTATAAAAACATGCCTAGAGGACCTTCTTCCATACTTCTCTATTACTCGTCATCTCAGCAGTCACGTCCTTTCTAGCCATATCATCCTTCACAGTCTATCCATCGTTTCTTTGGTTTTCCTCTGCTCTGACCCACATTCATACTCAACACTTATGCTCCCGTTTTTCTCAAAAATACTAAACTAATTTTGATATTCTTTTTATTTGCTTATATACCCCAACATCTAACATAGTTAGGGAAAAGACTAGAATAAGAACGAGTACCTAATATCTTAGCATCAATAGGAATAATATAATATTCAAAAGATTTATAGCGGCAAGATGTACTAAATTCAAGTAGATAAAGCCAACTATTGTTCCTCTATTGACAATTAGTATATGAATGATTGACAATAAAATTATTGGTTGACTTTTGTTATCAAAAGTTGGGCCGTAAATGTCAACAGCGTAATATTCATTGAAATCCCTTTAAGTCTGCAATTCTAGATTCTTTTCTATTCGGTTCGGCTTCCAGTCTTACCAGATGAATCTGAATACCAGTATTTTACATGGAGCGACTGCCTATCTGACTCCACAACCTAGTTAGTACTGGGTAATACGACACCCCTTGGTAAGACTGGTTTTCAGAATTTCGGGCCACTTTGACAATCGTTACAGGTAGTCCTGTAACGATTGTCAATGATCTACAAATGACAGCCGGGAATAACTGTTATTTGCTTAACATACCTTATAATAAAATCCAGGAGCTCTGTACCGTCCTATTAGACAGTAACAGAGTGGAAGACAAGTAGTGGCGCCCTCTGGAAGCACTCGTCGGCAATAACTGGAATTTAAATAAGATTGTATATTAAAAACAAAACATCTAGACGACTCCTGGACATCTCCTAATTTTCAAATTGTGGTGGGTTGTGTCCTGCAATGGAAAATGTAGGCTGACAAGACGGGCGCCCGATGGTATTTCCCACCAGCAAAAATCTCAAAAAACAAAGTTTCATCCCTTTAGAGGAAAAAAGACAAAAATACTTTCTTACTTTCGTCCAAAAGTTCAAGCTTCTAGACCCTACAATTTAAGATGTGCGTTGTGTGCCACTGAGTTTAAGACTTTTATAAAGCAATTATTAAAGTTAAGTTTATTTATGAATCATTAAAAGCGTTCGACTAAGTAAAGCAAGGCATTATCATCATTAATTGGCACGCCATTTAAAGCAAGTAGTAGCCGTAAAAGTTTGTAGTTACAGCATGGCATTATCAAGTTTCTACTTTGAAATGTAGACACTTCAAATACTCTAAAAGTCCCTTCCTTGTGTCCGTTCGACTCAAAAACGTAGGTGTCCCACAAGGAACCATTGTTGGCCAAACTCAGTTTCTACTAAATACACAAATTAGGTTCTACGAATTAAAAAATGGCTGGTGTTTGTGGTATTATTAATTGCTGCACAGTCAGCGCCATTATCTATATTTTTGTTATGCATATAATGGTGTTACGAGCTGAACTCTTACCAAATAGCCACATATAGAGAAAAGTGAAAAGAGGGAAGGCCTTTGCCATGCACTGGGACACATCAAGCTCATAATTAATATTAATAATAGAATTGGGGGGGCAGAGTTATTCGCGTCCGTAGGAACTACCTAGCCACTACCCTACACGTGCCCCCTGGGTGGTGCCAAATGAATAACAACGCCGGGTCTCGGGCGGCGGTGAATTAACCCGACCAAACCAGCCTAATCAGCTTGGTCTAACAGTGAGAGTAGGAAATGACTCACACAAACCGCAACCCTGTGAACTCTATCTGCAGGATCGGTAGCCTTGGCTTAATTGTCCGGACTATGAAGAAGACAACTTCTATAAAAAATTACCCTAAGTCTACGGTGAGATTCGTGCCAAGAGACTGCATGGCTGGTGGGAGACCAGTCGCAAACGATCCACATCGACGGACCTGGCAAACGTCGTTGCATTAGCCTTCTAGGGAGAATAGGCGTCACCTTCCTAGCGACCTGTTATATCGGCCTTACTCGTGGGAATAAAATGAACCAATTAAATACAAATAATCAACAAACTTTACCAAACTCTAAAAAACCAACCAACCCTAACAGCATGATCCAACAAACTCTGTATGAAAGCATGTTTACTCGGAACAGAAGCAACTCGACATCGTCTCTGCCAACTAAGCTTAATTACTATAATTACAACCAACAAAACAAGGAGAAAGACAATCTGGATTCACAGATCGATACTCTGCCGATTGCCAGTGACGACATAATATCAGACCATGAAGAATGGCAAAGGGATGAAATTCCCACCAGAAGAAAGAAAAGGAAAGAAACAAGTCCAATTCACAATGACGGGAATAAAAAACAGAAAAATTCCCCAGACTTTGTGATTCCTACACGCAATAGTTTTGAACTACTCGATACGGAGCCTACGAATAAAACCAACAATACAGATAAAGTATATGTACCAAAGCCAGAACCCATCTTTGTTACGGGCGTAATTAATGTAAATTCTCTTAAAGATGTACTAAACAAATTTGTAAAAAGCGATCTTTACCTCATGACCACACTAAGATCTGGGCACGTCATAAAAATTATACCTAAAGACATCCAGACATACAAAACGATTCGAGAGAATTTCATTGCCGATAATATCTCACACTATACTTACCAGCTTAAAAGCGAGCGTGCGTACAGAGTAGTATTACGCGGACTCCATGCTTCAGAAAATACCACAGAAATTTCAAAAGAATTGTATGAAATTGGACACGAAGTGAGACAAATAGTCAATATCAGACATCGAGCTACAAAGGAACCGTTGCCTGTTTTTTATGTCGACTTAGAACCAAAACCAAACAACAAAACCATTTTCGATGTAAAATACTTGAATAACATGAAGATTACTTTTGAAGCCCCATATAAGAAAAAGGAAATCATTCAATGCAAGAGGTGTCAGAGATTTGGGCATTCCAAGAACCAATGTTTCAGGCCCTATCGCTGTGTTAAATGCGGTAGCGCTCACCCTACAACAACATGTACCAAAAAACCAGACACTGAGGCTACTTGCGCGAACTGTGACGAAAAACACCCCGCTAGTTACAAAGGATGCAAAGTGTACAAGCAGTATAGAGAAAGACTTCTTAAATTAGACCCTAAGACAAAAGAAACACCAATGCCTAGCAATATAGAGATGAAAAACCCGGGTTTCCACCCGGGTTCAAAGCCTAACTGCACAGATAATCAAAACCTAATTAAAACCTATTCAGAAGCAACGAAAACCAAAAAACAATATACTCAAAAAGACATAAAGAACGACTTGGCCGACCTTACTGACTTAATGGACATAATGTTCGAAAAACTACAACATTCAATGTTGACAATGATGGAAAAAATCATGGACAAAATGATGGACCGTATGGTCCAGCTAGTCAGCAGCCTGGTTAAAAAATGACCCGAAACCTCCAAGTAGTCACTTGGAACGCCAACGGCTTGACGGAACGACGTCAAGAACTAGAAACTTTTCTCAGAACAGAAATGATTGATATTGCACTAATCTCTGAAACAAGATTCACACCGAAGACACACATAAACTTTAATAACTATACAGTGTATACAACCAATCACCCAACTGGGAATAGCCATGGAGGAACAGCAGTGATTATTAAAAGCAACATTAAACACTACCCTATTGAGGAATACCGAACAGAAAAAATACAAGCAACATCTATTAAACTTGTAGACAGCAAACTAGAAACAGTATTCTCCGCTGTATACTGTCCTCCAAAACATACTATAACTGCCAGCGACTTCGTAAATTATTTTTCTACATTGGGTAACAGATTTATATGTGCTGGCGACTGGAATTCAAAACATTTAAATTGGGGATCTAGGCTGACCAACACTAGAGGAAGACAACTCTGTAAAGCCACAGAAGAGATGAAGTTAGAATGTCATTCCGGCAGAGAACCTACCTATTGGCCTACCGACAGACTAAGAACCCCAGACTTATTAGACTTTTTCATTGTTAAAAACATAGATAGTAACTACTTAAACATAGAACCACGTATAGATCTCACATCTGACCACACACCAGTTATACTGAATGTTACTACAACAGTTAATCTGGTAGAACCCCCCCTTAGAATATACAACTTGAACACTACAGACTGGACAATCTATAAAAATATAATCACGACAGAGACAGAACTAAAGACCAAGATTAATACAATAGAAGAACTCGAAAGACAACTGGAACAACTTAATATGACTATTCACATTGCTGCCAATTCTGCAACTCCAAAAAAGACAGGTAAAGGAAAACCTATGAAACATAACTCATATCCAAAGGATATTAAAGAGAAAATACAAGAGCGCCGTCGTTTGAGAAAAACCTGGCATACTACTGGATATCCCAGTGATAGGACTGCATTCAATAGGTTCTCAAACGAACTCAAAGGCCTTATCAGCACCCTAGAAAATGATAATATTCAACACTATCTTTCGAACCTAGATCCAACGAGAGACACAAACTACTCGTTGTGGAAGGCTACCAAGAATCTAAAGCGCCCGAAAATCCACATATCTCCTATAAATGATGGAAAAGGAGGATGGGCAAGATCAAATAAAGAAAAGGCAACAATCTTTGCAGAACATTTGAAAACAGTTTTCCAACCATTCCCTGAAAACAATCCCGAACAAACTATGGAAATCAAGAAATACATTGAATCTGCGAACCAAATGTGCCTTCCACTAAAAAGTACCAGCCCAAAAGAAATCATGAAAGAAATAAGGAACCTTAAGGAAGGTAAAGCACCCGGCTATGACCTCATTGATGCCACATTACTTAAAAACCTGCCTCATAAAGGTGTAATGAAATTAGTTAACATCTTTAATGCCAGCTTAAGTCTAGAACATTTCCCTGGGCAATGGAAAATTGCACATGTAGTCATGGTACCAAAACCCGGTAAACCCCCACACGAAGCTACTTCATATAGACCTATCAGCCTGCTACCAGTTATTGGCAAACTGTTTGAAAGGATATTGCTTAACAGGATGAAAGAACATCTAAGTGCAGTATTACCGAACCATCAATTTGGATTTCGGGAAAAACACGGGACAATTGAACAGGTACACCGTATAATTGACACCATTAGCAGATGCCTTGAAAATAAATTATATTGCTCGGCAGTCTTTTTGGATATCAGCCAAGCGTTTGATAAGGTATGGCATGACGGCCTCCTGTTCAAGATAAAAAAGCATCTCCCGCATTGTCTATTCCGAATACTTAAATCTTACTTAGATAAAAGATGCTACCAAGTGAAGTACAGCGATGATCTCTCAGAAGTACACGAAATAAAATCAGGTGTCCCTCAAGGCAGTATCTTGGGCCCTGTACTATACCAAATTTTTACAGCAGATATCCCAACAACTGACTACATCACGACTGCGACTTACGCTGACGATACGGCATTACTGTCGGCTCATAGCAACCCAGAAACGGCTTCATCACAGTTGCAAAACCACCTAACAGAAGTTGAGACGTGGCTGAAGCGTTGGAGAATAAAAGCCAATGAGAGCAAATCGGTACATGTAACATTTACACTTAGGCGAGAAACATGTCCACCAGTAAAGCTAAACTGCAAAGTTATCCCTCAAGATAATAACGCAAAATACTTGGGCATGCACCTAGACAGAAAACTTACATGGCAAAAACATATTTGGACAAAGCGGAAACAACTAGATGGAAAATTGCGGTCACTGAACTGGTTATTGGGACGCCAATCACAACTAAATCCCAACAGCAAGATGCTAGTGTATAAAACTACCATAAAACCAATCTGGACTTACGGAATACAGTTGTGGGGAACTGCCAGCAATAGCAATATAGATATCCTGGAAAGATTCCAGACCAAAGCTCTGAGAACAATGTTTGGCATCCCTCATTGTATAAGTAATAGATACATATACTTCGACTTCGGCCTAAAAACAGTTCGGCAGGAAATAGCCCAACACAGCCTGAAGTATCAGGAGAAGCTGACCGTCCATGTAAACAAACTGGCACACGCTCTAAGTGGAGAAGATGCTCTTCAGTATACCCGGCTAAAAAGAAGTGACATACCGAGCCTACATAAAAGATTTACCACTTGACAACAAGAGAGTCGTGTGAAAAGAATTTTCACACAAGTGTGGCTCTTGAGGAAAACATAAACTGAAAAATCAAACAAAGAAGTGGCTTATTGTTGGAAAACAGATTGCCATGAAGCAGAAATCATCAAAAAAAAAAAAAAAAAAATAGAATTAAAAAAGCCTCTCGTTCTACAGTGGGCTTACCAGCATTAAAATTACAACAAAATCTTCAGTTACTCACCCGTAAGCTCTCTCTCCTCTCTCATCAGTAAGGACTAACGAGTAGCACTGTAGACTACGCGCGTCGACTGACCACTCACTCCTCGGAGATGAGCTCATCGTTTCAGGGAAGACTAGGTTCTCTATATGAGGAGGGACTCGCACCTGAAAAAGATTAAGAGGGCATGGTTAAATAGATGTTGTGGAGCATAATTTGAATGGTCGTTTTATGGGCGTTGATGAGATTGATGGGTTTAAAGAAGCTGATCAGTTAAGTACGAAGTGACTTCATGATTTTTAGATTATTTTAAGTCTAAAAGACATACAATTTTTTTTTTAAGAATTTAGTCTCCCTTAAGTTATGTCATCCGTCCAACTTATTTAAATTGCTTTTAGCTCTTAGACTGCCTATTGTACTACTGTATGTATATTTTTTTACTTTCGTAGTAGCCATTTCATTAGACCTTGAGGAAGGTGTCTCGTTATTATGTGGAAATTCAAAAAGCGCCTAAGGATTGGCTTGAAAGGGCCTGCCACTGATAATAGTACTTACACTACCGTTTATTAGTGACATAATTGCTGGCAAAAAAATACAATGTAATATGCAAATATGTTGGCAACACTACCAATTTGAATTTTTCTGTTCCGATAATTATGGCGATCTTGTGTTACATGCTATTGTTCTATGTGTGTCTTTTATGTTAAATTAAACTACTATTCACGAAAGTCATAACCTTTTATATTTTATTTCTGTATTGACGTCTAGTTATTCAGTATCCTGGAAACATAAAAATAATTCAGCTAAACTCACCTGACTAGGAAACACACTCTTCACATACGCCTGCCCCGTCATATGATTGAGTCCAACCAGTAGACACAAATTAAACAGCCCCCTCTCTCTAGGCTCAAACGGCAGGTCTATACACCCCGCCTTCTCATCTATGCTCATATTATCGAAGCTGTCCGAACTGGCGTCCAGCACGTCCTTCATCGAGAGGATGTTGCCGTGGGAGTCGGTTAGGTTGAACTTCGAGTCCGTGTCCATCTTTGTTATGTTGCCTTGTGAAGTTCTGAAACTTTTCCAGGACCTGGAATGAGGAGAGATGTGTTTATTTATGAAAATTACACTAAAACACAACACACACAAATGAGCAGCGGTGGCCCAGTGGTGGCGGCCCCGACTTACGAACAGTAAGTCGTGGGTTGGAACTCAGGCCCATTACTTTGTGTAACTTATTTCATCACCACTGCTCTCAAAACGGTGAAGGAAAACATCGTGAGGAAACCGGTACATCTTAGAACCAAAAATTCAAAGACACGTGACATCTACCAACCCGCACTAGGCCCGCGTGGTGGATTATAGCTCATTTATTCTAAAAGAGATGAAGCCTGTGTCCCAGCAGTAGGAACATTATAGGCTGATTATGCTTATGCTACACTAAAACATAGTGCCCGAAGGATTAGCCAGAGGTGTAACCCTTATTGGTGTAGTGATCACAAGTGGGACTACTGAGCGTGGGGTTTCCATTCTAAAATCGGGCATATGTTTGAAAGGGAAGAAATCCAATAACATTTTATAGAGGAAGAGCAAAGAAACGATGAAACAATTAATTTAGAGATATCGTTAAAAAAGGGGGTGACTATGAAAGCTCGAAGTGTGAAAGACGAAGACATGCTGCGCCGACCACTAATAACCATAACAGGGAACCCCGAAGGGTTACGTGGAGGTGTACCTAATAGTACACCCACATTTCACCAATTATGTTTAGGCCCCATGTAATAGGGAGCGAGTCTATTGATATTAACCGGGCACAAATCCAGACTCCGTGGCTGCTAATGAGAAATTCCTGATGGAAAAACCCAATAACAATTAACACCTAATAAATTGGACGAAAACTGAGTTGTGACATCCACAGAGTCTCCGCGTGGTGGATTACGAGGCACTCCATCTTACAGAGAGAAGGCCTGTATTCACCTGCGCTAAGGCACAAGAGCAGGAAGTTGATGATGCTGCTGGTTACGCTAAGGACAGTGATAATGTCTTACCTAAAGGTAGAATAAGAGTTCTCGACGGCTTCAGAGTTGTACGAACAGACGGAGGTCTGATGTCTGAACCGTTTGATGCTCTTCGGGTCTAAGTAAGCGACTCTTGTTGATACTCTTCTCACGTAGTTTTTGCGCTTCTCTGTTAGACTTCTTGTTAACTTTACTGATTCTGTGGAAGGAGAAGAAGTAAGCTTATTAAAGGTTCAATATTTCTGCATTTTTGACCAAGGAAAGTGAACATAGGCCTCTGCATATTGCAGATGAACTATAACGTCTTCTTTTGATAATTGCAGTCAGTCGCTTGATTTTGGCGCAGATGCTGTTTGTCTACGAACACCCCCCTATAATATCAATTACTTATGGATTATTTTATCGTTATTAGTTTCCAGACCAGCTGCTACCAGCCACCCTGCTCGTATCGTCGCTCCACCTAGCCAGAGGGTATCCTTACGTTTGTCAACTCTCAGTCTGCACTGAAGAACAGATCCCGTTTTCCTTTGTTTGTCTTTATTGCCTACCCCAAATGCCATTGCTTCTACGGCTAAAATGGCCTCCTCATTTCCATTTCAGTGTTTTTATATCGAAGACGGAGGTTTCGTAACTACTAAGGTAAAACTCTTACGATAGCCACTCTATCTAGCACCTTTATCTTACCTCACATTTGCTGATTCGCAGTGTCCACTCAAGAACACGTCTGCTTTTATAGTAATTGGTTCCACAGCTGATATGGTGGACTAATTGTCACTTATGGTCAGTGGCTACCTACTAAGCTTCTCTTACCTTCGCTAGTGCTGCCATCTGAGTGTTCTGTGGGAAAACTGCTGGGCTTATTGTTCTCGTCCATATTGCACACCGCTGTGACTGTCTCGAAGAGTTCGTTCATCAGATCGTTTAGCTGTAACAGACAGAAAAACAAACATGAGTAAAAACACAAACAAAGAGACAATTTTCAGTGTTTCCGGGTAAAAACTGGAGTAAACTCCATACAAAAGTAGCTTTTGAAGATTTTTTTATAGGCCTAGTTACTAACTAGTAACTGACATAGATTTCTAGATCCTGGATCTAGACAAACTGAGTGATAGCATAATCCGATTCCGAGGACGGTTACCGACAACAACAAAAACACGACGTCGCATCGATACATGTCTAGTTATAGTTTAATTAGGTGTTGTATATTTATTTATTTACCACTGATTATAGCAACATTACAGACCAAGTTCAACACGAAGGTTCAAACAAAAAATAAAACAATATAAACTATATATGTATTGGTTGTTGCTAGATAATAAAATGATTAATATCATTATCACGTGACGACTGTCATGGTATGGGCATGTGATGAGAAGGGACGAATCGCATGTGACTAAAAGAGTGATAAATATAAATGTTGAAGGATGGAGAGGAAGAGGATGACCAAAGAAAAGATGGATGGATTGTGTAAATAATGACATGAAAGAGAAATGCCGTGAAAAGAATGATGCCGTGTCGTCTGACAGGGGAGAATGGAAGAAGAACGCGTGTTGCGACGACCCCAAGTAGAATGGGACAAGGGCAGGAAGATGTAGATGCTTAAAAAGCTTTCATATTCACTTAGAATCATTTTAAAGACCACAACATCATAACATCACGCCTATAATCCTCCAAGGTTTAGGGAGAGGTGTGCCCATTAGCACATCCACATTTCGCCAGTTATGTTTAAGTCCCATGTAATAGCGGGCGAGCCTATTACCATCAACCGGGCATAAATCCAGACTCTGAGGCTGCTACTGAGAAATTCCTGATGGAAAAACCCCATAGCACTTTGCCCGACCCGGGAATCGAACTCAGGACCTCAACAGTCGCGCTTGCGACCACGATACAGTCTTATAAAGTACACTCATTACAAAACTACTTTCACTTTTAATCATTTCACAACCTTTGTAACGTGCACAAAGACCTCCACACTATCGCACTATCCAACTATGACTAAACCCAATTTCCCTGCAATAGATTGAGTTCGTCCAAAATCTGATTGTTTGAAAACATTTCAGTGCAAGATTTACGGTTATATTATGACCTTGTTTTTATCCGATTGTAATTTGTGCTGCCTCGTTGGTATAGTGGTCGGAAGTGCTATTCTTGTGTTCTATTCCCAGGTCGGGTACAGTTGCTGAGTTTTTCCATCAAGAATTTGCAATAGGCTTGCCCCGATTTAAACATAGCTGGTGAAACGTGGCTGCACTATTACATAATGGGTGTAAAACTATCCTTAACGAAGCCGAAAGGCACTTGTTCTCCCCGTCATTGCAATCATTTTTTTGTTCTAGACCATACCTGGGAACATTCTAGTTACGGAGATATTGGGGGTCAAAGTTACAACTTTTTCAAATGTTTTTTTTTTTAACATAATTATGTATATGTTATAATAACTTTAGTTTGTATAGCTATACCTCTGCCTAACTCTTCGGGGATTACAGGCGTTATGTTATGGTATTTGAGTTCCTTCAAGAACTGATTGTTTGAAAAACATTCCAGTACGTACAATATTCACAGTTATATTTGCGACCTTGTTCTAGATGATTGCCTAGCTTGGCTGACTAAGCATTCAGGCGATTCAATTCGCCACAAGTTTAATGGTTTTATTAAAAGGACATTAACACCATAGTTACTTATTTTAGCATAAAGAGAACCATGCCGCATTTGCTCATGACATTTTCCTTTACCATTTTCTAACATTATTGTTTCGTTTATTGACTTTCTTTACATATTAATTTAAATTTTTTAATATGTTTTTAAAATAAAAAACAGGAAAAAAACCATTTAAAAATATATAACATCATTATAAATAGCTTAATGGGTGTAAAAGTACCCGTAACGCAGCCGAAAGGCACTTGTTCTCCCCGTCATTGTGAGTTTTTTTGTTGTTCTAGACCATACCTGGGAACCTTCTAGTTACGGAGATATTGGGGGTCAAAGTTCCAACTTTTTCAGATCTTTTTTTTTAAATATAAGTTTTTAAAGTTATCACTTTACTTTAAATACCTCCACGACGTCCGTACTATTTAATGCATCCTTCAGCACAAAGTTTTGAGTGCGTTACAATTGAGTCCGACCGTAAAACATGATTTTTCACCCAAAAAAAAGTCGTTTCCCAGCAATAATTTTTGCGTAAAGTTACTTAGTTTGATGTACAGAATGCTTGGTTGACGGCTTCGTGAATGGTACGTTTACACCTTGTACACAAGTGTCGTTGTCCCTCTGCTTAGCAAAGGCCTGTCTCCATTCCTTTCAACGGTCACGATTCTGTGCCCTTTCAATCCTCAAGGAAGACATTCAGTTTGTCCCGCCATCTCCTTCGTGGTCTGCCGCGACCCCGTGTCACTGTTTCAGGGCACTAATCCCGAGTTTACAGCTCGTTAGACATGTCCTGCCCAGTCCCATTTAAGTTCGACAATCTTTTGAGCCACGTCAACGATTTCTGTTTTAGACCTCAGTGTAGTGTTTCGAACACGATCTGTTAATTTTATACCAAAGATACTGCGGTCCATAGAAACGATGGATGGACTGTGTCAAGGATGGCTAGAAAGGAGATGACTGCTGAGATGACGAGTAACAGAGAAGTGTGGAAGAAAAAGACATGCTGCGCCGACCACAAATAAATTGGGATAAGAGATGATATAGCACGTTAGCAAAGCTTGACTTTGGACTTTTGGATGTTAGTCAAAGACCAAGTTTGTGCACCGTAAGTCATTTTATCATGGCCTTAAATGTTCCCACTGCTGGGACACAGGCTCCCTATACGAGGGAATGGACAGTTATCCACCACGCTTGGATGCGTGTTGGTGGCTATTATCACAATTTTTCAGTGTTTATCAATATATGTCTGATGCCCTAGGTAAATAAATAAAGGAAGTGCAGTATAGCTATCAACGTGTGGCGTCCATATGTCTCGTAAACAACTCTTTAAAGATGATAATGTCAACATAAGAAGCGAGGCCCAGGTTTTCCAATCTATGTTCTATGTAACATAACATCACGCCTGTAATCCCCGAATGGATAGGCAGAGGTGTACCTGATAGTACACCCACATTTCGCCAGTTATGTTTAAACCCCATGTTATAAAGGGCGAGCCTATTACCATCGAGAGCAGCGGTGGCTTACGAACAGTAAGTCGTGGGTTCGAACCCAGGCAGGCGCATTACTTTGTGTAATTTATTTCATCACCACTGCGCTCAAAACGGTGAAGGAAAACATCGTGAGGAAACCGGCATGTCGTAGAACCAAAAAATCGAAGACATGTGACATCTACCAACCCGCACTGGGCCCGCGTGGTGGATTATAGCCCATTACCTCTCATAGAGAGGAGGCCTGTGTCCCAACAGTGGGAACATTATAGGCTGATTATGCTATATACTATTACCATCAAGCGGGAACAAATCCAGACTCCGTTACTGCTACTGAGAAATTCCTGGCTCAAAAACCCATAGACAATTTGCCGAAATAGAAGGTCAATATACCTACTGAAATTGCGTTCAAGAAAACTAAAAGTATCCACCGATTTTAAAGTCGTTTGCATTTAAAACTGACTTAGGGATTCTTATCAAACAATTCAAAGTTAATAATAGCAACTTTAGGTAGGAAAAAGACGATTTTATTGCCCAAGAATACGGCATAAATAGTAATGCGTTCATGACAGTGATCACATACATAGTGTTTCAGTTCACTCACTCTCACTCACTGACACACACACACAGACACAGAAATGATGAAATACCGGGTTTAACGGACCCTTCAAGAAGCCGTCAACCATTCAGTCAAGCATTCTGTACATCAAGCTAAGTAACCCTACGCAACAATTATTGCTGGGAAACGACTTTTTTTTTTGGGTGCATTTTCACGTTTCCCGACAGAACTCAATGTAACGCACTCAAAGCATTGTGCTGATGGATGGATTGAATAGTACGGAGGTCGTGGAACCTCCGTAACATGTTGTTAATGTAAGATTTTTAAAGAAAAAAATCTTACATTAATAACATGTATTTTTAAAAAAACTTAAGAAAATGTTGGAACTTTGACCCCAATACCTCCGTAACTAGAAGGTTCCCAGGTATGGTCTAGAACAAAAAAAGGATTGCAATGACGGGGGAAAACGAGTACCTTTCATTTTCGTTAAGGGTCATCAGGGGTTTTTTACACCCTTTATAGTAAATGTCGAAAGAAATTTCACTAATAAACGATGGTACACAGACTCACTTGTAACTGTCACTGCCCAGCCATTCCTCAACTATGTATGGGTCGGTTAACATTATAGATGGATGCAGCTGATTCTTTATTTTTCGCGTGTCCAACCTGGTGTCAGTTTTTATGCCTCCCATGGGCATCTGACTTGGCTTTACATGCCGTCGAGAAATATCTCTCAGGCATGCTGGTTTCTTTACGATGTTTTATTTCACCGAAGCAAGTGCTAATTATACAATACGCACATGAATCCGATAAAATCAGAGCTGCGTGTCTTGGTTTGAACTCGGACCCTATGACTTGGCTGTCCGACGGTCACACCAAACGTCTGCCTTCACAACTTTCAATATAAGAAAAGACAAGCACAGCATTGTGAAAATCATCATTTGCCCAAGTCTTACCAACTATGTTAGGAGTCGGCATTTATTTTAAACATATGCAGCTGAATACCAGTATTTCACATAGAACATTATCATCTGCCTAGCCTTTTCCCAACTATGTAGGGGTCCACTTCCAGTCTAGCCGGATGCAGCTGAATACCAGTATTTTACATGGATCGACTACACAACCCAGTTAGTATTGGGTAATACGATACCCCTTGGTAAGACTGGTTGTCAGACTTTCAGGCCACTGACTACGTGTAACGACTGTATGTCACAATATAAAAACATTCGACAAATTAACTCGACATTTCGTGTAAAACGAGAAAGTTAAACACACAATACCAACAATATACTCATGCAAAATAAAAATTACCTTGTTCCGCCATTTTGAATTCCTCAATGCAACACTAACAACGCACAACAAAATAAATAATCCTATTCTCGACCACGATATTAAAAATGTTTTATTTTTCGCTCCACACTTTCACAGTTAACCACTCTATTGAACTACCACTTTTTAATATTCTTTTGAAATCCTTTTTTATGCAACGCAGAGATACACAAAATAAAATCCTTATTTTCCACCACAATATTTAAAAAAAGAATCCAATTGTCGATTTTTTTTTGACACCACACTGGCACCATACACTTTTTTAAAAGTAAAATTCTAGAATCTTTTTTTTTTTTTCAAAAATCGATTAAGTACTCAAAGTTTTTTTCTCTCCGTAATGTAAGTGCCAGTGGCACTAGCAATGCAGAATGATCTAATTTGTAATAATCAACGAAAACATAATGTTTCACACAAGATAACTTCTTGTATGTAACACCGCGCACGGTTTTATGTGGAATGGCACAATTTATGTATAAATTTTTCCTTGTTATTTATGAGGAAAATATTTTTAGAAGCGAAATATTAATAGGAATTGATTAATTAAGAGTGGTAATAAATGAATCATCACTCATTCTATGGTATAATGAAATACTTCATGTTCGAACCGATCATACATTTGTAAAAGGTGAATCATTTGATAATTCCAAATATTTTTTTCGCATATATGGGTACGGTGACGTCAAAGATTTGATGTATCTATTGATGAAGTGATGAGACAAATGAATGAGTCATACATCATAATCCTCCCGTAATCCTAATTGATTTGCGGTCGGCGCAGCATGTCTACTTTTACCATAATTCTCTATTTCTTGTCATCCCACATTTCTCATCATTCTTTTCCATAGCATCTTTCACACAGTTCATCCATGGTTTCGTTGGTCTTCCCATACTGTTCTTCTAGCCTTATCCCATCTTTACTTGGGATCGACTCTCCTTCAATCTCGGCAATCATTCTTCTCCAAAGATGTCTTTTCTGGGTCGTCGTTGGGTCAATATCGCTACGTACTAAGTCTGTCTTAACTACAGACAGCCATGTAAGTCGGGGTCTTCCGCGCTGCTTCGGTCCTGACTTGTATTCAAGCACTTTCCTGGTCATGTATTCTACCGGTCTCGACATGGTCCCTACTGTTATAGCCATCTAAAATTCTTACTCAACGAAATGGTAATTGATTGGAATTGAAAATGGATCAAATAAACTATCTCATCGAGTAAGTTTAGTCGATAAAACTAAGGCCCCTCGCCCACGGCGACTTTTTGTAGCGATGCTGTCGCGCGTTCAGAATTGGGCGAAGCTACACAGCCAGTGACAGCATCGCGGCTGTATCGATACACATGCGCGACAGCATCGCTACAAAAAGTCGCCGTGGGCGAGGACTCTAAGCTAACTAGTAAGTGTAAATACCTCATCATCTTCCAGACCTTGTCCTATGTTATTGGGGTCAGCGCAACACGTTGTTTTCTTCAATTCTCCCCTGTCAATCGTCACGCTATCATCTACTCCTTTTTCCTTCATATCATTGCTCACACAATCCATCCATCTTTTCTTTGGTGTTCCTCTCCCTCTCCATCCATCAACATTTATATTAAAAAATACCTATTACAGTTAAAACAACTACTTGTCTAATTGTGACATTTCAAGGTTAATTATTAGTTCCACGAAACGCAACAGTATTTAGAAATAACAGCAAAATTGAAACTTTTCAGTAATTATTTGCGTTAAGATGCCAATGGCATTTGGAGCCGTATCAAAATGAGACGGTGGAAATTTGAAAGGTCGTAAAGGACATAGAACGTGCTGATATTATCAACCTTCGGATTTGAGCCGAACACTGGAAATCCAATAGCCGCGTTACTGTCGTTATTGTTATTTGTTTTGACGAGAATCCAAATGACAGTACACAGAATGGCGGACTCACTTACGGTTCAACGTCTGAGGAAAAACATGCATTGCAATTTGAGGTCATTGTGGTAAGAATGGTAGCGATGAACTAAATGGTTTTTTGTCAAAGGAAATCTAAAATCATTTACTCAAATTACGCTGAAAATCAGCTGTTTTTGAAGTTCATAGTTACATGCGGCCTAGGGTGGAACACGCTTGCCTAGAACAAACCGATTCACTCGAACTTTGAATAGATCCAGATTATAATGATCAGGGAACAAAGAAGCCGGCAGTGAATTCCACAGTCCTCCAAAACGTCCCCTTTTCGCTACTTCCTTGTGTTCCAGCTAGGGAGAAGTAGCGGATATGCACTCCCCACCAAATCATTAGTTAAGTAAGAGGACAGAGTTTTAGAAAATTTTGAAGGTTAGGCACTTAAAAACACAGATCGTGAGATTAGTTAGACCAATGTAAGTTGCAGCAATCTGGTTAATGTTGGACGCGTATGGGGCGGTAAGTGTGGTAATGCTTGGGGACCTATCCACAAATTCAGGGTCTCTCAGCGAGCTGTGGAACGGGCTATGCTTGGAGTCTCTCTGAGGGATCGCATGCGAAACGAGGTAATGTAGCTTACAGAATAAGTAAGCTGAAGTGGCAATGGACCGGTCATATTAGCCTTAGAACCAATGACCGTTGCGGTAGAGGTGTTCTTAAGTGGAGACCGCGAATCGGCAAACGTAAGGTGGGAAGCCCTCAGGCTCGGTGGAGCGACGATCTTCGCAGGGTGGCTGGTAGCAACTGGATAAGAGTGGCTGAGAATGGAGTTGAGTGGCGTGCGATTGAAGAGGCCTATGTCCAGTAGTGGACTGATGTAGGCTGATGATGATTGCTCGCAACGTACTAACATTGTATTTGGACCTACCAATGATATGATTTATCACAGACGCTGCACTTACATTTTAAAATGATCAATCTTTGAACTAGAATGTCGTACTCCATGCAATGTCATTCATGTCCAAGTCATCATCATCAACATTCTCTTGCCCTTATCCCAATTCATTAGGGGTCGGCGCAGCATGTCTTCTTCTTCCATACTTCTCTATTACTCGTCATCTCCTCCTTTCTTGCCATATCATCCTCCACACAGTCCATCCATCGTTTATGTGTCCATGTATAAATAAAACAATTATATTTGTATCACAACATAATTTATATCTTTAGGGAATGTACTCGTTCGAGAGAGATAAAAAGTACCCTATGCCCTGTCAATTATGCAAGAGGTTACTCATTGTTTGCGTTTGATTGGATAACAAAGGAATGTCTCTTCTATACATAGTATAGAACGAAGTTTGTTTTTGTATCTGACTGCGTTGTGTTTTCTAAAGTATAAGATGGATTTCATTTGACTGGATCTGTAATGCTCACAAGGGTTACTGATGAGCGTGAGATCCTGGCTTGGGTTTTCCCATACAACAGAAAGTTCTGAGCAGCAGACGGAGTCTGGTTTTACGCACGGTTGATAGCAATAGGTTCGCCCCTTATTACATGGGACTTAAAACTGGCGTAATGTGGGTGTATTGAATCCTAAAAAACAGGCGAAATGATACCTTACAATGAATTTCGGTAGTTGTCACCATCATTCACAACATTTATTCCGGAAGATTCATGTGTAAACGTATTAATCATAATCATCTGCCTAGGCTTTTTGTCAAGTCACATGTTGGGATCTGCTTCCAGTCTAACCAGATGCAGCTGAAAACCAGTAGTTTACATGGAGCGACTGTCTGTCTGACCTCCACAACCCAGTTGCTACTGGGTAATACGGTACCCCTTGGTATGACTAGTTGTCAGACTTTAAGGGTCACTGGCCACTTTTCCATATTTAACTTGGATTTGTAAAAGCAAATAAATTATATCTTGGTTCCTTCTCTCATAGTGGATGTACTTACAAATGAGGCTAGGTCATTACTAGTATTATTATGACGTTAACGATAATGATTTATTGCCCTAGTGTTGTCCTACAACATCTATCACTATCGATATATTTAAGACCGAGGCAAATGTCGTGAGGAAAGTTTTGAGTTTGAATGTAGACTGCTATAAGAGTAGGGGCAGGTCAAAGAAACGATGGATGGGACTGTGTGAAGGATGATATACTTACAAAAGAGGTGACTGCTGAGATGACGAGTAATAGAGAAGTATGGAAGAAGAAGACAGGGTGCCGCGACCCCAAATAAACTTGGATTTGAACGATAAATTCTTCAAAAGGCCAGGTGCGTAGTACTCGCAACCAGCGTGGCCTAGATGTATGAACGTAGACAAGGTGAAAGGAGTATGTAAGTATCGTACCAGGTGACGTTGTGTAGTGTCTGCTTATCCTCATAATTTGGGCGTTAGTTTATGTAAGTCTGTATGTATGACAGATATGTATATTTAAAGGGCATGTATTTAACGTGGCGACAAACTAATCTGATTTAGCGTTTTAAAATGGGTAGCTAATAATGTAGGTAATAATAGGTTCGCAGCTACAATTAACCACTAGATTGTAGATAAGGCGTAGTCGACGTAGCCGCGCTGCGCGGTGCTCCTATTTCTGTTTGCAGGGTTTAAAGTAACCTAACACGAAGGGGATTCCGGGGTCTTAGTTCGCTCACTAGACCCCGCCATCCCCTTCGAACCTAACCTGTCCGAGTCGGGGTGCCACAAGTCTCTCTCAGCCTTCGCTCGCTCTTGCCTCCTATATTCTCCTTGCCGCAATGACCAGATAAATAGTTACTTGGTACAATAGTCGCCCATTCAGTCAGCCTTCGCTCGCTCTTGCCTCCTATATTCTCCTTGCCGCAATGACCAGATAAATAGTTACTTGGTACAATAGTCGCCCATTCAGTATATTGGTCGTAAATTAAATGTTTATGCGCCCGATTAATTATTTCCCTATTTAAAACCAAAGTTCCTTCATTGCGGAAATCTTTCCAGGGTCGAGTGAACTCCCGGAATAGACAAAATAATCTTTATTTTGAATACGTAAGTGTTAAAATGGCATCCATGACATAGTTTTATCTGACCTGGGGTCAGGAATTCCGCTTTGCAATTTAGATAGGGGGTCCAATTAGTAAGTTAACGCCTTAAAATAAATATATTTAAGTTCGCGGAAATAAATGCGGGATTGATAGTAAGAGACGGTTTATATTTGAATAAAATATTGATAACATTATAATAACAGTTATATTTGTTATTCAATTGAAAAAACATGGTCAAGGTTTCAATAAAGCATAATTATATTATGATCTACTGATTATAATTTAATTTCAATCATTACTTATAAAAAAATTATATTTTTTGTAATTTATTTTTTGTCATGTCCGTGTCTGTGGTGGTCTCTTGATGAAAGAACCACACACAGGTTTAGGTAGACCTGACGAGACAGTGCATATGTCAGCTTAACTCAGACAGAACATAAAATAGCTCAACGAACTGATAATCAACACTAAAATAAAGACTTTTGGGTGGGTTGCAAGAAGTGTCGAAACTGCAAAGAATACAAATCGTACGATAGAATGGAAGACACTGATCGACAAGTCTTCGATGATCTTATACCCACCTTATGTCATCTTATTCGGGACGAATGGCTAGTGACTAAAAGAGTGACGAATTATGTTGATGGATGGAGAGGAAGAGGAAGACCAAGGAAACGATAGATGGATTGTGTAAGGAATTATATGAAAGAAAAAGGAGTAAATGATAGCGTGACGATTGACAGGGGAGAGCGGAAGAAAAAAACGTGTTGCACCGACCCCAAGTCACATGGGACAAGATGATAATGATAATTCTATACGAGATTTTCAGCAAAAATCTGCAGAAGAAACCAATACTGATCTAGGTTCGGTTCAATAAGGGAATATCGATAGTTTTGTAGATCAGTAAGACCCCTCTCTAACAATCTGCTAATTAGTTTAGAACAATTTCGCGGCAACATCAGACGGCCTGACGCCACTGACAAGTAACATTTGAAGAAATATTTAATTAATTGTTTTTGGAGAGGCCCTTTGAACAAAATATTGATATGCAAAACTTAAGTCGTGCCTCGGAAAGCACATTAAACCGTTGGTCTCGGCTGTCATGTGTAGATCTTTGACAGTCGCTACAGTTAGTCAATGGCCCGAAAGTCTGACAACCAGTCTTACCAAGAGGTATTGTATTACCCAGTACTAACTGGGCTGTGGAGGTCTGATAGACAGTCGATCCATGTAAAATACTGGTATTCAGCTGCATCTGGTTAGACTGGAAGCTGACCGCAACATAGTTGAAAAAGGCTAGGCAGATAATGATGAGTAGACTTCTGATGTGAGAGAGAGATAGAGCAGTGATAGCCTAGTGGTGTGACCGTCGGACTGACACGTCATGGGTCTCGAGTTCGAACCCAAGGCACGCACCTCTGATTTTTCGGATTCATGTGCGTATAGTATAATTATCACTTGCTTTTCGGTGAAGGAAAACATCGTGAGGAAACCAGCATGTCTGAGAGATATTTCTTGACGGCATGTAAAGCCAAGTCAGAGGCCCATGGGCGGCATAAAAACTCTGACACCAGGTTAGGAACTAACCACACGATAACAACAACAACTGAAAGACGTCCACTGCTGAACATAGGCCTCCCTCAATTGTTGATCTACAAAAATATCGATACTTTTCTACGTCCCTCTCTAAAAACCAGTAATTAGTTTAGAATTATTTCGCGCTAACATCAGACGGCCCGACGCCTCTGACAAGTGACATTTTGACACATATTTGTATAATTGCTATGGACCAATTTCTTTGCGGCGTAGAAATTACTATCGGTTGACAAAAATATTTACAAATTGTTCTCTTATCTCAGGTCTTTATGTTTCTTAGCAATATGTTTGTTTTTCATGTAATACCTATATGTATATTTAATGGGATCAATTCCCCCGAACTTCGGAACGCACGTGTGTTGATTGTCCGACCAACGGCTTTGATTTCTGAAGCTTGATCTCTCACCGTTCGTTTTGGATCGTCGCCCCATCAATGAGAGGGGAGCACAGATATAGATAGACCTAGATAACGCGAGAGCAACTACTTCGCGTGCCATATTATTATGTAGCTTACGTACAAAAATCGTAAGTGGCCAATTTCGAACTCAGTCTGCATCGGAGCATAGCGCTAGTCGGACGTCAGTGGGCGTCATGGCGGGGGGTAGGACGAGGGGGGCGCCGTCCGCGGCGGCGTCTTTGAATCGATTTGATTTTCCCATCACTAAATAGTGCTTGTGACGTCATAGGTAGTCAAAAAATGGCACGCGTGGTTTTCATACAGATCGTGATACTTGCGTTATCTAGGTCTATCTATATCTGTGGAGGGGAGAGTGCACTTGTGTTTGCGTATATGCATTATTTATTTAGGACGCTAACAGTAGCGAAGGTTCGATACAACTCGATTATTACCCGCTTCTCTATGAAAAATGGCACAGTCAGCATTCTATAGACAAGTAATATAATCACATTAAAGATTCGCTACTGGAGGCTATTAGTCCCTACTAGCCTTGAGTTTGAATTGAGTATTAAAAAAAAACCGGCGTAGTGCGACTCGCGCATAGTGTTACGTACCATCGTAAGACAATTAATTTGTTGTTATAGCGGCAACAGAAATACACATTCTGTGAAAATTTTAACCGTCTCCCTATATCGGTTCATGAGATACAGCTCGCTTCGACAGCCGAGACTTAGTAATAGGGTCCCCCGTTGGGTACGGAAGTCTAACAAACGAAAGGAGATGGAGGGCGTTGTGGCGCAGCTTGTGAGGGGCAGCTTGTCCAGCAGTGAACTGATTGATTGATTCTATGATCGGAGCACGAATTCGCTTAGAAGGAATTAGAAGCCTCGACCGAGCACTCCCGCCCTTTGTGCTCGTATTAGGCTCGCCTAGCATAGACGTAGCTTTATATTCCACATTTTTTGTCCAAAAACCGATGTCCCATTTTCTGCCAGTGTTACAAAGTGCATTCGCACTGACAATTAACAATTTCTATGAGCAATTAACCCACATCCAAGAGTTGACTCATATTTGTCCGTCTGATAAGGACTTCATTCGATGTGTTTATTTATTTTGTCAGTTGGGACGTGGAAAAATACTAAAGCTTGTGTAAGTTTCGTGTCAATGTCGGTGATGTGTGTTTTTTTTTTATAAGCAACTTTCTAGGGGTTATCTTGTGCAATTCATCGACTCACTGACCGACTAGACACGACTTCACAAACGATGGGTTTTAAACAGTGTTCTCCCCGTCTTTGCGATCATGTTTTTGTTCTAGACCATACCTTCTAGTTACGGAGATATTGGGAGTCAAAGTTCCAACTTTTTCACAAGTTTTTTTTTAAATACATGTTACGTAGACACTACTTCCTTTGTAAGATTTGTAAAAACTATAGAAGCGTTTGCCAAAGTTTATGGATAACATGAAGAACACGGTGTATAAGGGCATAGCCTCACAGCCTTGGTACTCACAGTGGGCGACTGGAATCTGCTCAAATCTGCAGCAACACTTAAACTATATTTGTATAGATCGCATTAACACCAGAAATAAAAAGGATTTCACAATAGTTCCTGTTCTTCCACTGAAGACACTGAATCAACTAAATTTCCAAAGGAAAATATGGTGTTTTAATACTTAAGAGCTGCAGATGCATCGTTCAAATATGTATTGCGTTCCTAATGAATGACAAGCCCTCCTAGTTGCTCATCTTTTTCCTTGATTCTGAGATTCCTAAATGATTGATAGGGTTTTCCTAACACAGGATACTTTGCTACACTTCTTCTTAGCGTGTCGATGGCAAATTTTTATTAAATATGTTTGGCCCAAAATTCAGCTAGGCGGACTCCGCTCGCTGATGCAGTCAAGTGCGCAGGTATTAGGGCATGCAGTGCAAGATGGAAGATGGGCCATTGTCTGTGGAGACACGCCGCATACACATTTGAGATTTGAGCCGTTCATAAACCCCCATCTGAAGAGAGTATCTTTGCTACGGCCGACTTGGGTTCGGAGTCTATTCAGAGTTTTCTATTATTATTGCTACACTTATAGCTGTATACTCGCAAACGTAGGCATACAGGATGATTGGTTAATGGGTGCATACCTTGAAATGGGGGATACTGGCACTAAATTGCAACAATTATGGACCAATAACTTGGGGCCCAAACTGGGTAGCTTTGGAGAAATCGAACTTTTTTTTTTTTTTTTGATAATTTTACCACCGGTCCACCATAAACTGCTCATATTTATTTTTGAATTGATTTTTTTGTCAGGAATACACATGGAAATTGCTTGTAGGGATTTTGAATCATAATTACCTACATCAAGCGGAAGACGCCCACTCGTTTGATTGAGGGAGTTACCAGATCCCTGTGGAATACCCTTTTTACTGACTATCAACCGATGAACAAAGGCGTTAAAATGATACGTTCACTCGCTCATCGCCGAAACGACCCAACCATCATCTGCCTAGCCTTTTCTCAACTCTGTTGGGGTCGGCTTCCAGTCTTACCGGATGCAGCTGAATATCAGTATTTTACGTGGAGCGACTGCCTATCTGACCTCCACAAACCAGTTAGTACTGGGTAATACGATACCCCTTGGTAAGACGTTCTCGGGCCACTGACTACTTAACGACTGTCAAAGACCTACAAATGACACCCGGGACCAACGGCTTAAGGTGATTTCCGGGGCACGGAGGAAACTCGGTATGTAATGGTTGGTCACCCATCCACGGACTAACCCAGGCAAGCACGGCTTAACCTAAAGATCGACCCGAGTGGCTGTTATTATTTAGCCAAGAAACGACCCAACCGATTAGGAAGGAAGGGGTCTCCTTCCTTGTTGGTGACATCTCTTTGAGGCGCGCATGGAACACAAACGCGCTGTCGACACGGCCTGTCGTCATAAGACGGCTGAACGGCGAGCTAGCCCATTACACACCGTCCACAGGCCCAATAAAGCATAATTTAGAAAGTATTTTTTCACTGAAAATCAAGCAACGAATATAATTATATTGAGCAATTTTTAACAAAAAAGAACATTTCTGTAGTTTCATAAAAGGCAAGCCTTCAGTATTCAGTACGCCCTCGTTCCAATTACATTTAGCATTCATTAAAACTTGCACGTTCTTCTCATTAAAATCACTTAAAATGAACGGTTCAGTTCTAGCTGGTGTCTATTGAAATTATTGTTTCCAATTAGAGTTGAAACGAATACCAACATTATTGTTCTGGAAATTAAGTTGTTTTCCGATTAACTAGGACTACTGTCAAAGTCATCAACATGTTTGTAGTTGTAGCGCTAAGGTTTATTGACCTTTCTATGTTGTTTTTCAAGTCACATAACATAACATCACGCCTGAAATCTCCGAAGAGTGAGGCAGAGGTATACCTAAAAGTACACCCATTTGCACACACATTTCGCCAGTTATGTTTAAGTCCCATGTAATTATTGCACATTGCCCGTCTTGCACAACCATCCACTGTTAGCCTGCGTCATCCCACTGTTGGGCAAAGGCCTCTCTCCATGACTTGCAAATTCTTCGATCCAGGGCCAATGTGGACCACTGGCCGTTAGTTTCGTCCAGCTCGTCCCGCCATCACCTGCGAGGTCTACCGCGTCGCCTTCTGGCTGTGTCAGGGCTCCACATCGTGGTTATTTTGGCCCACAGCTCGTCAGGCATGCGGCAGACAAGGTCAGCCCATTCCCACTTTAGCTTAGCGGCTTTTTGAGCACCTTCATCTGCACCTTCCAGGATTTAAACGAAGCCAACGACAGAGCTGTGCAGGTGTTTATATAGATTGTGGTCATATGAACTTGGAAACACCAACGCAGGCAGGGAATACCACTCCTTGGCTGTGTGCATAATAAATGATGTATCAAAGCGCTACATCGACAAGGTATAGGTGATAACCTGCAGTACGTCTGGACTCCCGATGGAAGAAAGGAGATGGTGAAATGAGTTCGTGGAGCTCTAGAGCACACTCACCGAAGTACAATTGTTAAAAAATAGGAAAGAAAAACTTAAAACAAGTCAGGACGCGCGCACTCACTTTGTCCTGCTCTTTGCACTGCACTGCCCTCGCGTTCACACGAGTCCAGCCACAAGACAAACGAGCGAGAAAGGTGAGGGGAGCAAACTGCCCCGAAAAAATAGACCGGCGAGCTACTAACTGTTCTGCCTTGCCTACTGTCACGACAGTACGGTTCTGTGCGTTCAAACACTAGCAGTACTGTGCTGCCCTCGTGGGAAAGCAGCATTATGTCATTCACTCCTAAGATAAATCACGTCTCCCAGCTGTTTTATAATTACAATTTGGCGTGATAAGACGGTAGGTACCTAAATCCTTATCAGCGAGTGGACCGAACAAAGAATCATTATGATGTCATCGCTTTACAGTCTTAGACTAATTATAATTAGAGTAAGTTTCTTACAATGTGCGTTAATAATGGTATTGTAGTATGCTCGTGTTTGTATTACGAAACATCATTCCTCGAATCAGCACGATTTTACCCCCCACCCGACGTTTTCCATTACGACACTACGTGTGGATCGAAAAGATTGGCCCCTTCTTATGCTACCTTTGACATATTCAGACGTTGGTCACAAAATCGTTTCCAACGTTGGCACCAACGTATGGACCAGGGCGTAAGTAGGAACACGCACTGAACAAGGTTGTTGATCAATGCTGGTTTCAGCTTTGTATGAGAAGCTAGTTACTAGCTCATTATCACCCTAATTTCAGCCGAAAGACGTCCACGTCTTTAGTCTTGTCCCAAGCTTCACCACATTGATGGATCTAATGCTAATCAGCGGATCCATATCCAGCGGATTTCGGCGACCTTATGCCGTGGCAAAAATAAGATTCAGTAAGCAAGGTGGCGCGGGATTGACGGCCCAGGGAGCGCCCTACGTTACATTTGTTTCAGTTCAGACACACATCATCTTCCTGCCGTAACCCCATGGTTCTTGAGGTTGGCGCAACGCGTCTTCTTATACCATTCTCTCCTGTCAACCGTCACGCTATCATCATCATCATTCTTCTTGGCATGTCTTCTTTTTCCATACTTCTCTACCATTCTTAACAGTCTATTCATTGTTTCAACCGTCACGCTATCATTTATTCGTTTTTAGTTTCCTGTCATTCCTCACACAATCCATCCATCTTTTCTTTGACCTTCCTTTCTCTCTCTCTAGCCATCAACATAATTATACATTCTCACTCTTTTTAAGTAAGACTATTTTAATACTTATTTGAATTAAGCCCGAAGGTTTAAACATCAGTCGTTAGGGACTGATTAGATTTGAAAATGTCGGCATGAATCAAAATATAAATGTGTAGGCGTTAAATAATCTTTCTGCAACGGATGCAGCTTTGTCAACAAAAAAATAACCAAGTACGAATCATACCTACGTTTTGGCAAAGGGGGATAAACATACAGGGTGTAAACAAACCGAAGCCGTCAACCAAGCATTCTGTACATCAAACTAAGTAACTTTACGCAAAAATTATTGTGCGGAAACGACTTTTGTTTTGGGGTGAAAAATCACGTTTTACGGTAGGAATCAATGTAACTTATTCAAAACATTGTGCTGATGGAAGGATTGAATAGTACGGGGGTCGTGGAGCTGTTTAAAGTAAAGTTCTTACATTAAAAACATATATTTAAAAAAAAAAAAACTTGTAAAAAATTTCGAACTTTGACCCCCAATATCTCCGTAACTAGAAGGTTCCCAGGTATGGTCCAGAACAAAAAAATGATCACAATGATGGGGACAACAAGTGCCTTTCGGCTTCGTTAAGGGTCTTGTTACACCCTTTATAAACAATCTATAATGTTTCCACAACCGGGATAGAGACTTCGTACCTACGAAAGGTCATCATCATCTGCCTAGCCTTTTCCCAACTATGTAGGGGTCGGCATCCAGTCTAACCAGACGCAGCTGAATACCAGTATTTTACATAGAGCTACTGCCTATCTAACCTCCACAACCCAGTTATAGACCAACCGCTTTAATAAGTCCGCGCGAAAGTATCAATTTAAATGGAATATTCGGAAAGTTGATCACGTATTGGTTCAATTAGTATCGTAATACCTACGTGGATTATGGTTATTTTAAAACAAATAACCTGTGGGATATTGTTAGGACTTTGTAGACGCTTAATGTGCTTTTTAACGATGACCGCTGGGCAAAAGTCTCCACACGATGGTTGCCGGAGGACGGACGGTGCCGCCGAGGCCGGCTCAGAAAGAGGTGGCGAAACGATCTGGACGCGTACCGCGAAGGCTGATTCGAGGAGGCATGGCAAAAGAGCACATGGAAGGAATTGGGGGAGGCCTTTGCCCAGCAGTGGGACAGTACAGGCTACTA
The DNA here is from genome assembly GCA_905163415.1 of Noctua fimbriata. Taxonomy (NCBI): domain Eukaryota; kingdom Metazoa; phylum Arthropoda; class Insecta; order Lepidoptera; family Noctuidae; genus Noctua; species Noctua fimbriata. Next base: position 1,489,928 of record LR990951.1, read on the forward strand.
AAACAAAAACAAAAATGTGCTTTTGATGCCGCAAGGCGGAGGACTCATTAAAGCGGTCGGTCTATAGTACTCGGTGAGACGGTACTCCTTGGTAAGAAGAGGTTTCCATTTACATAGAAACCAACAGTGTCGCTGATTGGCTTTCCACTGCGGTCTGCAATCGTCTTCTAGATGTATCTTCTACCTTGTTTCTTTTTTGCCAATCTCTGCTCAAAAGTCTCGTTATCTTTACCGTTAAAGTTTCCATAACAATCATTTACTTACATCGCAATGATACTTTGAAGGTTATCTGTCAGTTTATTATTAAATAAACATTGCAAATCGAACGTAGCATAGTATTGATCCCATTAATAGTCCAGTGGGTGTGGATGAATGAGAGGAGCTCGTGGCTAAATAATAACAGCCGCTCGGGTCGATCTTAAGGTTAAGCCACGCTTGCCTAGGTTGGTCCGTGGATGGGTGACCGCCCATTACATACCTTATGTACTTTTTACTTTATCCATTCATCCACACCCATCATCTGCTTAGCCTTTTCCCAACTATGTTGGGGTCGACTTCCAGTCTAACCGGATGCATTTGAATACCAGTATTTTACATGGAGCGACTGGCTCTTGTGGACTTTTACCGTGGAGGTCAGATAGGCATCTGACCTCCACAACCTAGTTAGTGCTGGGTAATACGATACCCCTTGGCAAGACTGGTTATCAAGACTGGTTACCTGTAACGACTGTCAAAGATCTACAAATGACAGACCGGGACCAACGGCTTAACGTGCTTTCCGAGGCACGGAGGAAACTCGGTATGTAATGGGCGGTCACCCATCAACGGACCAACCTAGGCAAGCGCGGCTTAACCACGAGCGAAAATAGAGAAGTATGGAAGAAGAAGACATGCTGCGCCGACCCAAAATAAATAGGGATAAGAGCCAGCGACCGATGAATCTAATGTCCTACAAAATCAGGCCATAGGGCGTATAAAAATAGCCCATAGCTTTCACAAGGCGCGCTGTGACCTTTATAGCCCCATAGCCAAGCCAAGCCTGGTAGGAGTGGTATTATCGTGATTGATCGCCGTTCCCCATGGCCGCCATGGGCTGAGTCATGTCTGACGGAGTATTTTTAGCTATGGGTTTAGTATGGCAGTCGTTATGACGTCATTGGGTTTAATTTTTGGCAGTGGGTAGTGTGGTAGTCCGTATGTGTTAGAAAACTTGGTAAAGAATCTGGCATGTACTAATGCTAAAACAAATGAGAACGGTGGATTTGCAGTTATGGTTACGAAAAAACCCAAAAAATGAGAAAAATAACTTTCGGAAGTAGATAACTTTGTTTGTTACATTATTTTTATTGCCAGTTTTTTTTTGGAAGTCGGTTATTTTTTTTTATACCATACCATAACCATAACATAATCAGCCTATAATGTTCCCACTGCTGGGACACAGGCCTCCTCACTATGAGAGGGAATGGGCTATAATCAATCAATCAATCAATCAGTTTATCCACCACGCGGGCCCAGTGCGGGTTGGTAGATGTCACATGTCTTCGAATTTTTGGTTCTAGGACATGCCGGTTTCCTCACGATGTTTTCCTTCACCGAAATGCGCCTGCCTGGGTTCGAACCCATGACTTACAGTTCGTAAGTCAGAGAGCAGTGGTGATGAAATAAATAACACTTTTTTTTTTTTGTATCCTACTCAAATTCTTTTCAAATATATTTTGTAACGAGAAGTTACTATGATATCATCACGTGGTCATGAAGAAAAAATACGTATTTTATAAGATTACTCATAAAAAAATTGTCCAAAAATCACAGAGAAATCGGTGTACATACTTACATAAAAAAGATGCTGGTAGAATACATAACCTCCTACTTTTTAGCAGTCGGTTAAAAACGGCCAAAGAAACGAAATGCGCCCTGAAAAAGTGCCGCCGCCGCACGCCGTTGAGTTTACTTCAAAAAATATATTACAAATCTTAAGGTTACACGTGCCTGTAATGCCCCATATGGACTCATAGGTGTGTACTAAACGGCTAATAGGCTTATTATACTTGTCAAATATTAGTAAATCTTGATCAACAACACAATACACATCATTCTTAAAAGACGCTACGCAGTCGTTCCGGTCGAGTTCTAAAAGCGCAATTTATAACAATATGACAAAAAGATAAAGTTCTATACAAAAAAGATAACAGAGGTAAACAATAGGTACGTCATGTTGTGACGTCAGAACGTAGTATCACGTTTGTATGAACCGAATGGCAGGCAGAGTTTTATAGTTCACACACGATTCAACAGCGAAACGGAGGAAATGATAGCGAGACGGTTGACACGGCTGCCGGGGCTGCGGGACTGTTCGAAAGAGACCGCGGCCCTGGAACACAAAGGGCTAAGAAGGAACATGGATGGGTTTTAGTCAGTACAAGTCTGACACTCCCTTCCGCTGCGCCCAGAGCGGGAGGGGTACATTTGTTGATTACCCAACCGAACAAAAAACAAAAAGAAAACGGTCGACAGGTGCAAATGGATAAAAAAAATGTGTTGCGCCGACCACAAAAAATATGGGATAAGGGCAGGACGATGATATCCTCCGTGATTGCTCATTATTTTGATCTCTCAAAAAATGCTGCTGGGAGCTCAAAATAATGAGCAATCACGGAAGATATCCCGTAAGTGACAGAATAAGTTTAGGTCGATGATGTTTCGACAGTTAGTCTATGTATCATCATCTGCCGAGCCTTTTCCCAACAATGTCGGCGTCGGCTTCCAGTCCAACCTTCAACCAGATGCAGCTCATCAACTGCCTAGCCTTTTCCCAACTATGTTGCTGTCAGCTTCCAGTCTAACCGGATGCAGCTGAATACCAGTATTTTACATGGAGCGACTGCCTATCTGACCTCCACAACCCAGATAGTACTGGGTAATACGATACCCTTTGGTAAGACTGGTTGTCAAACTTACAGGCCACTGACTGCCTGTAACGACTGTCATAGATCTACAAATGACAGCCGGGACCAGCGGCTTAACGTGCTTACCAGGGCACGGAGGAACTCGGAATGTGATGGATGGTCACCTATCCACGGCCCAACTTAGACAAGCGCGGCTTAACTTAAATATCGATCCGAGCGGCTGTTATTTCTTAGCCATGAGCTCCTCTTAGTTATTCTATGTAGTATGTACGGGATTTTTGAATGGATTTTGGACTCTCTGCGCTGAGCCGAGGGTCAAGAATATAAAAGAGCATATGCCTAGTTCGTTAAAAACCGCACCATTAGATTTTCAACTTTCTTAGTTGAACGTTGAAAATCCAGTTAGAAGTTAATCAACCGTGCAATAGGGTAAGCCTAATGGCCACTGGGCACACATCCTATGGATAACAATGGCAAACATTATAGGTACGTCATATCGTGACGCCAGAACGTCTGTTTGCTCTGAAGCGCAGGAAGAGCACCCACGTTTCCACAGTTACGATATAACAAGCCCCATATTAATCGGACCCATGACCCGAGGGCCTATGCAAAGATGGTATACTACCAGCGATAATGATGGTGAAAGAGTTTGAACTGAATCGACATGAGCTACCAATGAGCTTATGTCAATTCTATTGAAAGTCTTTGTAGAATACGAAACGCTTTGGAGTACTCTGGTGCAGGCTGCGAGAACTCTGCTTGATTTGAGAAACGCTGGACCGTCCGATGTAGTGACGCTTGGGGAAGGCCTATGGCCGGCAATATTATAAAGGGTGCCAGGTGATCCAGGCAGCGAACATGCTACGGAATAGTTCTTAGTGGAAAAACACAATATTGCTTGACTTAGGGATCGAAGTCGAAAAGTTGCGTTTCAGTGCTCATTGGCGCATAGATTTTTATAACGTGTTACTTTTGGGTAGATCCGAGGACGAGTCGATCACGGATTGTTAATGCTTGAGTGTCTTAAGTTAGTCCACTTTTTTATCATAGATATGCTGAGAAGATAGCTCCAACTCCAAATATGGTGTTAGCTGGATAATCAACTGACTAAAGCTATTCTCGATTCGCTCTTGAAAATATGACAAACGAAGATAGTATTATGTCGTTATTAGAAGACAACGGGACACATCAACTAGCCTTTTCCCAACTATGTTGGAGTCCGCTTCCAATCTAACCAAATGCAATTAAATTCCAGTATTTTACAAGGAGCGTCTATGTATACAACTGACATAATCCTATGGTCGAGTTTTAGGAAAATAACAAAACATGACGCAGTATCTTTCGTGGGAAACTAAGTCAGGTGAATCATCTCTGATTTCTGTAAGCCTAGTACAACTTGTTGTCAAATCATGTCAATTATGACTATGGCTGTTATTATTTTGCTTGACTGATCACAACTGGACTGATCTAATTGGTGATGTTCTTCAGCAAGGTTAAGTTCGTAGTATTCGCAACCAGCGTGCGTGTATGACTAGAATGTATGAACGTGGGCGAAGTAAAGGGAGTATGTAGACTGATCTCTGCTAGTGAAATCGTTTCGGAATGTCTCCCATCACTGACACCGTTAGTGTTTTTAGGGCGAGGAACATTTGGATTGTTTGTTGTAAGTTTGTATGTAGGGGGTAATCACCGGAACTAATGATCCAATTCAAAAAATTCTTTCACTAACAGAAAGCTACATTATTCGTGGGTGCTATAGGCTATAAATTATATTTATATCATGCATATTAGCTGAGCTATCACAATTTTTGCGGACGAAGTCGCGAGCTAAGTGCTATAGTCTTTGACAAAATTCCGTGTCAAGATATTCCTTACACTGTGTGTTTATAGCTTCGTGGAACTTAAAAACAATGGGAGTCTTTTGTTTAGAGAGAAACTCGATTTAATGATGTTTGATTACCTTTAGTTGAATCCATTCATCACAGGACGGAACAGCATAAAACTGATTATGATAAAATAATCAGCTAATTAGAAGAATTTCAAAACACTTTTTGTATGCACTAGAATATTTTAAACCACTTTTTTAGTTCCAAAAGTGTTTAAAATATGTTTCTTTTTGCACTGATCACTTTAAAATGTTCCTTCGTTTGATAACTCACAATTTGTCTTGTTTATTTTTTGTATATTTAGACACATGTTAGTACTATTCATGTCTGTGCCGAACTCGACCACTTGCAATCACTTTTTTAACACTTTCTATAATGACCTCAAGTATAATTACGTATTAAAAAGACACATAGAATTTAATCTATTAGATAACTTATTAAAAACGTTTAAACACCACTTTCAAACAACCGTCTTTTAATGCAAAATTAATAAAGTACATTTTTTTAATAAAAAATATTACACTTAATGCCAAAAACACTGGTATACACTGCAAACTTCACAACTACCGTCTTTTCGTTTAAATTTTTGACAGTAGATATTATTTAACCGATTTAACATAAAAAGGGTAGTGAGTTAACGTGATTCAGACGCGCACTGGTGGCGGACTAGCGAAATGAAACGTGGTAAAGCATGCGGCGGTGTAAAGTTCGGTTTACATGGCGGTGTGTTGTAAGCTTTGTTTGTGATTTATTTTGATTTGAAGGGTGAATTTTTACGAATTTGAAATGGTAATCAGTTCATTAGAAACTCGTGTAATAATTGGCAATAGTGCTACTTTCTACAAGGTTATCCTGAAATACGTATTTTCGGGGAATCACTTTGGTATCACAACAGACATTTGTTTTTAAAACAGATCATGTTCAAAACGGTTTTTCTGAAGCTAAGCACGCAGGAATTAATCCAAACTAGTGAAGTGATAAAATCATCTAAGTAACGCTGCGCTGTGCAACGGAACCCTCTTGTTCAACTAGATTTATTATTAGTTTGAATATTGGGTCAAATATGAAACTAATAATAAATCTAGCATCTGAAATATCCTTTTTCTGTAAATTGCGAAAATTTACAGAAAAAGGAAAGATATTTCAGATGCTTCTATTTCCTTTTTTTTTTTAAATAAAAAAATGAAATATCGGGAACTCAAAATAAATAGTACCTAAACATGATAAATATCCCGTTTTTATTGTTAATAATAGCCTCTATTTCTGTTCACCGACAACTTAGATAGTTGTTGTTTTAAGTATTAGTAAGGAAGCACTTCCTACTATCGATGGCCGCTTCACCAAACGGGCGTTACGGCTGACCAAACTACAACTGCGCACACTTACAGCCGCCATCACTGGACACGGCTCTTTTAATAAACACCTCTTTGTCATAGGAGTCACTGCCCAGTGCTTGTAACATACAGGGCAAACTACTTCGGTAACCCACCTGGGTTACCGAAGTAGTTTAATCTCGCGGAGAGTACCTACTCTCCGCGAGATTGTCAGCAACATACGCTGCTGGCCTTTCTCGGGGAGTTAGGGTGGATCGAATAAATTTCCCACCCGCACGCAAAATACGCGCTTTGACGTGGAGTTGCGGCACCAGCCCGTTAATACAAGTATTAGTAATATTACGATTATATTTATCTTACGCACAGATTTCTAAGAAAATCGTCCATGATCCTTTATTTATTAAGTCTCCTCCATTCTGAGAAAGCGCTGCTGTCTGAAGATTGAAGTCAGAAAGCCACTTTATTTCTTTAAACACAGTTAAACACAACGCCATGTGAACTAATCTTCTGGACATACCACGATTCGCTAACACGTGAGCCGGCAGATAATTATTGTTATACAACAGATAACTATGTGTACACGTTCTGAAGATAGTCATATTGTAAAGTAACGAGTTCTTGACCATCTGATACATCTTTAAAAATAAAAAAAATTGAAGTGTCTCTTTGTAATTTCAAAATCACAGCTTTTTACTGAATGCATATGAAAGTATACACAGTACTTTTAGCATTTTGTTTTTTAATTTTTTTTCTTTCTGTCTGTTTGTTCAGGATTATCCCCGAAACGGCATGACCGATTTTGACGAGACTTTTACCGGCAAATAGCTGATATTATAAGGAGTAACTTAGGCTTTTATTTTAGAGAAACTAACTAACGATTAGGGTCCCGTGCAAAAAATTTAAACCCTTAAAATTATTATCAAAATCCGATTCGAATAGGGTAGTAATATTTTTATAATTAGTTCACGTGGAGGAAGATCGCGGACAACCGCTACAGCTGCCTCTATACAGATATGTAGATGCACCATTGTAATTTGTTATCAATATTTCAGTAGGTACAACACACAGATAAAGGGTGTATATAACGGAGCCATATGGCACTTGTTCTCCCCGTCTTTGCGATCATTTTTTTGTTCTAGACCATACCTGGGAACCTCTTAGTTACGAAGATATTGGGGGTCAAAGTTACAAATTTTGCACGTTTTTTTTTTTAATACATTTTTTTTAAAGTAAGATTTTTACTTTTTAGTCCAAGACCCCCGAACTATTTAATCCGTCCATCAGTAACAATATTTTGAGTGCGTTACATTGAGTCCTACCGTAAAACGTGATTTTTCACCCAAAAAAAAAAAGTCGCATCCCAGCAATAATTTTTGCGTAAAGTTACTCAGTTTGACGTACATAATGCTTGGTTGACGGCTTCGTGAAGGGTCCGTTTACACCCTGTATTTAATTTTTTTTTTATTATAGTCGTAATTCATCAAAACAAAAGCGAAATATTTAACAGCCATTTGCGGCATTTGCGATTTGCTTCTTGAACTTTCAAAATCTCTCCTCTTGAACTTGATAGTAAATGATTATGGTACAGACGTAAGACCACCATGTAAACCGCTACTACGTGATTCCGTGCTTCCACGTGAGTCAGAGATAATAACTATTACACAACAGATACAGCTGTCTGTGTGTATACAGGAGCAAAAGTGTTACTAAATAACTAAATCCTTATACAACATTATTTTTAGTATATGCGAAACCTGAATATAGTTAGTTCAGAATAAGTAACTGAATCGATTCCAATCATTTTTAAACCATGTTATATTTTTTCCCAAAAATATTTAAAAAAGTTAAAAGTTGGACACCGAGCAATTTTTTTTTTTTTTTTTTAAAAAAAAAAACGTTGACCACACTAGAAATTTCTCCTGTATCGTGTGTGCGTTTACAAACATTTAAACTCACATACACAAACAAATAGGCCTCCCACTAGGTGGACCGATGACCTGGTGAAGGTTGCAGGGATCCGCTGGATGCGAGTCGCACGGGACCGGTCAATGTGGCGACACTTGGGGGAGGCTATGTCCAGCAGTGGACGTCTTTCGGCTGAAATGATGATGATGATGACACAAACAGCCAGACCCGGAACAACTATTTGTAGGCCATACAAATATTATTTCCGTGCGGGAATCGAACCCGCGACGCGGAGCGCAGCAGTCAATCGCTCAGCCACTGCGCCAACCGTGTCGTCAACTTTAAGTACCTATCGCAATAATTTAGGTACCTACTGCCAAATTATTATTACAAATGAGCTCAAGACGACGCAGGAAGCGCGCGCTGCGTGGTGACCATGATTTTGTGCGGACAACTAGGTAACAAGCTTATAACTTTGTGATTTTTCATGATACAGTTTTGAAATTTTGTACATAGATTCTTTATATAAAAATACTAGACACGTGTATCAGGTTTCATATACTAAAACTAATGTTGTATACGGGGTGGAAGGGACACCGGCGCTTGGTCGTCGAAATGTCGGGAGCTCACAAAAGTTGAAATTCACGGATGAAAAAAAAAATTAAAATCACGTTTAGTTATATTAAATACCGTGAAAGCTTAAAACAGTGTTTCTTAACATACCAACTAAACTTATACTGTCACTTACGGGATATCTTCCGTGTTTGTTCATTATTACAATTTATTTTCCATACACCCGCATTCTGCAGTCAACCCGCGATCATGGCGCATGCAACAGCGTCGAAATATCGGGAGTTCAAAATAATGAACAATCACAGAAGATATCCCGTAAGTGACAGTATAAATTTAGTTGTAAACCGTGAAAGCTTAAAACAGTGTTTGATACCAACCTATTTCAGTTAACCATTAGGAATGAACTATTTTAAAAACCAACATTATTGCCAAAGCGGAAAAACATCAATTATAACGCAATCGGTTTAAAATAACCCACAGTTTGGTTTGCTGACGAATTTGTACGTAGGTTTGAACCTACGTCAGCATTCTTACAGTCTATTAACGAAATGCAAACATTTGTTTCTATCGTCAGAAACCCTTTTAGATTAGGGAAATACATAACATAACATCACGCCTGTAATCCCCGAAGGGCTAGGCAGAGGTGTACCTAATAGTACACCAACATTTCGTTAGTTATGTTTAGGCCCCATGTAATAGGGGGCGAGCCTATTGCTATCAACCGTACACAAATCCAGACTACATGGCTGCTACTGAGAAATTCCTGATGGAAAAACTCAATAACACTTTGCCTGAACCGGGAATCGAATCCAGGACCTCATTCTCAGCAGTCGTGCTTGCGACCACTAGACCAACGAGGCTGGATTGAAATACAGTGCTTGATAAACGATGATCCATAATCAGCGTTGCCCTGGCTGACCAGCCCTCGTACCACCGTAGACAAGGATTTCTTTGACGGCAGAATCGACAAAATGACAGATAGTGCAAAGAAATCTGTCATTGTATTGACACAATCTGTCATTTTGACGATTCTTCCGTCAAAGAAATCCTTGTCTACGGTGTTCATGCTATGGGAGCTGGAAGTCTTTAAATAGACTCCGGCCGGACCCAGTTTGGCTGCAGCAAGGAAACCCTGCTCAGGTGGACATTCATTGATGGCACTGAGCTAGAGTGTAAATGTGGTGCTGACTGCTGTTCCACACACGATAGGACACTTAGGGTTCAACTTTTCATTCACCAATCCACACTTAAGAAACAGTCATTAATTATTTTGACCTATCAGCAGAGAGGAAAGTAAAGCTTTTTCTAGTGTTCATTAATAAAAACAAAAATAAACTTCAATAACTGTTTGTCTGTGACTGTTATATAGTCCAATAAAAATGAATGATCTAGTATTTGTAGTTTGTGTGTAATGTTTTACTTATAACCTCAAGCATTTATCATCTGTCTAGCTTTTTCCCAACTATGTTGGGGTCGGCTTCCAGTCTAATTGGATGCAGCTGAATACCAGTATTTTACATGGAGCGACTGCCTATCTGACCTCCACAACCCAGTTAGTACTGGGTAATACGATACCCCTTGGTACGACTGGTGGGCCACTGATTACCTGTAACGACTGTCCATCTACAAATGACAGCCGGGACCAATGGCTTAACGTGCTTTCCGAGGCACGGAGGACACTCGGTATGTAATGTGCGGTCACCTATCCACAGACCAACCTAGGCAAGCACGGCTTAACTTAAAGATCGATCCGAGCGGCTGTTAATATTTAGCCACGAGCACCACAAAAATTATGAAGAGTAAATTGCAATTCCATAATGTAATTACTTTCAAGATCATTGTTTCATAATTACTACTCTTTAGTAATTACTGTCATATTAATTACATTCAATCTCAATTTACTTCGACATTAAAAAAACTATCCATTAAATCAATGCCAACACTTTTATCGTCGTCTGTACATTCAATCTGCCATCTCTTTCTATCACAAACAATAATGCACCTATCTCGCTCATACCGTGAATTATGAACTACATTTCATCTAAACCGAACGTTTTTGCACTTTATTAGTTTGGCGGTACAGTTTATTTTGCAATAACAGTTGTTGAATTTCATTGTTAGGCTTCATTAGAGTAACGTGCACTGTAATCTATAGTTTTTAAAGTGTATTTTAGATTATACATCAATGTTTTTGATGAGTAATTGTTTTAAAACAGTATGATAATGAATAGATAATTGAATCTTCGTTATATTGTACTGAGTATAAGCAGTATTGTTCTCAGTAAGGAAGTAAGGTCATAAAAATTTGTCACCTTTTGTAAATAGGCTTAGGACATACATTTATAAAATTCCAGGCTCATCATGTATAATTAGGCTATAATGTTCCCACTGCTGGGACATGATCCATGATCACGGATTATGTCTTCGAATTTTTAGTTATGGGGCATGCCGGTTTCCTTACGATGCATTTGCACTTGCTCAGTTATAAAGCTTATCAAATAAAATTATTGGATTGAGTGCTTGAAGAGCTAAACATGATTTTTATAGAGATATATACAGATATATACCATGGGAAACGATACCAAAGATGGCGATGGCATGAAAAAAAATGTTTATTGTGTCTCAAACGTTTACAAAAATGAATAAAAAAGCCCCAATAAGTAATTAATAATACTTGTGTTGGGGTTGTCTCGCTCCTTCCCTCAATTGATAGTTTACAATACTAAGAACAAAGAGAAACAAAGTAATTGAAGACACAAACAAAACAAAAACAACAAACTTTCATACCATCATACAACGCCATCTCTTAGTTTATCCTTGAACTACCAACTGTGAAAGCTGCCATAAAACTTCCGATACTCGCCGCTAGGCGCCACTAGTACTATGTTCCACACCGCAAATGTAATAGTGTTCTTTGTGCCATTTGGTATTGCATGGTCATTTTCCTGAATATGTAAATACAGCTATTACTTTTTTTATGTAGCGATGAATATATAGCTAGCACCATTTGTGAATATGGATTGTTTTAAATAACGGAATCGTACGCTTGAAACTTAATCGCATTTTCTTTTTCCAATAATAAACGTTTTGTCGCTGGTTACATATGTGCCGCGTGTTGGGGAAGCAGTAGACAAAGAAAACCACTCAGTGGATCTCAACTGGCAGAAAACAACGAACGTGGCAAGCCCAGAAGTATATGACGGAAGGATACCTATTGACTGGCCTACAATTGCATTAGATCGAGAAAAGTGGAAATCGATAAAGAAAGCCTTTGGCCTGCAGCGGGAAAACATAGACTTATAACAATTTTGTTCCTTTCATCCTCTAAGTCTTCTTCTCTCGGGTCATGGGCCTCGAGCGCGCGTCTCCTTTTTAAGAAAATCTCTCGCATACTGGTCGACAATTCGCATGACCAGATCGAGGGCTGGCTCTTTCTTTGGCCAAAGAATTAGAATTGCCTTTCAACGTGGCAATGCTGCCAGTGTTCTGGGCACGTTCCCGGATGTCAGCGATGTGGAAGAGTACTTTGACGCCTAAGTGTCCTATTGTCGACGTTGTATACATATGTAGGTACTTACTTTTTTGTTTTTATTATTTAAGATCTATTTGTAGTTTATATGCATACAGAGTAGTTAAGAATTATTTTTATTAAGTAAAACATAATAATTATATCTTCTAAGGCTGCCATCAGACTAACTGCATCGCAGCAACCGCGCGCAGTCGATATATTCAACAGTTGGAAGATATAATTATTATGTCTAAGTGAGTTTTTGTTTTTGTTTTTGCGAGTCGCACGGGACCGGTCAATGTGGCGACACTTGGGGGAGGCCTATGTCCAGCAGTGGAAGTCTTTCGGCTGAAATGATGATGATGATGAGTTTTTGTTCTATTCATACGTACATATGAGATTAGTTCAATATGCCGTAATAAAAACATTAGTCGGTCAGCAAGATGATAGAGGACTGAGCATACCTCAGCAGGCAACACCGGATGTATTAGCATTTAAGTATCACCACTTGCAGAAGCAAACTAAACACTAAATCAAAAAGTGGTGCAACAATTTCTGATTAATCGTCGGCTGGTCTTGGTACAAGCTGACGAAATATATGATGGAAAGTGGTTATCCGCCTACACCAGTTTATAGACCTTTGCAACATCATGGGAATTAGGTTCCGCAAATATAAGGCGACCATAGATAACATACCTGTATTAATCTATCATAACCGTAACCTACATTATATAATAAAATTGTAACAGGCCGATGTCTGTAAATTGAAGATATTGAAAACAGTTAGTAAAGGGTAATAAGACTGGTTGTCGAAGTTGACGCATTGTCTGCGAAGAGGTAAGCAGAGCTGTATTGCTGTGCCCGACAGGGTATCATCATCTGCCCAGCCTTTTTCCAACTATGTTGGGGTCGGCTACCAGTTTAACCGGCTGCAGCTGAATACCAGTATTTTACATGGAGGGACTGCCTATTAGACCTCCACAACCCAGTTAGTACTGGGTAATACGATACCCCTTGGTAAGACGGGTTGATGACTATGTCAAAGATCTACAAATGACAGCCGGGACCAACGGCTTAACGTCCTCTCCGAGGCACGGTGGGTGACCTGAATAAATGATTTATTTCTTCTCTGGTATACGGTGGGCACATATGGGGGCGTTAAAGTGCTAATATCCAGCCTTATTTAAATAAATTACGCCATGTCTGAACTGTGAGCAGTCGCTCTTCAGAAAGGCATTCTGCCTTCTATACTACAACGCAGCCAGTGTGGAGTCCCTCTGCAGGATATGCCCCAACTGCTTTCCGGCCTATCTTGCACAGACACCTTCCAGGATTTAAACGAAGCCAACGATAAGAGCTGTGAAGGTGGCTAAGGTGGTATACTGGTCGGAAAAAAATTGAGCCGCCAATAAGTAGCCTGGAAAACAAATGAAAAAAAAAATACTCACATTCTCTCTATCCATATCCAGTTGGGTGTCCCTCTTCGGCAAAGTAAAGCTGATGCCACTTTCGCACTTATTCCTATATCTTCTATGGTCAGCAGTGTTGTATTTCCTTTGAAGCTTCACATGTTCCCCGTTCAGGCTCTCTATAGATCTTGCATGTTGTTTGGAAATTAAAATCGGCTTCGGTTTGATCGGCACAGGCTTTTTCATCTCAACATTCGGGAAGCCTTTTTCGAAATTCTGTCTCAGTTTTGCGAATTCGCTTTTTTGAGGCTTTTCTGATTCGGGAATTGAATAAGGCATTTCTGGAGAAGAATGGGAGATCTCTGGGCTTGAAAGTGGCTCTTCTGGGGTTGGTGATCGTCGTGGTCTGGGTTCGTATGGGAGATCGTAGATTTTCTGGTCCTGCAACAAAAGAAAAGGTTTTGTTAATGAAATACGCAGGAGTGCAGCGGTGCAGTGGCGGCCCCGACTTACGAACAGTAAGTCCGAACTCAGGCAGGCGCATTACTTTGTGCAATTAATTTCATCACCTCTGCTCTCAAAACGGTGAAGGAAAACATCGTCAGGATACCGGCATGTCCGAGAACCAAAAATTCGAAGACATGTGACATTGCTTATGCTAATGTAATACGCATATAGGTACTAGAGCTTGATTCTCGAGATATTAGTCACCGACTAAAAGCATTGGATGCATCGAATACCAATGAATGCTCTAGCCCATTAATTGAAAGATATAGACATTTCTAGTTAATCATGATTCATTGAGACCTAATTAAGGTCTAAGGGCCTTTGTTTAGGGTACATCCTATGAGCCACCAAAGAAGCTTGACTTCGTTTTGTGTTTTAAATACTATTGTAATTCCGTTAGAATCGTCATGTGTCGCTTTTACTATCGGCAGTCAGTCATATGGAGCTCATTGGAGACCCTAGTGTATCGTTTTTTTTACTCCTTCGTCTTCCAGAAGCCTAAAAGCGAATCTTAATAGTTACGAGTCGCTGCACACTAAATGCTACGAGTCTTAACAGCAACTAAAAAAATAGTTGCGTCTTCGTTGGTGGACCGATGACCTGGTGAAGGTTGCAAAGGAATCCGCTGGATGCGAGTCGCACGGGACCGGTCCATGTGGCGACATTTGGGGGAGGCCTATGTCCAGCAGTGGACGTCTTTCGGCTGAAATGACGATGATGAGTATTTAGCAGTTATTGTACGCACGACGAACAAAGAAGCTATATAAAACCAGTATAAGCGGATCTCTCATTGTATGGGAAATCTATACAAAGCGAGGCTATGTTATACTGGAAATGTACAGCTTGATGTGTACAACCATCGCTCGTAAATATTTGAATGTCTGTAGTCTGTACTACCAAAGATAAATTCACATATAGCTGTACAAGGATCTCTTGACACGCGGCCAAAATAGGAACTGGAGCCACCATCTTGTTTTGTCAATACAATTTGCCGCCAACAACGCCCTAGTCATTCAAGTGCGTAAAGACCCACGCAGTACCATAAACTTCCACCAACCTAACTGTGCAGGCGAGAAAACTAAGAACTAAAATGAATGTACCTATAGTTTGACATAATTATCGTAATATTGTAATCAATAATTTAATGGAATTGGAACTGTAATAATTTTTAATTTATAATTTGTATTTAATCAAACAAAATTAACATAAGTTTAATTGAATTATGTCGGAATTTGTAATAAGTAGCTGTCACAAAACACTGTATTCTGTAAAATCTACCATAGTCTGTTATTCTTTTGTTAAGACGTGGATATTGGTGTGGGTTACATGTTTGTGATCTTTAGCTTTTAAGATTTTTTTGTATTTTCCGCAGCATGTAACTGTTTTAGGTCCCAAAAAAAAATATATATATATATAAATTCTTATTCGAGCAAGCAGCACCACTAGTGGCGTGCCTAGGGGCCAAAGTGTCGTGCCTAGGGACCAACAATCCGGCAAGCACATAAGACAAGCAGACTGTTCAGAAACCCTAACCATCTTTGTATTGTATTAAACTACATTTAATTCGAGGTGAGAGCCTGGGGATCCGTCACACAGGGTAACCCAGTATGGACGCCAGTCTTTCACAACATACAACATTAGTTTTAGTATATGCGAAACCTGATACACATGTCTAGTATTTTTATGTAAACAATCTATGTACAAAATTTCAAAACTGTATCATGAAAAATCACAAAGTTATAAGCTTGTTCTGTTACCTTGTTGACCGCACAAAAACGCGGTCACCACGCAGCGCGAGCCTCCAGCTTCGTCTTGAGCTCATTGATAATAATAATTTTCAGTAGGTACCTAAATTATTGCGATAGGTACTCAAAGTCGCTCGGTATCCAACTTTTAGCTTTTTTAAATATTTTTGTGAAAAAATATAACATGGTTTAAAAATGATTAGAATCGATTCAGTTACTTATTCTGAACAAACTATATTCAGGTTTCGCATATACTAAAACTAATGTTGTATATTATGCATTTTGTTAAAATGTTATTCTTACAATTATATTTATGTGCACCTTTGTGAAGAGAGAAAATAAAGATATTGTATTCTATGAAGAGGAGTTGGTTATAAGGGTAAGCCAAGCTTTTAGGCTTGTACGAAAGTACCGCCATCTTGAACTGCAAACTTAAAATGGTCATACTGTACACAAAATCCAGTCACTTTCTCAGAAGCACAGACAATCAGACACAGACGATTCAAAAAGTCATTAAAACTAATTGGTGATATTAGTTTACAATGGTACGCTCTCTCGGGTCAGTTATGTGTCATTTTGACGGTACTTGGAAAGTTTTAGATATGTTTTTTTAGTAGTTAAGTAGTTATTGGAAATCTGTCTGTTGTTTTGTACATTTCTTTATTTTATTTTATGGTCCTCTTATGCATTTGGAGACGGTTTTCGTTGATTGAGCGCGACTATAAATACTACTTTATTTGCATTGATTTCAATATTGTAATCCTATTTGGAATCAATGCAGACGTACATCATCATCTGCCTAGCCTTTTCCCAACTATGTTGGGGTTGGCTTCCAGTCTAACCGGATGCAGCTGAATACCAGTATTTTACATGGAGCGACTGCCTATCTGACCTCCACAACCCAGTTAGTACTGGGTAATACGATACCCCTTGGTAAGACTGGTTGTCAGACTTTTTGGGCCACTGACTACCTAACGACTGTCAAAGATCTACAAATGACAGCCGGGACCAACGGCTTAACGTGCTTTCCGAGGCACGGAGGAAACTTGTTATGTAATGAGTGGGTGTAATGCAGACGTACAATTTACAAAAAAAAAACCCCACAAATTATTAATTTTAGCTCATTTGGACGGCTCGTTTTTTTTTGTACATTTAATTCCGCTATTTTCCATTCAATCTACTTCATATAATCCTAAAAAGACCGTAGATCAAAACAAACGACCAAAACACTCAAATTTAAATCTTCCAAATTACTTATGTCAAATCATTCATCAGCGATAGTATGAATGAGCCTTTTTTTTTAGGATGGGAAATCATCAAATGACCCCCCCCCCCCCGCTCCGCCCAGAGCGCTGACTAAACCGATCCATGTTCCTTCTTTGCCCTATGTGTTCCAGGGCCGCGGTATCTCTTTCGAACAGTCCCACAGCCCTGGCAGGGTATGAATGAGTCTACCTGTGAGAAACTATATTTATTTATTTAAACTTCATGTACAAGTCAGAGTGGTACATAGGCGGACTTAATGCCACAAGGCATTCTCTATAAGTGAGAATGAGTAACCAAACTAATCCTAACAAGCAGAAGTTAGTGTAATCAGTACACGATGTCTTAATACGTAAACAAAGCATGCGTGCGGCACCGTTGCCACGCATTCTAGCTCACACCGTCATAGGAGTGGGGATCGACATTGATAAGGTGGATATGCCAGTGTGGCCCGCGAAATTCAAATTTTCTTACGTTTTTTTGCAATTTGCAGGCCAGTGTCAGGTTGTATGTTAATAACTACTTCATGAAAAACTCATTCAATGGGATTAAATGACTTTCCTTTGGCGCGACTTGGCTCGTCTTGATCCTCACCTCAAATCCTTCCCTAGTCTCCCATCGCCAACTTGACGCTTCTGGTTTTTCCCATCACGACCTTATTTGCCTATCTTATGTCCTTAAACCTCCTAAACCCAAACCTTCATCCCAGTACAGGCGTGCCTTTGCGCGGATGAATATTGAAAAGCTTTCACAAGACGCTTCTAATATTGACTGGACATCCCTGGAGGAGGCCACTACAGTTGACTTTAAATTTACGTTTTTTAACAATGTAGTAGTTAAACTGGACGACACCCACGCTCTTGTCCGGAGAGTCAAGATAAAGCGCCCACCTGCGTCATGGATGAATAGGGGAGTTCGGATGGCGATGCGACGGAGGGACCGCGCGTTTCGGAAGTTTAAAAAGGGTCGGTCGGATGATAATTGGACCCTCTTCAAAACTGCTCGCAATCGTTGTAATCAGATGATACATCACATCATACAACATCACTTCTGCTTCTCTTACTGATATCTGGAAATTCCTTGGAACTCTAGGTATTGGCAAATCGCAGCATTCAGACCTTCCTAACACATTTGGCTTGGACGATCTAAATCGTCGTTTCTGCACTGTTCCAACGTAAGAAAATTTGAATTTCGCGGGCCTCCCTGGTGCTTCCACCTTAAAGGGCTATGCTGTGGTAGTCACACTCTCGATGCGGAGTAGCAGTAATAGCAGCCTATAACACTGTCCCACGGCTGGGCAAGGGTACAACGCATGCTCAAGTAAGTATACGCAATGTCAATCCTAACGATTTTAAAATTAAATACGTCGTTTTTTCCATTAAATGTATTTGCTTAGTTTTAAGTCCATATTCAAATCTAGGTAATACTTTTTGTAATTGTCGCAAATAATTTCAACCAAAAAAATGAAACCGACTTCAATAACACAATAAAGTGAAAAACAACTTTAGCTTCAGAAGTCGGTGACTTTTGTTTGTTTGATTTAGTTTTTTTTTGTCACCGAATTGTGTTATTTTTTGCAAAAAATAATTTTTATTTTTCCAATTTTGGTTGAACGTTGCCATACAACGTGGCAACGCCGCCAGTCTTTTGGGTACATTACCAGTTGACTACGTTGAGGAGGAGTTTTTTGACGCCATTTTTTAAGTTTATTTTTAAGTTAGTTAGTTAATTTTGGTTGTAATTTTCAAAATCAAAGGCTTTGCGTCTGTCAGTCTGTAACGAAATAATTATTTTTCTTTTCTAATCTTTGTTCACCCAATGCCGAGTGTATGTCTCTTCCAAATCTCTCCACTTTTGGCGGTTTTGTGTCACACAAATATTTGCTAAGCATTTCTTTTTACATTGTTAACAATACATTTCATGGGCTTATCCACAATTAAATGGAACTTTACACACCTAACTGTCGAAATGTGGGTGTACTGTACAGGTACACATCTGCGTAGCCCTTTCGAGTGTACAGGCGTGATGTTATATTGTGTGATTGCGTAAACAATGCATATTTATGCGATAGCAGCAATCGCAGTTGATTTGCTGTTATTTTTTAGGAGTTCCGTTGTCTGACTCCGAAAGTCATCGTCAGATCTTTAAGGGCATTACATGGCTCAAATCCCAAAAACAGCGTATGTTCAAAGAAATTTGTTGATGAATCCCTTCGTGCGTTTTCCGTGTAAAAAAAGTATGTTATAGTTAAGTTCATCACAAATAAATTGTATTGTTTAAAATTTTAATAAACCTTCTCAATTTTTTTTGGTTAATCGTAGAAAATAGGTCCTTTTTCAAACTTAATTGTAAATTATCTCTGTAACGGCTGAAGAGATCGGCATGAATTTTGTAACAACAAATACGTAATGATATACTTAACAATCTGTATTGTTTTTTTTCTGTTATTTATTTTAATATTTTTAAATAATAAATAAAAACCGAAATTTGCGAAATGTGCGGGGCAAGTCAACAAAAACCAGTACAGGGATCAGATCATCAAGGTCATCGAGCAATGTAATGCCCTTAAGATATTAAAATGGGACCATAATTTAAATGGGACCATTTCGGAATAAACCGCTTTCGAACAAAAAAATAATTCTGCAAATCCATCATGTATGACGGAGTTATGCCCGAACATACATAAAAAAAAAAAATATAAACATCCTCCTCATTTTTGAAGTCGGTTAAAAATGCTACACAATTGCTGTATTTCGGATCTGAAATTCATTCAATATTTTGTTACCTTCACACCGCGCATTCGTGCTAAGGCATCGGATATTCGAATATAATATTATGGTAACACAAAACCTCAATGTTGAAACTCACTTCTACGAATTCTGAAACGATTCTTTTAAACGTAAAAACTGCATAACTTTCTTTCCTGCCAGGGTCAGAGATATAAAACAAAAGTAGTCATGGAATATAGATATAAATACAACAACGAATGCGAAAGTATATTAACAGTTATCACAAGGACTTGTTACGCAATGCTTGGTTTACTTTTATTTATGTTACCTATAAAACAAAAACATTTGAGTAAATTTAGCAGACCTCATTCAAACTCAAAAACTCAAAGCATTTATTTCAATTAGACCATCACAGGCACTTTTGAATGTCAAATAAAACAAAAAAAAAGCGAAACTACAGTCACAGTCGCAAGGCATAATAACTTGAGAAAGTACTGTAGTTGCACATTCCAAAGCGTAGATCTCTATGAGAAGAATGGGCAAGAAACTCCATGGACACTCTTTTAAAGCAAAATATTCTTAGAAAAACTTGGTTACATCGATCATGTTGAGATTATACATATATGTGAGAACGATGTAGAAAGACGTGCACATTAAGAGCGTCCAGAGTAAAAGATTACACTTCACTTGACACTAGATATTTGACAGTGTTGTTACAGGTGGTCAGAGGCCGGAAAATTTGACAACCAGTCTTACCAAGAGGTATCGTATTACCCAGTGCTACGCATAATCATGAGCTGTGTAGGTCCGATAGTCGCAAATTATATGTTTATCACGTATAACCAGTCTTACCAAGGGGTATCGTATTTCCCAGTACTAACCGGGTTGTGGAGGTCAGATAGGCAGTCGCTCCATGTAAAATACTGGTATTCAGCTGCACCCGGTTAGACTGGAAGCCGACCCCAATATAGTTGGGAAAAGGCTAGGCAGATGATGATGCTATCGCTATTTTTGCGGATGAAGTGCTAGTTTCGAATAATTTCAGCATTGGTTTTCACCCGAACAGTTATAGCAAATAGACAGGTACTAGACAAAACACTTAGAATGTCATAATAGAAGACGAGAACCAATTTAATTGTCATCAATTCATACCAGTCATCATGCAATGTCTTTTCGATTTCGTTATTGACGAGCAGAAAGATTTTAACACTTTCACACTTCATTAGTGGAATTTTAGACGTTTGATTGATGTTTTTTATGCGTCTGACATTTTCTGGGTTTTTTTTAGCTTGCAATTCTTTTAGCACTTGGTTTTGCCCGCGAATTAATTAGCATTCAAAGTGCGGGTGTGTAGTTTCCGAAAATCGTTTCTTAGTGCAACTCTTTAATCTATGATTTTATTCATCGCTCGCGCTAATTTAGAATTTGACAATTAAACTCTTAACATACTACTAAAGTTTCTATAATAATATAACTCAATCATGATGAGAAAAACACGTGGCGCCATCTATTATCATAAGAACGTTATTGTTGTTTTCCTCGGGAACAGTACTTTTACGAATAACGTATCTTTCTATCAGTGAAAAAAAATTTAGAATTCGATCATTAGTTTTTACCGACCGGAGTACCCCCCTACATACAAACTTACAAACAAATACCTCTTTATAATAAATTTGTATAGATGATTATTGGCTCTGAGACTACAAGAGAGCCAATGCATAGCCTGATTATGTCTTTAAAGATGGCAGTACAGCAGTAGCGAAGGGTCAATATTTGTAAGAGGTAAGCCGGAGTAGATATCTTTAATGTGATTTTATTATTTGTCTATAGAATACTGACTGTGCCAGTTTTCAAAGGGAAGCCGGTAGGAATCGAGTTGTATGGAACCTTCGCCATTGCAGTACAGACAGATTCATCATCAGCCCTTTCCCAACTTAGACTATTTTACAATAAGCGAGTCTTTTTGCCCTCCATAACGTAATTATAACTGGTAACTGGACTTTGACGGAACGGTTGGCGCAGTGGCTGAGCGATTGACTGCTGCGTTGCGTGTCGCGGGTTCGATACCCGCACGGAACAAATATTTGTATGGCCTACAGTTAGTTGTTCCGGGTCTGGTTGTTTGTGTATGTGAGTATAAATATTTGTAAACACACCCACGATACAGGAGAAATTCCTAGTGTGGGGCAATGTATTTAATTTTTTTTTTTAAACAAATAATCTTCTGGGTAATATGATATTGATAATACAATTAAATATATATGTATGTACATACATCAACTCATGCCTTTTTCCCATGAGGGTAGGCAGAAACCACAGAACGCCACCTGCTACGACCCTTACATACTCCTTTCACCTCGTCCACGTTCATACATTTGGTCATACACGCACGTCGCCGGTTGCGAGAACTACGCACCTGATCACTAACTCTCAGACTTCCAGGCTTCTAACAAATATACAATATGTAAACGGACCCATCACGAAGCCTTCAACCAAGCATTCTGTACATTGGGCTGCGGGACTGTTCGAAAGAGATACCGTGGCCCTGGAACACAAAGGGCAAAGAAGGAGCATGGATGGGTTTTAGTCAGTAGAAGTCTGACAAAAAAAAAAACATTCTGTACATCAAACTAAGTAACTCTACGCAAGTTATTGCTGGGTAACGATTTTTTTCTTGGGGTGAAATGTCACGTGGTTTACGGTAGGGCTCAATTTAACGTACGGTGCTAATAAACGCATTAAATGGTATTTCAAGTAAAGTTATAACATTAAAAAAGATGAATTTAAACAGACCTTGTCACCGTGACGTTGAAAAAAAATTGTCAAAAAGTTGGATCTTTGTTTGACCCCCAATATCTCCGTAACTAAAAGGTTCTCAGGTATGGTTCACAACACAAAAATGATCGCAATGACAGGGAGAAATGCCTTTCGGCATCAATAAGAATCTATTTACACCCACTACAATGATACAGAAAGAATTTTCAATGACGGAATACGGAAGAATGATGGACAATTCCGGAATTCAATGCCGGGTATTCATTTCATAAGAAAAATACCTAACCCTACTCCTCATCTGTTACGCACAGTAAGGTCAACAAAATAAACAAAATAAAAGCAAGTAATGAGAAAACAATGTCCACATTTCTCAAATATGTGGCGACTTCCTCACATGTTTGTAATCATAAATATTCATCTTTCAATAATAATTATTACTGCTAAATATACACAACTGATCATTATTATAAAACTTAACTAGAGCCCTAAGTATGCTTATGCATTTGCATATTATGGATCGAGTATTTTTTGGGCATCATTATTCAATTGCCTTTATCTCAATTTATTTGGGGTTGGCGTAGCATGTCTTCTTCTTCCATACCTTCATTACTCGTCATCTCATCAGACACTTGGCATATTATTTGGGCATTATTCCAACTACATCTAACACTAAAAAAAAAAAAAAAAAAATATGCCAAAAGTGATACCCGCAATAAAAATTGCTAAATTCAAATAAAGTCCATTGAAACGATCGTTTTCATAATATAAAAATATTTTAATTTATGGAAGCCTCAATCGCACTACTCGGTTTTCAAGCAAGAAAAATGGAGAAAATCTTGTCAAAAATTGAAAAAAAAAGCATTTATTTAAATTTTATGATGCATATTTTGGCACTGTTGTTGCATATTTCGAATATTTTTGATACATATTTGCATGGATTTTTCAATAATTGGAAGTTGCATATTTATAATGCGGTCTCTAATTATATTCAAGCTGATGTGTCATGAAGTCAATGATCCGCAGTTTTCTGTGGTTGCGCATATTCATGGATTGCTAGGTTTTGCCCACGGCTTCGCTTGCGTGGAGATCGAACATTATCCCCGCGGGAACGTCTTAACGGGATAAAAAATATCTTGTTCTAACCCAGGTCCCCTTTCATTGAAATCCTTTCAACCATCAGTTCTTTTGATCAAATGTTGATGAAGCCCCATCTTAAATCGGAATGGAATTAACAAAAATAATGGCAGAGAGTTGAAAAATAATAACACAGACCTAATTTTACAAAAAAAAATAATACAACAGTTAACATTAAAGTGATTTCGATTGAAAATGAAGGATCGGAATAAATAAATGGCTATATGTATCCACTATACATGACTTAACATACAAAAGAATCAATAAAGGTTCAGAACTATTTCTTCAATCCCAAAAATATCATCAATCAGCATCTTCTTTACCAAACTGTTCACAAAACCAGACAAGTACTAACTAGGGACTATAATTAAATAGTAATTAGAATCTACCAGTGGCGAAGGCTCCATACAACTCGATTCCTATCGGATTCCCTTTGAAAAATTTCAGTCAGTATTCTATAGACAAATAATATGATCAAAGTCAAAACTAAGTGTACAATGTGGTAATCACATTAAAGCTATGTACTCCGGCTTACCGGAATCTACTATACCGTGGTGACTGCGGTCAACAGAACCCGCATAAACCTGTGTGAATGAAAGTCTAGCGTATCAGGTGTTCAAGCTAACTGAACATTGCTTATAACATCACATCTGCAAGGTGTAAACGGACCCTTCACGAAGCTGTCATCCAAGCATTATGTACATTAAACTAAGTAACCCTACGCAAAAATTATTGCTGGGAAACAACTTTTTTTTTGGGGTGAAAAATCACGTTTAACGCTAAAACTCAATGTAACACACTCAAAACATTGTGCTGATGGATGCATTGAATAGTACGAGGGTCACGGAGGTACCTTAAAATCTAGTATTTAAAAAAAAACTTGTGAAAACTTTAGAACTTTCACCAGCAATATCTCCGTAACTAGAAGGTTCCCAGGTATGGTCCAGAAGAAAAAAATGATCGGTATGACGAGGAGAAAAAGTGCCTTTCGGCTTCGTTAAGGGTCTTGTTACACCCTTTATAATATTATATTATGGAGTATGAAGAACAGGATGTAAAGTTCTTCATCCCCCATAGAAAAGGGAGGATCCTCGGACCAGACGGGTGTTGTGTCTGGTGGGCTACTGCCAGACAGTTGTTGTCGGGTTTTTCTATGACGTCTTGAGTCATGGTTAAGGTGGAAGCTCCAGCGTAACCCGCGAAATTCATATTTTCTTAGGTTTTTTACAATCTGCAGGCCAGTGTCAACACGTATGTAGTTACAGTATTATAAACATTAAAATCATCAATACAACCCTCTATGTTCATTTAACCCCATTGAAAGACTTTTTCCTAAAATCCTTACTTCCTTATCCTTACTAATGTTATAAATGCGAAAGTAAGTTTGTTTGTTTGTTTGTTACCTTTACACGCCTAAACCACTGAACCGATCATCGTGAAATTATGCATATACGTTGTCAGGTGTACAGAAACGGACATAGGGTACCTTTCATCCCGAAAAAAGTACTGTTCCCGAGGAAAACAACAATAATGTTCTTATGATAATAGATGGCGCCACGTGTCTTTCGAATCATGATTCACTTCATTGACAAATTCAAAATTAACGCGAGAGCAGCCACAGGCAAATGCTAGTAGTTATTAAATAGTACATATTATGTTTTGCCGCGAGGCAGGCTGAAGAGTCGGAACAGCTTCCTTAAGTCGATTAATCCACTAATCGACAATAATAGGGTGGGTGAAGCTCGGAAAAAGCTGTGGCTCCTCAGACATCCCCCTCCGGCTAATGCTGAGCCTGCAGAAAGGCTCCCAGCGGGTCACCAAATGCCCTAGCCCACCTGGAAGACTCTAAACAGACTTCGAAGCCAGGTGGGCCGATGCAGGTACAACTTAGTCGATGAGGGTATTCCGATAAAGCTGAGTGCGACTGTGGAGTCTCATCCCAAACTATGGCCCACCTCCTGAGCTGCTCTTTGTGCAAATCCACCTGCACTTTAAGGGACCTGTCCGAAGCCACTTCCAAAGCCGTGGATGTGTGATTAAAAACTATGGGAATCATCGACACGAAGATTATGTTTAGAAAATAAAAATTATATGTATTATCTCAACATGAATGATGTAACCAAGTTCTTGTAAAAATATTTTGATTGAAAGGAGAGTCCATGGGGTTTCTTGCCCATTCTTCTCCATAGAGATCTACGCTTTGGAATGTGCAACTACAGTACTTTCTCAAGTTATTATGCCTTGTGGCTTCGATTTTTTTTTGTTTTATTTGACATTCAAAAGTGCCTGTGATGGTGTAATTGAAATAAATGCTTTGAGTTTTTTATTATTGTGTTCTGCAGTACTTCACATCCTGCCGTTATTCAAATTGAACGGATATTTAGGACAGTATGTGTTCCTTCATACTTAAATCTTCCGTCTTTCATACCATCATCTGCCTAGCCTTTTCACAGCTATGTTGGGGTCGGCTTCCAGTCTAATCGGATGCAGCTTACCAGTATGCTACATGGAGCGACTACAGTACTTTCACAAGTTATTATGCCTTGTGTCTGGGACTCTAGCTTCGCCTTCTTTGTTTTTCTGACTTTCAAAAGTGTCTGTTATGGTCAATACTTTTGAGTTAGAGTTTGAAATAAATCATGGAAGTGTGTCATCTAATGTTTTTTTTTCTATCAATCACAATTAGTTACTTCCAGTCTTCTAATAATGAAGAGTGTTTACAAATTGCTTCCGTAAATACCGCTAACATGTCTCATCTGAAAGTTATGTGCTTATTTACTTGTTAGATACCGGTTCTTTGAAATATGGCGTCTATTGCTATAGATGGTGTGGGAGAAAATGAAATGGAGGAAACGGGAGGTGATACTGAGCTATGTTGTTGACTTCCAGTTTAACTAGTTTCGCGGTTGTGTTTTTATCAATGACTAGGTTCTGCACACGACTTTGTCCGCGTCATAAAACATATCATAAAGCACTCGGTGAAAGTCTAGCTTACTATTTGGTAAAAGAATTTATGACATCGGATGAGGAGTTTCGCAGATTATCTCCTACAACCAAAACTAGCAGACAAACAAACAAAAGCACTAATGGGTGCCACGTACTCAGTATATGATTCCGACCCACCCCACATAGAAATTTATCATCATCATTTTTAAAATAAATCTTCTGTTCCATACATCTAGACCGTGTTGGTATTGCACTTTTGTAGGAAACAGCAAATTTTTTGCGGGGCGTTCGGAATGAGTAGTAAGTACGTGGTAACCGTTTGTGCTTCAGAGTCCCTTCCACCCTGTAGAATAGATGGAGCGACTGCCATCAGGCTCGAAGCAAGCTGATGATAATAAATGATTTTCACAGGGTATAAACAATCTGTGATGGATGATCGCCTATAGAAGTAGTAGTAGTTGTATAAGAGTAGCAGGAAAATTGAAGAGGTTTAATTATATCTAGCAGTAGACTTGTTATTGACGAAACTTATACTGTCACTTATGGGATATCTTCCGTGATTGTTAATTATTTTGAGCTCCCGATAATTCGGCGCTGTTGCAAGCGCCAGGATCGCGGTTTGACTGGAGAATGCGGGTGGATGGAAAATAAATTGTTAAGAGCAGACAAATCTATCTACCCTTTTAGTTTATTTTTTCTTTCTTTGCTCAAAATAATGATCAATCACGGAAGATATCCCGTAAGTGACAGTATAAGTTTAGTTCTTCTTCTTAGCTTGTCGATGGCAATCTAAATTGTATCAGCCCGAAACTGAGCTACTAGTTTGGCGCTTTCGGTAGCGTCCATCAGTTATTATAAGTTTAGTTGTAAACCGTGAAAGTTAAAAACAGTGTTTGTTATTGACGGTACTGCGACTACCGCATAAGCAACTACTGGGTAATAAATGCCATAGAAAAGGTATGATATCAGTGGCTTTGTTTGAATAGACATGCGGGCTTCCGTCTACGCATAACTATGACAATGAATTAGATTGAAATCCCCACGTTTTATGGTGCTGTTTCAATCAAGGAGTCATATCGAAACAAATAACGAGTCGAGGAAGACCAAAGAAACGATGGATGGACTGTGTGAAGGATGATATGGCTAGAAAGGAGGTGACTGCTGAGATGACGAGTAAAAGAGAAAGTATGGAAGAATAAGACATGCTGCGCCGACCCCAAATAAATTGAGATGAAAAGGAGAACGATGATAAATAACGAATCCATCCGGCTCTCAAAACGGTGAAGGAAAACATCGTGAGGGAACCGGCATGTACTAGAACCGTAAATTCGAAGACATCCACGAACCAGCACTGAGCCCGCGTGTTGGATTACAGCCCACTCTCTCTCATAAAGAGGAGGCCTGTGTCCCAGCAGTGGGAAAGTCATACCATGCTTTGATTATGCATCCAGATCACTGGAATTGAAAGCAAAATATACGCTTTTTAATGATACTATATTGGCCCATGGCATAGCTAAAACATATTCTACGTGTCCTCCTTTTTTGGCAATCTTTTACATAACTCTGCATAACTAAAAAGTTATTTATTACAAAACAAAAAAATGTAGCTCTGAGCACTGACGCCTCGTTCACGACCTCAAGTGAAACTACTTGCGGCGACTTGCGTTAAAAGACTAAAGCGTATTCCTTTTTTCCTTTACGTAAGTACCCTCGCTACTCTTAGCAGAGATTCTAATCCAGCAAGACGGGTTCTGCAATCCCGCGGGATTCATATTCACAGGATCTCGCACCTGGAAACGCGGTTTGAAAGGGTACCATCGATCCCGCGGCTTGTTTTATTTCGTAGATCGCTAGCCCGCGCGGAGACGCGTCTCTGGATACCTCGCACGCGCGTGTAGCTCAAATAAAATCTCTAAAAACTTCGTTCATTTGTTTTTTACTGCAACACGCGAATCGTTTGAGCTTGTAGTTCGTGGCCAGGCGATACTAGACTCTATACGAATGACCTTCAACCGAAACCTGCTGTGAAATCTGAGAATAATATAGTTTTTAACACGGCGTATCGCGAAAACGAATTGTTGGACGGGCCGCTTTGTTTTTGAGATAATAAGTGTCTCATGTTATATTGTTTTTTGTCATGATTTTGTATAGAGCTTGCATAAGAAAAGGCGATGATAAAACGCTATGCACAGTTAATCTAAGACAGTCTACCTAAAGAACGAAGCAAGTTATCAGAAGAGAGGCATCCATCACCTCACGGTTTCGTGAAGTCTCAAGAACACTAGAAAATAAGCAGACGAAAGTCATCATCTCCTAGCCTTTTCCCAACTATGTTGGGGTCGGCTTCCAGCCTAACCGAATGCAGCTGAATATGTATTTTACATGGAGCGACTGCTTATCTGACCTCCACAACCCAGTTAGTACTGGAGCATACGACACCCACACATCAGTAAGACTGACTGTCACACTTTCGGGCCACTGACTATCAGTCTGACGATTGTCAAAGATGTACAAATTACAGCCGGGACGAACGGCTTAACGTGCTTTCCGAGGCACGGAAGAAACTCGGTATGTAATGGGTGGTCCCCATCCACGGACAAACCCAGGAAAGCGCGGTTTAACCTGAAGATGGACCCGAGCCACGAGCCTAAGCAGACCAAAGATGATAAGACGGCAGATAGATCCTTGATGGAACAGTAAGGAAAGACGGCTGGATTGAACCAAAGATGATAATCATAGCTAGGAAAGAAGAGAACACGTAGATGATGGCTGATAGAGAAGTATGGATGAAGAAGACTTACTGTTACAACAAATAAATTGGGATAAGGCAGGACGCGGGAAGAGCTGAACAAAACCAAAGACCAGTGGCCCGTTTTAACCCTGGATTGAAAGAACTGGAAGTCATGAGAAGAGGCCTTTCCCCAGCAGTGGGATCATATAGGCTAACAGGCACAGTAGAGCAGGAGGATGACGATAACGTATAGCCAAACATGTACCACTGATTTCACTGACGGTAGAACACTTTTCAACCTTATAACTCAGTGCATAAAGGTGAAAAATGGTCGACCATCAGTAAAGTTGGTGGTACATTGAATTTAGATATGAACATTTGTTGTTCATTATCAGTCGTCAGCTCATTATTGTTAAACAGATAGGTATGTGGAGCACTTAACCGATAAAACAGGTGTGATTGTGGTCAAGCGGCCGAAAACATGAAAAACCAATTTTTATACATTGTTTTTTAGTATTTATGTGGTATACTATTAGGTACGCCTCTGTCTAAGTTTTCGTGGATTACAGGCGGCATATTATGTTTTTTAGTATCACAAGAACCGCGTAGCTTACAAATGAGTTTTCTTGCTGAAATAAAATAAATGATAGTATCATCATTCTCCTTTCTTCTTCCGCACTTCTCTATAAGTCGCCTAAAATAGATTACCGTATACTATTATGATGGGAGGAAAAACCCGGATGAGGCTGGCAAAGGAAAGTGGAGATTGGCTCAAGAAAAAATACGCCTACACCCAGCTGTGGGTGAACTGACGATGTGGATGATGGTGATGATGAATTAAAAGATTGCATTCGCCAGGGCCTATATGCGTATCAGTCATGCCGTTGTAAATGTATTGAGCAATAAGGCAGGTGGTAGTGTTCCTTCAGCATTACTTTGAGATATGGTAAAGTAAACGTTGACAGACCATGAGCTCGATGGGCGGAAGACCTACAGAATATCGCGGTGAAGACCTGGATGAGTCTCGCAGACTGAAAGAAGCATAGTACAAAAAAGAGGAGGCCTATTCTCATGAGTAGCTGGTTTAAGGTTGGTTATGATGATGACAATGACAGTGGTAGCGACGCAAATAATATGGGTGTAAAAAGATACTTCACGAAGCTGAAAGGCACTTGTTCTCCCCATCATTGCGATCATTTTTTTAGTATGGACCATACCTGGGAACCGTCTAGTTACGGAGATATTGGATATCAAAGTTCCAACTTCTTCACAAGTTTTTTTTAGTAATACAAGTTTTTAAAGATATATCTTTACACTAAATACCTTTATCACCCATCAGCATATGTTTTGAGTGCGTTACATTGAGTCCTATCGTAAACCGTTATTTTTCACCTCAAAAAAAGTAGTTCTTTTGTTTGATGTACAGAATGCTTGGTTGACGGCTATGTGAAGGGTCTGTTACACCCTGTATTTTAGGTGGACCCTGGGCTTTTCAGCATTGCTGATAAAAACGAATAATCATAGATCAATTATACCCAACAAATAAATAAAGAAAGTCACATCACATTTCTCTTTGCCAACGAAATCATTTCCCAAAACCTCCCAAACATAACAACACATCAAACCCTTAATTAACAAGACTTAATCAGACATTCAGACCCTCCTCAATCCACCATAACTGCTCACCAACTTATTACGTACTTATTACGCTGATGCAATCCGCGCCAAGCGTATCGGGGCTACAGCTTCCGGTGCTTTGTTTTTAAGATACTCATTACTGTTCAAGTGAAGTATTATAAGTAACAGGTCTATAGATGGTTTCGCTCACTTCGTGACACTTTTTGCCAAGGAGTTTCATTTTGGGATTCGGCAAAAACTGTGGTTGAATCCCATGAGTTCTGTCAAATTATGCCAGCATATTTCTGTACACTTTAACTTAGATATCATTATCATCTGCCTAGCCTTTTCCCAACTATGTTGGGGTCGGTTTCCAGTCTAACCGAATGCAGCTGAACACCAGTATTTTACATGGAGCGACTGCCTATGTGACCTCCACAACCCAGTTCGTACTGGGTAATACGATACCCCTTGGTAAGACTGGTTGTCAGACTTTATGGACTACTGACTACCTAACGACTGTCAAAGATCTACAAATGACACCCGGGACCAACGGTTTAACGTGCTGTCGGAGGCACGGAGGAAACTCGGTATGTATTGGGTGGTAACCCATCCACAGACCAACCTAGGCAAGCACGGCTTAACCTAAAGATCTACCTGAGCGGTTGTTATTATTTAGCCGCGAGCTCCTCCTTAACTTTATCAATGGATGAAAAAGCCGTTTTGCGCCTATCCCAAATAATGCAATGAGACTAATAGGATGATGCTGACGGTCGTTGCAAATATAACTTGTCAAACTAGAGATTATGGACCCGTTCGACATAAAGTGTGTAACAAGACCTTAACGAAGCCGAAAGGCACTTGCTTTCCACGTCATTGCGATAATTTTTTTGTTCTAGACCATACCTTGGAAACTTCTAGTTACGGAGATATTGGGGGTCAAAGTTCCAACTAGTTTTTTTTTTTAATACAAGATTTTTACTTTAAACATCTCCACGACCCCCGTACTATTCAATACGTCCATCAGCACATTTTTTTGAGTGCGTTATATTGCGTCCTACCGTAAACCGTGATTTTCACACAAAAAAAAATCGTTTCCCAGCAATATTTTTTGCTTGAATTTACTTAGTTTAATAACTATAATAATGCTTGGCTGACGGCTTCGTTAAGAGTATTGTTAAACCCTGAATAATATGAGAGCAGTGCTGTTCAAATCATGACCCATTACTACATCGTCCAAAATGGACACACAACAACGCTTACAACACTTTTGAAGACCTAATGAACGCCACTGGCGCTACTATTAGCTTGACCATGTTATCATCATTATCCTGCTCTTATCCCAACTTATTTGGGGTCGGCATAGCATGGCTTCTTCTTCCATACCTCTCTATTACTCGTCATCTCAGCAGTAAATGTACTGCTCTAAATAATTTGAATAAAAACCATCGAAAAGAACAAAGGGGATGATTTATCACTTCGGTACGCTAACAAACATGATCCAGATACTCTGACGGAGGTTTATTTTAGGTAGGCCCATGGCAGGCATAACATCATCATCATCATTTCAGCCGAAAGACGTCCATGACGACATAGGCCTCCCCCAAGTGTCGCCACATCGACCGGTTCCGTGCGACTCGCATCCAGCTGATCCCTGCAACCTTCACCAGGTCCATCGGTCCATCTAGTAGGAGGCCTTCCAACGCAACGTCTTCCGGTTCGCGGTCGCCACTCCAGAACTTTTCGGCCCCATCGGCCATCCGCAGAGGTGATATTAAACACATCTACGCATGTTATCGAAGACGAGCGCACACAAATCTAGACTTCAGACAAATTATAGCGCTCAGTCAATATTTCCGTGTTATGCAACGTAAATTTGACCTTGCAGATCAATCAATTTTCACGGTGCTGCGGTTCTGTGATCCGTAATGGAGAGAGAAATCACATGAATGACGAAACCATTGCTGTAGGTAACAACGCAAAATCTTGGGAGCCAAAATAGATATTTGAAATCTTTCCTCACGAATTTAGTATTTAAGCATATAGGAAGTTTGAAAATAGCTTACCTACGTAGGTATCTGATCATTTTACGTAATAATCGTAACTTCCATTTTATTATTTAATGTTCAAAATAAAATCAGGTTTATAAAAAAACCCGTCTAGATAGAACTTGTTTCGTTTTGAATTCTAATTTAGGAATGAGCGTAAACAGGTAAAGCAGATGCATGGCTTGTTTTTCTGCCAAATTAAAATTCTACGAGCAGTAGGCATTACACCCGGAGCGCCCTGCCCCCGTAGCATGACCACCGAAGACAAGGATTTCTTTGACGGAAGAATCGACAAAATGACAGATTGTGTACAAAGAAATCTGTCATTGTGTGGACACAATCTGTCATTTTGTCGATTCTTCTGCTACGGGGGCTAGGGGCTTAAAGTATCAGTGAGAACGATGATGCCTGTAACCCCCGAAGGGTTAGGCAGAGGTGTATCTAATAGTACACTCACATTTCGCCAAGTATGTTTAAGTCTCATGTAATAGGGGCTAGCCTTTTGCCATCAACCGGGCGGAAATTCAGCCTTCGTGGCTGTTACTGAGAAATTCCTGATGGTTAGACCCAATTACACTTTGCCCGACCCGGGAATTGAACACAACTCTAGACCAACGAGGCAGTCAAGAAAAAAAGTATTTTTACTTTTTTTAAATATTTACATTAGTCGTTAGTAGACTTTTAACATATATATTGGATAACTAAGCTACTAAAAAGCCATGGAGCGTTCCATGCTTGGCATGCAGCTAGAAGATCGAGTACCGAACGTCGAAATCCGCAGACGTACGAAGGTCTTCGACATTGGAAATCGCACCCTCCAGCACTTGAATGAGGCAAACGACAGAGTTGTCCAGGACGCTACATACTGGTGACTGAATACCAAGAATCAAAAAAATCGAGGACTTGAGACATCTACCAACCCGCACTGGGCCCACGTGATGGATTACAGCCCATTCCACATTCCGCACGATTTCACATAGACGAGACCTTTTACCCAGCATTGAGAACGTTATAAAGATAATGGGACTGGTCATCTCTTAGCTGCCACGGTTTATTCTAATTACTTTATTTTTTCATTGTTGTTTTTATCTTTTACTCTGGACGCTCTTAATGTGCACGTCTTTCTACATAGTTCTCTCATGTATGTATAATCTCAACATGAACGATGTAGCCAAGATTTTGTAAGAATATTTTGATTTAAAAGAGTGTCCATGGGGTTTCTTGCCCATTCTTCTCCATAGAGATCTACGCTTTGAAATGTGCAACTACAGTACTTTCTCAAGTTATTATGCCTTGTGACTGTGACTGTAGCTTCGCTTTTTTTTTGTTTTATTTGACATTCAAAAGTGCCTGTGATGGTCTAATTGAAATAAATGCTTTGAGTTTGAGTTTATGCTAGGAAAAACCAGGGCCGTCGAAGGGCACGTTGCGTTGAGGATTTCGTAAAAAAATCCTGAGAAACACTGACGCGGATGAGGGACGTATTTAGTAGAAGTATGGCAGAAGAACGTGGAGGTCTCTCTACAACATTATTTTTATTATATGCGAAACCTGAATATAGTTTGTTCAGAATAAGTAACTGAATCGATTCCAGTATTTTTTTTTTCCCAAAAATATTTAAAAAAGTTGGACACCGAACGACTTTAAGTACATATCGCAATAATTTAGGTACCTACTGCCAAATTATTATTATCAATGAGCTCAAGACGACGCAAGAGGCGCGCGGTGCGTGGTGACCACGATTTTGAGCGGACAATTAGGTAACAGAACAAGCTTATAACTTTGTGATTTTTCATGATACAGTTTTGAAATTTTGTACATAGATTCTTTACATAAACATACTAGACACGTGTTTCAGGTTTCGCATATACTAAAATTAATGTTGTATACCCGGCAGTGGGTGATTCCATGTTGGATGATGATGATTATGCTATGAGCTACTTTCATGTAGTTCATACCGATAGGAGGGAAGACACAAAGGAAGGGCTGACCTAATCTATTGACCGGAACCGCTTGATAAACGAAATGATAACAGCTACAGCAGATATGATAACATTAAAAACACAAAATATCATCCTTGTATTATTGAAAGGAGCGCTTGGAGGTGTGTCGTACGTATGCTATGGCGAGAAGTCTCAACAAAGCCTGCCTTCGGCGCAGAAAATATTGTGAACAAATATGTATGCAAACTTCTGCATGCAAGATGCACTCTCTCTTCCTTCTCTTCTTCTCATCCTTCCTTCTTCTCTCACTCTCATAGTGCGATGGCTCTACCGGAGAGAGACCGGGAAACTACCGGCGTAACGTGATTTCCGTAGCACGAGGCATACAGCTAACACCCGGCTGCTACTTAGAACCTCGTAATAGAAGCACCTAACAACTTTACCCATCCTGGATCAATTCTAGGATCCCCCGTTTGCAATTTTGTGACCACAAGATCCACGAGGCACATGCTCAGACAATAGACTATAACCTCAGTATCAGCCCGGTGTCTGAATCTATGGCGGAAGAAGCAAATAGTCGGATCTGGGGATCGGGTCCCATCGAACATGACTGAACTTATCACAGGGGAAAGAATACCTTGCTGGGGTGATTGTGGAGAATGCAACTGTGTCCCCGGACCCCAGCCAGAAGTGAGGACGAACACCGTGTGGAGTCCGACAGAACCCTGCGCCGGCCCCACGGCGGAGGACATCGATTGAGGATTTCCACAAGTAAAAAAATGGGAAAAGAATACCTGTTTTAGTTTTGGAGGTCGACAAAAGCCTCCTTTCACAAATTTTGGGGATTTACCATGGGGAACACCGCACGAGAAAAAAAACATGCCGTCTCAACAGCCAACAAGGTAATTTATTCGCAATGAATATTCTAGTCGATGTTATGCTCAAAAACTGGTTCTTTCAAAAACTAGTTTATATTTTGAACAAGATACATAAAATTATAATTAAATGTGTTCAACTTGATTTTCGAGATATCATCCATCATACGTTAAATGTAGACGAGAATGTTTCGTGATTATGTATCGAGCAATTGAAGCCAAATAAGAAATCAATCTTAGAGAAAGATTTAAGTGGCGCCAGAGACATAAAATCGATATCACGAGGACGCGGGGGAGGGATGAAACGACATTGGCATTTGATTTCGGAAGTGTGCTTTGGAATTACACAAGCTTACAGCAATAAAAAAAAACTAGATCAGTCACAGACTCATCACCACCGCTCTCAAAAGTGGTGAAGGAAAACATCGTGAAGAAACGAGCATGTCCTAGAACCAAAAATTCGAAGACATGTGACATCTACCAATCCGCACTGGGCCAGCGTGGTGGATTATAGCCCATTGCCTATTATAGAGAGGATCCCGTGTGTCCCAGCTGTGGGAACATTATAGGCTGATAATGCTTATGCTTTTACCTCGAATACAAACTTGAAATTATATTAACTTCCAAAGATTTACAACTCGTCGTGCCCCAAATTGTTACTCGTGCTGAGAACAAATTGTTATGTCTCAAAACATTCTTTTCGACACGTGATTTGACAGAGGAAGACAAAGACGGTGTGAACTAGGCTTGATTTTAATACAATAGTAAAATATTGCGGTTAACTGCGTGAGTAGGGTTGGTAGTGAGATGTTTTAATTAGAATTTACGGTAGATGGTTAGGTTATTACATACCGAGTTTCCTCCGAGGCTCGGAAAGCACGTTAAGCTGTTGGTTCCGGCTGTCATTTGTAGATCTTAGTCATGACAGTCGTTACAGGTAGTCAGTGTCCCGAAAGTCAGACAACCAGTGTTACCAAGGGGGTATCGTATTATCTAGTAAAGGATGATTTCAACCAAAAGGCTCGGATTGCATCGGATCGAAAAGGATACTATCGGATACGACGATAGGCAAACGGAGCCGATCGCGCTTCCAAGCATACTTTCGGCTACGATCGCTTGTCGCGGAAGACGCCCGCGGTCAAGCTGCTGTGCACGACTTGGTAATATAGGCTTTAAATACTGTGTACACGATTAATATCGTTTAAAGATTATCAAAACCATTCCGATGCGATGTGAGCCGTTTGGTGGAAATCATCCTTTATTCGGTTGTGGGGCTGAGATAGGCAGTCACGCCATGTAAAATACTGGTATTCAGCTGCATCCAGTTAGGCTGAAGCCGACCCCCGCATGCTTGGGATAAGGTAAGGCAGTTAATGATAAGCTGACAATTTGGTCACAACGATTAACAAAAGCGAGGAAGTTTGATGACAAGTGAAAGCTTAAATTCAAGTTGGTCCAAGTTCAATTTGGCCAAATGCGGTATCATACACTCTTCTAGGGTGAATGTGGAGCCCCGTCACAAGATATTCCGCATCTTCTGCCCTTACCATCGTGCACAACACCCTTCAAGTTAATACGACACGCTTTGAGATTGATAACCACTCATCTAGGCCCCCAAGTCGCTACTTACTGTTCAAACAAAACATAATTCATCAAACCAAGGAGAAGAGAAGAAGGCGGTGAACACGGGGAAGGATCGGAAGGAATCCAAAAGAAATGCAACTGATAACAAGGAACTGGTGAAAAGTAGATGAGTGTTTTGTTGTTTTTCTCATATTACATCATGCTTTTCAGTGCCATAGTATTTCTTAAAACATCTGCGCAAACAAATATTGGAAAAATTCTTTCGAGCCACGTTCAGAACTTCGACCCGATGCTACTTGGATCAGGCGACACGCTCGTGAGTTGGCGTCGCGTAATGCTTCTGATTCTCAGATAGAATGACAGGGCTAGAAGCAGCTCACTCTTCCCTTTCACCTGGGAAGGGATTTGTCGCAAGCAAACCGTCACTGCTGGGGTGATTGTGGAGAATACAATTGTGTCCCCAGCCAGAAGTGACGAGGAGACACATCATGTGGTTTTAGTCACTAGGAATCTGACAGACCCCTTCGTCGGCCCCACAGTGGACACGTAAAAAAAAAGGCGACACGCTCAAGCGTCGCTTGTTTTATTTCGTTCAAGTAAGTATCGTCGGGTCGCGCTCACGGCTTGTAACTTGTCCTTCAAATGTTTTCTCCGCGGTAGCTGTCGCAATACGCATGTCGTTGGAGCGTACAGTTCGTGGCCAAGCCGTTACACTGCCATAATCCACACTTGGTTCAACATAAGTTAATCTGAGTCACATTATGACAATGTTGAAAAAAAGCTAATGCTATCTGAGTCAGCCCTGTGTCCGCGCTATTGTTAGATTTTATCTTAGTAGGTTAAACTTTGTTTAATAGAAGTCGGAAGGTTTAAGCTATCTGCATGTTTTAATGCGAAATGGTAGTTACTCATCAGGAAATCTTCGGAAGTGAAGTCTGCTTACTAAGATGTGAGTATACTTTTAGCGCATATGGATTTGAATGCTTTACAAGAAGTTTTTCAAGTAAGTATCGGCAACCGCAAGAGAACCAAGGTTACTGACGTAGCCCGAAGATTGCTTAACTTAAGTGGCAGTGGGCAGAACGGATGGCTGATGGGCCCGAAAAGTTCTGGAGTGGCGACCGCGAACCGGAAGACGTTGCTTTGGAAGGTCTCCCACTAGGCGGACCGATGACCTGGTGAAGGTTGCAGGGATCTGCTGGATGCGAATCGCACGGCACTGGGCAATGTGGCGACATTTGGGGGAGGCCTATGTCCAGCAGTGGACGTCTTTCGGCTGAAATGATGATGGGCAACCACATTCTTTGTTTGCTGATTTCACGGATTAACGTCATCATCTGCCTCGCCTGTTCTTATCTATGTTGGGGTCGGCTTCCAATCTAGCCAGATGCAGCTTAATACCAGTATTCAGCCTCTTTTACCTCCACAATTCTACTGGGTAACACGATACTGTTCCAAAAGACTGGTTGTCAGTAGATCAGGCTTCTATTCATAACGGCTGAATGCCCGCTTAACAGTACGCACTTTGAGCTGTTGCTTGCCCAGACACGCCTTATCATCGAAGCCCAAAGTATGTGTGGACAACTCTGGAGACTAAATCAAAGCCTAAAGTTTTCTCTCCGAAATACGAAGGCCTCATAGTATAATTAGGTCAGCGAACTCTAAGAATTTACTACCAAATCAGTTACTTAACATTCACAATGAAAATAAATTATCGATAACTCCATCCACACAACACTAAAACCATGTTGGTCCAGAGACAGATTGGCACCAGGAACTTGCCTGTCCCAAGATAACCTAACTTCAAGATATCAGCACAAAAAACTAGCCAAGGGCAACCGATTCGCTGATAAGTTCAACTTAACGTTAATTATTTTATTTGAAGGAAGATTCTGGAAGAAATGTGTTTCCGTATTAACTTTTTTTTTTAAGTAGTAACGGACGGCGGGAGGTCATTGATGAGGTGGACCGATGAAATTAAAACTGAAAAACCTAAATCTCTAGTGGGCCCACGTAACGCAAAACCGGAGCCCTGAGACAGCCAGACAAGGTCGCTGCGGACCGATAAAAAGATAGAGAACTATGGAAGAAGAAGACTTCCAGCACCGACTCTATTTAAATTGGGATAAAGGCAGGAGAGTGATGACCGCGGTGATGATGCAAGACAAGACAGACAGATACTAACATTCAAGTATCACTCTTGGAGACTATTTTTAGACCAACCCATAATATTTACTACTGACCCTTTTTCGCATAATAACAAACAAATCAATTAGTACAGTTACAATGTCAAAGATAACGGAGTTCAAGGGCTGTTCTGATCTTCGATTAAACCTAGACCTTTTTGACATAATATCTAGATTTTATGACCGATCATCCAATAGACGGATTTTCAATCTGATAGGGGGGGAGATAAGACTATCAGCTTATTGTTGAATGGAAAAATCTAGGACAAACCCAATGATTTTTTCGCTCATGAATTTTAAGGTCACGGTTTTCCGTGACGTGGTCGATCTTAAGGTTAAGGCGCGCTTGTGTAGGTTGGTCCATGGATGGGTGACCGCCTATTACATACCGAGTTTCCTCCGTGCCTCGGAAAGCAAGTTAAGCCGTTGGTCATGTAGTCAGTGGCCCGAAAGTCTGACAACCAGTCTTGCCAAAGGGTATCGTATTGCCCCGTACTAACTGGATTTTGGAGGTCACAAAGGGAGTCGCTCCATGTAAAATACTGGTATTCAGCTGCATCCGGTTAGACTGAAGGCCGACCACAACAAAGTTGGGGAAAGGCAGGCAGATGATGATGGTCAAGGAGAAGCATCGGCTTCCATCGGAATACCAGTATTTTACATGGAGCGACTGTCCTGCGAATCTATGATGGAGTGGGTTAATTACAGATCTAGGGCAAGTTGGGTGAGCAAAGTTAATTTTCTTGTGCGCAAGAAGTGCAGTAAGACAGTTACAGCACACAATAGTACATCAGACTAATTTTCTGTATCATACCGTCTGATCTTCTGTCATCATCTGCCTAGCCTTTTCAGTCAGTCTGCCTTAGTTTCATGTTTACACACAACTTGTAATATAAAACCAGCCCATCATTTCAGCCGAAAAACGTCCACTGCTGGACATAGGCCTCCCCCAAGAAGGGGGGTTTTGCCATAATCGCCACGCTTGGCAGGCGGGTTGGCGATCGCAGTATGGTTGTTATAAAACACAGAGAACGCTGCTGCCCATTCTCTGGTAAGTCCCTTAGTCGCCTCTTACGACACCCACGGGAAGATATGGGATGGTGCTATTCTTTACGTCCGGACACCATACAGAACGACCAACCAGCCCAAGTATGTCATAAATAAAAAAAAAACACAAAAATATTGAATTTATCACAATTTTTTTTTGTTGACTTTTGTAATATAATCAGATCATTATCATCTTGCTAGTTCTATAACCGCTATAGTCACTTGTTTCTTAATCTTCTATCAACGGCTTCTTTATCTAGCTCTTGCTGTCAATACTTTAGTACAAATGCAAAGAGATAGTATGTATCATTAATTATCGTACACAGTAGTATCTTAATATTAACTGATCTCTGAACTTTGAAGATCAGTTCGACACGTGTGTCGTCCCTACGCATTAACACTCTAGTAATTCATGTTTATTTATTTATTTACACTAAATACAGAAAAGAAGAAAGGAAAAGAAAAAAAAGTTGAAATGTTCGTTTCTTTGGATTTAGAAGTTTGAAAGTGGCGCGCCAGTTGGTACAAAATCATCTGCCTAGCCTTGTCCCAACTATGTTGGGGTCGGCTTCCAGTCTAACTGCAGCTGAATACCAGTATTTTACATGGAGCGACTGCCTATCCGACCTCCACAACCCAGTTAGTACTGGGTAATACGATACCCCTTGGTAAGACTGGTGGACGTGGACTATCTGTAACGACTGTCAAAGATCTGCAAATGACAACCGGGACCAACGGTTGAACGTGCTTTCCGAGGCACGGAGGAAACTCGGTATGTAATGGGCGGTCACCCATCCACGGACTAACATAGACAAGCGCGGTTTGACCTTAAGATCGACCCGAGCGGCTGTTATTAATTAGCCACGAGCTCAAAGCCAGTTGTACAAAAGTTGAAATGAAATCGTTTTGTTTCGTCGCCTTGGTATGTTAATGGGGAGGGTGGTTACTAAAAAACCGGCTAAATGCGAGTCGTACTCACAGGCACACAGGGTTCCGTAGCGCGAAACAATATTAAAAAAATATTTTGAAAGCTCATTCATATGTTGTATTGTATTACATTCAACAGCAAAACTAAATTTGTTTTTCGTAGTATGTTAATGGAAAACAAAGTTACTGCTGCAGTTTGATGAAAAAGTCCCATATGCCAAAAACTAAACATCAAATCTTATTCAAACCAATTTTCTATTCAAATAAGTTTTTTTTACGTTCTACAATCCTACATTTTTTTCAGAATGTTCCTCCTCTTACTTTAGAAATTAGAGGGTGGACACATTTTACCACTTTGGAAGGGTCTATCTTTGAAACGATTGACTTTGAGAAAAAATGGTTTTAGGAACCTCAATGTCATTTTTAAAGACCTATCTATGGACACCCTACACGTATAGGTTTGATGTGTGGTTTTTTAGTTTCAGGTCCATGTATCGGGAGGACGCCAAATCTTAATCTTTTATGTTTTTTTAATTTGTATAAAAATCGTAAAGCCGTTCAAATAATACATCTACCTACTAAGTTTCAACTGTGTAGTCCTAATAGTTTCGGAATAAAATAGCTGTGACATACGGACAGACAGATATGACGAATGGTTTCAGTTTTTTTCCCATTCGGCTACTGAACCCTAAAAAGTGATAGATATAAAAGTTGATGGCTAGAGCGGGGAGGAGGAAGACCAAAGACGAATGTATCGTGTGAGAAATTATATAAAACATAAAAGAAAAACGTGTGAATGATAGCGAGAGGCCGACCAGAGATAAAAAAACAAAGATCTTGTTTAAATAATAAGGACCGTTTACCATTTTACTTTCTGATAAGTAAATAAATGGAAGGTTCTCAAAACATAGCTCACAATGAGGCTAATAGAACACTGGACACCCAGTTACTAATATATTATTATACTAGCTGACCCGCGCAACTTCGTCTGCGTTCGGATTTTCCACGTTTTCGCAATCTTTTTCATAAATGCTCCGCTCGTTTTGGTCGTAGCGTGATGTTGTGTAGCCTATAACCTTCCTCGATAAATGGGCTATCAAACACTAAAAATTTTTCAATTCAGACCAGTAGTTCCTGAGATTAGCGCGTTCAAGCAAACAAACAAACTCTTCAGCTTTATAA
Source organism: Noctua fimbriata (assembly GCA_905163415.1). NCBI lineage: Eukaryota > Metazoa > Arthropoda > Insecta > Lepidoptera > Noctuidae > Noctua > Noctua fimbriata. Next base: position 1,532,688 of record LR990951.1, read on the forward strand.
TATTAGTATAGATTATAAGCCTATGTAATCCCACTGCAGGGCAAAGGCCTCCCTTCCCTCCTTCCACATTTCGCGGTCTAGTGCGATTGTAGGCCAATCCTTTGCGAAAGAGTCCAGCTCATCCCGCCATCTCCTTCTGGGCCTGCCACGTTGTCGTTAAGTTACTAATATATGATATGATAATAATATTGACGTTTCTGATAACTATGCCACGGTAATAATATCTACAGTACTGTATCTTCATACAAACGGTCGGAACGCGAGTCACACGCCTAGAGTCTGGTACCCACTTGGTACCCAAGAACTCACGAATGCGCCGCACTGACGAACGAACGTAGTGATGGTTTTGTAAGTAGTAAGCGATTTGTGAATATTTGATTGAAATAAGAATTTGTTATTTTTTAATAGGTAGGTTTTTTCCACCGAGTAAAATACCTGGATTAATGTATAAATAAGTGGATAGGGTGAGAAAAAGTGACACACAAGTGATTTAGGTACCTACGCTCGCGTTAAAAAAAGTCTCGAATTATAATTTTTTATTAAATTTACTAATCAAAAGACACAACTTGTATTTTTATTGAACACTTCTTATTTCATTCACAACTAAATTCATTTTTTTAAATAAAAAATATAATATTTACAATCACAAAACTAAAAAGAAACTCAACTAAGTAGATGAAATTAAAATACTGTAAGCGCGCAGCCCTGTCGCTTGCGAACGTACCGCCCCGCTGTAGGAAATTATTTCAAGGACAGGGCCGAGTCACAATACTGTTTATATTTATACTGTGACTATGCAATAGTTTTATTATAATTATTATACTCGTATTTTGGACACACGAGTAACACATCCACTCGGGTCGATCTTTAGGTTAAGCCGTGCTTGCATAGATTGGTTTGTGGATGGGTGACCGCCCATTACATACCGAGTTTCCTCCGTGCCTCGGAAAGCACGTTAAGCCGTTGGTCATGTAGTCAGTGGCCCGAAAGTCTGACAACCAGTCTTGCCAAAGGGTATCGTAATGCCCCGTACTAACTGGATTTTGGAGGTCACATAGGCAGTCGCTCCATGTAAAATACTGGTATTCAGCTACATCCGGTTAGACTGAAGGCCGACCACAACAAAGTTGGAGAAAGGCTAGGCAGATGATGATGATTTTGGACACACGAGTGGTACTGCCGAATTCACTGGCAGTCTGCCCGCCACACAATTCCCAAACCACTGCAACTCCTGTGCGCCAGAATCAACAGTGGCGACCACCAGAAAAGCGCCGAGACAATGAAGCTCGACGAAGTCCCAGAGAAACAATTTAACTGTCTTGGATCCCGCAACGAAATTAATCTGAAAAGAATAGCGGAGGAGTAGGAAAAATGTAAACTTGTACCTACTGTCACTTACAGGATATATAAGGTCTATCTTTTCATACACGAAATATTTTAAGAGTTAAAAAAAAATATCTGAGTGTTTTTGTTTTTACGAAATTATTATAATTCTACATTTTTTTAAGACTTTTTGCTTAAAACCTTTACTCCCTATTCTAACAATGATAGTAGGCAAATACGACGTAGTAACTAGCGTAATGAATGTTCAAAAATAAAGAGCCAGTATTTATTTTGTGGGTCAAGTACCTAATTTTAAATTATTTATTTTTTTATAAGAATATTCTTAGATAACAAAAAAATCCCTTGAAATGGCTTCTCTGAAAATATTTCGTGTATGAATAGTTAGACCTTATATTCCGTGATTGTATATAACTTTGAGCTTCCGAGTTAAGTATTTCTTATTTGTTGTTATAGCGGCAACAGAAATACACATTCTGTGAAAATTTCAACTGTCTACCTATTACAAATCATGAGATACAGCCCGCTGACAGACGGACGGACAGCGGAGGATTAGTTATAGTGTCCCGTTGGTTACCCTTCGGGTACTTCGCTAAATACTGTGCTTTATAATTCGACGTTGACAGCAGCCACTGAATTTATACAAGGTGTAAACAGACCCTTCACATCAATCAAGCATTCTGTACATCAAACTAAGTAACTTTAAAAAATCACGTTTTACGGTAGGACTCGATGGAAAGCACTCAAAGCATTGTGCTGATGGATGGATTGAGTAGTACGGGGGTCGTGGATGTGTGTTAAGTAAAAATCTTACATTAAAAACAAGTCATCATCATCATCTGCCGAGCCTTTTCCCAACTATATTGGGGTCAGCTTCCAGTCTAACCGGATGCAGCTGAATACCAGTATTTTACATGGAGCGACTGCCTATCTGACCTCCACAACCCAATTAGTACTGGGTAATACGATACCCAAAATAATACTTGTTTTTACATTAAAAACATTAAAAAAAAAAAAAAAAAAACTGTTGTAAAAGTTGGAACTTTGACCCCCAATATCTCCGTAACTAGAAGGTTCCCAGGTATGGTGTAGAACAAAAAAATGGAGAACAAGTGCCTTTCGGCTTTGTTAACGGTCTATTTACTCCTTTTTATATCAAGTATACCTTTCGTAGATAACTTGGCAACGCCAGCCAAGAGGTGTCGCAATGCGCTTCAGACGCTTCCAAAAACATGCCTGCCAGGAATTTCTTAGTAGCAGCCACGGAGACTGGATTTTTGCTCAATTGATGGCGATAGGCTCGCACCCTATAACATGGAACTTAAAAAAATAACTGGCGAAATGCAGGCGTACTATTAGGTACACCTCTGCTTAACCCTTCGGGGATTACAAGCGTGATGTTATGTATTTATGTTAATTACAGTACTTTATCTTGCCTTTCAAACAATTACATAACAACAAAGAATTTGACTGTTCGGTTTAATCATAACATTTTATTACAATACATAATCAAGATTGTAAATATACGCACTTTCACTTGATTTTGTTTGCGTAAACTACAATTAATACGGTACAGCAGTTTTGGAGACGGGCGACAATAAACATACTGACATTATGATCAGAAACACAGTAAAAGACAACAAGTGCTATCTTACACAAATCCTTGTCAACTATTAACAGTTATTGTAAAAGTATTCTGATTCAAAAGAGTGTCCATGGGGTTTCTTGCCCGTTCTTCTCCATAGAGATCTACGTTAGGGAATGGGCAACTACAGTACTTTCACAGTTTTTATGCCTTGTGACTGGGACTGTAGCTACTTTTCATTGTTGTCTTTGTTTCGACAATTCAAAAGTGCCTGTAACTGGCCTATTTGAAATAAATGCTTTGTTTTTGATTTTGATTTTTGGCTATCAATTTTACATTGGAACTAGAAGACAGAAGTTCTAGGAACATCCACATAGATGACGAAGAAAAAATGCATATTACAGAGGATAACTCATAAAGTACCAAAGCAAAGGTAATTCAATTGTATGACGTCAAAGATAATTGCTAATTAGGTACTAATATTATAAGTAATCCGATGGACCTTTGAGTAAAAGTGCTTTATCTTATCCCATCGAATTTATAAGTTAAGATTTCATGGTTTTCCTTTCATTTAATTTATCATATTTGTTAAGAGAGATTTGACCTTATGATTGACCCTATCGATTAATACCATAAAAGTACAGGTTGTTGTTTTTTTGGAATTCAGCCGGTTCGATTCCCGAGTGTGGCAAGCGAATTATCGAAAATCTTTGAATGTAGATTTATTTCTTTTTAAAAATAAACGAATGTTTCTTTTGAGTAAAATTTTCTATCTCCAGTATTTAGAGTACTTTCCCTCCAGGTGGCGTTGAAAAATTACACCCTGTATATGTGACCACTGCGCCGGCTTCCTCTACCAAATCAACAAAAGAATCACGTAAATCAGCCCATTAATCACGGAGTTAAACCGGTGTCCATAAACGAAAAAAAGGTGCTGGTGGAATACATAACCTCCTCCTTTTTTAGAAGTCGGTTAAAAATCAATCAGCTTTTTTTAGTTTCTGCCCTTTAAAAACTACATAAAACAGACAACAAGTATCACCCCAAACACCACTTCCTTCATAAAACCACTTGAAAACAGCATCCCTCTTCTGACAACATCTAAAAATAAACAACAAAAGATTGTAACCATATGTTTTTGACGTTTCGACCCTCTTTGAGTTATTTTTAGAACATGTCTGGTTATTTTTAACTGAAGGGGACTACTGTTTAGTTATTTTGAAGTGCAACTATATGAATGGGAGAAATATGACTTTGACAGGTAAAAGACAAAGTGATACGCCTTACGTGGAGTTGGGCAGGACATCTGGCTAGACGATACCTTGCCAGGGGGAGAGCAAACAGCGCCAGGTCCAGTAGTAGCCTGTTTCACAAGAGCGGACCCACAATCGACCCCTGTTGAACACCGCACACGACAAAGGTCAAACAAACCGCCCCACATAACCAAACCGTCTCCCCGGACGGTGCGGCATGCGTCAGGCATCTTTCACCGATTAATAAAAAAAAAAGGACATCTGGCTAGACGCGGAGATGGCTGATGGAGTCAGGTTTTGACCGAATGGTGGCCATGATTGAGCCTAAGAAATCAGGGCCGTCCAAAAGCGCGTTGACGATATCGTCAAGATCGCGGGAAACAGATGGATAAGGGACGCAGATAACAGAGAAGAATGGCTGAAGAAAGGAGAGGCCTATAACCAACAGTAAGAGGTTCCGGGCTGATCTGATGATGAAAAGACATAGTTCCATTCCTATACACAGGCTACTTATTAGGGAGCTTAAACGAGGAGCTCGTGGCTTAATAACAGCCGCTCGGATCGATCTTCAGGTTAAGCCGTGCTTGCCAAGTTTAGTCCGTTGAATGGGTGACGTTGACCACTCATAAACCGAGTTTCCTCCGCACCTCCGAAAGCACGTTAAGCCGTTGGTCCCGGCTGTCATTTGTACATCTTTGACAGTAGTTACACGTGGTCAATGGCCCGAATGTCTGAAAACCAGTATTACCAAGAGGTATCGTATTACCCTGTACTAACTGGGTTGTGGAGTCTGATAGGCAGTCGCTCCATGTAAAATACTAGTATTCAGCTGCATCCGGTTAGACTGGAAGTCGACCCCAACATAATTGAGAAAAGGCGAGGCAGATGCTGATGAAGGAGTTTAAATTTCTCATGACCATGAATCTACTTGTAATTATGTAATATGCTATTTACAAATAATATGTTTGTTTGTTTCTCGTTATAGCAGCTGTTACCAGTTACAAACTACGTTCGATTAGTCATTACTACATAGTATAAAACAAAGTCGCTTCCCGCTGTCTGTCCCTATGTATGTTTAGATCTTTAAAACTACTCAACGGATTTTGATACAGTTTTTTTTAAATAGATAGAGTGATTCAAGAGGAAGGTTTAAATGTATATGCACCCGTGCGAAGCCGGGGCGGGTCGCTAGTAAACAATAATCACATGTTACTGTGAAATACCACAATTAGCAAATAATGTAGTCCATGCTAAACCGAGAAGCTGTAATATTTTGTCTCATCATCATCATTGTCTTGCCATTATCCCAATTCATTTGGGGTCGGCGCAGCATGTCTTCTTCTTCCACACTTCTCTATTACTCGTCATCTCAGCAGTCACCTCCTTTCTAGCAGTCGTTTCTTTGGTCTTCCTCTGCTCTTATAGCCATCTACCACATCTACATTTTCCTCATTCTTCCACATCACATGTCCATACCACGATAACCGATTATTTATTTGGTATCATGGCTTTATCATCAACTAGATTTTGCCTGCGGCAGCGCTCGCGTTATGGTTAAATCCCAAACGGACAAAAACATCCATCACCTTTCAAGAGAAAGGGCTACAAAATGCCAAATTTACTTATTACTCTGTTCACTTCAACACAAAGATTATTAGATAACACAATACATATTGTACATAAAGGCTGTATTACATAAACACCATAAAATATTACACGCACACACTCATATAAGCTCACTTTTAGCTGGCATTCAAAAATAATTAATGAGATTTTAATTGCATCTCACTTTTATAGGTACTGCTTCGTTGATCTAGTGGTCGTAACCGCTATTGCTGAACATAAGGCTCGGGGATCGATTCCTAGGTCGACCAAAGTGTTATTGGGTATTTTCTCAGTAATATGGAGCCACGGAAACAGGATTTATGCTCAACGACGACACGACATAAGTCTACAAGATTACTTATGAAACATCGAAAGATAGGTGCACGGTTCGAGGTGGTCGTTTTTCCTATGGAGAAGAACCGGCAGAACTCCGCAGTATCACTAGTCGAGTTTTGATTTATCAGCCACGCTTATCAATCGATAGCTGGCATCAATACAAACAAGTTTTATATGAGACAAAATGTTCTAAAGTGTGTTTCGAAATATAAGCTATCAAAGTTGTGCTGAAGATGCCATCAGTGAATGGACTTTAACTTTGATAGCTCATATCTCGAAAACGTGACACTTTAGAACATTTAGCCTCAAACAAAACATGTTTGTATTGATACCAGCTACCGACTAATATAGGTGTTATGCGTGGACCCAACTTTGAAAAAAAAAAAAAAATAGCGGCAGTTAGACTGACCAGCCTTCATAAAAAAAATCTGCCAAGCCCTTTAGCAAATGGCTGGCGTGATATTATGCTATGTTACATACAATACATATTGTACCTACATTTATCACAATTTTATTTTATTTAATTCTCCATTGCCCTTTGGGTGACTTTAAGCCTTCTGATAAGGCCCATTGTGAGCGACCACGTTTCGGTCCCGTATGTAATCACTGGCAACACACACTGGTCATAGACTTTCGTCTTGAGACACTGCGTTGGAAGGCCTCCCACTAGGTGGACCGATGACCTGGTGAAGGTTGCAGGGATCCGCTGGATGCGAGTCGCACGGGACCGGTCAATGTGGCGACACTTGGGGGAGGCCTATGTCCAGCAGTGGACGTCTTTCGGCTGAAATGATGATGATGATGATGATGACTTTTTACTTTGTATATTTTTATTTGACGAAAAATGATTGTGTTAATTTAATTTAAATTTTATTTTGTGTACAACTTAGTTATAATATTATTGTGTGGTGTTTTTTAAGTGTACTTACTAACTCAAGTATGGATCGTTGTGTCTGATGCAAATAAATAAATAAAAAATAAAATAAGACTGTATTACATAAACACCATACAATATTACAATCACGCCAAACTCATAAGCTCATTTTTAACTGGCATTCAAAATAATGAGATTTTAATTGCATCTCACTTGTACTCGCGTTGGTGTAGTAGTCGAAGCGCGAAGGCGGAGCATGAAGACCTGGGTTCGATTCCCCGGTCAGGCAAAATGTTATAATAGCAGCCATGGATTTTGGGTATGTGCCCGGTTGTTAGCAATAAGCTCGCCCCCTATCACATGGGACTTCAAAATAACTCGCGAAATGTGGGTGTGTTGTTAGGTACACCTCTGCCTAACCCTTCGGGAATCACAGGCGTGATGTTATGTAACAATACATATAATACCTAACAGTAGCGAAGGGTCAAATTTGTAAGAGGTAAGCCAGAATACATACCTTTAATGTGATTATATTATTTGTCTATAGAATACTGACTGTGCCATTTTTCAAAGGGAAGCCGGTAGGCCGGTTGTATGGTACCTTCGCCACTGGTACCTAAGAGTTACATAAACACCATACAATATTGCACTAGTTACTCAATTCACGCAGTCATAAAGGCTCACTTTTACTTGGCATTTGTAATAAATGAGGTTATAATGGCTTTTCACTTTTATTATTCGTTGTTGCTTACAAAATGAGAGCATACATACACTGAGTTGATAAAATCAGACCATTTATTTCAATTAGACCGTTAAAAGGCAGTTTTAAACGTCAAAGCCAATCAGCCAACCTATGTTTATTTATTTATTTATTTAACACTTCAAGCACAAAGTACTGAGGCGGACTTAATGCCATAGGCATTTTCTACCAGTCAACCTTTGGGTGATGCAGAGACAAGCAGTGGTAGGTGTATACAACAATAGTTTTAGTATACGCGAAACCTGATACACGTGTCTAGTATTTTTATGTAAAGAATCTATGTACAAAATTTCAAAACTGTATCATGAAAAATCACAAAGTTATAAGCTTGTTCTGTTACCTAGTTGTCCGCACAAAATCGTGGTCACCACGCAGCGCGCGCCTCCAGCGTCGTTTAGAGGTCATTGATAATAATAATTTGGCAGTAGGTACCTAAATTACTGCGATAGGTACTTAAAGTCGCTCGGTGTCCAACTTTTAACTTTTTTAAATATTTTTGGGAAAAAATATAACATGGTTTAAAAATTACTGGAATCGATTCAGTTACTTATTCTGAACAAACTATATTCAGGTTTCGCATATACCAAAAATAATGTTGTATATAGGTGTTCTAGGCGCCGAGCTTAGGACCTGGGACCTGGGTTGGTTGGTGATTGGCTTTTGGTAAAAAACATGGCTACTGCGCCGACTCCAAATAATCAGGGATAACGGCAAGAACTGAATAATTATCTTCTCTGGTAGACGACACACAGCAAAAAACGCTGGTGCTATATCCATAAATAACCTATTCCTTTCTAAAAGTCGGTTAATTACCTTCCCGTCTGGGTTTTGCATAAAAAGGTTATGATGATGATGTCTCCATCATCATCATAATACCTAACCTTTTTACAACTATGTTGGGGTCGGCTTCCAGTCTAACTGGATGCAGCTGAATACAGTATGTTACATGGAACGACTGCATATCTGACCTCCACAACCCAGTTATTACGATGCCCTTTGATTTCATTTTTTATTTAAATTTTTATATTTTTATTTGTATTTTTTCCTGTTCAGTAGCTTCATCATAATTAATAATATATCATTGCAAAGATACCACCTAAGGGAGAGTGAGACAATCCCGACACAAGTACTATTGTTACACGTCCTTACTGGGGCTGCCTCAGTTCGTGTATAACACAATGTTTTGAGATAAAATAAATATTTTTGAAATTATGATAAATCTGGTTCTCAGACTTTCGGTCATTTGACTACCTATAAAAACTGTCAAAGATCTACAAATGACAGACGGGACCAACGGCTTAACGTGCTTTCCGAGGCACGGAGGAAACTCGGTATGTAATGGACGGTCACCCATCCACGGACCGACCTAAGCAAGTACGGCTTAACCTTGAAGATCGACCCGGCTGTTATTATCTAGCCACGAGCTCCTTGCTTTTGGGCTTCAATACAGTCAGTTTAAAAGAATGAAGATTTTACACAAGAATATTTCACTTTTATCTATGGTGAACACTAAGCAAAGATTTTTTTTAAATCCCCTGATATGTAAGTTCGTAATTTTTGGATATCAAGCACACGGCTTTTGGTTCAATAAATCTAAAAGCCCAGGCAGACGAAATCGCGTACATAAGCTTGTATTACATAAGTAGTGCTATACTGTTGACTTGTTTATATTTACTTTTACTTGACATTCAAAATTAATGAGATTTTGATTACATTTTTACTTTCTAAATGTGTCTGTTGATTAGTAGCCGCTGGCAAAGCTTATTTGTTAAACTCACAAACATAACATCACGCCTGTAATCCCCGAAGGGTAAAGCAGAGGTGTACTTATTAGTACACCCATAGTTTGACAGTTTATGTATTTAAGTTTGACGGTACGTTTGGCGCAGTGGCTGAGCGATTGACTGCTGCGCTGCGTGTCGCGGGCTCGATCCCGCACGGAGCAAATATTTGTATGATCTACAGGTAGTTGTTCCGGGTCTGGCTGTTTGTGTATGTGAGTTTAAATGTTTGTAAACGCACCCACGATCAGGAGAAATTCCTAGTGTGGTCCTACGGTTTAGAAAAAAAAAAATGTTCCACGTAATAGGGGATGAGCCTTTTGCTATCAACCGGTCGCAAATTCAAAACTTCGTGGCTTTTATATGTTTAGCCCAAAATTCAGCTATGCGAACTCCGCTCGCTGTAGCAGGCATAAGATCGTCAAGTGCGCAGGTGTTAGGGCATCAGCGCAAGATGGAAGATGGGCCATTGTCTGTGGAGAATAAAAGTACCTTTTCGTGGCTGCTACTGAGATATTAACAAAGAGTGCTTAAATAAAAGTACCCCGTTGGAATTTAAACACTCGACTTAGTGCTGAAAGTAGAAAATTCCAAAGCATATAATTTAATTGGAATTTAAACGCAACATAGTCGTAGCCCATTCTACTCCATAGAGATCTACGCTTTGGAATAGACAACTACACACAGTTATTATGTTTTGTGGCAGGACTGTAGCTTCATCTTTTTGTTTTTGACACTTCAAAAGTACCAGCCCCCGTAGCATGACCACCGTAGACAAGGATTTCTTTGACGGAAGAATCGACAAAATGACAGATTGTGTCGACACAATGACAGATTTCTTTACACTATCTGTCATTTTGTCGATTCTTTCGTCAAAGAAATCGTTGTCTACGGTGATCATGCTACGTGGGCTGTAATGGCTAACTTGAAATAAATGCTTTGAGTTTGAGTGAATCATCAGCCTAGCCTTTTCCAAATATGTTAAGGTTGGCTTCCAGTCTAACCGGAGCAAGCTGAATAGCGACTGCCTGTCTGACCTCCATAACCCACTAACTACACTTGGGGGAGGCCTATGTCCAGCAGTGGACGTCTTTCGGATGAAATAATGATGATGATGATACAATGTTAGGAAAAGCATCACAAAATGCCATCGAAACTATTTCCGCACAAAATAATATTATTAAAGAAACAATAGTACGTAAGTAAACTACCTTCTACGAACCTCGCGTGCATTGCATTCCACGTGCTATTGTTTTGTTTGATTCCTCAATATAAACGTCATCTCTCTAGCATTTTCTCAACTATGTTGGAGTCGGCTTTCAGTCTAATAACATGCATCTGAATAATAGTAGGTATTTTACATGGAGCGATTGTTTAAAATCTTAACTAATACTGTCACTTACGGGATATCTTCCGTGATTGTTCATTATTTTGAGCTGCCGATATTCCGATCTTTTCTTTATCGTGTGGTTAGTTCCTAATCTGGTGTCAGAGTTTTTATACCGCCCATGGGCCTCTGACTTGGCTTTACATGCTCTCAAGAAATATCTCTCAGGCATGCTGGTTTCCTCACGAGTTTTTCCTTCACCGAAGCAAGTGATAGTTATACAATACGCACATGAATCCGAAAAATCAAAGGCCTTGGGTTCGAACTCGAGACCTATGACTTGGCAGTCGGAAGGTCACACCACTAGGCTATCACTGTTTGTAATATATTCCGATTATCACGGAAGATATCCCGTAAGTGACAGTATAAGTTTAGTTGTAAACCGTGAAAGTATAAAATAGTGTTTGTTTAAATCTTACTTCCGCAACCGACTTAGTGGGTAATACGAAACTCCTTGGTAAGACTGTTTGTCAAACTTTCGGACCTGTAACGGACTGTTAATCGTCACTCATCTGCCTAGCTTTTCCCAACTACATTGGGGTCGGCTTCCAGTCTAACCGCATGCAGCTGAATACGAGCGACTGCCTATCTGACCTCCACAACCCCGTTAGTACTGGGTAATACGATACCCCTTGGTAAGACTGGTTGTCAGACTTTTTGGGCCACTGACTACCTAACGACTGTCAAAGATCTACAAATGACACCCGGATCCAACGGCTTAACATGCTTTCTGAGGCACGGAGGAAACTCGGTATGTAATGGGCGGTCACCCATCCACAGAACAACCTAGGCAAGCGCGGCTTAATCTAAAGATCGACCACGAGCTCCTCGCCTGCTAATCGTCACTGCTGAACAAGAGTAGCTGAATTCAACACTAGGATCGGGCACTGTCATAATTCTCCTGCCCTTATCCCAATTTATTTGTGGTCGGCGCAGCATGTCTTCTTCCATACTTCTCTATAACTCGTCATCTCAGCAGTCACCGCCTTTCTAGCCATATCATCCTTCACACAGTCCATCCATCGTTTCTTTGTTCTTCCTCTACTCTTATAGCCATCCCATTTTGCTCAAATGGATGGCTAGAAGACTGGAGAATCTCGGATCAGGACATGTTCAACAGTACCAAGATTTTGAGTGTTTGCGTGGTTAGTGGCTAAAAGCTCGTCTTGAAACATAACCAGCGTAATGTGGGTGTACTTACACCTCTGTCTAAACCACCGAGTAGAACAGGCGTGATGTTACATAAATGTTAACTACCATTACATGACCAACCTTCACTCCTAACTTGGAGAACAAAATAGATGAATACCCATTACATAACAATACAATACTAATATTAATGAATGGTCTTCATTGGTTTCGACATAGAGCTTGGAGCCGGTCCAAATAGGACGATGAATATGCGGAAATCCCTAATGCAGAGCATTGTACCGTATCAGCCTATAATGTTCCCACTGATGGGACTGCAGCCTCCACTGAGAGGTAGCGAGCCGGATTTAATGGATTACCATTAAATGGTGGGCCGGGCAGGCTTGGCAGAAGAAGTGGTAATGAATATAGATTGCTTATTATTAGATACGTATAAAGGGTGTAAATAGACCCTTAACATAACCGAAAGGCACTTGTTCTCCCCGTCTTTGCGATAATTTTTTGTTCTAGACCATACCTGGGAACCTTCTAGTTACGGAGATATTAGGGGCAAAGTCCCAATTTTTTCACAAGTTTTTTATAAATAGGTATTTTTAATGTTAGATTTTTAATTTAAACACCTCCACGACCCCCGTACTATTCAATTCCATCAGCACAATGCTTTGAGTGCTATCCATCGAGTCCTACTGTAAAACGTAATTTTTACCCCAAAAAAAAAATCGATTCCCAGCAATAATTTTTGCGTAATTGACGGCTATGTGAAGGGTCTGTTTACACCTTGTATAATCAACCTGTAACGTTTCCAATGGGTCACTGGCCTCTTCTCTACAACCTTAGTTTAAGTATATGCGCAACCTGATACACGTGTATTTTTATGTAAAGAATCTATGTACAAAATTTCAAAACTGTATCATGAAAAATGACGAAGTTGAGCTTGTTCTGTTATCTGGTTAAAAACGGTATTCAAAAAAAAACTTGTGAAAAAGTTGGAACTTTGACCCCCGTAACTAGAAAGTTCCCAGGTATGGTCTAGAACAAAAAAATGATCGCAATGACGGGGAGAACAAGTGCCTTTCGGTTATGTTAAGGATCTATTTACACCCTTTATACTGAGATGACGGCTAATAAAACGTATGGAACAAGACATGCACCATCGACCACTAAAAATCAAAAGAGAACGACGATGATGAATAATAAATTAATGAATTCTATACATTTGTGCACATGGAGCTTGGAGCCGGTCCAAATAGGACAGATGGACAGATACACGGAAATCCCTAAAGTATGGCATGTGTAGAATTTAGATCGGGATATGGCCGTGTTCGATATTATATCTGCGTGGAAATATTTGTTGTGTGAAAGTTATAGTCTACTCAGAATGGAAATAGTATTATATGTGAGTGAAAGAAGTATTTAATGATGATTGCACAAACACTGAAATATATATATATATATAAAATAAACCTAAGTATTTCGGAGATGTTTTAAAACAATTAGAAAGACGAGTTTTAATCTAAAATATTTTGGTAATATAATATGCCATGTTTTTTTTTACGTTGGGCTCTGTGTAATAATGATATTGCAAAAAAGGAGGTGTCTGATGAGATGACGAGTAATAGAGAAGTATGGAAGCAGACATGCTGCGCCGACCCCAAATGAATTGGGATAAGGGCAAGAGAATGATGAATGATGATGATGAGCCTGCATTGTGTCCCACTGCTGGGCAAAGGCCTCCCATTTCTCTCTCCAAACCTCTCTGTTCTGTGTAATTTCTGGCCACGTTAGCCACGCGAACATGATCAGATAGATCGTCACACCATGCTTATCAAAATAAAATCCTACTTATTATTATAAATTAATGTAAAGTTTGTGAGGATGCATGGATGTTTGTTACTCTTTCACACAAAAACTACTGACTGGATTTGGATGAAATTTGGCACACAGATAGTTTATAACCTGGATTAACACATAGGATACTTTTATCCCGGTAGCACGATCCCGTGGGACAATTACCGAACTCCACGCGGGCGTAAGCTAGTAATCAATAATCAGAATAAAAAAACTGATCAAAATATTTCACTACAATGGTATTTAGATCAATTAGTTTTGTTTTATTCATTATTTTTATCAATGTCGTTTTGCATTTTAATTTGAATATATTTTTAAACCAGATAACATTCGACTCATTCGTTGGTGTAGTGTTCGCAAGCAGTACTGTTCCTGCCCCCGTAGCAAGACCACCGTAGACAAGGATTTCTTTGACGGAAGAATCGACAAAATGACAGACTGTGTCGACACAATGACAGATTCCTTTGCACTATCGAAATCCTTGTCTACGGTGGTCATGCTACGGGGGCTGAGCATTTGTTTTTGAGTTTGATTTCTAGGTCGGGACGAAGTGTTATTGGGCGTATCTATTAGATGGTTTTTAGAAGCAGCCTGAAGTCTAGATTTTTGTCCAGTTAATGGTATTAGACTGACGAAGATAGATGAAAAAAGATTGCATGTAGCGGAGGTGAGAATGTTGAGGTGGATGTGTGGTGTATCAAGAAAGGATAAAGTGAGGAATGAGTATATTAGAGGAAATTTGAAACTTGTGCCAGTTACAGAAAAGTTGAAAGGGAATCGACTGTCTTGGTATGGGCATGTGAGGGATGAATAGAATGTGACTAAAAGAGTAATGAGTATAAATGTTGATGGATCCAGAAGCAGAGGAAGACTAAAGAAACGATGGATTGATTCTGAGGAATGATATGACGGAAAAAGGAGTACATGATAACGGCTGACAGGGGAGATGACGAGTAATAGAGAAGCATGGAAGAAGAAGACATGCCGAACCCTAATGAATTGGGATAAGGGCAAGAGAATGAGATATGATATTAAACGAAGTGCTAGTGTTCAATAAACCAGTACAAAATTCACATAAACACACATCTACTTTACCAACAAAAACGCTATGTTCCGCTTACACTTTCTCTGCCTACCCACCCACGCACGATAAACAATTGACTTTCGATTCTCCGTATGAATAAATAATTGATACACGTAATTATTAATTGAATAGCTAAGAATGTGAGGAAACTAGCAGTTAATTATACATTCATATCCCAGGGTTTTGCAAGGCTCGATACGGGCACTAAGAGTGTCCACTGTCCATGGAGGTTCTTGTCCGTTCTTCTCCATGGAGATCTACGTTTTGGAACAGGCAACTAGCTTCTACTTTCTGACCGATTCTTTGACAATTCAAAAGTGCATCATCATCATCATCATCATTTCAGCCGAAAGACGTCCACTGCTGGACGTAGGCCTCCCCCAAGTGTCGCCACATTGACTGGTCCCGTGCGACTCGCACCCAGCGGATCCCTGCAACCTTCACCAGGTCATCGGTCCACCTAGTGGGAGGCCTTCCAACGCAGCGTCTTCCGGTTCGCGGTCGCCACTCCAGAACTTTTCGGCCCCATCGGCCATCCTTTCTGCGAGCAATGTGCCCTGCCCACAGCCACTTAAGTTTGGCTATTCTTCGGGCTACGTCGGTTACCTTGGTTCTCTTGCGGATGTCCTCATTGCTGATTCGATCACGCAAGGAAACTCCGAGCATAGCCCTCGCCATTGCCCTTTGGGTGACTTTAAGCCTTCTGATGGGCCTTCATTGTGAACGACCACGTTTCGGTCCCGTATGTAATCACTGGCAACACACACTGGTCATAGACTTTCGTCTTGAGAATAGTTGCATGTAGCATGTAAATAGTTTGATTGAAATACATGCTTTTTAACAAAAACTAAGTGTTTCATCATCTGCGTCACCTGTTCCCACGTTGGGATCGGCTTCCAGTCTAACCGGCTGCAGCTGAAAACCAGTATATTACATGGAGCGACTGCCTATCTGACAACCCAGTCACTGAGAAACACCTGATGATACAGGACCTGCTTATGCCGCGGGCATCCGCTAAATACGAGAAGCACAGAGCCATGCGTTATCCATCACGTGTGCTCGTTTGTCTGTAAATACGAAGACAATAATGATTATAATCCATAGACTAGCTTCCTATTACATGGGAATTAAAATAACTGGTGAAATGTTAGTACTACAGCCTCTTTCGTTTCGGTATGCATAAGTACTATTTTAAAACTAGGTCATTGATTTATCATTAGTTTTTAAACGAAAGTTAACATGGTAAGGATAATACAGGTATATTTTGATGTTATGTAAATAAAATTAATGTAGATTAATACCTTGATAGCGACAGGACAATGTCAATGATACGTAAGTACTAAAAATACAACATAATTAATGTAATTATTATGGCTTAATTACTACAGTTATAACATGGCTTCGCTCAGGAGTTAACTCATAACTCCCTCGCTACACTCGTGAGTCCTAGATAACCTCGCTACGTTCGGGATTTAAAATAGCGCCCGTGACACAAGACACTGCTTTATCCCCTTTTTTCCGGGTGTGAAATCATCAAATGACCCCTCTCCCGTTCTGGAGTAGCGGAAGGGAGTGTCAGACTTGTACTGACTAAAACCCATCCATGTTCCTTCTTAGGCCTTTGTGTTCCAGGGCCGCGGTATCTCTTTCGAACAGTCCCGCAGCCATGGCAGGCATCGGCCCTTGCGGTCCCCTTTCTTGTTACTGACATCTCTTTGAGGCGCGCGTGGAACACGAACGCACCATCGACACGGCCTGTCGTCATAAGACGGAGAGCTAGCCCATAACTCGCCGTCCACAGGCCCCCGTCACTACTTTATCCCCTCCATGCATAATCTACTATTTCATCCCTGTTTAAAGGACAATGTCAGCAGGTAATACAACATTATTTTTAGTATATGCGAAATCTGAATATAGTTTGTTCAGAATAAATAACTGAATCGATTCCAATAATTTTTAAACCATGTTATATTTTTTCCCAAAAATATTAAAAATAGTTAAAATTGGATACCGAGCGACTTTGAGTACCTATCGCAATAATTTAGGTACCTGCTGCCAAATTATTATTATCAATGAGCTCAAGACGACGCTGGAGGCGCGCGCTGCGTGGTGACCGCGTTTTTGTGTGGACAACTAGGTAACAGAACAAGCTTATAACTTTGTGATTTTTCATGATACAGTTTTGAAATTTTGTACATAGATTCTTTACATAAAAATACTAGACACGTGTATCAGGTTTCGCATATACTAATACTAATGTTGTATAGTGGACTCCTTCAGAAAAGAAAATCATTTTTATTCAAATCCGCTGTATGCACTTTCCAACAAAACGAAGTAAGTATACCAATACACTTTCTATCTGTATGTGTAAACGAATTACGTCAAATAATTCTTGAGAAACTAGCCTGGCACAGACAGACACCGAGGTGTCCAGTTTTTTGCATCGCATTGCAATGTATTTAATATCAAGTTTACTCACATATTCAATTCAAAGCATACAGTCGTTGAGGGGCGTCGAAAACCCTCTGCCAATCTACCTTAGCCTGACGGCTAAGGTAGATTGGCAGAGGGTGACCCAAAGCTGGATGAGGTCAGGTAAGGCCTCATTGGCATAGTGGTCGCATGTGTAACTGCTGAGCATGAGGTCCTGTTCGATTCCCAGATCGGGCAAAATGTAATTGGGTTTTCCCATCAGGAATGTCTCTGTAGCTGCCACGGAGTCCGGATTTGGGTTCGCAATAGGCTCGCCCCCTATTACATGGGACTTAAATACAGGGCGGAAGGGGACACCGACGCTAAAACGGTTACCACGTATTCAGTAAGTACACCATTCTGACCCCCCCTCCCGATATCAATTTTTCGTCTGTTATTAAAAAAAAACTGCATTACGTACACGGTCAAAATGTATGTAACAGCTGTACATTGAAGTACATATTACATTAGATCAATATATTTTAAGATAATGTCCTAATACAGATATTTTTTTTTTTATATGTTATGCCTATAATTAAAGATACATGCATAATTATTGTTAAGTTTGTTAAAGTTATCGTTTAAAGTCGTTCAAGTTATAATAACATTTATTAATTAAAAGGCTCTTTAAGACAGTATTCATTGGCCTTATTTTTTTAGGTAATTTATAGTCAAATAAAATGCCTCTTTTTCTAAAGCGACTTAAAGAAAGAGACACACAGCCTTGCTATATTTTTTTCTCTGTCTAACAATAACAGCTGTAGACCCATCCTTTCGAACAATACAAAGATAAACATTATCGGTTACTGTGTTGTGCAAGCGCAAGTAACAATGTTCGCCATACAGTTTCGAAACATGTAAACAAATAATGTGTTTTTAGAAAAACAACCTTAATGCCTACATATAAAGTTCGGTTTGCGCTACCACTTTTAACACACTGTTTTAAGCTTTCACGGTTTACAACTAAACTTATACTGTCACTTATGGGATATCTTCCGTGATTGTTTATTATTAAGCGCCATTATCGCGGGTTCGATCATGGCGCTTGCAACAGCGTCGAAATATCGGGAGCTAATGCACCATCACGGAAGATATCCTGAAGTGACAGTATAAGTTCACTTTTAACCTTTTTGTAAAAGTTCTAAATATGATGAGCATCATCATCATCTCTTAGCTTTATCCTCTCACCTAGGCCACCTCCTTTCTAGCCATATCATCCTTCACACACTCCCAACTATCGTTTCTTTGGTCTTCCTCTACTCTTATAGCCGACCACATTTACATTCAAAACTATTCTCACGACATAAGCTCCAAGAACGCCCCCTGCTACGAGGTAAGGCACTAATAAAAATAATCCTAAACTCTGCAAGCTGGGCACTGAAGAATCATCATCATCTGCCTAGCCTTTTCCCAACTATGTTGGGGTCGGCTTCAAGTCTAACCGGAGGCAGCTGAGTACCAGTATTTTACATGGAGCGACTGCTTATTGACCTCCACAACCCAGTTATTTCTGGGTAATACGATTTCCCTTGGTAAGACTGGTTGTCAAAACTTTCGGGCCACTGAATACCTGGAACGACTGTCAAAGCACAGCTGGGCACTGAAGAGTGTAAACATTAATTTAATTTACAGTCATAAAGTTGATATTCGTATAACTGAAAATACCATAGGTAACAAGGATTTGAATAGACTGTAACAAGTTATCGCCTTGAACGACAGGTTTTACATCCTGTGTTCGTAAGTACGTTCATACACCCGTCCATACCAACAATACGACATTGAGAACGCCTTTAAATCGAAGCGTTAAGAGCAGTTTTTGCAGTGCAAGTGTTGTTGACTGTAGCGACAGTCGACTTTCTTGGGTATATAAACAACGTTCTCACAGTTAGGTTGGGTAAACTTATATTAATAAGTTTTATGATATTTTCTTGTGAAATTGTATCAAAAACTCACTAAACTTGTTTTAGTTCCACATAAGACACTGATGTTTTAAACAGACAGTTTCAAGTGTTAAATACATGTGCGATTGTCTATCATACACAAAAATCATGGCTTGTTCTTCTTGGAGTCTGTATTTGAGTGCGAGAGGCTTGTCATCTATAACAATTCAGATTGCCATCGACACGCTACGATCTATAATATAAGATTTGAATTGACTTGAAGAAATGTACACCTACAGGTCTCTCCGTTTAAACCTTCGAGGGTTACAGGCGTGATGTTGTAACTGCACCTTTTTTTGACCTAAGTTACCGGTCTGATTGACCAACATTGTGATACTGTCATCATTAGCAATGATAAAGGGTGTAAAAAGACCCTTAACATAACCGAAAGGCACTTGTTCTCCCCGACATTGCGATAATTTTTTTGTTCTAGACCATACCTGGGAACCTTCTAGTTACGGAGATATTGGGGGTCAAAATTGCAATTTTTTTCACAAGTTTTTTTTAAATAGTACTTTAAAGGTTTTAACTTTACTTTAATTAACTCCATGACCCGTTACTATACAAAGCACCCATCAGCTAGCAGTTTTGAGTGCGTTACATTGAGTTTTACCGTTAAACGTGATTTTTCACCCCAAAAAAAAAGTCGTTTCCCAGCAACAATTTTTCATACTTAGTTTGATGTACATAAAGCTTGATTGACGGCTTCGAGAAGGGTCCGTTTACACCCTGTATATATATACGTTTTCTAATGTATCTTTTCTGTAACCAAAATTGCTGTCAGCTCTATTTTTTAGGATTCATGAAGTGCCGTTTCGAGTAATCCAGAAGCTTATGTTCAGCTGGCCTTTTTAAAGATCCGACACATCATCAGCCAAGCCTTCTTCTCAAACATATTTGGATAAGTTTCTAGTCTACCACATGCAGCTGAATCACCATTCACTTGGGGTCGGTGCTGCATGTCTTCTTCACATATGCAGCTGCATACATGTATGTCACATAGAGCGACTGTCTACCTGACCTCCACACCTTTTTTTTTTCGGATTGGGAATCATCAAATGACCCCAAGCTCTGGGCGGAGCGGAAGGGAGTGTCAGACTTGTATAGGTAGTCAGATGACTGAAAGTCTGACAACCAGTCTTATCTAAGGGTATCGTATTATCCTTTATTAACTGGGTTGTGGATTGAAATAATCAAATGACCCCCCCCCCGCTCTGGGCGGAGCGGAAGGGAGTGTCAGACTTGTACTGACTAAAACCCATCCATGTTCCTTCTTAGCCCTTTGTGTGTTCCAGGGCCGCGGTATCTCTTTCGAACAGTCCGAACAGTCAGTCAGATGATGGTCGATGAGGCCATCAATAACAGCCAACCTTACAACAGTACGTTTGTCGTACTCATATGCCACACTCATACTACAATAAAATACTACAGTTATCCATTCCCACACTAATTTGTAACGAACGGTAGCGAATGTGAGATGAGACAGCATTCTTCGTTAAGAGACCAGTTACTCGACATGTTCTGAGCATTTATTTTATTTTTTTATTTTCATTTATTTCATCACCACTGCTCTCAAAACGGTGAAGGAAAACATCGTGAGGAAACCGGCATGTTGTAGAACCAAAAAAAAATCGAAGACATGTGACATCTACCAACCCGCACTGGGCCCGCGTGGTGGATTATAGCCCATTCCCTCTCATAGAGAGGAGGCCTGTGTCCCAGCAGTGGGAACATTATGCACTGATTATGGTTATCGTTTATGTTCTGAGCTATTACGAGCCAAAACCAAAGGGTTTTGTATTTTTAATATGGGACAAGCCCACCACAATTCCAAAACCACTGCGACTCCTGAAAGAATCAACAGTGGCAACCACCAGAAAAGCGCCGAGACAGTGAAGCTCGACGAAGTCCCAGAGAAACAAGTGAACTGTCTTGGATCGAAAGACTAGCGAAGGACTGAAGGAAGAAGGTTTTGTACGTCATGCGTCGGCAAACGACGATTTTTTTCCAGAGGATGTGCGGTAGCATCCACCTGATCATCAGTAGCCCCTTAATATGCACGCATGACTTGTTCATTAATGGACTGAGTCCATCGCATGCGCGACACATTTCCACCAGCAGCGGGGACCCTGTTCGGGGCCTGCTCTTGTCCCATTCTACTTGGGGTCGGCGCAACACGTTTTCTTCTTCCATTCTCCCCTGTCTCACGGCATCATTTACACCTTTCTCTTTCATATCATTCCTCACACAATCTATTCATCTTTTCTTTGGCCTTCCTCTCCCTCTCCATCCATCAACATTCATATCCATAACTCTTTCAGTCACATGCGTTTCATCCCTCCTCATTACATGTCCATACCAAGACAAACGACTTTCTTTCATTTTTTCTGCAACAGGCGCCACTTTCAAACTTCCTCTAATATACTCATTCTTTACTTTATCCATTCTTGTCACTCCACACATTCATGTGCCTATTAAACAGCATAAAATATTTAAATCCTAATTTTATCTACAACGCTTTGAGAATGCGGAAAAAATATCTAAAAAAATGCATTTCTTCTTGGGATCTACCAAAAACAAATACCCTAAATTAGTATTTAACATAGTTGTCATAAACGGTTTCGAATTTTGTGTCTGTTTGTGTAATATTTCTCATGATTTCCTAAGTTTTACAGTCTGATATCTTGACGATTTAGTTACAGAACAAAATTCAAGGGTTTTATTTCTCCAAATTTTCCCCAAGCACGATTATTTACCCCAAAACCCGCGAAGCGTATCGGCTCCGGCAAAATATTCCCGCCGACAGTTGACGTTTCGTGTATGGCACGTTACGGTGTTGGTCGGTGACTGAACGGTCTAGTGACAAAATCCAACCCAAATGAAAGACGTACATTAGAAATGGAAAAGGATCTCGGAAGGATCTTGTAGTTTCTTAGTATTAAATTATTTTTTCCTGATTTCCTAAGTTTTTCAGTCTGACATCTTGACGATTTAGTTACAAAAAACATTCAAGGGTTTTATTTCTCCAAGCACAATTATTTACTTCAAAACACGCGTATCGACGCCGGCAAAATATTCCCGCCGACAATTGTTGACGTTTCGTGTATGGCACGTGACGGTGTTGGTCGGTGACAGAACGGTCTAGTGATAAAGTTTTTTTTTGCCTGATACGTTCATAGCACCGTCATGGTATGGTACGGTGTAGTGGGAAGTATTCGTTCCTAGGAAAATAAATGAGTTTTGTAGGTAAATAGTAATTACTCTATTTTAGAAATTCATAGCGCACGTATTTGTGGTTTTCCTCTTATTATTTTGCCTGTAATCAGTAAGTTGTACCTACTTTGTTTAATAATTTAATAAATGCTAATACATATTATAGCATCGTACATTTACATGATGTACATAATCTATACTAATATTATATAGCTGAAGAGTTTGTTTGTTTGGTTGAACGCGTTAATCTCAGGAACTACTGGTTCGATTTGAAAAATTCTTTTAGTGTTGGATAGCCCATTTATCGAGGAAGGTCTATAAAAATTCACGCGGACAAAGATCGCGGGCAACAGCTACTAACTAAGATAAAGTAACGAGTAACCCGAAAGCCTGACAACCAGTCTTTACAAGGGGTACCGTATTACCCAGTTCTAACTGGGTTTTGGAGGTCAGATAGGCAGTCACTCCTTGTAAAATATGGTGTTAGACCAGTATACAACATTATTTTTAGTATATGCGAAACCTGAATATAGTTTGTTCAGAATAAGTAACTGAATCGATTCCAATAATTTTTAAACCATGTTATAGTTTTTCCCAAAAATATTTAAAAATGTTAAAAGTTGGACACCAAGCGACTTTAAGTACCTATCGCAATAATTTAGGTATCTACTGCCAAATCATTATTATCAATGAGCTCAAGACAACGCTGGAGGCGCGCGCTGCGTGGTGACCACATTTTTGTGCGGACAACTAGATAACAGAACAAGCTTTTAACTTTGTAATTTTTCATGATACAGTTTTGAAATTTTGTACATAGATTCTTTACATAAAAATACTAGACACGTGTATCAGGTTTCGCATATACTAAAACTAATGTTGTATAGCCACCTGCACAGCTCGATTAAATCCTGAAAGGTGTGGATAGACAGGACATGAGGTGGAGCATATCCTGCAGAGGGGCTCCACACCAGGGCCAGATTATATCTACAGCGGTCAATAGTTCCTTTACAGTGTCCATAGAAGACGACGTTTATTCAAAATTGGTCACTAAAGTATTCCTACTACGCTTCAAATTCTTTTAAACACTACCTAGCGTCCATAATTCTAAGTTCCACACAACTGTACATACTACTCAAAATCTTTTATTAAAAAACCAACCTTACGCAACAGCAATAAGTATAATTTTGACTCATCAACTCATGCAGCTTGACATAAATACTACTCAAAATCTCTCATTGGAAAACAAACTTTATCCGATCGCAATAAGCATTATTTTCACACGTCAACTCGTATGCAAACAATAATTATTTGCTGACATACATACTTGTGAAGTGTCAATTGATCTACAAACGGGGACGGTTGTAGATTTGTATAAATAGACTTTTTTAGACGTAAAATTCAAGGTGATAAGTTAAATAATAACGGCCGTTCGAGGTCGATCTTCAGGTTAAGCCGCGCTTGCCTAGGTTGGTCCGTGGATGGGTGACCACCGATGTATACGGAGTTTCCTCCGTGCCTCGTAAAGTACGTTAAGTGGTTGGTTCCGGTCGTCATTCGGTACAGACAGTTATTTCATGTAGTCAATGGCTCAAAACTCTGACAACCAGTCTTACCAAGGGGTATCGTATTACCCGGTACTAACTGGGTTGTGGAGGTCAGACAGGCAGTCGCTCCGTGTAAAATACTGGTATTCAGGCTATTCAGCTGTATCTGGTTAGACTGGAAGCCGACCCCAACATAATTGGGAAAAGGCAAGCAGACGATGATGATTATCATCTTGCCTCTAACATAACATGATCAGTCTATAATGTCCACCACGCGGGTTTTGGTGATTTGCCACCTTCAATAGCAGTATAGATGCTTCAAACACCTCTGCCCACTACTTTCGCAGAATACAAGCGTAATATTAACACAGATAGTGTTTCATGAAAGTTTTTTCATCGGTCACAAATTAACACTTCGGATACAAAATTCGCAATGCCATGTCAGTTTAAACTTTTAACTGTCGCCCATCCGGATAACGGCCTCAGCGATGAGCGCTTAACCTACTAAAACTGGCCGTGGGAAAGTGATATCGGATACTGTAGGTATGTAAGTTTGTAAGTACTCATTGTGAACTCAAGTTACGAAAAGATAAGACAAAAGTAATTGTACAAAAATATTATTTTGACGAATGTCTATACAACATTAGTTTTAGTATATGCGAAACCTGATACATGTGTCTAGTATTTTTATGTAAAGAATCTATGTACAAAATTTCAAAACTGTATCATGAAAAATCACAAAGTTATAAGCTTGTTCTGTTATCTAGTTGTCCGCACAAAATCACCACGCAGCGCGCGCCTCCAGCGTTGTCTTGAGCTCATTGATAATAATAATTTGGCAGTAGGTACCTAAATTATTGCGATAGGTACTTAAAGTCGCTCGGTGTCCAACTTTTAACTTTTTTAAATATTTTTGGGAAAAAATATAACATGGTTTAAAAATTATTGGAATCGATTCAGTTACTTATTATATCTGAACAAACTATATTCAGGTTTCGCATATACATACTAAAAATAATGTTGTAGACCGACTGCTTTAATGAGTCCTCCCCCTCGCCCCATCAAAGGCACATTAAGCGTCCACATTCCTAACAATATCCCACAGGTCATTTGCTTTAAAATAACCATAATCCACGTAGGTATTACGATACTAATTGAAACAATACGTGAACAAACTTCAGAATATTTCTTTTAATCCCCGCAACACCAGGTCATCGGTCCACCTAGTAGGTCTTCCAGTTCGCGGTCACCACTCCAGAACTTTTAGGCTCCATCGGCCATCCGTTCTGCGAGCAATGTGCCCTGCCCACTGCCACTTAAGTTTGCCAATTCTTCGGGTTTGGCTTTAGATGTTTTACATCAAAAAGAAGATCGAGCAAAGTGCTATAGGAATTTCTATTTGGTACCTCTCAGTAACAGCCCCGAGATTGGCAGTTGGCAGTTACTCCCGTGCCTCAGAAAGCCGTTGGTTTAGAATCTGATCTCTCTTCAATCTCAGATTACCGTCCCATCGGACTACGTGAGTGTGTACCTGTGTTTATGCACACACTTAAGTGCACTATCATATTTCCTGCGTTGATGGTGACCGAAAACATCAGGAAGACTATTCGTATGCGAGATGGGCGGCGCGAAAATGTTTTAAAATATGACTGTATATCTCTATTTATGTTAATAAAATAACATGCCTCGTTGGTCTATTAGTCGCAAGCGCGGCTGCTAAGCATGAGGTCCTGGGTTCGATTCCCAGATCAGGCTAAGTGTTATTGGGTTTTTCCATCAGAAATTTCTCAGTAGCAGCCACGGAGGCTAGATTTGTGCCCGGTTGATAGCAATAGGCTCGCCCCCTATTACTGGTGAAATGTGGGTGTACTATTAGGTACACCTCTGCCTGTTATGTTATGTAATAGCCTTTTTCTGTGCAGTTTATTGCACCACTTCTACTTCCCAGCTACAACACTAGGAAGCTTCGAAGGGTGGGCGTTTTAGGCGACTGCCCTATGTCATGACGTTAAAAAGTGCTGATTCGCAACCTAATTAGAATATTAAGATTTTAAACTATCATGGTCACTAACATAATCGTGTCGACAATGTCTATTTACATTAATCTAAATTTTGGTATATATTTATAGTATTTTATATATCCTTGTAGCTAATCTTAGTATTAATTAAAATCATTTTCAGATATACACCTACCACTGCTTGTCTCTGCCTCACCCAAAGGTTGACTGGTAGAAAATGCCTATGGCATTAAGTCCGCCTCTGTACTTTTGTGCTTGAAGTGTTAAATAAATAAATAATCATTAACACTAGAAACGGGATATTTACCATATTTACTGATTGCTTTGAGTTGCCGATATTTCGTTGCTGTTGGAAGCACCATGATCACCAACCACCACCATGAACCACAGGCACCATGGCCATCATGAATATCGGGAACTCAAAGCAATTAGTAAACATGGTAAATATCCCGTTTCTAGTGTTAATGCTAATTAGAATTAATTGCTATACCAATTGTCATACAGAATGTTGTCACTTGGCCTTACGTTGTAAGAGTTCAAGTTATAATTGGCTTAAAACAGCTTAATTATTGCATTTTGCGAGTACACCAGTGGCGAAGGTACCATACAACTACTTTCCTACTGGCTTCCCTTTGAAAAATGGCACATTCAGTATTCTATAGACAAATAATATAATCACATTAAAGATATGTGCTCCGGCTTACTTCTTACAAAAATTGACCCTTCGCTACTGGAGTACACACTCCTTCGTAATTAGTAATCAAATGAATAAGTTTTTTTACGATATTATGTATGTTATTCTGTAAGGTGTGTGTAAAGCTATTACTAGCGACCATCCCCGACTTCGCACGTTTTTAGGGTCCCGTACTCGAAGAGCACCCAACGGAACCCTATTACTAAGCCTCCGCTGTCCGTCCGTCCGTCTGTCTGTCAGCGGGCTGTATATACGCTGTCCCCCCATACTTAAGTACAAATGCTGTATCCATGATAATATTGTAACACCAAATGATTTGAAAAGAGTAACCATGGAGTTTCTTGCCGGTTCTTCTCCATAGGAAACCACCAACCCGAACCGTGCACCTTTTTGTCGACGTTTTATAAGTGGGACACTTATAAAACGTCGACTTTTCTAGGCCTATGTGAAATAAAATATTTTGATTTTTTTGAATCCCATGATTCGTAATAGGTAGACAAGTGATATTTTCACAGAATGTGTATTTCTGATGCCACTATAACAACAAATAATAAAAATAAATTAAAAATTACAGGCTGGCTCCCCTACTACGATGGTACGGGACCCTATTCCGACTAGCATTTGGCCGGGTTTTATTTTATTTTTATACATATCGAAATATTCTCTCATACGCAGTTTGTCCATATTATTTCCGAGTTTGCGACACTACCACACGGCAAATGATTCTTATCAACAACATGACATGACGATCAACTTGCGTAGGAACTTACAAACGACATCATTACGTATTAACAAACATCATAACAACAGATCTACAAACACAATCATCACATTCACCACCCACCCATCAAAATCCAAACCTCGACACCGCCCGCTTAACCTGCGTGGGAACGACATAATCACGTATCAATGATTGCATTAGAAACTAGGTGGAAGTGAAGAGAAAGTGACAGACTGACATGACAGGTGACAAAGTACGGTTTAACGACACGAATTACTCTGTACTGGTAGGCGCCAAGCGGCGCCATCTTTCTTTTACATATATGTATGTACAGTCACGATCACTAATCCCTATTTGAATTCGGATTTTGTTAACAATTTCATCTATTTTCTAAAATAATAGTAGCCTTAGTTACTCCTTATAACATCAGCTATCTGCTTGTAAAAGTCCCGTCAAAATAGGTCCAGCCGTTATGGAGATTAGCCGGAACAAACAATCAGATACCAAAAAAAAACAGTTTACGCTACGTGCATGGAACGCGACAGTGTTGCTCGGTGACGGAACGGTCTAGTGGGCATAGTCCCATACTTTTCAATACAAAGAATATTTTTTTTGATTGATAGGTTCATAGCAGCCGATTAAGCCGTTGGTTCCGGCTGTCATTTGTAGATCTTTGACAGTCGTTAGGTAGACTGTGGCCCAAAAAGTCTGACAACCAGTCTTACCAAGAAAAAAGAAAGAAAATATCAGCTGTCCCATACAAAATTTCAATACCTACTCGAAATGTATGGGACAGCTGATAGTTTTTTCGCATTTACTATATTGGACCCAAGGAGAAAGTTGTTCAGTTTGATGGTCTGCAGCATATCCTTTCTGTTACACCCTGTATAGGTCTGAGATAAAGATATTTTATTTATTTATTTAAACCGATTTTAAAAAGCTAAGTGTATGATTTTTGTTAAGTGTATGACACATTAGTGTTTGCTTGTGACTGTACCTAGTTACCTACAAACGGTAGAGATAGAAATCTATTTGTTTGTATTTAATATTCACACGTTCATTTCCGCGGGAAGTACTTTTTGTTGTTGGTTATTTATCGATCAGAGAAAACTCTCTATAATCTGCCCAGCCTTTTCCTATGTTGGGATCGGCTTCTAGTCTAACCAGATGCAAATGAATACCAGTAATTTACATGGAGCGACAGCCTATCTGACCTCCACAATCCATTTAATTTTCCATACATTTTGACCGTGTAATTATTGCTTTTTAAAATTACCGATAAAAAATTTCGTGTTCAGAATGATGAATACTGAATACGCCGTTTGTGCGTCGGTGTACCTTCCGCCCTGCAGTGGCGAAGGTTCCATAGAACTCGATTCCTACCGGCTTCGTTTTGAAAAATGGCAGTCAGTATTCTATAGACAGATATTTCTTCTTAGCGTGTCGATGGCAAATTTTTATTAAATATGTTTGGCCCAAAATTCAGCTATGCAAACTCCGCTCGCTAATGCAATCCATAAGATCGTCAAGTGCGCAGGTGTTAGGGCATCATCGCAAGATGGAAGATGGGCCATTGTCTGTGGGGACACGCCGCATACACATTTGAGATCTGAGCCGTCCATGAACCCCCATCTGAAGAGATTATCTTTGCCACGGCCAACTTGGGTTCGGAGTCTATTCAGAGATTTCTAATTCAGCCACGGCAAATCATGCCCAGGTGAAAGGCTTTCAGACGGCTCGATGAAGCCGTCAGGCGGCTTAAACAGTTCTCGCCAGAGATCACATCTCGCTGTGGAGGCATTACTATTAGCTGGACTAGCTGGGCCAACGCACCCAAAAAAGGTTTTACGGCTTTTCAGCTTCTGGGGATCTGGAACATAATTATGCATTGGGTGGAGTGAGTCAGCTTGTAGCTTTGTCCTCTCGGTGCGGCTGGCTATGGTCCTACGGACTTCGGATTAGTAATTAATCACATTAAAGATATGTACTCCGGCTTACCTCTTACAAAAATTGACACTACGCTAAAACCGCCCGTATTTAAGTATCATCAAATTGTAGAAAGCATTTTGCTTATAAGCTAACACACAATAACACACTATTGTAAAGGGTGCGCTATTCTTAGCCAGTAAACATAGCATACCGAATTGAAGGCGTGCATAATTTCCAATTTTAGTCTGCACAATGTATGTTTACATTCCTCACTGGATTGACTTCCACTTGAGGCGGCATCGGATTGAGAATAGCACCAATTCTTTCATATTTTGTGGGGAATTAATTAATGTGGAAGCATAGCGCTTGGAGAGGGCTATGCTCGGAGTTTTCTTGCGTGATCGAATCAGAAATGAGGACATCCGCAAGAGAACCAAGGTAACCGACGTAGCCCGAAGGATAGCCAAACTGAAGTGGCAGTGGGCAGGGCACATTGCTCGCAGAACGGATGGCCGATGGGGCCGAAAAGTTCTGGAGTGGCGACCGCGAACCGGAAGACGCTGCGTTGGAAGGCCTCTAGGTGGACCGATGACCTGGTGAAGGTTGCAGGGATCCGCTGGATGCGAGTCGCACGGGACCGGTCAATGTGGCGACACTTGGGGGAGGCCTATGTCCAGCAGTGGACGTCTTTTGGCGAAATGATGATGATAATGATGATGTGCTAGCTAAAGGAACGCATCTTCTACAGTACAGAAACTATTCTTACACAGAACAATATAATGGCTTTCAAAATAACAGTTCGGAAGTACTATTTAAAATCAGACTAAATTGCTCAGAAGCTAGATATTAGTAGTCATAGTAATTATTATCCCATCTAAAACATAAATATGAAATGAGAGCAGAGTATATATGCCTTGGTTGTTCAAAGTTCAATATTATGATATAATGCCTTGGTTGTTGAGTTCAACGACAAAAGAAGTGAGATCTAAATGGGTGTCCAGTTCACTGGTCAGTCCTGAGATTTATTTTAACAAGATAAAATATTTTATAACAACTTAAAATATCATTTCTTCTCATAACTTAGGATAATAATATTGAAGCCTAAGGTCTGACTTGGCTAGTTCTCACAAACGAATTATTATTAAGTACCTACTAAAACAGTCATGGAAGACCATTTTCGATGGCTAGTTTCTACCAGAAAGCCAAATTTTCGAAAGAATAAAATAAGAACTTACAGCTTTAGAACTTAAAACTGCATTCAATAAAAGTAAATAGCCAATCAGCATCACCGATATTATTTATTTACAAAACTATGTTCTAAATAAAACTACACCACCATATGTCACAAAGAAAACCTAGAAGCAACAGTTGACTTGCATACGTCATTATCAGTAACCTTGGGGTCTGATTAGCTAGACCTCGTCCACAATAAGGTCAATTGGCACCTGCGATAACGCTAATGCTAGACTGATCCGGGATTATGCATATTCATATAGTATGACAAATTGTGATGGGAAAGAAAGAGATGGCAAACAGCCTCCGTAGCATTACCACCGTAGATAAGGATTTCTTTGATGGAAGAATCGACAAAATAACAGATAGTGCAAAGAAATCTGTCATTGTGGCGACACAATCAGTCATTTTGTCGGATGTCTACGGTGCTCATGCTACGGGGGTCACGGGACAGCTCAGAAAGAACTAGGTTTTATTTATTTATTTAATTAAATAAAATTTAATTACAATTTATTTAATTACATGTCTGCCGCATGCCGGGACAAACTGTGGGCCAAAACAGCAAGAAACTGGTGCCCTGACACAGTGAGGCGGGATCGCGGCATGCTGCGAAGGAGATGGCGGGACGAACTGGACAAGTTCTGTCTGAACTGGAAGGAGGACGCGCTAGTTCACGAGGAGTGAAAGGAGTGGCGGGAGGCCTTCGCCCAGGAGTGGCACAAAGCAAGGTAGAAAAATAAAATTACAAAGGTTGTGTTTACAGTAACTAAAAAAATACTTTTTTATGTTCGGGGACGATTCAAACTAGGTAGCGTTGGTAGAAACCGATGGTAGAAGACTTTCATGGCGAAAGTGGAGCCTGGCATCACAGCAAAAGGAATATAAACAACAAAACAATAATTATTTGTTCAAGACTTAAACCTATTTACGACTTTGAGTACCTATCGCAATAATTTAGGTACCTACTGCCAAATTATTATTATCAATGAGCTCAAGACGACGCTGGAGGCGCGCGCAGCGTGGTGCCCACGTTTTTGAGCGGACAACTAGGTAACAGAACAAGCTTATAACTTTGAGATTTTTCATGATGCAGTTTTGAAATTTTGTACATAGATTCTTTACATAAAAATACTAGACACATATCAGGTTTCGCATATACTAAAACTAATGTTGTATAGGCTATGTGTACGAGCTGGATGCTTAGAACTCTGCAAAGCACTTTCTTTGTCTAAAACTTTGTTTAGTAACTACTGGCCACGAGCTACACAGTCAAACGATACGTGTGTTGCAACAGCAACAGCTATGCTGAGAAAACAAATAACAGAAATTGTTTAGTACCCGCCACGAGTCACTACAACGGTACTTGAGCGAAGGATACGCTTTACGCAAGTCGTACCGTTTGAGGTCGCGAACGGGCCGTTAGGACGAGATAGATCAACGTCACTTTTAGCACGTAACTTGCTTGACATTATCCCTGCCACTCTTTTTTCTTTATCGTGTGGTTAGTGCCTAACCAGGTGTCAGAGTTTTTATGCCGCCCGTGGGCCTCCGACTTGGCTTTACATGCCGTCGAGAAATATCTCTCAGGCATGCTGGTTTCCTTCACCGAAAGCAAGTGATAATTATACAATACGCACATGACTCCGAAAAATCAGAGGTGCGTGACTTGGGTTCGAACTCGAGACCTCTGACCTGGCAGTCCGACGGTCACACCACTAGGCTGTAGGCAAAGAGCAAGTGCAAGGGAGATGCAGAAGATAAATAATTATTAGCAAAAATCGCGAGCGTAACTTTACATAACAACGTTTATCAATACCGGCCTAGGATCTCCTTGTGAGTGCGATCTGATCTTATTTACGGAGCGAACATGGCCAGAGATCGCGCAAGATAAAGTTATGGAGGGAGAAAGGAGGATCCTTTGTCCAACATTGGAACAGTTCTTCTGTATCGTGACGCTCTTAATGTGCACGTCTTTCTACATCGTTCTCAAATATATTCATGAATGATGTAACCAAGATTTTGATTTAAAAGAGTGTCCATAGAGTTTCTTGCCCATTCTTCTCCACAGAGATCTACGCTTTGGAATGTGCAACTACAGTACTTTCTCAAGTTATTATGCCTCGTGACTGTGACTGTAGCTTCGCTTCTTTTTTTTTTTTTTTTTACTTTCATAAGTGCCTGTGATGGTCTAATTGAAATAAATGCTTTGATTTTCAGTTTGAGGTTAGTGCCTCACTTTGTGTCGAAGAGTTTTGAGTCACTCTGGGTTCAGACTTGGCTTTACATGCCGTCGATAAATATCGCTCAGGAAAGCTGGTTTTCTCACGATATTTGAAACACTTGAAAGAGGTTAACAAAAGAGGTGAGCTCATCTGTATAATGCAAATGCGACTCCAAAATTACCAGCACTGGTGATGCAATAATTACCAGATAAAATGAATTATTCATTTATTTATTGTTTGTCACAGGTGAAAAGATTGATCTTATAATAGCATTATTGTATCACTGTAACCTACCCATAACATACAGGGTGTAAACAGACCCTTCACGTAGCCGTCAACCAAGCATTCTGTACATCAAACTAAGTAACTTTACGCAAAAATTATTGCTGAGAATCGACTTTTTTTTTGGGGTGAAAAATCACCTTTTTACGGTAGGACTCGAGGGAAACCACTCAAAGCATTTTGCTGATGGGTGAATTGAATAGTATGGAGTTGTGTAAAGTGAAAATCTTACATTAAAAACATGTATTTAACTTGTGGAACTTTGACCCCCAATATCTCCGTAACTAGAAGGAAAAAAATATCGCAAAGACGGGGGGGAACGAGTGCCTTTCGGTTATGTTAAGGGTCTATTTTCACTCTTTATATGGGTGTCTATATTATTGGCTATTTAAAAAAATAATGGATAATAATAAAATTATTACACTCTTACACTGGTTGGCGGTTGTTATCCATTTCATTGGTTGTTTTAGTCCACCTCATTTTTCATTCATTTTTATAACACAATCATTAAAATAAATAAATAATTAGGGACATACAATTTACGTCTAATAAGTAATAACTAAAAAAAAAAAATTACCATGTAAATTTTTTGTCAACCTCGTTCAACATTCAATAATAGACATAATTATTTCTTTATGTGATTGGAGTAACTATAACCTTCGGATTTTGTATTAAGACTTACAGTGAATGTTTTTAATTGACAGTAACGGCACCATCTTGTTTTTTAACATAATTATTGCCATACAACGTGGCAACGCCGCCAGTCTTGGGCACATTACCAGCTGACAGCGTTGAGGAGGAGTTTTTTGATTCTCTTCTCTGGTTTGTTGTTAGTTTATTTATTTTAGGTTAATTAATAGTTTATAATTAATAATGTATTTAGTTAGTTTACTCTACTTAATTAAATATTTCAAATTATTTCGGTCATGCATTAGACAAGACAAAAAAAAAATAAGTTTGTTAAACAATTTTTTTTGTCACCGTCGGCGTTCCAGCTTTATTAGAACCAAATGGCTTGGCACGCGACGATGGCAAGAGACCGGACGGCATGTCTTTGTTTCCATGGAAGATGGGTAGGCCTTTAGTGTGGGATGCAACTTGTGTCGATACTCTTGCGCCATCCCATCTTCCTAGCTCATCGTGCTGTGCTGGTGCTGCGGCTGCGGCTGCAGAGAACCTCAAGCGGCGTAAATATAGTAACCTTATTGGTAACTATATTTTCGAGCCGTTTGGGGTTGAAACTCTAGGTCCGTGGGGTCCGAGTGCTCACAGCCTTTTCAAGGACATTTCTAAACGTTTAGTTGACTCTTCCCGTGACCCAAGGGCTGGCTTTTACCTTGGCCAAAGGATTAGCGTTGCCATACAACGTGGCAACGCCGCCAGTCTTTTGGGTACATTACCAGTTGACTACGTTGAGGAGGAGTTTTTTGACGCCATCTTTTAAGTTTATTTTTAAGTTAGTTAGTTAATATAGGTTATTTTAATTTATTTAGATGTATAAATAGTAGTTTGTGAATTATGTAAATATTGAAAAAAAAAATAAAAAAAAATTTCACAAATATTTTTTTTTTCTTTATGTTTTTGGGTAGCTATAACCTACAACTTCGGATTTTGGATTTAGACTTACAGTGCATGTTTTTAATTGACAGTAACGGCGCCATCTTGTTTTTTTTTCTTAAATAAATTTAACAAATCAAGCTCAGTCCTTCCGTTAATAATTCCCGCAGGAAGTCCAAGAAACCTGATGACTCATGTTCTCAGTTCCCATCGTCACGCTCGACCGCTGTGGGTACAGTTCCAACTCTCAAGCGAGCCATGACGTCTCATTACTTTATGGAACGATGACTTATGTGATCGGGCAGCTAACCCGCGACTTCAGATTTTGGATTTAGACTTACAGTGAATGTTTTTTGTTGCGTGGCCATTACTCGGAACTAACGGTGCCATCTTGATTTTTAGGGTTCAGCACCTCAAAAGGAAAAAGGTACCCACCCACCCTTATAGGATCAGTTTCTTGTCCGTCTGTCTGTCTGTGAAAAGCCTTTTTATTCAGGAACGCGTAAAGGTGTCAAGTTGAAATTTATTTCGCTCGCGTTAATTTAGAATTTGTCAATCAATTTGAGTTTTACTCTGCTTGTAATTCAATCATGATTCCAAAGACACGTGGCGCCATCTATGAGAATAATAACTTTATTGTTGTTTTTTTCTCGGGAACAGTACTTTTTTTCTGGATGAAAGGTACCCTATGTCCGTTTCTGTACACCTGACAACGTATATGCAAAATTTCAGGATGATCGGTTCAGTGGTTTAGGCGTGAAAAGATAACAAACTTACTTTCGTATTTTATAATATTAGTAAGAATACTTGGGTCTACGGTCTTTTTCAGCTGTGAAAAATCAAACTTCTAAGTCCAGCGATCAAAGATATGACCGTTTATGTCGCATATTTTGCCGTAGGTACCTTCAGAAGTCCTCGGCACCCTTGGGCATGGCTCAGTAGTCAAAGGCGCAAGAAAACTAGGTCACAGAGACCCCTGCTACTAAAATTAGATGCATTGAAATAGACTATATGAGGGAAACCGTACTCCCGTCAGTTTGCCACCCCTCATTATGAAAATAGTCTACATATGGGGGTGATAATATAATGTAAATGGAGCGCAAGGACCCTGAGAAGACAACCCCGCTGCCACATAGCAGACTGGCTCTATGTATGTACTGGCTTTCATCATGATCTGCCTGCCTTTTCTCAACTACGTTGCGGTCGGTGCTTCCAGTCTAACCAGTATTTTACATGGAGCGATTGCCTATCTGACCTCCACAGCCCAATTAGTACTAGGTATTACGATACCCCTTGGTAAGACTGGTTGTCAGACTTTCGGGCCTCTTGACTACCTGTAACGACAGCCGGGAGCAACGGCTTAACGTGCTTTCCGAGGCACGGAGGAAACTCGGTATGTAATGGCTAGTCACCCATCCACGGACCAATCCAGGGAAGCGCGGCTTAACCTGAAGATTGACCCGAGCTGATGTTAATATTTAGCCAAGAACTCCTATGTACTGGGTTTATGTATGTAAAATACAAATCCTTTTTAAACAATTCAAAAATATTATGAGATAATTATATTAAATTCTCAAGCCGACATATTTTTCAAATACTAACTCATTCCAAAACAAATAACTGTTCCATTGCATCTCACTAAATAGTTAGAGATCTTCAATAGCAGTCGATTAG
The DNA here is from genome assembly GCA_905163415.1 of Noctua fimbriata. Classification (NCBI taxonomy): domain Eukaryota; kingdom Metazoa; phylum Arthropoda; class Insecta; order Lepidoptera; family Noctuidae; genus Noctua; species Noctua fimbriata. The sequence goes on from LR990951.1 coordinate 1,569,190, forward strand.
GAAGATCCTTCTAAATCTTTCAGATCGATTGCTAGTGTGTTACGCAATCGAGAGACAGCTTTATATGGCCAAAAATACGTATGACATACATAAACTGTCGCCTTTTCCCCATGGGGGGTGGACAGAAACCACAGAAAGCCACCTGCTACGATCTTTACATACATTCATTCATTCATTATTAAAAAATATCTCATAACGTCATAGTTACCAAGTAATATCATTAAGTTCCTCATTTAAGGATATACAACATTATTTGTAGTATATGCGAAACCTGAATATAGTTTGTTCAGAATAAGTAACTGAATCGATTCCAATAATTTTTAAAACATGTTATATTTTTTCCCAAAAATATTTAAAAAAGTTAAAAGTTGGAAACCGAGCGACTTTGAGTAGCTATCGCAATAATTTAGGTACCTACTGCCAAATTATTATTATCAATGAGCTCAAGACGACGCTGGAGGCGCGCCCTGCGTGGCCACGATTTTGTGCGGGCAACTCGATAACAAAACAAGCTTATAACTTTGTGATTTTTCATGAAACAGTTTTGAAATTTTGTACATACATTCTTTACATAAAAATACTAGACACGTGTATCAGGTTTCGCATATACTAAAACTAATGTTGAATACAGCCAATATTGATAAGTAATAAATTATTAATTTACGTCATAATAATACGCACTTTGGGTGACGGGTTTATACGGAAAAAACTGGCCCGCCATAATAAATACCTACGTATAGTATTTCCATGACGTGTCTAAAACTTACATTTTATTTCATTTTCCTTGTGCAAATAAAATACCTAAGCAATTCCCTTGCGGTTACCTACATATCAGAAATCGGTTAAATGGTGCGATAGTAAAAAACATTATAAAACAAGAATGACGAATGAAAAGCTGTTTGAAACTGTGAATCATTATTTTAATCATTTATTAAAATCAAAATCAAATCAAAATCATATATTTCAAATAGGCCAATTACAGGCACTTTTGAATTGTCGAAACAAAGACAACAATGTAATGTAGCTACAGTCCCAGTCACAAGGCATAAAAACTGTGAAAGTACTGTAGTTGCCCATTCCCTAGCGTAGATCTCTATGGAGAAGAACGGGCAAGAAACTCCATAGACACTCTTTTATTTACAAGGTGTCAGGTGTGTGTGTTCCTCCGTGCCTCGGAAAGCACGTTAAGCCGTTGGTCCCGGCTGTCATTTGTAGATCTTTGACAGTCGTTAGGTAGTCAGAGGCCCAAAGTCTGACAACCAGTCTTACCAAGCGGTATCGTATTACCCAGTACTAACTGGGTTGTGGAGGTCAGATAGGCAGTCGCTCCATGTAAAATACTGGTATTCAGCTGCATCTGGTTAGACTGGCAGCCGACCCCAATATAGTTGGGAAAAGGCTAGGCAGATGATGATTTACAAGGTGTCAACGGACCCTTCACGAAGCCGTCAACCAAGCATTCTGTTCAAACTAAGTAACTTTACGCAAAAATAATTGCTGGGAACGCACTCAAAACATTGTGCTGATGGATGGATTGAATAGTACGGGGGTCGTGAAGGTGTTTAAAGTAAAAATCTTACATTAAAAAATACTTGTGAAAAAGTTGGAACTTTAACCCCCATATCTCCGTAACTAGAAGATTCCCAGGTATGGTCTAAACCAAAAAAATGTTTGCAATGACGGGGAGAACTTAGTGCCTTTCGGTTTTGTTAAGGGTCTTTATATAAGGTCTAACTATTCATACACGAAATATTTTCAGAGAATCATCTAACGGCTATAACGAAGCCGTTTTAAGAGTTTTTTTTTTTTATCTGTGTATATTTTTTTATAAAAAATAAATAATTTAAAATTACTTGGCCTACAAAATAAATACTGGCTCCTTATTTTTTTTTGACGGTTGGCGCAGTAGCTGAGCGATTGACTGCTGCGCTCCGTGTCGCGGGTTCGATTCCCGCACAGAACCAATATTTGTATGGCCTACAAGTATTTGTTCCGGGTCTGGCTGTTTGTGTATGTGAGTTTAAATGTTTGTAAACGCACACACGATACAGGAGAAATTCCTAGTGTGGGGCAATGTTTGTAAAAAAAAAAAACACTCAGATATTTTTTTTTTTTTCGTTGCTATGGCGACTTTACTACTTATAGAAGTTACTCTTAAAATATTTCGTGTATGAAAAGATAGACCTTATATTAATTAGGTACTAGCTGTTGCCCGCGAACTTCATCCGCGTGAATTATCACTACATAGTATAAAACAAAGTCGCTTTCTCTGTCCCTATGTCCCTTTGTGACATAGGGACAGAGAAAGCTTAAATCTTTGAAACTACGCAACGGATTTTGATGCGGTTTTTTTTAATAGATAGAGTGATTCAAGAGGAAGGTTTATATGTATATATTGCACCCGTGCGAAGCCGGGGCGGGTCGCTAGTTATAAAAATATTACGTTCCTTTTTTGAATCGGATTTTGTTACAATTTCAAGGGTTTTAATTTTATTGCACGGTACCCTAACTCTTTTTCTAAAATAATTCTAGTCTTTTAAATTTTTGTCTGTCTGTCTGTTCCGGTAAATCTCCGAAACGGCTGGACCGATTTTGACGGGATTTTTTCTGGAAAATTTTTGATGTTATTAATAAGGAATAGCTTAGGCTTTTATTTTAGAAAAATTTAAAGGGGTCCATGAAAAAAAAAAATATGAAATTGTTAACAAAATCCGATTCAAATAGGGAAATTATATTAATTACTAGCTGACCCGCGCAACTTCGTCTGCGTTCGGATTTTCCCCGTTTTTGCAATCTTTTTCATAAATGCTCCGCTCGTTTTGGTCGTAGCGTGATGTTGTGTAGCCTATAACCTTCCTCGATAAATGGGCTATCAAACACTAAAAGAAGCGCGTTCAAGCAAACAAACAAACAAACAAACAAACTCTTCAGCTTTATAATATTAAAGTATAGATAATAATTTCACCAGACGAAGTTCGCGGGCATAATCTATTTAACAATATTGTAGAGTTTCATGATAAATTAATGTAGACTTATTTATTTATTCGACTGGAGAATACACACAATTTTTAATTTAATAATGAGACTAATTGGAATTTATGATTATTTATTTTACCATTGACTGTAGAAATTACTCCATATTCTGACATTTGTAATTTTTGTTTTTATTTTATTTTTTTATTATTTATCATCATTCTATTAATTTTGACATACCTACCAAATAATTTGTGTTTATTCTCTCGCATGATTCAAATTTTTTATTTTATTTGGATGCAACCATATATTTGTACGCCTCTTGGCATAACATAGCGACCTATCTTTAATTTAAGAACTGTATTCAATACCTATGTTACACAAATAAAATGATTTTGATTTCAGCATTTTACATTGGGTAGTACACACGTCGGCACATGAAGCTGTACATTTCCAGTATAACTTGGCCTCGCTTTGTACAGATTTCCTATGCAATGAGAGATCCGCATAAACTGGTTTTGTAAAGCTTGATTGGCCGTCGTACGTACATAATACAGGAAAAACGATTACAAAGGTATGTACTTCGTTTTAAATATAGGTAGTTTAGGAAGGTAATATAAACACTGATATACGTTCTATGTTTTTATCCTTATAACATTATAAATTATTATTTAGAGATGTCATGTAACATATTATCACGAATTTTAATTATTCGCGTGTTTGCGACAATTAGTTAAGGAGGTGGCGGGACGTGAGAGGGAAAGAGCCTCACGTCCCAACCGCCGCAGGAGACGCCCTAGGCGTCGGGGGTCACGTGGTGGCTCCCGGCCACCGTAGGCGCGGGCCTGTGGATGGCGAGTTATGGGCTAGCTCGCCGTCCGGCCGTCTTATGACGACAGGCCGTGTCGACGGCGCGTTCGTGTTCCACGCGCGCCTCAAAGAGATGTCAGCAACCACGTAGGGGTCCGCATGGGCCGATGCCTGCCAGGGCTGCGGGACTGTTCGAAAGAGATACCGCGGTAAAAAAAAAGGAGGTGAAGAACTAAGGAAAACACTAATTTTACTAATACCTTTGCTTATCAAAAACAAAGAACTGTTTACATAATAAAACCAGGTTATTCATGAGTACAGTCGCTGATAAGAAATTAAAGTAGATAAAGCTACTTATCGTCGATTATATTATAAAGTACCATTGATTTCAGTACATCGACCGATTAGACGATTATGTACCTTATACAACATTATTTTTAGTATATGCGAAACCTGAATATAGTTTGTTCAGAATAAGTAACTAAATCGATTCCAATCATATTTAAACCATGTTATATTTTGTCCCAAAAATATTTAAAAAAAGTTATAAGTTGGACACCGAGCGACATTAAGTACCTATCGCAATAATTTAGGTACCTACTGCCAAATTATGTTTACCAATGCGCTCAAGACGACGCTAGAGGCCCGCGCGTGGGCGCGTTGCGTGGTGACCACGCTTTTGTGCGGACAACTAGGTAACAGTACAAGCTTATAACTTTGTGATTTTCCATGATACAGTTTTGTAATTTTGTACATAGATTCTTTACATAAAAATACTAGACTCGTGTATCAGGTTTCGCATATACTAAACTAACTACTAACTTTGTGAAGTATGGAAGAAGAAGACATACTATGCCGACCATAAATAAATATGGATAAGGGCAGGATAATGAGGAAAATGTTGATGGCTATAAGAGTAGAGGAAGACTTAAAAACGATGAATGGACTGTGTATAGGATGATATGGCTAGAAAGGAGGTGACTGCTGAGATGACGAGTAATAGAGAAGTATGGAAGAAGAAGACATGCTGCGCCGACCCATATAAATTGGATAAAGAGCACGAGAATGATTACTACGGAAGCTACTAAGCAACTAGCGGCGGCCGGTAAAGACAAACCGCATGAACGTTTTATTTTACGTTCTACTTAAAGAATTACATCGCTGGTCTATTGGTCGCAAGAGCGACTGCTGAGCATGAGGTCCTGGGTTCGATTCGCAGGTCAAGCAGTGTTATTGGTTTTTTTGCAGCCACGGAGTCTGGATATGTGCCCGGTTGAGGCAATAACCTCGCCCCCTATTAAATGGGACTTATTCGCATAACTGGCGAAATTCAATGGAAGCGTGTTACTCAATTACATCATCACATTAAGTCTAGCAATTCCCTAGCTTAGATAAACAAACAGACAAGCGTGCTACATTACAGTACATAATTACATGTGTTATGTTAAGAGCAATGCACTCTGACTCACAGTATTCAACTTAAGTGTTAACATAAAACATTAACCGAAAATGTTTATGCTATGAATACAGCTTGGCTGGAAATCGGAACAGGCGTCGAAACGCGATCAATTGTTTTTTTTTTTTGTGTTAATAATGTGCGTGTATGACCAGCACACGTAGCATGATCACCGCAGAAACGGGTTATATCGACGGAAGAATCGACAAAATGACCAATCAACAAAACACATGTCATTTTGTCGATGCTTCCGTCGACAAAACCTGTTTCTACGGTGGTCATGCTACCGCGTGCAGCCCCCGTAGTATGACTACCGTAGACAAGGATTTCTTTGACGGAAGAATCGACAAAATGACAGATTGTGTCGACACAATGACAGATATCTTTGCACTATCTGTCATTTTGTCGATTCTTCCGTCAAAGAAATCCTTGTCTACGGTGGTCATGCTACGGGGGCTGTATGTAAGGATCGTAGCAGGTGGCGTTCTGAAATTGTGCGTGAAATGGTAAAAGTGAGTTCATAGTATGTTTTATTTGCGTCGTGTCATGAGGTCCTAGGTCCGATTTCGACATCGAGTAAAGAGTTACTGGAATTTTTCATTCAGTAGCATTCTGTGTAAAGGATGATATAGCTAGAAAGGTGGTGTCTGATGAGATGACGAGTAATAGAGAAGTACGGAAGAAGAAGACATGCTGTGCCGACCACAGTTAAATTGGGATAAGGGCCGGAGAATTATGATGGCATAGAATTGTCCCCAGGACTTAAAGTTGATTGGCGAAATGTGGGTGTATTAGATACACATCTGCCTAACCATTAGAGGATTACGGGCGTGGTGTTATGAATATGGCATTACTGAAAATCGGAACAGGCTGGCTTGAAATTCGACGCATTCAATTGTTTTTTTGGTTACATAAAATTGTTTTATTTCGTGATTAATGATGGATGGGTGACAATCTTTACGTGGTACAAAGACCTTTCAAGCTTCGGAAAGCATGGTGAGCTGGTCCCGGCTGTCTTTTGTGGTTGAGGACATGGTTGGCGCAGTTAAGCGATTGGCTGCTGCGCTGCGGGTCGCGGGTTAGATTCCCGCACGGAACAAATATTTGTATGGCTTACAGGTAGTTGACATCTGGTTATACTCGCACCGATGTCCTATAAGCTTGGTGATGATGTTCCAAAGTAAAGTCATTATAGACCGACAGCTTCTGAGTGCTCGCGAAGGTATCAATTGAAATGGAATATTCTGAAGGTTGATCACGTATTGGTTCAATTAGTATCGTAATACCTACGTCGATTATGGTTATTTTAAAGTAAATAACCTGTGGGATATTTTTAGGACTTTGTGGACGCTTTGGCGATTCTCCCAATGCACCGCGCTCCGTCGCGTAGCGAGGGGCCGCAGATTTTAATATTAAACTTGTTCTGTCACTTATGGGATATCTTCCGTGATTGTTCATTGTTTTGAGCTCCCGATATTTTGGCGCTGTTGCAAGCGCCATGATAGCGGGTTGACTGGAGAATGCGGGTGGATGGAAAATAAATTGTTAAGAGCAGACAAATCTATCTACCCTCTTTCTTTGTCTTTTGCTACGCGCACTACTGGAACTCGACACTAAGTCACGGCAAAACACACTAACAGTATCACCAGGTTTTTTGGAGTCCTTATTGCGATGCCGGCTGCTATTTGCAAGTGTTTGTACAAGTTTAGTTGTAATAATATTGTACACTGACGCATTATCAGTGTGTTATACAAATTCAGAAACTTGCGTACAATGTCGCCTTTGATGGGGCAAGGCGGAGGACTCATTAAAACGCTCGGTCTATACTAATAAATTTGTAATTCCGAAATATAGCTCTAATGGGATCAAATGATTTAATAATGGCACTCATCTTTGTTTTTCTATGAAACAGCTAGTTTAATTTTATAATTTTCATAACTTTTTACATAATATTCAAATTAATGCAAAACTCGTAGCGCTGTATGTTTTATTGGCGTCATATGGACCAATTTGAATGTTATAAAACATCTTTTTGCAATATTCAAAGACAACTTTAATTTTAATATCATGTCATGGTCGGAACAAAAACCCAGATTCAAGAAATATCGAGTTATTTCTCAATTTCAAAGATAATTCCTTTCCTCAATTCTAAAATCTATCGAAAATCTGCAATTTAAGATCTGACATTTTAATTGTATTCGTTTGATTCCCAGGCAGGCGCATTACTTTGTGTAATTTATTTCATCAGCACTGCTCTCAAAACGGTGAAGGAAAACATCGTGAGGAAACCGGCATGTCCTAGAACCAAACATTCGAAGACATGTGACATCTACCAACCCGCACTGGGCCCGCGTGGTGGATTATAGCCCATTCCCTCTTATAGAGAGGAGGCCTGTGTCCCAGCAGTGGGAACATTATAGGCTGACTATGCTATGCATTTGATGAAATCCTCTTGAAATAACTTTTTCAAATAGAAGCCATTTTCCTCCTCTCTAATATTTTGGTTCACAAATCATAATAGTTGCTGAACATAGGATATGTTGGCAGATTTTTATCTTTTATGGGGACTCCCTTTAATTTTTAATTTAGTTATAGCGTAGCGCATGGCTAAATAATAACAGCCGCTCGGGGTCGATGTTCGAGGTTAAGCCGCGCTTGCCTAGGTCGGTCTGTGGATAGGTGACCATCTGTTACACACTGAGTTTCCTCCGTGCCTCGGAAAGCACGTTAAACCGTTGGTCCCGGCTGTCATTTGTAGATCTTTAACAGTCGTTACAGGTAGTCAGTGCCCCGAAAGTCTGACTACCAGTCTTAGTAAGTATGTTACCCAGTACTAACTGGGTTGTGGAGGTCAGATAGGTAGTCGCTCCATGTAAAATTTTGGTATTCAGTCACATACGGTTGGACTGGACTGGCCAGCGTTGCCAGATTTTTTTTTGCCAAGTCGGGATTTTGAAACTTTTTGAGTGAAAGCGGGAGGGACATAGTAAAAAAACGCATATTATTAATCAGAAGTTTTTAAATATTTATCTTTTTATTTGAATACAAATTACGTTTGCGTGACAATAGATAGCAAAAATAGCCATAGAAAATGTATTTTAATAAAAATGTAATATTTTAAATCAGATTTACTCTATCGTTAAATAGTTGAGTCTTATTCGTCTTCTGAATAAAAAAAATAAAAACGGTCGAGTTATCCCCGAAAAGCGGAACTGAGCATGTCCCGCGCGGGACATTCAATTTTGATTTAAAATCGGGACGTCCCGCCAAAATCGGGACGTCTGGCATCGCTGCAAAGCCGACCCCAACATAATTGGGAAAAGCCAGAACAGATGATGTTGTTATAGCCACAATTTAACTGGAACTTTCAAAATTATAAGTTTAATTAATATAATGTTTAAATATGAAAGTTCCTAATGATCTCTGTAAGTCAAAATTATTAGATAAATAATAATAGATACTCTACAATATTAGTTTTAAGTTATCTTGCTGCGCCCTAACAGGGTCATGTACTCACTTGTTTAAGCTTAGCGTGTAAAATTGGTTGTGTACATAGTGGATTAAAAAAAAAAAAATTAATAAATAATACTAGACTTGAATATTTCAACTTTTTACAAGTTGGACCTATTCCGTTTCAAGAGATACAGTCCTGTGACACACGGAAGGACAGCCAGCGAAGTCTTATTAATAGCGTCCTGTTGGCTTTGGGTGTGAAAATCTAAAAACTATAAAAAATTATAGTCAAATCTTCTGTTAAATTCAAGGAACTTTTTTTTAAATTAATGACATTTTCCTCATTTCTAAAATATTATTTTCGTAAATAAATCACAATAGCTGACATAGGATATAATTATGGTAGCAGGTTTTAATCTAGCACAGTTGGACCATCATTGGTTATTTTTTATTCATTTTTGTACTCTACAGGGTGTAACAGAAAGGGTTTAGTCATATGAAAGGATATGCTGCAGACCATCAAACTGATCAACTTCCTCCATGGGTCCAATATCGCAAATGCGAAAAAATTATCAGCTGTCCCATACTAAATTTCAATACCTACTCGACCCAAATGTATGGGACAGCTGATAATTTTTTCACATTTACGATAATGGACCCATGGAAGAAGTTGTTCAGTTTGATGGTCTGCAGCATATCCTTTCATATGACTATACCCTTTCTGTTACACCCTGTATGGGCAACTACAGATTTTTTAATCATATTTCATAGTTAGCCCCTTATTCAAAATTACATAATGTTGTCCTATTTAAACCAAAGATTGAATACTAAGAATGCCTTCTGGCATGAAGACCGCCTATGTACCAGTACTGTACATGAAGTTTAAATCAATAAATGGATTCCGTAGTTTTACTAAAACTATGGAATCCATTTATTTATTTATTATAATATTCTATACAGAAAATGGGAAGACGTGAAAACAAAAATTACTAAGATGAAGATGGCCATTATATGCTCAAAGAGCAAAAAACTATGAAATAATGCCCTATTTCATGATAATATGATTTCCAAAATACCATGTTCGTAACAACATGAAATTGTGTTCAATCAGTAGGGTCATTTTTACTATCAAATGATTAGATTGTTGTTTCAAGCACATTTTACTTTAAATATACTATCATAGAATTATGGTGACATTTATTGATTGATGACAAAAAAGCTTTAATAATTTTTAACTTGCAAAAATTTGCCGAGATTAAAAATAAATAAATGAAATAAAAATTAATATCTACCACTCACCTCATCATGCTCAGTCTGCAAATCCTCCAAACTCTTACAATTCTTCAACGTATTCAATGTTCCATACATGTTACGTCTCGAAAACTTTATATCCTCATCGGAGCACGGCACATCGTAAATATGTTCGTCACTTTCGATGTAAAACTTCGAATTTCTCACTCCACATTCACAGTTCAGATGACATTTAAACCTACCGTCTTTTACTTCATTTATTTTGCACTTTACACACTTAGAATCCTCTGAAATATTCGGATCTATATTTTCATTGATACACGCACAGCATGTCTTTGAATTTTCTTCAGCGTTTAGTTGTGTATATGGAAGACTAGATGTAGAATTGTTGGTGATGGCACAGTTAAGAGAATTCAGGCAACGGGAGATCGGATCAGGGTTTTGGTTTGGTAATAAAGTACGGTTGGTTATGTCCAAGATTTCAGTACATAAGTAATGTATCTCTTTCGGCTTTTTCACTATGTCTACAGTCCCTTCGCGCTTTTGCAGTACTTTTTCAAGCTTTTCCAGCATTCTTTTTGCTTCTTTCTTTTGTTGTTCGCTGTTTTCAGGGATAGTTGGGACTTTGAAGATGCGCGGAGGTTTAGCGGGCGGTGGGCCTGCAGGCAGGGGTTGTTTTAAAGCCTTTTTCAAAGTGTCTGTTAGTTTTAAATGAGGGTTTTTACGTTCAAGCCTTATAGTCTCACTGGAATCACAAAATTCATCCATAGCCTTGAGATTTGTTAAGAGAGTTTTTTCCGGAGATTTGTCCTTCTCAGATTTCTCAAATTGAGACATGAGACGTTTAATCTTGCCAGATTTATCCTCTTCTACATTTTCAGTCTCAGAACTAACACCACTATCTGTCATGGCCTCTTGCTTTTCATTTTCTTTTCGTTTCGGTTTGATAACTGTCGCGTACTGGTCTAAAATATGTTGAGGAACTTCAGCGTCTGGTATTGAATCAAACTGGCTTTCAACTTCACTCACCTGCCCAACAATCTCAGTGTAATCAGTCTGCGGAACAAAGTTTTCTTTCTTCATCTGCTCCTCCAAAAAGTTTCCCAGTCTTTTGAGTCTGTCTTTGCTCAATTTCCTCTCCATCTTGAAAGAAAAATCACTTGTTTCAGATCGACCGTTGCAGCTACCGTGCCGTTTGGGACTCACTATTTTTTGACTTTTGTCACAACGAAATGCATGGCTCCTATACAATTTTTTGCCTGGATCACTGATTTGTCGGGACAGAGAATTTTTCGTTTCACTAGCACTCCGCTTTACTTCAGTTTTACTGTATAAATAACTGGTGTTAGGTTTAGGCGTCCATTCGTCACTAGCCTCTGATTCATTCCCGATATTATCCTGTTTAAATGATAGTTCGTAATCGATTTGACCGTTTTCCTTTCCATAATTTTTTGCAATAACATTCTTTTGTCTGCACAATTGATTTTCAACACGATTCGGAATATCGCTGTTCAAATTCTCGAATTTACTTTTTATTTCTTGCACTCTGTTCTTTGCTGATATCATTTCGATGCATAGTACATTTTTATTGGCGCAATTATTTACTCACTACGATTTTTAGTAGCTTTATAGCTAAACGCTAACACTGAATCACTTTTAATGCACCCATTTTGTAAATTTTATTAAAAGAATAAACAATATACAGACAGCTTGTTTTTTTTTTTCAAAACACAGTTCAAAGCACTGGCAGCTGTAATAACGGACTGATTATAAACTGTGTTATCTCAAAAATGCGCGTTATAGTAGGAAGTTGCACGACACAGTAGTTTTAATTGCGAAAGTGGAACGTCAATTGTTATTTTACTCGGTGTTAACTATTTTGAAACACAATGCACTTGACAGAAAGTTTACATAAACAGTTGTTCGTTCGCGACGAGCGAGGCCGAAGCATGGCACATTCGGTATTGCCAGACGTAAGAAAACTTTACCCTCTGATTATCTATTTTAGGAGAAAGTGATAATATTTTGTCCCACTACACTATTTTTGTTCAGTATGAATCACAACTTTATCTACACTTGTCATATTTTTCAGGCAATTAAATCACTTCTATTTAATTTGAAAACACAAAATTGTACTTAATAAGTAATACGACTAAACCTAATCTGCTGAATCCGGCAGTATAGTACATTTTGTAGTTTTTTTTTCCTTGACAACAGCTGTCCTTATTAAATACTGTGTAATGATTCAGTTAAATGACTAACAGTGGTTTCATTACTTTACATAGATACTCATTGTAGTAATACCTACTAATAATTATTAGCCCAACTACCAGTAGCTTGGACCCTGCTCCTGACACCGGCGAGTCACTAATTCATAGGTATTTTTAATATTGTTTATTAAAAAAAAAAAAAAAATATTTAAACCACTGATTAAAGTAAATAATTAATGTGGTACTAGAAATATACGAAAAAAAACACTAATTAATTAAGTAGGTAGCTACGGTGATTGAGAAGGCGGAAGCTAAGTACCGTGCCTATTAATAGTTTTCCCTGTTTGTATATATAAAACAGATGGTCTTCTCATCAATGAAATAGTGACGAAGGTGTTTTAGATGACAACAAAGACTCATAAAAGGAGAATTAATGTGGGCCAGTGATTCATAAACGTATTATAATTATTTAAAAAAAAGAAAATGCTTACCTTTGCAGATGCACGAGTGTTATTAGCAGAAACAGATAACGATAATGAATTAATCAAACCAAGATAAAGTTATTTTTCCTTATCTCTACTTTAATCTCAAAAAATACTCGGTATGAAGTCATATTATTTTATTTAAAATAAAGTCAACAGAAAATCTAGAAAAATATAGCAATGAAATGCTGTAACTACTGTACACTAAAAGGTGATGGTCTCTACGAATTTCCCCATGTAAAGATAAAATCTCCCTGAATCGGGAGATATTTTTTTTATCAAGATAACGAGCAGCTGAGATTCTTGAACCGGTCGGATATTCACATTTGCGTCCGTACTAACCGTAGTAACTTGTTTTCTTAATGCAACGAACAAAGTTTCAGAAAACTCTCAGTTTGATTGATAAAATAATACTATTCTCACAAAAAAAATAATAATAAGGGATTTATGTCATTTTAGTTTATTTAGTTTTTAACAAGTTTTAAAAAAATAATTTCATAAGATATCCGAACATATTTCTGAATGACTTTTGACAAGTAAAAGATTACCTTTAAATTATTTTTTTTGTCTAATAAGTAATCGTTGTGTGAAGATTAACTTTTTACAAAGTATAATTGCAATAATAAAATTGCAAGTATTTAAAACATCGTAAATAAACTTAATTCAAAATATTGCCATCTAGTAGTCAGTAGTTGAACTTCTATGGAGGGGCAATGGCTTGAAATAGTTTGGCTATATGTCAGTAGATGCCGCTTTTAGGTTAAATCAGAGATGAATAATAATTCTCGTTGTGTTCAGATTAATTTTTCGCAATGTATTATTACAATTATTATTTTAAAAAAGCAAATTATTTCAAACTTCGTAAAAAGACTCTTTTCAAAATATTGCCATCTAGCGGTTAGTAGCTGAACTTTTATAGAGGCAAGTTTCAACGAAGATGTTGTTCGACGTAAAAGGTGGCACAGGTATGAAATAGTTTGGCTTTATGTCACTAGATGCCGCTTTTAGGATAAATCAGAGACGATCTAGCTGTGAAGGTCTGAATGCTTCTTGAAAACTAGAAAAAAGTCTCGCTGCAACTGTACCTAGTCATGTAATTCGTAGTTCTGAGATTCTATTCCAGAGTTGAGTTGCTTGGTAGCAGCCAGAGCCCGGAGTCCAGATTTGTGACTGGTTAATTGTTGGAATATTGTTTGAAAGTAGCGCCGGTGACTGAAAAGTTATGTAGTAATCGGTGGGCTTGGTATGGCCATGTAAAGCGGAGAGAATGAATGTATAAGAGTAAAGGAAGACCAAAAAGACAATGGATGGACTGTGTGAAGGATGATAATGGCAAGAAAGGATGTGTCTGATGAGATGACGAGTAATAGAGAAGTATGGAAGAAGAAGACATGCTGCGATGACCCCGAATAAATTGGGATATAAGGTAGGATAATGATAATGATGATAATGCAACACCTCGATGCAATCTATACTAATATTATAAACAGGAAAGATTTTTTTGTTTGTTTGTTTCTTTGTACCGAATAGGCTCCGAAACTACTCGACCGATTTGAACCACTTTTTCACCAATAGAAAGCTAAATTATCAGGAAGTAACATAAGCTATAATTTATTTTAAAAAAAATAGAGATTCTTAAGAAAATTGCAATAATGTAACCCAAAGTAGCAAAATTTTGCCAATAAAATTCATAATTTGGCGTGCGCTGGGAAAACTATTGATGATACTTAAAAATTATGTACTACATAATTAAAGTACTTATTATTACCTACAAAAAAGTCCGCAAGGGAATATATCTAACTATCATAGTTTAGTCACAATAGCCGCTTTTGTGTTCTAAAATTTAATTAGTTCGCCGCACCGCGCCGGTAGCAACAAAAGTTGGTTAAATTCGTATCGCAGTATTAATTATTATTCGACGTGTACTTATATAATTTTATGTATTAAATAATATTATTTTTAATGTATGCGAAACCTGAATATAGTTTGTTCAGAATAAGTAACTGAATCGATTCCAATAATTTTTAAACCATGTTATATTTTTTCCCAAAAATATTTTAAAAAGTTAAAATTTGGACCCGAGCGACTTTGAGTATCTATCGCAATAATTTAGGTACCTACTGCCAAATTATTATTATAAATGAGCTCACTTGAGCTCGCTTGAGGCACGCGCTACGTGGTGACCACGTTTTGGTGTGGACAACTAGGTAACAGAACAAGCTTATAACTTTGTGATTTTTCATGATACAGTTTTGGAATTTTGTACATAGATTCTTTACATAAAAATACTAGACACGTGTATCAGGTTTTGCATATAAAAACTAATGTTGTATATGACCATGAATAACTTTTTACATTGAAGTACTATATGTAATATAAGTACTATAGGCATGCTTCTTTTTTTTGTGAAAAGCTTATAATCTCAAAGTTAGTCCCATTTAATATTGAAAAATCGTGTCTCGGCTCATTTCATGCACCTTGATGAGAACTTTCGACCTAGCTGGAGTATGACTGTCATCGAAGGTCTGACGATGGAGACGGAAGGCAGTTGCAAGAGGTCCTCAACAGTTCACAGCATTTATATTGTTATTGAACTCATTTCATACATCTTGATGAGAATTTTAGACCTGCCTGGAGTATGACTGTCATCGAAGGTCTGATGATGGAGACGGAAAGCAGTTGCAAGAGGTCCTCAACAGTTTACAGCAGCGTTATAGCGTCTCGGCTCATTTCATGCACCTTGATGAGAACTTTCGACCTAGCTGGAGTATGACTGTCATCGAAGGTCTGACGATGGAGACGGAAGGCAGTTGCAAGAGGTCCTCAACAGTTTACAGCGGCGTTATCGTGTCTCGGCTCATTTCATGCACCTTGGTGAAAACTTTAGACCTAGCTGGAGTATTACTATCATCGAAGGTCTGACGATGGAGACGGAAGGCAGTTGCAAGAGGTCCGCAACAGTTCACAGCATTTATATTGTTATTGGACTCATTTCATACATCTTGATGAGAATTTTAGACCTGCCTGGAGTATGACTGTCATCGAAGGTCTGACGATGGAGACGGAAGGCAGTTGAAAGAGGTCCTCAACAGTTCACAGCATTTATATTGTTATTGGGCTCATTTCATACATCTTGATGAGAACTTTAGACCTGCCTGGAGTATGACTGTCATCGAAGGTCTGATGATGGAGACGGAAAGCAGTTGCAAGAGGTCCTCAACAGTTCACAGCATTTATATTGTTATTGGGCTCATTTCATACATCTTGATGAGAACTTTAGACCTGCCTGGAGTATGACTGTCATCGAAGGTCTGATGATGGAGACGGAAAGCAGTTGCAAGAGGTCCGCAACAGTTCACAGCATTTATATTGTTATTGGACTCATTTCATACATCTTGATGAGAACTTTAGACCTGCCTGGAATATGACTATCATCGAAGGTCTGACGATGGAGACGGAAGGCAGTTGCAAGAGGTCCTCAACAGTTCACAGCTTTTATATTGTGTTTGGGCTCATTTCATGCACTTTGGTGAGAGCTTAAGAACTGCCTGGAGTATGACTGTCATTGAAGGTATGACGATGGAGACGGAAGGCAGTTGCAAGAGGTCCTCAACAGTTTACAGCAGCGTTATAGTGTCTCGGCTCATTTCATGCACCTTGGTGAAAACTTTAGACCTAGCTGGAGTATGACTATCATCGAAGGTCTGACGATGGAGACGGAAGGCAGTTGCAAAAGGTCCTCAACAGTTCACAGCATTATATTGTTATTGAGCTCATTTCATGCACCTTGATGAGGACTTTCGACCTAGCTGGAGTATGACTGTCATCGAAGGTATGACGATGGAGACGGAAGGCAGTTGCAAGAGAGGTGCTCAACAGTTCACAGCATGTATATTGTTATTGGGTTCATTTCATGCACCTTGGTGAAAACTTTCGACCTAGCTGGAGTATGACTGTCATCGAAGGTCTGACGATGGAGACGGAAGGCAGTTGCAAGAGGTCCTCAACAGTTTACTGCAGCGTTATAGTGTCTCGGCTCATTTCATGCATCTTGATGAGAACTTTCGACCTAGCTGGAGTATGACTGACATCGAAGGTCTGACGATGGAGACGGAAGGCAGTTGCAAGAGGTCCGCAACAGTTTACAGCAGCGTTATAGTGTCTCGGCTCATTTCATGCATCTTGATGAGAACTTTCGACCTAGCTGGAGTATGACTGACATCGAAGGTCTGACGATGGAGACGGAAGGCAGTTGCAAGAGGTCCGCAACAGTTTACAGCAGCGTTATAGTGTCTCGGCTCATTTCATGCATCTTGATGAGAACTTTCAGCTGAAGCATGACTGTCATCGAAGGTCTAACGATGGAGACGGAAGGCTGGCGAGGGAAGCCCTTATTTGGAAAAACATAAGTACAATATTTTAGCAATTAATGCAAATATTTCCGAGAAATTAAATTGTTGCCTACCTGAATCTGTACTATTTATCTATACTAATATTATAAAGCTGAAGAGTTTGTTTGTTTGTTTGCTTGAACGCGCTAATCTCAGAAACTACTGGTCCGAATTGAAAATATATTTTAGTGTTTGATAGCCCATTTATCGAGGAAGGCTATATAACATCACGCTACGACCAATAGGAGCGGAGCATTTATGAAAAAAGATTGCAAAAACGGGGAAAATCCAAACGCAGACGAAGTTGCGCGGGTCAGCTAGTAATATTATAAAGCTGAATAGTTTGTTTGGTTGAACGCGCTAATATCAGGAACTACTGGTTCGATTTGAAAAATTCTTTCGGAGTTGGATAGCCCATTTATCAAGGAAGGCTATAGGTTATATGTATAATATCACTCAATAACTAATAGGAGCGGAGCATCAATGAAAAATGTTGCAAAAACAAGGATTTTCTCTGTTTTTGCAACATTTATATATACAACATTATTTTTAGTATATGCGAAACCTGAATATAGTTTGTTCAGAATAAGTAACTGAATCGATTCCAATAATTTTTAACCATGTTAAATGTTTTCTTAAAAATATTTAAAAAAGTTAAAAGTTGGACACCGAGCGACTTTAAGTACCTATCGCAATAATTTAGGTACCTACTGCCAAATCATTATTATCAATGAGCTCAAGACGACACTGGAGGCGCGCGCTGCGTGGTGACCACGATTTTGTGCGGACAACTAGGTAACAGAACAAGCTTATAACTTTGTGATTTTTCATGATACAGTTTTGAAATTTTGTACATAGATTCTTAACATAAAAATACTAGACACGTGTATCAGGTTTCGCATATACTAAAACTAATGTTGTATATTTAGAGTACCTACTATTAAACTAATTAATATTCTTAATTATTATGAATAATTCACACAGCCATAACTTCCGCAAAAATAGGACATACCGCTAACAATTTTAACTACCGGCATATAACAGCCAATTATTAATAATTCAAGCTAAAATATACATCATAATAACAGTATTATTATGTAAATAAAGTAAGATATGATTAATAGTGTAGTCTTTTGATATTAGGTACATATTTATGTTGAAATGGATTATTATTAATCTTGTACGGATTATGTTGTTAGCAATTTATTGTTAATGCGTAGTAAAAGTTTTATTTTGGTCAGTTGGCAATTATTTCAACAGGCCGTGTCGACGGCGCGTTCGTGTTCCACGTGCGTCTCAGAGATGTCAGCAACCACGTAGGGGTCCGCATGGGCCGATGCCTGCCAGGGCTGCGGGACTGTTCGAAAGAGATACCGTGGCCCTGGAACACAAAGGGCAAAGAAGGAACATGGATGGGTTTTAGTTAGTACCTACAAGTCTGACACTCCCTTCCGCTCCGCCAAGAGCGACGGGTCATTTGATGATTTCCCATCCTAAAAAAAAGCCAGGAATCAGACACTGCTGGGTATAGCCCTCTCCTATTCCACCACTCGGTCAAAGCCTTACTCCATCGGCCATCTCCGCGTCTAGCCAGATGTCTTGCCCTGCCCCTTGTGTCGACACAATGACAGGTTTCTTTGCACTATCTGTCATTTTGTCGATTCTTCCGTCAAAGAAATCCTTGTCTACGGTGGTCATGCTACGGGGGCAGGTCCACTTGAGGCGTACCGCCCGGTCTCCGACGTGACTTTCATCCGACGGCGGATTTCGGTATCACGCACTTATTTACCTACTGTTAAACTGCTGAACCGATTTTAATAATTGACCTTTTCAATGCACGCGCGGGCCCTCCACGCCAAGCCGCAATTTCACCGCAAATACCTACAAAAAACGATTCCAAAAAAAACTATTTAATTGTTTAATTCGTGCCATGTCTCTTTACCAGTGTCGGAAAGATGGTATTGATTTGTTTTAGCTTTATTTGATTGATTTATTTTGATTTCATTTAATTTGATTTGTTTTATTTTGTTTTAATTTATTTAATTTAACTTAGTTTGATTGTATTGTATTTGGTTTTATTTTGATTCTATGTTATTTTATCGAATATTACTTGTCCATGTCTTCAGATTTCTATTTATTTATGTGTGGCAATGGATGTTATTTACCTGAAATAAATGAATTCATTTATTTATAGTGCACCGTGCATTTTTCATCACATATTTATGTCGGCGTACATGGCACGCGCTTGCTTGTCAAGTATATGTGCCAATGGCGTTGGAAAGGTTAACGAACCGTACTTGTTCTTCTTATCATTGCGATATTTTTCTGAGACCTTCTCGTTACGGGGATATTGATACGGCAGGCAGATGATGAAATGAAAGAGAAAAGAAAAAAAAATATCTGTCGCAGGGATATGACGTGCATACAAACAAAATAAATTAACGATAAGCATACAACGCATAACTAATATTATAAATACAACAGCCCCCGTAGCATGATCACCGTAGACAAGGATTTCTTTGACGGAAAATCGACAAATGACAGATAGAACAAAAAATCTGTCATTATGTCGACACAATGTGTCATTTTGTCGATTATTTCGTCAAAGAAATCCTTGTCTACGGTGGTCATGCTACGGGGGCTGATAGAGACAAGAGGAGCTCGTGGCTAAATAATAACAGCCGCTCGGGTCGATCTTTAGGTTAAGCCGTGCTTGCCTAGGTTGGCCTGTGGATGGGTGACCACCCATTACATACCGAGTTTCCTCCGTGCCTCGGAAAGCACCATAAGCGTTGGTCCCGGGTATCATTTGTAGATCTTTGACAGTCGTTAGGTAGTCAGTGGCCCAAAAAGTCTAACAACCAGTCTTACCAAGGGGTATCGTATTACCCAGTACTAACTGGGTTGTGGAGGTCAGATAGGCAGTCGCTCCATGTAAAATACTGGTACTTCATACGGTTAGACTGGAAGCCGACCCCAACATAGTTAGTAGGGAAAAGGCAGGCAGATGATGAACAGGACAGAAACAAAAAAAAAAAAGTTAACAGCTTGCACGTCGTAACTGCGCCAAGCAGGTTACCACTCATCGTGATGCTGTGCTATGAGGGGCCCACAGCCCAGAGCTGGTTTTCAGTGGTCACACGTGAAAAAACGTACGGAGGCCAAGACAGCACATACAACATAATTTTTATCATATGCGAAACCTGAATATAGTTTGTTCAAAATAAGTAACTGAATCGATTTCAATAATTTTTAAACCATGTTACATTTTGTCACAAAAATATTTAAAAAAGGCTACAAATTGGACACAGAGCGACACTAAGTACTGATCGCAATCATTGAGGTACCTACTGCCAAATTATTATTATCAATGAGCTCAAGACGACGGTGGAGGCACGTGCGTGGGCGCGCCGCGTTGTTACCACGTTTTTGTGCCGACAGCCAGGTAACAGAACAAGCTTACAACTTTGTGATTTTTCATGATACAGTTTTGAAATTTTGTACATAAATTATTTATATAAACTAACTAGACACGTGTCTCAGGTTTCGCATAAACTAAAACTAATTTTGTATATTATTTTGATTACAAAAAATAAGAAAATAAAATAAACAGTACTTGGATTGGAGCAGAAGATGATGATCTATAGTGTCTTGTCAATATAAATATGATAATGACGAAGTCTGTGCTGATAATGTTAATAACGTACGTGTTAATAACGTTAATAATGGGGTTGACAGCTGACAGCTGACAAGTAATCATTAAATGTGATTGTGCTCGTAACTTATTATTTTTTTAAATAGAATTCCCAATATTGAAACAGTGTATTCTACATAAAAGTGAAGATAGGCTCATAAAGAAGCTGTAACAGTGTTATCATTGTTTAAAAACCACTACTTAGCATATAAACATTGATCAAAATTTATAAGTGAACAATGACTATAAACTCAGTGCTTTAAGTTATACCAGTGCAGACACTCCAATTTTACAACAAGCTACAACTCTATTAACATTACAAACAGTTTTATTGTATGTCTTCTAAAAAGTGTTATACATAACTCAGAGCAACTCGTTATTTTAATTTTAATTTCAAAACAGTCGGTAATGCAGTCTAAAGAAATAGCGACATCTATCAGTGAGTAGCAGAACATAGTTGACATTTACATTGCGTTCAAATCATTCACTCTCACTACCGACTTGGAACAAAGCATTTTGGCACGTTTGTACTTGGATGTGTTGCCATAATAATTTTCAATTCACTAACTTTTTCTACTGACTTGGAACCAAGCATTTTGGCATATTAATATAAAAAATTTAATTTGGGAAAACACGCACAAAAATATAACGTCATTAAAATGAGTACGAAAAATGCCCGCAAGATGCCAGAGAAAGTTACTTGCTTTAAATGCAAAAAATCTGTCGAAATGAAAAAAACTGCCTTATGCTCAACTTGTAACAACCGCTATGAATTGGACTGCATTGGATACCCGGAAGGAACCTACCGGCTTCTGGACCATGAGTCTAAGAAAAAATGGAGGTGTACGACATGCATCAAGAATTCAAAAGCCTCTAATACATGCCACGTATCTAACATCACAACAAGGAAAAACCATCAAGCAAGCCGGTCTTCCCCGGAACAAATAGGCAAATATGTTGAGAAACACCAACAGATTGGAGCTGCACAGCCAACAACTCCAAATATGTTAGAAACACTAGACTCCCATATACTGTCTGAATACGAAACATCGCCTGAATCGTATAACACTCCTAATAAACTGTCTAAAAGCGTTGATGGGACAATATCTGAAACTTTAACTATTCTAGAGATGAGAGACTCAATAAAAGAAATCACACAAAAACTCGATAGCACCGAAAATGAACTTGAAAATACAATATTGGAAAATAACAATCTTCGTCAACAATTAAATAAGCTAACTGCAGAAATAAAAATGTTAAAAACACTCTGTCATTCTCCTACCATTGAAAACAACGCAGATATTATTATCAGAGGCAAAAAACAATCCCTACTACAACAGACTTTTTCTACACCCTCTACTCCACTTACTAGCAAAAGTAATGTAAGTGATAACAAAAGCATCAAAATTATGTTGCTAGAACAGAAAATTATAGGCTTACAACAAGAATTGGAACACGCACAGCAGCAGCTCATAACTTTCAGGAAGCAAATAGACGCACTCGAATACAATAACAACAACAACTATCAACAATCAAACATTGAGCATTTATCACTTGAGCGAGGACGACTACACGCAGACAACGATACATTGGCCCTAGAGCACGCCATGGGATCGACGACTCAACAGAAACCAATATTGGAAGAGACATATGTGAGTAAAGTATGTATAATTAGTGCTAATAATGTCAATAATATATTAAGAATAGCCGAAAACAATTTACCGAACGCCAAAATCTGTCACTACTGTATGCCTAACGCGGGTGCAGCGGAGCTTCTTGCATCATTGGACAAGAAATTAGTAGATTATACTATAAGTGACTTTTGTATAGTCCTCCTAGGCGAAAAAGACTTTTTAGAATCCAATAACTATGAAAAATTGGTTAATCACATAAAAAATAAAACTAAAAATGTAATGCATACTAATGTTATTCTATGTTCTCCTAATTTTAAACTTAATTGGAATGTTAACTTATTTAATACTAGAATAGAAGCTTTTAATAGACTTATGTACCAAAGTAATCAGATTTTTGAATATGCTTATATGTTTGATACCAACAAACATCTAGAATATAATCATAAAATGTTTTGTGAACACACAGGCAAAGTCAACAATAGGGCTATTGTAAATATTTTTCAGAACTTGTATCGTTATATACAGCTATTACTAAACTCTGAATATGAAAATAACTGTCTAAGTATGATCAATAGGCACGAAACCAGTAAAGTACAACAATTAAAACCTGGTACCATTCCTTACTACTTTAAAAAAAAGATAGTGTTGGATAGAGATACATTTTTTCGTAAATAAACATGTAAAAACTATAACAAATCTAAACGAATTGGCAGATAGTTCACTGAGTAATTGTTTAAATATCTTTCATCAAAATATGTGTGGCCTAAATAATAAGAAAGATGAGTTAGAAATATACTTAGATAGTTTGAGTAACCCTACAAATTACTTGTGCATTAGCGAGCATTTTCTTAACGAAGAACTAGTTCAGTTGCTAAATCTTTCAAAGTACAATGTTGCATCATATAATACCAGAGTAAATAAGCGGAGAGGTGGTACTATAATTTTAGCAGAATCAGATAGGGAATACGTGGAACTACCAATAGGCAAAAAATTATATAAAATGGATAGTTTTGAAATATGCTGTGTCAAAGATATTTTAACTGGCTTGTCCGTGTGTTGCTGTTATCGTACGCCTTATGATAAAAACTTAGACAATTTTATGGTCAGGCTCGAAAACCTATTAGAACATTTCTTTAACAAGAACTGTGTAATCTGCGGTGATTTTAATATTGACCTATCTACTGAAAATAAAAAAAGAAATGACTTGTTAAATCTATTGACATGTTACAACTTTAGACCTCTAATTAGTTCGACTACGTTCATTCGAAATGACTCACGATCTTGTATTGACAATGTCTTTACTAATTTGTCTGACGAATGCGTGATAAGTTGTGATGTCAACCATAATGGCTTAGCAGATGGACATGCAGGACTGCTTTGCAATACAGCTTTCAGAAGTAAGGAACTATGTAGGAATAAAAAAACCAGTAGTGTTCAAATTACCAAACGGATTTTCAATGCAAATACGAGAAGGAACTTTAGAAATGTGCTATTAAATCACGACTGGAGTGATTTTGGAATAAACTCATTCTTAAAACAATTCGAAGAAATGTTCACAAGCTGTTTTAGAAAGAGAAAACTGCAGGTGCACTTAAAGTGTAACGCGCAGCTGCGCTGGGTCACTAAGGGTGTAAGGGTTTCTAGCAAAATGAAACGATTCCTACATGCTGGCAAAGGGAATAGACAAAATGATACTATGATGGAATATAGCCAAAAATACATAGCTCTGTACAGGAAAGTAATAAATATGGCGAAAAAGTTATCAGTACAATCTGAATTAGCAAATTCAACGAACATTTCAAAGGATGTTTGGAAAATTATAAGCAAACATAGGAATAAGAGCGTAGAGAACAATAAAAAACTAATTTTAAAATCAAACAATATAATTGTATCAGAACCGTCACACATTGTAAATATCTTGTCCCGGCAGTTCCAACTTAATTCATCAACAACCGCAAGCACAGGAGCTGCCATGGATATCCTACGTAAAAGTGCAATAAGAGTAACTGATGACCTGGTCTTAGACCCTGTCACTCCCCTTGAAATATTCAAAATAGTGAAAAATATGGTTGACAAAAAATCTTGTGGCTATGACGACATAAATATATCAGTGATAAAGGACAATATAGATATTCTAGCGGAACCTTTAAGCATCTTTTATAACAAGTGTTTTGATGAAGGAATTTTTCCAGATCAACTGAAGATAGCTAAAATAATACCTGTACACAAAAAAGGCTCTAAAACAGACCCAAAGATGTACAGACCAATCTCATTACTACCTACTCATTCAAAAATTCTCGAAAAGCTAATTAAAACTAGATTACTCAGACATTTCAACCAAAATGGGGTGTTAAGTAGAAAACAATTTGGTTATCAAAAAAACGTTGGAACACAAGACGCAATATCGACTTTGATCAAAGACGTAGTGAGCAGATTGGATGACAAACAGAAAGTAGCTGGGCTTTTCTTAGATTTGAGTTCAGCGTTTGATACGGTGGATCATAAACTACTGCTGGAAAAACTTGAGCACTACGGTGTCAGGGGTAAAGTATTGGCACTTCTCTCATCATATTTAAAGAACAGGAAGATGTTCGTGGAGATTAACGCAGTAATGTCACGGACATATTACTCAGGTAAAAACTGTCCAACTGAAGAAACATACAAGTCCCAATTGTCTCCTGTTCACGCTGGCGTGCCACAAGGCTCCATACTGGGTCCGATATTCTTTATCGTGTTTGTAAATGACCTTATACAACATATGGTGGAAAAAGCTGCGGGATCTATCCAGCTTGTAGTGTTTGCTGATGATACCAACGCCGTTGTTTCAGCTGGAAATATACACGCTCTTAATTACATTGTTAATCAAGCCTTAGATATCTTCTACAGTTGGTTTACCGTCAACGGTCTTAAAGTTAATGCCAGTAAAACTAACGTAATGCTTTTTCGATCCACTTCCAAAAATAAAGATAACATTAACTGTGCCATAAATGGAGAAAAAGTAAACGTTGTCCAGGTGGTTAAGTTTCTGGGAGTTTATATCGATAGCCAGTTAAAGTGGAAAGAAGAGCTAGCATACCTGGAGAAAGCGATTAGCTCTGCCTGTTACGTACTTAGAAGTGTCAGAAACGACGTAACCTTAAAACATTTGAAAATGGTCTATTACGCATTAGTTGAGTCAAGACTGAGGTACAGCATACTTTTCTGGGGAGGAAGTTATGGCTACAATACTCAGAAAGCTTTTGTGATTCAGAAAAGAGCAGTCAGGACCATAGTTAGAATACAACAGCAAGAATCATGTAAGCCTCATTTCACTGACTTAAATATGTTGACAGTCCCAAGCTTGTACATTTTGGTCCTACTTACTCATTTATCCAAGTACATATTTGAATATGAGACTGAGGATGAAAGACAAACAAGGGAGAGTACAAGAAGGAAAGATCTCCAGTTGAAGCAAATGACTCACCTGAACGTTGCAAAACATAGTCCCTACCACAAGTCATTAAAACTGTTTAATAAACTGCCGACAGAAATAAAAGGTCTTGTGTATAAAAGTGAGTTTCAGAGTAAGCTTAAGCGGTTCTTGTTGAATAAATGTCTATATTCTATTGATGAATTATAATTTAATAGAAATGGTTTTTGTTTTGGTTGTTGTTTTATATATCATTCTTATTATTATTGATATTCTGATTGTAATTTAATATGGATAATTTAGATTTTTTAAATATAGATTGACATTTAATTTGGATAATTTAGATTTTTTAAATATGGATGGACATTTAATTTGGATAATTTTGATTTTTTAAATATGGATTGACATTTAATTTGGACAATTGTGATGATTTAAATACAGATTGCATGTATACTTTTAGGATATATTTAGCTGTAGAAATTCAGACACAATGTGAAAATTGTTATTGAATAAATGAATTGAATTGAATAAACCTCAAAAATCCTCAAAAAGCTGTTGTTTTGTAAAAGTTCACTTAAGTTTACAGGTTCCTTTCCTCCAGGATGTATGTCACGAATTGTGTGGTCGTATGTAGGATTGACTGCACTGCACCGGCCCCAAACACACTCCCATACACACCCCCAGCGCGCACTAAACTAAATTATTTTATTTTTTATCATTTTGATTATGGTATTCATTTTGATTTGAATTTTGATGCTGATTTGAATTTTAACTTTAACTTTATTTTGATTTTGATTCTTATTTCAATTTTTAATCACTACATAGTATAAAACAAAGTCGCTTCCCGCTGTCTGTCCCTATGTATGCTTAGATCTTTAAAACTACGTAACGGATTTTGAAGCGGTTTTCAGTAATAGATAGAGTGATTCAAGAGGAAGGGGTATATATATATATATATATTTATATCGCACCCGTGCGAAGCCGGGGCGGCTCGCTAGTATGATTTAATTTTGAGATTAATTTTTACTTTATTTTATTTTATTTCGATTTTCAATTTGATTTTATTGTTAAATTGCTCACTTATGTATTGTTAATGTAAACCGGAAGAGCGGAAGTACCTAAAACAAGCAATAACTACTTCATACCATTTGATTGTTATTTACTCCTTCTTCTTAGTGTGTCGATGGCAATCAAAATTGTGTCAGCCCAGAACTGAGCTACTAGTTTGGCGCTTTCGGTAGCGTCCATCAGTTCCTGTAGTGAACAAACAACAGGACACGCAGGACACGATATTAAGTGCCCCATCGTTTGTAGAACATAATTAATTTACTTATGTCTTAGAAATATAAAGTTTTTTGTTTTCCTTACATTCAAGATTATTGCCAGGTTTTATTTACACTAAGACAACTTTTACACGACACAGCTCGTCCGCACGGTGACCACGGTGTTGTGTGAGAATCAGATAGTGAAAACTAAAAGCCAAACTATTATTGTTGGAATAGTTTGGCTTTCATTTGAGTGTCATTTAGCAGATTCTCACACTCTCAGCGCAGAGCAGAAAATTGAAAATTCACCTTTTATTTAGTTATTCATCTAGGTGTTGCCTAGTGATCGATCCGAAGGTGGAACAAGCCCACCACACTATACCCAAACCACTGCAGCTCCTGAAGGTGGAACAGTGGAGGCCCCCTAATAACCCGTTCCACTTTCAAGTCCCCAGCATCTGCAGCGCCCGGGGTGAGCGCCCCCCTACCCATCCCAGGCTACGCCCACTGCACATTGTAGGTGGTATGTTCGAACCTGTGTATTGATTTTATCAAAACTGATTTTAAAACATAACATCACGTCTGTAAGCCCCGAAGGGTTAGGCAGGGATGTTATAGTAATAACATAAAATATAAAGGGTGTAAATAGACCCATAACATAGCCCAAAGGCACTTGTTCTCTCCTTGCGATCATTTTTTGTTTTAGACCATACCTGGGAACCTTCTAGTTACGGAAATATTGGGGGTCAAAGTAACAACTTTTTCATGTTTTTAATGTAAGATTTTTACTTTAAACGCCTCCACGACCCCCGTACTATTTAATCCATCCATTAGCACAATGCTTTGAGTGCTTTCCATCGAGTCCTCCCGTAAAACGTGACTTATCACCCCAAAAAAAAAATCGTTGCCCAGCAATAATTTTTGCGTAGAGTTACTTAGTTTGATGTACAGAATGCTTGGTTGACGGCTTCGTGAAGGGTCTGTTTACACCTTGTATTTATTTAATTTGACAAGATTGGTCCACTGGTTAGTACACACGGCGGCACATGAAGCTGTACATTTCCAGTATAACTTGGCCTCGCTTTGTATAGATTTCCTATACAATGAGACATCCGCATAAACTGGTTTTGCGGATTACGCACGACGTCGTGCGTACAAAAACAAACTTATCTACTTATTGTTAGTATTTATTAATTAAGTACACGTAATGATTTTTAATACCTGCCGCACGAGCAACCGGACAGCGTGTCTCAATATTGGTGCATCGTGCTATTTAGCTAGGGTTTTCAAAATACCGTTGCGGCTAGCCCTCATTCTGCTTATTATGGATGCAGCCTTTGTTCGTGCTTGACGCGCTGCAGAACCTGTGCAACCTCAACAGCAACCTGAAGCCATTATAATACAACATTATTTTTAGTATATGCGAAACCTGAATATAGTTTGTTCAGAATAAGTAACTACCACGGGGTGACCACGTTTTTATGCGGACAACTAGGTAACAGGACAAGCTTATAACTTTGTGATTTTTCATGATACAGTTTTGAAATTTTGTACATAGATTCTTTACATAAAAATACTAGACACGTGTATCAGGTTTCGCACATACTAAAACTAATGTTGTATAAACCCACAAATACCTACATTTTGACAATTATGTTTGTAGTGGAACAATAAAAAAAGTACTACAGCGATATAGTACAAAAATTACTACAGCGCCATCTATGACACAAATGAAGAACTAACATCAAATTCCTAAATTGCTATATTAAAAGTTCTCCGCAACTTAAGACCATATAGAAAAACCCGACAACAACTGTCGGGCAGTAGCCCACCAGACACAACACCCGTCTGGTCCGAGGATCCTCCTTTTTCTATGGATGTTCTTCATTCCCTAAATGTTTAAGTCCCATGTAAAGGGGGCGAGCCTGTTGCCATCTACCGGGCAAAAATCCTGAATCCGTGGCTGCTACGGAGAGATTCTTGGTGGAAAAACCCAATAACACTGTGTCCGTCTTTGGAACCGAACCTAGAACAGCTCAGTACTCGCGCCTGCAACAACGAGGCAGCCCTGATATAAAAAGGTAATGGAAAATATCGTGAGGAAACCAGCATGTCGTAAAAACCGAAAATTCGAAGACATGTGACATCTACCAACCCGCACTGCGCCCGCGTTCTACTTCTTCTAGCTATATCATCCTTCACACAGTCCATCCATCGTTTCTTTGGTCTTCCTCTACTCTTAACTTGGTTTGAATAAGATTTGACATTTAGTTTTTGAGATATGGAACTTTTTCGTGAATCTGCAGAAGTAACTTTGTTTTTATTCAAAATCAAAAATCAAAATCAAAGCATTTATTTCAAATAGGCCAGTTACAGGCACTTTTGAATTGTCGAAACAAAGACAACAATGAAAAAATAGCTACAGTCCCAGTCACAAGGCATAAAAACTGTGAAAGTACTGTAGTTGCCGTATTAATATCAATCAATCAATCATTTTATTGTCATGCAACTGAGGCCCATAGATAAAAATACACAAAATAATCTTATAAAATAAACTAATACATGTAAAAAACCTTATTTATCATCATCATCATTTCAGCCGAAAGACGTCCACTGCTGGACATAGGCCTCCCCCAAGTGTCGCCACATTGACCGGTCCCGTGCGACTCGCATCCAGCGGATCCCTGCAACCTTCACGAACCCCTCACTAACAATAAAATACGTCATTTTCATTCACCACAACCGACCTCATTAGTATACTATGCACCACCCCCAACAGCATGGCTGCCGACTGTCTAGCACACAGCACTGAACTTGAAACTGAAAACGTTGGCATCGCGCCAAGGTACCATATGCTAGCTCGATCTAGCTAGCCTTTTTCCAGCAATGTCAAGGTCAGCTTCCAGTCTAGATGGATGCAGCTGAATACCAGTGTGTTACATGGAGCGACTGAATAACTGACCTCTAGAACCAAGTTAGTACTGGATAACACCATACCATTTTAGCGTCCCCGAAAACCATGGAAATGCCACCTTTGACCAAAAACCAAAAATTTTAGTCGGCGCCATCTTGCATTTTGATTTTGAGTTCATTTTCGTTATTGGCGACCCCGAAAACCTTGAAAATCACACAGACACCCATGTCCTGGAATAACTTGATAATTAGTAATAAGTTCGGCTTGCCTAATTCCCTACAAAACGGTACAGCCGGCCGCGAATTCTTGTGTGCTTACACACGAATTTAGTACTGAATTCTGACACCCGGCTGATGGCGCTCGGGTGTCCCAAAAAATGTTTTTGCAAGCATTTTTTTATGATTTCAGCCCAATGATGTATTACATATCTGTACCGTGATGTGATACCTACACATCATCATCTTCCTGCCCTTGTCCCATGTTACTTGGGGTCGGCGCAACACGTTTTTTTATCTCATTCTCCTCTGTCAGCCGTCACGCTATCATTTACTCCTTTTTCTTTCATATCAGTACTCACACAATCCATCCATCGTTTCCTTGGTCTTCCTCTCCCCCTCCATCCATCTACATTTATATTCATCACTCTTTTAGTCACATGCGATTCGTCCCTCCTCACATGTCCATACCAAGACAGTCGATTCTTTTTCAACTTTACTGTAACTGACTCAACTTTTAAACTTCCTCTAATATACTCGTTCCTTACCTTATCCATTCCTGTCACACCACACATCCACTTCAACATTATCATCTCCGCTACATGCAATCTTTTTTCATCCATCTTCTTGAGAGCCCAGCATATGATACCTACACATATGTATGTATTTGACTACAGTAGACATGACGTAAAGTGGCTTTTTCCGAAGAGAAGCCGGTAAAAATCGGGATCATAGGACCCTTCGGGCCTGCTACTCATCCATTCACCACACCCGAGCTCATTAACATTTTATCCTCCACGCCAGACTGCATGGCTGGCGACTGTCTGGCATTCCACAGGTTTGGCCTGAATCTGAAAGTGTTGGCAACTTGCCAAGGGGGTGGAGTGCTCCCAAGTGTAACTACAGTTTTGACCTTGATCCAAGTCTGAGAGTGGCTCACATGGAATGCAATGCTTACTCGAGCGTGTAACTTTATGGCTGTATCTCCCCCGGGGTCCGGCAAAGGCGTACTTCGTTGGTTGTTGGCAGCTTGCCAAGGGGTTGAAAGTCTGAAAAGTGATCTTTTGGCCTTGTACCTAGACTGAAACTGTGTCTGTGTACACAGTACACACGGAATGCAAGACTTATTTTATAGTTTAACTTCACGCCTGAATTTCAGAAGCTTACTATGTAAGTTTTTGAAGTCAATGTTTTTTTTTACATACTTAGATAAAAGCGTGGTCGTGGTTAATTAATAACAGCCGTTCGGTTTGATTTTCAGGTTAAGCCGCGCTTGCCTAGGTTGGTCCGTGAATGGGTGACCTGCCTAAACTTTTCCCAACTACATTGGGGTCGGCTTCCAATCCCTAGGCAAGCGTGCATTTTTTTATTTTAGTAAAGTAAATTAAATATAAAAGAATTATGGAATTCTATCGATTCGTATTCAAAAAATCTCAACCATTTATGCAAAGGTGGGTCAGCTAATTGCTATCACTCACTGTACAACATTGTGAGAGGGTAACTACTAAATAATGTCTAAAAATAACCATTTGTTTTCATTTTTTTTACAGCGATGCGGAGGAATGCTATGACACCTAAGTGTCCTATTGTCGTCGTTGTTTAGATGTTTATATTTTCTTAATTTTAGTCTTATTTTTATCATTACTTTAGTTCTTTATTAATAGGTATTAGAACAAATAAATAAACTTTTATTTGTTTTCGAAAATTCATATACTTAAAGGGTGTGAAAATACCCTTAACATAGCCGAGAGACACTTGTTCTCCCCGTCATTGCGATATTTCTTTTGTTCTAGACCATACCTGGGAACCTTCTAGTTACGGAGATATCGGAGGTCAAAGTTCCAAATAAAAGTTTTTTTTTAAATACTAGTTTTTAAGGTAATATTTTGATTACCTCTATGAACCGTTTACTATACAAAATGTCTTGGGAAATCATCTTCCAATGCCTCTGGTTCTGCAGATGGCTGATAACAGCGGTGGCGACTTATTTATTTATTTAACAGTTTATGTACACACTAAATACATAAAAGAAGAAAGGAACAGAAAATAGTACAAAGGTGATGCTTATTTCTAAAGAAATTTCTTCCAGCATACCTGCGAAAGGAGAAACTAAAAAAAGAGATGTAGACATAGTGTGTAAAAGAAGAAGAGAAAATGGAATACATAAAACACAAAGCAGAACTATTTAAACATAATAATATAAGAATATACTAACATACTTATAAATATAAAGACAAAACATAACAATACTGTAAATAAAATAAAATAACTAATAATAAATACTTATGAAACTATGACGAAATGGAAAGATAATGTCTTCACTCCTCTTTTGAAAACTGCAAGAGTTTGGCAGTCCCTAATTTCAGGCGGAAGTGAATTCTACAGCCGACTTACAATGCTGTGGCTGAGTGGTTTGTTAAAGAAAAATTACTAAGAAGGATAAGTAAGGATAAAATGACTGCCAGCATCTTGCTTGGTAAAGCATCTTGCAATGCCTCTGGAATTGCAGATAGCTATAGGCACATCAGGCGGGAGACTTGTTCAGACTTCACATACAGGGTGGAATTCTCCGACGTGAAAACGGTTACCACGTATTCAGTACATCATTCAGAGCCCCCCCTCATATAGAAATTTACCATCGGTATTTTTAAAAAAATCAGCTTTTCCATACATTTTGACCGTGTAGGTTGCACTTTTGTAGGAAACAGAATTTTTTTTTTAAAATAACCGATGAAATATTTCTGGGTGGAGGGGTGGGGGGCTCAGAATGATGCACTGAATACGTGGTAACCGTTTTTGCGTCGGTGTCCTTTCCATCCCTTATAACATCACGCTTGTAATCCTCGAAGGTTTAGGCAGAGGTGTACCTAATAGTACACCTACATTTCGTCAGTTATGTTTAAGTCATATATAATAGGGGCGGTCCTATTGTCATCAACCGGGCACAAATCCAGACTCTGAGGCAGCTACTAAGAAATTCCTGATGAAAAAATCCAACAACACTTTGCCCAACCTGGGAACCGAACCAACGACCTCATGCTCAGCAGTTGCACTTGCGACCACTAGACCAACAAGGCGGGCTACTTGTTAAGAATTATCATCATTCTCCAGCCCTTATCCCAATTCATTTGTGGTCGGCGTAGCATGTCTTCTTCTTCCATACTTCTCTATTACTCGTCATCTCAACAGTAACCTCCTTTCTAGCCATATCATCCTTCACGCAGTCCAGAGAATGGGTGCGGGTAGATCTTTGACAGTCGTTACAGATAGTCAGTGGCCCAAAAAGTCTGACAACCAGTCTTACCAAGGGATATCGTATTACCTAGTACTAACTGGGTTGTGGAGGTCAGATACGCAGTCGCTCCATTTAAAATACTGGTGTTCATCTGCATCCGGTTAGACTAGAAGCCGATCCTGAAATTGTTGAGAAAAGGCTAGGTAGATGATGATCAAGAGCCTCTCAGTTAGCTTAAAAGTGATGCTGACTGCGTGGGAAACATCTTATGTACAAAATCATCCCAATTCTTGGTCGTTTTTACAGTATTCTCCATATCCTTTGTTCAAAAAACGGACGCTATTTACATAAACATGTTTTTATAGCTGCTATCAATCAATAAAATCAAGGCCCACGAATATTTCAGACGAGAGAGATAGAATTATGCAACAGTTTATGACGGACAGAGATGCATTCCACGCAAACGCAGACGCGATTTATAACTGCGTATGTCCTGTTGGTACAGTGACCTGCAAAAATTTGTTGAATTTTATGGCTAGAAGGAAGTATCTGCTGTGATGACGAGTAATAGAGAAGTATGGAAGAAGAAGACATGCTACGCCGACCCCAAATGAATTGGGATAAGGGCGAGAGAAGTCGCAAGCACGACTGCTGAGCATGAGGTCCTGGGTTCGATTCCCGGGTCGGGTAAAGTGACACTGGGTTTTTCCATCAGGAATTTCTTAGTAGCAGCCTCAGAGTCTGGATTTGTGCCCGATTGATGACAATAGGCCCACCTCCTATTATACATGACTTAAACATATCTGACGAAATGTAGGTGTACTATTAGGTACACCTCTGTCTAAACCTTCGAGGATTATGGGCGTGATGTTATACGGGTTGGAAGGGACACCGACGCGAAAACGGTTACCACGTATTCAGTGCATCATTCTGAGCCCCCCCCACATGGAAATATTTCATCGGATATATACTGCCAGCTCATATTTATTTATCGAATCTGGTTATTAGTACGGACTTGGAATGAATCGCAAGTACGCCGGTGGTGACACCACACGACCTACTTACAAGTCTACCCATACCACAGCGTGCTTCTACAGAGCCCTGATGTTTTTAAGCTCGTGGCGAGGACGACTTTGAATGTCTGATCACAGCGGAGTTGAGACGTCCTGGAACTGTACCCGATTCATTGTGTTATTGTGTTAAATTGTAATTTCAAGTAATTTGTTAGTTTAATAGAAACAGTGTATCGCACTCAATGTATTTTCATAGCACGAAATCCATCTTCTGCCCACATGATGTACGAGCTTAACAGAATAAATCCTGACAATCCGACATATTCAAAAAAAACTTTGTCTGAATATGCAATATACAGTTCCAACGATGAAAATTAGAATTTTAAAAGAAAATGTGTCGTAAAAACGGAAGTTAAAAATTGAAACTGACTGTGCAGGTCACTGTACCAAAATTATTATGTTTCATCTCACTTTAGCAGCTGTGTCCATCTAGTTCTGGCTATTGATTGCCTACGTGGCAGTTTCGGAAGGGCGGGAGATGAATAGGGATGTGCAACGCCTATCAGCGAGTATCCGTGTATCGACCTTGCGTTTTAAAATATGTATAAAAATAAAGTGGTCGATGAATTAGGAGGCTGGAATTATAAAGTGGTAACAACATAATCACAATGAAGGTTTAGCTCGTGCTTCCAAATATAACAGCCACCCGGATCAATCTTCATGTTAAGCCGCGCTTGCCTAGGTTGTTCTGTGGATGGGTGGACACTCATTACATACCGATTTCTCCAATTAAATTTTATTACCTTTATAAGTTTTGATTTTAATTTTTAAATGCTACTATATCTTTGTTAGCTTAGTTATACATTTTATTAAGCATGCTGTGGTCTCCTGTAAGTGAAGGAGTACACCTACGTGATACTTTTGTCGTCGATTATTCATTTAGTGTGTTTGTGTACATCCTTTGTTGAAAATCCTAAACAAATAAATAAATAAAGAGCCTAAAACCGACCACTTAGCGATGTCCTGAAAGACATGAAAGCACTCTTACCCCATACAGCTCAAGTGTTTCAACCCCACACGGCTCAAACATAAAGACCTCAGAGGTGTTATATTTGAGCCGTTTGAGATTTTCAGCTTCTGCAGCTGCCACCGATTGTGGTTGCATAATATATATAAAAAAAAAAAAAAAATACAAATAAATAGATGTTGTTTGTTTTTATTTATTGAGTAACCCTTAACGAAGCCGATAAACACTTTTTTTGTTGGACTATACTTTTTAGTCTTCTAGTTACGGCGATATTGGGGGTCAAAGTACCAACTTTTTCATAAGTTTCATTTTCATCTTTTGAGTGCGTTACATTGATTTCTACCGTGTTTTTAAAACAATTTTTCACCCCAAAAAAAAAGGTCGTTTCCCAGCAATAAGTTTTGAGTAGAGTTACTTAGTTTGATATACAGAATGCTTGGTTGACGGCTTCATGAAGGGTCCGTTTACACCCTGTATATAGCCTTAGAAAACAGGCAGACAGTCGAAATAAAAATATGTAGCGCTTCTCCTCCACTTTTATTATGCGCTCAGAAAAAGTGTGGAATCTGTGTTCCCTCCCGCATTTAACCCGTCTGCCTTCAAAGCAAGAGTGAACAGGCATCTTCAGGGCAGACTCGTATCGTTCCATCATAGACTTCACCTATCGCTTTCCTCGTGATCGAGGTCAAGAGCAAGCCCATTTATAAAAAAAAATAAATAAAAAAAGATTGTGTAAGTTTGAAAATTTATATTCAAAATATATAATTTAAATAATATTATTATTTAAATTATATCATATACTATATAATTATACTATATTAATATAAATTATAATACTAAATTAAAAATAATAATAATAAGATACCGATATATATATTCCCGATACCGGTGGGCTACAATTTTTTATTTTGTTTTTTAAGGAATATTTAAAAATGTAAATAATTTGTAAAAATATAAATAAAGGAAATAATAATAAAAATTTATTTGTTTTTATTTTTATAAAATATTATCTTTTTGTTTTATTCCTGTTAAATATACGAAAAGTCCCCGAGGATCGTGGAGGAAATGTACGGTTCCTTTCTTGTTTGTCGAAAACGCGTCTTCCCAGCCCTATGCACCCCCTAGGTCTTGCTCTAGTTGACTAACTACTCTCCGCCAGTCGAGGCTCTGAGCTCTTCCGGTATGCACGCGTCACTGTGCATTCGAGTGTATCTCCAGAAATACCAGCAAAATCACCTTTATTACAAGTAAGTAAGTAGTTTATTAATATTCAGCCATTAATAAATATTCTAATTAATGCATTGTCCGTTAAAATTTCCCGGTTTTCGCGTATTGTTTCGGTGATTTCTCGATTTTGGGGTGGGGCTACTGCGCAGATAAAGACAAAAGTGAATCTTATGGGTGATTGCGATGGCTGATTAGCCTAGGTCAAGGGGTCTAGTAGGGGTAAGTGATGAGCGATTAGTGGTTTGAAAATTAGCGATTTTTGAATATATTTGGGCTATTTCTCGATTTTGGGGTGAGGCTACTGCGCAGATAAAGACAAAAGTGAATCTTATGGGTGATTGCGATGGCTGATTAGCCTAGGTCAACGGGTCTAGTAGGGGTAAGTGATGAGCGATTAGAGGTTTGAAAATTAGAGATTTTTGAATATTTTTTGGCTATTTCTCGACTTTGGGGTGGGGGTGTGGAGGAGGGGGGGGGGTAATGCGCAGACAAAAACAAAAGTGAATCTGAAAGGTGATCAAGATGGCTAATAAGTCTAGGTAAATAGTTTTTAAGCGACGAGCGTTTAGAGTTTAGAAAATAAGAGTTTCTTGATTTTTTTTTACGGATTTTCGGTTTTAAGTGAATTTTAAGGATTGTTCGGGTAATTCCTAAACTGAACGAATAGAGGTTTAGTTTTTAAGCCCAGAGCGATTCCATTTTAGAAAAATTGCGTTTTTAGCATGTTTTGGCCTTTGCCCTTTGTTTGACCCCAAAGGGGAGTTGTGGGTGGTGACTGGAGGCTGTGCAATGAAGATAAACGCCGCTCCCGGACATCAATTTTTTTAACATTGCTATTTTTAGTAATTTAAAAGGTTGTAGTGTGTCCGCCTCTGCTATTGACATTTAAAAGCTGATGCGGAAAAATATCACCAACATTAGAGAAAAAGAAAATGGATGTCCTAGTTTTCTTTAGAAAGACTAATGACATCACAAAGAGAAGAAGTATAAGCACGGGCATCGTAGGGAGAATAAGAAGCCTGATATGGTAAAGGGCAGGACATAGCACGGCAGGACAGATCTGTAGAATGGAAAACGAAAGATGGACAAAGAAAAAAAAAAAAAAGATGCTTACAGCTGGAAAGGGTAAATGGAAAGATGTATTCAAAGAAAGCTGTGGACCTGATTGGAGGAGATCAGCCAGAGATAGGGATAAATGGAGAAATTTCGAGGAGGGCTACGCCACAGAAGCAACATCCATAAATAATATAATTAATTGAATTAAGAATTTAATGTAATTAATGTAATTTAAGTAATATAGTTTATTGAATGAATGCGTGTAATCTTATGAATTTAATTTGATATAATTTAAGAAAAAAGTAATGAGATTAATGTATTTTAAAGAATGTAATGTTAATATGTTTTTGTGATTATAACGATAAAGTAAGTTTTTGTAAGTACTATGTAATTCTGAAGAATTAAACTATTTTAAAAATATTGATTTTTATTTATGCGCGGTATCTGCCCCAGCTTCTGCATCCCCTCATAACCTCTGCACCCCTTCCCCTACATCTGCAGGCCATCTCCCGCTTGTACCCCCCCCCCCCACATCTGCATAACCTCCCCCATGCACCCACTCTCCCACCGGTAGACCCCCTCTCCCGCATCAGAACCCCCTCTACAGCATCTGCACCCACCACACCGCACCTGCACCCGCTGGGAGAAGCGGGTGCCGCAACAAGTTGCCCCCCCCCTCCCCTATGGAGTTGCGTCTGGTGGGGTACTACCCAACAGTCGGGTTTTGTGATGTCGCGATGCTGGTTATTGATTTTAGTTCTACATTAATGCGACATAGATGTTGCTAGTGTGAGGAGCTTAATAATAGCTGCCGCACGAGTCAATCTTGAGGTTAAGCCGCGCTTGCCTAGGTCGTTTCGGGGATGGGTGACCACCCATTACATATCGAGTCTCTTCCGTACCATTTGTAGATTTGTGACTTTGGTTATAGGTAGTCAGTGGCCCGAAAGTCTGGCCAAGTTTTACCTAGTGATTGGGTAGTCTAGTACCAAATGGGTTGTTAATTACATTTAGTACAGCTTAAGTAATTAATACTAAATTAAGTAATCCTTTTACTCGGTCTTCTCACAGAACCACAAACATTCTAACATTATCGTCTTCCATTCATCAGCGAACAAGTCCAATTCAGGGTTGGTCTCCACGAGCGCTGACTTTCTCTACATAGTTGGGAAAAGGCTAGGCAAATGTTGGAGATGTCCTAGTGTTATTTTTGTCGACTTTATTGTGTCCACTGCACCCCCTCCCACGCATCGACACCCTCTCCTTTGCATCTGCGTCCCATCCCTCGCATATGCACCTCCTCCTCCGGATCTCCACCCCTTCACCCAGATTTGCTACCTTTCGCCTACATCTGCACCCATTTCCACACCATCTGCAACCCTTGCCACCACATCTGCACCCCCCAGCAACGTTACCCCCCACACCTTCCCCGCATCTGTACACCCCATCCGCTCCCCTCAAATGCAGAACCCCCACATTTTCACCCCTCCCGCCTCAAATATGACTCTGACACCGGGGGATTAAAACCTATAGGGTACTTTCTGTTGACCTAGTCATGAAATTTAGAATAATCATAAATAAAGGTTGTAACAAGACCCTTAACGAAGCCGAAAGGCACTTGTTCTTCTAGTCATTGTGATAACTTTTTTGTTCCAGATCATACCTGGGGACCTTCTAGTTACGAAATACGGAGATATTGGGGGTCAAAGTTCCAACTTTTCACAAGTTTTTTTTAAATACCTCGACGACCCCCGTACTATTTTATCCATCCATCAGCACAATGTTTTGAGTGCGTTACATTGAGTCCTACCTAAAAACGTGATTTTTCACCCAAAAAAAAAGTCATCATCATTTCCCAGCAAT
Organism: Noctua fimbriata; assembly: GCA_905163415.1. Taxonomy (NCBI): domain Eukaryota; kingdom Metazoa; phylum Arthropoda; class Insecta; order Lepidoptera; family Noctuidae; genus Noctua; species Noctua fimbriata. The sequence continues at coordinate 1,608,768 of LR990951.1, forward strand.
AATACCGACCCGGGAATAGAAGTCAAGACCTTATACTGATCAGTCACGCTTGCGACCACTCAACCAACGAGGCATCTGAAGTGAAAATTTCAACTTGCTATTGGAGGCGCATCGGGGTCGGCTTCCAGTCTAACCAGATGCCAGTACTTTACATCGAGCGAGTGTCTATCTGACCTGCCCAAGCCAGTAAGTACTAGAAATACAGAAAGAAGAAAGAAAATATATTTAATTGGTACATTCCACAAGTGCACATAACAAATAAATAAAAATAAAATAAAAAACTTAAATGTTGTGTACATTTAAGTTTTTTATTTTAATAAAAACCTTAAAACTAATCAGAAAAAAAAGTGATAATTATTGTGTATCTCACGGCTGCACCAAATAGGCACAGTTCAGCAAACTGACGAGCAGCTAGTGCCCGACGCTGGTTTTCAACTGGACCTGCGATGGTGACGTGACGGACATAAAACAGTTTTGTTTCTAATGAGGAGGATAATACGATACTCCTTGGTAAGACTGGTGGTCAGACTGCTTTTCTACATAACTATCGGTAATTGACATGGAGCCAGTGCCTATCTGACCTCCCCAAACCAGTTAGTACTGGGTAATACGATACTACTTGGTAAGACTGGTGGTCAGACTGCTTTTCTACATAACTATCAGTAATTTACATGGAGCGAGTGCCTATCTGACCTCCCCAAACCTGTTAGAACTGGGTAATACGATAGTCTTTGGTAAGCCTGGTGGTCAGACTGCTTTTTTACATAATTATCAGTAATTTACATGAATCGAGTGCCTATCTGGCCTCCTCAAACCAGTTAGTACTGGGTAATAAGATACTCCTTGGTAAGACTGGTGGTCAGACTGATTTACTGCATAATAACCTATTTTTTTCTCTCAGGTATGGACGTGGTTCCTGAGTTCCTGATTTCCTGGGTTCCTGGATCCCTACTTCCTGAGACGTCGCTCCAGCCTCCTTGGTCAAGCAGCATCACCTTTAAAAGGTCACTTGGACTGGTCTTCTTAAGAAGACATCTCCTATCAGGGTTGTCAGTAAGGTGACGGAGTTTCGCACAAAAATGAGTGATCATCTCTTATCCCAATTTATTTGTGGTCAGCGTAGCATGTCTTCTTCTTCCATACTTCTCTATTACTCGTCATCTCAGCAGACACCTCCATATCATCCTTCACACAGTCCATTCATCGTTCTGTGGCCTTTTTATTTATTTATTAATAAAGACCACCAACAGCTTCTGTATACAAAATATCTTAAGGGGAAGATTGGCGCACGAAGTTCAATTTTTTTTTTTTTTGCATGTTTTTTGTCAGTGTCAGGTGGTATGAAAAAACGTACGATAATTTGAATTTCACCGGCTACCCTGGCGCTTCCACCTAAATCAATCATGATGTATGCAACACTCATACAAGCACGACCCATCCACATTCATCCTCACGACATTTTCCTCATTCCTCAATTTGACTCAATTATTGTTTCGAAATTACGTTACGTTACAAGACGAATTACGCCTGAAGTCTGCAGGTAAGAAAGAGTTCATAGAAGGAAAGCAAGAGTTTTCTCTTCTGTCAACTCTTTTTTTTATTTTTTTTAGGGATCTTTCGGTCTTTATACAACATTATTTTTAGTATATGCGAATCCTGATATAATTTTGATATATATTTATAGTATTTTATATATCCTTGTAGCTAATCTTAGTATTAATTATAATTATTTTCAGATATACACCTACCACTGCTTGTCTCTGCATCACCCAAAGGTTGACTGGTAGAAAATGCCTATGGCATTAAGTCCGCCTTGGTACTTTTGTGCTTAAAGTGTTAAATAAATAAATAATCCTGAATATAGTTTGTTCACAATAAGTAACTGAATCGATTCCAATATTTTTTAAACCATGTCTAATTATGTGCCTTGTGTACATTGTGCATGTCTATGTGTTTTTTAACCATGTCTTTTTCTAGGCTACAAGTTGGATACCGAGCGACACTAATTACCTATTACCTATCGCAATCATTTAGGTACCTACTGCCAAATTATTATTATCAATGAGATCAAGACGTGGAGCTGGAGGAGCGCGAGCGGGCTCGCCGCGTGGTGATCACGTTTTTGTGCGGACTGCCAGTTAACAGAACAAGCTTATTGTGATAACTTTGTGATTTTTCATGATACAGTTTTGAAATTTTGTACATAGATATTTTAATTAAAAATACTAGACACGTGTTTCAGGTTTCGCATATACTAAAAGTAATGTTGTATATGTGTTTAAAAGTGTCTGTTGCCTGATAAATAAAGAATCTAGAGTACCGAAGGTACTTTAGATTCTCAGTAACGCTTTTTTCAGGGATTTTTCAATCATTTAAATTATTTTTTGCAAAATACGGTTTTCGGTAATACCTTTTTAGGTATTCTTAGCTCATTGTTTCCATATTTCTGAATACTAACGGATTGTTCTCTTTTCGTATTTAACACCATATAAATTTCGGTTTCCAGTAACGTTTTTTTCGGGGATTCTGCAATTTGCTGGCCAGTGATAGGCTGCATGTATTTACAGGTCAAATAATACGGTACAAAGTTTAAATTTTCACAAAATATCCACCATAACAACAAATAATAAAAATTAAAGGTGGCTTCCCTACTACGAAGGTACGGTCCCGTTCATGCGCGAGTTGCGCATCGCACTTGGCTGGTTTTTTTTTTGCAAATTGCTGCATTGTTTTATGTTTTACGTTGATCAGTAACTATTTTAAATTAATCAGTCTCCTAATCATTTAAAGCAACAATAAATCTCTCTAAATTATATTTGCTGAACAGTTTAAATTTATTTTTAAGTTTAGGCCCGGAAATTCTTCTTTGAGTTATTTTGATATCGGATTTTTTTAGTAAATATCTTTTAGAGAGCTACTTATAATCTCTTACTTTATATCTCAATTGCTCCGAATTTAATTCATTTTTTAATTCTGCGTAAGACGTAAAACAACTGCTGAATTTGCATAAAACGTTAGAAATTTGAAATTTCTTGGTCTTCCCTTCTTCTTATCCGTCTTGAACATCAAGGCACCTACAGGATAGTCCGGTTAAGCCGACGACAACCTAGGTGACCTGCGAGATGCCAATTGCAAATAACAACAGACAATTCTAAGATCCAGTCTAGTTCAGTCAGTTTTTTTTTTACACGTCTGTATGATTTTAGTCTATATGTTATTCTGAAGTATAAGATATATTGTCGTAAATCTGTTTGAAATTTTTATCCATTCAGTAGATTTGAGTGAAGGGGTAAAAACACACAAAGTCAAATAATTACTAGTGATGTAACTACTTCTGATCCGAGCTACTTCAGTCCACTGACAGATTGTATTACTCATGGATTATTAAATGACAAATTATCTGTTGTAATAATTATAAATTTTATTTTTGACATTCCATTTACCGTTGTATTTTAAAATGAGATGACATATTGACATTTTTATAAGAACATGTTTTGACATTCCATCTTTATTATTATTTTTTCATCATCAGCCTATAGCAGTCCACTGCTGGACATAGGCCTCCTCAATCGCACGCCATTCAACTCGACTTTCAGCAATTCTCATCCAGTTGCTACCAGCCACCCTGCGAAGATCGTCACTCCACCGAGCCTGAGGGCGTCCCACCTTACGCTTGCCGATTCGCGGTCTCCACTCAAGAATACGTCTACCCCAACGGTCATCGGTTCTACGGCAAATATGACCGGCCCATTGCCACTTCAGCTTACTTATTCTGTGAGCTATGTCGACAACTCTGGTTCTCTGTCGGATCACATCGTTTCGAATGCGATCCCTCAGAGAGACTCCAAGCATAGCTCGTTCCATAGCTCGCTGAGCGACCTTAAATTTATGGACCAGCCGTACTGTGAGTGTCCACGTTTCGGCTCCGTAAGTCATAACAGGCAGGACGCACTGATTGAAGACCTTAGTCTTTAGGCTCTGTGGAATACGCGACGAGAAGAACCGGCGAAGCTTCCCAAATGCTGCCCAGCCCAGCTGGATTCTTCTGTTACCCTTCCTCTCAAAGTTGTTCTTACCAAACTGCAGAGTTTGCCCGAGGTAAACATATTCTCGAACAACCTCGAGAGGACCGCCATTGACAACAACAGGTCCTGGGGTGAAGTGTTCGTTGAACATAACATGGGTTTTGTCCAAGTTCACCCTGAGACCAATGTGTATTGAAGAATCAACTAGGCCATCCAGCATCTGCTGCAAGTCGTGCAGCGATTCAGCCAGTATGACGATGTCATCTGCAAATCTCAAGTGTGAGATGTACACGCCGTTGATGTTTATGCCACGTCCTTCCCATTTTAGCGTCTTAAACACATCCTCCAGTGCGTTGGTGAACAATTTCGGGGAAATAACGTCCCCTTGTCTCACCCCCCGACGCAATGGGATATGCTTCGTTTGCTGGTTTTGACTTTGGACGGTCATTGTGGCGTTCTTATAAAGATTTCTCAACAGAGACTCCAGAACTGACCAGGTCTCGACAGAGTCAAAAGCCTTGTCATAGTCCACAAATGCAAGACACAGCGGCCGATTATACTCTTCGGACTTCTGTATGACCTGCCGCACTGTGTGGATGTGGTCTATGGTGCTGTATCCTCCTCGAAACCCGGCCTGCTCCGGTGGCTGGAAGTCGTCGAGTCTTCGCGCTAGACGATTCGTGCTGACTCTTGAAAACAGCTTGTACACGTGGCTAAGGAGCGAAATGGGTCTGTAATTCTTCAATAGGGTCTTGTTTCCCTTTTTAAAGAAAAGAACGACCACGCTCCTTCTCCACGCTTCTGGAGTTCTCCCAGAGAACAGGACCGAGTTGAAGAGCTCCCGAAGCTCTCTTAAAACAGGACTTCCTCCCGCTTTCAGGAGCTCAGTCGTTATCCCATCCTCGCCAGGGGCTTTTCCATTCTTAAGCTGTCTAAGAGCCACCTCGATTTCGTCTTGGCTGACTTCTGGCAGGTCTTCGAAACGACGATATCCGCACTAGATTTGGTCAACTTCGTCAGGTGGCTCCTCCCAAGTGATTGGACAAACACTTTCGACCCCCGATTTTGCTCAATCGCTTTTTCTATTGAGCGGGTGCTGGAGCATCGAAGGTCGCGTCGTATCAATTTTCTAATTTTATTATTGAGTGCCTGTAGTTCTGACGAAGTGATGGGTGGGTTTTCACGTCGTTCCGTCATAAGCTCCAGAGTCTCCTCCGAAAGTTTGGACTTCTTGCCCGTATGCCGCATTTTACAAAAACGCATCCCTTCCTCCCTGAGGATTTCCACCATTTGGTCGAGCGCCTGGTCAACATCATTTGTGATTGCCACGGCCGCGAATCGGTTCTCCAGATCTGACTGGAACGCTTCAGACCCTAGCATGGTTTGGAGCATATTTGGACGGAGCTTAGACTTCATCAAACGGGTTCGCTCCAGCTTGAAATTAATATTTAGAGTGCCACGAACAAGTCTGTGATCGCTACCGGTGTTGAACCTGTTGATCACCGAGACATCTCTGAATATATGCTTTTTATCCGCTATGATGAAGTCTATCTCATTTTTCGTCATAGTGTCGGGGCTTCGCCACGTCCACTTCCTTTGGGACTGTTTCTTAAAGAAAGAATTCATCACAAAAAGCCCCTCCTTCTCAAGGAAGTTGACAAGCATTTGCCCCCTATGATTTCTGCTGCCAAACCCGTAGGATCCTACTACCGATTCACTGCCATTTTGTACTCCCACTTTAGCGTTAAAATCCCCCATGGCAACGCTGTAGTGGGCCTTAGTAGTGGAGTGCAAGGCCTTGGAAATGTCCTCAAACATTTCCTCTACCACGTCGTCCGAGTGTGCCGAAGTCGGTGCGTAGACCTGAACAACCTTGAGGCTATACCTCTCGGTTAACTTCACTATGAGGTACGCTACCCTGTTCGAGACACTAGACACTTCTACCACGTTGTCACAAAGGGATTTATGTACCAGGAACCCGACTCCGCCTTGGGATAGCTGGTCTCCCTCTCGAAAATACATCAGGTGGCCTGATTCAAGGGTCATTGTGTCCTCCCCCTCTCTTCGGACTTCACTCAACCCAAGAATGTGCCACCGTACCCTATCGAGTTCTTCCTCTAGCTGCACTAGATGTTCGTCGAGCCGTAACTTGCGTCCATTATACGTCGCCAAGGTCAGTTGTGTTTGGCGGCCGTTCGTAACCCTGGGATGCTTAGCACCCCCTACCGTTACCGTGACCGCCGCCAAAATCAGGAATAGCAAGGCCGCCGGGAACTGGGGGCCGTGGTTGATTCTGGCTTGCCATTAAGGGGTTTGCCCATAATCGCCACGCTGGGCATGCGGGTTGGCGATCGCAGATCACAACTCCTCGCACTAGTGACGCTGCTGCCCGTCGCTAGTCTGCGCTATTTAGTTGCGAACTTTCGAAATGGTTATACCGCCATTTATCGGTCGTCAGAGCCTCGTTTGTTGTTTAGCAGGATGCACCACGAGCAGGTGAGGTTGGCTTGGGGCACTGAGATGGTAGGTGCGCCCCCTTACATCCCATATTATTTTTTGTTTACTATTTATTCACAGAAATTAGATGACATATTATTAATTATTTTAAATTGAATGTGGATTATTACTGTTTTGAATTTGTTATTCCATCTTTGACATGTTTTTTGATTGTAATGTTTTAATGGTACTTTTTTATTTTACATTTTATTTTAACTAAATTTTTATACAATGTATGTTCTGAAATAAATGACTTATGACTTATGACTTATGACTTATGACTTATGACTTATGACTTATGACTTATGACTTATGACTTATGACTTATGACTTATGACTTATGACTTATGACTTATGACTTATGACTTATGACTTATGACTTATGACTTATGACTTATGACTTATGACTTATGACTTATGACTTATGACTTATGACTTATGACTTATGACTTATGACTTATGACTTATGACTTATGACTTATGACTTATGACTTATGACTTATGACTTATGACTTATGACTTATGACTTATGACTTATGACTTATGACTTATGACTTATGACTTATGACTTATGACTTATGACTTATGACTTATGACTTATGACTTATGACTTATGACTTATGACTTATGACTTATGACTTATGACTTATGACTTATGACTTATGACAGTTGCAACTATGTTACGGCCGATTAATGACATTGACAGTTCAGTCAATGACTTATTTTTTAGTTTATACAAATGTAGCGATTGTAGCAGTTGGATGACAGTCGATCGACGTCAAGTGCATCTATTCGATGTATATCGACGCTGCTTGGGGCGGGGTAGAGGGTAAATAGTAGAATCGATCGTTATCGCTAATAGATCGTTTAGTTTGATGGATGATGGATCACTCGTCGATCTACCATCGATCGATTTCAATTTAAACTTGTCAATGTTGATCGTCCGAAATTGAATTACAACTGTAAGTGATATTTCAAGTTATTTTTTCCGAGCTTTAAAGCGTCTGGCAGAAATTGCTGCCAACGGGAAGTGTCTGGCAGCGTTGATTTATTCATTTTTATCAATATTCTCTGCAACATAAATAAAAATCAGCACTTAAGAAAAGTGAGTAATATTATTTTGCTATCACTTGATTGATATTTGAAAATTGGCTGTCCCGTCACCACAAGTTAGAATTCAATGTCACATATTTTTTTGTTAATCAAAAATTAAGTAATATCCGACGGCCATGGGATCTTGCTCTATAAAACCATTAAATAGGTAGTTTCCGATTAAACTGACTGAACTTGACTTGCGTCAAGCGACACACGTGATTTACTTGTTTCGAGCATAACACGTTTTTGCTAAATTTATACTTGCTTTAAGAGAGTTTTATAGTCATATGTCGTGAGGTTTTAGGCCACCCCTCCTTCCCCCTCCCAGCATCACTTGTATTTTTATTATTAAAAATATTAATTATTTCAAAACTAAAATAAACTTAAACTAAAATTATTAATAGGTTAATAAATTTAGAAAAAAAATAGAACTGGAAAGCAGTTAGCAGAAATGAAATATAGATAAACATTATATATAAATAAACATTTATTTCAGAATCACTTCCATATTTGTTAGTAACAATGTGAACTAGGAGCCGGGACTAATCAATATTGAATTAAATAAAATAGAAACGGGAACTTGATCTATTTAATAATCACAGTTATTTAAAAAATGGACCTCGGACTACTTCACATTTATAAAATAAAATAAAAATGGCAAGTCGGACTAGTTAATCTTTACAAATTTGTTAATAAGCCAAATACATTTGATTTATATTAAAATAAAAATAAAAATTTTACATAGGCCTAGATGGGCACTTATAACACGTCGACAACAAGGTGCACGGTTCGGGTTGGTCGGGAGAAGAACCGGCAAGAAATTCCATGGTTACTCTTTTCAAATCATTTGGTATTTCAATATTATCATGGTTACAGCATTTGTACTTAAGTATGGGGGACAGCGTAGGCCCGACAACAAGTCATTACTTACTATACTATTCCTAGTTTTGTCTGAATTTAAAATAAATATTTTAACTAAATAGAAGTTAGTACGCAAACAAAAACACAGGCAACAGGTATTTCTGAATACATATTCGGACTCTTTGGGGTATCATAAAATACTAAATAGTGTAAATAGTGTCTATCGTCGAATAGACATATTTTCTTGCTCTTTGGCGTAATTCCAGAGATAATATGATTATAACTTATGCTTCTACCCTTACTTGGGACTGGATAATTTGTAACTTATGACTACTTTGTTAGCTTGGGTCTTAATTGTAAAAACAAATGTATGAGTTAAGGAATAATAAATAAATAAATAATCATGTTACTTTTTTGTTGTTATGTTTAGGCCCTTAACACACCGTAGGTATCGGGTAGTTTATAAATTCTGTTAAAATAACTCAATTTAAAAAAAAAAACTGGCTTAATACGCTGGTCTTTTGGCTTATATTGTAGAGTTCCGTAGTTATAACAATAAAGCCAAATCCTAGGATGTCCGGCCATTTTCTTACCGGCCATTACCTTTACTTTACATCTATGAAGCAGCAGTAATGATAAAACGTGATTTAAATAACTATGACATATTGAGAAGTGCACGGCATAAAAATGTATTAAGCGGAATTAAGTGTAGGACAGTTAAATTTAAAACGAGTATATTTGGGATAGGAGTAAAAATTTATATAACAAACTACCAAATGACGTAAAAAGCAGTGTAACCTTGCATAGTTTTAAAAAAAGACTTAAGGAATTCTTGATTGGTAAAGCCTACTATTCAGTCAATGACTTTTTTAGTGACAAAAATACCGGTGACTACACCTATGGATAAGATATGCTGACATTTAATTTGTATGACATTAATGACTAATTTAATTGTAATGAAACCACTGAATTATTTAATTTGTATGACATCACTGAGTAATTCAATTGTAATGAAATCAATGAAAAATTTAATTTGTATGACATCAATGAGTAATTTAATTTTAATGAAATCAATGTGTATTTACTTATTATTTTTTTTTTTAAACTGACTTGTAAATGAACAACTTTATTAATGCATGACTAATGATGGACGTTGACTTAAGACGAATAATGATTACGATGTTATATAAATATTGAACCAACACTAAATATTGTACACCTTAAAGGTATGTTACAGCGATCCTTTATAATAATCATAAGAACTGATATTTCACCTGTGACAAACAATAAATGAATTTAAATTTGATTCCTTCAAGTCAATTTAATGCGTATTAAGTAAATGTTCCTATGACCAATGATGTAATTATAATGTTTTTTAGAGCGACACTACAAAAAAGCACTACAGCAACATAGTTCAAAACTTACTACAACGCCATCTATGATACAAATGAAGAACTAACATCAAAATTCTAAATCGTGCAGCTAAAGTTATCCGCGTTACGTTTCCATCTAATTCAAACCTTATTATTTAAAAAAACAATACGGTAATTAGGGATAATTGCGTGAAAAACAACTTCTATGATGCGCCGGATTGCGGGGAGCACCAACGGAGTCCTAAGTTCATGTTGACATTATTGACTATTTAATATTTAAATTTAAATTGTAATACTAACTTAGTTTTAAGAGTTTGAAATTGTATAGTTTTCGTTCGTTACTTGAAATAACAATGACTAATAAAGTGAATTTTAGATAATTTATTTATTTTTAGATAATTTATTTATTTATTTAGTAATAATCATTCTCCCGGTGCATGTTTTTAATAATACGTCACATAAAATCCTCCTCTAAAACATTCATCGTTCTGTGATTATTTTTCAACTTTCACAATAGGTATTTGCAAAAAACTTCAGACTTCAGATACGACTGCAGGCAGTACTATTAAATAAATCGTTATATTGAAATAAATGCTTTGAGTTTAAGTTCAAATAAAAATAGTTTCTTGATTACGGAACCCTACAATGTACATAATTAAATCGATAATGGAATTAAAAATAATGGAATCACAACTTAGCCGAACTTTGCTAATCCTACAGCGCGTTCATGTCACTGACAGCATTTTAAGTTGTCATCGATATCGCAATTTAGAACGAATATTTAGCAACACCGGTGTGGTAGGGGCCTGTGTTTTTTCAGGAACGGTGGACAAGATGGATGCGGCAAAGACAACAACAAATTAATTTTTTTAGGGATACTTTATAGATATGGTGATACTTGAGTGTCAACACTTTGTAAGGGGCATTTTTGAGCCAACTGTAATCATGAAGTTCAAAACTTGATTCAATACACCCAGAAATTTTCCGTTGGTTAAAAAAAGAATCGCCTATTACACATATTTTGACCGTGGTTGGTGTTGCACTTTTATTTTTAAATGTGGAATGGAATAGCAGTTTTTTTTTTAAATAATGCCGATTTTCAGTTTCGCGTTGATGTCTTTTACACCCTGCATAGCATCTACCAAGATGTATATTATTTTTGTTATTCAATTTAATAAATAACAGATTTGTTCACTGTTTTTAAAGATAGGAAAGTCATCATTAATATCGTCAAGGGCTGGCTTTTATCTTGGTCTGGCTTAGTGTTGCCATACAACGTGGCAACACCGCCTGTCTCTTGGGCACATTACCAGCAGACAGCGTTGAGGAGGAGTTTTTTGATACCCTTTTATATAGTTTGTTGGTTGTTATGCCCTTTTATCGTTTTAAATTAATTATTATGATGTATATGGCGGCGGGAGCGTGGGCGTAACGATAACAGGGTCGTCATCTTTATCGTTCCTTGGTACTGATTCCATGAGGAAGGTGGTTACTCAGGCAAACCAGTGAAACTTAGGTTCAACACCAATCACAGTTGCTTTTATTAGTTTATTAAATAAATACACCAATTATCATCATATTTTGAAGTTTTAGTAATTAATGAATACAAGATAGATAAATATATAGAATATACTAATGGCAAAAACGCCAGGTTAGTTCATGAAAATTATATTGAGATACGTTTTTTGCAGCTTTGTATCAGGTGTTAAAGCGATCAAATTATGATTGGCGACTGTAGCAAACACATACATTTATGTGCTGAATTATAATCATTAGGAGAAGAAGAGAGATCTTTTGTGGGGCAGGTTTTTAAGCAGAGTGGCGTCAATTAGTTCAGGAGATTTTTTTTCTTTTAGATTTTTAATTTCTTTATATAATTATGCTTCTTTCGGGCTGGTACTTTTTAGAGGAAGTCATATTTGATTTGAGATTATTTTCATTAAGCGGTTGTCAATTCTTCTTCGAAAATTGTTGCCTGTTCTTGATCAGATCTAGCTCATCTTCCCTTGCTATTATTGGTTGGTGGTATATGGTTTTTCGAACGCTTTAAGGTCTTAATTGCTTTCCACAGCCAGTAGTTTTTATCTTTTTTTGTTGTTGAAAGAAGGTTTTGGATATGATTGTTCTCTAGGGCGATGAATTACTGATGGGCCAGATATGGAATGCCAGATTTTCCGCAGTCGGTGGCGCTCTCTTATTTTCTTTTAGACGTTGGCAAGAAGGCTGCTAGGTTCAAAAGGGGATTGGGCAGGTCACGTCAGCCGCATGTACGATGACCGCTGGGTAATAGTCTCCACACGATGGCTGCCGGAAGACGGACGGCGCCGTCGAGACCGGCCCAGAAAGAGGTGGCGAGACGATCTGGATGCGTACCGAGAGAGCTGGTTCGAGGAGGCAGGGGAAAAGAGCACATGGAAGGAATTGGGGAGGTTTTTGATATCCAAGTTGTTTGTTCTCTTTTGGGCTTTTTTCGATTTCATCTTTGTATTTTTTGTTCACTTTGAGATGTTCGCTGTCACATTTTACACATAGCTGTAGCACTGATTCTTGGAGTGTCCTAATCTTTGGCATCTTTTACATTGGATAATTTCCTTTTTTATATGGGGTTTCAAACGTAATTTTCATGTGATTCAGATATTTTTTCGTGGTGGTTAATTGACCTCCGAATGACATGAAGTTCATGAATCTTTCAAAAAGTCATTCATTGAAGTAATTTTTTAACTTAGGGATTTGTATTTTAATGATCGTGAATCCTATTTCATACCTTGAAGCGGAGCTGTAAATTTCAAATAGCTTGCAGAAAATTTAAATTTCACGGGAAAGTTTATTCTATCTATTTATCTATGTAGTGGACTAGGCCCATATAATGGGGACACCACTATAAAAAAAACGCGCCTTCAGCTCTACCTCATGGGTGGTGTGGAAAAGAGCTGTAGAACTTGTTCAAAAGTCTGAAAGAAGATGAACAGTTCTTTTTAATAGTGCGTCCATATTAATGACATCACATGTTATGAAAGTTGGTTACTTAACATTTAATAGAGAGGTTACCAATGTGGTATAATGTAAACGTGAATTATATAGGGTGACTGGTAATTAGTGACCGATACTTAAACACGTGATTGTACTCATGGTAACAAACAACTTTCCCAAAAACATTTTTTTAAACACACTTTTATCACAATAACACAACAACCGCATTAAATAGGCACGCGCGCGCCTGTGACCTATCAGCTGTTAGCCGTTAAAAAAAATGTTTTATTATTAATTATTTAAATTAAAGAAAAAATTTTAAATCAGATAAAGACATTTATTTAACGTAAGTGTTGCCAGCTGTTTAATCATTTACTAATATTTTTTTTAAGAAATAAGTTGTGACTTTGTGTTCGGTACAATATTTGCAACCGAACAGCTCAGCACTTTTGCCGCCGTGCATTTCCATGAATGCATGTATCGCAAGTAATTACCAAGTTAGTGCGTCTTCGGATACCAATCGCGTAACTCAACCAAACCATCTTAGTGTGTAATTTAGCTTAGATTTACCATTTTATAACCAGTCTCAATATAAACCATACAATTTCGAATAATTTTAGTGTGGCGACTTGTAATGAGGAGGGATGAAACGCATGTGACTAAAAGAGTAATGGACATGAATGTTGATGGATGGAGAGGGAGGGGAAGGCCAAAGAAAAGATGGATGGATTGAGAAAGGAGTAAATAATGCCGTGACGTCTGACAGGAGAGAATGGAAGAAGAAAACGTGTTGCGCCGTCCCCAAATAGAATGGGACAAGGGCAGGAAGATGATGATGACTAGTTTTACGAAGGGGTATCGTATTACCCAGTACTAACTGCGTAGTGGGGGTCTATCTGGCCCCCACTACGATTATGATTAGGTGCTGCTTGGTTAACTAATGAAACGTAAAACAGTGGAATAGGCCCATATAATGGGGACACCACTATAAAAAAAACGCGCCTTCAGCTCTACCTCATGGGTGGTGTGGAAAAGAGCTGCAGAACTTGTTCAAAAGTCTGAAAGAAGATGAACTGTTCTTTTTAATAGTGCGTAAATACTTATTATTGTTTTTTTTTTGTAATAATATAACTTAATCTGGACGCAATCTAAGACAATAACCATGATTTTTATAACTAAGAAACTAAGAAATTTCTTCAAGGAACCCGCGAAAGCGGTGAGTAAAAGATATAGTATAAAGGTATAGTTTTTATTTTAAGATTGTTCGTATAAATGTTATGCGTTTCAGAGCGCGTTTTAGAGCGTTTCAGAGCTCTTAAAGTAATATAAGACACTATTTTTTATTTATTATTAATTATTTAAATTTAAGAAAAATTGGTAAATCAGATCTAAAGACGTTTATTTAACGTAAGTGTTGCCAGCTGTTTAATCATTTACTATTATTTTTTTAAGAAATAAGCAGTACCTTTGTGTTCGGTACAATATTTGCAACCGAACAGCTCAGCACTTTTGCCGCCGTGCATTTCCATAAATGCATGTATCGCAAGTAATTACCAAGTTAGTGCGTCTTCGGATACCAATCGCGTGACTCAACCAAACCATATTAGTGCTAATTTAGCTTAGATTTACCATTTTATAACCAGTCTCAATATAAACCATAAAATTTCGAATAATTTTAGTGTGGCGACTTGTAATGAGGAGGGATGAAACGCATGTGACTAAAAGAGTAATGGACATGAATGTTGATGGATGGAGAGGGAGAGGAAGGCCAAAGAAAAGATGGATGGATTGTGTGAAGACTGATATAAAAGAGAAAGGAGTAAATGACGCCGTGACGTCTGACAGGGGAGAACGGAAGAAGAAAACGTGTTGTGCCGACCCCAAGTAGAATGGGACAAGGGCAGGAAGATGATGATGACTAGTTTTACCAAGGGGTATCGTATTACCCAGTACTAACTGGGTAGTGGGGTCTATCTGGCCCCCACTACGATTATGATTAGGTGCTGCTTGGTTAACTAATGAAACGTAAAACAGTGGAATAGGCCCATATAATGGGGACACCACTATAAAAAAAACGCACCTTCAGCTCTACCTCATGGGTGGTGTGGAAAAGAGCTGCAGAACTTGTTCAAAAGTCTGAAAGAAGATGAACTGTTCTTTTTAATAGTGCGTAAATACTTATTATTGTTTTTTTTTGTAATAATATAACTTAATCTGGACGCAATCTAAGAGAAAAACCATGATTTTTATAACTAAGAAACTAAGAAATTTCTTCAAGGAACCCGCGAAAGCGGTGAGTAAAAGATATTTAGTTAGTTTTTATTTTAATAGTGTTCGTATAAATGTTATAAAACGCCCCACGTCGTTTCAGAGCTCTTAAAGTAATATAATCTCTTAATGTATTGTCTCTTATTGCATTAAAAAGTAAATATGATTTTCAAACAATGTATACAGTGCAAGGTGCTATGTTTTTGTGAAATAAATACTTTATTATTTATTATTATTTAATTTACTATTTTTTTTTATTATTAATTATTTAAATTAAAGAAAAAATTTTAAATCAGATAAAGACATTTATTTAACGTAAGTGTTGCCAGCTGTTTAATCATTTACTAATATTTTTTTTAAGAAATAAGTTGTGACTTTGTGTTCGGTACAATATTTGCAACCGAACAGCTCAGCACTTTTGCCGCCGTGCATTTCCATGAATGCATGTATCGCAAGTAATTACCAAGTTAGTGCGTCTTCGGATACCAATCGCGTAACTCAACCAAACCATCTTAGTGTGTAATTTAGCTTAGATTTACCATTTTATAACCAGTCTCAATATAAACCATACAATTTCGAATAATTTTAGTCTGACGACATGTAATGAGGAGGGATGAAACGCATGTGACTAAAAGATTAATGGACATGAATGTTGATGGATGGAGAGGGAGAGGAAGGCCAAAGAAAAGATGGATGGATTGTGTGAAGACTGATATAAAAGAGAAAGGAGTAAATGATGCCGTGACGTCTGACAGGGGAGAATGGAAGAAGAAAACGTGTTGTGCCGACCCCAAGTAGAATGGGACAAGGGCAGGAAGATGATGATGACCAGTTTTACCAAGGGGTATCGTATTACCCAGTATTAACTGGGTAGTGCGGGTCTATCTGACCCCCAATACGATTATGATTAGGGGCTGCTTGGTAAACTAATGAAACGTTAATTAGTGGAATAGGCCCATATAATGGGGACACCACTATAAAAAAACGCGCCTTCAGCTCTACCTCATGGGTGGTGTGGAAAAGAGCTGCAGAACTTGTTCAAAAGTCTGAAAGAAGATGAACTGTTCTTTTTAATAGTGCGTAAATACTTATTATTGTTTTTTTTTGTAATAATATAACTTAATCTGGACGCAATCTAAGACAATAACCATGATTTTTATAACTAAGAAACTAAGAAATTTCTTCAAGGAACCCGCGAAAGCGGTGAGTAAAAGATATTTAGTTAGTTTTTATTTTAAGATTGTTCGTATAAATGTTATAAAACGCCCCAGAGCGTTTCAGAGCTCTTAAAGTAATATAATTCACTATTATTTTTTTCTATATTAATTATTTAAATTTAAGAAAATTAGGTAAATTAGATCTAAAGACATTTATTTAACGTAAGTGTTGCCAGCTGTTTAATCATTTTATAATATTTTTTTTAAGAAATAAGCAGTACCTTTGTGTTCGGTACAATATTTGCAACCGAACAGCTCAGCACTTTTGCCGCCGTGCATTTCCATAAATGCATGTATCGCAATTAATTACCAAGTTAGTGCGTCTTCGGATACCAATCGCGTAACTCAACCAACCCATATCAAACCATCTTAGTGCTAATTTAGCTTAGATTTACCATTTTATAACCAGTCTCAATATAAACCATACAATTTCGAATAATTTTATTGTGGCGACTTGTAATGAGGAGGGATGAAACGCATGTGACTAAAAGATTAATGGACATGAATGTTGATGGATGGAGAGGGAGAGGAAGGCCAAAGAAAAGATGGATGGATTGTGTGAAGACTGATATAAAAGAGAAAGGAGTAAATGATGCCGTGACGTCTGACAGGGGAGAATGGAAGAAGAAAACGTGTTGCACCGACCCCAAGTAGAATGGGACAAGGGCAGGAAGATGATGATGACCAGTCTTACCAAGGGGTATCGTATTACCCAGTACTAACTGGGTAGTGCGGGTCTATCTGACCCCCAATACGATTATGATTAGGGGCTGCTTGGTAAACTAATGAAACGTTAATCAGTGGAATAGGCCCATATAATGGGGACACCACTATAAAAAAAACGCGCCTTCAGCTCTACCTCATGGGTGGTGTGGAAAAGAGCTGCAGAACTTGTTCAAAAGTCTGAAAGAAGATGAACAGTTCTTTTTAATAGTGCGTCCATACTAATGACATCACATGTTATAAAAGTTGGTTACTTAACGTTCAATAGAGAGGTTACCAATGTGATTGTAAACGTGAATTATATAGGGTGACTGGTAATTAGTGACCGATACTTAAACACGTGATTGTACTCATGATAACAAAGAACTTTCCCAAAAACCTTTTTTTTAACACATACTTTTATCACAATAACACAACAACGCGCGCGCCTGTGACCTATCAGCTGTTAGCCGTTTTTAAAATAAAGGTTTCTTTGGGAAAGTTGTTCGTTATCATGAGTACAATCACGTGTTTAAGTATCGGTCACTAATTACCAGTCACCCTATATATTTTTTTTTGTAATAATTAATCTGGACGCAACCTAAGACAATAACCATAATTTTTATAACTAAGAAACTAAGAAATTTCTTCAAGGCACCCGCGAAAGCGGTGCGTAAAAGATATTTAGTTAGTTTCTATTTTAAGATTGTTCGTATAAATGTTAATAAAACGCCCCAGGGCGTTTCAGAGCTTTTAAAGTAATATAATTCACTATTATTTTTTATTATTTGGTAAGTCAGATCTAAAGACGTTTATTTAACGTAAGTGTTGCCAGCTGTTTAATCATTTACTATTATTTTATTAAGAAATAAGCAGTACCTTTGTGTTCGGTACAATATTTGCAACCGAACTGCTCAGCACTTTTGCCGCCGTGCATTTCCATAAATGCATGTATCGCAAGTAATTACCAAGTTAGTGCGTCTTCGGATACCAATCGCGTGACTCAACCAAACCATATCAAATCATCTTAGTGCTAATTTAGCTTAGATTTACCATTTTATAACCAGTCTCAATATAAACCATATAATTTGGAATAATTTTAGTGTGGCGACTTGTAATGAGGAGGGATGAAACGCATGTGACTAAAAGTGTAATGGACATGAATGTTGATGGATGGAGAGGGAGAGGAAGGCCAAAGAAAAGATGGATGGATTGTGTGAAGACTGATTTAAAAGAGAAAGGAGTAAATGATGCAGTGACGTCTGACAGGGGAGAACGGAAGAAGAAAACGTGTTGTGCCGACCCCAAGTAGAATGGGACAAGGGCAGGAAGATGATGATGACCAGTTTTACCAAGGGGTATCGTATTACCCAGTACTAACTGGATAGTGGGGGTCTATCTGACCCCCACTACGATTATGATTAGGGGCTGCTTGGTAAACTAATGAAACATTAAACAGTGGAATAGGCCCATATAATGGGGACACCACTATAAAAAAAAACGCGCCATCAGCTCTACCTCATGGGTGGTGTGGAAAAGAGCTGCAGAACTTGTTCAAAAGTCTGAAAGAAGATGAACTGTTCTTTTTAATAGTACGTAAATACTTATTATTGTTTTTTTTTGTAATAATATAACTTAATCTGGACGCAATCTAAGAGAAAAACCATGATTTTTATAACTAAGAAACTAAGAAATTTCTTCAAGGAACCCGCGAAAGCGGTGAGTAAAAGATATTTAGTTAGTTTTTATTTTAATAGTGTTCGTATAAATGTTATAAAACGCCCCACGTCGTTTCAGAGCTCTTAAAGTAATATAATCTCTTAATGTATTGTCTCTTATTGCATTAAAAAGTAAATATGATTTTCAAACAATGTATACAGTGCAAGGTGCTATGTTTTTGTGAAATAAATACTTTATTATTTATTATTATTTAATTTACTATTTTTTTTTATTATTAATTATTTAAATTAAAGAAAAAATTTTAAATCAGATAAAGACATTTATTTAACGTAAGTGTTGCCAGCTGTTTAATCATTTACTAATATTTTTTTTAAGAAATAAGTTGTGACTTTGTGTTCGGTACAATATTTGCAACCGAACAGCTCAGCACTTTTGCCGCCGTGCATTTCCATGAATGCATGTATCGCAAGTAATTACCAAGTTAGTGCGTCTTCGGATACCAATCGCGTAACTCAACCAACCCATATCAAACCATCTTAGTGCTAATTTAGCTTAGATTTACCATTTTATAACCAGTCTCAATATAAACCATACAATTTCGAATAATTTTATTGTGGCGACTTGTAATGAGGAGGGATGAAACGCATGTGACTAAAAGATTAATGGACATGAATGTTGATGGATGGAGAGGGAGAGGAAGGCCAAAGAAAAGATGGATGGATTGTGTGAAGACTGATATAAAAGAGAAAGGAGTAAATGATGCCGTGACGTCTGACAGGGGAGAATGGAAGAAGAAAACGTGTTGCACCGACCCCAAGTAGAATGGGACAAGGGCAGGAAGATGATGATGACCAGTCTTACCAAGGGGTATCGTATTACCCAGTACTAACTGGGTAGTGCGGGTCTATCTGACCCCCAATACGATTATGATTAGGGGCTGCTTGGTAAACTAATGAAACGTTAATCAGTGGAATAGGCCCATATAATGGGGACACCACTATAAAAAAAACGCGCCTTCAGCTCTACCTCATGGGTGGTGTGGAAAAGAGCTGCAGAACTTGTTCAAAAGTCTGAAAGAAGATGAACAGTTCTTTTTAATAGTGCGTCCATACTAATGACATCACATGTTATAAAAGTTGGTTACTTAACGTTCAATAGAGAGGTTACCAATGTGATTGTAAACGTGAATTATATAGGGTGACTGGTAATTAGTGACCGATACTTAAACACGTGATTGTACTCATGATAACAAAGAACTTTCCCAAAAACCTTTTTTTTAACACATACTTTTATCACAATAACACAACAACGCGCGCGCCTGTGACCTATCAGCTGTTAGCCGTTTTTAAAATAAAGGTTTCTTTGGGAAAGTTGTTCGTTATCATGAGTACAATCACGTGTTTAAGTATCGGTCACTAATTACCAGTCACCCTATATATTTTTTTTTGTAATAATTAATCTGGACGCAACCTAAGACAATAACCATAATTTTTATAACTAAGAAACTAAGAAATTTCTTCAAGGCACCCGCGAAAGCGGTGCGTAAAAGATATTTAGTTAGTTTCTATTTTAAGATTGTTCGTATAAATGTTAATAAAACGCCCCAGGGCGTTTCAGAGCTTTTAAAGTAATATAATTCACTATTATTTTTTATTATTTGGTAAGTCAGATCTAAAGACGTTTATTTAACGTAAGTGTTGCCAGCTGTTTAATCATTTACTATTATTTTATTAAGAAATAAGCAGTACCTTTGTGTTCGGTACAATATTTGCAACCGAACTGCTCAGCACTTTTGCCGCCGTGCATTTCCATAAATGCATGTATCGCAAGTAATTACCAAGTTAGTGCGTCTTCGGATACCAATCGCGTGACTCAACCAAACCATATCAAATCATCTTAGTGCTAATTTAGCTTAGATTTACCATTTTATAACCAGTCTCAATATAAACCATATAATTTGGAATAATTTTAGTGTGGCGACTTGTAATGAGGAGGGATGAAACGCATGTGACTAAAAGTGTAATGGACATGAATGTTGATGGATGGAGAGGGAGAGGAAGGCCAAAGAAAAGATGGATGGATTGTGTGAAGACTGATTTAAAAGAGAAAGGAGTAAATGATGCAGTGACGTCTGACAGGGGAGAACGGAAGAAGAAAACGTGTTGTGCCGACCCCAAGTAGAATGGGACAAGGGCAGGAAGATGATGATGACCAGTTTTACCAAGGGGTATCGTATTACCCAGTACTAACTGGATAGTGGGGGTCTATCTGACCCCCACTACGATTATGATTAGGGGCTGCTTGGTAAACTAATGAAACATTAAACAGTGGAATAGGCCCATATAATGGGGACACCACTATAAAAAAAAACGCGCCATCAGCTCTACCTCATGGGTGGTGTGGAAAAGAGCTGCAGAACTTGTTCAAAAGTCTGAAAGAAGATGAACTGTTCTTTTTAATAGTACGTAAATACTTATTATTGTTTTTTTTTGTAATAATATAACTTAATCTGGACGCAATCTAAGAGAAAAACCATGATTTTTATAACTAAGAAACTAAGAAATTTCTTCAAGGAACCCGCGAAAGCGGTGAGTAAAAGATATTTAGTTAGTTTTTATTTTAATAGTGTTCGTATAAATGTTATAAAACGCCCCACGTCGTTTCAGAGCTCTTAAAGTAATATAATCTCTTAATGTATTGTCTCTTATTGCATTAAAAAGTAAATATGATTTTCAAACAATGTATACAGTGCAAGGTGCTATGTTTTTGTGAAATAAATACTTTATTATTTATTATTATTTAATTTACTATTTTTTTTTATTATTAATTATTTAAATTAAAGAAAAAATTTTAAATCAGATAAAGACATTTATTTAACGTAAGTGTTGCCAGCTGTTTAATCATTTACTAATATTTTTTTTAAGAAATAAGTTGTGACTTTGTGTTCGGTACAATATTTGCAACCGAACAGCTCAGCACTTTTGCCGCCGTGCATTTCCATGAATGCATGTATCGCAAGTAATTACCAAGTTAGTGCGTCTTCGGATACCAATCGCGTAACTCAACCAACCCATATCAAACCATCTTAGTGCTAATTTAGCTTAGATTTACCATTTTATAACCAGTCTCAATATAAACCATACAATTTCGAATAATTTTATTGTGGCGACTTGTAATGAGGAGGGATGAAACGCATGTGACTAAAAGATTAATGGACATGAATGTTGATGGATGGAGAGGGAGAGGAAGGCCAAAGAAAAGATGGATGGATTGTGTGAAGACTGATATAAAAGAGAAAGGAGTAAATGATGCCGTGACGTCTGACAGGGGAGAATGGAAGAAGAAAACGTGTTGCACCGACCCCAAGTAGAATGGGACAAGGGCAGGAAGATGATGATGACCAGTCTTACCAAGGGGTATCGTATTACCCAGTACTAACTGGGTAGTGCGGGTCTATCTGACCCCCAATACGATTATGATTAGGGGCTGCTTGGTAAACTAATGAAACGTTAATCAGTGGAATAGGCCCATATAATGGGGACACCACTATAAAAAAAACGCGCCTTCAGCTCTACCTCATGGGTGGTGTGGAAAAGAGCTGCAGAACTTGTTCAAAAGTCTGAAAGAAGATGAACAGTTCTTTTTAATAGTGCGTCCATACTAATGACATCACATGTTATAAAAGTTGGTTACTTAACGTTCAATAGAGAGGTTACCAATGTGATTGTAAACGTGAATTATATAGGGTGACTGGTAATTAGTGACCGATACTTAAACACGTGATTGTACTCATGATAACAAAGAACTTTCCCAAAAACCTTTTTTTTAACACATACTTTTATCACAATAACACAACAACGCGCGCGCCTGTGACCTATCAGCTGTTAGCCGTTTTTAAAATAAAGGTTTTTGGGAAAGTTGTTTGTTATCATGAGTACAATCACGTGTTTAAGTATCGGTCACTAATTACCAGTCACCCTATATATTTTTTTTTGTAATAATTAATCTGGACGCAACCTAAGACAATAACCATAATTTTTATAACTAAGAAACTAAGAAATTTCTTCAAGGCACCCGCGAAAGCGGTGCGTAAAAGATATTTAGTTAGTTTCTATTTTAAGATTGTTCGTATAAATGTTAATAAAACGCCCCAGGGCGTTTCAGAGCTTTTAAAGTAATATAATTCACTATTATTTTTTATTATTTGGTAAGTCAGATCTAAAGACGTTTATTTAACGTAAGTGTTGCCAGCTGTTTAATCATTTACTATTATTTTATTAAGAAATAAGCAGTACCTTTGTGTTCGGTACAATATTTGCAACCGAACTGCTCAGCACTTTTGCCGCCGTGCATTTCCATAAATGCATGTATCGCAAGTAATTACCAAGTTAGTGCGTCTTCGGATACCAATCGCGTGACTCAACCAAACCATATCAAATCATCTTAGTGCTAATTTAGCTTAGATTTACCATTTTATAACCAGTCTCAATATAAACCATATAATTTGGAATAATTTTAGTGTGGCGACTTGTAATGAGGAGGGATGAAACGCATGTGACTAAAAGTGTAATGGACATGAATGTTGATGGATGGAGAGGGAGAGGAAGGCCAAAGAAAAGATGGATGGATTGTGTGAAGACTGATTTAAAAGAGAAAGGAGTAAATGATGCAGTGACGTCTGACAGGGGAGAACGGAAGAAGAAAACGTGTTGTGCCGACCCCAAGTAGAATGGGACAAGGGCAGGAAGATGATGATGACCAGTTTTACCAAGGGGTATCGTATTACCCAGTACTAACTGGATAGTGGGGGTCTATCTGACCCCCACTACGATTATGATTAGGGGCTGCTTGGTAAACTAATGAAACATTAAACAGTGGAATAGGCCCATATAATGGGGACACCACTATAAAAAAAAACGCGCCATCAGCTCTACCTCATGGGTGGTGTGGAAAAGAGCTGCAGAACTTGTTCAAAAGTCTGAAAGAAGATGAACTGTTCTTTTTAATAGTACGTAAATACTTATTATTGTTTTTTTTTGTAATAATATAACTTAATCTGGACGCAATCTAAGAGAAAAACCATGATTTTTATAACTAAGAAACTAAGAAATTTCTTCAAGGAACCCGCGAAAGCGGTGAGTAAAAGATATTTAGTTAGTTTTTATTTTAATAGTGTTCGTATAAATGTTATAAAACGCCCCACGTCGTTTCAGAGCTCTTAAAGTAATATAATCTCTTAATGTATTGTCTCTTATTGCATTAAAAAGTAAATATGATTTTCAAACAATGTATACAGTGCAAGGTGCTATGTTTTTGTGAAATAAATACTTTATTATTTATTATTATTTAATTTACTATTTTTTTTTATTATTAATTATTTAAATTAAAGAAAAAATTTTAAATCAGATAAAGACATTTATTTAACGTAAGTGTTGCCAGCTGTTTAATCATTTACTAATATTTTTTTTAAGAAATAAGTTGTGACTTTGTGTTCGGTACAATATTTGCAACCGAACAGCTCAGCACTTTTGCCGCCGTGCATTTCCATGAATGCATGTATCGCAAGTAATTACCAAGTTAGTGCGTCTTCGGATACCAATCGCGTAACTCAACCAAACCATCTTAGTGTGTAATTTAGCTTAGATTTACCATTTTATAACCAGTCTCAATATAAACCATACAATTTCGAATAATTTTAGTCTGACGACATGTAATGAGGAGGGATGAAACGCATGTGACTAAAAGATTAATGGACATGAATGTTGATGGATGGAGAGGGAGAGGAAGGCCAAAGAAAAGATGGATGGATTGTGTGAAGACTGATATAAAAGAGAAAGGAGTAAATGACGCCGTGACGTCTGACAGGGGAGAACGGAAGAAGAAAACGTGTTGCGCCGTCCCCAAATAGAATGGGACAAGGGCAGGAAGATGATGATGACTAGTCTTACCAAGGGGTATCGTATTACCCAGTACTAACTGGGTAGTGGGGGTCTATCTGACCCCCACTCCGATTATGATTAGGGGCTGCTTGGTAAACTAATGAAATGTTAAATAGTGGAATAGGCCCATATAATGGGGACACCACTATAAAAAAAACGCGCCTTCAGCTCTACCTCATGGGTGGTGTGGAAAAGAGCTGCAGAACTTGTTCAAAAGTCTGAAAGAAGATGAACAGTTCTTTTTAATAGTGCGTCCAAACTAATGACATAACATGTTATAAAAGTTGGTTACAATTTAATAAAGAGGTTACCAATGTTGTATAATGTAAACGTGGATAATAGAGTGACTTTTAATTAGTGACCAATACTTAAACACGTGATTGTACTCATGATAACAAAGAACTTCCCCAAAAAACATTTTTTTATAAACACATACTTTTATCACAATCACATAACAACCGTGTATTAAATACGCACGCACGCGCCTGTGACCTATCAGCTGTTAGCCGTTTAAAAAAAATGTTTCTTTGGGAAAGTTGTTCGTTATCATGAGTAAAATCACGTGTTTAAGTATCGGTCACTAATTACCAGTCACCCTATATATTTTTTTTCTTAATAATATAACTTAATGTGGACGCAATCTAAGACAAAAACCATGATTTTTATAACTAAGAAACTAAGAAATTTCTTCAAGGAACCCGTGAAAGCGGTGCGTAAAAGATATTTAGTTAGTTTTATTATAGATTGTTCGTATAAATGTTAATAAAAAGCCCCAGGGCGTTTCAGAGCTCTTAAAGAAAGAAAGCTGTCATTTGCTGGAAACCTACGTATTTTCTTGACTTGAATGTGCCCTAGCGGTTAAGAGTATGTCATTCTCACTCAAATGTCTCGCTGATGGTGGCGCGTGTGTCGGAACATTTAGTTCCCTTCAAAATGGTTGAGTTGAATGGTGCCGATACATGCGTCATGTTCGTGGACGGGCGCTGTCAGTTGTGCCTGGTTATCTCTCGATTGCCACGGTTTATTTGAATTAATTATTTTATTTTTACTATGGACACTTTTAAAGTACACATCTTGCTACATCGTTCTCACATAATGTACCATCTCAACATAAATGATGTAACCAAGTCATTGTAAAAGTATTCTGATTTAAAAGAGTATCCATAGAGTTTCTTGCCCGTTTTTCTTCATAGAGATCTACGTTAGGGAATGGGCAATGACAGTACTTTCACAGTTTTTATGCCTTGTGACTGGGACTGTAGCTATTTTTTCATTGTTGTCTTTGTTTCGACACTTCAAAAGTGCCTGTAACTGGCCTATTTGAAATAAATGCTTTGATTTGATTTGATTTGACTTAAAGTAATATAAGACACTATTTTTTTTTTATTATTAATTATTTAAATTTAAGAAAAATTGGTAAATCAGATCTAAAGACGTTTATTTAACGTAAGTGTTGCCAGCTGTTTAATCATTTACTATTATTTTTTTAAGAAATAAGCAGTACCTTTGTGTTCGGTACAATATTTGCAACCGAACTGCTCAGCACTTTTGCCGCCGTGCATTTCCATAAATGCATGTATCACAAGTAATTACCAAGTTAGTGCGTCTTCGGATACCAATCGCGTGACTCAAAAAAACCATATCAAACCATATTAGTGCTAATTTAGCTTAGATTTACCATTTTATAACCAGTCTCAATATAAACCATATAATTTCGTAAAATTTAACCAGTGGTTATAAATCATCAACCAAATATCAACCACCAGGATTTAGAGCTAAACCAAGCGAGCACTGAATTCTACATGGTCTTTCGAGCAATAAGGGCCTTTTCTTTTTTTTTCGAATGGGATCATCAAATGCGGGGTTCATTCTGGGAGGAGCGGAAGGGAGTGTCAGACTTGTACTGACTAAAACCCATCCATGTTCTTTCTTTGCCCTTTATGTTCCAGGGCCGCGGTATCTCTTTCGAACAGTCCCGCAGCCCTGGCAGGCATCGGCCCGTGCGGACCCCTACGTGGTTGCTGACATCTCTTTGAGGCGCGCGTGGAACACGAACGCGCCGTCGACACGGCCTGTCGTCATAAGACGGCCGGACGGCGAGCTAGCCCACTACTCGCCGTCCACAATCCCGCGCTTACAGTGGTCGGGAACCACCAAGTGACCCCCGACGCCCAGGGCGTCTCCCGCGGAGGCTGGGGCGTGAGGCTCTTTCCCTCTCACGTCCCGCCACCTCCTTCACTAGCATGACTGCTTCGCAGAAGTAGGTGACGGCTTCCCATTCCCTCTCGCTCCGGGCCATGGCTTGAACCAGGGCCGGACGCGAGAGATCGCCGCCGCCAATCGCCACTACGAGGACACGGCGGTGCTCCGCCAAAGCGGGCAGACCTCTACGGTGTGCTCCACCGTGTCCTCCGGACGATCCTCGCAATGGAAACACCCTCAACAGCCTCCCGATTTGGTGCAGGAACCTTCCGAAACAATCGTGTCCGGTGTAGACCTGCGTCAGGCGGAAGGTGAGGGCGCCCTGGCGCTTCTCTAGCCACTCCTCAATGAGGAGACTTATCGCCACTATGATCGCGTGGCCTGCACGGCGTTGCGACAGTCGCTTTCTCCATGTCGCTATGAGATCGCGCCGGAGGTCTGTCCGGTGAGCGGCGATTTGCCGTGGCAGCGGAGTTTTCCCACGACGTAGTGCCTCCGCGCGCCATTCGTGCAGGCGTGCGAGGACTATCGCCTCCAGATCCCATGGCGGCAATCTGGCAAGGAGGCTCGCCGCCTCGCCGGAGATCGTGCGGTACTCCTGGACTAGCCTTACGGCTACCACCTTTTGGGGCGCGTTCAGGTAGTGGGCTGCTCGCCGCCTCAAAGAACGCGCCCACACCGGGGCCCCGTAAAGGGCCATGGACCGCACGACCCCCGCGTAGTGCCTCCGGCAGGAGGCGTTTGGACCCCTCAGGTTGGGCAAGAGCCGCTTGAAGGCAGCCCCGGCCCGTTCCAGTATGGGAGCCAAACGTTGGAAATGCTCCACGAAGTTCCACCGGCTGTCGAGGACGAGTCCTAGGTACTTCAACGTCGACCCGACGCCGATAGAAACCCATGGAAACCGTCAGTAGGGATCCCGACGGTGGCGCATTCCGAGGCCCATGAACACACATGATGAAAACAGATGACGGCCCTATTCGTCAGGTAGTCCCCGACCACATGACGAAGGCACCCGGTGATACTGGAGTGTCTCCCTAATGCAGGTCCAGAGCATGGAGTTGAAGGCGTTGGCGATGTCAAGAGACATTGCCAAGACGACCCCGCCCCAGGGCACAGCGTCCCCCGTCGTGAGGGCTCTCACGCGCATGATGGCGTCCACCGTCGAGCGCCCCTTGCGGAACCCAAACCCTTGGCCTTTCTTCAAGAATGCGCTTAGGAGCCCTTCCAGTTGGGGCCCGAGAGCCTCAGAGACCAGGACCCAGGCTTTGCCAGGCAAGCCATCGGGTCCCGGAGCGGTGTTTCTGACTTTCAGCCTACGTACCGCCACTCTCAGCTCTCCCCAGTCGCCATCTTTATCGGTGTGGTCCGCTTCCGGCACCGCAATCGGCGGCGGAGCCATTGGTGGGGGAGGATGCTCCCCTCGCGAAGGAAACAGAGCGCTTACCACGCCCTCCACGAGCTCAGGCCGGAGACACCGGCAACGGGGGGGCCCGGGTACGGAGTTTGACCCGCACCATCTTGTAAGGGCGCTCCCACGGATCTCCGTTCAGAGATTCCAGCATCTTCTCGCGGGCCAGATCCTTGGTGTGGGGACAGAACCCCGATTTAGGACGACCAGGCCTGTCTCCAGAGCCCAGTCCTCCACCATCCTACCCCGCACATCCGTGCAACGAGAACCCCAAGCCAAGTTCTTGGCATTGAAGTCCCCGAGCACAAGCACGGGGAGGGAATGGCTTCCGAGAAGGCTGGCTTAAGAGTTCGGCTCGTGGAGAAGTAGAGTCCCACTACAACGATGTCCCCGAACCGTGCTGCTACGCACTCCTGACCCTTTCTGACACTCTCAAGGGTCCGGGTACCGGCGACAGCCGACACAATTATGGTCACTGAGCCGCTAAGGTCCTCTACCCAGTCATCCCTGGGCGGGACAAAGTACGGCTCAGCGACCATGGCGATGTTAATCGACCACTGCGCCATGCTCTGGAGCAACAGACCCGGCGCAGTGGTTGAGGTTCGCCTGGAGAAGGTGTAATGGAGCCGTTATTGGCACTCCATTTCAGCCACGTCTGCATTTAGGGACGCTCTAAGCTTTTCAGCCAGAGCGTCAGCAGTCGAGCCACGGGTTTCGCCGGGGATCTCCAGCACTCGAGCCCCTGTTACTCTAAGCCGGAGGCCCCCGGTAATCCCT
The DNA here is from genome assembly GCA_905163415.1 of Noctua fimbriata. Lineage (NCBI taxonomy): Eukaryota > Metazoa > Arthropoda > Insecta > Lepidoptera > Noctuidae > Noctua > Noctua fimbriata. The sequence goes on from LR990951.1 coordinate 1,637,781, forward strand.
AGCTCCTCGAGATCCACCGTCACATTCGCCTTAGCGGTGTGGTCTTCGGTTCGCTGAGCCTAGCCGCGACGCTCCGCTCCTTTTGCGGCGCTTTCGCTCCCGCTTCCTGTCTCGCGGCTAGTGCTGGCACAGTCGCCGCTTTGCCCTTCTTTTGGGCCACCGCCGCCTTGCCCTGCTTCAGGGCCGCCGCCTTCCTAGCCGGAGCCGGTTTCGCCGGAGCCGGCTTTCCGGGAGCCAACACAACCCTGTCGGAGGGCTGGCTGGACGGCCCCGGTGCGGAGGCGGCAGCCACAGCAGCCGCATATGTGGGCGCCCTCGGGCCCGGGGGCGCCTTGTTTGCCGCCAGGGGAGCGCAGGACAATGCTCTCCAGGACGGAGAACCGCGCCTGGAAGGCAGCCAGCTCCTGCCGAACCAGGTTCAGGACCTGGTTCTCCAACGGCACGGGCTGGTTTGGTCCCTGCTGGCCCCCATTTTGGGGCGCCTCGCGAGAGCCGGACTTGCGCAGACCGGCCAGGTCTGCTCGGAGCTTCCCGTTTTTCTCTTGGAGAAGCTCCGTGGCAGCCGTCAGGCGAGCGACCGCCGCTGCAGGTATGGCCTTTTGCCTGGTGGAGGGCTTTTGCTTATAGGACACAGCCCTCAGCGCCGCCTCCAACTCCTTCGCTATCCCGGCCACCCCCGGGTGGCGCCCCTCCTCGGCAAACCGCGCCGACCTCTCGGTAGCAGAGAGGCCTCTCCCCTTGCCACGGATCCCGCCACGCTTGCTGGTGGGGATCTTGCGAGCAGAGGCCAGCTTACCCTCTGATGACGACTCTCGGTCACCTACCGGCCTGGACAGCTTGCGGAAGAAATCCCTGTTCACCGCAGTTGCCGCGATCCTTTCGTGCCGGGAGCTCTCTGAGCCTCCCGCGCTCGTATCACTGGATGCGGCGCCGGACTTCGACCCCGCATCCCTCTCTTCCTTTCCTTCGCCGTTATCGGCCGTGTTTTGGGTTGTATTTACTTTATCCATGCTGTTCCCGCGAGTATGGGGGAAATAAAAACTATACCCAGATAAGTCATTGCCAGGCCCGGCAGTGGTTCGCACTAGCAACTGATTTTCCATAGGAACCCGTCAGCCATCTAATCACGGTGCGCCGCCGCTTGAGATTCAGGGAAACTTTTTATAGAGGTTTTCTACCTCGTGGTCCGGGCGGTTAAGCCAAGACCCTCGGTACCGATCGAAGCCGCGAGACGTGTTCCACGACACTTTGACGATGGGATTATGGTATCGACGGGGACAGTGATGGACGCAGTCCTTCACTGCCCCGTCGTGACCTCGCAACCTGTGCGCCGGGACCTTGCAACCAGTGTTTTATGTTTTATCAGTTTCTAGGGAAAGTAGATAGGCAATGTAATCAATTTGGAAGAAATGGACAGCTGTTGAGAAAATGACGTCAGACCAAACAAATGGTGGTAGGTGCTCTTTTATCTTAATGTAATGTCTTGTTAAGTATTTTGTGTGTACAGTCACGACCACCAATATGTAAACACTTTCCTAAATTTAAGAGCAGTTTTCGCGAGAAATAACGATTTTTACTTGGAGATAGGACTTTTTTCATAAAATATGAATGCCAGAACACAATGTTCGTAACAACATGAAATTTTAATCAGAGCAGTAGGAGAAAAACACTTTTAAAAGTTGTTAAGTGTTTACATACTGGTGCTAGTTACTGTACATAAATAAATAAAATATCTAATCTGTAGATTATTTCAATAAATGTGTAATTTTATACAACATTTAAAATAGAGTAAATCTTTCAGCGAACCAGGCGGGCGGTCTCGTATTTTGTATGAAAATATCAACGACTACAAATGAGCCACTGACGTCCTGCACCAGGTTCCGGCTGCAATGATTCCATGGAGAAGTAGGTATGAAAAAGCATTGCACTGTTTGTTGGGAGATGATTGAAACGGACGAAATTTCTTATTATAATTTTATTTCAGGATAGCTGAGCGAGACACAATGTTTGTTTAAATAGACGCGCGCATTCGGTCTTTGCTGTCGTCCGAAAGACCGCGTGGCTCGCGCGAGTTCCAGCTGCACTGCTCGTTGTTCCCCGCGCCTCTCCCGCCCCCCTGTTCGCCCTGCGCGTGCATACTGCTACTACGGGTCGACAAGAAATTATTAGGTACACTAGTTTAGTATAGTAGAAATAACACGCTAGTTATCTAGGAAGGGTTAGGCAAAGCTGTATCTGATCAACATTTCGTCAGTTACGGTTCAGTCCCATGTGATGGCAATAGAGGAGAGCCTATTACCATCAATTAGGTACAAATCTAGACTCCGTGGCTGCTACTGAGAAATTCCTGTGTCAATAAATTTTGGCCCACAGGTATATACCATCACCTAGATTCCTGTGGAATAATCTTCGGTCTCCATGCAGGCGTAGCTGGGAGCAACAGCTAGTTATTTTAATACGTTATAAAATATTTTTCATTTTACCCTGCGTCACCAGTCAGATCCAGCCTTCCAGCGGATCAGATCCCTTTGCTGTCCTCCCCCAGCAACGCCCTAAGCCGAGGGTCGTACCCCACAGGGGGTGCCCTTAGCGTGTAGTCGCTTAGTTTGTAAGTTTTTTCCCCTGGCTGGAGGCCTTATAGTCAAGGTACCCACAGGATAGTCCGGTTGAGCAGACGACAACCTCCTAGGTTGCACTGCGAGACGTAATTCCTAAAAAAAATACCCTGCGTTCACGACCTCAGGCGATGCATATGACGACGCGACTTCTGTCAAACGATACACGCGTGATTTACTAGTTTCCTCCGCGGGAGTATTCTTGCCCCTTTTTTTTTTGGATGGGAAATCATCAAATGACCCCTCGCGCTCTGGGGGGAGTGGAAGGGAGTGTCAGACTTTTACTGACCCTTATCCCAATTCATTTGGGGTCGGCGCAGCACGTCTTCTTCTTCCATACTTCTCTATTACTCGTCATCTCATCAGACACCTCCTTTCTTGCTATATCTTTACACAGGCCATCCATCGTTTCTTTGCTCTTCCTCTACTCATATACCCATCCACATTCATACTCAAAACTTTCCACACGATATTTTCCTCATTCCTCCGCATCACATGCCCATACCACGACAACCGATTACCACACAACTTTTCAGTCACCGGCGCCACTTTCAGACTTCCTCATAAATCATCATAATCAGCCTATAATGTTCCCACTGCTGGGACTCAGGCCTCCTCTCGATGAGAGGGAATGGGCTATAATCCACCACGCGAGCCCAGTGCGGGTTGGTAGATGTCACATGTCTTCGAATTTTTGGTTCTAAGACATGCCACTTTCCTCACGATGTTTTCCTTCACCGTTTTGAGAGCAGTGGTGATGAAATAAATTACACAAAGTAATGCGCCTGCCTGGGTTCGAACCCGCGACTTACTGTTCGTAAGTCTGGGCTGCCACCACTGGGCCACCGCTGCTCAATCGTATATTACCTCTTATATACTCATTTCTTATTTTATTCATTCGCGTAACACCACACATCCCCCTTAGCATTCTTATCTCCGCCACATGCAAATGCCTTTCATTCATCTCTTTTGTGCGCCAAAAAAAAAACTAAAACCCACCCATGATCCCTTTGTGTTCCAGGGCTGTGGTATCACTTTCGAACAGTCCCACAAATATTGTCGCACCTCAAGTCACGTTTCAATGACTCGTGGCAAGCTCTACCTAAACCATTTCTTTTATATATTTTCTCAGCTGTTACTGTCCAACACGCGTGCTGCTTGGGCGTGTAGCTGGAGGCCAAGCGGTTGTGTCTCACACAGCGTGCGAGCTACGAGCCCCGAACTCAAACCGAGATAATCACAAGGTGGAGGTCCCTTCCTAACATGTCACTACATAAGTACGCGTACGCGCGTATTAGGCAGACGTGAAGGAAACTATATATGCTAAGCGAAGTTTTGTCAGTAGTTTTTTTTAGATTACAGTGGACTAGGCCCATATAATGGGGACACCACTATAAAAAAAACGCGCCTACAGCTCTACCTCATGGGTGGTGTGGAAAAGGGCTGAAGAACTTGTTCAAAAGTCTGAAAGAAGATGAACAGGACACTGATGAAACAGTAAAGAGCATTAACTAAGATCCGGAAAGGATCTCTGAATTGTCCAGAAGAAACTCCCTGGGTCTGAAAACAAGTTAATCCAAGTATAAAGGGTGTAACAAGACCCTTAAAAACGCACTTGTTTTCGCCGTCATTGCGTTATTTTTTTTGTTCTAGAGCATACCTTCTAGTTTCGGAGATATTGGGGGTCAAAGTTTCATCTTTTTCACAAGTCTTTTTTAAATACATGTTTATAATGTAAGATTTTTACTTTGCAAACCTTCACGATCCGCGTACTATTCAATCCAGCCAAAAGCATAATGTTTTGAGTGCGTTACATTGACTCCTACCGTAAAACGTGATTTTTCACCAAATACAAAATCGTTTTCCAGCAATAATTTTTGCTTAAAGTTACATATATACAGTTTAATTTATTGTCGTATTGTCGGCGCCACCTTGTATTCAGTATACATATTCAACACACTTACACTTCCCGTGACCCAAGGGCTGGCTTTTACCTTGGCCAAAGTCTTAGCGTTGCCATACAACGTGGCAACGCCGCCAGTCTCTTGGGTACATTACCAGTTGACAGCGTTGAGGAGGATTTTTTTGACGCCATTTTGTAAGTTTATTATTAAGTTAATCAGTTTAGGTTATTTTAATTCATAAATGTGTTCATAGTGTGTTCATACTGTTACATAAATAAAACAATATCTAACTTAAACTTCAATAAATCAATGCGGTCATAAAAAATATATACAGGATGGAATTTTTCAACGCCACCTGGAGGGAATAATACTCTAAATACTGGAGATAGAAAATTTTACTCAAATGAAGCATTGAAAGCATGATTTTCCTTTCATTTAATTTATCATGTTTGTTAGAGAGATTTGAGCCTTATGATTGATGCCATAAAAGTACAGGGTGTATTTTTTTTTAAATTTAGTTGGTCCAATTCCCGAGTGTGGCAAGCGAATTTTCGAAAATCTTTGAATGCAGATTTATTTCTTTTTTAAAATAAAGGAATGTTTCCTTTGAGTAAAATTTTCTATCTCTAGTATTTAGAGTACTTTCCCTCCAGTTTATATACATTTAACAAAAATATTTACCAACAGCGCCCTCTATTAACATTATTAAAGTGCCAAAGATGCGTGCAGTTCTACAAATGAAACAGTAAACAGTAGTACAGCTCTCCTTATCTCTCTGGTCATAGATTCGCTATAAACAGGGAGACAAGGTGAGTTGACTAAGTGATCATCGCTGCAAGAAGAACGAAGAATCAAGAGGAGATAACGCTGTATTAGCTTTGATTATAAGATGCTAACATGCTCATCTAGGACCGAGACGAAGTTGTTCTCTGAATATTTTGACATTGAATTTGACATTATATTTTGACATTGAATTTGACATTAATTTTGACATTGAATTTGATATATACCTGCTATTAATTTGACATTGTATTTATTTGTTGACATATTTTAAATGAATGGACTCTTGAACGAGACATTTCACTCAATTTTAATAGGCTTTTAAATGTCGTTTCTGCATGCGATAATTTTATGTAATATGTAATGTTCAACACAATATAAATTGTTAATGAATAAATAAATTAAATGAAAATGAAATGTACATTGTGGCTACTCAGCTGAGTAAATCTTGTCTTTTATAAATTATATTTATTTGAATATTTACATTATTTTCAAACTACAAATCTACATACAGGGTGCAAGGGACAGCCCTCCACAAACTGACAGGGTGCATTCAGCTTCTTATTTTGAATCATATTACACCGGAATTTTTCTCAAGAATTTTTTATAATAGTTCATCGAACTCGTCGTTGCGCTTGACGTTCACTTTGTGCGTTTTGCCACGGCAATGATACATTGCTTATGAGGAAATAAAACAAGTTAAATTTATTGGATTCCCATAACGTTCCTGAAATAATTTCTTGTACCGGTCATCTTAGTATGATATACTGATTTCACCCCATCAGTTTGTGGAGGGCTGTCCCTTACACCTTCTATACCTACTATTCACGTAACCAGAGGGCGGGCCTATTTTTTTGCCAAAGAATCAACATTGCCATCCGACGTGGCAATGCTGCAAGCCTTCTGGGCACTTTTCCTGTTGACAGCGATGTGGACGAATTTTTTGACGCACTGTAAAGCTTTTGATACTTGTACATATTTTTATTACTATTTTATAAATTGTGTGAAATATTTAGATTACTTGGTTTTTTTGTCTACGGATCCCGTTTAGTTGCCGTATCCTACTCATAAATTGGTTCCGTTCAATATACAGGGTGTTTTTTTAATGTTTATTTGTTTAATACTGCTGACAATCATATTAGTATTAGCAAAGAAGTGCTACAAATAGTTTTCCTTAGATTTTATATACATGTGTAAACTTAATTATTTTTGTTCATTTCTTATAATAGCGTTTAAGTACATTAAGTATACCATAATACAAACAGACCCTTCACATAGCCGTCAACCAAGCATTCTGTACATCAAACTAAGCAACTTTACGCAAAAATTATTGCTGGGAATCGACTTTTTTTTGGGGTGAAATTTCACGTTTTACGGTAGGAGTCCATGTAACGCCCTCAAAACATTATGCTGATGGATGTATTGAATAGTACGGGGGTCGTGGAGGTGTGTAAAGTAAAAACCTTACATTAAAAACATGTATTTTAAAAAAAAACTTAATAATAGTGTGTGTGTGATAGTTGGAACTTTGACCCCCAATATCTCCGTAACTAGAAGGTTCCCAGGTATGGTCTAGAACAAAAAAATGATCGCAAAGACGGGGAGAACAAGTGCCTTTCGGTTATGTTACGGGTCTATTTACACCCTTTATATGCATGTATTTTTTTCTTCACTGAAGGTGGAAGCGTCAGGGTAGCCCGCGATATTAAAAATTTCTTACATTTCTTGCAATTTGTATATGTGTCAGGTTGTATCTTGATGAAAATATAAATCGTGCAAGTAACACATTATGTAGTTACAGAATTACAATCATTAAAATCGTTAATACAGCCCTCTAAGAAAACAAAGGAAAAAAAGGAACATGGATGGGATTTAGTCAGTACAAGTCTGACACTCCCTTCCGCTCCGCCAAGAGCGGGGGGTGGGTCATTTGGGGGGGGGGCGAAAAAAAAGGCCTCTAAGTTCATTTAATTCCATTGAATGACTTTTTCATAGGGTCACATGAACTTAAAGGGTGCACTCGCAGCGTACAGACGTGCTCATTGGCAATATTTAATTAATACTTTAATAATGGTGATCTCCTTTAGTGCTGGCATTACTATGGTAATGCATAAAGTAAACTTGCTTAGTGTGTGGTTTTTGTCAATAATGGACACGAAATAGTGAAGTCTTAGTAAAATTAACAAAATGCAAAACAGCCTCCGTAATCCAAGGGGGCCAGCGCAACCCTCCGTCTCGTCGTCGCAGACGACCGCGACCGATGTTATTGTTTCAACGCCCGACATCCAATGATGGATAGTCCAGACCCAGCGGTACTTGAATGAAGTTTGCTCTATTGCCGCGGATGGGATACTCAACACCGAGCAGAAAATGAAGATTACGAACCTTTGCCGTAAAGTCGAATCTGGTTCATCACAAATGGCAGTCCTATACCAGTCACTGAAGCAAAAAGCTATTCACGCAAATAACACGATCGATACCCTAAAACAACAGCGCGACCTGACAACATATTTTGGAGCTCAAGCAGACGATACGGGATTCTAGTTCTGCGGGAAATGCTTCTTTTGCCGATATGGTGAAAAGGGGATCGAACCATTTCATTCGACCCAATAACTTAAGCTCTGTCGCCATTTATCCCAATGATAAATTGAGAACCAGTGACGAAACAAAAGAACTGGTGCAAAAAATCATACGGCCCGAGCAAATGAAGCTGCAAGTACGTGGTGTCCGAAAAACGAAAAATGATGGCGTAATTATAAGTACCGAGACGAAACATGACGCCGATGAGCTAAAGAACGCAGTCCAGCTCTCTACATCTGGACTTACCGCCGACGAACCCAACAAGCGCAAACCTCGGATCGTGGATGTAGGAGTGCCGACTTCCTTGGCTGAAAATGAGGTCTTTAAGTGCATTTTCGAGCAAAATGTAGCCGACAAGTTACCAGGGATGTCCCTGGAATCCTTCTTGGTAAAATTAAGCCACAAATCTGAGAAGAGAGAGGCTGCGACCTGTAACTACGTTATTGAAGTTGTGGCCAATATACGAAAAATACTAATACCTCAATCAAGGATTTTATAAATTGGATATCATGTCCTGTCAGGGACTTCACGTTAGTTACGAGGTGTTATAAATGCCAGCAGTATGGCCATGCAGCTAAATCTTGCAGGGAGGTAAATTCTACATGTGGTCACTGCGGTGATGAAGGTCATATGATGTCCGAATGCGAGAAAAAAGCTGACACTCCGAGATGCGCGACTTGCTCCCGTTTTAACCGATGCTCAGATATTGCAATTATACAGTAGAAATGCCAGTTGTATGACAATTAAAATGTATAATAAAGTACCACCAGCACTGAGAATCATCATCATCATCATTTCAGCCGAAAGACGTCCACTGCTGGACATAGGCCTCTCCCAAGAAGGGGGGTTTTGCCATAATCGCCACGCTTGGCAGGCGGGTTGGCGATCGCAGTATGGTTATTATAAAACACAGAGAACGCTGCTGCCCATTCTCTGGTAAGTCCCTTAGTCGCCTCTTACGACACCCACGGGAAGATATGGGATGGTGCTATTCTTTACGTCCGGACACCATACAGGCGCTGAGAATGTTACCAATTAATAAGTTTAAATGAAAAATGTTTGCTTGGCTCTTAGACACGTGTTTTCACTCCGTCTCAATGAATTTTTAAATCATACATTTTGATATTGTAATTAAGATATTAATATGACATTAGTACTTTGATTATGAATTTTATGACATTGTAATTTTTATTTTGACATTATGGTTAATATTTTTGATATTGTGATTTATTTACTTTATTTTTTTTTCATTTTTATTTATATTCTTGAATTAACCATTGCCAGCCTAACTCTTGACATTATATTTAATCATTTTTGTCATTATAATTAATAACCCCTGATATTGTATTTAATGGTTGTTGACATTATAATTGTGATTGAATTGTTTTTGATAGTAGGTAACGTTTTCCATAATCTCGACATTGTATAGTTTATTATTAATATTATTTTTTTGAAATATTTGTACGCTGGAAACAGCAGAATATTATGGACATCATGTTTTGTGTAACACCTAAGTAACAACAATATTCTAACAAATTAATTATGCCCCGCAAGAAAAATAGCGGAACACAGATACATAAACTCCGTCGATTTTGAGGACACGTACCTACTGCGTCATACTCTAAATCAGACTTCCGTTGATCATTCGCTGTCTAAGCAAATTGTCGCCCGCAACAAAAATGACATGACGGTGTTTTTTTATGTTTATTTATTTAATACTGCTGACAATCATATAAGTATTAGCAAGGAAGTGCTACAAATTGTTTTCCTCAGATTTTATATACATGTGTAACTTTAATTATTTTTGTTCATTTCTTATAATAGCGTTTAAGTACATTAGGTATACCATAATATATACAGGGTGTAAACAGACCCTTCACGAAGCCGTCAACCAAGCATTCTGTACATACATCAAACTAAGTAACTTTAAGCAAAAATTATTTCTGGGAATCGACTTTTTTTTTTTTGGTGAGAAATCACTTTTTAGGGTAGGACTCGATGGAAAGCACTCAAAGCGTAAAGTTACTTAGTTTGATGTACAGAATGCTTGGTTGACGGCTTCGTGAAGGGTCTGTTTACACCCCGTATATTATTTATACTTAGCTGCTTTGCTCCACTGTAGTACAGTTTCAGTGCAGTATTTTGTTAACGTTAATTAGGAGGAATATTCACTGATGGGTTCGGACGGGTGCGACGTAAGAAGCAAGCTCATGAAGTAAGATTGAGGTATGCTAGTGGGAATGTTGGGACGATGACTGGGAGAGCCAGAAATATAGTGGATGTGTGTGAGGAATGATACCAAAGATAAAGGAGTAAACGATAGCGCGCAGTAGCGATGGGTCAATTTTTGTAAGAAGCAAGCTGGAGTACGTCTTCAATGTGATTATATTATTTGTCTATAGAATACTGACTGTGCCATTTTTTAAAGGGAATCCGGTAGGAATCGAGTTATATGGAACCTTCGCCACTGATAGGGTACAGTTGACAGAGGAGAGTGGGAGAAAATAAAAACTGGCCAAGTGCGACTCGATGTCGAGCATGAAAGGTTCCTTACCATCGTACTAGGCCCTAAATTTTTTAATTATTTGTTGTTATAGCGGCAACAGAAATACACATTCTGTGAAAATTTCAACTGTCTACCTATTACGGATCATCAGATACAGCCCGCTGACAGACAGCCAGACGGACAGCGGAGGCTTAGTAATAGGGTCTCGTTGGTTACCTTTCGTTTACAGAACCCTAAAAATGTGTTGCGCCGACCCCAAGTAACATGGGACAAGGGCAGGAAGATGATGGTGATGGTGATGATGTTCCTCGATGGATTCTCAGGCATCCTCTGGTGGCCTCCCCTGTTACTTTTGTCATTACTCTGACTATCCCGAATAATGACCAAAGTGAAGGGTGTTGTCCACATAATCGTCGAAGCAAGAAGAAAGAAGAATATACAGCTTTTGGTGTAAATTTCTGACATGAAACCATTATACAACATTAGTTTTAGTATATTTTATATATGACCAAAGAAACGATGGATGGACTGTATAAAGAATGATATGGCAAGAAAGGAGGTGTCTAATGAGATGACGAGTAATAGAGAAGTATGGAAGAAAAAGACATGCTGCGCCGACCCCAAATGAATTGGGATAAGGGCAAGAGAATGATGATGATGATAGTTTTAGTATATGCGAAACCTGAAACACCTGTCTAGTATTATTATGTAAAGAATCTATGTACAAAATTTCAAAACTGTATCATGAAAAATCACAAAGTTATAAGCTTGTTCTGTTACCTGGTTGTCCGCAAAAATGTGGTCACCACGCGATGCAGCCGCGCGCGTGCCTCCAGCGTCGTCTTGAGCTCATTGATAATAATAATTTGGTAGAATTTACCTAAATGATTGCGATAGGTACTTAATATCGCTCGGTGTCCAACTTGTTATTTTTTTTTTCTTTTTTATATTTTAAATATAACATGGTTTAAAAATGATTGGAATCGATTCAGTTACTTATTCTGAACAAACTATATTCAGGTTTCGCATATACTAAAAATAATGTTATATACAAGGTGAATTAGTATATGTACGTACTCTCTTACTCTATATTAATTATACTTAACACCTACTGACAATGTATTAGTGCTAAGCTTTAGTCGTAATAAACCACTCGTAGCGTATAAACGTGTTTTGATTGTCTTCCCGCAACTCACATAATTCAAAGGTGTAAGGGACAGCCCTCCGCAGACTGATGGGCTGAATTCAGTATGTCAAACTAAAATGACCGGTACAAGAAAGTATTTCAGGAACGTTATGAGAGTCCAATAAAGCTTTGTTGTATTTTCTCATAAGCAATGTATCGTTATCGTGGCAAAACGCACGTAGTGAACGGAAAGCGCGACGTGGAGTTCGATGAACTTTGTAGCTAGGCAGGAAGTAAACAGCTGATTTCACGCGTCGTTCATTAGAGTATTTCAACATCCATCGTTGGTTTTTTATTTATTTAGCCCTATTATTTACATAAATGGAGTGCTGCGCATAGAGAATGTAATTTTACATTGAAATAAAGGAATAGTAACTGAAAAAACGATAAAAAAAGGTAAAATTTTCCTGTGATAAATTCCGGTGGAATATGATTTACAATAAGAACCTGAATGCACCCTGTCAGTTTGCGGAGGGCTATCCCTTAGACCCTGTATACAGAGTGGTCCAAATAGGACCATCCTGTATACCTTAGTGTAAGTCAGCGTAATACTGGTGTTGACAAAAAACTGTAGCTATGCAAGAAGAAATAAAAATAACCTGTCACTGATAAGAACAGTAATTAAATTAATGTGTCGTTCCATTTTGATTATTTTGTTCCTAATTTATTTTTTACTAGGTTTTGCCCGCGGCTTCGCTTACTTTAATTTAGAATTTGACAATCAATTCGGGTTGTAATCTGCTTGAAATAATACAATTCAATCATGATTCGAAAGACACGTGGTGCCATCTATTATCACAAGAACGTTATTGTTGTTTGCCTCGGTAACAGTACTTGTTTTCGGGATGAGAGGTACCCTATGTCCTATCCTGTAAACCTGACATCGTATATACACAATTTCAGGATGATCGGTTCAGTGGTTTAGGCGTGAAAAGGTAACAAACAAACAAACAAACTTACTTTCGCATTTATAATGTTAGTTAGGATAGGATAGTTAGGATTAGAATTAGTTAGGATTACAATCACTTATTTAATTTAATTTTTTTTTGTTAGTGTTTAAAAAATCAATCGCACTAGACCGCGAAATGTGGAAGGAAGGAAGGGAGGCCTTTGCCCTGCAGTGGGACAACATAGGCTTATAATAATAATAATAATAACTGGCAACCCCGTACGTCAATCACCGGTTACATCATCGAACAATTTTATTTTATTTTATTTTAATATTAATATTCGTTTTAATACAAAAGTATTTATATTAGTTATCTAAAGATACCAAAGGAAATATCAGAATATAAAACAGAAAATTTGGAAACCAAAAAGAAATTTAAATACAGTTGATGAAAAAATGACGCCTGTCAACGGCGTCGTCAAAAATGTCAAGCACTGAAAATTACATATAAGATACAAGATGATAACCGAAAAATGATTACGAGAGCAGCCTACCGACGCGCACGCCTACCACCTCCGGACCCGTCGCTCAGCTCCGCCTCGCCGCCGCCGGAATCCAGCCCCATCGTGAGTGCTGTGACACCGGCAGTGGCAGTTGCGTCGAGCTCGAGCGACGAGTATTTCTCTCCGCCGACGTCGCCAACACCTGTACGTCGGCAGGGGAGAGGCCGGCCACCGAGAAGCTTGGGACTTAGGGGCCATCCGGCCCCGAGCCGGGTCCCCGCTGCCGGTGGTTGTGTGCAGCGCATAAGATGGACTCATTCCATTAACGAGAACGTCATGCGCGCATACTACGGGTCTACAGAGGGGGGAACTAACCTCACTGCGTACCGTGTTGGGATGCTGTCTCTGTTCCAGGTACTTGAACCAACCGTCAACGTTTCGGCCCAACGACTGTCGGATCAGGTGCGGGTCATCCAACGCAATCACATGTTGGACGACGCCGTACTTGATCGGCTGCGCTCAGAGGTACTGAGCAACCGTATCGTTTTAACTCCGGCACAAACCGCGGTGCAAGCGTCAGTTATTGACGCAACCCCGCCGCGGTTCAACCCAGCTGTTGTAGAGGAAGATGATAGGGTTGCTGTGGTAAGTAGCCAGTGCAACGACCGATTGAGGAGCGCTCTGGAAGATGCGCTTCGTGAATATCGATCCACTCCTACCGAACTTAGGCCCCGATTACCACGGTTACCCATGCATAATAAAAATAGGGCGCTGGTGTGTGCCTTGGACTCGCAACTCGAGAATATATTCGAGAGTAGCGAGAACCTCGTTGATACACACTCGATCCTGTACTGTGGGGCTGTTGCGGCATGTCGTTTAGCTAACGTCAAGTTCCCAAATTGTGACGTAGCTACTCGACCAAAACCAGCTGTACCAGCCTGGCAGCGCAGGATCGAGCGCCGCATCGACGGGGCCAGGGTACTCATCGGCAAACTACACTGCTTCAGGGAGGGCAATACACGACCACGTGTGATGCGCTTTGTGAGGCGGGCATTCTCGGGGACTGGAATCAGTCCTCAAGAATACATGTCCCGTGTCACAGAGCGCATCGACTTCCTGAAGCAGAAAGTTTATGCATGGGCGAACCGTATTCGGAGGTATAAGCGGCGGGTTGATCGATACTCACAGAATCGCATGTTCCAGAGCGATGAGAGGTGGGTATACAGAGCTTGGGAGCGACCTGAGCAGAATATGACAGACGTGTGCCGCCCGGATGATGCTGCTACGAGTTCTTTCTGGCGCAGCATCTGGTCGGTGCCCGTCTGTCATACTGAGGCTGTCTGGATGCGTGATGTCGAGCAAGTGTGTGAACCTATCCCAGAAATGGAGCCAATTTTGATAACACCTTTAGATGTAGCCAGAGCAGTTCGTCCGTTACCGAATTGGAAATCACCGGGACCGGACGGACTGCACAACTTCTGGCTCAAATGGCTTAGTAGTTCACACACTTGCCTGGCATCCCAATTCCAGTCATCCTTAGAGTCTGGGTCCCTACCGCAGTTTTTAACAACAGGCGTTACCCACCTGCTCCATAAGTCAGGTAGTCCCGCGGAACCCAAAAATTATAGACCGATCACGTGTTTGTCTACGGTCTATAAACTTCTTACATCCATTTTGAGAGCTAAAATTAATACACACATTGACAAAAACTCCATTATGTCTGCCTCTCAAAATGGATGTAGGAATGGGTCCCGCGGTACTAAGGAGCTACTCCTCATCGACATGGCCATTAGCCAACAGGTTCGTCGATCCCGCAAGGATCTGTCTACATGCTGGATAGATTATAAGAAGGCCTACGACTCGGTGCCACATACATGGCTCATGAGGGTGCTGGAGTTGTACAAGATAGATGCAACTCTACGCGCCTTCCTTGAGTCGTGTATGGGGCAATGGAGGACGGTCCTTCGATATCCAGGATGTCGACAGATCCAGGGGAACGATGAACCTGTATGGATTAAACGGGGAATATTCCAGGGCGACAGTCTGAGCCCACTATGGTTCTGTCTAGCCCTGAATCCTCTGAGCACATTGCTGGAGGATTCAGGTCTAGGCTACCGGTTGAGGAGAGGTGGTCAGGTCATATCTCACCTTCTTTACATGGATGATCTGAAACTCTTTGCCCCCAACAAATTGCGACTGATGGAGCTACTGAAAGTAACTGAAACTTTCAGTAGCGCCATCAGGATGGAATTTGGTGTGGACAAATGTGCAGTCATGTATGTAAAGCAAGGGGAGATTATGGAATCCGAGGGAATTCAGCTCTCGGATTCCATACACCTGAGAACCCTTTCCTCAACCGAAAGCTATAAGTATTTGGGTATGTCGGAAGCGTTAGGCATTAACGTAACTGACATGAAGCAATCGTTGAAGGAGCGCTTCTTTGGACGCCTGAACAAGGTATTACATAGCCTTCTTTCAGGCGGAAACAAGGTGCGCGCTTTCAACGGTTGGGTCATGCCGGTTTTAATGTACGCTTTCGGCGTACTCAAATGGACTCAGACCGAACTCGATGCCCTGGATAGGAGAGTTCGTACACTGCTTACCGCAAACCGGATGCATCACCCACGATCATCAGTGATGAGGCTGTACATCCCGCGGAAGTGCGGGGGTCGAGGGTTTTTAAACGCGAAGTCCCTTCACAACCGCGAGATGTGCAGTCTCAGAGAATATTTTTTAAAAGTCGAGGTGGGTATGCACCGAGATGTGGTCGCAGTGGACAAGGGACTCACCCCGCTGTCCATGGCTAAAGAGAACTGGCGCAAACCTGAAGTACTTACTACCGATGACCGCAAGGAAGTATGGCAAGGCAAGGAGCTTCACGGGCGCTTCTACCGGGCTCTTCATGGGCCCGATGTAGATTTTCTAGCGTCCGTATCCTGGTTACGCTTCGGCGACCTCTTTGGAGAAACTGAAGGTTTTGTCTGTGCGATTATGGACGAAGTTATGTTGACGAACAACTATCGGAAATATATTATGAAGGACGGGACGGTTGACGTGTGTCGGGCATGTCACCGTCCGGGTAAGTCCATCAGACATATTATTTCTGGTTGTTCTCGTCTGGCTAACGGCGAGTACTTGCACAAGCACAACCAAGTAGCCAGGATTATTCACCAGCAACTTGCCTTGAAATATAAACTTGTGGAATCTGAGGTACCGTACTACAAGTATGTGCCCGACCCAGTTCTCGAGAAAAACCATGTCACGCTGTACTGGGATTAGTCTATCATTACTGACAGGACTATTGTCGCCAATAAGCCTGACATAGTAGTGATAGACCGATCAGCGCGCCGCGTAATGATAGTCGATGTTACCATCCCGCATGACGAGAACCTCGTGAAAGCTGAGAAAGAGAAACAAATAAAATATCTCGACTTGGCACACGAGGTTGTCGACATGTGGCATGTGAACTCGGCTATCATTGTGCCGATCGTCGTGACGGCCAATGGCCTTATAGCCAAGAGCCTCGATGACCATCTTTCGAAGCTCTCCTTAGGCGGTTGGATCAAGGGCCTGATTCAGAAGGCAGTACTCCTTGATACGGCTCGTATTGTGAGGAGGTTCTTGTCTCTGGAGCCCTAACCACCGGTAGCTTGGACCCTGCTCCCGCTACCGGCGGACCACTATTTTTTATATTTTTAAATGTTTTTTATATAGTTTTTGTTAAGAAATATTTAAAAATGTAATAAGTGTGTTATAAAATAAATAAAGGAAATAATAATAATATCTGGCAACCCCGTACGTCAATCACCGGTTTCATCATCGAACAATTTTATTTTATTTTATTTTAATATTAATATTCGTTTTAATACAAAAGTATTTATATTAGTTACCTAAAGACTAACAAAGAAATACCAGAATATAAAAACAGAAATTTGGAAACCAAAAGGAAAAAATACAGTTGATGAAAAAATGACGCCTGTCAACGGCGTCGTCAAAAATGTCAAATACTAAAAATTACATGTAAGATACAAGATGATAACCGAAAAATGATTACGAGAGCAGCCTACCGACGCGCACGCCTTACAACCCCGGACTCGCCGCTCAGCTCCGCCTCGCCGCCGCCGGATCCCGGATCACCTGTGTTACCGGCAGCGGCAGTTGCGTCGAGCTCGAGCGACGAATATTTCTCTCCGCCGACGTCGCCAACACCTGTACGTCGGCAGGGGAGAGGCCGGCCACCGAGAAGCTTGGGACTTAGGGGCCATCCGGCCCCGAGCCGGGTCCCCGCTGCCGGTGGTTGTGTGCAGCGCATGAGATGGACTCACTCCATAAACGAGAACGTCATGCGCGCATACTACGGGTCTACAGAGGGGGGAACTAACCTCACTGCGTACCGTGTTAGGATGCTGTCTCTGTTCCAGGTACTTGAACCAACCGTCAACGACTCGGCCCAACGATTGTCGGATCAGGTGCGGGTCATCCAACGCAATCACATGTTGGACGACGCCGTACTTGATCGGCTGCGCTCAGAGGTACTGAGCAACCGTGTCATCTTAACTCCGGCACAAACCGCGGTGCAAGCGTCAGTTATTGACGCAACCCCACCGCGGTTCAATACAGCTGTTGTAGAGGAAGATGGTAGGGTTGCTGTGGTAAGTAGCCAGTGCAACGACCGATTGAGGAGCGCTCTGGAGGATGCGCTTCGTGAATATCGATCCACTCCTACCGAATTTAGGCCCCGATTACGACGGTTACCCATGCATAATAAAAATAGGGCGCTGGTGTGTGCCTTGGACTCGCAACTCAAGAATATATTCGAGAGTAGCGAGAACCTCGTTGATACACACTCGATCCTGTACTGTGGGGCTGTTGCGGCATGTCGTTTAGCTAACGTCAAGTTCCCAAATTGTGACGTAGCTACTCGACCAAAACCAGCCGTACCAGCCTGGCAGCGCAGGATCGAGCGCCGCATCGACGGGGCCAGGGTACTCATCGGCAAACTACACTGCTTCAGGGAGGGCAATACACGACCACGTGTGATGCGCTTTGTGAGGCGGGCATTCTCGGGGACTGGAATCAGTCCTCAAGAATACATGTCCCGTGTCACAGAGCGCATCGACTTCCTGAAGCAGAAAGTTTATGCATGGGCGAACCGTATTCGGAGGTATAAGCGGCGGGTTGATCGATACTCACAGAATCGCATGTTCCAGAGCGATGAGAGGTGGGTATACAGAGCTTGGGAGCGACCTGAGCAGAATATGACAGACGTGTGCCGCCCGGATGATGCTGCTACGAGTTCTTTCTGGCGCAGCATCTGGTCGGTGCCCGTCTGTCATACTGAGGCTGTCTGGATGCGTGATGTCGAGCAAGTGTGTGAACCTATCCCAGAAATGGAGCCAATTTTGATAACACCTTTAGATGTAGCCAGAGCAGTTCGTCCGTTACCGAATTGGAAATCACCGGGACCGGACGGACTGCACAACTTCTGGCTCAAATGGCTTAGTAGTTCACACACTTGCCTGGCATCCCAATTCCAGTCATCCTTAGAGTCTGGGTCCCTACCGCAGTTTTTAACAACAGGCGTTACCCACCTGCTCCATAAGTCAGGTAGTCCCGCGGAACCCAAACATTATAGACCGATCACGTGTTTGTCTACGATCTATAAACTTCTTACATCCATTTTGAGAGCTAAAATTAATACACACATTGACAAAAACTCCATTATGTCTGCCTCTCAAAATGGATGTAGGAATGGGTCCCGCGGCACTAAGGAGCTACTCCTCATCGACATGGCCATTAGCCAACAGGTTCGTCGATCCCGCAAGGATCTGTCATCCAGGATAGATTATAAGAAGGCCTACGACTCGGTGCCACATACATGGCCCATGAGGGTGCTGGAGTTGTACAAGATAGATGCAACTCTACGCGCCTTCCTTGAGTCGTGTATGGGGCAATGGAGGACGGTCCTTCGATATCCAGGATGTCGACAGATCCAGGGGAACGATGAACCTGTATGGATTAAACGGGGAATATTCCAGGGCGACAGTCTGAGCCCACTTTGGTTCTGTCTAGCCCTGAATCCTCTGAGCACATTGCTGGAGGATTCAGGTCTAGGCTACCGGTTGAGGAGAGGTGGTCAGGTCATATCTCACCTTCTTTACATGGATGATCTGAAACTCTTTGCCCCCAACAAATTGCGACTGATGGAGCTACTGAAAGTAACTGAAACTTTCAGTAGCGCCATCAGGATGGAATTTGGTGTGGACAAATGTGCAGTCATGTATGTAAAGCAAGGGGAGATTATGGAATCCGAGGGAATTCAGCTCTCGGATTCCATACACCTGAGAACCCTTTCCTCAACCGAAAGCTATAAGTATTTGGGTATGTCGGAAGCGTTAGGCATTAACGTAACTGACATGAAGCAATCGTTGAAGGAGCGCTTCTTTGGACGCCTGAACAAGGTATTATATAGCCTTCTTTCAGGCGGAAACAAGGTGCGCGCCTTCAACGGTTGGGTCATGCCGGTTTTAATGTACTCTTTCGGCGTACTCAAATGGACTCAGACCGAACTCGATGCCCTGGATAGGAGAGTTCGTACACTGCTTACCGCAAACCGGATGCATCACCCACGATCATCGGTGATGAGGCTGTACATACCGCGGAAGTGCGGGGGTCGAGGGTTTTTAAACGCGAAGTCCCTTCACAACCGCGAGATGTGCAGTCTCAGAGAATATTTTTTTTAAGTCGAGGTGGGTATGCACCGAGATGTGGTCGCAGTGGACAAGGGACTCACCCCGCTGTCCATGGCTAAAGAGAACTGGCGCAAACCTGAAGTACTTACTACCGATGACCGCAAGGAAGTATGGCAAGGCAAGGAGCTTCACGGGCGCTTCTACCGAGCTCTTCATGAGCCCGATGTAGATTTTCTAGCGTCCGTGTCCTGGTTACGTTTCGGCGATCTCTTTGGAGAAACTCAAGGTTTTGTCTGTGCGATTATGGACGAAGTTATGTTGACGAACAACTACCGGAAATATTATATGAAGGACGGGACGGTTGACGTGTGTCGGGCATGCCACCGTCCGGGTGAGTCCATCAGACATATTATTTCTGGTTGTTCTCGTCTGGCTAACGGCGAGTACTTGCACAGGCACAACCAAGTAGCCAGGATTATTCACCAGCAACTTGCCTTGAAATATAAACTTGTGGAATCTGAGGTACCGTACTACAAGTATGTGCCCGACCCAGTTCTCGAGAAAGACCATGTCACGCTGTACTGGGATCAGTCTATCATTACTGACAGGACTATTGTCGCCAATAAGCCTGACATAGTAGTGATAGACCGATCAGCGCGCCGCGTAATGATAGTCGATGTTACCATCCCGCATGACGAGAACCTCGTGAAAGCTGAGAAAGAGAAACAAATAAAATATCTCGACTTGGCACACGAGGTTGTCGACATGTGGAATGTGAACTCGGCTATCATTGTGCCGATCGTCGTGACGGCCAATGGCCTTATAGCCAAGAGCCTCGATGACCATCTTTCGAAGCTCTCCTTAGGCGGTTGGATCAAGGGCCTGATTTAGAAGGCAGTACTCCTCGATACGGCTCGTATTGTGAGGAGGTTCCTGTCTCTGGAGCCCTAACCACCGGTAGCTTGGACCCTGCTCCCGCTACCGGCGGACCACTATTTTTTATATTTTTAAATGTTTTTTATATAGTTTTTGTTAAGAAATATTTAAAAATGTAATAAGTGTGTTACAAAATAAATAAAGGAAATAATAATAAAATATCTCGACTTGGCACACGAGGTTGTCGACATGTGGAATGTGAACTCGGCTATCATTGTGCCGATCGTCGTGACGGCCAATGGCCTTATAGCCAAGAGCCTCGACGACCATCTTTCGAGGCTCTCCTTAGGCGGTTGGATCAAGGGCCTGATTCAGAAGGCAGTACTCCTCGATACGGCTCGTATTGTGAGGAGGTTCCTGTCTCTGGAGCCCTAACCACCGGTAGCTTGGACCCTGCTCCCGCTACCGGCGGACCACTATTTTTTATATTTTTAAATGTTTTTTTTTAATATGTTTTTTTAAGAAATGTTTAAAAATGTAATTAATATGTAAAAAAATAAATAAAGGACATAATAATAATATATAGCTGGCAACACTTACGTCAACCAAACGTCTTCATAACAGACTTATCAAATTTTCTAAAATATAAATATTTAAAAGTTATACCCGAAGATTTAACCGATACCACCGTTTTATTAATAGCCTTTTTAAATAAAAATACCAAAATGAAAACGAAATTCAATAGAAAACCAAAGAAAAAAACCACAATATGGAATTGACATAATGACATTGTCTGTCACAAAAATTTTGAAGAAGACGAATATATAATATGAAGATAAATGTTGACCAGAGCAGCAGCAAAACGCGCACGCCTATCGCCTCCGGACCCGTCGCTCAGCTCCGCCTCGCCGCCGCCGGAATCCAGCCCCGTCATGAGTGCTGTGACACCGGCCGTGGCAGTTGCGTCGAGCTCGAGCGATGAGTATTTCTCTCCGCCGACGACGCCACCACCTGTTCGTCGACGGGGAGGACGCCGGCCGCCGGACGGTTTAGGACCTCGAGGCCCACCGGCCTCTGATAGGGTCCCAGCTCCCGGCGGGAGTGTGCAGCGCATGCGATGGACGCAATCCATCAATGAAAACGTCATGCGCTCATACTATGGGGCTACAGAGGGAGGAAACAACCTGACCGCGTACCGTGTTCGGATGCTCTCTCTGTTTCAGGTGCTTGAACCAGCTGTCAACGTGTCGGCACAACGACTGTCGGATCAGGTGCGAGTCATCCAGCGTAATCGTATGTTGGATGACACCGTACTTGATCGCTTGCGGACTGAAATGCAGAGTAGCCATGTCATTGCCACGCCGCCGCCGCAGGCTGTGGTTCCACCACAGTCTACTATAATACCGAATCGCGATAACGACGTGAGTAATGACATAGTTACTAATGTAAGTACCCAGTGTAATGAGGAAATGAGGAGTGCTTTGGAGGGTGTGATTCGAGAATATCGGTTCATGCAACCCGACCTTAGACCACGCATACCTCGTTTGCCCATGCATAACAAAAATAGGGCGCTGGTGGCTGTCCTGGATTCGCAGTTGTCAAACTATTTTGATAACTGCGAAGACCTCACCGATGCTCACTCAATCCTGTATTGTGCGGCTGTAGCGGCATGTCGTGTAGCTCATGTCAAATTTTCTAATGACAGAGCTACACGACCTAAACCAGCCGTACCGCCATGGCAGTACAGGATTGAACGACGTATTGGTGGGGCCAGAGCACTCATCGGCAAACTGATCTGCTTCAGGGAGGGCAATACTCGTCCTAGAGTGATGCGTTTTGTGAGGCGGGCGTTCTCGGGGACTGATATCAGTCCTCGAGACTACATGTCCCGTATCACAGAGCGCATCGACTTCCTGAAGCAGAAAGTGTATGCATGGGCAAACCGTATTCGTAGGTATAAGCGGCGGGTGGACCGATACACTCAAAATCGCACTTTTCAAAGAGATGAAAGGTGGGTATACAGGGCTTGGGAGCGCCCGGACCAAGGTGTGGCTGACACGCGCCTACCGGATGATGATGCCATGTGTTCGTTCTGGCGCAGCATCTGGTCGGTGCCTGTTAGCCATACCGAGGGTGAATGGACTCAGGGGGTCGAGCGAGCGTGCGATCTAGTACCAGAAATGGGGGCAATCACTATCAGCCCCCAAAACGTAGTTCGTGCAGTCCGTCCGTTGCCTAACTGGAAATCTCCAGGGCCGGATGGACTGCACAACTTTTGGATTAAATGGTTCACAAGGTCGCACGCTCGCCTGGCGATCCTGTTCCAGTCAGCCTTAGAGTCAGGGTCGCTACCAGAGTTCCTGACAACAGGTATAACCCACCTGCTCCATAAATCGGGTAGTACTGCGGAGCCCAAAAATTATAGACCAATTACCTGTCTTCCGACGGTCTATAAAGTTCTTACATCCATTTTGAGAGCTAAAATTAACAAACACATTGATGACAATTCTATCATGTCCGCTTCTCAAAATGGATGTAGGAACGGGTCCCGCGGTACTAAGGAGCTACTCCTCATTGATATGGCCATTAGTCAACAGGTTCGCCGTTCCCGAAGGGATCTGTCGACATGTTGGATAGACTATAAGAAGGCCTATGACTCGGTGCCACATACATGGCTCATGAGGGTGCTAGAGTTGTATAAAGTTGATGCAACTCTGCGCACCTTCCTGATGTCATGTATGGGGCAATGGAGGACAGTCCTTCGCTATCCAGGATGTCGGCAAATCCAGAGGAATAGCGAGCCGATAAGGATAGAGCGAGGTATATTTCAGGGCGATAGTTTGAGTCCACTTTGGTTCTGCTTAGCCTTGAATCCTCTTAGCACGCTGCTGGAGGATTCAGGTCTAGGCTATCGGTTGAGGAGAGGTGGTCAAGTTATATCTCACCTCCTTTACATGGATGACCTGAAACTCTTTGCCCCCAACGATTTGCAACTGATGGAGCTACTGAAGGTAACTGAAACTTTCAGTAGCGCCATCAGGATGGAATTTGGTGTGGACAAATGTGCGGTCATGCATGTAAAGCGAGGGGAGATTGTGGAATCTGTGGGAACCCAGCTCTCGGATTCCATAAATCTTAGATCCCTCTCAGCAACCGAAACCTATAAGTATTTGGGTATGTCGGAAGCGCTGGGCATCAATGTTGCTGACATGAAGCAATCGTTGAAGGAGCTCTTCTTTGGCCGCCTGAAAAAAGTATTTAATAGTCTTTTATCAGGCGGCAATAAGGTACGTGCCTTCAACGGTTGGGTCATGCCGGTTCTGATGTACTCTTTCGGCATACTCAAATGGACTCAAACAGAACTAGACGCCCTGGATAGGAGGGTCCGTACATTGTTGACGGCATATCGAATGCATCACCCGCGTTCTTCTATTATGAGACTGTATATCCCGCGGAAGTGTGGGGGTCGAGGCTTTTTAAACGCTAAGACTCTCCACAATCGCGAGATATGCAGTCTCAGGGAATATTTCCTTGAAACCGACGTGGGGATGCATCGAGATGTGGTCGCAGTGGACAAGGGCCTCACCCCGCTTTCCTTGGCTAAAGAGAACTGGCGCAAACCCTTAGTGCTTGACACTAACGACCGCATGGAGGTATGGCAGAGTAAAGAGCTTCACGGACGCTTTTTCCGGGCCCTGCATGGGCCCGATGTAGACCTATCAGCGTCCGTAGCCTGGCTACGTTCCGGGGACCTCTTCGGAGAAACCGAAGGTTTTGTCTGTGCAATTATGGATGAAGTTATGATGACGAATAACTACCTGAGATTTATTGTGAAGGACGGTACGGTTGACATATATCGGGCATGCCACCGTCCAGGCGAATCAATCCGTCACATTATCTCCGGGTGTACTCGTCTGGCTAACGGAGAGTACTTGCATAGACACAACCTTGTAGCCAGGATTATCCATCAGCAACTAGCTCTAAAATACAACCTTGTGGAATCGGAAGTGCCGTACTATAAGTATGTGCCCGACCCAGTTCTCGAAAATGGCAGTATCACATTGTACTGGGATCAATCCATCATCACTGACAGGACTATTGTAGCCAATAAGCCTGATATAGTGGTGGTGGATCGATCAGAGCGGCGCACAATGATTGTTGACATAACGGTCCCGCATGATGAGAACCTCGTGAAAGCCGAGAAAGATAAGAAAATCAAGTATCTTGACTTGGCTCGCGAGGTTGTCGACATGTGGGATGTGGACTCAGCGATCATTGTGCCGATAGTCGTATCAGCCCATGGCTTAATTGCCAAGAGCCTCGACCAATACCTGAGGAGGCTCTCGTTAGGCAGCTGGATCAAGGGCTTGATTCAGAAAGCGGTACTTTTGGACACGGCTCGTATTGTTAGGAGGTTCCTCTCCCTGGAGCCCTGACCGCCGGTAGCTTGGACCCTGTTCCCGATACCGGTGGGCTACAATTTTTTATATTTTTAAATGTTTTTTTATATATTTTTTTTAAGGAATATTTAAAAATGTAAAATAATTTGTAAAAATTTAAATAAAGGAAATAATAATATATTAATACACACATTGACCAAAACTCCATTATGTCTGCCTCTCAAAATGGATGTAGGAATGGGTCCCGCGGCACTAAGGAGCTACTCCTCATCGACATGGCCATTAGCCAACAGGTTCGTCGATCCCGCAAGGATCTGTCTACATGCTGGATAGATTATAAGAAGGCCTACGACTCGGTGCCACATACATGGCTCATGAGGGTGCTGGAGTTGTACAAGATAGATGCAACTCTACGCGCCTTCCTTGAGTCGTGTATGGGGCAATGGAGGACGGTCCTTCGATTTCTGGATGTCGACAGATCCAGGGGAACGATGAACCTGTATGGATTAAACGGGGAATATTCCAGGGCGACAGTCTGAGCCCACTATGGTTCTGTCTAGCCCTGAATCCTCTGAGCACATTGCTGGAGGATTCAGGTCTAGGCTGCCGGTTGAGGAGAGGTGGTCAGGTCATATCTCACCTTCTTTACATGGATGATCTGAAACTCTTTGCCCCCAACAAATTGCAACTGATGGAGCTACTGAAAGTAACTGAAACTTTCAGTAGCGCCATCAGGATGGAATTTGGTGTGGACAAATGTGCAGTCATGTATGTAAAGCGAGGGGAGATTATGGAATCCGAGGGAATTCAGCTCTCGGATTCCATACACTCAGGTGTATCCCTCTCCTCATCCGAAAACTATAAGTATTTGGGTATGTCGGAAGCGTTAGGCATTAACGTAACTGACATGAAGCAATCGTTGAAGGAGCGCTTCTTTGGACGTCTGAACAAGGTATTACATAGCCTTCTTTCAGGCGGAAACAAGGTGCGCGCCTTCAACGGTTGGGTCATGCCGGTTTTAATGTACTCTTTCGGCGTACTCAAATGGACTCAGACCGAACTCGATGCCCTGGATAGGAGAGTTCGTACACTGCTTACCGCAAACCGGATGCATCACCCACGATCATCAGTGATGAGACTGTACATCCCGCGGAAGTGCGGGGGTCGAGGGTTTTTAAACGCGAAGTCCCTTCACAACCGCGAGATGTGCAGTCTCAGAGAATATTTTTTAAAAGTCGAGGTGGGTATGCACCGAGATGTGGTCGCAGTGGACAAGGGACTCACCCCGTTGTCCATGGCTAAAGAGAACTGGCGCAAACCTGAAGTACTTACTACCGATGACCGCAAGGAAGTATGGCAAGGCAAGGAGCTTCACGGGCGCTTCTACCGAGCTCTTCATGGGCCCGATGTAGATTTTCTAGCGTCCGTATCCTGGTTACGTTTCGTTTTTTATATAGTTTTTGTTAAGAAATATTTAAAAATGTAATAAGTGTGTTACAAAATAAATAAAGGAAATAATAATAAAATATCTCGACTTGGCACACGAGGTTGTCGACATGTGGAATGTGAACTCGGCTATCATTGTGCCAATCGTCGTGACGGCCAATGGCCTTATAGCCAAGAGCCTCGACGACCATCTTTCGAAGCTCTCCTTAGGCGGTTGGATCAAGGGCCTGATTCAGAAGGCAGTACTCCTCGATACGGCTCGTATTGTGAGGAGGTTCCTGTCTCTGGAGCCCTAACCACCGGTAGCTTGGACCCTGCTCCCGCTACCGGCTGAACACTATTTTTTATATTTTTAAATGTTTTTATATGGTTTTTGTTAAGAAATATTTAAAAATGTAATTAGTAAGTAAGAAGATAAATAAAGGACATAATAATAATAATAGTGTTTAAAACTATGAAGTCTTTATTTTAAGACATATTTTAATTTTAATCCTTACGTCCAGAGTTCATAGAAAAATGCCGATGGGCCTTTAAATGACACAAACATACACAAAAAAAGATCTATTTCTAGGCAACAAAAATGTTTTCATTTTTAGAAGCGAGGTCTAATTTAGAATACCTGAATTTTAACAAGGTGAGTGAAAAAAAATATTTAAACAAAAACAATCTTGTTTTTTTAGACATACTTCCTAATTTAAATGTCCTCCTATCTTTATTCTAGTAATCATTTAAAATGTGAAGTGTGAGTCGGACTCGAGCACTATGTGTTCTTTACCACCAAAACCTTTATGGTCTCACTACCTTTTGTCCGCGGCTTCGCTCGCGTTAATTTAGAATCTGACAATTAAACTCTTAACACACTACTAAAGTTTCACTACATAGTATAAAACAAAGTAGCTTCCCGCTGTCTGTCCCTATGTATGCTTAGATCTTTAAAACTACGCAACGGATGTTACTGCAGTTTTCAGCAATAGATAGAGTGATTCAAGAGGAAGGATTATGTGTATATTGCACCCGTGCGAAGCCGGGGCGGGTCGCTAGAATAATATAATTCAATCACGATTCGAAAGCGCGCCATCTATTAAGGCAGGCAGGCAGGCAGGCAGGTTTATTGTTGTTTTCCTCGGGAACAGCATTTTTTTTCAGGATGGAAGGTCCTCTATGTCCGTTTCTGTACACCTGACAACGTATATACAAAATTTTAGGTTGATCGGTTCAGTGGTTTAGGCGTAATAAGGTAACAAAGAAACACTTTCGCATTTATAATATTAGTAAGGAAAGTTAGGAATTAGGAATATTAGTTAGGATTAGGATTAGTTAGGATTAGGATTAGTTAGGATTAGAAAATGAGATCTAATATTAGACTGGCGGTAAGACCTCCATTTTTTCTTTTTCCTAGCCTGCTCTGTCCCTCTCCTGAGCCAAGACCTCCCTTCACTCTTTCCATTTGTCGAGAACCCACGCGTCCTCCTAGTTCTGAGTTACCCTGTCCAGTTCGTCCCGCCCTCTCCTTCGTGGCATGCCGCTACCTCGCCTCACTGTGTCAGGGCAAAAGTTTCCTGCTATTTTGGCCCACAGTTTGTCCGGCATGCGGCAGACATGACCTGCCCAGTCCCATTTGACTTGGGCAGCCTTTTGAGCCACGTCAGCTGTATTTGTATTGGAGCGCAGTATTGTGGTGCTAACATGATCTGTTAATCTAACACCTAGTAGACTACGCTCCATTGCTCGTTGGCAAACCTTGAGTTTGGACTTCTGGATGTTAGTCAAAGACCAAGTCTGTGCACCATAGGTTACGACGGGGAGAATACTCATGTCCATAAGTTTGCTTTTCAGTGCCATAGGCAACTCACTCTTTAATAGTACCTTCATGGACCTGTAGCTCTTCCAGGCGTTTTCTGTTCGTCTTGCCTCGCCTGGAAAGAGACTACTTGACCCAAGTGTGGTCAGCCTTAGCTTGTAAAATGTTTCCTGTGTTTATTTCAACTACATAATCAGCCTATAATGTTCCCACTGCTGGTACACACGGCCTCCTCTCTATGAAATGGAATGGGCTATAGTCCACCACGCGGGCCCAGTGCGGGTTGGTTGATGTCACATGTCTTCGATTTTTTGGTTCTAGGACATGCCGGTTTCCTCACGATGTTTTTCTTCACTGTTTTTGAGAGCAGTAGTGATGAAATAAATTACACAAAGTAATGCGCCTGCCTGGGTTCTGTTCGTAAGTCGGGGCTGCCACCACTGGGCCACCGTTGCTCTCATATTCAACATCTAATCTCATATTTCAACTGGTTACCTATAAATTCCAAAAAGGTACATCCCTATTGACTGAAATATAGAAAGCTTATGTTCAGTAATACCTAGGGGTCCCTCCTTGATTACAGAACCCTAAAAGACATTCAATAAATCATTAGCTAGGTTATAATTCTCACCTAAAACGTAGATAGTATATTTTTAGACGTCGAATATAATCTTTGTAAAAGATTAATGAATCCTGTCTTCGACTTCACACTAAGACAGATCATGCTGGTTTATCTCCTACGGAAGCCGGTATAGACCTACACGTGTTTGTAATAAATTATTAAAATCATTGGCAAGCACTTCATCATAATATTAAATAATATCTATAGGTATTTTTAATCTGGTTTTGAGCTAGGGTTACCAATTTATTCAATTTAAAATTTGATAAAAAAAAAAACCGGTAGTTTTTTTTTATCAAATTTAAATTCAAATGCTCAACACAGTAAATCACAGATTTACAAGAAAAATATTTTTTTGTGTTGCCTTCGATATTTTTGCTTGTTTTGATTATTTATTACTTATAACTTAAGAATATGATGGCACAGTTGGCGCAGTGGCTGATCGCTTCGTGTCGCGGAACCCGCGCGGAACAAATATTTGTATGGCCTACAGGTAGTTGTTCCGGGTCTGGCTGTTTGTGTATGTGAGTTTAAATGTTTGTAAACGCACCCACAATACAGGAGAAATTCCTAGTGTGGGGCAACGTTTTTTTTTTTTTAAATTAAAAGAAGGTATAAAGGTAGGTAGGGTATAATAAGGTTTCTCGTATTTTGGACTATTTGTATGTATTATAATATATATAATACACACAAATAGTCCTCCCACTAGGTGGACCGATGACCTGGTGAAGGTTGCAGGGATCCGCTGGATGCGAGTCGCACGGGACCGGTCAATGTGGCGACACTTGGGGGAGGCCTATGTCCAGCAGTGGACATCTTTCGGCTGAAATGATGATGATGATGATGATGATAATATATATTAAGTTATTTCATTTTACTGTATGTGTGTATTACTATGTACCTATTTATGTGTATCAATCTATGTTTAGTTGACTCTTCCCGTGACCCAAGGGCTGGCTTTTACCTTGGCCAAAGGCTTAGCGTTGCCATACAACGTGGCAACGCCGCCAGTCTTTTGGGTACATTACCAGTTGACAGCGTTGAGGAGGAGTTTTTTGACGCCATTTTTTAAGTTTATTTTTAAGTTAGTTAGTTAATATAGGTTATTTTAATTTATTAATCTATGTTAACAAATTGGATTTTTTCTTAATTATTTTTTTGTACTCTATCACAACGCTGTCCTATTTGACCCAAAGGTTGACTGGTAGAGAATGCCTTGTGGCATTAAGTCCGCCTATGTACCGGTCTTGGACATGAAGTTTAAATAAATAAATAAAAAGAAGTCTTTATTTAATTAGTGTACCAGATCAGGTCTAGTTTTTTAGTTATTAGGGTTTGTATGTGGTATACTTGTGTTTGTTTTGTATTACAAGTTGAGTGTAAATATTAACTAAGGCAGAGGAATTCTTTCCCCAGTAGTGGGACAATACAGGCTAGATAAATTAGATAAGTTTTACATAGATATTAATTGAAAAATAATGATCAAAATATTTTTTTTACTTTTCTTGATGCTTCCAATTGATGTAAAACATAAATTCGCGACTTTTTTATTAGTTTTGCCTTTTTTATTTTTGTACCAGTATTTTTTAAATGATTTACAGAATACATTTCTAAGCAATTTCCATCATTTTTTATAATAAAAATATCAACATCATATTTTGCACCTCCATACAAATTGTGTCAAAAAAAATAATACCTTGTAAAATGATATAGATTCAAATTAATAAGTAAGTATTCATCATCATCATCATCAACTGAATAACTTAGATTATTTATTCTATAGCAGAACAGATTGAAACAGCATAATCATCATCTGCCAAGCCTTTTCCCAACTATGTTGGAGTCGGCTTCCAGTCTAACCGGATACAGCTGAATACCAGTATTTTACATGGAGCGACTGGCTATCTGACCTCGACAACCCAGTTAGTACTGGGTAATGCGATACCCCTTGGTAAGACTGGTTGTCAGACTTTTGGGCTGTTATTACTCCGTGTCCGTAAGTATAGTTAGGTATTTTCCTGATTTACTTTAAAATTCTTACTAAAACATAACATCACGCCTGTGATTGCCGAAGGATTAGGCTGAGGTGTACCTACTCGTACATGCCCACATTTCGCCAATTATGTTTAAGTCTCATGTAATAGGGGGCGAGCCTATTGCCATCATCCGGGCACAAATCCGGACTCCAAGGCTGCTGTTGAGAAAATTCCTAATAGAAAAACCCAATAACGCTATGCCCGACCCGGGAATCAAACCCAAGACCTCATGTTCAGCAGTCGCGCTTGCGACCACTAGACCGCCGAGGCAGTCATACTGTTTTTTTATTATTTTATTTATTAGGTACATAAAACAGTTACATACAACAGAAAATACAAAAAAATCTTAAAAGCTAAAGATCACAAACATGTAACCCACACCAATATCCACGTCTTAACAAAAGAATAGGTAACAGACTATGGTAGATTTTACAGAATACACACTGTTTTGTGACGGCAGTATTTAATGTATTAATAATTAATTAAATTAATTTATTCAATTCAATTAAACTTATCTTAATTTTGTTGGGTTAACTACAAATTATTTCAATTCCATTAAATTATTGATTCAATTCAATTTAGTTCCAAAAAATTGAGTTCAGTATATTTAAAATCAAAATCATTCAATTCAGTTCAGTATAATTCAATTTAAAATAAGCATAATTAGCCTATAATGTTCCCACTGCTGGGACACAGGCCTCCTCTCTATGAGAGGGAATGGGCTATAATCCACCACGCGGGCCCAGTGCGGGTTGGTAGATGTCACATGTCTTCGAATTTTTGGTTCTACAACATGCCGGTTTCCTCATGATGTTTTCCTTCACCGTTTTGAGTTAATTTTAGTTTTTTTTTTCAATTCAAAATATTTTAACGAAAAAAAATCCAAAATAAAATACAAAATAATTAAAATCAATTTAATTATCACATTTTAATGCTTTTTTAACAAAATATCGAAATACTGTTGTTACTATATCTATCAAAAACAAGGGGTAGCCCTATTTGAGATTAAGAATTTCTAGTTTATGTTATGTACCTAATCTATGTAACGAACATACGCAAATAAAAAGAGCTGTCAATTAGTTTTATGTCTGACGTCCACGAAGTACGCACTAGGCTTTATTTGTTTGGTACGTTTTTACTGCTAAATTACTGAGCTGACTTTGATGGAATTTGACATAAAAGTAATATTATGCTTGGAACAGGATAATCTACTTAATAAAAATCTTGAATCCATTCACTCGCAGACAGATTGCTTTAATGGTCGAAAGGGGCCAGAGGTTAAGGCCTCGCCTCTCATGCACGAGGTAGTGGATTTAAATCCTGAGTACCAATGTGAGTTTTCTTTCTGAGTAAGTGAGTGGTCGCAAGCGCGACTGCTGAGCATGAGGTCCTGGGTTCGATTCCTGGGTCGGGCAAAGTTTTATTGAGTTTTTCCATCATTAATTCTTAATAACAGCCACGGAATTTGTATGTTTGACCAATTGATGGCAATAGACTCGCCCCCTATTACATGGGACTTAAACATAACTGGCGAAATGTGGGTGTGAAAGAAAGAAAGAAAGAAAACATATTTATTTGGCACATGCCACAAGTACACACAACAAACAAATAAAAATAATTTAAATTTACACAATAAAAAATTTAAAACTAAACAAAAATAAAAAAGAGATAATATTGTGCGTCTCACGGCTGCGCCAAATAGGCCCAGTTCAGCAAACTGCCGAGCAGCTAGTGCCCGACGCTGGTTTTCAACTGGACCTGTGTGCGATTAGGTATACCTCTGCCTAACCCTTTGGGGATTACAGGCGTGATGTTATGTCAAGTTTATGCACTTTCTAAGTTTATTTTGAACATCGGTGAAGCTCGTGGCTATAATAATAACAGCCGCTCGGGTCGATCTACAGGTAACCACGTTAAGCCGTTGGCACCAGAATCAGAATCAGAATCATTTATTCATAACACCGACGCTTCTGCCAAGTGTCCCGCGGTGCTCGAATGTGGGTCAATGCTCCAGTCACACGCTGAATCATGGACTGATACCGCTGCTCTGATATCACTGATGTATCCTGACATATAACATCCAAATATTGACCGAAAAACAAGCCAGATTCTTTAACATAGGTAATAATTACATGCAAGATCTTAGAAAATTAGATTGTGCGCTATGTTTTGCCAATTCATCATCATCTGCCTAGCCTTTTCCCAACTATATTGGAGTAGGCTTCCAGTCTAACCGGATGCAGCTGAATACCAGTATTTAACATGGAGCGACTGCCTATCTGACCTCCACAACCCAGTTAGTACTGGGTAATACGATACCCCTTGGTAAGACTGGTTGTCAGAGATTTGGGCCTCTGTTTACCTAACGACTGTCAAAGATCTAGAAATAACAGCCGGGACCAACGGCTTATCGTGCTTTCCGAGGCACGGAGGAAACTCGGTATGTAATGGGCGGTCACCTATCCACAGACCAACCTAGGCAAGCGCGGCTTAACCTAAAGATCGGCCCGAGCGGCTGTTATTATTTAGGCACGAGCTCCTCCTATGTTTTGCCAATTGACATACAAATTATTTAAAAAACAACAAAAAAAAACTATTATACTAGTGGGTACCTACTCTTAAATTAAAATATTAATTTATTAGTTATCAATGGCCGACTGTCAATTGTAGATCTTTAACAGTCGATAGAGGTAGGCAGTGGTCCAAAAGTCTGACAATTAATCTTACCAATGGTTATCGTATTACCCAGTACTAACTTTTCAAAAGGTTTTTTTTTATCATAATTGCATTTGCAGTTTTAAAAAGAGATTTTATAACTACAAATGCAATTATGATAACAACTAAAAGCTTTTTCATTATGATTGCCGTATGCATTACCGCTTATCGTAGTATAACGTATATAATTACTATACATAATGTGTTATAGATTAAAACATTGTATATGGGCACAATCAAGAAGCAAAATACGCCTCGTCATTTGCAGCTTGCATGCGATCGTCGAATGACGCCGACGCCACGCCGTGGATAATAATAATAATAATGACATCTAGCCAATTTCGGCCACAGCGACTGCGTGATAGCTTTCTAGGGAGGTTGTCGAGAGCTTTGGTGTGCTGCTCTATCATGTGCTTTCAAGTGGCTAGCATACCCAACTTTGGCCGAAAAACTCCGAGTACAAAGCGGACATGTCAGAACACCATTGACGAAATTGTAGGGCATAGCTGCAGGTGGCCCAGTTTTAAGGTTATCACGCTTTAAGTCTAGCTGCGACCTTCGTCTCTCTTCGAAGGCGTTGACCTGCCGATGCACACGACGTCTCCACTCAGGTCGATTTTGTGCCTGCTTTTCCCACACTAAGGGGTCAATTTCGCATCTTTTCAAGTGTCTATTCTGAACATCCTTGTAACGTAAAAACTGACGACCACGTTTCCGTTTTCCTTCCTGGAGTTCAGAATAGAAGATGAGCTTCGCCAGTCTCTCTTCGTGCATTCTAGAGACATGCCTGCACCATCTTAGCTGACGTCTCATCAAGTAGGCCTCTATGCCAAGGACCTTAGCTTGTCTTAAGACGTTCGTATTTCTAATACGCCGTGGAAACTACGCATACTGCACGGGATTCCCTTCGGTTTGACCAAATTTTAATTTACAATCTTAGCGACCATTATTTATTTTACCTACTGATAATTAAATTAGCTATTAATGTTATTTATTTAAGTTCCTTTGTCACCAACACCTCAATGATTAATATAGCTGGAGGAACTCGTTTTGTGAAATAAAATATACGATCTTTATGGTCGGTCACTTAATATCAATTAATATTTAAAAGGAAAATCCGCCTTTAAAAACAATATTTATTTTATTACCTAAAACTCGAAGCATTTCTTTCAAACTAGGTTTCGCTCGCGGCTTCGCTCGCGTTAATTTAGAATTTGACAATCAATTCGGGTTGTAATAAAATGATTCAATCATTGTTCGAAAGACACGTGGCGACATCTATTATCATAAGAACGTTATTGTTGTTTTCCTCGGGAACAGTAGTTTTTTTCGGGATGAAAGGTACCCACTGTCCGTTTCTGTACACCTGACAACGTATATGCAAAATTTCAATATGATCGGTTCAGTGGCTTAGGCGTGAAAAGGTAAGAGCCTCACGTCCCAGCCGCCGCGGGAGACGCCCTGGGCGTCGGGGGTCACATGGTGGCCCCCGGCCACTGTAGGCATGGGCCTGTGGACGGCGAGTTATGGGCTAGCTCGCCGTCCTGCCGTCTTATGACGACAGGCCGTGTCGACGGCGCGTTCGTGTTCCACGCGCGCCTCAAAGAGATGTCAGCAACCACGTAAGGGTCCGCACGGGCCGATGCCTGCCAGGGCTGCGGGACTGTTCGAAAGAGATAGCGCGGCCCTGGAACACAAAGGGCAAAGAAGGAACATGGATGGGTTTTAATCAGTACAAGTCTGACACTCCCTTCCGCTCCGCCCAGAGCGGGGGGGGTCATTTGATGATTTCTCATCCTAAAAAAAAAAAAAAAGGCGTGAAAAGGTTACAAACAAACTTACTTTTGCATTTATAATATTAGTAAGGAGTAAGGAAGTAAGGATAGACCAATTAACCAGCAATAACTGTACTGGGTAATACGATACCCCTTGGTAAGACTGGTTGTCAGAATTACGGGCCACGTTTATAAAAAAAAAAAAAAATACTCTGCCTATCTACTGCCTTCCTACTGCCTTCCTACTGCCTACCTACTGCCTACGTACCACCTACCTACCACCTACCTAGTACCTATCTTCATACCAAATTTAATCCAAATCAGTTGAGCCGTTTGAGCGTGAAGGAGTAACAAACATACACACATACAAACTTTCGCCTTTATAATACACCTCTGCCTAACACCACGGAGATTACAGGCGTG
Organism: Noctua fimbriata; assembly: GCA_905163415.1. Taxonomy (NCBI): domain Eukaryota; kingdom Metazoa; phylum Arthropoda; class Insecta; order Lepidoptera; family Noctuidae; genus Noctua; species Noctua fimbriata. The sequence goes on from LR990951.1 coordinate 1,673,527, forward strand.
ATGTTATGTTTGTTAAGGTCACTCATTAACGCCTAGCAACTTAGTACATCCGTTGTAATACCTAATTAATCAAAAGACGTACTAAGAAAACGATTTACAATCATCTTGGTTAAGACACGCGATGATTAAAAATACCATTACAATGTCATTTCCTTGAAGGCTTGATGGTGTAATTATTATGGATTGTCAGGGTAGACCCTATATCAATGTAGTTGAGGTAGGTATTTCATTCATCTTCATCATCATTCTCCTGCCGTTATACCTATTAATTTGAGGTCGGCGCAGCATGTCTTTCTCTTCCATACTTCTCTGTTACTCGTCATCTCAGCAGTCACCTCCTTTCTAGCCATATCATCCTTCACACAGTCCATCCATCGTTTCTTTGGTCTTCGTCTTCTCTTATACCCATCCACATTCATACTCAAAACTTTCCTTAGACCATTTCCCTCATTCCTCCGCATTATATGTCCATACTAAGCCAACCGATTGCTACACAAATTTTCAGGCACCGGCGCCACTTTCAGACTTTATCTTATGTACCCATTCCTTATTATACAACCATTCCTTATTATTTTTAGTACATGCGAAACCTGAATATAGTTTGTTCAGAATAAGTAACTGAATCGATTCCAATAATTTTTAAACCATGTTATATTTTTTCCAAACATGGTACAAAATTTAAAAAAAAAGTTAAAAATTGGACACCGAGCGACTTTAAGTACCTATCGCAATAATTTAGGTACCTAATGCCAAATTATTATTATTAAGGAGCTCAAGACGACGCTGGAGGCGCGCGCTGCGTGGTAACCAGGATTTTGTGCGGGCAACTAGATAACAGAACAATCTTATAATTTTGTGATTTCACATGATACAGTTTTGAAATTTTGTACATAGATTCTTTACATAAAATTACTAGACACGTGTATCAGGTTTCGCATATACTAAAACTAATGTTGTATGTATTCGCGTTGCACCACACATCCCCCTTAGCGTTCTCATCACAACCACATGCGATTGCCTTTCCTATTTTATCCCTTTTGTGGCCCAACATTCTTCCATACAAGACAGCAGGTCTAACCATGGTTTTATAAATCTTCCCCTTGAGTTTAAGGGGAGTGACCTGCCGCCATCCAGTATGAGTTAGTTAATATAGGTTATTTTAATTTATTAATGTATATAATATTTACTATGAATAAACTTTCAAATATTAAAAAAAAAAATATCCAGTATTAATTCTAATCTATGTACAAAATTTCAAAACTGTATCATGAAAAATCACAAATTTATAAGCTTGTTCTGTTACCTGGTTGTCCGCATAAAAACGTGGTGACCACGCAGTGCGTCGTCTTGAGCTCATTGATAACAATAATTTGGCAGTAGGTACCTAAATTATTGCGATAGGTACTTAATGTCGCTCGCTAACTTGTAACTTTAAAAAAATATTTTTGGGACAAAATATAACATGGTTTAAAAATGATTGGAATTGAAAGTTACTTATTCTGAACAAACTATATTCAGGTTTCGCATATACTAAAAATAATGTTGTATAACACTAGGGCTAGTCTGAGTGCCCCCTTAGTCTTCTGGGATATCGCCAGGCGGTTGGTCGTCTCTTCACGCGGCCAGACGGCTGGCCGTTTTTTGGCCAAAGTATCAGCATTGCCATCCAACGTGGCAATAATGTCAGCCTTTTGGGCACTTTTCCCGTTGACAGCGGTGCGGATTATATTCTTGACGCCTTGTAATTACTTTCCCTATTGATACTTGTACATATTCAAGTCTATTTATAGATTGTAAGGAATACAGCGAGGGATCGACAAATTTGGAGGGAACTAGAGGAGGCCTATGTCGCAAGACAGCCTGACCTGGTAGCTGATAAGACAAATAAATAAATGAAATATGTATAATCTAAGGTTAGTTAAGATATAATTTAAGTTTAGTTAATTTTATAATTTAAGTTTAGATGTAGAAAACAAATAAGTGTAGTTTATATTTTTAGTTTCAAAATTACTATATATTGTGTATACGAAGGTCAGAGTAAATAAAGGCTATTTTTATTTATTTTATTTTATTTATAGATTGTAAACTGATTTGAATGAATAAATAATGAAAATTATAGAGCAAGTACAACATTGTACCACGGATTAGGCACATTATCGTCATCTCCCTGCTTTTTCTCCACTATTTTGGGGTCAGCTTCCAGTCTAACAGGCAAAGAGACCCGCATACACAAACCAATTTGCTCAAAATTTCGAATAATTTTGAGCAAATGTTTTTAATTTTATTATTCATGAATTCGCAAAAAATCGATTACATGTACAATAAAACACATTTAAATAAATAACCAGGGACTAATTATTATATGTTTTATTGCACATTATTTCTTATTCATAGTTTATTATTAAGTAAATACTTGAGTATGTACGTATTAAGTAAGTACTACGAAAGTCGTAAAGTTGAGTAAATTACTTATATATTCATTCGTATTAATGTTTAGTGTTATACATTTACATATTTACTAGAATACCTACCAATATAAGTAACTAGCTTTTGCCCGCTTCTTCGCTCGCGTTAATTTAGAATTTGACACTTGTACTCTGCTTGTAATAATATAATTCAATCATGATTCGAAAGACACGTGGCGCCATCTATTATCATAAGAACATTTTTGTTGTTTTCTTCGGGAACAGTACTTTTTTTCGGGATGAAAGGTACCCTATGTCCGTTTCTGTATACCTGACAATGTGTTTGCAAAATTAAAGGATGATCGGTTCAATGGTTTAGGCGTGAAAAGGTAAGGTTATGAATTTAGACTATTCATCCGATTTTGATGAATAAGGTGTCAATCGATTCGTTATTATGACCCGGGTAAAGTAGGCTACATTTTAACTTAGATTAGATAGATATAAAAAAAAAAACAACAACTCATTTTTTACAATAATAAAACTAATAATCGTTTAATAAAGAAATATAATGTCAAAAGATTAGAATGATAAAATTAATAGTCACTTAATTACTTACAGAATACAATGGAAATGATAAACGCAATAAAAATAATAATAATGATTGTCATTTGTCAACTGATGAACTCTTCAATTCTGTAATAGCTGTTCTTCAATAAATATGTCCTTAATTATTGATTTTTGAATAAATTTGCACTTTTAAATTCTAACAGCAACTTGTTGTATAACAAGACGGGTTGATATCTGGGACTACGTCGAACCACTTTCAATTAGAGTATTACCAATCGATCGATGGTACAAATGACAACGATTGATCAATTGGTGAAGTAGAAACTGTCGATCGACGCCGGTTTATCCATTCTACCATCGATCGATTGGTGTGGTAACACCTGCAGGTTGGATTGTGTAGGGTAAGTCTTTGGCTGCGGGACTGTTCGAAAGAGATACCGCGGCCCTGGAACACAAAGGGCTAAGAAGGAACATGGATGGGCTTTAGTCAGTACAAGTCTGACACTCCCTTCCGCTCCGCCCAGAGCGGGGGGGGGGGGGGGGGTCATTTGATGATTTCCCATCCTAAAAAAAAGGGTAAGTCTTTGCCACGAGTACTATCTCTAGCATGTTTTTACTCTTCAGTTTCAAATTTGTGCAAACTCCTTTTCTGTCGCTTAGAACCGTCATTTTCTACATCGAGAAACAGAGCGCTTACCCTGGCAGTCATCATCTTCCTGCCCTTGTCCCATACTACTTGGGGTCGGCGCAACGCGTTTTCTTCTTCCATTCTCCCCTGTCAGACGCCACGGCATCATTTACTCCTTTCTCTTTCATATTATCATTCTTTACACAATCCATCCATCTTTTCTTTGACCTCCCTCTCCCTCTCCATCCATCAACATTCATATTCATCACTCTTTTAGTCACATGCGTTTCATCCCTGCTCTTTACATGTCCATACCAAGACAATCGACTTCTTTTCAATTTTTTCTGTAACAGGCTACTCGGCAGTACCTACGTTCTGTTAACGTTAAAATCTTTTTTGCAAAAAAAATAACCGACTAAAAACAAAAAAGTGAAAAATAACTCTTAACAAAGCCGAAAGGCACTTGTTCTCCTCGTCATAGCGGTCATTTTTTTGCTCTAGATCATAACTGAGAACCTTTTAGTTGCGGAGATAATGGGGGCCAAAGTACCAACTTTGTCACAAGTTTTTTTTTTTAAAAAACAAGTTTTTAATGTTATAACTTTACTTAAAGTACCTCCATAACCCCCGTACTATATGTACTAATGCATCCATCAGCGCAATGTTTTGAGTGCGTTATATGGAGTCCTACCGTAAAACGTGATTTTTCACCCTGTTTATCATGATCAATTAAAAAAAGTAATTCCTTTAAAAAAAATCCGAAACTTCAAAACACTTTCTTATAGAAGACTAGGTTTTGCACGCGTTATTGTCGGAAATTACTCCTTGGGAATCCTATCCTAACTTTTTATATTATAAATACGAAAGTAAGTTTGTTTGTTTGTTACCTTTGCACGCCTAAACCACAGAACCGATCATCCTGAAATTTTGCAAATACGTTGTCAAGTGTACAGAAACGGACATAGGGTACCTCTCATCCCGAAAAAAAGTACTTTTCCCGAGGAAAACAACAAAAATGTTCTTATGACAATAGATGGCGCCACGTGTCTTTCGAATCAGGATTGAATTATATTATTATGGAAACTTAAGTAGTATCAAGAGTTTTTTTTTTTAATTTGACGCGAGCGATGCCGCAGGTAAAAGCTGGTGTTTTAATCATTTAGCTTATGACATCATCATCATCTGGTTAGTCTGTTCCCTACTTTAAGTTTCAAGTAATAGGGGGCGAGCCTATTGCCATCAACTGGGCAAAAATCCAGACTCCGTGGCTGCTACTGAGAAATTACTGATGGAAAAATCCAATAAAAATTTGCCCGACCCGGGAATCGAACCCAGCACCTCATGCTCAGCAGTCGCTATAGCGACCACTAGACCAACGAGACAGTAATAAACTACATACAGATAATTAAGTATAAGCTGCTCATCATCTGAATAGCCTTTTCCTAACTATGTGGGGGTCGGCTTCCAGTCTAACCAGGTGCAGCTGAATACCAGTATTTTACATGGAGCAACTGCCTAACTGACCTCCACAACCCAGTTAGTACTGGGTAACGCGATACCCCTTGCTAAGACTGGTTGTCAGACTTTCGGGCCACTGACTACCTGTAACGACTGTCAAAGATCTACAAATGACAGCCGGGACCAACGGCTTAACGTGCTTTCCGAGGCACGGAAGAAACTCGGTATAATCTCGGTAATGGGTGGTCACCCATCCACGGACCAATCTTGGCAAGCACGGTTTAACCTGAAGATTGACCCGAGCGGCTGTTATAAGTATAAGCTACTTCTAAACTAAAAACCCAGACTCACCCAAAACCTTTTTCCAATTCAAAACAAAAATAAAAAAAATAAAATTAAAAATCAATCAAAGTCCCATGAAAAACAGCTCAAATAAATATGTCACATGTCATCCATTAATTATACTACTCTGCAGGTTCTAAAACAGAAAAATAGCATGAAGCATCGTTGCTTGGCTTACTGAAGAGAATGTTCATTAGTCGGGCGATTGCGCCCGTTGAACATAGCCGTGCCGCGGAGCAAAATATTATACCGAAGAAAAAATATTTTACGACACAGTGCGCTTTCGTAATAGTTTTTTGTGAAAAAATTTTTTTTTGTGTTTTTTTTCTGTGGTGTTTTTTTTTGTAATTCAAGTGTCTGTGTGGATTTTTTTTTGTGGAGCTCCTGTTTTGGAACTGGGATTTTTCTCGTTAAGGTACGTTTTAAGTTTGTTTTTTTTTCTTATATGTACGAGTATTTTTGTTTACCAGCAATTTATTACAATTTAAATATTAACAACACGCCAATAAAAAATAAAACAACCCATTTGCATAAATTTTATTCGAAATCCGTCAAAAATTATTCGAAAAATTTTTGTTATTCCAAAACTCGGTCACCACCTATTATTACAAAAAATGGAGTAATATTAACCGTTTATTAAGTCCGCATTTACATATGTTATGTCTTATTATGTCATATTATTATATTTGCCGACTTTCACTTTAGAGGGGGAATTAGGGCAGTGTGCCATGAAAGTGTCTTTAAGATGAACGATAATGCGTTTACTTGAGATTTATTTTCATTTTCTTGTAATGTGCGCACGTATTTGCGGAGCTTTTAGCTTAAAAATGTTTTTTTTTTTCGAATAAATTATGCCGGGAAATTTGTTTGGTGAGGTGACAAGAAAATGATTATTCGAATGGAAGAATGGAGTTTTTTATTTTCAGTTTTAACTGTGTTAAATATTTACACAATTTACGAGACTTAAATAATATAAAAAAACTGGCATACAAAATACATCGCTTTATATTTTCTGAATAGAATAATAGCAGGATTTATTAAGACATTTACGTAAAAGAATAAAACTACTCATCATAATTCTTCTGCCCTTATCGCAATTTAATTGTGGTCGGTGCAGCATGTCTTCTGCTTCCATACTTCTGTATTTCTCGTCATCTCAGCAGTCACCTCCTATGCTCATCAATAAAATTGTTAAATTAAGAGGCACATATTAAAAAAAATATACTTTTTGCTATTTTTTTTTTTAATTTATGGTTATTATGGCTACTTGAAAAAAAAAACTAGTTGAACTTTAGAAATCTGGTTTTTCTGGAAATTATTGTAGTTAATTTGTATGGAGGAGTGAGGTCATCTTATTATTAAATTCTAATAATATTTCAGACCGTTAACGTCTCACGGCATTCCATACAAACTTTTAAGTGATTTTTTTTCGAAATGACAGAGCCGATTTTAATGAAACTTGGTACGCATAAGCAGGATACATAACTCTAAATACTTGACAGAGAATATTTTCGAAAATTAGTGTTACAGCTAAATTAGACCGATTTTAGATTTTTTGTTTGAAGGGTCACTTCTGCCTACCTGTTCATGAAATACTGGCGTCAACATATTAATCAACAAGCTGTAAACAGACCTTCCGTCAACCAAGTATTCAGTACATCAAACTAAGTAACTCTACGCAAAAATGATTGCTCGGAAACGACTTTTTTTTGGATGCGAAAATCACGTTTTACGGTAGGACACAATGTAACGCACTCAAAACATTTCGCTTATCGATGCATTGAACAGTAAACAAGTCTTGGAGGTATTTGAAGTAAAGCTATAACTTTAAAAAGTAGTATTAAAAAAAAAAAAAAATTCTGAAAAAGTTGGAACTTTGACCCACAATATCTCCGTTACTAGAAGGTTCCCAGGTATCGTCTTGAACAAAAAAAATGATCGCAATGACGGGAAGAACAAGTGCCTTTCGACTTCCTTAAGGGTATTTGACACCTGTGGTATCCTCTTGTAGCTGAGCTAATAGGTTGATAACACAATTTACTAACTATAACACAGGGTCACCACACCACCAAGCCCCCAGTCCAGGGTAAGCTTCACCTTCCAACTTCCCGCCATTCGACGTGACTGACAGATGTCATTAGTGACAACTACCTGACTAATTGTGGCTGTGACAGTGTTGCCATATCTATTAAATAGATACACTACAAAACCTACTATAGAAGAGACATTTTCATGTACGTTAAATTAAAATTATGTATGTCTCCAGGCAAATTAAAAATGACAACTAGACACTAGACAAATTTTTGCAAATCAACAGGGCCTTTAGAAATATGCATTTTGTCACGTTTGCAAGTAAGTAATATGCCGTTTTATTGAGGTCATCGCTACATTACTTTAGCGTAAGCATCATAATTTAAAGTTTTGTACATTCATAACATAACATCAAGCTTGTTTTTCTCAATGGTAGGCAGATATGTAAGAAGGCATACATTTTGCAAGTTTTGTTTTGAAGTCCTAAAAATAAGAGAAAAAACGTCATTGCGATCATTTTTGTGTTCTAGACCATATCTGGGAACCTTCTAGTTACGGAGATATTGGGGGTCAAAGTTCCAACTTTTTCAAAATACATGTTTTTAATGCAAGATTTTTACTTTATACATCTCCACGACCCCCGTTCTATTCAGTCAGTCCATCAAACAATGTTTTGAGAGCGTTACATTGCGTCCTACCGTAAAACGCGAAGTCGTTTCCCAGCAATAATTTTTGCGTAAAGTTACTTAGTTTGATGTACAGAATGCTTGGTTAACGACTTTGTTAGGGTCTTGTTACACCCTGTATTATTTGACCCAAAATAAATTGGGATAATGGCAGCAGAATAACTATGATATTTATAAACAAAACTTAAGATATATCAAGCTAGTTAATCCAATTTAATGTTTAAGTAAATAATAAACAAATTGATAATATTTCGACGCCCGAATTCACAGTGTCAATTTGCAATCAGATTTATTATCAGTTAGCTTTGAATCTAGGGCACATCGATACGCTTGATGATTAGGGAATTTATAGGGAGCGCATTCTATTTATATATTTGGCCTTCACAGCAAGGCCAATATCAAAATCTAAGGCGAGGCCTTGTCTGAATTTCAGGGCTTAATAGTAAGGTCAACAATTGTCCTCGATGCTTAAAAAGATTTTTTTATTCAAACTTATGTCATACGTCCGGAATAATGTATCACGTCCTATATAATAAGGGCCGAGCCCATTGACATCAACCGGTCACAAATTCAGACTCCGTAGCATCACGTCTTGTAATTCCCGAAGCGTTAGGCAGATGTTATGCTATATTCAAATGTTCTCAATCTGTCATAATCATGTCATCATTTTTGAGTTCTAAGTTCTATAAAAAATTAGGACATTGATTCATTTTATTTAAATTGATGCATCAGAGAGAGCTTCGGTGATATACCTCGTACATTTATGTAAAAGAAAGTTTTTGTAACAATAGGAATTATTAGAAAACGTTGCCGACGGCCATTTTGTGTGCTTCTAATGTCAGTCTATAATTTTTATGGACTTTTCGAATACATACTTAAATTCTATGTCTTTCTAACCGTTGAATATTAACCATAACATCACGCCTTCAATTGCCGAAGGGTTAGGCAGAGGTGTACGTAATAGCCCCCTGTCCACCCTGTCCCATGTAATACGGGGCGAGCCTATTGCCATCAACCGGGCGTAAATCCAGACTCCGTGGCTGCTACTAACAAATTCCTGATGGAAAAACCCATTAAATAAATAATATTTAAAAATGTAAATTGTATGTAGAGAAAATAAATAAAGGAAATATTAATAACAATAACGGGGGTAATACATACATAAATTAACATAAATTATCAGCTGTCCCATACAAAATTTCAATACCTACTCGACTCAAATGTATGGAATAATACCCAAGGAGAAAGTTGTTCAGTTTGATGGTCTGCAGCATATCCTTTCATATGACTATACCCTTTCTGTTACACCCTGTACAATCAATAGGTAATATATAAAATATTATACAGGGTGTAAACAGACCCTTCACATAGCCGTCAACCAAGCATTCTGTGCATCAAACTAAGTAACTTTACGCAAAAATCATTGCTTTAAATCGACTTTTTTTTTGGAGTGAAAAATCACGTTTTAAGGTAGGACTCGATGGAAAGCACTCAAAGTATTGTGCTGATGGATGGATTGAATAGTACGGGGGTCGTGAAGGAGTGTAAAGTAAAAATCTGACATTAAAAACATGTATTTAAAAAAAAAAAACTTGTGAAAAAGTTGTAACTTTGACCCCCAATATCTCCGTAACTAGAAGGTTCCCAGGTATGGTCTAGAACAAAAAAATGATCGCAAAGACGGGGTGAACAAGTGCCTTTCGGTTATGTTAAGGGTCTATTTACATCCTTTATTTATAATATTTTATATTGTAAAACCTAATTTATGCAAAATTATAGTAGGGTTGTTAATTTTAATGAGCTATAGACAGTAAAGCTTTTTTATCCACTTAGCATGTAGTCGAGAAAATGACTCAACACGTATCATTTATATATTTATTATTAATAAACTAGCACTGCACTACGTTGGTAGCCTGCGACTTCGTTCGCGTTGAATTTAATTAAAAAAAAGTTTGATTAAAAGTCTTTATTTTTCTTAAATAAAAGTAGCGTTAGTTACTTTTTATAACATCAGCTATCTGCCGGTTAAAGTCCCATCAAAATCGGTCCAGCCGTTTCGGAGATTAGCCGCAACAGACGGACAGAAAAAAAAAAAACAAAAATTGTTTTTTGTTTTTTATTATAAGTACCGTATAAACTTTCATAAGCATGCAACAAAAAGTTGTTATTTTGAAATTACAAACAGACACTTCAATTTGATTACCTATTTCTAAAGATTATTATTAACTAGCGACCCGCCCCGGCTTCGCACAGGTGCAATATATACATATAAACCTTCCTCTTGAATCACTCTATCTATTAAAAAAAACCGCATCAAAATCCGTTGCGTAGTTTCAAAGATTTAAGCATACAAAGGGACATAGGGACAGAGAAAGCGACTTTGTTTTATACTATGTAGTGATTTTATTAAAATAATATACCTACATCTGCAAGATTATGACCTATGAGGACAGTCATCATCAGCCTGCCCTTGTCATTTGGGGTCAGCGTAACATAAGTCGCCGTCTTTGACGGCACAGTTGGCGTAGTGACTGAGCGGCTGGCTGCTGCGGTGCGTGTTGCGGGTTCGATCCTCGCACGGAACAAATATTTGAATGGCCTGCAGGTAGTCGTTCCGGATCTGTCTGTTTATCTATGTGGTCAAGTGGTCGCAAAAGCTATTACTAGGCATGAGGTCCTGGGTTCGATTACCAGGTCGGCCAGTGTAATTAGGTTTTTCATCAGGAATTTCTCAATAGCGGCCACGGAGTCTGAATTTGTGCCCAGTTGATGAAAAGTCTGACAACCAGTCTTACCAAAGGGTTTCGTATTACCCAGGACTAACTGGGTTGTGGAGGTCAGATAGGCAGTCGCTCCATGTAAAACTCTGGTATTCAGCTGCATCCGGTTAGACTGGAAGACGACCCTAATATAGTTGGGAAAAGGCTAGGCAGATGATGATAATGAAGATGTTGACAATAGGCTCGCCCCCTATAACATGAGACTTACACATAACTAGCAAAATGTGGATGTTTTATTGAAGTACACCTGTGCCTTACCCTTTGGGGATTACAGGCGTGATGGAGTTAATATTCGTCGTGAAAACAAACAGTACCTCAGAATAATAACGGAATTTTCATGAAAAATATTCACAGGTGTAACCTATATCCAACGCTATTTATTTCTTAAATCTTTACAAATTATCATGACGTGAATATGACAATATAATCGCTTTAAAATTTTTCACCGTATTTACGTACAGTCAATAGAAAAAGTATTGTGATTTGGAATTTTCTGGGTTCAAAAACGTTTTAATTTTAGATTAATATAGTTTTTTTTTACATTTTTTTTAAATTTTAATTGTGATATCTCAGCTTATATGCTTGATATAAATATAATTTATAGCCTATAGCACCCACGAATAATGTAGCTTTCTGTCAGTGAAAGAATGTTTAGAATTGGATCATTAGTTCCGGAGATTACCCCCTACATACAAACTAACAAACAAATACTTCTTTATAATATTAGTATAGAAATAGATTAAAATAATAGTATGACTTGTCATTAATATCATGTTAATTATTTCTACATAAAACTATAAAAAAGATATGAAGCATTGTCGTAGGTATACATATAAGTATAAATATAAAAATAATTATTTATTTTAATGAAGATAAAAACACGTGTATCATAAATTGATTATTCTTAAAATTAAATACTTCTTGGTTACAAAGTTGGGCGTGGAAGAATTAACATAAATGAGATTAGAAATAACATAATTATAAAGTATTGAAAAGATATCATGTTTAAAGTCGTCTGACAATTTTAACTTTTCATTATCTGCCTAGCCTTTTCCTAACTATGTTGGGGTTGGCTTCCAGTCTAACCGGATGCAGCTGAATACCAGTATTTTACATGGAGCGAGCGCCTATCTGACCTCCACAACCCAGTAAGTACTGTGGAATACGATACCCCTTGGTAAGACTGGTTGTCAGATTTTCGGGCCTCTGACTATACCTACTACATATAACGACTGTGCTCAGTCTCCATGTCTTACAAAAATCTTATTCATCATCTTCCTGCCCTTGTCCCATGTTAGTTGTGGTCGGCGCAACACGTACTTTTCATCCAGACTCCCAAAAAAAAAAAATACTAATGAGGATTTACTTCTGTCTTCAACTGTACACAGACACAAAATGGCGGCTTTCGTATTAAAAACCGTTGCAACGGTATTTCTAAGACGTCAATACTTTGAGCTATAATTAACATAATATCACGCCTGTAATCCACGAAGGGTCAAGCAGAGGTGTACTTAATAGTACACCAGATTTCGTCAGTTATGTGTGTAATAGTGGGCGAGCCAAAAATCTATACTAATATTATAAAGCTGAAGAGTTTGTTTGTTTGTTTGCTTGAACGTGCTAATCTCAGGAGCTACTGGTTCGATTTGAAAAATTATTTTAGTGTTGGATAGCCCATTTATCGAGGAAGGTTATAGGCTAAAATTTCACGCGGACGAAGGTCGCGGGCAACAGCTAGTCTCTTATATACTAGATAATAATGAATAATATAATGTAATAAATGCTGGATGGAGTAATAACAGCTGCACAGGTCTATCTTAAGGGCTAAGCAACGTTTGACGAGGTCGATCCGTGGATGGATGACCATCCATTACATATCGAATTTTCACTAAAAACTATGGGTCCCGGCTGTCATTCGTAGATCTTGGATAGTCGTTACAGGTAGTCAGTGGCCCGAAAGTCTAACAACCAGTCTTAACAAGGGGTATCATAGTACCCAGTACTAACTGGGTTGTGGAGGTCAGATACCCACTCGCTCCATGTAAAATACTGGTATTCAGCTGCGTCCGGTTAGACTGGAAGCCGACCCTAACATAGATGAGAAAAGGCTTGGCAGATGATGATGAGTGTGGTTCACGGCAACATTGTAAAACGCGCTAGTTTTTTTTTTTTTTTCTAACTTATTAGGTATTATTATATTCTAAACTAGTTGTTGCCCGCGACTTTCGTCCGCGTGAATTAATTGTAAAAATATTCCTTCCCTGTTTGAATCGGACTTTGTTAACGTAACCCTAATCGATTTTCCAAAATAAAAAAGAAAGAAAGAAAAAATATTTATTACACACACACTGGAAAAAACAAAAAAAAATGGATGAAATTACAATCATACAAAAATTATACAGGATGAATTTGAATAAATGCGACAAAAAAAAATGGGAGCTTCAGTTTCAGTAACATAGTAATTATAAACTGTTTTTTCTACAATCTAAATCGTTAAAAAAAAATTACGCGATTATCGTTTTCAAAAGGTCCATTGATGTTATTATCTTTATTTAAGTACGAATTATCGGTATTCCAGCAAAATATTTAATATGCAAAATAAATAAGAAAATTTAAAGTATCAATAAATCTCGTCCGACTCACCGCAATACTCAATAATCGACGTTGCCGTTCATAGCGGTCATTTACCTAATTTTGCCTATTTTCTAGTGTAAGACTGATCAATTATTTTTTAAATTTACATTTGATATTTTCTACATTGTCTTGACAACACGTATTATTGTATATGTAAATTTGTCGCGTCTATTCAATTTCACCCTGTATAAATAAAAACATAAGAAAAAGATAAAATAAATTAAATTGGTCCTGTACGAGGCTAAAAGTTCCCTATGGTGTTTCAACATTAAAAAAAAAGACGTTAAGTTACTCCTTATAACATCAGCTATCTGCCAGTAAAAGTCCCGTCAAAATCAGTCCCGCCGTTTCGGAGATAAGCCGGAACAAACACGCAGACAGAATAAAAAAAGCATATTGTTTTAAGCACCGTGTTCATAAGCATTCAGTAAAAAGCTGTTGTTTTAAGATCACAGACATTAAAATTTTATTTATTTGTATAGAAAATAATTAATAATAGTCTTAACAGTCTGGCATGTTATTATTAGCATCTAATGCAAATGGGATTCCCAGAGAAAGATAATAATGTATTTTGTGTAAAATCTTCTAAAAATATATAAAATTCATCATCTGTCTAGCCTTTTCCCAACTATGTTGGGGTCGGCTTCCAGTCTAACCGGATGCAGCTGTATACCAGTATTTTACATAGAGCGCCTGCCTGTCTGACCTCCACAACCCAGATAGTACTGGGTAATACGATACCCCTGAGTGGAACTGGTTGTCAGACCGTTTGGGCCACTGACTACCTAATGACTGTCAAAGATCTTTAACTGACACCCGGGATTAACGGCTTGACGTGCTTTCCGAGGCACGGAGGAAACTCGGTGTGTTATATTTGGTCACCCGTCCACGGACCAACCTAGGCAAGCACGGCTTAACCTAAAGATCGACCCGAGCGACTGTTATTATTTAGCCACGAGCTAAAAATATATAAATTAATATTTAATCATCCTGTTTACAGAATATTTTGAGTATAAAATTGACCAATTATAATATAAATAATGAATAAAGGTAAATGTAAATAATATGGTCTCGTGGTAATTACCCAGAAAAGATGAATGATGATGGGTTCTTAAAAAAAAAAAAAAAAATTGTAGTAGGTAAATTATTAAAATGGTTTATTGACCTTTTCTTGACCATCCGTCGTAATACACTTATTATGTTCATCATTATATATTTTAAAACATTCTTATCATCGCCTGCTTAGCCTTTTGTCAACTATGTCGGTGTCGGCTTCCAGTAAAACCGGATGCAGCTGAATACCATTATTTTACATGGAGCGACTGCCTATCTGAACTCCACAACCCAGTTCATGGGTAATACGGTACCCCTTACATGTTAAGAATGGTCTGACTTTCGAATTTTTAACTACCTTTAACGACTATAAAAAAAAACATAATAATGTACATAATAATGTGGACTCAGCAATCATTGTGCCGATAGTCGTATCAGCTCATGGCTTAATTGCCAAGAGCCTCGACCAATAGCTGAGGAGGCTCTCGTTAGGCAGCTGGATCAAGGGCTTGATTCAGAAAGCGGTACTTTTGGACACGGCTCGTATTGTTAGGAGGTTCCTCTCTCTGGAGCCCTGACCGCCGGTAGCTTGGACCCTGTTCCCGATACCGGTGGGCTACAATTTTTTTATATTTTTAAATGTTTTTTTATATGGTTTTTGTTAAGAAATATTTAAAAATGTAAAATAATTTGTAAAAATTTAAATAAAGGAAATACATAATAATATCATTACTACAAACGACGACGATAAGAAAAATTTTTTAGTTAAAAAAGTGTATTACAATGTTATATATTTTTTTCTACAAAATTTGTACGCCGTTATTGGCAAAACATGGACGCACACAACATCTATTAATTCAGTCAGTTTATGTAAACGCATGTTTGACAAATAAAGTATCTTTTATCTTTTACGACTGACGTACTTTTTTGCGTCAATCTTAAAATCTAGACAATGACTAATTTGTAATTATGTAAGAAAATTAAAACAAATACTGTTTATGATTCACTTGGTGTGCATTACATCCTCCACGAGTAGCGTAATTTAATTGTACCTCCATTATATTCGGATCTGTCTAACCTGTTATTTTGGTATGTAAAATCGGTCTGGGGAGAATGGAAGGTTCAGTCTGACAACCAGTCTTACTAAGGGGTATCGTAGTACCCAATACTAACTGGATTGTAGAAGCCAGATAGGCAGTCGCTCCATGTAAAGTACTGGTATTCAGCTGCATCCAGTTAGACTTGAAGACGATCTCAACATACTTGGGAAAAGGCTCCCGCTGGGTTAGACTCGTCAGACTTTTTGGCCTCTGACCGCCTGTAGTGACTTTCAAAGATCTACAAATCACAGCCGGGACTAATGGCTTAACGTGCTTTCTGAGGCACGGAGGAAACTTGGTATGTAATGGGTGGTCACCCATCCACGGTCCAACCTAGGTAAGCGCGGCTTAACCTGAAGATCGACTCCGAGCGGTTGTTATAATTTAGCTACGACGTCCTAATTTTACCAGTAAGAACTCACAATACATCAGGAAAAACAAAATAAAACAATGTTTTTGCAAGATTTTTCTGATAAAACTCAAGATTATGATGATTTTACAAAGATAACAAACTGAGCTATTTGTAGATCTTTTTTGAGATTAGGCAGCACATGAAGTATGCATGTATAGTCGAACAATCAACTTGGTTCACACGCTGATAATCTGTAAACATAACATAACATGACGCCTGTAATCCCCGAAATGTTAGACAGAGATGTACCTAATAGTACACCCACATTTCGCCAGTTATGTTTAAGTCTCATGTAACAGGGGTGATCCTATTGCCATCAACCAGGCACAAATTCAGGCTCCGTCGCTGCTATTGAGGAATTCCTGACGGAAAACCCAATAACACGTTGTCTGACCTGGGAATCGAACTCAGGACCTGATGCTCAGCAGTCGGGCTTGCAACCACTAGAACAACTGGGCAGCCTTGTGCTTGTTAATATACAGAGAAACCGGGCCCAGTTTAAAAAAAAAACTGTTTTTTTCCTTCAAAACTGCAATACCTGCACGGTGAAAATATATGGAACAGCTGACTTTTTATAAATTATCGATGAAAAGTTTCCGTGTTCCGCGTTCAGAATGATGTACTGAATACGTGGTAACCGTTTTAGCGTCGGTGTCCCTTCCACCCCGTATCACTACATAGTATAAAACAAAGTCTCTTCCCGCTGTCTGTCCCTATGTATGCTTAGATCTTTAAAACTACGCAACGGATTTTGATGCGGTTTTGAGTAATAGATAGAGTGATTCAAGAGAAAAGTTTATATATATAAGGACTAACTATTCATACACGAAATAAATTTTCAGAGAATCATCTAACGGATATAACGAAGCCATTTCAAGGGATTTCTTTTTTATGAGTAGAAAAAAAAAAAAAAATTACTTGACCCACAAAATAAATACTGGCTCCTTATTTTTAAACATCCATAACACTAGTTTACTACGTCGTATTTACCTACTGTCATTGTTAGAATATGGGAGTAAAGGTTTTATGCAAAAAGTCTCAAAAATTTTTAGAATTATAAAATTTAGTAAAAAAAAACTCAGTAAATTTTTTTTTTCGTTGCTTTGGCGACTTTACGAGTTATAGAAGTTACTCTTAAAATATTACGTGTATGAAAAAATAGACCTCATATATATTGCACCCGTGTAAAGCCGGGGCAGGTCGCTAGTAAATAATAAAATAAATGTACACTAATTAACTTGTTCTACTGTACCCAACTCAATAGCCACGTAACGGCAATCAGCATGTTCTAAGTCTTCGCCAGGTACAAGGTAAAACCCAAACGATACCTTTCAATATAAATGGGCTAAAAAAGATGCAGACAAAAATACAGTTCGATGCATTGACCTAACTAAAAACTAACATCCGGATTTATAGTCAAGTTTAAAGTAATTACCTGAGCCAGTAATCAGTTGTGCAAACATTGTACGCAATAGACAAGAATTTGGGGTATTCATCAAAGCACAACTATTTTGAAGCGCAACCAACTAAGCGCAACTAAATTATTCCTCGAAGCGCAACTATTAGTTGCGTTCACAAATTCAAATTAAAAATATTATATGTTTATTCCTCAAACCGCAACCATGATGAAAAATAGAGAAGGGTATGATCGATTCATTATTTCCCTTCTCTATTTTTCATCATGGTTGCGGTTTGAGGAATAAACATATAATATTTTTAATTTGAATTTGTGAACGCAACTAATAGTTGCGCTTCGAGGAATAATTTAGTTGCGCTTAGTTGGTTGCGCTTAAAAATAGTTGAGCTTTGTGGAATACTCCAAGAATTTAAACGAAGTAAAAACCGTCACAGAAAGCAAAGCCAAAAATTCTAACTTTTTATTATGAGCCTGATGTGTCCCACTGCAGGGCAAAGGCCTCCCTTCCTTCTTTCTATTTATCTCTGTCTTTAGCTATTTGGGCCTAATCCTTTTGACAAGAGTCCAGCTCGTCACACCATCTTCTTCTGGGCCTACCGCATCGCCGGGTTCTGCTGTTCGGAACCCAATCTGCTGCCACTTTGGCACAATTTTGATGCGACATGCGGCAGATGTGGCCTACCCAGTTCCATTTTAATTTGGCGGCTGTGTTGCAAATGTCTGCGATTTGGGTCTTGGATCGAAGTATACAACATTAGTTTTAGTATATGTGAAACCTGATACACGTGTCTAGTATTTTTATGTAAAAAATCTATGTACAAAAATTCAAAACTGTATCATGAAAAATCACAAAGTTATAAGCTTGTTCTGTTACCTGGTTGTCCTCACAAAAACGTGGTAAACACGCGGCGACGCTGCGCGCGCGCCTCCAGCGTCGTCTTGAGCTCATGGATAATAATAATTTGGCAGTAGGTATCTAAATGATTGCTATAGGTACTTAGTATAGCTCGGTGTCCAACTTGTAACTCTTTTAAATATTTTTGGGACAAAATATAACATGGTTTAAAAATTATTGGAATCGATTCAGTTACTTATTCTGAGCAAACTATATTCAGGTTTCGGATATACTAAAAATAATGTTGTATTGTTCCTTATAGTTTTGTCAGTTTTAATTTCATACAATTACTAAACCACAGAATAAAAATCGTATCTTAATTAATGACATTAACCAAATTGACTTGTTTATAGATAAGGCTGTAATACAAGTTACCTTTTCCTTAGATAAAGCAAGAAAAAGACATGATTTCTGGTTAACAATCATTTTATTGATTTTGACAGTTATTAATTTGAGCTTTGGAAAGTCATAGGTCGGAGATTGGAGGAACTCGTTGCTAAATAATAACAATCGCGCACGGGTCGATCTTCAAGGTTAAGCTGCGCTTGCCAAGGTTGGCCTGTGGATGGGTGACCATCCGTTACATGTCGAGTTTCCTCAGTGTCTGGTCCCTACTGTCATTTGTAGACCTTTGACAGTCGTTATAGGTAGTCAGTGGCCCGAAAGTCTGACAACCAGTCTTACCAAGGGGTACTGTATTACCCAGTACTAACTGTGGAGGTCAAATAGGCAGTCGTTCCATGTAAAATACTGGTATTCAGCTGCTTCCGGCTGGTCCAGGGCTGCGGGACTGTTCGAAAGAGATACCGGGGCCCTGGAACACAAAGGGCAAAGAAGGAACATGGATGGGTTTTAGTCAGTCCAAGTCTGACACTCCCTTCCGCTCCGCCCAGAGCGGGGAGGGGGGGGCAAAACGCTTGATAGGAAACTAAGCCAAGCCAAGTATTTATATTCTTCTTAATTTTATAAAAACGGTGTATTTTCTGTTTTTGTGCCCACACCATAATTTTTTTATTCAAAGTCTATATGTGAGGATTTGTAATTGGCTTTCTGGTGACTATGGTTTCCATTTTTGTTTGTTTTTATGAGCTGTAAGTCCTCAATGTACTAAAATAAATAAATAAATAAAATAAAAATCGCAGTCGCAGGGAAAACAAGTGCTTTTCGCCTTCGTTAAGGGCATTACATTGTTCGATGACCTTGATGATTTGATCCCTATACTGGTTTTTGTTGACTTGCCCCGCACATTTCGCAAAATTTCGGTATTTATTTATTATTTAAAAATATTAAAAGAATTAACAGAAAAAAAAACAATAAAGATTGTTAAGTATATCATTACGTATTTGTTGTTACAAAATTCATGCCGATCTATTCAGCCGTTACAGAGATAATTTACAATTAAGGTTGAAAAAGGACCTATTTTCTACGATTAACCAAAAAAAATTGAGAAGGTTTATTAAAATTAACAAAAAAAACAATACAATAAACAATACAATTTATTTGTGATGAACTTAACTATAACATACTTTTTTTACACGGAAAACGCACGAAGGGATTCATCAACAAATTTCTTTGAACATACGTTGTTTTTGGGATTTGAGCCATGTAATGCCCTTAAAGGTCTTTTTACACATTTTAGTGGAGAAAAGACTAGGCAGCAGATGATGAATTTTGGAATGGTTGATTTATGAGTCAAGAATGCCATCAAATGAAGCAATAATCCTTGAACAGCGTTCAAACGAACATTTTGTAATGTTTTACTACATATAGCATGTCTATGCATAACTTAACTTATTAGTTTCGTAATAAATACGTAAATAGTTTTATTTTTAGACCAGTCGAGGCAGATTGTCTCGTTGGTATAGTGGTCGCAAGCGCGACTGCTGAGCGTGAGGGCCTGGGTTTGATTCCCATGATGGGCAAAGTGTATTTAGGTACTTTACGATTAAAGTGAATGAGTATAAAAAAAAAACATTTCTTTGGGAAAGTTGTTTGTTATCATGACCGCGGTCACTAACTACCAGTCACTCTATATACAACATTAGTTTTAGTATATGCGAAACCTGAAACACGTTTCTAGTATTTTATTTATTTATTTATTTACTTGCATCAGACTCAACGATCCATACAAAAAAAAAAAGAAAATCAAAATCGAAAAAACGAAACCAAATCGAACGAATCGATAGAGAATCTAAGTACAAAATTTCAAAACTGTATTATGAAAAATCACAAAGTTATAAGCTTGTTCTGTTGCCTGGTTGTCCGCACAAAAACGTGGTCACCACGCAGCGCGCCCGCGCGCGCCTCTAGCGTCGTCTTGAGCTCATTGATAATAATAATTTGGCAGTAGGTACCTAAATGATAGCGATAGGTAGTGTCGCTCGGTGTCCAACTTGTAACTTTTTAAAAATATTTTTGGGACAAAATATAAAATGGTTTAAAAATGATTGGAATCGATTCAGTTACTGATTCTGAACAAACTATATTCAGGTTACGCATATACTAAAATAACGTTGTATAGATATATAACTTCAACAATCTTATGACCATATTCTAGATAAAAAATACAAGGTAGATTATTATAATAATTATAACTGTATATAATTCTTATTAATGAATGCACTATTAAAAACACGTGCGATAAAAACGTGGTTCTAGAATCCTTGATTATAATATAATTCTAAAATGTCTCTGTCTACATATTATACTAACTGTCGCACGCGACCTTCGTTAATGTATGTTGTAATTATTATAAAAAAATAAAATTTTCCCTATTTTTGCAACATTTTTCATTGATGCTCCGCTCCTTTTGGTCGTAGCGTGATGTTATATTGCCTACAGCCTTTGTCGATAAATGGGCTATCTAACACTAAAATAATTTTTCAGTTCGAACCAGTATTTCCTGAGATTAGCGCGTTCAACCAAACATACTCATCATCCGTCTGCTTTTTTTCCAACTATGTTGTGGCTTCCAGTCTAACCGAACGCAGCCGTATACAAGTATTTTACATGAAGCGACTGCGTATCTGACCTCCACAAGCCAGTTAGCACTGGGTAATACGGTACCCCTTGGTAAGACTGGTTGATCTCTGCTTCTGACTATCCGTAACAAGAATGGAGCTCGCGAAGAAGCAGGGAGGTTTTAATCGGTTTAGGTGAAAAACTCTTTACCTGGTAACCATTTAATAAATAAAATAACGAAAAAACTTAAAAAAAAAAACTGTGTTTGATAACAACTGCATTAATATACACGGTGAATTTTCCAAGTGGTCGAGGATGGCCAAATCGGAAACTATGAGGAATAGCGAAAAATGCTCAAAGGAGTTTTGAGCCCGATTTTGATGAAAACTAAAACTGTATCATTAGATTCTTGAAAAATCAATGTTCCTAGCCAGGAATCGAAACCATTGATTTTGGAAAAAAAAACACACAAACTTATCCGCGACTTAAGACTACATAGACGGACCCGACAACTGTCGTGCAGTAGCCCACCAGACACAACACCCGTCTGGTCGGAGAATCCCCCCTTTTCTAAGAGGGATGAAGAACTTTACATCCTGTTCTTCATACCCCCAAAATGAATCTCAACCTGAGCAGGTTTTCCTTGCTGCGAGGAACCTGGGTCCGGAGTCTATTTAAAGACTTCCAGCCCCCGTAGCATGACAAGGATTTCTTTGAAGGAAGAACCGTCAAAATGACAGATAGTGCAAAGAAATCTGTCATTGTGTCGACACAATCTGTGTTTTTGTTGATTCTGCCATCAAAGAAACCCTTGTCTACGGTGGTCATGCTACGGGGGCTGGTCAGCCGTGGCAACTCATGTCCAGTTGGGAGGTTTTCAGCAGGTGGAACGAATAGGTAAGGTAAGGAAAAGTAACCTAGCCACTCGAGACTAATATCTCATTCAGGTCAAGTTAAAACTAGATTTTCAACAAAAAATTTAGTATTAAACCTGTTCCTAGACTTCATTGAGGCAATTAAGAATTCATTGGTAAACGATTATATTATTTAAAGGTCATTAGTTTGAACCGGACTGTTGAACCGAAACCCGTTCTTAGCATTTGGAGGAGGGAAGAGGAGTATTTTGAAACTTATCGTAAAGATTTGAAGGCGTATACAAGGTGTAAACAGACCCTAAACGAAGCCGATAGGCACTTATATTCCCGGCCATTGCGATCATTTTTTTGTTCTAGACCATACCTGGGAACCTTCTAGTTACGGAGATATTGAAGGTCAAAGTTCTAACTTTGTCACATTTTTTTTTTAATACAAATTTCTACTGTTATAACTTTACTTTAAATACCTCCATGACCCCCGTACTATTCAGTGCATCCATCAGCACAATTCTTTGAGTGCATTCCATCGAGTCCTACCCAAAAAAAGGAGGTCCTTCTCCAGCAATAATTTTTGCGTAAACTTACTACTTAGTTTGTTGCACAGAATGCTTGGTTGACATCTTCGTGAAAGGTCTGTTTACACCCTGTATGCTTGCAAGCATACAGGGAAATATCGGAAATTCAAAACAAACAGTAAACATGGTAAATATCCCGTTTCTAGTGTTAATGATATAGTATTTATTAGTGATTTAAAAAGATCAAGAGCTGGTCCCCTTATGCCGATGCGTTCAAGCATCTGTAAAAGTAAGGGGACAGACACTGTGTCAAACGCCTTTTTGAGGTCAAGAAAAACAGCTAGACACTTGGCTACTCCATCCACACCGGCCACCATCCTCAGTAGACTTTCCCTGTCTGAACCCAAACTGAGAAGGCGACAGTATTTTATATTTAGATAGGAATTTAATTAGATATATTTTATAGACTATCTAGTTTGACGCACAATTTTGTCACAACGCGGAAAAGACCTATTAACCCTGACCAAACGAAGCTTATTTCGGCCTATTTTAAACAAATGCACACAAAAACACAACAAATAAAGTCTTTGACCTTACACCAGCCACAGCGGAAGTTTAATATTAAATAAACTTTGAACTCGGAAAACGCTTGTTTTTCTTTATCTTTAAAAGGTACAGTTTTTGACGAGAATGACTCGTAAATAATCGTTTTTAGTATTCCGTAACTGAAGGGTAACCAACAGGAACCTATTACTAAGCCTCCGCTGTGTGTACATCTGTCTATCAGCGGGCTGTATCTCATGATCCGTAATAGGTAGACAGTTGAAATTTTCACAGAATATGTATTTGTGTTGCCGCTATAACAACTAATAATAAATTAAAAATTAAAGGCGGCTCCGGTGGAACGAAACACTTCAGCGAGTCCGACTCCGACTTGGCAGGTTTTTTTTGCTTTATCTGTTATCTTAAAAAAGGTGCAGTTTTTAACGACAATAGCTCGTAAATAATCGTTTTAAAAGGTTCCGGGAACATTTTCTGCGAAATGTTTTTTTTTTATCCTGGTAATTTATGTATAAAAAAAAATCTAAAGTTAATTATTCAAATTACCCTGAAGATCAGCACTCAGTACCCCGAAACGACGAATATTTTATCAACAAATTACCTACGAGTGTACATATTAAAAAAAAATTAAACCAAAAATGATTTATTCAATTTTTTTGTCCGTTTGTTCCGGCTAATCTCCGAAACGGCTGGACCGAATTGAACGGGACTTGTACTGGCAGTTAGCTGATGGTATAAGGAGTTACTTAGCTACTATTATTTGATAAAAAGAATAAGGATTCCGTGCAAAAAAATAATTTAAATTTTAAAAATAATTTAATTTTTATAAAAAATTCCTGAGGACGAAGGTCGCGGTCCACAGCTAGTAAATGTAATAAATCTCAATTCATTACTAACAACATTTATTATTGATCTATGCATGATCAAATTACTCATTCAACGGTAGCCATGTTTTTATGTTTTTTGTTCTACCATTGTGTGCCGTTATTAAGTACAATTATTATCACTAAGTATTAGCTGAGTCTTGCATCATAGGTACCTATGGTAAGTCCTGGTTGTCAAGAGAATTTCTATGGCACTCAAACACCCTGTTGCGAGCGATGATCTACATGACTCGAGAGCTGGGTAGGTGTGTTCTCCCGTTTGACATCATTAACAGGGTGTTTCATAATTTTATTCTAATGTTTTATTTATTTTTCTTTGTACCTATTACAGTAGGTAAAAAAAAATCACGCCTAGAGCTATTTTATGTCGGGTACATTGAGTGGCCCACCTTTGTAAGACGACAAAAAAATCACGGTGTATAAAAGCGTAAACAAACAAACAATTAATTAATCAATTCGATTCGTTAATGGAAACTTCCGAAACACACAGGAAGTCAATATAAAAACTTTAGCCAAGAAAACGCTAGACAGATGACATTGTGAGTTAAGTAGCGAGACGAAGCGTTGGCATTGAGATTTTTAATTACTATTAATTAAGGACTCGCTTTCTTGCTTGCTGAGGTCGAAGTTTTTCCACAAGAACGTACTCATCATCAGCCTACAACAGTCCACTGCTGGACATAGACCTCTTCAACCGCACGCCATTTAACTCGACTCTCAGCTACTCCCATCCAGTTGGTACCAGCCACCCAGTGAGGGCGTCCCACTTTTTTAAATTTAAAAATATTTATTTATTCAATTCAAGTAATATGAATATTTTACGCTTGTCGATTCGCGGTCTCCACTCAAGATCACGTCTACCCCAACGGTCATCGGTTCTACGGCAAATATGACCGGCCCAGTGCCACTTCAGCTTACTTATTCTGTGAACTATGTCGACAACTCTCTGTCGGATCACCTCGTTCCAGATGTGATCCCTGAGAGAGACTCCAAGTATAGCCTGTTCCTTAGCTCGCTGAGCGACCTTGAATTTATGGACCAACTGTACCATGAGTGTCCACGTTTCGGCCCCATAAGTGCGTACTAACAAGATACAAATTTTCATCGAAATCGTTCAGCCATTTAAGCGTGAGAAACAAACCGATAGACAGAATTTATTTCGCGTTTTTTTCTTAGTGTTGTAGATCTCGTCAGGGTCACCGTGTTCTTCACACTCTTATAAGTGTGAAGAACAGGGTGTAAAGTTCTTCATCCCCCATAGAAAACGGAGGATCCTCCGACCAGACGGGTGTTGTGTCTGGTGGGCTACTGCCCGACAGTTGCTGTCGGGAGACTCATGCAGGATTATTTTTATATATGGATGAATCGTCGGTAATTGTCGAGGAAAAGATAAAAATAGTAAAAAATTGTTGAGGATTGTTCTTCATTGTTAACAAGTGATTAAAAAATATCTTTATTTTTTATAAAAACTGTCTGTATAATAAGTAGTTCTGTAGTGTGTCACGTTGCTATGCTAGAGACAAGCTGAGAGCTCTAAATGTGTTTGCTATTTTTTTTATTTGAACCAAGCGTAATTTTCGTGGAGAAGCTCGTGGCTAAATAATAACAGCCGCTCGGGTCGATCTTTACGTTAAGCCGTGCTTACCTTGGTTGGTCCGTGGATGTGTGACCATCCATTACATACCAAGTTTTCTCTGTGCCCCAGAAAGCACGTTAAGCCGGCGATCATTTGTAGATCTTTGACAGTCGTTACGGATACTCAGTGGCCTGAAAATCTGACAGCCAGTCTTACCAAAGGGACCGTATTACCCAGTACAAACTGAGTTGTGTAGGTCAGTTATGCAGTCCCTCCATGTATAACACTGGTATTCAGCTGCATCCAGTTAGACTGGCAGCCGAGCCCAATATAGTTATGAAAAAGGTAAACAGATAATGATGATGAGTGTTGCCAGAAGTGTTTTTTTTTGGCAAAAAGGTGCTTTATCGACAGTCTTTCTAAAACTTTATAGGTTTCAAAACTAGGACGGTCCTTAATACCCACATGCAATGCAATTTAACGACCAATATAATGTCCCCACACACATTAGATGTCCTCACACCTAACACATAGCAGAAACATGTTCCGCGAATACCTGTTTCTTGTTATATCACAAGATAAGATGACACTTTCACTCGTAGTCTAGCCTAGATTTTAGTCTAGATTTTATCGGTGTGGCTGGATTTTCTTGTTTAGATTTTCCTTGAGTGTTGGAGGTAGACAAGTCGTTTAAGGTAAAATGTTACAATCAATATCTGAGTAGCCTTATTCCCAACTATGTTGGAATCGGCTTCCAGTGTCACCTGATGCAACTGAATACCAGTATTTTACATGGAACGACTGCCTATCTGACCTCCACAACTCAGTACCGGGTATACGGTAGGACTGGCGGTCAGACTAAAAAGTTACAATCTATTTTAGTTTGAAGGTATTTTTTTTTTTACTTTTCAGCATGTTATATACTTGTTCTTTGTCTGTATAAGAAAGATTTTGCCCTGCTGTATAACAGTTACATGTCGCCCTCAGTAACAAACCATCACGCCTGTAATCAACGAGGGGTAGGTAGAACTGTACCTGTAATATCGACGCCTACATTTAGCAAGTAATGTTTGATCCCATTTAGTAGAGGCCGAGTCAAATGTCACCAACCGATCACAAATTCAGGTTGCTCCGGAGAAATTTCTGACCAATAACACTCTGCCCGACCTAGGAATCGAACCTGTAACCTCATGCTCAGTATCAGCTATACAATCAAGTATTCTTGGTTGTAAATGGAACTAAGTAACTCCGCAAAAAATATTGCTGGGACCGACTTTTTTTTGTCTGCAAAATCAAGGTTTCAAGGACTCAATGTAACGCACTCAAAAACATTGTGCAGATGGATGCATTGAATAGTAGTAGAAGCAGTGTAGTAGTGTGTGTGGTGTGTAGAGTGTAGAGTGTGTGTGTGTGTGTGTGTAGTGTAGTGTAGTGGTGTAGTAGTAGTGTAGTTGTAGAGGTCGTATTTAAAGAAAAGTTATAACATTTAAAACTTGTGTTAAAAAAAATGTGTGTAAATGTTGGAGCTTTGACCTTCAATATCTCCTAGAGGTTTCCCAGGTATGATCTAGAACAAAAAAATGATCGCAATGACGAGAGGAACGTACTTCTTGGCTTCGTTAAGGATATTATAACACTCATTATAGTTACTGTAATGTTTTTGCGTGGCACTCATCATCATCATCATCATTTCTGCCGAAAAGTCCACTGCTGGACATAGGCCTCCTCCAAGAAGGGGGGTTTTGCCATAATCGCCACGCTTGGCAGGCGGGTTGGCGATCGCAGTATGGTTGTTGTAGAATCAGAAATTAACTATTTTTTTTATTATTATTTTATTTAGATATGTTGTATACAGCTTTGAATGTAATGATATTTTTTCTTTATTATTCTTTTGTATCACTTATTCATTGCATTTTAAAGTCCTATTTTCAAAAATTTATAAATATGTTATGTAAAGCCGTTTTCTGTGCATGTGGTGTTAACCTGTAATTAATTGTTGCACTTGTAAATGTTACTCTAGTCATTAAATCGGAAATGTATATAGTGTAAGCAATTGTTGGTTAACCTAAATAAATTAAAAAAAAAAAACTAACCGTGGTTGAAAAAGAGACTGTCAAGAGTTGGATTTGGGTCTAGTTTCAATTACCAGGTCGGTAAATGTTATTGACTTAGTCAATTTTCTAATATTCTGTACCAATCCGAGATTAGTTTAAAATACCACAACTAAAATGTTAAATTCTATTGCATTTTTAAACGGCAAAACAACTGTTAATGACATAACGAAGCTATAAGAAAGGCATGGTCCGATGGTTGGTGTCGCAACCAGAGTGGCGAAATACTGCCAAGCGGTTGGTATAGTGGTCGAAAGCGCGATAGCTGAGCATGAGGTCCTGGGTTCCAATAGCGAAGGTTCTTTTTTAGTAAGAGGTAAGCCGGAGTACATATCTTAAATGTTATTTCAATCAATCAATCAATCATTTTATTGTCAGGCAACTGAGGCCCATAGATAAAAATACACAAAATAATCTTATAAAATAATAAACTAATACATATAAAAAACCTTATTTAACTAAAACTAGACACGAATCGTTGACGGCGTCGTGTTCTGCTGCGTGGTGTCGCGTAACCGTCCTCGGAATCGTCGGTATACGACACCTTTCGGCCAAAAGTCCTCTTTCAAGAAGAAAGAAATAAAGAAAAAGGTTCTCTTTCTTTTGTATTTATCTACAACATTAGTTTTAGTATATGCGAAACCTGATACACGTGTCTAGTGTTTTTATGTAAAGAATCTATGTACAAAATTTCAAAACTGTGTCATGAAAAATCACAAAGTTATAAGCTTGTTCTGTTACCTAGTTGTCCGCACAAAAACGCGGTCACCACGCAGCGCGCGCGTCCAGCGTCGTCTTGAGCTCATTGATAATAATAATTTGGCAGTAGGTACCTAAATTATTGCGATAGGTACTCAAAGTCGCTCGGTATCCAACTTTTAACTTTTTTTAATATTTTTGGGAAAAAATATAACATGGTTTAAAAGTTATTGGAATCGATTCAGTTACTTATTCTGAACAAACTATATTCAGGTTTCGCATATACTAAAAATAATGTTGTATACAATACTGACTGTGCCATTTTTCAAAGGGAAGCCGGTAGGAATCGAGTTCTATGGAACCATCGCCACTGCTGGGTTATATTCCCGAGTAAGACAACGATTTATTCCGTTTTTAACAGACTTCTATAAAAAGGAGGAGACTGTTGGCACTGTGCTACCCATTACTTGAAAGTCAAAAAAAAAGTAAAAGTAGTCATGCTACGAAATTACAACACCAGCATCTTTTTTTTTCATGTATGTTCGCCAATTTCTCCGTGATTACTGATCGGATTTAAATTATTCTTTTTTTATTTGGTAGAGAAAACTAGCGCGGTGGTCCCTTATAAAATTTATTAACTTTGCTTAGGTATTTTATGATAACAACTAAAGATGAGATCAAAAAACTGACTTACACTAATAAACACAAAACTAAAGACAAAATAAAAAAATATCCAAGTAAAACTAAAAACTAATGAGAAACTAATTATAGCCGTTTAAATGTCGGTTGAAATGAGAGCGCAACAGGCTTTTGAACTTCGGTAGGGAACCAAAGAACACATCCAAGTCAGGCAACTTAGGATTGAGTTCATTGTATTGAATACACATTCTTGATACTGGTGAGTGTCTCCCGATGTTACTTCTACTGTACTAGTTATAAACAGCAACCTCGTAGTCTAGATTTGTGCCCAGTTGATGGCAATACACTCGCCCCCTAATACATGAGACTTATAAATGTATCTGGCGGAATGTTGGTGTTACTATTAGGCACACCTCAGCCTAACCCTTCGGGGATTACAGGCGTGATGTTATGTTATAAGAAAGGCATGGTCCGATGGTCGGTGTCGCAAGCTGAGTGGTGAAATATTGAGTCAAGCTACGTAAAACTTGCTGCCGTGGTTACTATACAGAATAGTTGAGAAGGTCAAGTCTAACTTCATTTGTTGCATAAAGATAATCAGCCAGATGAGCTGGTGATGATGATAGGTGATGGAGAGGCTCGTGGCTAAATAATAACAGCCCCTCGGGTCGATCTTTAGGTTAAGCCGCACTTGCCTAGGTTGGTCCGTGGATGGGTACTGTACATCAAACTAAGTAACTCTACGCAAAAATGAGTGCTGGGAAAAGACTTTTTTTTGGGTGAAATATCAGGTTTATTGGCAAGACTCAATGTAACGCAATGAAAACATTATGCTGATGGATGCATTGAATAGTAAGAAGGTATTTAAAGTAAAGTTATAACAAAAAAAATAATTAAAAAGAACTTGTGAAAAAGTTGGTACTTTGACCCTCATTATCTCCGTAACTAGAAGGTTTCCAGGTATGGTCTAGAACAAAAATATGATCGCAATGACGAGGAGAACAAGAGCCTTTCGACTTCGTTAAGGGTATTTTAATACCCATTATAGGTTCTAAGTCATACCGGTTCCCAGAGCAGTAACATAAAATCAAATAAGTACACGAAGTAACACGAGTGTGTTCGTGCATTTCCGCTAGTTGCATGGAGTGAGCCTTCTGTATCAGACTTTTTATGTCAGAATTTTTAGACAGACGGATAAAGGCGTTGCCAGAAATATGTGGTTAGTGATTGCAATTGGCGACCTTAATGCCGTATAACATTGTGCTAATATTGGCTTTAGATGGCTATACAATATTATTTTTAGTATATGCGAAACCTGAATATAGTTTGTTCAGAATAAGTAACTGAATCGATTTCAATAATTTTTAAACTATGTTATATTTTTTCCTATAATATTTAAATAAGTTAAAAGTTTGACACCGAGCGACTTTTAGTACCTATCGCAATAATTTAGGTACCTACTGCCAAATTATTATTATCAAAGAGCTCAAGACGACGCTGGACGCGCGCGCTGCGTGGTGACCACGATTTTGTGCGGACAACTAGGTAACAGAACAAGCTTATAACTTTGAGATTTTTCATGATACAGTTTTGAAATTTTGTACATAGATTCTTTACATAAAAATACTAGACACGTGTATCAGGTTTCGCATATACTAAAACTAATGTTGTATATCTGAAAGGTTACCAAGATGTAGGTAAAGATATCAACCTCATCTGCTAACCTTTTCCCAACTATGTTGGGGTCAGCTAACAGTGAAACCAGACGCAGCTGAATACCAGTATTTTACATGGAGCGACTGCCTATCTGACCTCCACAAACCAGTTAGTACTGGGTAATACGAGACCCCTTGGTAAGACTGGTTGTCAGACTTTCGGGTCACTGTCTACCTGTAATGACTGTCAAATGTATTGTATTAGATAAATAAAAATATAGGACTACCTCGTTAGTGGAATAATCGTAAGCGCGATTCTGAGCATAAGGTCCTGGGTTCGATTTCCGGGTCGGGCAAAGTGTTATTGGGTTTTTCATCAGGAATTTATCAGTAGCAGCCACGGAGTCTAGATTTGTGCCCGGTTGATGGTAATAGGCTCACTCCCTATTACATGGGGCTTAAAAGGTAACTGACGAGATATGGGTGTACTACAGGTTAGGTACGCCTCTGACCTAATGTTATGTTATGTATTTCTATAATATATGTATGTCTGTATACCGCATTAATCTCAGAAATTACTGAACCCATATTAATATACTTAATTTGTTCGTTAATTTATTTTGTGAATTTTACAAGTTTTTATGGTGTTAATAAATGTATTATTTATGGAAAATCACTGTATGTATATTAATCTATGAGTTATAAATATGAGTAGAATGCTAATGTGTATGGGTTTTTACAATAATATGCCGTGGTCGTTACAGAAAAGTGACAAAAACATTGTGTTTATTACGACGTAGAGGACATGTTCGATATTACCAGGTCGTTGAGGTTATAATAAATAATATAGCAACTTGCTCTAAAATACAACCTTGTGGAATCGGAAGTGCCGTACTATAAGTATGTGCCCGACCCAGTTCTCGAAAATGGCAGTATCACATTGTACTGGGTTCAATCCATCATCACTGACAGGACTTTTGTAGCCAATAAGCCTGATATAGTGGTGGTGGATCGATCAGAGCGGCGCGCAATGATTGTTGATATAACGGTCCCGCATGATGAGAACCTCGTGAAAGCAGAGAAAGATAAGAAAATCAAGTATCTTGACTTGGCTCGCGAGGTTGTCGACATGTGGGATGTGGACTCAGCGATCATTGTGCCGATAGTCGTATCAGCCCATGGCTTAATTGCCAAGAGCCTCGACCAATACCTGAGGAGGCTCTCGTTAGGCAGCTGGATCAAGGGCTTGATTCAGTGCGCGGTACTCCTAGACACCCTCCTAGTTAGGAGGTTCCTCTCTCTGGAGCCCTGACCGCCGGTAGCTTGGACCCGATACCGGTGGGCTACAATTTTTTTTTTTTTTTTAAATGTTTTTATATTGTTTTTTAAGGAATATTTAAAAATTTAAATAATTTGTATAAATATAAATAAAGGATATAATAAAAATATTAACAGGTGATTGTTCAAACATAAATGTAGCCCTGTCTCTTAGAATAGAATATATTTTATTGTAAAACATGAGTATACATCAAATAATATAAGGTCTAACTATTCATACACGAAATATTTTCAGGGAATCATCTAACGGCTATAACGAAGCCATTTCAAGGGATATTTTTTTTTATCTGAGTATATTTTTATAAAAATAAATAATTTAAAATTACTTGACCCACAAAATAAATACTAGCTCCTTATTTATTCCTTATTTACTCTTAAAATATTCCGTGTATGAATAGTTAGACCTTATATATGCAAGCTCTTAAAAATAACAGGTAGATCTACATGTTTTGCCATTTAAGGCGTACAAAACAACATATTATTGGCTTAGAATAAACCAATTTTTTTTTAAAATTGAGTCTACACAGCAAACTATGATAATTATGATTATTGATATGATTTGGGGGTCAAATTATGAAAATATCGTAATTACAGGAATCTATTTAATTAATTGCGGTCATTTAAATTTTCCGATATTCAATTAAATTTGGCACACAGGTAGACATTAGCTAGGACAAGACATAGGAAACTTTTATCCTAGTAAAATGTTCCCGTAAGCTCTAAATCTAGTCTTTATTTGTACAAATCAATAAAATTGAAACGTCTGTTTGTAATTTCAAAATAACAGCTTTTTACTGAATGCATATGAAAGTATATGAGGTACTTATAACAAAAACATTACATTTTTGTCTGCCTCTCTGTTTGTTCCGGCTAATCTCTGAAACGGCTGGATCGATCTTGACGGGACTTTCACTGGCAGATAGCTAACGTTATAAGGAGTAACTTAGGCTACTTTTATTTTTGAAAAAGAAATTAAAATTGTTAACAAAGTCCGATTTAAATAGGGGGAAGTAATTTTTTTATAACAAATTCACGCGGACGGAGGTCGACAGCAACAGCTAGTTCTAAATAATCAGCTGTCTCATAAATTTGGATCGAGTAGGTATTGTTATTTAAGGTTCCGTAGTCAACAAGGAAGCCTTATAGTTTCGCCATGTCCGTCTGTCTTTCTGTCCGCAGCTTAGCTCAAAGACTCTTAATACTAGAAAGCTGTAATTTGGCATGAATATACAGATTAGTTACGCCGACAAAGTGGTAAAGTAAAATCTGGAAAATTATTATTATTTTTTAGGAAATTCCTGTACCTACACGTAAAGTGGGGTTTTTTTTTTCTCGCGTACGCCATGGTGTGGTATGTCCTTGGAAAGGTCTTTACAAAATATTTCGAGTTTGTTAGTTTCATTTTTCGATTAAGGGATTCGTTTGTGAAATATTAAGCTTTAAAATGCCAATTTTTTTATTAGACTCCAGTGTCCCCCCCTCTACCAGCTAAACGGTTGTGTTTGGGTGTGTGAAAAAATTCGTGGTGGTAGTATATATAACGAAATTAAAAGGAAAACTATCACAGCTAAGTAGGCTTTACCAGTTTACGAGTAATAGACGACCAACTTATAAAATGTACTTGGATAAAATATTTTCCTAAACATGGGAGAACAAGTTTTTCAACTGCATATGTAAGTTTGTTTTTTATTATTACAATAAAAATCATCGTTTGGAGGCAAATAGCAATGTAAAAAGTGGATTAAATTAACGTTGTAAGACTACGGAACCCTAAATTGTGCGTGACGCACTTGGCCGGTTTTTTTTTCTTCTAAATACATGACTTACACGCAGTGGAATAGAATATCAAAACATTTTATCACTACAACTATTAAAGGTTGAAAATTAACATACAGTAAAGCTAGTTATTTAGTTATTCACACATAAATAAAAGTTATCGAACCCAAGAATACTAAAAAACACGATATTTGACAGTTATTGTTTAAGAAAAAAATGTTTTAAAATTATTATTGTAGACTTGAAAATTTTAATACCTAAACAAAATTATAGTATATAGATGCTGACAGGGAAGTACCTAATAGTTTTTTTAGAATATTAAATTACTATTTTTATAAAACAAGCTTTTGTGCGTGTCTTTGTTTGCTCACATCATTCAAACAGACGGCACAGTTGGCGCAGTGGCTGATCGATTGACTGCTGCGCTGCGTGTCGCGAGTTCGATACCCGCACGGAACAAATATTTGTATGACCTACAGGTAGTTGTTCCGGGTCTGGCTGTTTGTGTATGTGAGTTTAAATGTTTGTGAACGCACCGATACAGGAGAAATTCCTTGTGTGGGGCAAAGTTTAAAAAAAAAAAAAAATTTTTTTTGCACGGATTCGATTTTTTTTTTCTAAAATACACAGGTAGTTGTTCCGGGTCTGGCTGTTTGTGTATGTGAGTTTAAATGTTTGTAAATGCACCCACGATACAGGAGATATTCCTTATAGTGTGGGGCAAAGTTTAAAAAAAAAAAGAAATTGGTTAAATTAAAAAAAAAAAACTTTTTCAGTGTGCGTTAAGATTCTCTTAGGAACACACGGCGGCACATGAAGCTGTACATTTCCAGTATAACTTGGCCTCGCTTTGTATAGATTTCCTATACAATGAGAGACCCGCATAAACTGGTTTTGTAAAGCTTGATTGGCTGGCGTGCGAACATAATTTTTCAGTTTTTAGGGTTTCATACCTCAATCAGCAAAAATGGAACCCTTTTAGGATTACTTTAGTTGTCCGTCCGTCAAGACCGTTTTTCCCAGGAACGTGTGGAGGTATTACACTGAAATTAATATCAAATACTCAGGTCTGCTACTCCCTGGAGCAGTAAAAAACTTGTAAGTCGACGCGATCAAAAGATATGACCGTTTATGTCGCATATTTTGCAATTTCTCAAGGGAATCAAAACCTGTAGGATACTTTCCCGTTGACCTAGAATCATGAAATTTGGCAAGAAGCAATGTCCTACGGCACATGTAAAGGAAAAATTCTGAAAACCGTAAATATGTAGTATAACAACAAAATACCTACAAATTTATACGGAACACTCGGAGCGCCATTCAACTTGCACTTGGCCGGTTTTTTTTAGAATATGAACAAGCTTTTCTACGGGTCTTTGTTCGCTTACATCTTTCATTTTTAATTTAAAAAAAAATCCTTTTAATTAGTATGCCTTTAGATTCTCTTAGGAACATAATTTTTCGTTTTTTTTTCTGTATCTAATAATAACATAACATTATTGCCTGAATCAGAAGGAAGTACACCTCGATACGGCTCGCATTGTGAGGAGGTTCCTGTCTCTGGAGCCCTAACCACCGGTAGCTTGGACCCTGCTCCCGCTACCGGCGGACCACAATTTTTTGTATTTTTAAATGTTTTATGGTTTTTGTTAAAAAATATTATAAATGTAATTAGTGTGTAGGAAAATTAAGTAAAGGACATAACATCATTCATATTTAGATCACGCCTGTAATCCCCCTAGGGTTAGGCAGAGGTGTACCTAATGCTAAACCCACATTTCACCAGTTATGTTTAAGTCCCGAAGGCAAGCATAGAAAAAATTGTGATAGATAAACGCAATAAATCTTTGTCTGATCTGGGAATCGAACCGAGGACCTCATGCTTAGCAGTTGCAGTTTTTCAATATAGTACTTTGCATTTAATGTCTAAGCTTAAAATTGCTTTTTCACTTCCAATAGTTTCAAAGAAAACGCCTGTGACCTACGGACAGACAGTATTTTTTTTTTTAATTTGTTCCGTCCAACAAATTTTATTTTAGTAGCACTTAATTAACACTTAAAAAAGAATTAATTATTCAGCAAAATATGAATAAAATTATTGTTTAGTATAATGGCTACCTAGTAAAATATGAATAAATATTATTGCCTACTTTTTGCATGAATAACATTATTTTAAAAGTAAAATATGCAAATATTATCATTGTCAATTCTGAACAAATAAAACTTGACACAATTTTTTCATGTTAGAGGGATCCTACATCTATATTTAACTAACATACACAAACAGCCAGACCCGGAACAACTACTTGTAGGCCATACAAATATTTGTTCCGCGGGGGAATCGAACTCGAGACGTCTTTCAAAATTGAGACCACTTCCCTTCGAAACCGCGTTATAGCCATTTCGTGTAACTGTCAAGAAATGACAGTTACTATTTGAATAAACGGACTTTTTTACACAATAAATTTAAATCAAGGTACATCCCTGCCCATGTACATGCCTCGTTCGAAAGTAAGAACATAGTATATGCTAGTTACTGGCGCAAGTTCACTAGACCAGTCGTGTTGCCACAAACCGGTGGATTACGAAAGAACAACTTGTATACCCGTTTCAAAGTGGAATATTACTAGACGAATGTGGACGAATATTGTAGTAGTAACATTCATTTATATAGCAAATAAAACTATGTAGGTTACCTGCAAACATTGGTTGTGGGACATACTAGGTTATTGCTGTGAAAATACTCTTAAGGGCATTACATGGCTCAAATCCCAAAAACAGCGTATGTTCAAAGAAATTTGTTGATGAATCCCTTCGTGCGTTTTCCGTGTAAAAAAGTACGTTATAGTTAAGTTCATCACAAATAAATTGTATTGTTTAAAATTTTAATAAACCTTCTCAATTTTTTTTTGGTTAATCGTAGAAAATAGGTCCTTTTTCAACCTTAATTGTAAATTATCTCTGTAACGGCTGAATAGATCGGCATGAATTTTGTAACAACAAATACGTAATGATATACTTAACAATATGTATTGTTTTTTTTCTGTTATTTCTTTTAATATTTTTAAATAATAAATAAAAACCGAAATTTTGCGAAATGTGCGGGGCAAGTCAACAAAAACCAGTACAGGGATCAAATCATCAAGGTCATCGAGCAATGTAATGCCCTTAATGAAGTCGAAAGACACTTGTTCTCCCCGTCATTGTGATAATTATTTTGTTCTAGAAGGGACCTTCTAGTTACAGAGATATTCGGGGTCAAAGTTCCAACATTTACGCAAGTTTTTTTTTTAAATACAAGTTTGATATATTATAACTTTCCTTTAAATACCGTTACGAGCCCCGCTTTATTCAATACATTCATCAGCGCAATGTTTGGAGTGCGTTACATTGAGTCCTAACCAAAAACGTGATTTTACACCCCCAAAAAAATCGTTTCCCAGCAATTTTTTTTGCGCAGAGTTACTTAGTTTGATGTACGGAATGCTTGGTTGACGGCATCGTGAAGGGTCCGTTTACACCTTGTATAGTAAATAGAACTATGTGAATTCAGTGTAAACTTTGGTTGTGGGACATACTGTAACATTACGCGCTGTGCTGTTTGTTTTTTAAATGTTACAGCACTATCCTGAAATATAGGCCTTTTGGTCTCGTACGGGACCAATTTAGTTTAATGTGTCTTATTTTTAATTTTGATTTTTTCTTAAGTTTACTTTTTACATAATTTTATTTTATTGTAAAACAATTTTTATTAATGTTACAATATTAAATACATTTATAAATAAAAATAACCTAAAGTAACAAACTTAACAATAAACTAAAAAATGGCGTCAACGCTGTCAACTGGTTATATCCCCAAGAGACTGGAGGCGTTGCCACGTTTTAGGGCAACCCTTAGCCTCTTGGCCTCTAGCCAAGGTAAAAGCCAGCCTTAGGTCAGTGGAAGTCTGTTAAGTATTGTCTGTCTGTCTGTTTGTTCCGGCTAATCTCCGAAACGGTTAGACCGATTTTGACGGGACTTTTACTGGCAGATAGCTGATGGTATAAGGAGTAATTTCGACGGCACGGTTGGCGCAGTGCCTGAGCGATTGACTGCTGCGCTTCATGTCGCGGGTTTGATTCTGACACGGAACAAATATTTATATGGCCTACAGATTGTTGTTCCGGGTCTGGCTGTTTGTGTATGTGAATTTATGTGTTTGTAAACGAACCCACGATACAGGAAAAATTCTTAGTGTGGGGCAATGTTTAAAAAATAATAATAATAAGGCAGTCCGTGCAAAAAAAAATTAAACTC
Organism: Noctua fimbriata; assembly: GCA_905163415.1. Taxonomy (NCBI): domain Eukaryota; kingdom Metazoa; phylum Arthropoda; class Insecta; order Lepidoptera; family Noctuidae; genus Noctua; species Noctua fimbriata. Next base: position 1,711,822 of record LR990951.1, read on the forward strand.
ATGAAATTTTTAACAAAATCCGATTCAAACAGGGAAGTCATATTTTTATTATAATAATAATTTCAAGAGGATGAAGGTGTGGCACAGCTAGTCTGTCAATAAAATTAATAGGTCTTTTAAATAATAGGTGATTATTACCCACTTCAATCTATTTTATTATTATATTTATTCCAATTTTATATATATAGCCACATAATACATTTAAAATAATGAATAAAAGACATTGACATTTGATTTTTAAAAACATATTTTTTTTATTCTTACGCAATATTCTAATAATAAAATAACCGGTTAAGTGCGAATTGACCTTGTTATTCGTGGGTTCCGTAAATAAACTTACTAATGTTATGAATGCGAAATTTTTTATGGATGTATGGATGTTTGTTACTACTGAATGGATTTGAATTTAAACGTGTTGCGAAACGAATAAGAGGTTGATTTAAAAGCAAAAAAACATGTGTTTCCGAAGATAGGAAGAGTCTTACTCAAAATGGCTTAGATAAGATGGGACAAAATATATAACATATCGCAGGAATGTGAACGGTTTGTCTTACAATCAATCATTTTATTTTCAGGCAACTGAGGCCCATAGATAAAAATACACAAAATAATCTTATAAAATAATAAAGTAATACATATAAAAAACCTTATTTAACTAAAACTAGACACGAATCGTTGACGGCGTCGTGTTCTGCTGCGTGGTGTCGCGTAACCGTCCTCGGAATCGTCGGTATACGACACCTTTCGGCCACAAGTCCTCTTTCAAGAAGGTCTGCAGATGGTGAGCTGGAGCTCGAACCACGAACGACTTGAAGTTGATGTTGTAGCGCGATACCAACCTTTCGACCCTCAGAGTCCAGTTGGTCTTCACTCTTAAATACAAACAATACAACAACAATACAAAACAATATAATACTAGATAGCGTCTCATGATACTCACTACGAGAAAAATCAATCATCATCTGCTTAGCTTTTCCCCAACTATATTGGGGTCGGCTTCCAGTCTAACCGGATGCAGCTGAATACTAGTATTTTACAAGGAGCGACTACCTATCTGACCTCCACAACCCAGTTAGTACTGGGTAATACGATACCCTTTGGGAAGACTGGTTGTCAGACTTTTTGGGCCACTGACTACCTAACGACTGTCAAAGATCTACAAATGACAGCCGGGACCAACGGCTTAACGTATGTAATGGGCGATGGGCGGACCCATCCACAGACCAACCTAGGCAAGCACGGCTTAACCTAAAGATCGACCCGAGCGGCTGTTATTATTTAGCTACGAGCTCCTCCTGTTTTACTACGAGAAAAATCAATAATTAGTATTATTATAGAAATTCCATTAATTGCTTCCGTTTCTACGTTTCGATATTTCAAATGATTGCGTTTTGATGTTCAGATTTAGTAAAATATTTGTATCTTCTTTTTTTACTTTGTGCAGCTTAATAAAAAAAAGATATTATATCGCAAGAAACACCCCGTAAATGCTTCAGATAATGTATACAGGGTGTAAACAGACCCTTCACATAGCCGTCAACCAAACATTCTGTACATCAAACTAAGTAACTTTACGCAAAAAGTATTGCTGGGAATCGACTTTTTTTTTTGGGGTTAAAAATGACGTTTTACGGTAGGACTCGATGGAAAGCACTCAAAGCATTGTGTTGATGGATGGATTGAATAGTACGGAGGTCGTGAAGGAGTGTAAAGTAAAAATCTTACATTAAAAACATGTTGATAAAAAAAAACTTATGAAAAAGTTAGAATTTTGACCACCAATATCTCCGTAACTGGAAGGTTCCCAAGTATGGTCTAGAACAAAAAAAATATCGCAAAGATGGGGCAAACAAGTGCCTTTCGGATGTGTTAAGGGTCTATTTACACCCTTTATACTTTCAGTGTGTGTGTGTGTGTGCTTCTGAAATTAACAGAACCCCAAACAGCCGACCTTCTTTAGCTAACAGATAGTTTATAAGCTGCATTAACACATAGGATACTTATCCCGGTAGTGGGACAATTAAAGAACTCCATACGGGCGAAGCCGCGGACATAAGCTAGTCTATATATATAAAAATCAATTGCTGTTCGTTAGTCTCGCTAAAACTCGAGAACGGCTGAACGGATTTATCTTATCTTGGTCTTGAAATGTTTGTGGAGGTCTAGGGAAGGTTTAAAAGGTGAGAAAAATTCGGATAATTTCCGGGAAAACCCTAAAAACAGCCCTTTTCTTTTTCCCATATAAACGTTTTCTAAATAAAATGTAGAGTCAATTTGAACTTTATTGCTATTCAATAAAGTTTAGGTAGGTAGGTAGGTAGGTAGGTAGGTAGGTAGGTAGGGTAGGTAGGGTAGGTAGGTAGGGTAGGTAGGTAGGGTAGGTAGGTAGGTAGGGTAGGTAGGTAGGGTAGGTAGGTAGGGTAGGGTAGGTAGGTAGGGTAGGTTGAGTAGGTTAAAAAAGGTGCATTGCAACGCATGCCGGGCACAGCTAGTTAGAAATAAAATTAAATACTTCTATTTACATACGTCTAGAATTGACACCTCCATACTAATGTCATAAACGTGAAAGTATTTCAGTAGCTCTGTTACTTTTCACGCCTTGACGGCCGAACGAATTTCGATGAAATTCGGCACACAGTTTCTTAAAACTGGATTAGGACGTAGCATCTTTAGAATCATTGGATTTTTTATGCCAGTAGTAAGTTCCCGTGGGATAATTTTAAGCGAAACCAAGAACTAGTATTAAAACTAGTAGATACACATGGCGACAAATCAAGCTATTCATATCCAGTATCTCGACACTTGTATCAGGTTTCGCATATACTAAAACTAATGTTGTATATAAAACCTTAGTTTTAGTATATGCGAAACCTGAAACACATGTCTAGTATTTTTATGTAAAGAATCTATGTACAAAATTTCAAAACTGTATCATGAAAAATCACAAAGTTACAGGCTTATTCTGTTACCTAGTTGTCCGCACAAAAATGTGGTCACCACGCAGCAAGCCCGCGTGCGCGCCTCCAACGTCGTCTTGAGCTCATTGATAATAATACTTTGGCAGTAGGTACCTAAATGATTGCGATAGCTACTTAATGTCGCTCGATGTCCAACTTGTAACTTTTTTTTAATATTTTTGGGACAAAATATAACATGGTTTAAAAATGATTGGAATCGATTCAGTTACTTATTCTGAACAAACTATATTCAGGTTTGGTATATACTAAAAATAATATTGTACATATATTTTTTTATAAAACGATGGACACTAGGAATTTCTCCTGTATCGTGGGTGTGTTTACAAACATTTAAACCTACTCACATACACAATGGCTGTTTGTGTATGACCCGGAACAACTATCTGTAGGCCATACAAATATATGTCCGTGCGGGGATCGAACCCGCGACACGCAACGCAGCAGTCAATCGTTCAGCCACTGCGCCAACCGTGCCGTATTTTCATACACAGAGAACCAGACAAACATAGACAGTATGATAGTTTCACATTATAATCCACGGAACCCTATATAGACAACTAGGAAATAATATATAATTATATATAATTTAAAATCATGCTAATTTTACCAGTCGATTTGACCTATTCTTTTTAAGTATTCCACATTAAATAACATTACGCCTATATTAATTTCTATGACGGATAAGACACAGGTGTTCATATAATACCTCCACCATAGATCGACTATCCTGCACAGTTTCAAGACCTAATTTAAAGTTTTTAATTGATTTTTTTAATTTTGAGGTATTTTTCTATTAAGAAAATGTTATGGGATTCTGTTTTCGAAACAGATACAGCTTATAAGTAGTACTCAACTTTGCTATATACAGGATATCCACGGACCCTTCACGAAGCCGTCAACCAAGCATTCTGTACATCAAAGTAACTTTACGTAAAATTGATTGTTGGGAATCGACTTTTTTTTTTGGGGTTAAAAATCACGTTTTACGGAAAATCTCAATGTAACGCACTCTTAATATTGTGCTGATGGATGCATTGAATAGTAAACGGGTCATGGAGATATGAAAAATAAAGTAATTACATTAAAAACATGTATTTAAAAAAAAAACTTGTAAAAAAGTTGGAATTTTGACCCCCAATATCTCCGTAACTAGAAGGTTCCCAGGTATGGTCTAGAACAAAAAAATGATCGCAATAACGGGGAAAATAAGTGCCTTTCGGCTTCGGTTAAGGGTCTTTTTACACCCTTTATACCTGATACATAGTTTGCCCTTTGTGACTTCTAATAATTACTAACTGACAAGAAAAAACATCAAAAAACATATTTTTTTTAACTTCCTAAATAATAAGTCCATAGTTTATACATCTAATTATTATGTAGAACAATAAATCATTTTTAATTTATTTAATTGCCTACAAGTAATTAATTAAGTATTTAAATAATGTATTCTGTTTCATAATAAAGTAAACGGTTTTATTACAATAACTTTGATCTTGTTACTTTTTTTTGCCAAATTAAACGCTTATATCTGGATTATTAAGTTTAATGTGGTCGGAATATATATTTGTTTTAATTGTGTGTGTTTTAATTTGTGTAATGTAAAAGTATTCTTATTATCTAGACAAATTATAATATTTGTCGGATATGTCAGGATTTATTCCGTTGCTTGCACATCATGTGGGCAGATGATGGGTTTCGTGCTATGAAAACACACTGGTGATACACTTTTTCTAGCAAAACTAACGAATTACTTGAGATTACAACTTAACACATTAACACGGGGCACAATGAATCCCGTACAGTTCCAAGACGTCTCTACTCCGCTGAGATCCGACACTGACTGTCGTCCTCTCTCGAGTTGGATATCAGGGTTCCGTACAAGCACACCGTGTGGTGGGTAGACTGGTTAGTAAGTCGCGTGATGGCACCACTGCACACTGGCGCACTTTCCAATTCACTTTATGTTTGTACTAATGACCGGATCCAACACATTAATATTTAAACAAATTGATGTTTCGTATTAAAATTTTACGTACCATGTTTTTTACACAAATAAAATTATTCTATTCTAATTGTTGTTTACCTTGCATTAGCAAGGTGTGATTAAAATAATTGAAAACTTCTTAAAAGGTGTAATTAAACTCCTTTTTAACAATAAGTTTTATTGTGGATCAACGCTAAAGTAGCGAAAAACAAAAGTAATAAAAAAAACTAAAAAACCCGACTGAAAAAACTGCAAAGAAAACAAGCACGTTTTAAAATTAAGTAAAAGTTGGAAGTAGACGGGTCCCATTCTAATTTTATAATTCAAATTATAATTTACAGTCAAACACATAACCGTCCTTTTGGGCTTCACCGCAGTCGGGTAAACAAACAATTTGGTTGATTTCAATGAATGTATGAAGCATCTTATTTTGTCTCGATTGTAGATTTAGTCTTAAAGTAAAGTTCTATGAAGAAGAACGGGCAAGAAACTCCATTGCTACTCTTTGAAATCAAGTAATTATTAGAACTATAGAACTAACACTATAAATGCGAAAGTTTGTAAGGATGGATGGAATAATGCATGTTTGTTACCCTTTCACGCAAAAACTACTGAACGGATTTGGATGAAACTTGGCACACAGATAGGTTGGAACCTGGATTAACACATAGGATACTTTTTATCCCGGTAGTATGATCCCGTGGGACAATTACCAAACTTCACGCGGGCGAAGCCGCGGTCATAAGCTAGTAACTTATAAACAAAAAAAAAACATAATGTGAATATTTTTTGTGCACTCGTGTTTTCATACTGATACCGTTAGCCTGCGTCATCCCACTACTGGGCCTCTCCCCATGACTTCCAGTTGTTTCGATCCAGGGCCAATGTGGACTACTGATCGTTGGTATTGTCTAGGTCGTCCCACCATCTTCTACGAGGTCTGACGCCTTCTGGCTTTGTCAAGGCTCCAGAAAGTGGCTATTTTGGCCCACAGCTCATTGGGCATGCAGACGTGGCCAGTCCAGTCCCACTTCAGCTTAGCGGCTTACAGAAATCCACGCGGGCGACGCCGCGAGCATATAAAACTAATTATTAAAAAAGTCGCGGCAATAGCGCTAGTTGTTTTATAATTTACGATAAAATCATCTTTTTCACGGTTTGTTAGGCTTACAAATTAATTTAAACGGCTATTAGAATAAAAATAGCATTTTTATCTCAACATGTTTTATTTTTTATGTGGTGTTACGACTTGCTCCCGCTTGTACAGAGCTCTGTGTCCCAGCTGTGGGAATGTTATAAGCAGAGTTTGCTACGGTTTGTAGTTTTGAGAATGAATATGAATCTAAGAGTATAGAATATAAGGCTCTAAAAGTAGGAGAAGACTGAGGAAACCGCATGGACTGAAAGATAATAAAGGGTGTAAAAATGTCCTTAACGAAAAGCACTGTTCTCCCCGACATCTTCTTCTTAGCGAGTCGATGGCAATCTAAATTGTGTCAGCCCAGAACTGAGCTACTAGTTTGGCGCTTTCGGTAGCGTCCATCAGTTCCTGTAGTGGACAAACAACAGGACACGCAGCACACGATATTAAGTGCCCCATCGTTTGTAGAACAGCACCACATTTACACTGCAGGGTAGAGTCATTAATGAATCTTCACCTGAGCAGGTTTTCCTTGCTGCGACCACCCTGGGTCCGGAGTCTGTCCCCGACATTGCGATGGTTTTTGTTCTAAACCATACCTGGGAACCTTCTAGTTACGGAGATACTGGGGGTCAAAGTTCCAACTTTTTCTCATGTTTTTTTTAATGCATTTTTTGATATTGTAACTTTACATTCAATAAAGAGGAGGAGCTTAATCAAGCTATCGTATATTATGCTATCCGCCATCTGCATAGCCTTTTCCCAACTATGTTGGGGTCGGCTTCCAGTCTAACTGAATACGAGTATTATAGATGGGGCCTATCTGACCTCCATGATCTAGTAACTGGGTTTTATTGTATATGGTGACTGGTAATTAGTGACCGATACTTAAACACGTGATTGTACTCATGATAACAAACAACTTTCCCAAAGATATATTTTTTTTATACCTACTCGTTCACTTTTATCCCAATAAACAGCCGTATGAAATTCGCGCGCGAGTGCGTGTGACCTTATCAGCTGTTAGCCACGTGACACCGTTCTGTCTCATTACTACCGTACCTTGTAACAGTGGGTAGGCAGAGCACAGTGGGAGACAGAACGGCGTCACGTGGCTAACAGCTGATAGGTCAAAGGTGCGCGAGCGCCAATTTCATAGGCCTGTTGTGTTTTTAGGACAAAAGAGAACGAGTAGGTATAAAAAAAAATGTTTCTTTGGGAAAGTTGTTTGTTATCATGAGTACAATCACGTGTTTAAGTATCGGTCACTAATTACCATTCACCCTAATTAGCTTAAAAGTTTCATCACCTGTCTAGAAGAATAATGTTTGACAATCATTTCGTTATTATTATTACGAAATATTTATTTTCCAATTAGTATTTGACCATAACCTAATAACATTTGAATTTTTTTTACTTTTGTATTTTGTTGCGTCATTCTTTATTTTTTTTTTAATGAACCTCGAACAATTAATAAAGAAACTTCTGGACTTACCTACCCAGACTAACACCTAAGAATGAAGGTGGGAGCGCCAGGGTACCCCTCGAAATTGTAATTTTTCTTATGTTTTTTGCAATTTGCAGGTCAGTGTCAGGTTGTATACAACAATAGTTTTAGTATATGCGAAACCTGATACACGTATCTAGTATTTTTATGTAAAGAATCTATGTACAAAATTTTAAAACTGTATCATGAAAAATCACAAAGCTATAAGCTTGTCCTGTTACCTAGTTGTCCGCACAAAAACGCGGTCACCACGCAGCGCGCGCCTCCAGCGTCGTCTTGAGCTCATTGATAATAATAATCTAGCAGTAGGTACCTAAATTATTGCGATAGGTATTCAAAGTCGCTCGGTGTCCAACTTTTAAGTTTTTTAAATATTTTTGGGAAAAAATATAACTTGGTTTAAAAATTATTGGTTTAATTCAGTTACTTATTCTCAACAAACTATATTCAGGTTTCGCATATACTAAAAATAATGTTGTATTGATGAAAACATGAATCGCGCCAATAACACGTATGTAGTTACAAAATTATAATCATTAAAATCATCAATACCACTCTCATATCTCATTCAATCGTATTGAATGACTATTTCATGAAAAAGTTATTCAATGGCGTTAAATGAACTAGAGGTCCTGTTAAGAAAAGGCACGACCATGCTGCTTGGCTAATATTTTTACATCACACTAACAGCATTATTGAAGGTATACAGGGGTGTGACAAAACCCTTAACGAAGCCGAAAGGCATTTTTTCTCCCCGTCTATGCGATAATTTTTTTGTTCTAGACCATACCTGGGAACCTTCTAGTTACGGAGATATTGGGGGTCAAACTTCCAACTTTTTTAATGTTACCGGTTTTTAATGCTATACCTCCACGACCCCCATACTATTCAATGCATACATCAGCACAATCTTTTGAGTGCGTTACATTGAGTCTTACCGTAAAGCGTGACTTTTCACCCAAAAAAAAAAGTCGTTTCCCAGCAATAATTTTTGCGTAAAGTTACTTAGTTTGATGTACAGAATGCTTGGTTGACGGCTTCGTGAAGGGTCCGTTTACACCCTGTATTGTGAACGCTGATGGGCACTTTACTTTTTCAAAATAATTTCGGCACCACTAATCACAAAACGGTTAAGAAAAACATCGTGAGGTAACCATTTTCACATACGACATAATTCACGGAACTATTTTTAGGGTCCCGTACGAATCCCTTATAGATTCGTCATGTCTGTCTGTCCATCTGTATGTCACAGCCACTTTATTCGGAAACTATTACCTACCTCAACTCAACTCAAAGCATTTATTTCAATTAGACCATCACAGGCACTTTTGAATGTCAAATAAAACAAAAAAAAAGCGAAGCTACAGTCACAGTCACAAGGCATAATAACTTGAGAAAGTACTGTAGTTGCACATTCCAAAGCGTAGATCTCTATGGAGAAGAATGGGCAAGAAACTCCATGGACACTCTTTTAAATCAAAATATTCTTACAAGTATACCAAGTTTCATCTGTATAATTCACAGTTGGAACTTGGAAGTTATTCCGGGACTTTTTCATCAAGCTGCAACAGTAACTTTGTTTTTCATTAACATAATCATCATCATCATTTCAGCCGAAAGACGTCCACTGCTGGACATAGGCCTCCCCCAAGTGTCGCCACATTGACCGGTCCCGTGCGACTCGCATCCAGCGGATCCCTGCATCCTTCACCAGGTCATCGGTCCACCTAGTGGGAGGCCTTCCAACGCAGCGTCTTCCGGTTAGCGGTCGCCACTCCAGAACTTTTCGGTCCCATCGGCCATCCATTCTGCGAGCAATGTGTCCTGCCCACTGCCACTTCAGTTTGGCTATTCTTCGGGCTACGTCGGTTACCTTGGTTCTCTTGCGGATGTCCTCATTTCTGATTTTATCACGCAAAGAAACTCCGAGCATAGCCCTCTCCATTGCCCTTTGGGTGACTTTAAGCCTTCTGATAAGGCCCATTGTGAGCGACATTAACATAATATGAAAATCAAATTTTGTTTTGATGTTTTGTTTGGTGCTACGGAACTCTGTGTGCGTGTGAGTACGACTCGCACTTGACCGGTTTTTAAATGATACCTAATTAGTTTTTTCTCCGATGATTAAGTATTCTGTATTTCCCTTAAAATGTTTTGACAGTTAAGGAAACTTGCCATTTTGTCGTATTATCTATATAGAATTGCGTCATTTGTTTATGTTATTAATAATAAATAATAAATGACTATTATAATAATTACATCAGAAGTGGTATATCCGCATTTTTGTGCATATTTTATCGCTTTGTCCGGGTTCATAATATTATATTTTATTTCGGAGTCTGAATTAGTGGTCATTATCAGCCTATAATGTTCCCACTGCTGGGACACAGGCCTCCTCTCTATGAGGGGGAGTGGGCTGTAATCAACCACGCAAGCCTTGGTAGATGTCACATGTCTTCGAATGTTTGGTTCTAGGACATGCCGGTTTCTTCACGATGTTTTCCTTCACCGTTTTGAGAGCAGTAGATGAATTCATTGATTAGTACCCCGTTGGTGGCTATTAGCTCGCCCTTATTACATGAGACATTAGTAAATATCTAATAACATTACTGCGATTAACATCACGGCTGTAATCCCCAAAGAGTTAGGCAGAGGTGTACCTAACAGTAACACCAACATTTATACACTTTCCTAAATTTAAAAGCAATTTTCGCGAGAAATAACGATTGTAACTTGGAGATAGGATCTTTTTCATAAAAATATGAGTTCCAGAATACTATGTTCGTAACAACATGATGTTTTAATCAGAACAGTAGGAGAAAAACACGTTTTAAATGTTGTTAATTGTTTATATATTTGTGCTCGAGACTGTAACCTACATTTCGCCAGTTATGTTTAAGTCCCATGTAATAAAGGGCGAGCCTATAGCCATCAATCGAGCACAAATCCAGACTCTGTGACTGTTACTGGGAAATTCCTAATTGAAAAACTCTATAACACTTTGCCCGACCCGGGAATCGAACCCAGGACCTCATGCTCAGTAATCGCGCTTGCGACCACTAGACCAACGAGACAGTACTTTTATCTCACGTTCAAAAAGCTATTTACGTCATAATTGTAATCTTTGTTTTGCCAGATCTTTTCGGAGATCAACTACTTACAAATCCCATCTTCCTAGCTCATCGTGCTGTGCTGGGGCTGCGGCTGCGGCTGCAGAGAACCTCAAGCGGCGTAAATATAGTAACCTTATTGGTAACTATATTTTCGAGCCGTTTGGGGTTGAAACTCTAGGTCCGTGGGGTCCGAGTGCTCACAGCCTTTTCAAGGACATTTCTAAACATTTAGTTGACTCTTCCCGTGACCCAAGGGCTGGCTTTTACCTTGGCCAAAGGCTTAGCGTTGCCATACAACGTGGCAACGCCGCCAGTCTTTTGGGTACATTACCAGTTGACTACGTTGAGGAGGAGTTTTTTGACGCCATTTTTTAAGTTTATTTTTAAGTTAGTTAGTTAATATAGGTTATTTTAATTTATTAATGTATACCCATTGTCCTTACAAATTACAACTTAAAATAAAAATTGTGTTTATTTTGTTACAGGTACAGACTACTTCTATTGATTTTCTGTTCAGACAGATCGAATTAAACCATAACAGATATCTGGGTAAGTTATAACTTTACTTTAAATACCTTCAAAGACAAGCTGTGCATCGTAGCCAGTAAGACAAAGCTTTTGCACCAAAGCATCTTTTGTTTTTTGGGCCCACGTATCTTCAATAATCTTCCACTTTTTCTCAGAACTATGAGCGATATAAATCCCTTAAAAAAACGTCACGAATTACTGATAAGTAAATATTATTACTCTTTAAGAGAATTTCTAGATGACAATACATTGAAGCTAATCCATTGAATGAATAATTTGTAACTGGACATAAATATTTTACTATTTGACTAATTTAACCATAATGTATTGCATGACAATTGGATGTATTGTATATTAAGTTTTTAACTACACATTATTTCCTTTATTTATATTTTTACAAATTATTTTCATTTTTAAATATTCCTTAAAAAACAATCTAAAAAAACATTTAAAAATATAAAAAAATGTAGCCACCGGTATCGGGAACAGGATCCAAGCTACCGGCGGTCAGGGCTCCAGAGAGAGGAACCTCCTAACAATACGAGCCGTGTCTAGGAGTACCGCTTTCTGAATCAAGCCCTTGATCCAGCTGCCTAACGAGAGCCTCCTCAGGTATTGGTCGAGGCTCTTAGCAATTAAGCCATGGGCTGATACGACTATCGGCATAATGATCGCTGAGTCCACATGCCACATGTCGACAACCTCGCGAGCCAAGTCAAGATACTTGATTTTCTTATCTTTCTCGGCTTTCACGAGGTTCTCATCATGTGGGACCGTTATGTCAACAATCATTGCGCGCTGCTCTGATCGATCCACCACCACTATATCAGGCTTATTGGCTACAATAGTCCTGTCAGTGATGATGGATTGATCCCAGTACAATGTGATACTGCCATTTCGAGAACTCGGTCGGGCACATACTTATTAACTACACATTTATTGTTAGTTGTGGCATGAATTTTGTATGCCTCAATGGCGGGACATAGCTGACTTACCTGTATTTAACGCAACATCTTATGAACCTATGATCCACAATAAATTATGTGAATTTGACCTTCGAGACTCCCGTACTATTCAATCCATCCATCAGCACAATGTTTTAAGTGCGTTACATTGAGCCCTACCGTCAAACGTGATATTTCATCCCAAAAAAAAGTCGTTTCTCAGCTATAATTTTTGCGTGGAGTTACTTAGTTTGATGTACAGAATGCTTGGTTGACGGCTTCGTGAAGGGTCCGTTTACACCTTGTGTGTGGATTATGTTTTGATTAATATTGTTTCTTCCTTAATGTTGTTAGCTTGGTTGGTGTAGTGGTCGCAAGCGCGACTGTTAATCATGAGGTCCTGGGTTCGATTTCCGGGATGGACAATGTGTTATTTTGTTTTTCTATTAGAAATTTCTGAGTAGCAGTCATGGAGTCTAGATTTGAGCCCGGTTGATGGCGATAAGCTCGCCCCCTATTACATGGGACTTAAACATAACTGGCGAAATGTGGGTGTTCTATTAGCTACACCTCTGCCTAATCCTTCGAGGATTACAAAGCGTTATGTTATGTTAATATTGTTTTTCATAAACGAAAAATAAAACCGTAAACCGGTAATCTTATACCGGTTTTTTACCGGTAATGTTTCTCAAAATCTGAATATAAATCATACTATAGCAGCTCATGGTTAAGCTACGCAAGTGACAAAAATTAAAAAAACTAGCGTTTGACCGTGGCTTTGCTCGCGTTATTTTCAGAAACTATCTCAAGGATACATTTTAAATACAAGGTGGAATGGACACCCACGCACAAACAGTAACCACGTGTTCAGTACATCATTCTGAGCCACATAGAAATTTTATTTATTTATTGAATAAATAAAGTAAAGTTAGTAAGTAAAAGTTGTCGTGGTATGGGCATGTGATGCGGAGGAATGAGGAAAATGTTGTGAGGAAAGTTTTGAGTATGAATGTGGACGGGTATATGAGTAGAGGAAGACCAAAGAAACGATGGATGGACTGTGTAAAGAATGATATGGCAAGAAAGGAGGTGTCGGATGAGATGACGAGTAATAGAGAAGTATGGAAGAAGAAGACATGCTGCGCCCACCACAAATGAATTGGTATAAGGGCTGGAGAATGATGATGATGAAATAAATAAATAATATGTTCATTTTCTTATCACAAACGTTACAGTGAACAGGAATTATTAAATCTAATACACATGGTAAACATTTGTGAGAGACTGGTGCCCGAAATAGGCATACAATACCTGTGTTACGGGTCACCAGGCCCCCCAAGACTTGCAGGTATAAATCTAATTTAGATTAATAACTTAAGAACTAATGCGTGATGATTTAGGTAACTTAAATACTAGGCACAAGATGTTGTAAACAATAAAAAAAAATAAAAAATATATAGTTACTCTAGAGGCCATACATGTGTGACTTATGTGGATGATAGTGTGTGTTTGTGTGGCAGATAGATGTTTAGCGGATTGGAATCAATAGACTTTCAGTTGCCAGATAGTCTAGAGCAGAATGCACAATGTATCAGTGGCGAAGGTTCCATACAACCCGATTCCTACTGGCTTCTCTTTGAAAAATGGCACAGTCAGTATTCTATAGACAATAATATTCTATACAGTGAAGTTACGTACTCCGGTTTACCTGTTAAAAAAATTGACCCTTCGGTACTGCAATGTATACATAGTTATACGCTAAGCTTAAAATTAATGAGTACATGACCCTGTAAGGCGCAGCAAGATGACTTAAAACTAATAATATTGAAGATTGAGTATCTAATACTAATATCTCGTAGACTAGGAACTTTCACAATCAAAATATTATATTCATTAAAATTATATCTAGCTCTATACATAAAAAAGAAAATATTTTATAATTAACACAAACATAATAATTATATTCGAACTCTATATCTCTATATCTGTATTTTAACATTTTGTCTTCCATAATTTTTTGAATACTTTAATTTCATTAGTAATTTTAAAAAAAACAGCTGTTTCCTTCAAAAGTGCAATACCAACACGGTAAAAATGTATCAAGCGCAGGCCACACCGCCAGCTAGCGAGCGAGCGAGCCGGGCGAGCCTCTTTTCATACTTCATTTCGGCTCTTTCGGTAATTGGCGGTGTGAACCAAAGTTTGAAAAGAAGTGAGACGATGCCTCGCCTGACTCGCTCGCTCGCTAGCTGGTGGTGTAGCCTGCGCTTCAAACAGCTGATTAAAAAAAAAATCACCAATGAGATGTTCCTGATGATTACTCAAGACGAAAACAAGAGTCGCACGCACGTGTCCTTCAACGCAGGTCGTGTCTCAAATCGCGACGTCAGTCGCATTTCCTGAGGTTGTAGACGGGGCGTTATGTAGTATTAGACAGCCGAGTAAAAGGGGGTAAACCGGTCACCGAAGAATTTTTACCAGGATTTAAAATAATCAAAGTGAGTATTTTTCAAGATGGCGCCGATTTAATGCGTCATCGACTTTTAATGATCGAATCAAGAGATACGGGGAAAACCTATTGTTTCTATTAACTAGGTTATTAATTACAAGATCTTTGATATTGAAAATCGCGGTATGGAACTCAAATGGAGTCGGCAGGACACCTAGCAAGGCGCGGTGATGACATTACAGCTTTCTGAAGTGTGTCACCCCACTCACTAGCGAGCGGTCTACGGAAAGCCTAAGGCGTGGCAAGGTAGTGCGTCCTCGTTCTATCTGCTGAAAATCTCCTACCTGGACATGAGTTGCCACGGCTGACCTGGAAGTCTTTAAATAGACTCCGGGCCCAGGTTGGTCGCAGTAAGGAAAACCTGCTCAGGTGAAGATTCATTAATGACTGCCCTGCCCCCGTTGCATGACCACCGTAGACAAGGATTTCTTTGACGGAAGAATCGACAAAATGACAGATAGTGCAAAGAAATCTGTCATTGTGTCGACACAATCTGTCATTTTGTCGATTCTTCCGTCAAAGAAATCCTTGTCTACGGTGGTCATGCTACGGGGGCTGGAGTGTAAATGTGGTGCTGCTCTACAAACGATGGGGCACTTAATATCGTGTCCTGCGTGTCCCGTTGTTTGTTCACTACAGGAACGAAAGCGCCAAACTAGTAGCTCAGTTCTGGGCTGACACAATTTAGATTGCCATCGACACGCTAAGAAGAAGTAAAGCTGTGACAGAGTGGTATCCAAGGACTAGAAAGACAAGTGTTGATCGTTCGGCGGCGAGATGAGCAGACGACATTGTTCCCATCGTGGGAATATCCTGGATAAGGCTGACACAAGGCCGTGGAGCTTGGCACAAGCAAAGTCAGGCCTATAGCCAGTAGTCGGGCTGTGGAAGATGATGATGATTGTGTCGTTGAGTTATAATAATCAGTCTTTAATGTGCTCACAGGCCTCCTCTTTGCTAGAGGAAAACATCGTAAGAAAATCGGCATGTCCTAGAAATTCGAAGACATGTGACATCTACCAACCCGCACTGTTCCCGCGTGGTGGATACAGCCCACTCCTCGTAGAGATGAGGCTTGTGTCTAAGCAGTAGGAACGTTGTAAGCTGATTATGTTAATCACTACATAGTATAAAACAAAGTCGCTTTCTCTGTCCCTATGTCCCTTTGTATGCTTAAATCTTTGAAACTACGCAACGGATTTTGATGCGGTTTTTTTTATATATAGATAGAGTGATTCAAGAGGAAGGTTTATATGTATATATTGCACCGTGCGAAGCCGGGGCGGCTCGCTAGTGACTCATAAAAATGAAATATACAACCTTAGTTTTAGTATATGCGAAATCTGATACACGTGTCTAGTATTTTTATGTAAAGAATCTATGTACAAAATTTCAAAACTGTATCATGAAAAATCACAAAGTTATAAGCTTGTTCTGTTACCTAGTTGTCCGCACAAAAACTTGGTCACCACTCAGCACGCGCCTCCAGCATCGTCTTGAGCTCATTGATAATAATAATTTGGCAGTAGGTACCTAAATTATTGCAATAGTCACTCAAAGTCGCTCGGTATCCAACTTTTAACTTTTTTTTAATATTTTTGGGAAAATATATAACATGGTTTAAAAATTATTGGAATAGATTCAGTTACTTATTCTGAACAAACTATATTCAGGTTTCGCATATACTAAAAATAATGTTCTATAATTCTGACAGCCTCTATTTGACACTGACATTCAACTTGATACCTAAAAATTAAGGCTCTTATTGTCTATTTATAAACAGCACAATGTTAATTTCCATGAATTTGCAGTAATTTAATTTTACATAACGTGTCTACATATCTTTTGGTGTTTTTTAAACAGGAAGCGACTTTTAAATTATTCTTTTTGTCAAGCCAAGAGTAGGCATTTTGCACTAATCTGCATGGTCCATACGTTGGCTTTGACTTATTTTAATTATTTTATACGTAAGCTAGTACATTTCTTACAAACTACAAATACGACTAAAATAATAATAAAAAATATGTAGACGTATCAAAAGGGAAAAAATATAGGGCGTCAATAAATTCGTCCACACCGCTGTCAATACAAAAAGTACCTAAAAGGCTGTCAGAATTAAAATCACATGTTATTGTGTCGTGAAAAGATTGTTTTTTAAACAAATTGACAAAAATAAATATACAGTGTAAACTCGATTTAACGACAAACTCCCTAAAACGTCGAAATTACTTGACTCTGGTTGGTTTACCTTGTTGTCCATACAATGGTACACTCTATAAAGCATCACAGCCACTCTAAATAACGACAATACGGCAATAAACAGTTCTGCCTAAGTTGCCGAAATTAATAAGAACTGCAGCTGTGTACGGTCTTTTGTTTATTATTTTGTTGCTGTATTGTCTAGCCCGTATTTACTCCGAATGTCGGCATCATACGTACCGAATTTCTCAGCAAAAAACGTCAGATACAGATTACAGACTGTACGCAATAAGCGCAATATTAATGTTTGTTGTTTGTAAATTTTATACTTTATTAGTAAATAATAGTAAAATAATATTGATTTTTCTTCTATCCGTTTAACTACAACTCTCAATAAGGCCATAAAGTGCGCAGCGTCGCTATATAGAATTTACACTTTATTTTATTCGGTTTTTGTTGAATTTTTAAATAAGGTAACAAAAGCCATAATAAAAAAAAACGTTGCCACTCGCTAGGAATGTCTCCTGTATCGGCAGTGCGTTCACAAACATTTAAACTAAGTCAACTACAAACTACATCTGTACTTGCTTTTAAAAAATCTGAAAACCGTAAATAGGGGGTCTTCCATTAATCATGTGATGTTTTTTAGCAACTTTTCAGCCCCCCTTCCCGTGACGTTTTAGACTACCCCTCCCTTCCTACCCTAAATCACGTTCATTTTTTCGGTACAAAGTATCGTAATAATATCAGAATATTACCTTCAAATACAGGTTAACAGGTATAATCTAATTTAATTGATAAAAATGTCAAGGTCACGCACCGCTTTTCGGTCTAGAAATCGCGCGTTCAAAGAAAAAATAAATACACGTGATATCTTACTATACCCCCTCCACCCTAGTGATATTTCGTGATTTTTTCCAAACCCCTTCCCCCCTTTTCGAGCCTCACGTGATTAATGGACGCCCCCTATGTAGTTTAATAACAAAATACTTTATACTTGTCTTTTGTTTATTGTTATCCATCAATTTTACCCAAAATCTTGTACTCTTAAAACGCAAGCTACAGCTAACAAAAATGCTAAAAATCTAATTTCATCACAACACATTTTACTAACACAAACTGCCTCCAATATTCTCAGCTCGCAGACATAAAAACAGGTTTAAATCTAGGCCAATAACTTTACCATTTCAATACAAATACGGACTAGACGTAGGAAAAAAATAAATTGACCCTTGAGACTTATACATTACTAGCTTTTACCCGCAAGTTTGTTCGTTAAGTTTCTATAATTATATAATTCAATCATGATTCCACACGTGGCGCCATCTATTATCATAAGAACGTTATTGTTGTTTTCCTCGGGAACAGTACTTTTTTCGGGATGAAATTTACATCATGTCCGATTCTGTACACCTGACAACGTATATGCAAAATTTCAGGATGTTCAGTTTAGTGGTTTTGGGGTGAAATGGTAACAAACAAACTTACTTTCGCATTTATAATATTAGTTAGTAAGTTAGTATAAATTATAATTGGCTGTCAATCAGAGAGAGAGAATGCCTTGATAGCTAAAATATGAGATTTAATCATCAGGCTTTTAATTACTATGTTGTAGTATGCTTAGAGACTTCAAAGGTTACCAGAGTTGCGTATAGCTGTCAAAAGTTTCGCTTGTTTGATGAAATATCGCTATGTAGTAAACTAGAGTGTCCATGGAGTTTCTTGCTCGTCCATCTCCATAGAGATCTACGCTTTGGAATGGGCAACTACAGTACTTTCACAGTTAATATGTCTTGTGACTGGGACTGAAGCTTCATCTTATTGTTGTCTTTGTTTCGACAATTCAAAAGTGCCTGTAACTGGCCTACTTGAAATAAATACGTTGATTTTGATTCCTTTCATTGACTATCACTACATAGTATAAAACAAAGTGGCTTCTCGCCATCTGTCTGTCCCTATGTATGCTCAGATCTTTAAAACTACGCAACGGATTTCAATGCGTTTTTTTTTAATAGATAGAGTGATTCAAGGGGAAGGTTTATATGAATATATTGCACCCGTACGAAGGGTGTGTCGCTAGTAATTTTTATAAAGGATTGTGGTGATTAAACATATTCGCCAACACGCCTGTAATACCCGAAGGGTTAGTCTGAGATGTACCTAATTTCATACAGTCAAATAGCAACCAATCATTGAAGTTGTGTGGTAATCGATTGTAATGGTATGTCACGTGATGCGGAGAAATGAGGAAAATGTCGAGAGTAAAGTTTTGAGTACGAATGCGGATGGCTATAAGAGTAGAGGAAGACCAAAGAAACGATGGATGGACTGTGTGAAGGATGATATGGCTAGAAAGCAGGTGACTGCTGAGATGACGAGTAATAGAGAAGTGTGGAAGAAGAAGACATGCTGCGCCGACGACAAATGAATTGGGATAAGGGCAGGGTAATGACAATTATGATGACAGAAGCTAGTCGTACTTATCTATGCGATTGTGGTTGTCGTCGAAATTGTACCTTTAATAAAATTTATAGCCTAAGCTGATACTGTTATAAAGCTCACGTTTTAGAACTATTTTTTATTAGATAATTCATTCTTATAACTAGTTTTTTATGAGGCGACCTGTCCAAATTATGTTTTTCGTTTTTCGTCGTTCGGTGTTGGTTGTCAACGGAAAAATGTATTGACCTTTTGTGTCTATCTTATTTCAAATGATTTAACCTCCACGTGTGAAGTTACATCGTGTTACCCAGTACTAACTGGGTTGTGGAGGTCAGATAGGCAGTCGCTCCATGTAAAATACTGGCACTCAGATCCGGTAAGACTGGGAGCAGAGCCCAAGCCTCGGAAAGCGTTACGTTAAGTTGTTGGTCCTAGTTGTCACTTTTTTATCATGCAGTAGAAAAATAAACACGTGTAAGAGAATATTAGGAAAAACCGGTTCATGTCAATGTTAACTTAAACTACGTTAGTCAATATTAACAAACAGTATTTGAACTTTGCCCAACTGTAAGTGACCATTGTTTTCATTGCAACATGCATGACTTTAATATTAATAATAGTAAGTACTTCGCAATGCAGGGTCAAATCTAATTTAGCGAACCTTCGTGAAGTTTCATAACGACTCTCAAAGATCTACAAATGACAGCCGGGACCACCAGCTTATCTTGCTTTCGGGGATCTGGGTATGTTAGGGATCCGCGGATCAACCTTAAGAGGGAACAGGACCTGTGAGGAAGGTATTTGAAGAAAGTATTGCCGTCGCGCTGCGTCAAGCTTGCCGCCGTAGAGTGCGATAGGGACAGCTGCAGTTTTTATGGCTTGTGACTGGGACTGTAGCTACTTTTCATTGTTGTCTTTGTTTTGACAATTCAAAAGTGCCTGTAACTGGCCTACTTGAAATAAATGCTTTGATTTTGATTTTGGTTTTGCACCTCAGACCGATTATATCATAAAAATTTTGGCGAGATCGACATTTCATATTCCCTTTTTTTCTCCTTGAAAACTGAGCCGATTTAATTATTTTTGACATTAAAATTAAAAAAGAGTATATGGAGGTTCCTATCAATTTCTTTTATATTAAAAACTTATCAAATTTTTCTGGTAGTCCTCTAATCAAGGCCGTAAAAAAGGGGCATTTTTTGTCATTTTTGGAGGGTCACATTCTCTTTACTTATTAGTTGCAGAATAAAAATACCGAACGAAGGAACGTGTCTACAGTAGACCTTGATTTCATGAGGAATATTCAGGAGGAAAAAAGGGGAATACATTTGTATGGAGAATCGCAGATCCTGTTCCCTCTTAACAAGCGTAGCTTAACCTTGAAGATCGACCACGCGGCTGTTATTATTTAGCCACGAGCATCTCAATTTCCATAGACGATTTTGGAGAAATTATAAAAGTAGAGCAAATAAAAAAAAATCTTTTGAAGTGTTCCGCCAGATTTTCTCGAAGACTGATTAATGTCTAGAAATTCTTTGATTGATATATGCTTTCTAGCAATTAGTAGCGATTAGCGTAAAGTAATGAAATAAAACCTGTATGTCTATAATTTGAGTAAAAGTTTTATTAGTAACTTGAAACTTTCAATTTACTGGTATAAAGGGTGTAAATAGACTTAACGAAGCCAAAAGACACTTTTCTCCCCGTCTTTGCGATCATTTTTTAGGTCTGGGTCATACCTGGGAACCTTCTAGTTACGGAGATATTGGGGGTCAAAGTTACAACTCTTTCACAAGTTTTTAAAATACATGTTTTTAATGTAAGATTTTTACTTTAAACACCTCCACGATCCCTGTAATATTCAATCCATCCATCAGCACAGCTTTGAGTGCGTTACATCGAGTCCTACCGTAAACCATGATTTTACAGCCCAAAAAAAAAGTCGTTTCCCAGCAATAATTTTTGCGTAAAGTTACTTAGTTTGATGTACAGAATGCTTGGTTGACGGCTTCGTGAAGGGTCTGTTTACACGTTGTATTTGGCCTATCATTATGCTCCTGCACTTATCCTAATTTATTTGTTGTCGGCGCAGCATGTCTTCTTCTTCCATACTTCTCTATTACTCGTCATCTCAGCAGTCACCTCCTTTCTAGCCATATCATCCTTCACACAGTCCATCCATAGTTTCTTTGGTCTTCCTCTACTCTTATAGCCATCCACATACTCATTATTTTCTTCACGATATTTGTCTATAACCCAATAAAACTATGCGCGACCTGGGAATCGAACCCTGGACCTCATACTAAGCAGTCGCGCTTGCGATCACTAGACCAATTAGGCAGTCACATTTGTCTGTTCTAACTCATAATTAAGCGGTAGCCTTATTCCGGCAGACGGGCTCGTGTACATTCATTTAGACCACGATCGACCGCGACCTTGGATGATGCGACTTGCGTCAAGACTTGCGTGAGCTTCACCTGCCCCCGTAGCATGACCACCGTAGATTGACAAGGATTTCTTTGACGGAAGAATCGACAAAATGACAGATTGTGTCGACACAATGACAAATTTATTTGCATTTTTCCTTGTCTTCGGTGGTTAGGCTGTCGCGCGTCGCTTCAAAGTCGTGTCGCGTTAGGTCGTAGCATGCTCTAAGTCTAATCCAACTTCTTTTATTTGTTTTCTCCACACCTTCGCTCTGTTTTAGTATTTATAAGCTTTTACTTAACTTGCCTTGTTAGTTAGTATGTATTGGTCAAATCTTGCAACTGAAGTTCAAACCAGTTCCACCCAACCGATTGAGCTGAAATTTTGCACACACCTTTGGTTCTGGTGACAATACATTTTTATGACAGACATGACTTGACCCTGCAGCCAGGATCGCCTCCTCACGAGAGAACTCCTTAACGGTTAATAGCACGGACGTGAAACTTTGTATACGCGTTCAATGTTGATAGATAGATATACCTATTTTTTTGCTTTTCATTTTAATAAAAGCTTGTCTTTTTTTAAGAGCGTTAACGGCTTACGGCATTTCATACAAAATTTCAAGCGATTTTTTTTCGAAATGACTGTACCGATTTTAATGAAACTTCGTACGCATAAGCAGGATAAGAATAAATTAACAAAGAAACAAACAAACAAGATACGCGCAAAAACATAACCCTTCCTTATCAGTCGGGTAAAAAATCTGTTTGACGTCAATACCCAGTTTAAAAAAAACCCGATATTTAAATCTTTGAAATGTGTTTATTGATAACCCAATTAATAATTAAAAGTAACTGTACTGCTTGGCCACAAGATACACTATGAAGGGAAATTTAAATAAATTAAACTTAAGACAACGGAGGAGCGTTAACGTTTTACGGCATTTCATACAAACTTTCAAGAGATTTTTTTTCGAAATGACTGAACCGATTTTAATGAAACTTCGTACGCATAAGTAGGATATAAAATATAGGATATAATATATAATTTAAAACATCATAAGATTCGTCTCAAAAACCCAAGTGACCTTAGATAATTGTTAACAAAAAAAACAAAATGGCGGATTTTTGGCGCTAAATTATAAGTCGTCAATATTTTTTTATCAACCAAACCTATCGAGTCAGGTATCAAAATTAAGGAAATTAAAAGGAGATTACAAATATATTTACAAATGTACATAATACAATTTGTAATCGGATTTTTTGATTAAATGTTACTTGTTTCAACCCCTAACTGGCCTATTGCATGCCAAAGGCCTCTTTTCATACAGAGAAAGAAAGAGCTCTAATCACTAAGCTTGCTCCAACCTTCTTTCTACTCAAGTGATCACTTTGACATATTTAAAATGGATGTAAAAATACCCTAAACGAAGCCGAAATGCACTGGTTCTCCCCGACATTGCGATCATTATTTTTGTTCTAGACCATACCTGGGAACCTTCTAGTTACGGAGATATTGAGGGTCAATATTCCAACTTTTTTTTTTAATAGAAGTTTTTAATGTTTACTTTAAATACCTCCACGACCCCCGTACTATTCAAAGCATCCATCATCACAATGTTTTGAGTGCGTTACATTGAGTCTTTCCATAAAATGTGATTTTGCACCCCAAAAAATAGTCGTTTCCTAGCAATAATTTTTGCGTAAAGTTATTTAGTTTGATGTACAGAGTGCTTGGTAGACGGCTTCGTGAAGAGTCCACTTACACCCTTTAGATACGGGTGTAATGCTGAAATCTTCATATAACAGTACCTTTGTAAACATTGACATCTTCAATTGCACAATAAGTAAATTTAAAAGCCTCATTGTGCCAGCAGCCTCACTTTCGTCGGTCCCTATTAAATATATTAAGTGCTCCTAATTAAAGTAATATTATATAAAATGTTGAACTGAAACTTTCTAATAGTCATTATTATACCATCTAATTTGAATTAAGTAATTGCTACACGTACTGCTATCAATGTGCCTAGCGATTAGACCTTTTTTTTAATACTTCTGTGTCTACTTTGTGTTTCCTGTTCCTTTCAATAAAAAAATAAGAATAAAATCTTCAAAATGCATTGAACAAGCGTGGAGATTCCTCGCCTCTCATGCAAGAGGTTGTGGGTTCAAATCTGAGCAAGTACCAATGTGACTTTTGCAATTCATATGTACTTTCTCTAAGTTTATCTTGGAGATCACAGACTTCGTGAGGAATCCGGCATGTCCTAGAACCAAACATTCGAAGACATGTGACATCTACCAACCCGCACTGGGCCCGCGTGGTGGATTATAGCCCATTCCCTCTCATAGAGAGGAGGCCTATGTCCCAGCAGTAGGGAACATTATAAATACTGATTATGCGATAAGTATAATCTAGTTTATCATTAACACTAGAAACGGGATATTAACCATGTTTACTGATTGATTATTTGTTTATCCGTGATCACGGTGCTTGCAACAGCGCCGAAATATCGTGAACTCAAATCAATCTGTAAACATGGTACATATCCCGTTTCTAGTGTTAATTATAATGTTAATGACCATGATAGTATAAAATCTTATAATCTAGTTTTTCTATCAAAGTTTTCCTTTATTATCAGATCTTGAGAAAGGTTACATTGATAGGGTAGTGTAGATAGATAGGAAATTTCAACTTTGAAACCAATTTCACTTTCATAATCCTCATATTTAGGGTACAACGGCGGTGTTATATCTAAGGGTGTTACTACCCCAATTGATCGATCGTCGACATTTCTACCATCGATTGTTTGGTGATCGGCGATTGATCGATTGGTGTGATAACACCCTACTCACGGACAATTTTTTAATGGTAAAGGATACAAAAAAAAACAGTGTGTCATTTGTATCTTTGACAGTCGTTACATGATGTCAGTGGCCCGAAAGTCTGACAACCAGTCTTACACCCCCATACTTAAGTACAAATGCTGTATCCATGATAATATTGTAACACCAAATGATTTGAAAAGAGTAACCATGGAGTTTCTTGCCGGTTCTTCTCCATAGGAAACGACCAACCCGAACCGTGCACCTTTTTGTCGACGTTTTATAAGTGCCCATCTAGGCCTATGTGAAATAAAATATTTTGATTTTGATTTTACAAAGGGCTATCGTATTACCCAGTACTAACTGGGTTGTGGAGGTCAGATAGGCAGTCGCTCCTTGTAAAATACTGGTATTCAGCTGCATCCGAAGGAAGGAATGGCGCCGACCCCAACATAGTAAAGGCTAGGCAGATGATATGATACGGCTGAAGACCTTCGTAATATATTACTGTGGCCGTCTTCAGGGCTAGATTTTAGCATTAACCTTAAGATGCACTTAACTATAACCTAAATACCTAATAATACATAATATAAAAGTCAAACACGACTAATTCTCTCACATAAAACATCTTATATAAATATTTCCGGGGTATTCCTCAAAGCGCAACTATTTTTAAGCGCAACCTACTAAGCGCAACTAAATTATTCCTCGAAGCGCAACCATTAGTTGCGCTCACAAATTCAAATTAAAAATATTATATGTTTATTCCTCAAAGCGCAACCATGATTGAAAAAAAAATGAATCCATCACACAGCTCTCTCTATTTTTCATCATGTTTGCGCTTTGAGGAATAATTTAGTTGCGCTTATTTGGTTGCGCTTAAAAATAGTTGCGCTTTGGGGAATACCCCATATTTCCTTCTTCCATAATAGGAACACGTCACAAAATCCGCCACAAACATTTTCTCGCAAGATGCACTTAAAGTGCCTACCGTCAATTTTATCTTAAAAGATCGACATGAATTTGTAATAAAACACTGATTCAACTAACAAGGTCTAGTTATTAGGTCTTGGTCGTAACCTAGAAATATAAAAGCCTTGATGACTAAGATTACAGTAATTGCAAAGAAATATCACTACATAGTATAAAACAAAGTCGCTTCCCGCTGTCTGTCCCTATGTATGCTTAGATCTTTAAAACTGCGCAACGGATTTTGATGCGGTTTTCAGTAATAGATAGAGTGATTCAAGAGAAAGGTTTGTATATATACAACTTTATTTTTAGTATATGCGAAACCTGAATATAGTTTATTCAGAATAAGTAACTGAATCGATTCCAATCATTTTTAAACCATGTTATATTTTTTTCGAAAAATATTTAAGAAAGTAAAAAGTTGGACGCCGAGCGACTTTGAGTACCTATAGCAATAATTTAGGTACCTACTGCCGCATTATTATTATCAATGACGCCTCAAGACGTCGCTGGAGGCGCGTGCTGTGTGGTGACCACGTTTTTGTGCGGCAACTATATCTAGTTGCCGCACAAAACCGCCGCCGCACCGTTGCATGTTCTGTAATCACAGAACAAGCTTATAACTTTGAGATTTTTCATGATACAGTTTTGAAATTTTGTACATAGATTCTTTACATAAAAATACTAGACACGTGTATCAGGTTTCGCATATACTATATATATATATATTGCGGGTCGCTAGTAGTTTATAAATGCTACAGGTTTTTTAGTTAAGAAGGCATTTTATGAATCAACTAGCTTATGCCTGCGGCTTCGCCCGCGTAGAATTCGGTTATTGTCCCTCGGGATCGTACTACCGGGATGAAGAGTATCCTATGTGTTAATCCAGGTTATAAACTATCTGTGTGCCAATTTTCATTCAAATCCGTTCAGTAGTTTTTGCGTGAAAGAATAACCACCGATGCCGTCACGCGGCTAACAGCTGATAGGTCACAGGCGCGCGCGTGAATTTTATACGACTGTTTTGTTATTGGGATAAAAGTGAACGAGGTATAAAAAAAATGTTGAGTACAACCACGTGTTTAAGTATCGGTGACTAATTACCAGTCACCCTATACCTAATATTTTTATAATTTTTAAGTCAATTATATCGCATTATAACCGTTCGTTTTTTCACCATTTTTGACACAGAACCCTAAAAAGAAAACACTGTGTATAAAGATGTTAATGGACACAGCGCATATCCGTGTATTATGCAAAATGTTTGTACAAATCACAAGATCGACGAGAATACGACACTTCACTATATTTATGTTGGCATTGTGAGGGAAAAACGCAGAAATCTTCACGGATGGAGACTTTTGAAGAGCTCGTGAGAGAAGAATCGCTATCACTACATAGTATAAAACAAAGTCGCTTCCCAATGTCTGTCCCTATGTATGATTAGATCTTTAAAACTACGCAACGGATTTTGATGCGGTTTTCAGTAATAGATAGAGTGATTCAAGAGGAAGGTTTATACAACATTATTTTTAGTATATGCGAAACCTGAATATAGTTCGTTCAGAATAAGTAACTAAATCGATTCCAATCATTTTTAAACCATGTTATATTTTTTCCCAAAAATATTTAAAAAAGTTATAAGTTGGACACCGAGCGACTTTAAGTACCTATCGCAATAATTTAGGTACCTACAGCCAAATTATTATTATCAATGAGCTCAAGACGACGCTGGAGGCGCGCGCTGCTTGGTACCAAGATTTTGTGCGGAAAACTAGGTAACCGAACAAGCTTATAACTTTGTACCTGATAAATATCACTCCAACAGACAGTAACATCATAACACCACGCCTGTAATCCCCGAAGGGTACCTATACCCACATTTCGCCAGTTATGTTTTAAGTCCCAGGTAATAGGAGGCGAGCCTATTGCCATCAAGCGGGCACAAATCCATACTCCGTGGTTGCTACTGAGAAATTCCTGATGGTAAAACCCAATAACACTTTGCCCGATCCGGGAATCGAACCAAGGACCGCGCTGATCAAGAATTTTCTTATCACCATCATCATTCTCCTGCCCTTATCCCAATTTATTTGGGGTCGGCGCAGCATGTCTTCTTCATCCCTACTTCTCTATTAGTCGTCATCTCATCAGACACCTCCTTTCTAGCCATATCATCCTTCACACAGTCCTTCCATCGATTCTTTAGTCTTCCTCTACTCATATACCCATCCACATTCATACTCAAAACTTTCCTCACGACATTTTCCTCATTCCTCCGCATCACATGCCCATACCTCAACAACCGACTTACACGCTTACTATATACTCATAAAATCTGTCCAATACATACCAATAACCATGACTATTGCACTATAAGATCAACGCGAGTCTTACATAACAGCAGTTTCGTTACATAAGGCCTGTGACACATAGACACACATTTCCAGTAAGGCGTTAGGCAAACGCGGCGGCTCTAAACCAGTCGTGTTGCAATAGATATACATTTCTTTATGTTTATTATTAGTTTTTGGTGGGTCATGAACGCCGAAAATATAGTTAGGATAATGTTGAGAATGAACGTTCGTACATAAGCCCCCGTAGCATGACCACCGTAGACAAGGACGTCTTTGACGGAAGAATCGACAAAATAACAGATAGTGCAAAGAAATCTGTCATTGTGTCGACACAATCTGTAATTTTGTCGATTCTTCCGTCAAAGAAATCCTTGTCTACGGTGGTCATGCCACGGGGGCAGGTCATACACGCACACGATTTGTGACTTTCAAGTGCTAACTACCTGATTTTCCTGAAGAGCATCACCAGTTATCTGCCTAGGCTTTTCCCAATTATATTGGGGTCGGCTTCCGGTCTAACCGGATGCAGCTGAATACCAGTATTTTACATGGAGCGACTGCCTATCTGACTTCCAAAACCCAGTTAGTACTGGGTAATGCAATACCCTTTGGTAAGACTTTTTGGGACACTGACTACCTAACGACTGTCAAAGATCTACAAATGACAGCCGGGACCAACGGCTTAACGTGCTTTCCGAGGCACGGAGGAATCTCGGTATGTAATGGGTGGTCACCCATCCACAGACCAATCTATGCAAGCACGGCTTAACCTAAAGATCGACCCGAGCGACTGTTATTATGTAGCCACGAGCTCCTAAAGAGTTATCACCAATAAGGCTTAGAAATAGGTATACAGTTTCTTGATAAGTAGTTTATTGAGTACTAGCGACCCGCCCCAGCTTTGCACGTGTGCAATATATACATATAAACATTCCTCTTGAATCACTCTATCTATTAAAAAAAACCGCATCAAAATCGGTTGCGTAGTTTTAAAGATCTAAGCATACATAGGGACAGACAGCGGGAAGCGACTTTGTTTGATACTATGTAGTGACGGCTGTAAGAGTAGAGGAAGACCAAAGAAACGATGGATGGACTGTGTGAAGGATGATATGGCTAGAAAGGAGGTGACTGCTGAGATGACGAGTAATAGAGAAGTATGGAAGAAGAAGACATGCTGTGCCGACCCCAAATAACACAGCAGTGATAACCTAGTAGTGTGACCGTCGGACTGCCAAGTCATAGGTCTCGAGTTCGAACCCAAGACACGCACCTCTGATTATTTCGAATTCACGTGCGTATTGTTTAATTATCACTTGCTTTGTTGAAGCCAAACATCGTAAGGAAAGCAGCATGCCTGAGAGATATTTCTCGACGGCATGTAAAGTCAGGTCAGAGGTCCATGGGCGGCATAAAAACTCTGACACCAGGTTAGGCACTAACCACACGATAAAGAAAGCAGATCGACTTAATTTTCCCAGCTTACAACTAAAAGCTACACAACTGCTTACCTCTCAAGCAATACAAGCGTGAATAGAAAGGCTTGGTGCTCAAACCATGTCATTTTTAACGAAGTTGAATGCACCTCAGTCCAATTTGTAGTTAGTTACAAAATACCGTTACTTGTAAAAGTAGTAAAGGGTCATCAGAAGCCAAAGTCCCGTCATTTGAGAGATGTAATAAATAAATGTGCATTGTGCGCAAAATTCTCAAACGTTTTTGGGTTTTAATGGTTACGCGAAAACTCACGTTTATTAACCGACTTTTAAAATAAAACCGACCAAGTGCGAGTTGGACTCCCACACTGATGGTTCCGTATAAACTTGTAGGTATTTTGTTATTAAACTACATAATTATTTACGGTTTTATTTATTTATTTATTTAACACTTTAAGCACAAAAGTACAGAGGCGGACTTAATGCCATAGGCAATTTCTACCAGTCAACTTTTGGGTGATGCAGAGACAAGCAGTGGTAGGTGTATATCTGAAAATTATTTTATTTTATACTAAGATTAGCTACAAGGATATATAAAATACTATTAATATATATCAATATGGTAGGTAGGTGTGTGGTATGGTAGGTGTGGTGGCCGTATGGTGGTATGGTTTATGGTTTTCAATTTTTCCTTTACATGTGTTAGACATTGCTTCTTGGCAAATTTCATGATTCTAGGTCAACGGGAAGTACCCAGGTTTTGATTCCCTTGTGAAATCGCAAAATATGCGACATAAACGGTCATATCTTTTGATCGCGTTGAGTTACAAGTTTGATTTTTTCACTGCTCCAAGAAGTAGCAGACTTGAGTATTTATATTATATTAATTTCAGCTTGAAACCTCCACGCATTCATGAGAAAAAGGGTCTTGACAGACGGACAACAAAGTGATCTATATATATTGGGTTCCGTTTGCCAACTGAAGTACGCAACCCTAATATTATAATAATTTGGTTACAATTGCAAGGGCTTTATTTTTTTTGCACGGAACTCTAATTCATTTTCTAAAACAAAAGCAGTCTTAGTTACGCCTTAAAACATCAGCTATTTGCCTGTAAAAGTCCCGTCAAAATCGGTCCACCTGTTTCTGAGATTTGCCGGAACAAACAGACAGACAAAAATTAAAATTAATAATTTTTTGTTAAAAGTCACTACAATTTTATTTATTTGTATAGATTATTAGCTTATCGAATACCGACAACTTAATTTCTCATTTTGAGCACACCCAAGCTATGCTCACTTGCATACAATTGACCCATCCCGAAGCGAAGGGAAAACTCAATGATTTAATATTATTACACATCGGAATTCCGATTATAGAAATAGTTCCGGTTTTCATTCAAAAATTGTGTCAATGGTTAAAATGTCTTATTTAAGACACCCACGTGTTCTTTTTGACGGATTTAAGTTAAAGATATGTATCTTTTAAATAATTTTATGGACTGAGGAAACATTATTATAATTTTATTTTGACGGTAACTAAATGTTAACGACGTCGCGAGCGCTTAGTGCTGAGGCCAAACGAAAGTAATTTTTTGAACTGTGAGTCGCGTAAAATGAGTCGCGGAATTTACGCTGTATTCGATGTCATACTAAAGTCCTGTTTTCGTCACACGGCGACGGAAAATGAGTTATACCACACGTTGTACATACAGGACGTTATGAAACCGAATGCAGCGTAAATTCTGCGACTCATTTTTTTTTATTAACTAGCTCATAGCTGTTACCTGCGACTTCGTCCGCGTGCGGAAAAATATTACTTACTATAATGCCTCGACTTTTTTTTCTAAAATAAAAGAAACTCCTCATAACATCAGCTATCTGCCAGTAAAAGTCCCGTCAAAATCAATAAAGCACTTTCGGAGATTACACGGAACACAGAAAAACAGACAAAGATTTAAAAAAATATTAATAATTTCTTAAGCATTTAGTAAAAAGCTGTTATTTTGAAAGTATCTGTTGTATATCATATCTAATGACCATAAATATTTATTTCTAATGTCTCCACTTTAAAGAAAATACAGTTATAA
Source organism: Noctua fimbriata (assembly GCA_905163415.1). Classification (NCBI taxonomy): domain Eukaryota; kingdom Metazoa; phylum Arthropoda; class Insecta; order Lepidoptera; family Noctuidae; genus Noctua; species Noctua fimbriata. Next base: position 1,743,274 of record LR990951.1, read on the forward strand.
GTTTGGTAAGCTTCAAACCGTTATAAAATGCATTTTGCTCAAAAGATTCAAACCGTTTGTCTGATTTGTCCTCACCGAAGGCGATTAGCGAGTAGCACAAGAAGAGGCAGCGACTAAAAACGAGTGTTTTAATTGACAGAATGGTTTGTTGTGTCCAGCCTAGCCTTTTCCCAACTATATTGGGGTCGGCTTATAGTGTAGCGTTGCCAAGCCAAATAATGATCATTAGAAATGAGTATACACGGATTTTGGACATGCATGAGCGTAATCAGAATGTATGTCATCATCATCATCTGCCTAGCCTTTTCCCAACTATGTTGGGGTCGGCTTCCAGTGTAGACGGATGCAGCTGAATACCAGTATTTTACATGGAGCGACTGCCTATCTGGCCTCCACAACCCAATTAGTACTGGGTAATACGATACCCATTAGTAAGATTAGTTGTCAGATTTTCGGGCCACTGACGAACTGTAACGACTGTCAAAGATCTGCAAATGACAGCCGGGACTAGCGGCTAGTGTTTTCCGTGTTTTTGTTGGGGTCGGCTTCCCGTGTATTTTACATGGAGCGACTGCCTATCTGACCTCCACAACCCAGGTGCCTGGGTACATAATTAAAATTGTTAGATTCGCTCTACCGCTCTTCAAAAGATGCTCACGTTTCTGTGATTGATTGATGAAGATTAAATTCATTTGCTGCGGTCGTCCCAGTGATGGGTGACCATCCATTCCGTACGCCCCCATGTCTCTGAAAACACTTGACATCTCTAAATGAATTGTCCGTTAGAAACTGACCCAATTATGTTTATTTTACATTTCAAAGATTTTTTTTAAATTCACACTCCGACAAAGGCTAGTAAATTTATAATAATGACGAATACGTCTGCTCGTCCGGTTTTCAGCGCTCATTAGAAAGTATTCTTTCACCGTTGATTTGAGTGCAATTTTAGGAACTTTCAACTCTCTTGTACCTAATGTCTATGTATAGTTTTTGGACGATTTGTGATTATGTAGGTAGGAAGGAAGTCCAATTAAACAAAAGTGTTTTTTTTTCTGCAGTGTGTAAAAACCTTTTTGGCTAGATTTGTGGATTAGTCGGCATTTTGTTGAACTGGGCCTATTTGGCGCAGCCGTGAGGCACACAGTGTTACATTTTTTGTTTAGTTTTAAGTTTTTTTTTCTTGTATTATTTTTGTTATAAATTGTGTGCACTTGTGGTATGTGCCAAATAAATGCTCGCAGTACATAACATAACATAATAATAATTCATAATTTCATAATTCCCGAAGGGCTAGGAGTTGTACCTAACAGTACAGACACATTTCGCCAGTTATGTTTAAGTCCCATGTAATAGGGGGCGAGCCTATTGCCATCAACCGGGCATAAATCCAGACTCCGTGGCTGCTACTGAGAAATTTTCTGATGGAAAAATCCTATAAGACTTTGCCCGACCTGGGAATCGAACCCAAGAGCTCATTTAATTATTTATTTAGTTAATGGCACTCCAACAACTTATTCACTAATACATTTTTGGGGTAATGTAACAATTAAACTTAAAATCTAGGGTGAATATGTCACTTACAGGTGTGCACAGCACTTGCATAAGTATTTCAAGTTTTATAATAAAAAAAATAAAATAAAGAAAAGAAATAACTAAATCTATTTTGTTGCTGTAAAGAATGACACAATCAAATGACAAATAAGTGAGTAATAATATTAAGTAAGTAATAATATAAAATGTAATAATATTAATATACAACATTATTTTTAGTATACGCGAAACCTGAATATAGTTTGTTCAGAATAAGTAACTGAATGGATTCCAATCATTTTTAAGCCATGTTATATTTTTTCCCAAAAATATTTTAAAAAGTTAAAAGTTGGATACCAAGCGACTTTGAGTAAATATCGCAATAATTTAGGTACCTACTGCCAAATTATTATTATCAATGAGCTCAAGACGACGCTGGAGGCGCGCGCTGCGTGGTGACCGCGTTTTTATGCGAACAACTAGGTAACAGAACAAGCTTATAACTTTGAGATTTTTCATGATACAGTTTTGAAATTTTGTACATAGATTCTTTACATAAAAATACTAGACACGTGTATCAGGTTTCGCATATACTAAAACTAATGTTGTAGATATTAACTGTGGCCACTGTGGGTCAGAAACAATTGTTTGCGAAATTGCAATAGCTTGTTGGCGAAGATGTCAATGCTATTGGAACGTGTATGGAGCTAATGCTCCTCAGTCGCGTTTGTGACCACTAGACTAACGAGGCAGGAAAAATAATTGATCTTTTTTCTACACATCATTTTAGTTTACAGGATGTTCAGATTACTATCACAGTAAAACTTTTTAGGGGCCCTTTTTAGGGTCAATCGGTGACCCCAAAATCCGTCAAAGTTAAACTCAAGGTTCGTTCAAGTAGAAAAACGCGTTAGTTGTGTAATTTATAGCTTATTTTTATTAACGTCCGGTTTTTGAAATGTTATATGTTATTGGTGATCAGGTAAAAACAGAGTGACAAAGATAAATTATTTTAGTTATTTACACATGTATTTGTTTCGAGGTTCCGTGGGACAATGGAAAAGCCCTTCAATATTGTGATGATGGTGATGCCATCTAGCTGATTTCGGCCACAGTGACTGCATTCGATGGCTTTCTAGAGTTATGCCTTGTGACTGTGACTGTAGCTTCGTTTTTTTTGACATTCAAAAGTGCCTGTGATGGTCTAATTGAAATAAATGGTTTGAGTTTGGTGGTTGTCGAGAGCTTTGGTTTGCTGCTCTTTCATGTGCTCTCAAGTGGCTAGCATATCTAACTTTGGCCGAAAAAATCCGAGCATATAGCGGACATGTCAGAACACCATTGACGACATTGTAGTGTATAGCTGCAGGTGGCCTTTAAGCCATCGCGTTGTAAATCTAACTGCAACCTTCTTCTGTCTTCCACGACTAGGATAAGCTGCGCTTGATTAAGTTGGTGCGTAGATGGATGACCACCCAATAAATACCGAGTTTCATCCGAGCCTCGGAAAGCACGTTAAGCCGCGGGTTGATAGATGTCACATGTCTTCGAATTTGTGGTGCTAAGACATGCCGGTTGCCTCAGGATGTTGTCCTTCACGGTTTTGAGAGCAGTGGTTATGAAATAAATTACACAAAGTAATGCGCCTGCCTGGGTTCGAACCCACGACTAACTGGGCGTAAGTCGGGGCCGCCACCACTGGGCCACCGCTGCTCTTACTTTAATACGTGTACAGAACCTCTATTAAAATACTCGCACTTGAGATGTTTTTAGCTGTCAATTCGGGGAACTAACTTCACAAACAAAATATGAATGACATATTATTATGTTTAGCGTAATTAAATTATTTTATAATAACATCATAACAATGTCATAAAAGGACAAACAATTTTTTTGTTTATACTTTGACGTGATGTCAAACTAAAATATAGTAGTAAACAAATAATGGTGAACGCACCATTATAGACCAACGGGTCTAGAGGTCGTATGTATGTATGTTTATTAAGCGAAGATATCTGGGTTCGATTATCTTGTTAGGCAAAGTGTTATTAAGTCTTCCCTAAGGACATTATTAACACATTGGTCTAATAATCGCAAGCGAGGACCTAGGTTCAATTCCCAGGTCAAGCAAAGTGTTCTTGAGTTTTGCCATCAGGATTTTCTCAGTAGCAGCCACGGAGTTTTGATTTGTGCCCGGTTGATGGTAATAGGCTCGCCTCAATTTCTTGGGACTTAAACATAACTGGCAAAATGTGGTGTGTGTAATAAGGAGGGACGAAACGCATGTGACTAAAAGAGTGATGGACATGAATGTTGATGGATGGAGAGGGTAGAGGAAGGCCAAAGAAAAGATGGATGGATTGTGTGAGGAATGATATGAAAGAGAAAGGAGTAAATGATGCCGTGACGTCTGACAGGGGAGAATGGAAGAAGAAAACGTGTTGAGCCGACCCCAAGTAGAATGGGACGAAGGCAGGAAGATGATGATCAGGAACTTCACCTTACCTTTCGTGGATTGAGAGAGTGATATTATCACTACATAGTATAAAACAAAGTCGCTTCCCGATGTCTGTCCCGATGTATGCTTAGATCTTTAAAACTACGCAACGGATTTTGATGCGGTTTTTTTAATAGATAGAGTGTTTCAAGAGGAAGGTTTATATGTATATATTGCACCCGTGCGGAGTTGGGTCGGGACGATAGTAATGTCTAAGAAACAAAGCATTAATAGTTTAAGTCTTTTACTTAATACGTCAGATAATGTTTTAATGATATAAACTTGAAAGAATTTTATCAATCAATTGGTTTTTAATTGTTGCTATTAAATTATCATTGAGAAATAAGTAATTTTAATCTTTTTTTTTAATAGCGTCATAAGGTGAAGAAAGTTAATAATCTATTAAGTTGAGCACACACTATTGTACCCCATTAGTAATAATGTATTTTATCATTAACTCTAGAAACGTTAAAATTTATTTTTTATTATTTATTATTTTATATCGGGAACTCAAAGAAAACAGTAAACATGGTAAATATCCCGTTTCTAGTGTTAATGATAATGTTAGTGACCATGATAGTTTAAATCTTTATTTGTTTATTAGGTATTAAAAATCAACAAAGGAATCGCAGCTAAACATCTATAAAAATAAATAAAATTGAAATGTCTGTTTGTAATATCAAAATAACAGCTTTTTACTGAATGCAAATGAAAATATATACGGCACTTATAACAAGAACACATTTTATATTATATATTATTAATATTCCTTAGAAAAAACAATTAAATATAAAAAAATTGTAGCCCACCGGTATCGGGAACAGGATCCAAGCTACCGGCGGTCAGGGCTCCAGAGAGAGGAACCTCCTAACAATACGAGCCGTGTCCAGGAGTACCGCTTTCTGAATCAATCTTTGATCCAGCTGCCTAATGAGAGCTTCCTCAGGTATTGGTCGAGGCTCTTGGCAATTAATCCATGGGCTGACTCAACTATCGGCACAATTATTGCTGACTCCACGTCCCACATGTCGACAACCTCGCGAACCAAGCTGATACTTGATTAGCTTATCTTTCTCGGCTTTCACGAGGTTCTCATCATGCGGGACCATAGTCAACAAGATTATATTATTATTATTTAATAATATTAGCTGCTATTGTAACCTAACCTTTATTACAATTGAAACTAATAAGCTATCTAAAGCATCCATTTATTATTTTTATTAATGAAGATAAAATCGTTAATTGTTGTGCAAACAAAAGTAATACTTATTTTAAATAACAAAACATCACGCCTGCAGTTCCCGAAGTGTTATACAGAGGTATAATAAGTACATGGCACACACGTTTCGCCAGAAAGGCCTTTTACCAACTATGTTGGGCTCTCACGAGTTCCTATCAGACCTCCACAACCCAGTATGGTAATTTGTACATAAAAGTAAATATTTGTTTTAAATAATCATGTTTATTCCCGTGGCATCGCCCACGTGGAGTTCGGAATTTGCCCACGGGATCTTACTTTATCTTAATTTTGCCTTTAGTCTGTACCTTACTGTACCAAAATATTAATTTTAGGTACTTACAAACTAGGGGTTGAAAGTGGACGAGGTATGACTGTCCTTTGTATGAAAATTCAAACTCACCCCCTGGGGGTCGAGTGTGAACTATGTTTAAGGGTTGAGAGGAAACAAATAAACAAATCTTTTTTTGGGGGTCGAGGGGCCGAGAGTGGACTAAACGGTTAGTAATGGGTAATACCGTACCCCTTGATAAGACTGGTTATCAGACTTTCGGGGCACTGACTACCTGTAACGACTGTCAAAGATCTACAAATGACAGCCGGGACCAACGGCTTAAGCGTGCTTTTCGAGGCACGGAAGGAACTCAAAATATCATAATGGTCACCCATCCACGGACCGACCTTGGCAAGCGCAGCTTAACCTTGAAGATCGACCCGTGCGGCTGTTATTATTTAACCACGAGCTCATCGCAATATGTCTGCCAAAAATTATAAATTAAAAAAATATTTAAGGAAAATCGCGAACGTTTATAAATATTATGATTATGACAGACGTTGACCCGAATGACAATGTAAATGCATGTCGGCTACTGAGCTCAGGGTCATGAGTTCCATTCCCGTTTACGAAAGATTTATGTTTCTTTTGAAATTTATATCTTCTTTCAAAATGGTGTGTGCCTGTGATATCAAGGAACGAGGGTAATATAGTGAGGAAAGTATTGAATTTATCACTGCCGTAGTGCAATAGTAATATATCTTAAAAAAAAAAATTGATAAGTTCCAGGTAAAAAAAAAAAAAATATTTCTCATTCAAAAATCAGATAAGTATGTAAAACGCAACCTAAGTGCCTAAATCCATGAAACCTGATACACGTGTCTAGTATTTCTATGTAAAGAATCTATGTACAAAATTTCGAAACTGTATCATGAAAAATCACAAAGTTATAAGCTTGTTCTATTACCTAGTTGTCCGCTCAAAATCGTGGTCACCACTCAGCGAGCGCCTCTAGCGTCGTCTTTAGCTCATTGATAATAATAATTTGGCAGTAGGTATCGAAATTATTGCGATAGGTACTTAAAGTCGTTCGGTGTCCAACTTTTAACTTTTTAAATATTTTTGGGAAAAAATACTACTACATTACTTATTCAGAACAAACTATATTCAGGTTTCGCATATACTAAAAATAATATTGTATAACAGTTATCCTATTTTATTCTCCGGATATAGTACTGTAAATAATTGATGTTAACAATCAATTAAATCATAAAATACCTACTAAAACGAGGACAATTAAAAACATAGCCAGCCAGATCAATCAACATAGTTTTAATTAGGCTACCCGGTCCAATCAATTCATCAATCTGTAATTAGTCAATCCGTATGTTGAGTGAGTGAATAAATCAAGTCTTGAATTTATTCTATGTTGATGTAGGTCTAATGTACAACCTACATATGGACGAATGGTAATTTTCTCTGAGACCATAGCTTCGCGATATACAACGTGTTTTTTAGGGTTGCGTACCTCAAAAGGAAAACACGGGACCCTTATAGGATCACTCGCATGTCACCTGTTTAATATCAGTCACAATATTTGTGTCACTTGTTTAATTTAGTATTTTACAATATTTTTTTTTTACCTTTGTATAGATTTTTTTTTATCGATTGTTTGTGAATGTGTGAATATTGTAGGCTTTGTAGATTCTCAGCTGCTTGTTAACTTTTTATTTAGTTCTACATTTTTTGTGTAGTAATCAACGACTTATTGTCGGGCCTACGCTGTCCCCCCATACTTAAGTACAATTAATGCTGTATCCATGATAATATTGTAACACCAAATGGTTTGAAAATAGTAACTATGGAGTTTCTTGCCGGTTCTTCTCCATAGGAAACGACCAACCCGAACCGTGCACCTTTTTGTCGACGTTTTATAAGTGCTACATATGTGAAATAAAATATTTTGATTTTTTGTGTCTGTCAGTCCGTTTTCATAGCCAATTTACTCCGAAACTGTAAGTCGGTGATCCAAAGACGCACGTGTAACGTAAATTAGTGAATTTTACACATGAGCATCTCAATTTTTTTTGTAATAGTTTTAAGAAAAATAGTTTTGAAGTTCTTTAAGGAAATAGGCTAAAGTTGACCATTCGATTTGATGACAAAACAGGAAAATTAAAATAAAATTAAAAGAACAAGTAATGAATCAGCATTGATAATTATCTAGTTTTAATAATAATATCAGATAATTGATCATGATAAATATAAAATAATTATCTTTAAAACTACGAACACTGCTGTTGACGCAAGTCGTGTTGTAAGCCAAATCGCCCGAGGTATTGAACAGTGACGAAAAAAAAAGATTCTAGCCGAATACATAACCTTCTCCATTTTTTAAGTCAAATGATCATGACAGATTGTTGTGTTCACAACAAACTGTATATTTTTCTTAAATTCCCGGAATAATTCTCCATAAAGAATATAAACATCATAACATAACATCACGCCATCGCGTTTTATCATCTGCTTAGCCTTTTCCCAACTATATTCAAGTTGGCTTCCAGTCTTACCGGATGCAGCTGAATACCAGTAACATGGAGCGACTGCCTATCTGACCTCCACAACCCAGTCAGTACTGGGTAATACGGTGCCCCTTGGTAAGACTGGTTGTCAGACTTTTTGGGCCACTGACTACCTAACGACTGTCAAAGATCTACAAATGAGAGCCGAGACCAACGGCTTAACGTGCTTTCCGAGGCACGGAGGAAACTCGGTATGTAATAGGCGGTCACCCATCCACAGACCAACCTAGACAAGCACGGCTTAACCTTAAGATCGACCCAAGCGGCTGTTATTATTTAGCCACGAGCTCCTCTCGCCAGTTATGTTTAAGTCTCATAAAAAAAATTACCGTTTAACAGAATTCCATAAAAATCGGTTTGTGAGTTTAACTGTCAAGGCATGCCGTCCCAACTAGAGTTACTGTACTTTAATAAACCCGAAATGAATTCGAAAAATTCTACTAAGTAAACAACTACATCATTGTTCTGCTAAAAGGTCGTTGGTTCGGTTACAAGGTGAGGCAAATTGTTCATCTGTTATGTCTTAAATTGGTAATTAAACTCAAAGCATTTATTTCAATTAGACCATCACAGGCACTTTTGAATATTGGCGGCGGCGACCTCTCGCGCCCGGCCCTGAGGGAATGGGAAGCCGTCACCTCCTTCTGCGAAGCAGTCATGCTAGTGAAGGAGGTGGCGGGACGTGAGAGGGAAAGAGCCTCACGTCCCAGCCGCCGCGGGAGACGCCCTCGGCGTCGGGGGTCACGTGGTGGCCCCCGGCCACCGTAGGCGCGGGCCTGTGGACGGCGAGTTATGGGCTAGCTCGCCGTCTGGCCGTCTTATGACGACAGGCCGTGTCGACGGCGCGTTCGTGTTCCACGCGCCCCTCAAAGAGATGTCAGCAACCACGTTGGGAACCGCAAGGGCCGATGCCTGTCGGGGCTGCGGGACTGTTCGAAAGAGATACCGCGGCCCTGGAACACAAAGGGCAAAGAAGGAACATGGATGGGTTTTAGTCAGTACAAGTCTGACACTCCCTTCCACTCCGCCCAGAGTGGGGGGGGGGGGTCATTTGATGATTTCCAATCCTAAAAAAAAAAAAGCACTTTTGAATGTCAAAAAAAACGAAGCTACAGTCACAGACACAAGGCATAATAACTTGAGAAAGTACTGTAGTTGCACATTTCAAAGCGTAGATCTCTATGGAGAAGAATGGGCAAGAAACTCCATAGACACTCTTTTAAATCAAAATATATTTACAAAATCTTGGTTACATCATTCATGTGGAGATTATACATATATGTGAGAACGATGCAGAAAGACGTGCACATTAAGAGCGAAGCTTATGGTTCCAGGTTCGATCGCTAACTAAAGCAAAGTAAGTGTTAACTACGACGCAAATACCTGTCAAATATTTACCTGTTTTAATGAATTTGGCGATATTACTGTATGGAAATAAGAAATATGGCTAACTAGTGAACTAGAATATTAATAATGAATTGCAATTAAAACACTGAATATGATGTTGTAACCGTTTTAGGTGTAAAAAGGCATTTGGAAAGTTTCCAAATATTTTTTTTACATCTAAAACTAAATATTCGGTGTTTCGATATAAATTATTGCATTTCATAATCAATATTTTAGTACACGCAGATTTCACTAGTTATGTTAAAGTCCCATATAATAGGGGGCGAGCCTATTGCTATCAACCGGGCATAAATCCAGTCTCCGTAGCTGCTACTGAGAAATTCCTGATGGAATAACCCAATAACACTTTGCTCGACCCGGGAATTGAACCCAGGACCTCATGCTCAGCAGTCGCACTTGCGACCGGTAGACCAACGAGATAGTCATATTTTCGAAACTGGCCCGCAAATTGAAAAGAAAAAAAATAAAAATATAAACAACAAATCTGCCGAGCCCTTCTACACAAAACACACACACACTTCTTGTATACACTTCTGTGTATACAAGAATGTTATGTTGTCATAATTATTATCATAAAGATTTATTGAACGACAGACTGTTATTAATCAATTAAATATTTTTTTATTAAACAATCATTTTATTTAATGTACCTACAATCCGTTAGATTACGTAAGTAGTAATTGATTGAATAGTAATTATAAAAACAAAGCAATTTATATTTTTTTATCAAAGTCATGTATGACTTGGTAACAAATGCTGTTTTGAACTTACGTATACAGGGTGGCGACGACAATGCGACAAAAAAAGAAATCATTGGTAATACCAGTTCATAGGAATATTTATAAACTAACAAATAAATCTTTGCACCGAAAAAAAACAAAAAATCTGTTACTGTTAGCCTGTGAGTGGGGAGAGGCTTTTCCCCAGCAGTGGGATGACCCACTGTTGGGCAAAGGCCTCTCCCCATGACTTCCAAATTCTTCGATCCAGGGCCAGGGCTGCGGGACTGTTCGAAAGAGATACCGCGGCCCTGGTACACAAAGGGCAAAGAAGGAACATGGATGGGTTTTAGTCAGTACAAGTCTGACACTCCCTTCCGCTTCGCCCAGAGCGGGGGGGAGGGGGGTCATTTGATGATTTACCATCCGAAAAAAAAATGGGTAATAATAATAAAGAAAACCAACAAATAAACTAAATAGCATTAAACTGTTAACGAAATAGAACACCATTTATAAATATTGGTTTACTAACAAGACGAAAATTGAAGAAGAAGGGCTACTATTAGAAGGAAGAACCCAATAAAACTTTACCCTACCTGGGAATCGAACCAAGAACCTCATGCTGAACAGTAGCACTTGCCACTAACACACCATCAAGGCATTTACGAGGTCGACATAAGACAAACACAATTTTTCAAACTAGTCCTTGACTTTTTGACACTAAACGTCAAAATATGTTTAAGTTGTCAAAGATTACATTACATTTCAGTGTTCCTACGATTATTCTTACGTAACTGATGAGCGTATAATGATGAGGTTCTCACTATTGTATAGTTTAACCTCTGAGAAGTTGACTAATATGAGTAACAAGGGTATATCATGGTTATTGTGGCAATGGACGACAAAAAAGGTGTGAAACACCATAAAAACAAAATGGTTGAAATAGCTTAGGTTTTAATTTAAGATTATAACTTTATTTGTGATTGAGGGCTTCAGTATAAAAAATGTTTTCGCAGAACTGAGGGAAATAAACATAAATGGTTTAGGAGGAGCTCGTGGCTAAATAATAACCGCCACACGGGTTGATCTTAAGGTTAAGCCGCGCTTGCCTAGGTTGGTCCGTGGATGGGTGACCGCCCATTACATACTGAGTTTCCTCCGTGCCTCGGAGTGTTAAGCCGTTGGTCGCGGCTGTCATTTGTAGATCTTTGACAGTCGTTACAGGTAGTCAGTGGACCGAAAGTATGACAACCAGTCTTTGTATTACCCAGTACTAACTGGGTTGTGGAGGTCAGATAGGCAGTCGCTCCATGTAAAATACTGGTATTCAGCTGCATCCGGTTAGACTGGAAGCCGACCCCAATATAGTTGGGAAAAGGCTAGGCAGATGATGATGACTTGGATAAATTTAATACAATATAGGTACTGTTTTGTTGTCAATAACGGTACAAGCAAAGGTCAACTAACCTATACAACATTATTTTTAGTATATGCGAAACCTGAATATAGTTTGTTCAGAATAAGTAACTGAATCGATTCCAATCATTTTTAAACCATGTCATATTTTATCCCAAAAATATTTAAAAAAGTTAAAAATTGGACACCGAGCGACTTTAAGTACCTATCGCAATAATTTAGGTACCTACTGCCAAATTATTATTATCAATGAGCTAAAGACGACGCTGGAGGCGCGCGCTGCGTGGTGACCACGTTTTTTTGCGGAAAACTAGGTAACAGAACAAGCTTATAACTTTGAGATTTTTCATGATACAGTTTTGAAATTTTGTACATAGATTCTTTACATAAAAATACTAGACACGTGTATCAGGTTTCGCATATACTAAAACTAACGTTGTGTGTAACACAAAACGACTTCCGCAATCAGTATATCAAAGCCATCTCTTCACATTTCTTTACAGAAACGACCAATCACTTTCATTCATTCACTTTCGTTCAATCACTAGAGACATCTCGAGTGCCGTTGTGCAGCTTCTGACCCACATCCGAACCGTTCTCTTGCTAAGGCACCGGTCACAGCGGCAGAAGTGGCTAGCTACTACAGTGTCGATGAGTACCTTGATGATAAGCGACAGTCGTAATATTATTATTGTTCCACATTGGAATTACTTTATATGGTGTGTTGATTATTTATTTTATTTTATTGTATTACTCATGGATTAGTAAATGACAAATTATCTCTCGTAATAATTATAAATTTTATTTTTGACATTTAATTTTTTTACCATTAACAGTATTTTAAAATTAGATGACATACTAACATTTTTATAAGAACTTGTTTTGACATTCCATTTTTATTATTATTTTTTGTTTACATAAATTAGATGACATTTTATTAATTATTTTAAATTGAATGTGGATTATTACTGTTTTGAATTTGTTATTCCATCTTTGACATGTTTTTTGATTGTGATGTTTTAATGGCACTTTTTTTATTTTATATTTTATTTTTACTAAATTTCTATACAATGTATGTTGTTCTGAAATAAATGACTTATGACTTATGCTTCCGACTATTTTCTCGCTCAAGAAACGTATAAAAGACTAACCGTTGCCCGCGACTTCGTTCGCGTGGAAATATTGCTCTGAAGGTGTGAGAAAAATAATAAAAAAGATAGCCTATGTCCTTTCTCAGGATATAATCTATGTCCTTGCCAAATTTAGCCATTTAGTCGTGTAAAGGTAAAAAATAGACTTACTTTCGCATTTATAATAAAACCGGCCAAGTGCGAGTGGGGCTTGCGTATGAAGGGTTCTGTACCATCGTAGTCCGAGCCCCTTTAATTTTTAATTTATTTTCTATATAATGTCTAACTATTCATACACGAAATATTTTCAGTTAATCATCTAACGGCTATAACGAAGCCATTTCAAGGGATTTTTTTTTTATCTGAGTATATTTTTATAAAAAATAAATAATTTAAAATTACTTGACCCACAAAATAAATACTAGCACCTTATTTTTGAACATCCATTACGCTAGTTTACTACATCTTATTTGCCTAGTGTCATTGTTAGAATATGGGAGTAAAGATTTTATGCAAAAAGTCTCAAAAATTTTTAGAATTATAATAAATTCGTAAAAAAAAACACTCTGATATTTTTTTTTTCGTTGCTATGGTGACTTTACGACTTATAGAAGTTACTCTTAAAATATTTCGTGTATGAAAAGATAGACCTTATATATCTAGTTCCGTACACGAAGGGTAACTAACGGGATTACTAAGCCTCCGCTGTCCGTCTGTCTGTCAGCAGGCTGTATCTCATGATCCGTAATAGGTAGACAGTTGAAATTTTCACAGAATGTGTATTTCTGTTGCCGCTATAACAACAAATAAATTACTTAATTAAAGGGGGCTTGCAATTCATGCGTGAGTTTTGACATGTTTAGTTATCAACACTCATCTCGTGTGCAATGTTTCACTTATTCATTTAACATAATCGTGTAATAATCATTGATCACTAGCTCTTCACACCGCGTGCAAGATCTCTGTTGAACCGTCAACTCGTTGTTACTCGCTAGCACTACTCGCTCCTCGCTAACCGCCGACAGTGGGACACGCGCCTTAGCCTAGCCACCATCTTAGAAAGTGATGGATAACTGTGAATCTGACCGTCGCAGTTAAAAACCATCGTTTTGTGTAAACTATTTCGTTTTTTTGGTTGATGTTGTGGTTTTCAAATGATCAGTGATTGTTGGTTGTTACTCTAGATTTTTCTTTAGTAAGTTTTTAATGTTACTTTTCAGTACCGTTACACTGGCCTACATTGTCAGCGCAACACGTTTTAACAAAATATCTAGTGGTATAAGCACGACTGCTGACTAAGAGGTCCTGGGTTCGATAACCAGCAAAGAAATACTGGGTTTTTACATCAGGAATTTCTCAGTAGCAATCACGGAGTCTGGAATTGAGTCCCGATTGATGGCAATAGACTCGCCCCTATGACATGGGACTTTTTTTTTTAAAGCGTTGCCCCACACTAGGAATTTCTCCTGTATCGTGAGTGCGTTTACAAACATTTAAATACAACAGGCAACTGGTTACTTAAATATGACTGGCGAAATCTGGGTGTACTCTTAGGTAGACCTCTGCCTAACACTTCGGGGATTGCAGGCGTGATGTTATGTTATGATATTCAACTTGCACTGTTTGTATATGTATTTATGTCCACTTCAAAATTTGCAAACCATTTTTAGATCACTTGTTGGTATCCGATTGAGCTGAAATTCTGCACACACGTTTGGTTCTGGTGCCAATACAGTTTTATGACAGACATGACTTGATCCTGCAGCCAGGATCGCCTCCTCACGAGAAAACTCCTCAACGGTTAATAGCACGGACACGAAACTTTGTATACGCGTTCTATGTTGATAGATAAACCTAATTTTCTTCTTTCCATTTTGAAAAATGCTAGTTCTTTCTTTAAAAAGTTCTTTTTTTTTCTTGCTTTCTGCCCTGTCAAACGTCATAATCTCATTCACTCTTGTTCTGTCATTGTTCACACAATTCATTCATATTTAATTTGTTCTTCCTTTCCTTCTGAAAGAAGATCTAAGTACTGTTGAATAAAAAAACTGTCGTGAGGAAAGTTTTGAGTATGAATGTGGATGCCTATAAGAGTAGAGGAAGACCAAAGAAAAGATGAATGGACTGTGTGAAGGATGATATGGCTAGAAAGGAGGTGGCTGCTGAGATGACGAGTAATAGACAAGAATATATTATAGATTAATAGTTATAAATGCAAGAGAATGATGACTAAGACGAAAGACCGTAGCTTTTCTAGAACATTTTTTAAAATGGCATCAAGACATCGTACGATACAGAAATTATGCAATTTTGAAAGTGTTACCGTTCAAGAAATATTATGTTGACGGCTGGTTTAAGAAATCTAGAATATTTTATTAGTGTTTTACCTACTTTACTTTTAAAGATAAAAGTATTTTGCAAAATATTTTAACTCGAAAAACTGCGTCGCATTGCGATATTTTTAAGTGGATATTAATTAGATTTTTAGTCTGATCTAGACTTGAAAAAAAACCAAAATATGTTTTTGTGTCTATCTGTGGGACCGTATGCTTTGGCATAATCAGCTTAGAATGTTCCCACAGCTGGGACACAGGCCTCCTCTCTACGAGGAGTGGGCTGTAATCCACGGGCCCAGTGCGGGTTGGTAGATGTCACACGTCTTCGAGATTTTGGTTCTAGGACATACCGTTGGTGATGAAATTAAATTATTGCTGAGTACTTATGAACAACGCAATGGATTTTAATGCAGTTTTCATAATTATCTGCCTAGCCTTTTGCCCAACTATGTAAGGGTCAGCTTCCAGACTAACCGGATTCAGCTGAATACCAGCATTTTACTTAGAGCGACTGCCTATCTGACCTCCACAACGCAGTTAGTACTGGGTAATACGATACCCCTTGGTAAGACTGGTTGTCAGACTTTCGGGCCACTGACTACCTGTAACGACTGTCAAAGATCTACAAATGACAGACGGGACCAACGGCATAACGTGGTTTTCGAGACACGGAGGAAAATCGGTATGTGAAGGGCAATTTTTACTATAAATTTTTAAGAAATGATTCCGGAAGATTTACATATATAATAAATTATTATTTAAATTGGATAAAGTGCAGATATCTGTATGTTATGACACGTCTTCATATCAGTACGTTGCACCCGGGCGGATCAGGGCCGGGTCGCTAGTTTATTACATTTTAATCTTGTTCACAAGGCTTATTGAAATCCTTGTTTTAATCATTTAACGTGGTGATCAATGCCCTACAGAAGGACAGTGTATTTTATTTTTACATACGTATGGTTAAGCAACGCTTGCCGAGGTTAGTCTGTGGATGGGTGACCATCGGAGTTTCCTCCGTGCCTTGGAAAGCCGTTGGTCCCGGGTTTTATTTATATATACATTAGGTTAAGCAATGCTTTCCGAGGTCAGTTCGTAGATGGGTGACCATAAATTACATACAAAGTTTCTACTGTGCCTTGGAAAGCTCACTAAGCCATACATTAGGTTAAGCAACGCTTTCCGAGGTTAGTTCGTGGATGGGACCATCCATTACATACGGAGCTGCCTCAGAAAGCACGTTAAGCCGATGGTCCCGTCTGTCATTTGTAGATCTTTGACTGTCGTTACAGGTAGTCAGTGGCCCGAAAGTCTGACAACCAGCATTTCAATGCTATAGGATAATAAAATTGTATTTTCTATTCAAAATTCGACGTATTTATCTTAAGTGTACACGGCGCGTGTCAGTTAGTTTTTTACAATAACGTATTATAGTAATAAAATGCATAAACAATACTTTAAAGATGTCTGATGAAGCCGGAATTATCATAATTTTTTATGCAATTTATATATCTTTAATTTTATTGCAGAGGTTGAAAACCTTTTTATTGCATTGTTACTGTTGCATAGCGTCTATTATGCAATAAACATGTTTTCGTTTTTTTGACACGTGAATCTTTGATATTTACTAAATTGTTTTATTAATTTAAAATATCTTTTGTTACAGGTATGTATCCGGTTGGCAGAATGGATTGCTGGTTCCAATATCAAAGTGGAAATCAACACAAAACGATACCAGAAGCCTTTCCACGTGTGGAGTCGCTCCTGGCTGCAATATCAGGTCAAGTAAATATATGTCGGAACCGGTCGTTAGTACGGACATAAAAAAATCGGAAAACACGCCAGTGGGCACTCTGGTGACATAACACGACCTACTTACCCGTCTACCCACCACACAGCGTGCTTCTACAGAGCCCTGATGTTCAGCTCGAGGCGAGGGCGACAGTCAATGTCTGATCGCGGCGGAGTTGACGACGTCTTGGAATTGAACCCGATTCATTGTGCCCCGTGTTATTGTGTTAAGTTGTAATCTCAAGTAATTCGTTAGTTTTGCTAGAAACAATGTATCGCACCCAGTGTGTTTTCATAGCACGAAACCCATCGTCTGCCCATATGATGTACGAGCCTAACGAAGTAAATCAGGGGTCACAGTTAATCCAACGTTACTTTGGCCTTCCTCTACTCTTATACCCATCCACATGCATACTCAAAACTTTCCTCACAACATTTTCCTCATTCCTCAGCATCACATGCCCATACCACGACCACCGATTACCACACAACTTTTCAGTCACAGGCGCCACTTTTACACTTCAGAATTATCCATCTTTTAATAATGAAACGAAATAAAATCTTATAAAAGTTAAACTTGAATCATTAAATGAAAGGTCAGTCTGACCTTTATGTCTATCTCGTAAAATAATAACAGAAGTTATTATATTTATAAAACTTATTATTATAATAAAAGTAAGTTCATTATGAGACAATTTTGAACTGTACGTACAGAAGAGGATGTGTCTCTTTATATATTAATCTTAATGTTTATGTACTTAAACATTACTTTTTATTGCTTTAAGGAAGAGAAGACAACATTGATATTTACTTGGTAAATAATCAAGAATCATCTTCCGTCTTTAACAAAGATATTTAAAAGACTTAGGGCCGGCGCTCACTGACGGCGTGGCGCGGCATGGCACGGCAGGTTGTGCCGCGGCATTCCGTGGCATCCTGCTGAAAGCCACTCTGGCATCAATCAGATTTGCTCTGTGCGGATCCGAAGTTTAAACCTTATTTCAATTAGCTTAGCAATCATAATTCCTCGACACAAAGTGACCCATACGTCTCTCTGGATGCAATGGCGCGCCGTGGCAACCCGTGGAATGAAACGTCATGCCGCAGCATCCCGCGGCACATCGCGTCATTTCGCGGCATCGTGTTATCGAAATAAAGTAACATGAATTCTAAATCATTGAAATAAGATTCAAAATAACTTGATTAGTAATAAAATCCTTTGCCTTGACACGCCGTGCCGTGCTGGCAGTGAGCGCCGGCCCTTATAGAACGGACTGCCTCGTTGGTCTAGTGGTCGCAAGCACGTCTGCTGAGCATGCGATGCTAAGTTCGATTCCAAGCAGCCACGGAATCTGGATTTGTGCCCGGTTGATAGCAATAGGCTCGCCTCCTATTACTGTGTTCTATTAGGTACACCTCTGCCTAACCCTTCGGGAATTGGAGGTGTGATATTATGTGTAAGTTAAAAATGGCGTTTTTTTTTCATTAAAAATTCTAGAATGGTTGTGAATAACTTTCGTGCAGTAATAATGAATATGCTCCAATTACACTGAGTTGTTAATTTAAAATAACACGTAATTAGCTTCTTGTGCAGTCGGTAAATTTTGTTTAGGTGCAGACGGGCGGTTTTAAAGCGTTTTTAGGGAGATTATTTTCAACATCATCATCATTTTTTTTTTCTCATCATTATCTTCCTACCCGGCGGCGTTCGGCGCAACACGTTTTCTTCTTCCATTCTCCCCTGTCAGACCTCACGTCATAATTTTTAACAGTACACTATTTATGTACTGTACTAATACTTCTAAAATCATAGAAAGTGAATTGTCAAAACCTACGAAGTAAAATCCGATTGTTTTATATTGCTGTGTTTGTTCTTCTTCTTTATTGCTATTTCTAAACGGACTTGCCGGATTCATTATAGACCTAAAAAAAACTAAAAATAATTACTTACCAACCATTTGGATTAGAAAATATTGCAAATTCTGCTTCTCTCAATAACTATAATAAATAAATCACGCGATTCGAAACATTCCAAATTATTAATCCAAGCGTTCCAAAAGCTCAAACAAGCGTTCAACCGGTTGTCAGCCCCCAATCGGTTATCCAAGCGTTCCAAAAGCTCAAACAAGCGTTCAACCGGTTGTCAGCCCCCAATCGGTTATCCAAGCGTTCCAAAAGCTCAAACAAGCGTTCAACCGGTTGTCAGCCCCCAATCGGTTATCCAAGCGTTCCAAAAGCTCAAACAAGCGTTCAACCGGTTGTCAGCCCCCAATCGGTTATCCAAGCGTTCCAAAAGCTCAAACAAGCGTTCAACCGGTTGTCAGCCCCCAATCGGTTATCCAAGCGTTCCAAAAGCTCAAACAAGCGTTCAACCGGTTGTCAGCCCCCAATCGGTTATCCAAGCGTTCCAAACGCTCAACCAAGCGTTTCAACCACCTGTCTGCCCCCAATCGGTTATCCAAGCGTTCCAAACGCTCAACCAAGCGTTTAAACCGCCCGTCTGCCCCCAAATAAATTACAGTAATCGTAACAAAAATCTGCCTATTCAAAGACAACACGTGTTTATAACTGGGGCAAGTTTTCCCTTAGCTGCACTTTTAGTTATTTCGCAAGATAATGTAAAATACCGTTGTTGCTTGAAACCGGGACTTGGAAATATATATTTCGTAAGACAAGAAAAATGATTACTAAATACCAATGCCAAGAAACCTTTACGCCTTATCTACGAAAAGGTAGGCAGAACTGTATTGCTGTACCCGACAGGGTATATCATATCTTAATTGAGCACCTTTTGGAATGCAATAAATTATTAAGATTTGAGGGTGTATAAATATAGTATATCTACATTGTCTACCTCTTGGTAAGATTAGTAGTCAGACTTACCGGCTTGATGATTTTTGAATACACGTAACGACAGTCATAAAATAAGATATTTTATTTACATAAAACATGTTATACCAGCCCCCGTAGCATGACCACCGTAGACAAGGATTTATTTGACGGAAGAATCGACAAAATGACAGATTTTTGGCACTATCTGTCATTTTGTCGATTCTTCCGTCAAAGAAATCCTTGTCTATGGTGGTCATGCTACGGTGGCAGGTGTTATTAAAAATATTAGATCGAACATGTTTTGCTTAAAACAAAAGCAAGCTAACTAAAAATACATAATGACATTGAAATATATTACATTGAATTCATATTATAAAAATCATTTAACTGTAGAAATTATTATTATTGAGCCATTTATATAATTTTATTTTAAATAATTTACGATTTAATGTTTTATACATTTTTGGTAATTTATTATAGAGACGTACACACATAGCTCGAGAGTTTTTATTATACAACATTAGTTTTAGTATATGCGAAACCTGATACACGTATCTAGTATTTTTAAGTAAAGTATCTATGTACAAAATTTCAAAACTATATCATAAAAAATCACAAAGTTATAAGCTTGTTCTGTTACCTAGTTGTCCGCACAAAAACGCGGTCACCACGTAGCGCGCGTCTCCACCGTCGTCTTGAGCTCATTGATAATAATAATTTGGCAGTAGGTACCTAAATTATTGCGATAGGTACTCAAAGTCGCTCTGTATACAACTTTTAACTTTTTTAAATATTTTTGGGAAAAAATATAACATGGTTTAAAAATGATTTTAATCGATTCAGTTCCTTATTCTGAACAAACTATTTTCAGGTTTCGCAAATACTAAAAATAATGTTGTATAAGGTCTATCTTTTCATACACGAAATATTTTAAGAGTAACTTCTATAAGTCGTAAAGTCGCCATAGCAACGGAAAAAAAAATATCTGAGTGTTTTTTTTTACGAAATTATTATAATTCTAAATTTTTTTGAGACTTTTTGCATAAAACCTTTACTCCCATATTCTAACAATGACAGTAGGTAAATACGACGAATAAACTAGCGTAATGGATGTTGAAAAATAAGGAGCTAGTATTTATTTTGTGGGTCAATTGTGGGTAATTTTAAATTATTTATTTTTTATAAAAATATACTCAGATAAAAAAAATAATCCCTTGAAATGGCTTCGTTATAGCCGTTAGATGATTCACTGAAAATATTTCGTGTATGAATAGTTAGACCTTATATGTAGCTAGATCGAGGCAGCACATCCAGCACAAGTCTGCATTGGTCAGCTTATTTCAGTTCTTTGTGATTTCTAACATACATGCATGCTTCATATACATATCATGAAGGTAACGGTAGTAAACCAAGCTCTCTAAATATTGTTTGACATGATTTGATTGGAATCTCGTATAGAACTTAACTCAAAGCATTTATTTCAATTAGACCATCACAGGCACTTTTGAATGTCAAAAAAAAAACAAAAAGAAGCGAAGCTACAGTCACAGTCACAAGGCATAATAACTTGAGAAAGTACTGTAGTTGCACATTCCAAAGCGTAGATCTCTATGGAGAAGAATGGGCAAGAAACTCCATGGACACTCTTTTAAATCAAAATACTCTTACAAAGTCTTGGTTACATCGTTCATGTTGAGATTATTTATATATGTGAGAACGATGTAGAAAGACGTGCACATTAAGAGCGTCCGGAGTAAAAGATAAAAACAACAATGAAAAAATAAAGTTATTAGAATAAACCGTGGCAGCTAAGAGATGACCAGTCCCATCATTAGCCCATACATACGTTTACTCACGGTCCGCCATCCACAAGTAACGTTTGCCATGGAGGTCCACAGCAAACGTTAGTTAACCTTGGAAGATCAACTTGACATAATCTGCCTGCCTTTTCCCAACTATGTTAGGGTCGGCTTCCAGTTTAACCGGCTGCAGCTGAATACCAGTATTTTACATGGAGCGACTGCCTATCTGACCTCCACAACCCAGTTAGTACTGGGTAATACGATACCCCTTGGTAAGACTGGCTGATGATTATCTGTAACGACTGTCAAATATCTACAAATGACAGCCGTGACCAACGGCTTGACGTGCTTTCCGAGGCACAGAGGAAACTCAGTTATTAATAGATGGTCACCCATCCACAGACCGACCGTGACCGTTTAATTTAATGTTAAAACTCTTTCTGTAAATATTTTAACTGATTCTTATTCACTGTTAACGGTATTTCGACTCTAATTACACGTCTATGGTCTTTGGCCCTACTTTTTAAATTCGACCTAACTTCACGCTCTACGAGTAATGAGGTGAGCAGCTATGTAGGTCACATTTACATTAGAAATATTATTAATAATAAGGGACTATACTAAGAAACTGTGTTAGAAAAGAGTTTCAATGCCGTGAGACCCGTTTTCACAAATACTAAGCGAAAACTAAAAGCGCAACTGTTTTTAAGCGCAACTAAATTATTCCTCGAAGCGCAACACTTAGATGAGCTCAAAAATTCAAATTATAAATATGTATATTCCTCAAAGCTCAACCATGATGAAAAATAGAGGGGGTACGATGGAAACATATTTTTTTTTTTAATTTGAATTTGTGATCGCAACTAATGATTGCGCTTCGAGGAATAATTTAGTTACGCTTTGTTGGTTGCGCTTAAAAATAGTTGCGCTTTGAGGAATACCCCAAATTATCGGTCATGGAATTCCACAAAGTGCTCGAGGCTAAATAATGACAGCCACTCGGGTCGAACTTCAGGTTAAGCCGCGCTTGTCTAGGTTATCATCTGATGAGCCTTTTCCCAACTATGTTGGGGTCTGCTTCCAGTATTACCGGATCCAGTTGAATACCAGTATTTTACATGGACCGAATGCCTATCAGACCTCCACAACCCAGTTAGTACTGGGTAATACGATACCGTTTGGAATGACTGGTTGTCAGACTTTCGGGTCACTGACTACCTGTAACGACTGTCAAAGATCTACAAATTACAGCCGGGACCTACGGCTTAACGGGCTCTCCGAGGCACAGAGGAAACTTCGGTTTGTAATGGGTGGTCACCCATTCACGGACTAACCTAGGCAAGCACGGCTTAACCAAAAGACCTTTTTACCAAACGACAAGAAAACTTCAAAAAACCCACTCACAAAACACAAACATTACATAGATCCATCAAATAATTGTAAAAACCGTTATGAGTATGTTCAAATATGGAACGCGGCGGCAGCCAATCAGAGACGCGCGTCGATCCTTGACCACAATGCGCGCGCGCATGCAATAATGCTCAAATACGTTGCGTAGACTATGTTTATGTTGAGTTTTTATGGATTTACTAACAGTATAATCAGTTTATGATGTTCCCAATGCTGGGACACAGATCTCTCTATGAGATGGAGTGAAAGAAAGAATAATATTTCGATTTTTTTATTAGAAAGCCTATTGCCATCAACGGGCACAAATCCCGATTCCGTGGCTCCTATTGAGAAATTCCGGGTAAAATGTTAAAGGGTTTTCCATCAGTAGCATACACGAGGTCAGGTCAGGTCTGTGCCTGGCTGATGGCAATAAGCTAGCCTCCTACTAATGTGGGTGTACAAAATGAACGTTAGGTTACACCTCTGTCTAAACTGTGGGGATTACAGGCGTGATGTTATGTCCTTTCCTTATCGTGTGGTGAGTGCCTAACCTGGTGTCAGAGTATTTATGCCGCCCATGGACCTCTGACTTGGCTTTACATGCCGTCGAGAAATATCTCTCAGACATGCTGGTTTCCTCACGATGTTTTCCTTCACCGAAGCAAGTGATAATTATACAATACGCATATGAATCCGAAAAATCAGATGTGCGTGTCTTGGGTTCGAACTTTGAGACCTATGACTTGGTAGTCCGACGGTCACACCACTAGGCTATCACTGATTGATGTTATGTTACTAACACTTTTAATACCTACCTATTTTTAAATAGGTCTTCACTGTAATAAGGGAGGAGCTCGTGGCTAAATAATAACAGCCGCTCGGATCTTTAGGTTAAGCCGTGCTTGCCTAGGTTGGTCTGTGGATGGGTGACCACCCATTACATACCGATTTTCCTCCGTGCCTCGGAAAGCACGTTATGCCGGTGGTCCCGGCTGTCATTTGTAGATCTTTGACAGTCGTTACAGGTAGTCCGTGGCTCAAAAAGTCTGATAACCAGTCTTACCAAGGGGTATCGTATTGCCTAGTACTAACTGGGTTGTGGAGGTCAGAAAGGCAGTCGCTTCATGTAAAATACGGGTATTTAGCTGCATCTGGTTAGACTGGAAGCCGACCCTAACATAGTTGGGAAAAGGCTAAGCAGATAGTGATGTCTTCGTTATAATAACATCCAAGGGCATCTTGTGAAACTTCCTTCAACGTAATTGCTAATTAATAACATGCTATAATTACTATTACAATCGACATATCAGCAATTACGAGTAATGCAATCAATTTTAAACGAAGTTGTTAATGAGATGTTTTTCATTGTTCGGATTTCCTTAGACTTAAATGATTTTTTGCAATTTTTTATGTGCATTGTAGACTTTATCTTGTGCAAAAAAAATCGGCCAAGTATGAGTCGGACAATAAAGAGTATAAATAGACCCTTAATGAAGCCTAAAAGCATATGTTCTCCATTTAACTCATTATTGCGATCATTTTTTTCTTTTAGACCATACCTGGGAACTTTCTAGTTACGGAGATATTGGGGGTCAAAGTTTTAAATTTTTCAAAAGTTTTTTTTTTTTTAATATTAATTTTTAAGATTATAACTTTACTTTAAATACCATCCGCACAATATGTTTAGTGTGTTACATTGAGTTTTAAAACTAGATTTTTCATCCCAAAAAAAATATTAGTTTCCCAGCAATCATTTTCGCGTAAAATTACTTAGTTTGATGTACAGTATGGTTAGTTGACGGCGTCGTGAAGGGTCCGTTTACACCGTGTATAATAACAAAATTTTCAACGCCCATTCGTTGGTCAATTTACACTCCACAGCAAAGCTAAATTCATTTTTATAGTACGTTAATAAAAAACAAAGTTAGCATATCTTATTCAAACCAATTTTTATTGTAAATCCTCCTCTTACTTTAGAAATTAGAGGGAGAGGAGCATAATTTTTACGGGTTAAGAAGCGAATATCCCATCAACCATTAAATTAAGAAAAAAAAATTAAGACATTTTTTTTAAGAGCTGTCGATAGACACCCACACAAATATACGTAGATTTTTTTTCGTCCAGTCCTCATTCGTCAGTTTAAGGAGGGCCAATACTATTTTTTTTTATTCGTAATTTCATATCACTTTCGATTTGCGGTTTGTTTTTAGAATTGGATCATTCGTTCCGGAGATTACCCCCTACATACATGAACTTACAAATAAATTTTACCTCTTCATAATATTTGTAGGCATGGACATAGATTTATTTATGCCCGGTTGATGGCAAGGCTCTTTAGTCAACTAGCCCCACTTATTTAGGACCCGCAGGATGTGATTCCTAATTTTTATTTTCTTTTGTCGATTGTTAAAATTTGTAGATTTGTAGATCTTTGACAGTCTTTAGGTAGTCAGTGGCCCAAAAAGTCTGACAACCAGTCTTACCAAGGGGTATCGTATTACCCAGTACTAACTGGGTTGTGGAGGTCAGATAGGCAGTCGCTCCATGTAAAATACTGGTATCCAGCTGCATCCGGTTAGACTGGAAGCTGACCCCAACAAAATTGGGAAAAGGCTAGGCAGATGATGATGATGTCGATTGTTAAAGTTAAAAAAAATGTCATAGAATTTCAAATTTGAGTACAAACGTGTAGAAAAAGTCAAGTCGCGAGTCGAGGGTTAATGTGGCGACATTGAGGAGGCCTATGTCCAGCAGTGGACGTCTTTCGGCTCAAATGATGATGATGATGATTTTGTATCATATTTAGGTAATATTAATGGTGTATTCCCTTTGGCCCCAGTTTCATTTCAGGATTGTACATTTTGTTTTTCTATTCGCGAAGACTATTTTTAACCGATATAGTGCTGGTTCTAAATTCGTAAAATTCTTTTATCGAAATAAACTAAGTTTAATGCTCTGAAAACAATGAAAAAATTAAAAAAAAAAGTGTAAATGACTTTCGAAATTTTATTTATTTGTTCTTTTAACATCACTGGCCAGTAATTTCAGTTTTTTGGCTAAAGTTATTTTAACAACAATGAATGGATAGTCTGTGTAACTGAACAGTTGTATAAGACTTTCAGTTACCTAACAAGCAAATGCAAGATAGTAATAGAGTTATGTTGTCTGTGACCAGTAGAGCGAGACAGCAATACAGGTGTTTGTAATCCAACTTAGTGTTAATGATCTTCTTTTATGAGCGTTTATACAGAAGGTGGGCAACGTTGCAAATAGCTGTCAAATATAAGTGAGCAACGTCGCAAATAGCTGTCAAATATTTCGCTGTTTTGATTAATTTGGCAATATTACTGTATGGAAATAAGAAATATGGCTAACTAGTGAACTAAAATATTGATTATGAAATGCAATAATTTATATCGAAACACCGAATATTTATTTTTAGATGAAAAAAAAAGTATTTGGAAACTTTCCAAATGCCTTTTTTACACCTAAAACGGTTACAACATCAAATTCAGTTTTTTAATTGCAGTTCATTTTTAATATTCTAGTTCACTAGTTAGCCATATTTACACCCATTATAGTACACCCACATTTACCAAAGATAGGTTTAAGTTCCATGTCAAAAGATCCTTTGATCCTAATCTCTGAAATGGCTCGACCAGTTTTGATGGGACTTTTACTGTCAGATAGATAAGAAGTAACAGTTATATCACTTTTATTTAAGAAAAAAAGGATTAGGGTTCCGAGCAAAAAAAAAAACCCTTGAAATTGTTAACAATATCCAAATAAGAAAAATATAATTGAAAAAATATTAAAATTTAAAATGAAGTTATTAAAAGTTATATTTTATAATAATTATAATTGAAAATGAAATTATTATAAGTTTTTATAATAATGTCACGCGGATTAAGGTCGCGGGCAACAGTCTAGTGGTAAATAAATGACGAAAACATGTTTAGAAAGAATCCATACTATGCAAAATGCAATTAAAGATAAACATCACTCCATTTTCGTACGTTTACATTTGAAATTCAAGTGCTATCCTGGCTTTTTTGCTTAAAGTTCCCATATACTTGTTTTTTTACTATATCAAAAAGCTAGTTTTATTTTAATTATGTATTTAAAACCGCTTGACAAAAGTCTACGATTTTTATTAAATAAGTCATCAAATTCCGTTTCTGAACTTTTTTTATAAATTAAATTTTTTTTTTTTTTTTGTCGACGTTTTATAAGTGCCCATCTAGGCCTATATGAAATAAAATATTATGATGTTGATTTTGATTTTTATAAAATTAATCACACAAAGGTACTACTTTTGCAAAACCTTTACAACTTAGGTAATCTTATAATCTATTTACTTTACTATTATGAATAATTAATTATAAGATCCGGGTCCAAAAACCAAAGGCTTATTACCCACATCAATATCTAATGTGACAATAAAAAAAAAACTAAATTATTCCGCCCAGGCCACGACCTTAGGTAATGCGACCTGCGTCACCGACACTCTCACGTCACTTGTTTACTTGCACCGAGTTCTGTCGCGTTGGATTTCGTCTTTTTTTTCCCGTGGTTGGTGTCTAACCTGGTGTCAGAGTTTTTATGCCGCCCATGGGCCTCTAACTTGGCTTTACATGCCGTCGAGAAATCTCTAAGGCATGCTGGTTTAGTTTCCTCACGATGTTTTCCTTCACCGAAGTAAGTGATAATTATACAATAAAGTACCTAGCCTTTTCCCCACTATGTTGGGATCGGCTTCCAGTCGAACCAGAAGCAGCTGAATACCAGTATTTTACATGGAGCAACTGCCTATCTGATCTCCACAACCCAGTTAGTACTGAGTAATACAATACTCCTTGGTAAGACTGGTTGTCAGACTTTCGGGCCTTTGACTACCTGTAACGACTGTCAAAGATATACAAAATGACACCCGGGCCTAACGACTTAAAGTGCTTTTCGACACACGGGGGAACTCGGTAAGAGATGGTGACTTATCCATGGACCAGAGATGCGTCTCTTGCGTTCGAACTTGAGACCTATGACTTGGCAGCAGACCTATCACTGCAGCGTCTGATTCTTCAACAAATTTTTCATTTAATTTATTTTCTCCTCTGCAGTTGCCGCAACACGCGTGTCGCGTGTGTGTCGTATCTCGTGGCCAAGCCTTTACTAGAAATAAGTTATCTTCTGATCGGTTGACGTAAGAGAACCGGTCTAAATAATCTATTTATTATAGATTTTAACAAAAACATAGTCCCTGTGACGTTCGTTGGTTTGAAATACATTGTTTATTATAGATTAAAAAAAATATTTGAATACAGTGTGGCGATATAATTACCTAAATAAAGCATTTTTAGGATTCTGTAGCCGAATGGCAAAAAACGGAACCTTTATAGATTCGTCATGTATATCTGTCCGTATGTCACAGCCACTTTAATCCGAAACTACTAGGACTACACAGTTGAAACTTAGGTAAGGTAGGTAGATGTATTCTGTGAACTGTTGTACGACTTTTAAAAAAAAAAAAAAAAAAAAAACAAAAAAAAGATTAAAGGGGGGCTCCCCATACATGGAACTGAAACTAAAAAAAACATTTTTTTTTTCAAAGTCAATCGTTTGAAAGATAAAAAAAAGAAAGTGGTAATATGTGAGTCCCCCCTCTAATTTCTAAAGTAACAGAAGGAAAATTCTGAAAAAAATGTAGGATTGTAGAACGTAAAAAAAACTTTCAACGAAAATTGGTTTGAATAAGATTTGATGTTTTTTTTTTTTGAGATATGGGACTTCATTAAACTGCAGCAGTAATTTAGTTTTTCATTAACATACTATGAATAACAAATTTAGTTTTGCTGTTGAATGTTATACAACACAATGAGCCTTCAAAATATTTTTTTAATATTGTTTGGTACTACGAAACCCTGTATGCGTGTGAGTACGACTCGCACTTGGCCGGTTTTTCTAAGAAATTTCAAAACGCTCAGTTGACACTTCCCGTGACCCAAGGGCTGGATTTTACCTTGGCCAAAGGCTTAGCGTTGTCATACAACGTGGCAACGCCGCCAGTCTCTTGCGGACAGTACTAGTTGACAGCGTTGAGGAGGAGCTTTTTATTTTTAGGATGCGCATCAGCAGAAATGGGTTTGATGGCTTCCTTCTACCCTGGGGAGACTGTTTAAAGGTCTTACGAAATACGTTAAGATGAGGTTCACAATAGTTCTGTGCAGACAGCAGTAAAGATATGTGCAGCGTACGTATCTTAGACTGCGACCTGCACTCGTTGACCTTCCAGCTGCCTTTCCTGACGATGATGTGTCCACAATAAAGTGGTACACTAAACTAATAGCTTCTTCTTGAAGAAAATTTAATATCTTTAATTTATTAAAAAACCCTTGGAGTAAAACAAACAGCCACAGTTTTTTTTTATAATACTCCGTAAATGGCAAAAACTTGTGTTGTGGTCACTAATATATATATATTTTTATTGTAAACAGATTAATAGTTGTCTCAAAGCACAGAAAATGGATGTTTGTTTTTACAAGAATTACACATATAAATCACCAACACATTGCAAAAAACGGCATTGCCGTTGATTTTATTTGTTTACACTTTTTGATCTGGCAGCGAAGCTATAATCAGGTAGTTTACGACCAAGTATAAAAAACTAAACTGTACCTCTACGAAGTCTCTATCAAAATTACCGTATTTTACTACTAGTAAATATGCAATCATTACTCACCTGACCATACCTAGTGACGCACGGGAAAATTCCTCTAAATCTGAACATATTATTAAAAGTCGCTTTAGCTGTCCGTTTGTTCGACCTCCTTGTTCTTCTGAACTCCTTGACGGATTTCGATGCGGTCTTCAACCTTATTTATATAATTAAAACTGAAAGGTTTATGTATCATTTTCATCATTCATTCTGTCATTTTTGTCTGCCCTTATATAAATTCATTTGTGGTCGGCGCAGCATGTCTTCTTCTTCCATACTTCTCTATTACTCGTCATCTCAGCAGTCACCTCATTTCTAGCCATATCATCCTTCGCACAGTCCATCCATCGTTTCTTTGGTCTTCCTCTACTCTCATCTTCCTGCTCTTGTCCCATGTTACGTGGGGTCGGCGCAACACGTTTTTTTCTTCCATTCTCCTCTGTCAACCGTCACGCTATCATTTACTCCTTTTTCTTTCATATCATTCCTCACACAATCCATCCATCGTTTCCTTGGTGTTCCTCTGCCTCTCCATCCATCAATATTTATATTGATCACTCTTTTATTCACATTTGTTCATTTTTATATAGATTACTTATATAATTATCAGAAGAAAATTTTAGTTCTGTCAAGTGACTATTTTTTTTATAATACAAAGAGGTAACTTTAATCAGTTTGGATGTTGGAGGTAATCTCAGATACTGCTCGACCGATAAAAAAATCTGCCACTGATAGAATGCGTTCATGTATACACAATACACGAACGCATTCTATTAGTGACAGTTTTTTTTTAATGTTTCTTCGATGTAGACGAAGCCAGAGGCAGAAACTAGTATGATAATAAACACATTTTAATCTAGTTTTTTATACAAATCCAATCATATATATTGTACCAAATTATTCTTTATTACCGAACTTATATTTTATGATTCTGCAAACAAATTATGACTCTGATTTATTGTAGTTTTAAAATTAAATGTTTAGATAAACACAGTTAGTTTATTGTTGATTCAGCTGTACCCTCCTCCTAACTAACACGAACAATCGCACGAATTCACGATCATTATTCTTCTGTGCTTATCCTAATTTATTTGTGGTCGGCGCTGCATGTCTTCTTCTTTTATACTTCTCTATTACTTGTCATCTCATTATTCACCTCCTTCCTAGCCATATCGTCCTTCACACAGTCCATCCAACGATTATATGATCTTCCTCTACTCATAGCTCGTTCAAATTCATCACTTTTCTCATTAAAACATTATTACGCCAATAAACGGTCGTCACATTCAAATGTATTAGAATTTTGGAAAGCGCCCTCTGTCGGCGCGACTACTTGTAAACGCGACATTCACGTGTTAGCGCGATAATTGTTTTGATTAGGGTGTTTTACTTGAATATAATTTAGTATGTCATAAACAAAACATTTTTAATTGGTATTAACTGACCTACCAAGTCGACCATTTATGTTTTCATATTGAAAATATTGCCTCATAAGCAAGATTTTATATTTTAATATCTATTTTTGTTTATTTGGCAACGCTGCCAGTCTCTTGGTCACATTACTATCTGACAGCGTTGAGTAGGACTTTTTTGATGTCGTTTTATAGTTTTTTGTTAGTTTATTTAATAGTTTTTAATTAATAATGTATAATATAGTTAGTTTTTGTTGAATAAAAATAAAAGCTTTTTATTTTTTCTTTGATCGTTGTGAATGAGTTGTTCTTTAAAATGTTACACCATATTTAAATTTCCATATTTTTTTGTGAGTTTAGTAAAATAAATGTTAGCCTTTTTTTTAGCTTCAAAGGTTTAGGTGCATGTTGCAAGTTTATTTTTGGCATTACCTGCATGTGTTACCTACAGCCAGAACTAACCTGCTTGACAAGGCACCCCTCACCAGAGCCATCCGTACCATCAACGACCTTCAAACTCAGATCGATGTGTTTACATGTTGTTTATTATTTATATTATGCTACATGCAAAATAATACTTTTTTTTTATGTAAGTAAATTATGATGTGTTTTGTGTTTTAATGGTGTAATAATTTAATAATGTTGTTGTTTTAAGTTAGTTATAAGCTGTTATAAATAATAATAAATGTGCATATATTTTTGGGGGCAGGAGCTGCTACTGCATTTAAAACCAAGCCAAGCCAAGCCAAAGCCAAGCCATGCCAAGACCAAACAAGGCAAGCCTCCAAGCCTTGATTGATTTGTGGAATTAACTCGATACCATTCATCATCGATACCATTCGTCATTTGTAGATCTTTGACAGTCGTTACAGGAAGCCAGTAGCACGAAAGTCTGACAACCAGTGAGTGACACCTTACCAAGGGCTACCGTATTACCCAGTACTAACTGGGTTGTGGGAGTCAGATAGGCAGTCGCTCAATGTAAAATACTGGTATTCAGCTACATCCGGGTAGATTGGAAGCCGACCACAGCATAGTTGGGAAAAGGCTAAGCAGATGATGATGACCTCTACCTTTTCTTTCGATGATGTTATTTTATGTCTAAAATGTACTTCTTTGTAGACCCAAATTCAAAGACAACTTTATTAACTAGAACTTTCCTTCTTCCACAGATTAAACCACACATGTAGCAAGACTCGTCGACCACTACCGACTACTACCAACCACGTACGACCAGGCGCGACCATGACCCGTCTCACCGTGGGCCAGACGGCCCGAAATAGGCTATTCGGCTTAACACCGACGCCTGATCGCCGAGTGCCGCTCAGCATGCTTATATCGCAACAGAAGAAATTGAGCTGTGGTAAGTAGAATTAAATTTTTATCCTGTTTGAGTGTCCCACTGCTGGGCAAAGGCCTCCCCTTTCTCCTTCCAAACCTCTCTGTCCTGTGCGATATCTGGCCATGGTCGTCCCGCAAACGAGATCAGATCGTCACACCACCTTCGCCGCGGTCTACCTCGACGACGATTTCCTCCGACAGGTGTCCAGTGGGTGACAATTGTTGCCCATCTCTCCGGGCGCATTCGTGCTACGTGGCCAGCCCACTCCCACTTCAGCTTGGCTGTTTTTTCTCCAACATCTGCTACTTGAGTAATGGAGTAAATTAAATTAAATTTATTTTATTTATTTAATTTTATTTCCTCGCGAATTGGCCAGAAGAAGCACACCATCTTGAGAAGTGGAAGGAATGGCTGGAGGCCTTTGCTCAGAAGTGGGATAATACGGGCTAACTAAAAAAAAAGGAGAATTTAGTATTTAGAGCTTTTTTTTTCAGATTATAGGTCTTTAACTATGAAATTGCCGTTTTTTTTCTCACATTTTGATCTGTTTGTAACTTTGACTTAAAGTTATATTTTTTCCTAATACCATTTTTATTGCATTAATTGTTAGTTACGTACCTTTTAGAGTTTAAAAACGTCTGTACTAGTAGTTGCATATTACCTCATAGGGTAGTGTGTCAAAACACCTGTCTCAAAGTGCCGTCGGTTTCACTACTTCAAGTAGGTATATTATTGTCATAGACAGTGTTTTGAAAATTTAAGATACGCAGTGCAACGCAGCTTTTTTCACTCTATAGTTTCAATTTGCATCATACATAATCGGTTCAGACGTTTCCAAGAAAAATTTAAAAAAAATATTAATAAAAACGGGTTTTTTAATATATCAATGTATGGAAATATCACTTTTCACGAAAGCGTCCATACAAACCGGTAATTTCATACTTTAACCCCTAATATTTTCGTAAATTGGAGACCCTAGCACAATCTCTTATTGCATTGAATCGTAAACGCTAACTTCGACGTAAGTTTCGCGGTGTAAACATAACATAATTATACGTCGATTTTTTTATCGAAAATACAAATATCCTTTAGCATTTTAGTTAAATTTTATGTAACAAACACTATCAGTAACACTCATAACTCTCAAACATGAATAAATTCTTAAAATTATAAAAATATTATATGTATGACGAAAAATTTCTTTGTGGGAGTGTTCAGAATGATGTACAAACGCCAGCACATCAAGCTATCACAATCTGTCAAATTTCTTTAATAGATTTTCAACTTTATTGCTAAAGCATTAGGTTCAAGGTTGATTGGGAAAATTTGACAGTTTCGGGTAGCTTGATGTGCTGGCGTCTGTACCTATTGAATTCGAGGTAACCGTTTTAGCTTCGGCGTCCCGTCCACCGTGTATAATATATAATATAGGTAGGTCTTCATACAACATTATTTTTAGTATATGCGAAACCTGAATGTAGTTTGTTCAGAATAAGTAACTGAATCGATTCCAATCATTTTTAAACCATGTTATATTTTTTCCCAAAAATACTTAAAAAAGTTAAAAGTTGGATACCGAGCGACTTTAAGTACCTATCGCAATAATTTAGGTAGCTACTGCCAAATTATTATTATCAATGAGCTCAAGACGAAGCTGGAGGCGCGTGCTGCGTGGTGACCGCGTTTTTGTGCGGACAACTAGGTAACAGAACAAGATTATAACTTTGTGATTTTTCATGATACAGTTTTGAAATTTTGTACATAGATTCTTTATATAAAAATACTAGACACGTGTTTCAGGTTTCGCATATACTAAAACTAATGTTGTATAAGATATTAAAAAAAAACCGATACGTCATAATTAAATATTTTAGCAATTTTTTTTATTACCCTGTATAATAATACTACTTCGGAAAATCCTAGGCACATTTTGACTCTAGTATTCTTGAAAAAAAATCGCAGATTCTTGTGCGAAATATACCGTGTAAGTGTGTATTCCTAGGAAATAACAATATTTATGATGGGTTTTCTAACTAAGCCTGCTATGTGACTAATCTACCACATGACATGACTAACCAAAAGTGTAGCAACACTACCTTGCTGTCAAAATCAAGATGGCCGACCTCGCATGCAATTCCGAAAATTATCTACGAGGCTAACTCATTAAAATACACTTTATTAATACATTTTGGAAAGTCAAGCCGTGATGTTCAAGGTCAAGAAAGAGATGGCTGGCATTTCGTAGGTTATTTTTAGCCATTATGTTGTAATTTCAATTTAAATTGTAAAATCTCTGTATAATTATAATGACATCAAGCTTGGTTATCGCGAAGGTGGAAGCAGATTTTTTTTTATACCTTTTTACATAGGTACCAAGAAGACGCGAGGAGCTCGTGGCTAAATAATAACAGCCGCTCGGGTGGATCTTAAGGTTAAGCCGCGCTTGCCTAGGTTGGTCCGTGGATGGGTGACCGCCCTTTATATACCGAGTTTCCTCCGTGCCTCGGAAAGCACGTTAAGCCGTAGGTCCCAGCTGTCATTTGTAAATCTTTGACAGTCGTTACAGGTAGTCAGTGGCCCGAAAGTCTGACAACCAGTCTTACCAAGGGGTATCGTATTATCCAGTACTAACTGGGTTGTGGAGGTCAGATAGGCAGTCGCTCCATGTAAAATACTGGTATTCAGCTACATCTGGTTAGACTGGAAGCCGACCCCGACATAGTTGGGAAAAGGCTATGCAGGTGATGACATAGGTACTAATAAGATTAATATCATATATCAATTAATGTTACCTCCAATATCCTGAAACACAGGATTACCTAGTTCAGGCACAAATCATGGGTGAACTTGACTTAGATTTAAGAAAAACTGTAAACGTTGTACCTTATATTTTTGAATTAATTTTATTTATTTAAGAGTTGTAACTAGACCACTTAACGCCACATTTTGGTAGTTGTTTATAACATAGACATACATACATAAACTCACGATTTTTACTCGTTGGAGTATCGTAGCATAAGCATAATCAGATTAATAAGTTCCCACCGCTGGGACGCAGGCCTCCTCTCTAGAGAGGGAACGGACTATAATCCATCACGCGGGCCCAGTGCGGTTTGGTAGACGTCACATGCCTTCGTATTTTTAGGTCTAGGACATACCGGTTTCCTCACGATGTATTCCTTCACCGTTTTGAGAGCAGTGGTGATGAAATAAATTACACAAAGTAATGCGCCTGCCTGGGTACTTAGGTACTGATCGTAAGTCGGAGCCGCCGCCACTGCGTCACCACTGCTCTCAGGAGTATCTTAATCCATTTGATTCTTCGTAAGCACGTCAATTGCGAATACCATCATTCATCTGCATCCGATTAGACCTGAAGCTGACGACAACATAAATGGAAAAAGGCTAGAAAGATGACGTAGAACTCCCTACCAAACTGAATTCTGAAAACAGAGGGTGTTTTCCTCAAAGCGCAACTATTTTTAAGAGCAATCGACTAAGCGCAACTAATTTTTTCCTCGAAGCGCAACCATGATGAAGAATAGAGAGGGGTGTGATGGATTCATAATTTTTTTTTCAATCATGGTTGCGCTTTGAGGAATACCCCCTCAACTAATCTCTCAACCTCTCCTAATCGGGATCATCATCTGCCTATCCTTTTCCCAACTATGTTAGGGTCGGCTTCCAGTCTAGCTGGATGCAGCTGAATACCAGTATTTTACATGGAGCGACTGCCTATCTGACCTCCACAACACAGTTAGTACTAGGTAGCTGATATGATACCGCTTGGTAAGACTGGTTAGCCTAAAACTGAAGAAAACCGGTATGTCCTAGAACCAAAAATTCGAAGATATGTGACTATGTAACATCTACCAAACCGCACTGGGCCCGGATAGGCTGATTATGTTAACCTCGTAAAATGAAATATGAATCGTACGATTTGTGCAATTTTTCCTTACAACACACTAGCATCCGATTTTCGTAACATTAACCAATGGTGCAAGTTACAAGCTGATTAATATTCGGTCGAAATATTTTATTGATGTCAGAAGTTCATTGACTTTCTTTTTATTGAGAAAAAATTAAGATTTTATCATAGACTGTGGTCTATGTGTTGTGGATGTATTTAAAACTGGTTGGAATAAATTTTGACGCGATTATTCTCTGCATTTTACAGCTAACTTCACCGAATAACCCTCCTTGAAAACGAAAAACAAACGAATTTCAGCGAATCGTGTATTTCCTTATATATGGTGACTGGTAACTAGTGACCGATACTTAAACACGTGATTATACTCATGATAACAAACAACTTTCCCAAAGAAACATTTTTTAAACCTACTCGTTCACTTATCCCAATAACACAGCCGTATGAAATTTGCGCTCGCGTGCCTGTGACCTTCTCAGCTGTTAGCCACGTGACACCGTTCTGTCTCATTACTATCGTACCTTGCAACAGTGGGTAGGCAGAGCACAGTGGGAGACAGAACGCCGTCACGTGGCTAACAGCTGATTGCGTTATTGAGATAAAAGTCAACGAGTAGGTAATTACCAGTCACCCTATATGATACTAGAATAGATCATTATTAAAAATACAAAATAGTTAAATTCCTTTTATAAGTACCTACATCATCTTAAACAAGGCTCCAATCGCATTCACATGAATATTCTAGAAAACACATTAATATACATGCCTAATTTCTGTATATCCTAAACTTAAAAGGGCTCATTTTACTCAATCATTATGAACTACTTTTACAATTAGACGAAGCCTGAAATATTAGGTATCAATCAAAGAAATCGGCTGCTCCAAGTTCCACGTTCCTTTGAAATCCCGCTCTTCACTCATAACATGGAAAGCCACTAATCACCGAACACGCAAAACCGTAATGCATGCTAGCAGCTACTTGCCAGTCGGTTTCGTTCTGTAATAGCTCGAATTAACATCAACTCGCGGTTAAAACCCGCAAAATACGATAATTATTATGAATTTCTACGCTGTAGGTAAACTGAGAAAAACACGTCATAAATTGTCGTACTGGCTTCTTGCATTAATATCTTCCAGTACTATCTTCCAGTACTCTCTTCCAGTTCTCTCTTCCAGTACTCTCTTCCAGTACTTTCTTCCAGTAATATCTTCCAGTACTATTTTCCAATACTATCATCCAGTCCTATCTTCCATTGCTGTCTGCCAGTGTTGTATGCCTGTGTTGTATGCCAGTGTTGTATGCCAGTGTTGTATGCCAGTGTTGTATGCCAGTGTTGTATGCCAGTGTTGTATGCCAGTGTTGTATGCCAGTGTTGTATGCCAGTGTTGTATGCCAGTGTTGTATGCCAGTGTTGTATGCCAGTGCTGTCTGCCAGTGTTGTATGGCAGTGCTGTCTGCCAGTGTTGTATGGCAGTGCTGTCTGCCAGTGTTGTATGGCAGTGCTGTCTGCCAGTGTTGTATGGCAGTGCTGTCTGCCAGTGTTGTATGGCAGTGCTGTCTGCCAGTGTTGTATGGCAGTGCTGTGTGCCAGTACTGACATTTGGTGTGAAAGTGCTAAAAGAAAACATTTTAGCACTTTCTCTCTGGTCTTCTCGTACCTACTGGCTTCCCAAACTACGTTCCAGTGCTGTCTTCCAGCACTGTTTCTTCACCATAAGACAATGTTGGTGTATTTGCTTACTTAGAAAGTGTAGTGACCTACATTATAGTGACATTGAAAACAAGTTTTATTTTTTCTTCATCAATTTGTAGCTTATTATGGTTTCGAATCATACTTAACAATGCTCACCTACACCATAATTACGGAAAAAGAAACGTGTCTAAATCACTATCTTTTCTTTATCTTTTAACATATCTTTACACTCTCGTAATTGGATAAGCACACAAGATTTATAAATAAATCTATATTTTATTATTTTAGTATGTAGATTAAAAAAAACTCTTAAAACGTGGGCTAGTACTGGAAGCTAGTGCTGGAGGCTGATACTGGAGGCTAGTACGGGAAGTCCCTAAAAGACGGTTCAAAACAACGAGCGTGTTGACTAAACGAAAGATAATAAAAATAATTATACAATTTATGATTTATTTTTAATAATTGTAGGATAATGATTTTGTATTGCATGCAGTTTCCCGGAAACAGCTGATTATAGACATTATTATGACCCAAACTTTTTGAAAATGCAGACAGGGTGCCTAAAGAGTGAGACGATTAAAAAAAAAACAATAATTTGGATACATCCTGTATTTATTTTTCAAAAACAGTAATTTGAATACATCCTGTATTTATTTTTCTAAAACAATACTTATTTAATAATTATGGTTAGTTCAATTCTGTTTTAAACATCAAAACAACTACAAAAAAATCAAAAGCCACTCATTGAATAATTAAAATTAAATATCACTAAAAGAGAATTATTTTTTGTAAAATAAACCAACTAAATAAACAATAGTTAACTTGTTTGTAAGCTACTTAAACCTACCTGTGCACCGCGGTTTCACCTGTTATTTTTCGTTTCGTTTGGCTTACAATATTCTTCAAGAATTGGGCTATCAAGAACAAAAACATTTTTTCAAATCCAACTTGCAGTTCTAGAGATGAGCGAGTTCAAACAAAAAAAACAAACAAACTACAGTTAAATATTTTAATAGGTTTTCTCATCTAATAACACATAACATAACATCTCACCTGTAATCCCCGAAGGGTTAGGCAGAAGTGTACCTAATAGTATACCCACATTTCGCCAGCTATGTTTAAGTCCCATGTAATAGGGGGCGAGACTATTGCCAGCAACCGGGCCCAAATTCAGACTCCGTAACTGCTACTGAGACGTTCCTGATAAAAAAACCCCAATAACAATTTGCCCGACCCGGGAATCGAATCCAGGACCTCATGCTTAACAGACGCGCTTGTGACCACTCGACCAACGAGAATTATTAGAATTTTACAAACACTAAAACACTGCTCGACCTTGAAATTGAACCCAGGTCCCCACGTTCAGCAGTAGTGCTTGCGACCACTGGGCCAACGAGATTATCACCGCTAGACAAAAAATAATGTAAAAATATGTATTGTAAATCCTACAAATATTATAAATTGGAAAGTTTATGAGGATGGATGGAAGTTTGTTACTCTTTCACGCAAAAACTATTGAACGGAATTGAATGAAATTTGGCACACAGATAGTTTATAACCTGGATTAACACATAGGATACTTTTTATCCCGGTAGTACGATCCCATGGGATATAACCGAACTCCACGCGGGCGAAGCTGCGGGCATAAGTTAGTTTTTAAATAATTTGATTTTAATAAATAAATCATTGGATCTAATCTATGATTTGATAGATCATATCATTTTATGTAATAACCGATTAAGGTTGATTGTAATTAACCTTAACACTTAGAGTCAAAGTTAAATTAAAATATTAGTTATAAGGCTGCGTTATACAGAACGAAATTATTTTAACTCATTCTTCATAAATTACGGTTCATACGCAAATAAAACTTTATTTGTATGAAGATAATGTTCACATTTGCTTGGTCACAGTTTATTTTAAAAATTACTTCAATCCTCCAGCCTTTACTACAACTAAAAAGAGTAAAATAAAAAACTGTGTACAAAAAAAAACCGACTTCCAAAAAAACACAAAAAATGTCTCAAATAACTCTAGTTTCGGAAGTTGCTGGTAAAAAAGTCAATGTAACAAAGTCAACGACTTCCAAAAAAAACACTAAAATGTCTAAAATAACTTTACTTTCAGAAGTCGGTGGCAAAAAAAGTCAATGAAACAAACAAAGTCACCGACTTCCGAAATTAAACTTATTTTAGACATTTTTTTTTTGGTAATCGGTTTTTTTTGCAGATAGTTTTTTGGGGTATTCCTCAAAGCGCAACTATTTTTAAGCGCAACCAACTAACCGCAACTAAATTATTAGTCGAAGCGCAAACATTACCATAATTAGGTTGCGCTTCGAAGAATAAATTAGTTGCACTTAAAAATAGTTGCGCTTTTAGAAATACCCCAGTTTTTTTTATAGGACATTAGCTTGAAGAGTAAAGTCAAAGTTCGCCTAATAGATCGCAGCCTAAGTAATTCATCTAAGGACATACAAACTTGCTTGTAAGTAGACCACCTCGGTTTAAACGATTGATTAGAGTTAAAGGTTGCATAGTTATTTCAGATCAAGACCAAAATCATTATACAACATTATTTTTAGTATATGCGAAACCTGAATATAGTTTGT
Organism: Noctua fimbriata; assembly: GCA_905163415.1. Taxonomy (NCBI): domain Eukaryota; kingdom Metazoa; phylum Arthropoda; class Insecta; order Lepidoptera; family Noctuidae; genus Noctua; species Noctua fimbriata. The sequence goes on from LR990951.1 coordinate 1,783,918, forward strand.
TCAGAATAAGTAACTGAATCGATTCCAATAATTTTTAAACCATGTTATATTTTTTCCCAAAAATATTTAAAAAAGTTAAAAGTTGGACACCGAGCGACTTTAAGACCTATCGCAATAATTTATGTACCTACTGCCAAATTATTATTATCAATGAGCTCAAGATGACGCTGGAGGCGCGCGCTGCTTGGTGACCACGTTTTTGAGCGGACAACTAAGTAACAGAACAAGCTTATAACTTTGTGATTTTTCATGATACAGTTTTGAAATTTTGTACATAGATTCTTTACATAAAAATACTAGACACGTGTATCAGGTTTCGTATATACTAAAACTAATGTTGTATAGGAGAACCACTGTCAGGCAGTAGGCCACCAGACACAACACCCATCTGGTCGGAGGATCCTCCCTTTTCTATGGGGGATGAAGAACTTTACACCCTGTTCTTCATACCCTTAAAAAGGGACCTCGGGGAAACCGAAGCACTGTTCTGTATGTTATCGTTCTCTCATAACCAAGTCATTCTAATGACTTTGAAAGATATTTTTCGTTATATAACATAACAAGAAACTCTGAGTTATGTTATGTAAAATAATAAAATTAGTAGAAAACTGTGCAAGTAGTTACAAGGTGAAGGTAGCAGGTCAAGTTAGAAAGTAGTTTTTATATAAAGAGTTCTGTAGCATAAATACATAAATTCACGCCTTTTGCCCGTGGGGGTAGGCAGAAACTACAGAACGCTACCACTACGATCCTCACACACTTCTTTTGCTGCATCTACTCTCAAATATAGGGTGTAAATAGACCGTTAACGAAGCCGAAGGACACGTGTTCTTCCCGTCATTGCCATCATTTCTTTCTACTAGACCATAGCTGAGAACCTTCTAGTTACGGAGATATTGAAGGTCAAACTTCCAACTTTTTCACAAGTTTTTTTTTAAATACATGGTTTTAATGTAAGATTTTTACTTTAAATACCTCCACGACCCCCATACTACTCAATCCATCCATCAGCACAATGCTTTGAGTGCTTTCCATCGAGTCCTACCTTAAAACGTGATATTTCACCCCAAAAAAAGAGGACAATCAAAGCAATAATTTTTGCATAAAGTTACTTAGTTTGATGTACAGAATGCTTGGTTGACGGCTATGTGAAGGGTCTGTTTACACCCTGTATAATATTTTATATTTACCTATTGATTGTACAGGGTGTAACAGAAAGGCTATAGTCATATGAAAGGACATGCTGCAGACCATCAAACTGAACTACTTTCTCCTTGTTTTTTTTTAAATGAAAATATAAGTTTGAAATGTCTTCACCGATGACCTGGTGAAGGCTGCAGGGATCCGCTGGATGCGAGTCGCACGGGACCAGTCAATGTGGCGACACTTGGGGGAGGCCTATGTCCAGCAGTGGACGTCTTTCTGATGATGATGTCTTCATCATCATCAGCCTCTAGACATAGGAATCTTCAATCGCACGCCACTCAACTCGATTCTCAGCAACTCTCATCCAGTTCCTTTAACTGTACTTTAATTTAAATACCTCCATGACCCCAGTTGTGATAAAAATCTAAACACTTAATTAACAAAACATAAAGTACACTGTACAAAATACTGACTTTTGAAATTATACCTTCGATACGATAAGGTACTCAATAGATACAATGCATCCATCAGCATCATGTTTCCTTCTGCGAACCAGTCATGCTAGTGATGGACGTGGCGGGACGTGAGAGAAAGAGCCTCACGTCCCAGCCACCGTGGGAGACGCCCTGGGCGTCGGGGGTCACGTGGTGGCCCCCGGCCACCGTAGGCGCGGGCCTGTGGACGGCCAGTTATGGGCTAGCTCTCCGTCCAGCCGTCTTATGACGACAGGCCGTGTCGACGGCGCGTTCGTGTTCCACGCGTGCCTCACAGGGCTGTCAGCAACCACGTAGGGGTCCGCACGGGCCGATGCCTGCCAGGGCTGCGGGGCTGTTCGAAAGAGATACCGCGGCCCTGGAACACAAAGGGCAAAGAAGGAACATGGATGGGTTTTAGTCAGTACAAGTCTGACACTCCCTTCCGCTCCGCCCAGAGCAGGGGGGGTCATTTGATGATTTCCCATCATAAAAAAAGCATCATACTTGAGTGCGTTAAATTGAGCGCTACCGGAAACACAGATTTGTTACAAAAAAAAAAAAGTAATTTTTGCGCAAGTTTTGATATAGTATTGATACAGAATGCTTGGTTGACGGCTTCGTGTAGCATATCCTATCATATGACTATACCCTTTCTGTTACACCCTGTACAATCAATAGGTAAATATAAAATATTATACAGGGTGTAAACAGACCCTTCACATAGCCGTCAACGAAGCATTCTTTACATCAAACTAAGTAACTTTACGCAAAAATTATTGCTTTGATTGTCCTCTTTTTTTGGGGTGAAAAATCACGTTTTAAGGTAGGACTCGATGGAAAGCACTCAAAGCATTGTGCTGATGGATGGATTGAGTAGTACGGGGGTCGTGGAGGTGTTTAAAAAAAATCTTACATTAAAACCATGTATTTAAAAAAAAACTGTTTAGGTATAGTTTACACCTTGTATATGTCATAATCACACGTACATGCGAAAAGAGAGATCTATAAAACCCAACCTATACACACTATTATGAAAGCCATTAATTTTTTTCATTCATTAATTTCCCAGAGGTATCCTAAATTTGAAATGTGGCCGAACAACAATTTTATGATAATCAATGGCGTCATGATGGTGTTCTAGATATTTTTAAGAACTCAATTAGTTATTTTAATTTTTTAGTTTAGTAATTATAGACAAAAGCTCGTGGCTAAAATAGTAGCCGCATGGTTAACCGACCCTTGCCGAGGCCGGGCCAGGGATGGGTGACCATCCATTACATTCGTTACAAGGAATTTGTACATTACTACGAGTATAATGACAATTGTCGGTTGAAGGCAATATGCTCGACTTATGTCTAGCGCACACCGGGGTCGGCAGGACAGAGCATTTTATCTTTAAGCATAGCATAAAATCAAAATATTTTATTTCATATAGGCTTAGATGTGCACTTATAAAACGTCGAAAAAAAAGTGCACGGTTCGGGTTGGTCGTTTCCTATGGAGAAGAACCGGTATGAAACTCCATGGTTACTCTTTTCCAATCATTTGGTGTTACAATATTATCATGGATACAACATTTGTACTTAAGTATGGGGAGACAGCGTAGGCCCGACAATAAGTCGTTGTTTACTACACAAAAAATGTAGAACAAAATAAAAAGTTAACAAAAGTTAACTTTTTATTATGTTCCTATAATGTTCCCACTGCTGGGACACAGGCCTCCTCTCCGTGTGTGGGAATAGGCTATAATCCACCACGCGGATTGGTAGATGTCACATGTCATCGAAAACTCAGTTCTTAGACGATGTTTTCCTTCACCGGTGATGAAATAAATTACACAAAGTAATGCGCCTGCCTGGGTTCGAACCCATGACTTACTGGTCGTAAGTCGGGGCCGCTACCACTGGGCCACCGCTGCTCCCTTTTACCTTTAGCCAACGTAAATTTGATTCCAATGTTCAAACCCCTATGATGCCTTGGTGTCGATCTAAAACATTGGAATCTGTATCTTGTTACGACTAGCTACGTGTGAATTTAAGTTGGTATTCTGCTCTGCCATCTCCGGTGTGCGCTGGCGTTTACGGTTTAGGCGTACAATGCCTTATTCTCAAAATGGTAACAGATTCGCAAAAGGACTAGTTCTCAAAATAGCATATTCCGATCTGCGGGAACGCTTGTCCTACTTCCGTCCTTCTGATGAACCTTGCAGGTCGCATCTTAGGAACCTCCTTAAATCCCCTCCACAGTCTACCGACTTCTACTCCTATTCCTTCACTGTACACTCCGTGCGGCTGTGGAATTCACTTCCGCCTGACATTAGGGACTGCCAAACTGTTGCAGTTTTCAAAAGAGGAGTGAAAGAACATTATCTTTCCATTTCGTCATAGTAGCATAAGTATTTATTATTAGTTATTTTATTGTATTTACAGTATTGTTATGTTTTGTCTTTGTATTATAAGTATGTTAGTATATTCTTATATTGTTATGTTTAAATAGTTCTGCTTTGTGTTTTATGTATTCCATTTTCTCTTCTTCTTTTACACACTATGTATATATATTTAGTGTGTACATAAACTGTTAAATAAATAAATAAATAATATTCTCTAAAAGCTTAATTCTCTAAATGACCAATTATCAAAATGGCACATTTTCTACAATTGGTTATTGTTTTAAATAAAATATTTCATTTATTGAAATAAATGCTTTGAGTTTGAGTTTGAGTTTATCGGTTACGATAAAGTCATGGGTGTCTTCTTCAGTACCAACCCCAAGAACTGGGAATAAGGCCTGGATAAACAAGAAAGGCTATGTGTGATGCATATTAATGATGCATATGGTTAAATAATGATTTAATATACAACATTAGTTTTAGTATATGCGAAACCTGATACACGTGTCTAGTATTTTTATGTAAAGAATCTATGTACAAAATTTCAAAACTATATCATGAAAAATCACAAAATTATAAGCTTGTTCAATTACCTAGTTGTCCGCACAAAAACGCGGTCACCACGCAGAGCGCGCCTCCAGCGTCGTCTTGAGCTCATTGATAATAATAATTTGGCAGTAGGTATATAAATTAGTGCGATAGATACTCAAAGTCGCTCGGTATCCAACTTGTAAATTTTTATAAATATTTTTGGGAAAAAATATAACATGGTTTAAAAATTATTGGAATCGATTCAGTTACTTATTCTGAACAAACTATATTCAGGTTTCGCATATACTAAAATAATGTTGTATATGTAAAATATTCCTGATGCATTTAGTTATCTCAGTAGAGAATTGGTTCAACCACACATCGAAGTATTTGAACCAGATATCTCTGCCCTTTGAGCGTGATATTATACTATCATTAGCAAAATCACCGATTTACAAAATCAATTCACCTAACAACAAACTATTAAAAGTGATATCGAAGCCACAATAACCAAAGTATTGCTTAACGCAAACCGCATCGGAATCGGGTCAGCCGTTGTAGAGAACAGTTGACATATCCGCCGTTTATAAGTATAATTTACTCGTCAAGAAAAAGAGGTCATAGCGAAGGTAACATAATACTTTAAGAACTTGAATGCCTCCTTAGTCTAGTAGTCGCAAGCACGACTGCTGAGCATGAGGTCCTGGGTTCGATTCCCGGGTCGGGCGAAGTGTTATTGGGTTTTCCATCAGGAATTTCTCAGTAGCAACCACGGAGTATTTGGATTTGTGCCCGGTTGATGGCATTAAGCTCGCCCCTTATTACATGGGACTTGAACATAGCTTGCGAAATGTGGGTGTACTGTTAGTTATACCTCTGCCTAGCCCTTCGGGAATTATAGGCGTGATGTTATGTAGTTATGTACTTGACCCTCTAAGTTCATAAAATCCAATTGAATGACTTTTTCATGAAATAGTCATTATATGGAATTAAATGAACTTAGAGGGTTGTATTGATGATTTTAATGATTGTAATTCTGTAACTACATACGTGTTACTGGCGCGAATCATAGTTTGTTTCACATACAACATTAGTTTTAGTATATGCGAAACCTGAAACACGTATCTAGTATTTTTATGTAAAGAATCTATGTACAAAATTTCAAAACTGTATCATGAAAAATCACAGAGTTATAAGCTTGCTCTGTTACCCGGTTGTCCGCACAAAAACGTGGTTACGACGCGGCGCGTACGCGTGCGCGCCTCCAGCGTCGTCTTAAGCTCATTGATAATAATAATTTGGCAGTAGGTACCTAAATTATTGCGATAGGTACTCAAAGTCGCTCGGTGTCCAACTTTTAACTTTTTCAAATATTTTTGGGAAAAATATAACATGGTTTAAAAATGATTGGAATCGATTCAGTTACTTATTCTGAACAAACTATATTCAGGTTTCGCATATACTAAAAATAATGTTGTATAAACACCACCGTTCCTATATAACCGGGATGATAATTAATAATGTTAGTGACCATGATAGGTAAACCTCTGCCTAGCCCTTCGTGGATTACAGGCGTGGTGTTATGTTATGTACTCTTTTAGTCGTGATTTCTCACCTTTTCTGAATCATTTTATACAAACATTGTTACAAGCGACTAAATCGGGTTTACCAGCCACCAAGGTGATGTTCAAACGATCTAGTGGTTAACTTGCAAGTTAGTCATGTGTTACTTAACATAAATTAACCTCTAGTTTAAGCTAAATACCTTGAAATGTCACTGACGCATGTTTTTATGAAGTTTGCAGATATGGAATTATCTGACATTGGGGTTTTTTGGAATGAAACTATATAATTATCATAACATCATGCAGGCAGGGTTAGTCAAAAGTATTTTTTCTTTTTAGTAGCTGGACTGTCCCACTGCTGGGAAAGGCCTCCCCCAATTCCTTTCATGTGCTCTTTTCCCATGACCCCTCGAACCAGCCTTAGCGGTACGCGTCCAGATCGTCTTGTCACCTCTTTCTGGGCCGGCCTCGGCGGCGCCGTCCGTCTTCCGGCAACCATCGTGTGGAGACTTTTGCCCAACCCAATCCCATTTTAGGCTAACACACTTCTTGCCAACGTCCATAATGCCCGTTTTGGAACGCAGCGTAGTGTTACGAACCCTGTCTTGTCTTTTGACACCCAGAATTCTAAGCTCTATTGCCCTTTGGCAAACTCCAAGGGTCTTGGTGAGTGACCAGGTCTGGGCACCGTAGGTTAGGACGGGCAGAATACACATGCCGATGAGTTTGCGCTTCAGGGAGATCGGAAGATCACCCTTCATTAGCGTCTTCATGGACCAGTAGCTTTTCCAAGCGTTTTCGACTCGGCGATCGATTTCGCTTTCTTGCCTGTCGACAAAAGTATAAAGTGTGTACATAGACCATTAACGAAGCCGAAAGGCATTTGTTCTCCCCGTTATTGCGATCGTTTTTTTTGTTCTACACCATACCTGGGAACCTTCTAGTTACGGAGATATTAGGGGTCAAAGTTCCAACTTTTTCACAAGTTTTTTTTTTACATACATGTTTTTAATGTAAGATTTTACGACCCCCGTACTTTCAATCCATCCATCAGCACAATGCTTTGAGTGCGTTCCATCGAGACCTACCGTAAAACGTGATTTTTCACCCCAAAAAAAAAGTCGTTTTCCATCAATATTTTTTGCGTAAACTTACTTAGTTTGATATACAGAATGCTTTGTTGACGGCTTCGTGAAGGGTCTGTTTACACCCTGAATGGTACACCAAAATTTTGGCAGTTATGTTGAAGTCTCATATAATTGGGAGCGAGCCTACTGCCATACATATTACATGGAATGGTTGAAGTGCCAATGTAGCCCGCGAATTTCATATTTTCTTGCGTTTTTTGCGATTTGCAGCTGAATGTCAGGTTATATGTTGATTAAAATATCATCATTTAATCCCATTGAATGACTCTTTATCCGACTGAGGAGAGTAATATGTTTATCGGTCTGTTTAATTATGTATGTTTGTTTGTTCCTTTGTGGCGGTCTAAAGACCAAACGAGTGTTCCGATTTTCATGATTCTTCATCAATCGATTTGTCTTATTCATGAAATTGACATTCAATGCGATGAAATGAACTTAGAAGGCTGTATTGATGATTTTAATAGTTATAATTCTATAGCAACTAAGTACAGTAATTGCGAGTTACTGGTACAAGTTCACATTCAATTGTTTTGCTAGCTTAAAACGATTCTACTACAGAGCATGCCACGACTCACCGCGACGCGACTTGAGACAAAGGCAACAAGTGACACGCGTGTGTCTCTTGATGTAAATCGCAATCGCATCGTTGGAGGTCGAGAACGAAGCGTAAACAAAGGCCTTTGACCTTCTTTACAAGCTGTTAAAAAAAAAACATGTTTTGTAAACATAATCTTATATTTGTTCCTCTACAAATCTCAACGACACGTTTTACATCAATCATATTTAAACATAGCGTTAGCAATAAATCATATTTGTGATGAAGACAACGATGTTTGACAACAAATTAATTAGCTTCCTACTTTAATAGGGAACTAAACAAGAATTTGCATATATTTTGAGGAAGGGCGTAGTTTTTATTACCTTATAAGGGAAACCTTGACATATATTTGATGGAAGTATTTAATCTAGAACCAAGGTTACCGACGTGGCCTGAAAAATAGAAAAACTTAAATGGCAGTGGGCAGGGCACATTGCTCGCAGAACGGATGGCCGATGGGGCCGAAAAATTCTGGAGTGGCGACCGCGAACCGGAAGACGTTGCGTTGGAAGACCTCCCACTAGGTGGACCGATGACCTGGTGAAGGTTGTAGGAATCCGCTGGATGCGAGTCGCACGGGACCGGTCAATGTGGCGACACTTGGGGGAGGCCTATGTCCAGCAGTGGACGTCTTTCGGCTGAAATGATGCTGAATCTACACATCCATACAAATAAATAAAATTGAAGTGTCTGTTTGTAATTTCAAAATAACAGCTTTTTACTGAATGCATATGAAAATTACACACGGTAGTTAAAACAAAAAAAAATCTTTTTTTTTTGTCTGTCTTTTTGCTCCGGCTTATCTCCGAAACTGCTGGACCGATTTTGACAAGACTTTTACTGTTAGATAGCTGATGTTATAAGAAGTAACTTAAGCTACTTTTATTTTAGAAAAACCCTTGAAATTGTTAACAAAATCCGATTCAAATAGGGAAGCCATATTTCTATAATCATTGATCAAGGTCGGCGGGGCACATCTAGTAAACTAATAATATTTGTACATAGGTACTTAACCTCCATATTTTAAGATTTTTTGCTATCTGTATGTGTATCACTGAAGAGCAAAGCCTTCTTTTCATGCAAAGGAGGATCGTGCATTGATCATCATCTGCCTAGCCTTTTCCCAACTATGTTAGGGTCGGCTTCCAGTCTAACCGGATGCTGCTGAATACCAGTATTTTACATGGAGCGACTACGTATCTGATTTCCACAACCCAGTTAGTACTGGGTAATACGTTACCCCTTGGTAAGACTACTTGTCAGACTTTTTGGACCATTGACTACCTGTAACGACTGTCAAAGATCTACAAATGACAGCCGGGACCAACGGCTTAACGTGCTTTCCGAGGCACGGAGGAAACTTGGTATGTATTGGCTGGTCGATCTTTAGTTGACGCACGGCTTAACCTAAAGATTGATCCGAGCGGCTGTTATTATTTAGCCACGAGCTATCACCACCACTATATTGCTCCCTTTTCAACACGCATTTATTGGTTACACCTGTAACTATGTAAAAAAATCTTACAAGTTAAATTAGACCCACTTCCTAGTTTCCAATTGAGCTGAAATTTTGTATACATGTTTAGTTTGGATGACAATGCGTGGTAACTAAGTGACGTCATTCTAAATCCAATATGGCGGACTCCCAAAGATGGCGGACTAGTTATTTTTTATGCATTCCCATGATATGGGTATCAAATGAAAGGGTTTGCTGAGAAAAATTCAAGAATACAAAATAACGTCACTAAGCGTGTTTTTTAGTATTTTAAACTATAATATTTTATTCAGACTATTTATCGTGCCTCGAAAAGCACGTTATGCCATTGATCTCGCTGTCATTCGTAGATCTTTGACAGTAGTCTCGAGTATTTAGTCAGTAGCCTGAAAATCTGGCAAGCAGTCTTACCGAGGAGTGTCATGTCAACACAGAAACTGTGCCGTGGAGGTCCAGTAGAACAGGCAGGTCCGAGTTTCCTCCGTGCCTCGGAAATCACGTTAAGTCGTTGTTCCCGGCTGTCATTTGTAAATCTTTGACAGTCGTTACAGGTAGTCAGTGGCCCGAAAGTCTGACAACCAGTCTCACCAAGGAGTATCGTATACCCCAGTACTAACAAGGTTATAGAGGTCAGATAGACAGTCGCTCCAGTTAGAATGGAAGTCGACCACAACATAGATGGGAAATGGCGAGACAGAAGATGATTACCTTGGGGGAAACACAGCCGCAATAATTATTATGTAAGTCCAATGTCATAAGACACACATTTACCTAATCAAAAAGCCTATACCGACAAATCTTAAGGCCACCTCACATCCTTTCGCGTCTAAACGCGCGACAACGCACGCCCACGAAACTTGATAAGGACGGAACACAGTTTGAAGATAAATATCAAGTTCATTGGCAACGCTATCAAGGCAGGACGCTCGTTTTTATTTCATTGTAATTTCTAATCGGTATCCCGTCTGATAAGGCATTAAATTGATTTCGAAAGCGGGGGACTTCTGATTGTGTTGTCTATTTTTTTTAACCGACTGCAAAGGGCGAGGTTCGCATGTTGTTTGTTTTTTTTTTAAATGGAATCATGGGTGTATTTCACCGAAGGGTTGGTAGAGGTGTACCTATTATAGATCCAAATTCACCATCATGTATCCAAACTTTTTTTTCTCGATGTGGTCATCCTCAATGGATGTCCTCCATCCTGGGGAGACCGGAGGGGTTCCGGTATTCCCTCGCACACTTGCGTCGGGGGGCAGCGGTATCTAATGCGACTTCTGCTTTCCCAAGTATTTTGCTGTCGGCTTTTAGTCCCACTGGATGCAACTGAATGCCAGTATTATACATGGAGCGACTGCCTATCTGACCTCCACAATCCAGTTAGTACTGGGTAGTACGATACCCCTTGATAAGACTGGTTGTCAGATTTTCGACCCTTTCACCAGTTATGTTTAAATCTCATCATGTGGGTGTACTATTAGGACACCTCTGCCTAACCCTTTGGCGATTACAGACGTGGTGTTATGTTTTATCATCAATAAAGTCATTTTTCTGGCATCAACCGTGCGTAAATCGAGACTCTCGTGGTACTGAGAAATTCCTGATTGAAAAACTCAATAAAATTTTTAGGACCCAAAAATCGAACATCAGACCGCACGCTCTACTTTCACACTCATAAGCACTAGCCCAAAGAGTCACGCCTAGTATACAAGGAATCGGACTCTTCACGAAGCCATCAACCAAGCATTTTGTACATCAAACTAAGTAACTCTACGCTAAAATTATTGCTGGGAAACGACTTTTTTTTTGGGAGTGAAAAATCACGTTTTACGTCGGGTCGATGTAACGCACACAAAACATTGTGCTGATGGATATATTGTTTAAGTACAATGGCCGTGGAGGTATTTAAAGTAAAGTTAAACACATGTATTTAAAAAAAAAACTTGTGACAAAGTTGGAACTTTGACCCCCAATATCTCCGTAACTAGAAGGTTCCCAGGTATGGTCTAGAACAAAAAAATGATCGCAATGACGGGGAGAACAAGTGCCTTTCGGCTTCGTTAAGGGTACTTTTACACCCATTGTATAAATAAAGTCAATTTAGAACGGTCTTCCATGTTTAGTTAGATATTGCACATAATGTATTGAGTTCTTTACATGTATTTATGTACATAAATATACATAATTGTGGTATAGAGGTTAGGTCTCACTGCAAGCGGGAAAACGGTTTAACAGTTTTAATGTTGATTAGTGGTGGAATTTGACGTATGACAACCAACTAATTTAGCGTTAAATTCATATCAGAATTGTCATCGTTCGATAGTTGTTTAAATCTATACTAACATTTTAAAGAAGTCAAATTTGTTTGTAAGTTTGTATGTAGGGGTAATCTCCGGAACTAATGATCCAATTCTAAAAATTCTTGCACTGGCAGAAAGCTACATTACTCGTGGTTGCTATAGGCTATAAATTATATTGATATCATGTTTATTAGCCGAGCTATCACAATTTTTGTGAACGAAGTCGCGGGCGATGTGATAGACGACAATAAACACGGTTAATTGAAGTGACTTGTCAATTTCAATACTCAATACTCAATACTCAATACTCAATACTTTATTGCATTCCACATGTAGTACTTAGGTGGTAAAACTTAAAATTAGATCACATGGACCCTGTCGGGCACAGCAAAATAAGTGAGTTAGGAGAGAGGAAGCACTTGTAAATTATAATTATTACACAGTAGGTAGGTAATTTCTAAGATAAACTAATAGTAGGTATAAATTATAATATAGAATATAAATAGGTATCTATTGGGAGATCTTGTAATAATTAATAAATAAAATATAATATTTAATTTTGACTACTAAAATTATGACTTTATATGTATATCACTTAAATATTCATTTAATGAGTAGTAGCTTTTCTTTAACAAAAATTCTCTTAGTTTTTTTAGAAATGTGTGAGTTTTTTCTTCGTTTTTTATTGATCCGGGTAGTTTATTATATACTTTAATGGACATTACATAAGGACTTTTTGAGTGCATTCTTAGTCGAGAACTTGGTATGTTTAGTCTAGATCGGTGTCTGAGTAGATAGCGCGACTGGATGTCTTCACGTTTTGTGTAGAATTCGTGATGTTTTCGCACAAATTTGCATGTTTCTAAGATATATATACACGGAAGGGTTAAAATATTGTGTTTTTGAAAGAAAGGTTTACAACTATCGGTTTGCTCAATATTTACCAGGATTCTGACCAATTTCTTTTGCAGCGTGAACAGTATTTGTGCATCTGTACTGTTTCCCCAAAGAGTGACACCATAGCTAAGCCATGCATAGGCATAAGCATAGTAGGTGGTGAGGGCTGTCTGAAAATTGGTGGTCTTTTTTATTTCACGGAGGGCGTATGAGAATTTAGAAATCTTTGAGTGAGTTTTCTGTATGTGTGATTTCCAGTTTACGTGTGTGTCTATAACTAATCCGAGTAATGTAAATTCGTTAACAGTTTCTAATTTTGAGCCATTGAACGTAAAATCTAAAGTTAAAGGAGTTTTTTGGTAAGGGTGAAAAGTTATTAATTTTGTTTTGGAGTAGTTTATCTCGAGGTTATGCTCGTTCATCCAATTGCAAGTTTTTGTAAGAATGGAATTAAGGATTTTTTCTATATTTACATTGTCTTGGCATGAGACTAATATTTCACTATCAATTAATTTCCTGGGCGGTACATCATCATATTCCTGCCCCCGTAGCATGACCACTGTAGACAAGGATTTCTTTGACGGAAGAATCGACAAAATGACAGATAGTGCAAAGAAATCTGTAAGTCGACACAATCTGTCATTTTGTCGATTCTTCCGTCAAAGAAATCCTTGTTTACGGTGGTCATGCTACGGGGGCTGGTCATATTTTGACTCTCCTGGCCCCACACCAAATCGCTCACAGTCACACAACACCTAGAAACAAGTTCTCTGTTTTAAGAGACCATTACTTTACACAAATGTATTTATCTACAATGCATTGACATATATTTTATTTATGTTATAAGCAACATATATTTAAATGCAACTTGTCGTTCACTACGATAAATTATTACGTCCATATATTTGACTAATTGGTCTAAGACTTCTTTTGAAACGGTATATTATGATGTTAAAAATAAAAATTCAACATTATTTGTAGTATATACGAAACCTGAATATAGTTTGTTCAGAATAAGTAACTGAATCGATTCCAATCATTTTTAAACCATGTCATATTTTTTTCCAAAAATATTTAAAAAAGTTAAAAGTTGGACATCGAGCGACTTTAAGTACCTATCGCAATAATTTAGGTACCTACTGCCAAATTATTATTATCAATAAGCTCAAGACGACGCTGGAGGAGCACGCTGCGTGGTGACCACGATTTTGTGCGGACAACTAGATAACAGAACAAGCTTATAACTTTGTGATTTTTCATGATACAGTTTTGAAATTTTGTACATAGATTCTTTACATAAAAATACTAGACACGTGTTTCAGGTTTCGCATATACTAAAACTAATGTTGTATATTCGCATATACATACAACTTCATTACAGGAAGTTAGTGATATAAGATTTTAAACTATCATGGTCACTAACATTATTACTACAGGAAACGGGATATTTACCATGTTTACTGTTTTTGTTGAGTTCCCGATATTTGATTGTGTGTTTTGTTGTGTGTTGTGTGTTTTTTTGTTGTGTTTGTTTGTGTGTGTGTGTTTTGTTGTGTGTTTGTTTTGTTGTATTTGTTTGTTGTTTTTTTTGTTGTTTGTTTTTTTTTGATTTTTTTTTTATTTGGTAAATATCCCGTTTCCTGTAGTAATAAGGAAGTTAGTGGCCTGAAATTCTGACAATCAGTCTTACCAGGGGGTATCGTATCACCCAGTACTAGCTGGGTTGTGGAGGTCATATAGGCAGTCGCTCCATGTAAAATACTGGTATTCAGCTGCTTCCGGTTAGACTGGAAGCCGACTCCAACATAGTTGGGAAAAGGCTAGACAGATGATGATAAATACAACTTCAAGGAGCTCGTGGCTTAATAATAACAGCCGCTCGGGTCGATCTTCAGGTTAAGCCACCCATTACATTCCGAGCTTCCTCCGTGCCTCGGAAAGCACGTCAAGCCGTTGGTCAAGGCTGACATTTGTAGATCTTTGACAGTCGTTACATGCAGTCAGTTGCCTGAAAGTCTTACCAAAGGACATCGTATTACCTGAATGCCTTTTCAAAACTATGTTGAAGTCGGTTTCCATTCTAACTGGGTGTAGTTGAATACTACTATTTTACATGGAGCGACTGCCTATCTGACCTCCACAATCCAATTAGTACTTGTATATGCCCGAAAGTTTGACCACCAGTCTTACCAAGGAGTCGCTCCTTGTAAAATTCAATACAGTTTTGACTTTTTGCTCATCGTTTTCGCTCATCATCATCTACCTGCCTTTTCCCAATTATGTTGGGGTCGGTTTCCAGGCATTATACGATACCCCTCAGTAAGACTGGTTGTCACACTTTCAGGCCACTGACTACCTGTAACGACCGTCAAAGATCTACAAATGACAGCTGAGACCAACGAATCAATCTGCTTTCCGAGCCCCCCCCCCTCTTCCTTAATGGAATGGATGGTTACCCATCCACGGACAGACCTCGTCAAGCGTTGCTTGACCTAGCTCGACCATCCCGTGAGAACGTTAAAATAGTATCCTTAATTTAAAAAAAAGCGTATAAAAATAGTATCCTTAATTTAAATAATTACAGAAACGCTAAAAGGATTTTAGCGTTTCTGTAATTATTTCATTGAAATCATAGGTCGTCTTGGAAAAATACCAAACAAAAATAAACATACATTAAAATCTTGCGGTTTCGGTCAGTATCAGAGCATAAATTATTAAGTATAATAATATGAATAAATTAAAACGTGAGATATAATTAGCACGTGAGAGATGATTCTTCGTAGCGTCTAAGGTCGTCAACGTGTAGGAAAACCCCTTGGTATTGTAAAGTATGTCGGAACCGGTCATAAAATGAATCGCAAGTGCGCCGGTGGTGACATCACGCGACCTACTTACAAGTCTACCGACACCACAGCGTGCTTCTGCAGAGCCCTGATGTTCAGATCGAGTCAAGGGCGACAGTCAATGTCGGAGTGGTCTCTATCTTCTGTCACGCTTCTATGTACCGTGCTTCCCTCATCCAACTGGTTCACGTGACTTTGACGAAATCAACTTTGCGAATGTTTTTTTGTTCTAGAGCATACCTGGGAACCTTCTAGTTATGGAGATTTTGGGTTTCAAGTCGCAACTTTTTCACAAGCTTTTTTTTAAAATACATGTTTTTAATGTAAGATTTTTACTTTAAACACCTCCACGACCCCGTACTATTCAATCCATCCATCAGCTCAGTGTTTTGAATGCGTTACATTGAGTCCTATCATAAAACGTGATTTTTCACCCCAAAAAAAAGTCGTTAATTATAATTATTTATATTATATAATAAGCAATAATTTTTGCGTAAAGTTACTTAGATTGATGTACATAATACTTGGTTGACGGCTTCGTGAACGGTCTGTTTATATCCTGTATAGTCTTAAGTCGCGGATAATTTAGCGCGTTTCAGAAAGTGGTGTTAGTTCTTTATTTGTGTCATAGATAGCGCTGAAATTACCATAGGTATTTTTCATGCTAGACAGTTCAAAAGTTGCAGCAGAATTTAGAGCCAGTCCAACGACTTTTATTCTATTTTAGTCTTATTTCTTAAGTATAATAAATTGCTAGTATTTAAATCTAGTTTCCAAACACGTGTTGAAACCGAAAAACCCAATCACCTCATAGGTGAAACAATATTTCTTGTCCATACTAATAATATCATCTATACTTCTATACTAATAATATAAAAATTTGTATATTTGTACCGAATAAACTCAAAAACTACTGGACCGATTTCAAAAATTTTTTCACCATTATAATGCTACATTATTCCTGAGTAACATAGACCCATGCAAAGCCGGGGTGGGCCGCTAGTTTTATTATAAAGAGGTTTTGTTTATAAGTTTACATGTAGGGGGTAATCTTCGAAACTGCTGATCCGATTCAGAAAATTCGTTCATTAATGGTGTCTCAAGACGAAAGTCTATGACCAGTGTGTGTATGTGTGTGTCCAGTGATTACATACGG
Organism: Noctua fimbriata; assembly: GCA_905163415.1. Classification (NCBI taxonomy): domain Eukaryota; kingdom Metazoa; phylum Arthropoda; class Insecta; order Lepidoptera; family Noctuidae; genus Noctua; species Noctua fimbriata. The sequence continues at coordinate 1,800,459 of LR990951.1, forward strand.
GACCGAAACGTGGTCGCTCACAATAGGCCTCATCAAAAGGCTTAAATTCACCCAAAGGGCAATGGGGAGGATTATGCTCGGAGTTTCCTTGCGTGATCAAATCAGAAATGAGGACATCCGTAAGAGAACCAAGGTTACCGACGTAGCCCGAAGAATTGCCAAACTTAAGTGGCAGTGGGCAGGGCACACTGCTCGCAGAACGGATGGTCGATGGGGTCGAAAAGTTTTGGAGTGGCCACCGCGAACCGGAAGACGTTGCGTTGGAAGGCCTTCCACTAGGTGGACCGGTGCCCTGGTGAAGGTTGCAGGGATCCGCTGGATGCGAGTCGCATGGGACCGGTCAAAGTGGCGACACTTGGGGGAGGCCTTTGTCCAGCAGTGGATGTCTTTCGGCAGAAATGATGATGATGAATGGTGGAGCTACATTATCCCCGGGTATTATTATAGGCTTACTTATACTTACGTTTGCTTAGGATAAATTTCGAAAAAAACGCGAGCGAAGCCAGGCGCAAAAGTTAGTTTCTCCTTAATTATTTGATAACACAATACCTTTTATTTTTTTCCGTGAACCTGTTTCATTCAAAAACATATTTTAATGAACAAAACATCTGTTTTTAAAAGCACAGACGAGTTTCATAAGTTATAAATTTTATAACACTACATTCTATCATGGAAGTAATATATTACATTTATAGCAGTCAAACTAGACGTATAATAAGTGCCGAAAAAAAAGATATTTACAGACGCCAGCACATTGACAAATAATGACGCAGAAAAATTGGCAAATCGAAAAATCGTTTGAAAGTCGCGCAAGTTACGACTGTGTTGGTATGGGCATGTGATGAGGAGGGACGAATCGCAAGTGACTAAAAGAGTGATGAATATAAATGTTGATGGCTGGAGAGGGAGAGGAAGACCAAGGAAACGATGGACGGATTGTGTGAGGGATGATTTGAAAGAAAAAGGAGTAAACGATAGCGTGGCGGTTGACAGAGGAGAATGGAAGAACACAAACGTGTTGCGCCGACCCCAAGTAACATGGGACAAGGGTAGGGAGATGATATCGTAGAAGAAACGGATTTTTTGAGAAAATCGCCGTTTTTTTAGAACGATTGAAAATCTGAATGCTAATTGCATATCTGGAAGATAATTAAGCTAAGCAACTCTACGCAAAAAATATTGCTGAAAAACGACTTTTTTTTTGGGGTGAGAAATCACTTTTTACGGTAGGACTCTTGGTAATCAGTCAAAATGATGTACTGATGGATGCTTTTAGTAGTACGCAGGTCGTGGAAGTACTTAAAGTAAAGTTGTATCTTTAAAAACTTGTATTTAAAAAAAAACTTGTAAAAAATTTGGAACTTAGACCCCCAAAATCTCCATAACTAAAAGGTTTCCAGGTATGGTCTAGAACAAAAAAAATATCCAAAACCGTGGAAAACAAGTGCCTTTCGGCTTCGTTAAGGGTATTTTACACCCTTTATACATCTAATTACACGTATGCGTATTTTTTCGTGGAACACAAAATACGTGAAGTTATGTCAAATACCGAACGACAGTGAAATGACAAACTGTTTAATAATTTCGAATCATTCAAAAAGGGAATAGGAAGTGTTAAAACAAAAGATGTAAATTCAATTGTTTTTGTTTAGTCATTTGCTGGCTAATAGCCAGACAGTTAGTCAAATGGACAGACACAATGACTGAGAGTTCCTTGTGTGGTTAGACTGGGATGACTGTGGAGTTGACCCCATAATCAATATCTAAAGTTATTTAGATGGACCTCAAACCGCTCGTCTTTCGCCACCTCCTAGTGTTTTAGCTGAGAAAAGAAGTGGCAGAACAAATACACCAGCAAGACATCTGTCTGTTAGGTTAGAAGGACTTGAATACAGGGTGTAAACAGACCCTTCACGAAGCCGTCAACCAAGCATTCTCTTCATCAAACTAAGTAACTTTACGCAAAAAATATTGCTGGGAAACGACTTTTTTTTTGGGGTGAACGTCTTATGGTAGGACTCGCTGGAACGCAGTCATGACATTGTGCTGATGGATGCATTGAATATAACGGGGATCGTAGAGGCATTTAAAATAAAGTCATAACATTAAAAAACTGTATTTAAACAAAACTTGTGAAAAAGTTGGAACTTTGACCCCCAATATCTCCGTAACTAGAAGGTTCTCAGGTATGGTCTAGAACAAAAAAATGATCGCTAAGACGGTGAGGACAAGAGCCTTTCGGCTTCGTTAAGGTTAACCTTACCAAAGATATCATAAAATGAAATCATTCAAATAATTTGCCACATTTCAGCTATATTATTTATTTACCAGTAAACACATTGAAAACATGAATATATAGTTAGTCTCGGATGTCATCGCTACATATTATAAAACAAAGTCGCTTCCCGCTGTCTGTCTGTCCCTATGTATGCTTAGATCTTTAAAACTACGCAACGGATTGTGATGCGGTTATTTTTAATAGATAGAGTGATTCAAGAGGAAGGTTTGTATGTATATATTGCACCCGTGCGGGTCGTTAGTTTGTATTATAACTGACGTTACGTGTGGTCAGAAGACCGAAAGACTGGCCACCAGTTTCACCAAGATATTATCCAGTCACTGGGTTGCGTTGGTCAGTTAGTAAATCGCTACATGTAAACACTGGTATTCAGCTGCATTCGAGTACACTGTAAACCCACCCCAACATAGTTTAAAGACTATGGGTACTATTTGACTGTGTTTTAATTTTTGAGTAATTTAATGATATTTTTATTGAATGACTTTTATTGATTTTTGAAATGATTTTTCCATGATTTTCTACTTTACTTTTTTATTTAATCTCAATTTATTATTTTTTAGTTGTATACAACATTAGTTTTAGTATATGCGAAACCTGATACACGTGTCTAGTATTTTTATGTAAAGAATCTATGTACAAAATTTCAAAACTGTATCATGAAAAATCACTAAGTTATAAGCTTGTTCTGTTACCTAGTTGTCCGCACAAAAGTGTGGTCGTCTTGAGCTTATTGATAATAATAATTTGGCAGTAGGTACCTAAATTATTGCGATATGTACTCAAAGTCGCTCGGTGTTCAACTTTTAACTTTTTTAGATATTTTTGGGAAAAAATATAACATGGTTTAAAAATTTTTGGAATCGATTCAGTTACTTATTCTGAACAAACTATATTCAGGTTTCGCATATACTAAAAATAATTTTTTATAAGTATTTTGCCTGAATTAAATTTATTTATTTATTTAATATACTCCGTAAAATGCTAGGCAAGATGCTGATGATGTTAGAAAAGTGTCAGGTCTGTGGTTCTTGCAGACAATCATCTATAACCATGACCTTTGATTTATAGACATAAAATAAAACACAAAGTGGTTCTCAAGTTGCTACTATATTTTCCATCTGAATACAATGGGGTTTTCTTAAGACCCACGACAGTAAAATTTATACTACGTCTGCTCATAATTGGATCGCCATTTGCAATGGTAATAAAGGTCGCAACTCATTAGAAGATTGGCTTACTTATTAGCTTGTAAATACAGGGTGTAAACGGACCCTTCACAAAGCCGTCAACCAAGCATTCTGTACATCAAACTAAGTAACCCTACGCAAAAATTATTGCTGGGAAACGACTTCGTTTATTGGTTTTTTGGTCTGAAAAATCATGATTGTGCTAATGGATGCATTAAATAGTACAAGAGGCAGGTATTTAAAGTAGAGTAATAACATTTAAATATTGTATTTTTTTTAAGTGTGACAAAGTTGAAACTTTGACCCCCAATATCTCCGTAACTAGAAGGTTCCCAGGTATGGTCTAGAACAAAAAAAAATCGCAATGACGGGGAGAACAAGTGCCTTTCGGTATAGTTAAGGGTATTTTTACACCCTTTATAACACGACGCCTGTTCCTCCTAAATGGATAACCAGAGATGTGAAATAAATCCACATTTCGATAGTTTATGTTTGTGTCCAATGTAATAGGGGGCAAGTCTGTTACCCTCCAGTGGTTGTTACTGAGAAATACCTGATGGAGAACCCCAATAAACAATTTGGCTGACCCGGGAATCGAACCCAGGACCTCATGCTCAGCAGTCGCGCTTACGATCACTAGACCAATGAGGCAGTTCAATTATTTAGTGAAATTTTTAAATATGAGTCAAGTCACAATCATGGCATATCCTATCCTACTAATATTATAAATGTGAAAGTTTGTGACAATGGATGGATGGATGTTTGTTGCTCTTTCACGCAAAAACTACTGACTGGAATTGGATGAAATTTGGCACATAAAGGGTGTAACAAGACCCTTAACGAAGCCGAAAGGCTCTTGTTCTCTCCGTCTTTGCGATATTTTTTTGTTCTAGACCATACCTGGGAACCTTCTAGTTACGGAGATATTGGGGGTCAAAGTTCCAACTTTTCACAAGTTTTTTATTTTTTAATACATTTTTTTAATGTAAGATTTTTACTTTAAACACCTCCACGACCCCCGTACTATTCAATCCATGCATCAGCACAATGCTTTGAGTGCGTTCCATTGAGTCCTACCGTAAAATGTGATTTTCATCCCAAAAAAAAAAATCGTTTTCCAGCAATAACTTTTGCGTAAAGTTACTTAGCTTGATGTACAGAATGCTTGGTTGACGGCTTCTTGAAGTGTCTGTTTACATTCTGTAGATAGTTTATAACTTAGATTAACACATAGTATACTTTTTATATCGGTAGCATGATCCCGTGGGACGATTACCGAACTCCACGTGGGCGTAAGGTACTTACAAAATCACTTTGAAATTATTTTCAACCAAACATTGTAAAAAAAAATTATAACATGTAAGATAGCTCAAATTATGATGTAAAATATGAAAGTCCTATGTGAAAGTGCTCATCACGCGAATTTCTACTTGGTGGAGTGTTGCCACATAGCGGAGGCATTAAGATGACATACATGGTGTGAATGAAAGGTGAAATAAATAACAACACGCTGTAAATATGTCAATATTTACTTACACGTAGACCGACTGCCTCGTCGGTCTAGTGGTCGCAAGCGCAACTACTGAGCATAAGGTCCTAGGTTTGATTCCACTTCTAGCAAAGTGTTATTGGGTGTTTTCATCAAGAAATTCTCATTAGGAGCTAAATCGATGGTAATAGACTCGACCCCTATAACATCATCATCTGCCTTTTCCCAACTAATAGGTCTTTAAATATGAAATTGCCGTTTTTTTCTCACATTTTGTTTTGTTATATTTTTTCCTAACTCCATTTAAATTGGATTAATTGTTAAATAAATTACCTTTTAGAGTTTAAAAACCCTACTAGTTGTTGCATATTACCTCATAGGGTGGTGTGTCAAAACATCTGTTTCAATGTGCCGTCGGTTTCACTACTTCAAGTAGCTATATTTTTGTCATAGAGTTTTGAGAATTTAAGATACCCAGTGCAGCGCAGTTTTCAATCTAACTATAGCTTGCAATAGCATCATAATCGCTTCAGACGTTTCCAAGAAAAAAAATGTAATTTCATACTTTAAACCCTAATATATTGCGGTCGGCTTCCAGTCTTACCGGATGCAGTTGAATACCGCAAGCGAGCAAAACAAAAAACTAACCAGTAATAAACTAAAAAAAACTTTTTCTTACATTTTTGACGTTACCTACGTCATCTTGACACTATAAAAGATAAGTAGCTATATCTTCTGCTTGGGATCATTATAGCTATGCCATTGACCTTGCACGTGTCTTCAAACCGGTCGAGATTAGTGCGGTGAGCAGATATAGACGTGCTTTCACTTTCCACTTGCCTAAGATAAATAATGGGTATGCTATCGCTCGGATGCTGTGTTATGGACTGAGTTATGGTAGTTATCACGGAGTTAGGAGCTGATGGACACATTTAAGAGTAGATATCAATTTTTAAACGGCATTTAGAGTGTTTATACTGAAAGTGGGCAACGTCGCAAATAGCTGTCAAATATTTCGCTGTTTTGATTAATTTGGCAATATTACTGTATGGAAATAAGAAATATGGCTAACTAGTGATCTAAAATATTGATTATGAAATGCAATAATTAATATCGTAACATCGAATATTTACCTAGGTGTGGCGAGGTAGTGCATCCTTACCTAACCCATTCGTTCCACCTGCTGAAAATCTACCACCTGGATATAAGTTGCCATGGCTGACCTGGAAGTCTTTAAATAGACTCCGAGCCCAGGTCGGTCGCAGCAAGGAAAACCTGCTCAGGTGGAGATTCATTAATGACTCTGCCCTGCAGTGTAAATGTGGTGCTGCTCTACAAACGATGGGGCACTTAATATCGTGTCCTGCGTGTCCTGTTGTTTGTTCACTACAGGAACTGATGGACGCTACCGAAAGCGCCAAACTAGTAGCTCAATTCTGGGCTGACACAATTTATATTGCCATCGACACGCTAAGAAGAAAACCGAATATTTAGTTTTAGATGTAAAAAAAGTATTTGGAAACTTTCCAAATGCCTTTTTGAAATGACATGAAAGGAGTATGTGAGGATCGTACCACCACCCTGTGTATGTAGCAGAAAAAAATATCTTTAGTAATAAGTTAGTCAACAACGAAACTCACCATACAACCTCATTAAAACTAACCAATCACTTCGTCTATTCAATACACGAGGTGCAAAAACTAAAAAGTAACAAGTATTGCCCCCACTAGGTCACTGGGCTATTGACAATGCTCCGGGCAATCGTACATATAGCCTGAGGCATCAGCTTTCTAAATATTACATTGAAGGTACAAATTTGTACGTATATACAGACGAATGACATAAAAAAAACTTATGTATGTGGTCGAATGCTTGCTGTGGTTAGAAAGCCGTCAATTACATCATTATCATCATCTGCTTAGCCTTTTCCCAACTATGCTGGGGTCGGCTTCCAGTCTAACCGGATATAGCTGAATACCAGTATTTTACATGGAGCGACTGCCTATCTGACCTCCACAACCCAGTACCGGGTAATACGATACCCGTTGGTAAGACTGGTTGTCAGACTTTTTGGGCCACTGACTACCTGTAACGACTGTCAAAGATCTACAAATGACAGCCGGGACCAACGGCTTAACGTGCTTTCCGAGGCACGGAGGAAACTCAATGTAATGGTCGGTTTATTCTAATTACTTTATTTTTTCATTGTTGTTTTTATCTTTTACTCCGGACGCTCTTAATGTGCACGTCTTTTTACATCGTTCTCACATATATGTATAATCTCAACATGAACGATGTAACCAAGATTTTGTAAGAATATTTTGATTTAGAAGAGTGTCCATGGAGTTTCTTGCCCATTCTTCTCCATAGAGATCTACGCTTTGGAATGTGCAACTACAGTACTTTCTCAAGTTATTATGCCTTGTGACTGTGACTGTAGCTTCGCTTTTTTTTTGTTTTATTTGACATTCAAGAGTGCCTGTGATGGTCTAATTGAAATAAATGCTTTGAGTTTGAGTTTGAATGGGAGGTCATCCATCCACAGACCAACCTAGGCAAGCTCGGCTTAACCTAAAGATCGATCCGAGCAGCTGTTATTATTTAGCCACGAGCGCCTTAATTACATCATCATCATTTTCCTGTCTGATGAAAAATGGGCTTAGAGGGCAACCATATGATCTGGACCAAAGAAAGAGAAAGTATGGTCGTCCCCAAGAGAGATGGGCCGATGAGGCCAAATCTGAATCTGACAGCTGATATTTATCTAATATTTATCTTGTATTTATAGGTCTTTTTTTCATATAGTAAAAAAAATAAGGCCTTTTTTATTTTACTAGCTGTTGACCGCGACCTTCGTCCGCGTGAAATTGTATAGCCTATAACCTTCCTCGATAAATGGACTATCCAACACTAAAATAATTTTTCCAATCGAACCAGTAGTTTCTGAGATTAGCGCGTTCAAACAAACAAACAAACTCTTCAGCTTTATAATATTAGTATTGATATGTATAAATTTGTTGACTGGTATTCAGCTGCATTTTCCAGATGGATTGTCTATTACTGCATAGCTGTTGTTATCATTCATCCTTGAACACAGTCCATTGGCATAATCTAGCATGCCTGTACTAAAATGATGTCAACTTGACAAGTCTAAGACTACGTCACGATAAGTGTTACCATTGATTGTCCTTTTCAGTAAATTTAGGGACTTTCATTTAGTGAATGAAAATAAAATAAATAACTAACTAGCTTAACTATTTAGTAACTCGTGTGATTCATCTATTTTGTTTTAAATTAATTTACATATTGAATTAGTTCATAATATCTTTGTTAAGGGCATTACATTGCTCGATGACCTTGATGATTTGATCCCTGTACTGGTTTTTGTTGACTTGCCCCGCACATTTCGCAAAATTTCGGTTTTTATTTATTATTTGAAAATATTAAAAGAAATAACAGAAAAAACACAATACAAATTTTTAAGTATATCATTACGTATTTGTTGTTACAAAATTCATGCCGATCTATTCAGCCGTTACAGAGATAATTTACAATTAAGGTTGAAAAAGGACCTATTTTCTACGATTAACCAAAAAAAATTGAGAAGGTTTATTAAAATTTTAAACAATACATTTTATTTGTGATGAACTTAACTATAACATACTTTTTTTTACACGGAAAGCGCACGAAGGGATTCATCAACAAATTTCTTTGAACATACGCTGTTTTTGGGATTTGAGCCATGTAATGCCCTTAAGTTAAAAAACGCATTTTTCTCGGGTAATTTAATCACACACCGTGGCAACACATTGACCGCATCGCAAATGATGACAACTTTCTTCTTTGATTAAATCACGTGACCCAGCTGTCACGGGAAGAGAATACCAGGCGAAGTATACTATTATACGACTTTATTCCGAAGTAATACCTCAACAGTATTTCTGTAAAAAAAAGTAAGAAACTTTAAGTGCAATAAGATTTACGACAAACAAGATGTCAAACATTATATCGAATCCAAAAAAAAAAAAAACTTGTGAAACAGCTTATCTGTAAAACAATCGATATAGTACATTTTGATATAAGTGCGGAAACTTTATTATTGCATTCGAGGCGGTTGTTATGGAGCCAAGAACCGCAGTAACAAATGCCCATGTGTATCAAACGACGTTTTTCAATATATTTCGAAGAAATAAAATAATATAACGAAAATTTTGTCATAAATTATTAGGAAACTATGATTTAATTTGCGTTTTTTTTTTGTGCGCTTTGCTGTCGTCAGGTTAAAGAAGAAGCAAAGGTATGAAGCCGCTAAACAGCCTAATATGGAAAACAGAAAATTAAAATATTTTTGAATTTGGAACATAAATAAATGTCAATTTGTTCATAAAAATATAGCTAAATTTTTTTAATAATCATGATTATTTATGATATTCTATTTATAAACACAATTTAAATATTCAAAAAATATTTACGCCGTAAAGACGCATATCTCGTTGCGGTTCTCGGCTCCATAATAACCTCGCCTGCGGCTCGGTTGTGAAAATCGCCTCGAATGCTATAACAAAGGATCGATTTTTTTTGATGACCAGTGCAGTTAGGAAAAGTACAGTTAGTTAGTTTTTTCCAAGTTTCAGTTAACCTTGGGAAACAGCGGGCCCAGCTGCAGCTAGTAAATTAATAAAATTGTGTTCGTGTTTTAGCTCGTCTTCGCGGGGATGAAAGAGACGGAATGTTTTTGTTTGTCTTTTTCTAGCACGCTATCGTCACTTTTTGATTCACTAGAGTCTAACTTCTGCTAATAACATGGACTATCGTCTAATGACTAGATAATAGAGTTTCCCCATGTTATTATGAGAGGGATGAATGAAAGGCAATTGTATGTGGCTGAGATGAGAATGCCAAGGGGGATAATTATGTGGTGTAACGCGTATGCACAAAGAAATGAGTACATAATTTAAGAGGAAGTCTGAAAGTCGCGCTGGTAACTGAAAAGTTCTGTGGTAATCTGTTATCGTCGAATGAACATATGATGCGGAGGGATGAGGAAAATTTTGAGTATGAATATCCATTACAGGCTATGGCTATGGCTACAGGAGTAGAGGAATACCAAAGAAACGATGGATGAACTGTGTAAAGGATGATATGGCTAGAAAGGAGGCGACTGCTGAGATGACGAGTAATAGAGAAGTTTGGAAGAATAAGACGTACGCGCCGACCACAAATAAATTGACATGATTGAAAACTAGTAATTGTTAACCATTCAAAAATTTAAACATACACGTTTATAGTAGGTATAATAACACCACAACCCCTATTAATTTCTGCATTTGACTTTGCCTGTTTTCGGCACCATACACGTCCTGATATACCCATGAATTATAGTTCTTTATTCTGTCACTGACATACATCACAATATTGGTTTGTTAACTTTCGTGTTTGGCTTTTAGATCAAAGAGCTTGTGTGACATGTCTGAACTATACCAGTTGATAGTTGGTGTTATTCTGTTGATTAGTTTTAGGTATTCAACTCAATTCGCCGTAATTTTGAGCTGTCCGTCTTAAAGTGCATTCACACTAAAATTTTCTACTTTTTGTTGAGTTTTGTTTTTAATTAGACTTTTAATTTACAACAATATCGCTTGAGCTAGACAGTATGACGTTATTAACCGACTTCCTTTTTTTGTAAGTATGTTCAGCGATATCTTTGCCAAACATATACTGTCAGTTATGGAATATCTTCCGTGATTGTTTATTATTTTGAGCTCCCGATATTTCGACGCTAACAATTTTTTCCATCGAGCTTGCAACAGCGTACTATATGTCACGCAAATAAAGATTATTCTATTCTAAAGAAAAAAATAAGACATTCGTGCGCATGGACTTTCTTAAAAAAAAAAAAAAATTCACCCTACGAGGGCCAATGACGTCAATACTTTTTGTGATAAGACATTATTGCGTATAGACTTTTGCGCGTAAGGACATTAATTTAAAAAAAAATCTATCACCCTGCGAGGGCCAATGACGTCAATACTTTTTGTGCAACGTCTGCGAAGCCTTTCGAACCTCGTTTGACAGGCCATTTTGTTACACTTCAACCAACTTATTTGTGCAAGCGGGAAAACTAGGAACTAAAATTAATGTATGTGCCAAGTTTGACATTTCGATGCATTTTTGCTTGGCAAGTAACACCGCCTTGAAATGAACACTTAAAACGGTCATAATGTTAGTTTATGTTTTAATTACGGGTTGTCTATATTGATGGACACCCGGTACAATGGTCTGTTTGACGTTTGACGTCATATTTCTGACAAGTTTGTCGCGTTGTTAGACAATATGACAAGTTGCAGGTTAAGAACCTATCAATTGTGGTTATTGGGTGGCCAAAATACAGTAGATATACCTATACCTATTAATATTAAACATACAGTTTATCAGATAACATAACATCACTATACAAGGTGTAACAGAAAGGGTATAGTCATATGAAAGGATATGCTGCAGACCATCAAACTGAACAACTTTCTTCTTGGGCCCAGTATCGTAAATGATAAAAATTATCAGCTGTCCCATACATTTGGGTCGAGTAGGTATTGAAATTTTGTATGGGACAACTGATAATTTGGAAGCTAAGAATTTTCCATCATTTTTTTTTTGTTTTCCTCACAAAATTGAAAACCTACACGACCATGGGAAAAAAACATGATTGTATGTATGTTAATTACTAATTAATGGTTTAATTATTAAAATTTCACGCTATTTCTAGACAAATGTGTCTTTGACATTGTCAAAAATTATAAATTACATCTTTAAGAGCCATTATATAAATAATTAGGTAACAGGATATTTAGCCACTATTTTTATGACGTTCTAGGCAGATTCTCGCCTTTGTACATAAGCTATATGTTGTAATTATGTGTGTATTTCTATTACTTTTGTGCGAAATAAAGAATAAGATTAACAATTTAATGACTAATTTAGTAAAAATAACAAGCTTTTGTTAAAAACGCGTTTAAAAAATACACGTAAATTACCTAATAATCAAATGATACTCCGCACGTAGGTAACAGCCGCACGGGTCTGTCTTCAAGGTTAAGCAGCGCTTGCCGAGGTCGGTCCGTAGATGGGTGACCAGTTATGTATCGAGATTCCTTCGTGCCTCGGAAAGCACGTCAAGTCAGGCTGTCATTTGTAAATCTATTGTTATGACCCAGTACTAACTGGAGCGACTGCCTATCTGCCCTCTGTAGAGGTCAGATAGTTGGACGTAGCACGGAGGAAACACTCCGTGCCTCGGAAAGCACGCTGAGCGGTCGGTCCTGGCTGTAGATCTTTGACAGTCGTTAAGTAGTCTCATGCTCGAAAGTCTGACAACCAGTCTTAGCAAGAGGTATCGTATTACCCAGTACTAACTGGGTTGTGGAGGTCAGATAGGCAGTCGCTCCATGTAGGTAAAATACTGGTATTCAGCTGCATCCGGTTAGACTGGAAGCTGACCTCAACATAGTTGGGAAAAGACTAGGCAGATACGGGCCACTGACTACCTGTAACGAATGTCAAAGATCTACAGATGACAGCCGGGACCAACGGCTTAACGTGCTTTCCGAGGCACGGAGGAAACTCGGTATGTAAGGGGTGGTCACCCATCCACGGACTAACCTAGTCAAACGCGGCTTAATCTAAATATTGACCTGAGCGGCTGATATTATTTATCCACGAGCTTCTCTGATGCTGATGGTATTTTTTTCCAAAAAAACACATTTTTGTTTACATGATTTTCAACATAATCACGTACGTGGTTTATACGTATTTTCCGCGATTTTGTATAACTTAAGTTATGCGTCATTGCTAGGTATATTTACTAAGGGAAATAACCTGAGAATCTTGTTATGTAATCAATTATAAATAGCAGTAGGCTCGACCCCTATTACATGGGACTTAGAGCGTTCATCCAAAAAGTTGACAACGTCGCAAATAGCTGTCAAATATTAACCTGTTTTAATTAATTTGGCAATATTACTGAATGGAAATAAGAAATATGGCTAACTAGTGAACTAGAACATTAATAATGAATTGCAATTAAAACACTGAATTTGATGTGGTAACCGTTTTAAGTGTAAAAAAGGCATTTGGAACATTTCCAAATACTTTTTTAAATCTGAAACTAAATATTCGGTGTTACAATTTAAATTATTGCATTTCATGATCAATATTTTAGTTCAATAGTCACCCATATTTCTTATTTCCTTAAAGTAATATTGCCAAATTAATCAAAACAACGAAATATTTGACAGCTATTTGCGACGTTGCCCACTTTCAGTATAAACGCTCTTAACCATAACTGGCGAAATGTGTACTTACCCTTCGGGGACTACAGGCGTGATGTTATGTTATGTCAATAGATTAAGAACATCATCTTCATCTTGAGTTTCCAGTACTAACTGGGTTGTGGAGGTCAGATAGACAGTCGCTCCATGTAAAATACTGGTATTCAGCTGCATGCGGTTAGACTGGAAGCCGACCCCAACATAGTTGGGAAAAGGCTAGGCAGATGATGATGATCTTCATCTTGATCTAGTGGTCGAAGCGGGGGCTACTGAGCATGGCATCTATAGTTCTATTCCCAGGTCAAGCAAAGGGTTATTGGTATTTTCCATCAGGAATTTCTCAGTAGTAGTCACGGATTCTTGATTTGTACCCGTTTGGTAGAAATATCCTCGCCCTATTACACGGGACTTGAAGGTAACTGGCGAAATATGTGTATACTATATTGTAGTTAAACCTCTGCGTACTCCATCGTTGTTCTGTATGGTGTCCGGACGTAAAGAATAGCACCATCCCATATCTTCCCGTGGGTGTCGTAAGAGGCGACTAAGGGACTTACCAGAGAATGGGCAGCAGCGTTCTCTGTGTTTTTTTTTTTTTATAACAAACATACTGCGATCGCCAACCCGCCTGCCAAGCATGGCGATTATGGCAAAACCCCCCTTGGGGAGGCCTATGTCCAGCAGTGGACGTCTTTCGGCTGAAATGATGATGATGATGATGATGTACTCCATCGGGGTAAAACCCAATAACATTTGCCCGATCCGGGACTCGGAAACGAGCCATAAAAACCAAGTTCATTGACAACTAGTCACATTTAGATGACAAAATTCTAAGAAAAAGTCATTAATTTTAGACCATAAATGACAGTTTGACAAAGCAAGTCTTGTCCTGACACATTTATTTAAATAATATTCAACAACTGAATACAAAAATATTTACTAGTTAGTTGAATTCGTCATTTTTTTTTTTGTTAGATGTTTATAATTTTCCGCTCGTCGTATTACATTCATCTGCATTATCTGCCTGTCTTATCGGATGCAGCTGAATACCAGTATTTTACAGAATGAGCGACTGCCTATCTGACCTTTAAAACCCAGTTGTTACTGGGTAACACGATACCCGAAGGGGTATAGAAGGTAAGATTGCTTGATAGACTTTCAGTCTTCCGATTACCCGTAACTTAGGAGGCTTCTCTGTATTTAATAGATCAAGGCTGTTCAACCCCAAGCCCGCAGGCCACTGGATGGCCCGCCCCCTCTTTTAAGAACAGTTTTATGGATACAATTTTCTTCTGTAAATATACAGTTACAGGCAGAAACAAAGATAACAATAAAATGAAGCTACAGTCCCAGTCACAATGCATAATAACTGCCAATGTATGTAGTTTCCAATTCCAAAGCGTAGATCTTTATGGAGAAGAACGGGCAAGAAACTCCATGGACACTCTTTTAAATCAGAATATTGTTACAAAACCTCGGTTACATCCTTCCTGTTGATATGGTACATTATGTGAGAACGATGTAGCAAGATGTGCACGTTCAATCAATGCAAGCTAAGAGGGGCAGACGCCGCTTTTTTTTTAATTTTTTAGCCTGCTGCCCCGTACTTACTTGACACAAGCACTTTTAACTTAATTAATAGTCAAAAAGAAATCTAACATTTTCCAAGCGGGTGTAAATAACTTTCGAGCTCGCTTCGCTCGCTCTTGCATCAATGCTTCTTAGTTATTCTGGATCTTCTAAGCAAAAATCGTGACAAATTTAATATTGACAGATTGTTATCACAAAAATAGCAGCGATAGCCTAGTGGTGTGACCGTCGGACTGCCAAGTCATAGGTCTCCAGTTCGAACCCAAGACACGCACCTCTGATTTCTCGAAATCATGTGCGTATTCTATAATTATCACTTGCTTCGGTGAAGGAAAACATCGTGAGGAAACCAGCGTGCCTGTGAGATATTTCTTGACGGCATGTAAGTAAAAAATCAAAATATTAGCCCACCTTCAAAATAAGTTAAGCAGCCTTGTAAAAGATGGTCACCCATCCACGTCTAGTCTCTATTACATAGGAATTAATACATAAGTACCTCAATTTGCTTCTTCGGGGAAAATTAACATGTACTATGTGTATGTTATGTGTAACTTATAAAACACATAAGGTTAATAGGTGATCCCCGCGTGCTATTTAATAGTAATTGACATACATAATTGGATATTTTGCGGTCTTATGTATGTCGTAGGATAATTGCAATGATCGGTTTTGTGCAGAAATACTAGGATTTCTGTCCTTTTCCCAACTATGTTGGGATCGTCTTCCAGTCTAACTGGATGTAGCTGAATATCAATATTTTACATGGAGCGACTGCCTATCTGACCTCCACAACCCAGTTAGTACTGGGTAATACAATACCCCTTGATAAGACCACTGACTATCTGTAACGACTGTCAAAGATCTACAATTGACAGCCGGGACCTACGGCTTAACGTGCCTTCCGAGGCTTGGAGGAAACTTGGTATGTAACGGGTGGTCACCCATCCATGGACTATTCTTATCCAAAATCCTGTTATTAGCTTGTATTACAAAGAAAAACCTTCTCCATCATCTGACTAGCCTACTCCTTATTCGGACATATCCGCTTTGTGCTCGGAGTGTTTCGGCCAAAGTTGGGTACGCTAGCCACTTGAGAGCACATGATAGAGCAGCACACCAAAGCTCTCGACAACCTCCCTAGAAAGCTATCACGCAGTCGCTGTGGCCGAAATTGGCTAGATGGCATCATCATCAGCCTTCTCCCAAATATAGGGTCAACTTCCAGTATAACAACGGATGCAGCTGAATACCAGTATTTTACATTGAGCGACTGCCTATCTGACCACCACAACCCAGGTACTGGGTAACACGGTACCCATACCCCGCCAGTTTCTAGGATTTTCGCAAATATTCCGTTTTTCCAATTACCATGCATCATGTTTATTAAAAGCACGATTGCATATTATAATTGTTTCCAGTTAACTAATATTGTAATCAAGATGTCTTTAGTTTCTTATTTCTAAGATCAGTAAACACGTGTAGAAGTTTAAATGTTAATGGTTGTCTAAGGAGTTTGTAATTCTAGGTGTCGATGATTATAATTGGTCTAGTAATCGCAGACGCGACTGCTGAGTATGAGGTTCTGGGTTCGATTCCCGGGTCGGGCAATTTGTTATTGGGTTTTTCAATTAGTGTTTTCCTCATTAGGAGCCCCGGAGTGTGGATTTGTGCCCGGTTAATGGCAATAGGGTCGTGTCGTGTCGTTCGTTGTCCTCCAATTACGTGGGACTTCAATGTAATTGGCGAAATGTGGGTGTACTATTAGGTACACCTCTGCCTAACCCTTCGGGGATTACAGGCGTGATGTTATGTAGTCGCAAACGCTTCTGCTAAAGAGTGTCCACGGAGTTTCTTGACCGTTCTTCTACATAGAGATCTACGCTTTGGAATGGGCCACTACAATACTTTCACAGTTATCAGGACTTTTTTTTTGGGTTGAAAAATCACGTTTTACAGTAGGACTCAATGTAACGCACTCAAAACATTGTGCTGATGGATGCATTGAACAGTACGGGGGTCGTATAGGGGTTTAAAGTAAAGTTATAACAAAAAAAATATCGAATTAAAAAAAAAAACCTGTGAAAAAGTTGAAACTTTGACCCTCAATATCTCCGTAACTAGAAGGTTCCCAGGTATGGTCTAACACAAAAAAAAATCGCAATAACGGGGAGAACAAGTGCCTTTCGGGGTCTATTTACATTTTACACCCATTATGTGAGAACGATGTAGAAAGACGTCCACATTAAGAGCGTCCAGAGTAAAAACATTAAATCGTTAAACAACAGAATACTTGTCCGTCTGTTGTATGGTCGTTATGGTTCCACGGACCCGAACAGGCCCTATGCTTCCACATTTATTGTGAGAACCGTCAGTCTGTGGAATTCACTGCCGGCTTCTCTGTTCCCTTATCATTATAATCTGGATCTATTCAGAGTTCGAGTGAATCGGTTTCTTCTAGGCAAGCGTGCTCCACCCTAGGCCGTGTCATCGCTTCACATCAGGCGAGTTGCGGACTTACGGCCAAACACAAGCCTATTTAACATAAAAACTAGCTAAGAGATAACCATCTCCCAAGCCAGATTAACATATGTCTATTTTTGTTCAAAGTTTTATTAATCTCAAAAGATCACGTTATTATGATCTTCGCTGAACACGTGTCTAGTTAACAGCACACAAAACGTGAGCGAATAACTGCGGGGAAGGCGAGTGTAATTAGTCTAATTGTTACTATATAGGTATTTCACCTATGGCCTATGGTTTAATTTATAAACTTAAAACTTATACATATAAATAATATTGAAGTATCTGTTTGTAATTACAAAATAACAGCTTTTTACTGAATGCATATGAAAGTATATACGGTATTTATAAAAAAAAAAAAAAAAATTTTTGTCTATCTGTTCGTTCCGTCTAAACTCCGAAACGGCTGAACCGATTTTGACGGGAGTTTTACTGCTTTTTTTAGGCTACTTTTTTTCTGAAAAAGATATAGGATTCCGTGCAAAAAAAAATTAAAACCCTTGAAATTGTTAACAAAATCCGATTCAAATAAGGAAATCATATTTTTTTAATAATTTCGCGCGGACGTAGGTCGCGAGGCACAGCTAGTAATGAACTTAACTAAATAATAACAGCCGCTCGGATCGATCTTTAGGTTAAGCCGCGCTTGCCTTGGTTGATCCGTGGATGGGTGACCACCCATTACATACCGAGTTTCCTCCGTGCCTCGGAAAGCACGTTAAGCCGTTGGTCCCAAGGGATATCTCCGTAATTAGAAGGTTCCCAGTTCTGGTCTAGAATAAAAACATGATCGCAGTGACGAGGAGAACAAGTGCCTTCCGGTTTTATTAAGGGTCTTGGTACACCCTTTATGTATGTATAAACGAGTACTGAATATAGTCCTTTCAATGAAAAATCAATTGACTATGTTTACAGCCATGTCCATAACGATAGTTGTCAACAAGAAACCGTCTATTCAAATATTGTCTTGTAAAGTGTCTTTTTATATATGTAAGTATTGACTTATATAAACTCATTGATTGTCTACCTATCTTGCATTCGTGTTCTTTCTTAGTTTACTTTAAACTTCACAGTCTTATGTTGAAAGAAAATGGCCGCTCCATGTAAAATATTGGTTTTGTCAGCTGCATCCATCATCATCATCATTTCAGCCGAGAGACGTCCACTGCTGGACATAGGCCTCCCCCAAATGTCGCCACATTGACCGGTCCCGTGCGACAGCTGCATCCATTATACACTGACAGTCTAAGTCGCTGGCTCAGCTCAAGTCAAACTCGCCACACATTGACAGCTATAGCTTGTGTATAAATGGACATAAACGCCTACGATAGGCGAGTTTTCATGAGAAAATTATCATTCAAATTCGAGGATCTGTAAAATGCGCCCAAAAAGTCGATTGGTCCGCGTTTGCAACCGTTGCCATGACAACTGAGTCTAACTGGGGCGGGTGTTGGAATACCAGTGTCAGACAAAAAGTTGACACAGACATGCTAGTAGTTGGTCGGCAGAGGGTGGACACGCTCTTCCGGCCCCCCTAAACAGGTCAATCGGCGATGGATTAACGAAAAAAAACGTAGAGAACGCAGGATGGCTGAAGCAAGGAAAACCTGTTCAGATGGAAATTTATACAACATTAGTTTTAGTATATGCGAAACCTGATACACGTGTCTAGTATTTTTATGTAAAGAATCTATGTACAAAATTTCAGAACTGTATCATGAAAAATCACAAAGTTATAAGCTTGTTCTTTTACCTAGTTGTCCGCACAAAAACGCGGTCACCACGCAGCGCGCGCCTGCAGCGTCGTCTTGAGCTCATTGATAATAATAATTTGGCAGTAGGTACCTAAATTATTGCGAGAGGTACTCAAAGTCGCCCGGTATCCAACTTTTAACTTTTTTAAATATTTTTGAGAAAAAAATATAACATGGTTTAAAATTTATTGGAATCGATTCAGTTACTTATTCTGAACAAACTATATTCAGGTTTCGCATATACTAAAAATAATGTTGTAGATAACTCCGCCTTGAAGTATATGGTGAGGTGTTCACAAACGATGGGACATTCGATATCGTTTCCTGCCTGTCCTGTTGTTTGCACATCAAAGGAGCTAAAGTTTGGGCTGACTGAAGTTTGTTATCATTGTCATCAACAGACACGCTATGAATACGGTACATATTATACTCATTGGTAACATACAGGGTGTAAACAGACCCTTCGCATAACCGTCAACACTAAGTAACTTTACGGAAAAATGATTGCTGGGAATCGACTTTTTTTTGGGTTGAAAAATCACGTTTTACGGTAGGACTCGATGAAAAGCACTCAAAGCATTGTGCTGATGTATGGATTGAATAGTACGGGGGTCGTGGAGGTGTGTAAAGTAAAAATCTTACATTAAAAACATGCCTTTAAAAAAAAAACTTGTGAAAAAGTTGGAACTTTGACCCCCAATATCTTCGTAACTAGAAGGTTCCCAGGTATGGTCTAGAACAAAAAAAATATCGCAAAGACGGGGAGAACAAGTGCCTTTCGGATATGTTAAGGGTCTATTTACACCCTTAATATGGTTTCAAGGAGACTATTTTAATGTTATTTTTGTAAACCGCTTCAAGTTTCTACCTTAAATCATAGATGAAACAGTAATCCACCATTTCCTTTGTTATTACGCGTCTATTTTCAAGAAGCAGTGAGTGATGAACACAATAACATTATGTCCGCTAAAGGAATGAGGACACAAAATGTTGAGGTGGATGTGTGGTGTGACAAGAATGGATAAAGTAAGGAATGAGCATATTGGAGGAAGTTTGAAAGTGGCGCCAGTTACAGAAAAGTTGAAAGGGAATCGACTGTCTTGGTATGGACATGTGATGAGGAGGGACGAATCGCATGTGACTAAAAGAGTTATGAATATAAATGTTGATGGATGGAGAGGGAGAGGAAGACTAAGGAAACGATGGATGGATTGTGTGAGGAATGATATGAAAGAAAAAGGAGTAAATGATAGCGTGACGGTTGACAGAGGAGAATGGAAGAATAAAATGTGTTGCGCCGACCACAAGTAACATGAGACAAAGGCAGGAAGGTGATTTAGAGGAATAGAACATGTCGAGCGTGTTCTGTGTATGGTGAGATAATTAAAGGAAAAGTGACTTCAATAAAATAAATGTCTTTAATTTGATTCCACAATATTTCGTTATTGCTAACTACGTACTATATATGTGCCGAGGCAGGACGGTGTACTGTAAGCGACTGGCGAGCCGTCCGCTCGCGCTCCCGTATTCCGTCAAGATTGAAACTCAGCAAATCGCGATTACTAAGCCGCCACAAACACATGACCGTGGCGCTTGCAACCAACGAGGCCATTTGTGACTGATCGCTTATCATAACCACTGGATGGGAGTTTCCCTAGAAGAATCAACTTACTATGAAATATAATATCATCATCATCAGCCTTGCAATTGTTCTTGGTAAGAAAGAATGAAGATCCTATAACAGGTACTAAAATATGTCGTAAATTGTAATCTTCTCATGTTTAATTTATTTATTACTGTGAATCATGGAATTCTATAAGACTCTCAATGATTAATTCCTAGAGATGCATAGTTCATCAGAATGGCGATCTTCATACATACTAAGTTTCCTCCGTGCCTCGGAAAGCACGTTAAGCAGTTGGACCCGGCTGTCACTTGTAGATCTTTGACAGTCGTTACAGGTAGTTAGTGGCCCGAAAGTCTGACAGCCAGTCTTACCAAGGGGTATCGTATCACCCAGTATTAACTGGGTTGTGGAGGTCAGATAGGCAGTCACTGCATATAAAATATTGGTATTCAGCTGCATAAGGTTAGACTGGAAGCCGACCCCAACATAGTTTGGAAAAGGCCAGGGAGATGATGAGTATGTGTAGTGTACAATCAGACAACTCTGCCTAGCCCTTCGGTGAATATACATGATGTTATGCTATGTTTAGAAAATTCTAGGGAAACCCCATCTAGTGTATATAATGAGCGATCTATTCGTATTGTCACGACAATGATCCATCACCTCGGCTTAGTAGGAAGATTTTTAATAAGGTAGCGTTTATGAGAAGAAGCGGAGCGATAAGCGGGAATTTTTGTGGAATAATTCATACCAATAATTATTAATGTGGATGGCGGAAGACCAAAGAAACGATGGATGGACTGAGTGAAGGATGATATGGCTAGTAAGGAGGCGACTGCTGACATGACGA
Source organism: Noctua fimbriata (assembly GCA_905163415.1). Classification (NCBI taxonomy): domain Eukaryota; kingdom Metazoa; phylum Arthropoda; class Insecta; order Lepidoptera; family Noctuidae; genus Noctua; species Noctua fimbriata. The sequence goes on from LR990951.1 coordinate 1,822,099, forward strand.
GTAATAGAGAAGTATGGAAGAAGAAGACATGCTGCGTCGACCGCAAATAAATTGAGATAAGGGCAGGACAATGACGATCAATTATTATTGAGCTGCATCCGGTTAGACTGGAAGCCGACCCCAACATAGTTGGGAAAAGGCAGTCAGATGATGACTTTCTCAGTAGCAGTTTGAAGTCCACCTTTGCGCCCGGTAGATGGCAATAGGCTCGCCTCTATAACGTTGGATTTGAACATAATTTGAATTCACACGCACCCCATTTTGTAAAATTACTCTTGTTTGTTAAAATAATATAATTGTTAGTCTAATGTTTGTAAGCTATTATAACTTCAACTGCACTATTGCATTAGGTAAGCCTGTGATGATAGTGTATGTGTTTTTAAATAAATAAATAAATAAAAATAACTAGCGAAATGTTGTATGTTTGTACTAGGTATGGTTACACCTCTGCCATGCTCTCCAAAAAAAAACAGACCTGATGAAATATTTGAGTCTCAAAAATCGCTCCGCTCCCCGCTCCGCTCACCCAAACCCACACCCTAACATTAACAACTCACCTATTTAAAGCCACCATTACCCAGAACTTCCTTGACTGCTTAACCCGCCGCAATTAGAAGCATTATAGTTGTTTACTACCAAGTAATTATGCCATGAATGACTGGCGTCAAAGATACAGAGGTCGGGCAGGTGTGGTGCGGTTATAGGATGCAGATTGTCGTGGTAAAGTCTAAAGGCTTTTTTAATTAGTATTTTATTTGCATGAGTGGTCTATAATCTTCCATCAGACCGAGGCCTCTTCTCAAAATTTGGGATTCTCAGTCAAAATTTTTACTTACGATCGTCATCATCATCATCTACAGCCCGACTTCATCCACTGCTGGGTATAGGCTTCTCTTTGCGTGGATGATTACCAGGCAGAAATATCTGAATTGCGTTAGAGAGTATATGAAAAACATTGTATGTGCCTATAACGTTACGATATTTGTTTCTAAAGCCGTAGAATTAGTGCCCCCCCCCTCTAATTTCTAAAGAAAGAGGAGGAAAATTCTGAAAAAATTTAGGGTTGAAATTAAAAATAACTTTTAATGAAAATTCGCTTGAAAAAAAATGCAGCAGCAACTTTGTTTTTCATTAACATAGATGAAAAACTAATACCCAACTATGTTGGGGTCGACTTCCAGTCTAACTGGATGCAGCTGAATACCAGTATTTTACTAGGAGCGACTGCTTATCTGACCTCCACAACCCAGTTAGTATTTGGTATTACGATACTCCTTAGTAAGACTGGTCTTTACCTCTGTTGCACCACTGATCATAGTTTAATTAGCTCTTCCGTCATTGACCTCACCTCAGGCTAGAGTTCTCTTATTATTTTTTCGTGACGTCTGTCTTCAGCCACAACGTCACTCAGTAATTATCTGGGCGGTTCAAATATCACACAATTACCCTCTGAAAAACGATGATCACTTTTGAACTTTATTCTAATTATTAACTTATTTAATTGGAGATACCATCTTAATCTGTGGTGAATAACATAGAAAATGCGTCATTTTTGTCGTCACCAAAGGCATTTTATAATAATAAAATGAGGTCTAAGTCTGGTCATGGTTTTTGCAACAAAGTTTCAAAGGCTGTTAAAGAAAACATGCTGCTAAATACTAGGTTGTCACAAATGATTGCAGCGCAGAGAATCGTTTGATGACTAGTGCAGACCAGCCTTTCGAATGGGTACTGTATTACCCACTACTAATTAGGTTATGAGGGTAAGCTGCAAATTAGGCAGTTGCTCCATGTAAAATAAAATTCTGGTATTCAGCTGCATCCGATTAGACTACAAGGCGACCCAAACATATTTGGGAAAAGGCAAGGATGATCTATACATATTACTTTTGGTATCTGTCTATGCAACCGAGTTGTTTTTGTTTTAACGTGATTTTCACTATCATTTAGATTTTTGGTAACTTTATTTAATTTGTCTAGTAGTAAAAACTGTGAAATACAAGAGCAGTTTAGTACATAATCAAATTATAAATCGAGTTTTTCAACTGCTTAAATGTAGAGAAGAGTTGGTCCAAAAATACTACCCTGCGGCACTCGATTATTTTTTATCGGTTTTTACGCATGCATCCGTTAGTTAAAGGTTAGATACATGTTATCTATCTACAATACAGGAAAAAGATCCAATAAACTAAAATTAGACATCGATTCATGTCTTATCATTTACGATAGTTAACAGATTGCACATACAGATAGTATCCAATGCTGACTCAATGTCGAAACATTAGGTAACTTTAGATAATTGGTAAATCCAGGGTGCAGTCTAGATATGTCTTATATCCTCATTTCGAAGGATGAATTTTCAAAAATCTTTGATTTTTGCCTTTGTGCCACTTCATTACACAAGGAAAACTTGTGCACAACTTCATCCTTCTAGACCTTTACCAAAATTTTGGTTGTGGGTCAGTCAGTGAATTAAAGATTTTATTAAGTAAAGTAGTTTGTTATGTTATATTCATTTGTTTTTCTTTTGTTCTAGGTCGCTTGGCAGTGATAATGTTCAGTATTTGCACTGTGGTGCTAGGAATCATACTATCGTTCGTGCCGTGGCTGGATTATATTATTTTTAGGGTGAGTATACCTGATTTGACAATTTTTTCTTACTTTCTATGCAAAGGGAATCCGATAAACTGGGTGCTAAGTCTGCAATTTTCATATTTTTTTTAAATTTTATTTACAAAACCGATGTACAATCTTAAATGCAATAAAAAAGTTACAAAACAATATTTCTGATTGACATCTACTAGATGTGAATCTAGCATGCATATTTTATGTAAAACACTTACTATTTAAAAAAAAAGACAATTAACTAAACGAAAAATTACAAATGTGAACTTTTTCAAAAATAATGAAAAGTTTTGGGAAAGAAAAATAAAATATAAGAAAAAAAAAGCAACAACAACATGATTGAACATGATGATACATATGACTGCCTCGTTAGTCTAACGGCTAAGCTGTAGCTACTACGGCTAAGCATGAGGTCCTGGGTTCGACGCCCAGGTCGACCAAAGTATTAATGGGATTTCCATCAGTATTTTTATATTTGTAACAGTCCGCAGTCAGCACCTGGCTGATTGGTGGGTGTACTATACATACTCTAGAAACAGCTCTGTCATACTCTTCGGGAATTAAAGGCGTGACGTTTTGTTTATGTGGTCAGTATACCACACCAACCATACTTAGACAACACCATTACAATGCGCCAAATATCCGTAGTTTCCTAAATTCATATAGGACGCTTGATGTTGACAGTCCTAGGATGTACAGAATCTATACATCAATACAAATAAAAAAAAAATACAAAAAAATTAAACAGTCTGTTTGTAATTTGCAAAATCACAGCTTTTTACTGAATGCATAATAATACGAAAGTATATACGGTACTTATAACAAAAAAAGATTTTTATTTTTTTTCTGTTTGTTTGTTCCGTCTTATCTCCGAAAAGGCTATACCGATTTTGACGGGACTTTTACTGACAGATAGCTGATGATAAAAGGAGTAAATTAGGCTTTATTTAAGAAAAAAAATTAAAGTTCCATGAAAAAAAACTTAAAACCCATGAAATTGTTAACAAAATACGATTCAAATGGGGAAATAATATTTTATGATAATTTCAGGCAACACCTAGTTTAAAAATATGAACTTTGGGGGTATAGAGAACAGGGAATAAAAGTTCTTCATCTCCCAAAGAAAAGGAAGGATCCACCCACCAGACAGGTGTTTTGTCTGGAGGGCTACTGCCCGACAGTTGTTGTCGGGTCCTTTTGTATAGTCTTAAGTCGCGGATAACTTGTACTATGTAGGATCTAGATGTATTTCGATGTTTAGTTAACCGTCTGTGTCATAGATGGCGCTGTAGTAATTTTCGTTCTATGTTGCTGTAGTCCTCTTTGTTGTGCCGTTACAGAACGGACCCTTATCGAGTAGACCTTTTTAAGCCTCCTTGAACTTCCAAATATTTGACTTTCGTCCTCTTACAGGAACTGAAGCTCTGGAACGGCTCCTTGAGCTACAGCTATTGGCATAAACCGGGAGTCATAAGACTAACGAAGGTTTATATCTTCAACGTGACGAACCCGCAAGCTTTCCTGGAGATCGGCGAGAAACCCAAGCTGGTGGAGGTCGGGCCGTTTGTTTACAGGTTTGTATTTCTTTTTCTATCTTTACTGTATCTTTGTTGTTTATGGAGAAGCTCGTGTCTGAAGATTAACGACACTAGGGGTGATCTTCAGGTTAAGCTGCATTTATTATTTATTTATTTATTTATTTAACACTTCAAGCACAAAAGTACCAAGGCGGACTTAATGCCATAGGCATTTTTTACCAGTCCACCTTTGGGTGATGCAGAGACAAGCAGTGGTAGGTGTATATCTGAAAATAATATTAATTAAAACATATGGCATTTGCCTTGGATGAGCTGTTGATGGGTGACCACCCATTAAATACCGAGTTTCTTCCATGCCTCGGAAATCACGTTAGTCCCGGCTGTCAATTGTAGATCTTTAACAGTCGTTACAGGTAGTCAGTGGCCCGAAAGTCTGACAACCAGTCTTACCAAGGGGTATCGTATTACTCAATACTAACTGGGTTGTGGAGAACAGATAGGCAGTCGCTCCGTGTAAAATACTCGTATTCAGCTGCTTTCCGTTAGACTGGAAGCCGACCCCAACATAGTTGGGAAAAGGCCTGGCAGATAATGATGATTACAGGGTTCTTTAGTTGCAATAGCGGTATTTTTTTCCTCACCAATCTTAATAATGTGCCCAAATACGTGTTTTTCCTTACCACAAAGAATCTTTGGGTTTTTGCTAATAAATATATGAAAATATTCGTGACTGTAACATTACAGAAACTAAACCAAAGTCATGATTGACGTGTCATAGTGACAAAATACCCATAAATAAATAAAAAATAACCACAAACTACCGATAACTAGAAAACCGTTTACATAAATAGCGGTTTTTTTATGATTCAAATGATTTCATTTCATGAAAATAGTATGTAGTCATCTGTGTATATTTATGATATTATATTTTATTATTGATTGTCTGTATTATTGTGTTTGTCAATTTGTAGTGTCGGAAAAACTAGAAATATGATGAACATTTCTGTTATTCGTTAAAAATACTATGTTGCTGTATACAAGGTGTAAACGGACCCTTCATGAAGCCATCAACCAAGCATTCTGTGCATCAAACTAAGAAACTACGCACGTATGGCTGGGAAACACTATTTTTTAAGATTATTATTTAGACTAGAAACGGGATATTTACCAAATTTTTTTTTTCTTTTTTTATATCCCGTTTCTAGTCTAAATAATAATCTTAGTGACCATGATAGTTTAAATTTATTTAAGATGATAAATAAGGATTCAATGTAACGCACTCAAAACATTGTGGTGATGGATGCATTGAATAGAATGGGGGTCGTGGAGGTGTTTGAAGTAAAGTTATAACATATTATATAGTTATAACAATAATATTGTAAAGAGTTAAAGGTTGTGGATGTAGAAACATGTGATCTACGAAACTACTCATTCAATTTCAAAAAATATTTTACTGATTACCGCGTGCCTTAGAATATAATAATATATCTTCGACGCGATCGAAGTCGTGGTCATATGCTAGTCTATTCTATTCTACAGGCTGATTTTCACGTCGGATACGCATCGCGAAAAATATCAGCTGATCCATTCATTACTTGGTCGCGTAACTCGAAAAAATTTAGGCAACAACTGATATTTTTTCTCGATTTCATGGGTACTACACGCCATTAAAGTATTGCCAACGTTATAAAAAAACACCCTGTATTGTATGACTGTGTGTTTGTCAGTTAACTCCGGGAAAACTAGAAAACTGCTCGACAAAAGGTGATAATTTTTCAGCGTTATTGGATTAAGTCATCGGTGGTAGATCACTTATGATGCGTCACTGTAAATCCCCTGGCTTAAGCCTGAGGAGTCATCTTGACTGATTGACAGATGTATAACAAATAATTACTGAAATAAATACAAAAATAAAATACAGAGTTTCCTCAGTGCCTCGGAAAGCACGTTAAGCGTTGGACCCGGCTGTCATTTGTAAATCTTTGACAGTCGTTACGGGCCCCAAAAGTCTGACAACCAGTCTTACCAAGGGGTATCGTATTACCCAGTACTAACTGGGTTGTGGAGGTCAGATAGGCAGTCGCTCCATGTAAAATACTGGTATTCAGCTGCATTCGGTTAGACTGGAAGCCGACCCCAACATAGTTGGGAGAAGGCTAGGGGGATGATGATAACAAATAATAACTACAATCAAATCTGCGACACAAATACATAAAATGAATAAAAAAATCGTTCAAGAGCAAAGGGTCTCCTTTTTTGTGATTTTCAGTGCCTTATTGACAATACCTTGTTAAAATTAAACAATAATGAAACGGATGGGTACAAATACGGTAACGATTCGGTTAATGACTTAAGCGTGTGTATCGGTATGTCACCCTGATGGTTACCTACCACAAATTAATCACTCATTTATTATATTTTTGTAATACCTAGGTTTTGCCAATTTCATGAAAAATCAAATGAACCTGACATTTATGTTTATTTGGTTAGCCTGCACACATACTTGTATATTTTTGTAGTGTTTATTATATTTCCTAAAGTTGTTTTATATTATAACCCAAGTACTGTTTATTTTATTTTCATATTGATGTAAAATATATTTATGCTGTCTTGGCTTCCGTACGTTTTTTCACGGGTGACCACTGAAAACCAGCGCTGTGCAGGCCCCGTAGCACAGCATCATGCTGAATGGCCGAGAGCCAAAACCAAGACAGAGTGAGAGTGGAGTGGAGTGGAGTGAGAGTGGAGTGAAGTGGAGTGAGTGTGGCACCCAAATCTATGGGACAACTGATAATTTTTTCACATTTACGATATTGGACCCAAGGAGAAAGTTATTCAGTTTGATGGTCTGCAACATATCCTTTCATATGACTATACCCTTTCTGTTAGGTAACATACATTTGGGTGGAGTAGGTATTGAAATTTTGTATGGGACAGCTGATAATTTTTTATTTTCGATATTGGACCCAAGGAGAAAGTGGTTCAGTTTGATGGTCTGCAGCATATCCTTTTATATGACTATACCCTTTCTTTTACACCCTGTATAAGAAATTGAACTGACAGATAGTACAGAAATGATCGTAAATTCTGTTTTACATTTTGATTTACCGATCTCCAAAAATAGCAAAAAGAAAATAACGTCCCTTTTGTGGGGTTTTGAAGTAAAAACTTTCAATTCATTGTAAGTAAATAGATATTATTATATCATCATTTTTGTGTTTATTACTGACAAAAAAATATAAAACCCACATAATGATGTCGTTTAATTTTTCTATTATAACCAAAAAAATACTCATGTTTTATGAAAAAATATCATCGTATGTAATAGCCATTTAGTTTGTTTTTGTTTTCAATTTTGGTTTTTAGAAGAGATTAGTATTAAAAGGTTTTTTACTTCGCATTATTTGCTGGTCATTTTTCATACATCCTGTATAAGTATTTACAAATACATAAAATTGAAGTGTCTGTTTGATCTCTGGCGTCCGGCCATGGTTCAAGCCATGGTACGGAGTGAGAGGGAATGGGAAGCCGTCACCTCCTTCTGCGAAGCAGTCATGCTAGCGAAGGAGGTGACGGGACGTGAGAGGGAAAGAGCCTCAAGTAGCAGCCGTCGCGGGAGACGCCCCGGACGTCGGGGGCCACGTGGTGGCTCCCGGCCACCGTAGGCGCGGGCCTGTGGACGGCGAGTAACGGGCTAGCTCGCCGTCCGGCTGTCTTTTGATGACAGGCCGTGTCGACGGCGCGTTCGTGTTCCACGCGCGCCTCAAAGAGATGTCAGCAACCACGTAGGGGTCCGCACGGGCCGATGCCTGCCAGGGCTGCGGGACTGTTCGAAAGAGATACCGCGGCCCTGGAACACAAAGGGCAAAGAAGGAACATGGATGGAAGTCAGTAGAAGTCCAAGTCTGGGGTCATTTGATGATTTCCCAACCGAAAACAAAAAAAAAACATGGTCTGTTTGTAATTTCAAAATAAAGGCTTACTGAATGCATATGGAAGTATGTACGGTCATCAACATCATCATTATTCGCAGCCCGACTCCAGCCACTGCTGGGTACAGGCCTCTCTTTGCTTGTGCCAAGCTCCACGCTCTTGTGACAGCCTCATCCAGGATACTCCTGCGAAGGCAACAACTTCGTCTGCCCATCTTGCCGCCGTGTAGTATTTGCCTGCCCACCACCTCTTTGGACCTGGCTGGTTAGGCAACGACTAAGTGAGGGGATGCCTTAAAAAGACGTACACCGAACACTGGCCTTATTGGTGATGTTCTTTAGAAAGGTCAGCTGCGTAGTACTCGCAACCAGCGTGCTTGTATGGACGTGGACGCGGTTAGGAGTATGTAACGATCGTAGCACGATGCTTTCTGTGGTTTCTGTCTACCCCCATTATCAAATTAGTTGGTACAGCTATGAAATAGGGGTGTAAAAAGACCCAGAACAAAGCCGAGTTGCACTTATGCTTCCCGTCATTTATGTTCTACACCATACCTGGGAACCTTCTAGTTACGGAGATATTGGAGGTTAAAGTTCCAATTTTTTCAGCCGTTTTTTTAAAATACAAGTTAAATTATAAAGCTTCACCTCCATGACCCCTGTGCCACTCAATGCAGCACAATGGTTTAAGTGCGCTGCATTAAGCACTAACATAATTCGTATAAAAAATTCGTTTCCCAGCAATATTTTTTGCGTAGTGTTACTTACTTTGATATACAACATTAGTTTTAGTATATGCGAAACCTGATACACGTGTCTAGTATTTTTATGTAAAAATCTATGTACAAAATTTTAAAACTGTATAAAAAAATCGCAAAGTTATAAGCTTGTTTTGTTACCTAGTTGTCCGCACAAAAACGCGGTCACCACGCAGCGCGCGCCTCTAGCGTCGTCTTGAGCTCATTGATAATAATAATTTGGCAGTAGGTACCTAAATTATTGCGATAGGTACTCAAAGTCACTCGGTATCACACTTTTAACTTTTTTAAGTATTTTTGGGAAAAAATATAACATGGTTTAAAAATTATTGGAATCGATTCAGTTACTTATTCTGAACAAACTATATTCAGGTTTCGCATATACTAAAAATAATGTTGTATAGCATTCGGTACATCAAACTAGGTAAACTACGCAAAAAATATTGCTGGGAAACCACATTTTAATGGAGTGAATGATCAAATGTAACGCACTGTACACATTGTGCTGATGGGTGCATTTAATAGTACAGGAGTCTTAGAGGTATTTAAAGTCAAGTTACAATAATATAACACTAGCTTTTGGCCGCGGCGTAGCTCGCGTTAATTTTGATTTGAATCAATTCGGGTTGTAATCTGCTTCTAATAATATATTCAATCATTATTCGAAAGACACGTGTCGCCATCTATTATCATGAGAAAGTTATTGTTGTTTTCCTCGGGAACAGTACTTTTTTTCGGGATGAAAGGTACCCTATGCCCGTTTCTGTACACCTGACAACGTATATGCAAAATTTTAGGATAATCGAGTCAGTGGTTTACGCGTTAAAAGGTAACAAACAAACTTACTTTCGCATTTCTAGACACGCGGTAGAGTGTCAAGCCAAGTTCAAGCTACATAATATTAGTTAGGATTAACTTGTATTTTTTTTAAACCTGAGAAAAAGGTTGGAACTTTGACTTTCAATATCTCCGTAACTAGATGGTTTCCAGGTATGGACCAGAACAAAAAAACGGTGGCGATGACGCGGAGAACAAGTGCCTTTTGGCTTCTTTAAGGGTCTTTTTATACCCATTATTTCCAAAATGCCAAAAGAACCATGTCGGAGTATACTGTCAATTTGATTGAAATAGGCGGAGTCGTGTGAAGAATATGTAATAAAATATTTGGGTATATGAGTACCAAGCATGTCAGATATTAACCCCAAAGAACAATAACGTAGATTAAACCCGAAAACTAAAATAATGCCTACATAACAAAAACTGACAATACTCAGATAATTATCGAAAAACATTAATTACATTAACGTCATCTCATTGGTCTAGTGGTCGCAAGCACTACTGCTGAGCATGAGGTCCTGGGTTCGATTACCAGGTCGGGCAAAGTGTTATTGAATTTTTTGATCAGGCCTTTCTCAGTAGCAGCCACGGAATCTGGCTTCGAGCCCGGTTGATGGCAATAAGCTCGCCCCCTATTACATGGGATTCAACATAACTGGCAAAATGTGGGTGGCTATTAGTTACACGTCTACCTTATTCTTCGGGGATTTCGTGCGTGATGATGAGCTATGACTTTTTCATGGTGTATGATATGCCTATTAGATATTGACTGGACGCTCTTAACTTGCATATCTTTATACATCGTTCTCACATAAATGTATAGTCTCCACATGAATGATGTAACCAAGATTTTGTAACAATATTTTGATTTAAAAGAGTGTCCATGGAGTTTCTTGCCCATTCTTCTCCATAGAGATCTACGCCTTGGAATGGGCAACTACAGTACTTTCTCAAGTTATTATGCCTTGTGACTGTGACTGTAGGTTCGCTTTCTTTGTTTTTCTGACATTCAAAAGTGCATGTAATGGTCTAATTGAAATAAATAAAGTTTGGAGTTTTTTTGAGTTTTGACGTAAATGAATTACAAAAAAAAAAAGTTTTCAAACACAACATATAGCAAAAACTGATAATACGCAAGATTATGACCGAAAAAAAATCAATTACTGCGTCAAAATTTATTAGGAAAAACTGTTTTTGTGCTCTAACCTCGGAAATGAATCGCCCGGAATTGATGGGACATTAGCTTCTGAAGGTCATCTATTTGAAGGGCTCGGAAGTGGATAAACTTCCACGCTTGAATGATGTATTATAATATAATGTTGGGGGAAGTGTCAAAGAGCAAACTATAAAAATAGGTAATAAATAAAACCATTTTGACCTTGTTTGGTGGCAATTGACTGGCAACGCCGGGAGGGGACGCCCTAAAAGGACATCGTCATCTGCCTAGCCTTGTCCCAACTACATATGTTAGGTTCGGCTTCCAGTCTAACCGGATGCAGTGGAACCGGATACATGGAGCAACTGCCTATCTGACCTTCTCAACCCAGTTAGTAATGGATAATACGATATCCCTTGGTAAGAATTTCGGGCCAAAGCCTATCTGTAACGACAGTCAAAGATTTACAAATGACAGCCGGGACCAACGACTTAACGTGCTTTCCGAGGCAATGAGGAAACTTAGTATATAATGAGTGGTACCCTGAATATGAAGATCTACCCGAGCGGCTGTTATTATTTAGCCACGAGCTCCTAGAAGGACATACACTAACCTTATTGGTGAGGTTCTTCAGCAACTTTTGTTCTTCGTAGGACCGGAACCGGCGTATGTGTATAACCTGATGTATGAACGTGGACGAGGGGGAAGGAGTATGTAAGGATCGTAGAAGGTGGGGTTTCTGTTACCTTTGAGGTAGATCCTTACCTAGGATAGCACAAAAGATACTTTTTATTCAAAACACTTCTTCAAGAAACTTCTTCAAACTGATTGTGGAATTCACTGCCGGCTTCTCTGTATCCCGATCATTATAATCTGGATGTCTTAAAATTTGAGTGAATCGGTTTCTTCTAGGCAAGCGTGCTCCACGCTAGGCCCCGTCATCGCTTCAAGCCACTAACGCCACTTATGAAGGCTATTTTAAAACTTTTAACCACTACTCGCTACCGTCTTGATCAGGGTCGTATTCTGGTAGATCACTCGACGAATGTAAGATGTCGGATGATGCATGACTGACCATGGTCACAGTTATTTTCAAGACACAATGATTAAAGACACAAAGGTGCTTTCCAGTCATCCATGACAGAGTTGACCTTTGTTAAATAACCTGTTGTCAAAGCTTGGCCGACTTCCTCCTTCCTTTGGTAAGACTGGTTGTCAGACTTTCGGGTTTCTAACTACTTGTCATCATCATCCTCTTGTCCTTATCCCAATTCATTTGTGGTCGGCGCAGCATGTCTTCGCCTTCCATACTTCTTTGTTACATGTAATCTCATCAGACACCTCCTTTCTTGCCATATCATTCTTTACACAGTCCATCCATCGTTTCTTTGGTCTTCCTCTACTCTTATACCCATCCACATTCATACTCAAACTACACATAACGACTGTCAAAGATCTACAAGTGACAGCCGGGACCAACGGCTTAACGTGTCCTCCGAGATACGAAAGGGTCTCGTTATGTAATGAACAGTCTCCTATCCACCGACTGACCTCGGCTCTAGCTAAATCTGTGTTAGTTCAATATTAAACGCTACATTTGTTAGTGTCAAGGAAATATTGTAGCTAGTAAATAAAGTGAGACGCAAATAGATCTATTTGAGCTGTGTGGCCTACATTTTTCTTTATGTTTAAAACCGGTTTTTTAATGATGATAAATACGTCGTGATGGTATGGTTTAAGGATGGTGTGGGTAGCCATGTGATGCAGAGGATAAATGTAAAAGAGGAGTGGAAACTCAAAGAAACGATGGATGGACTGTGTGAAGGATGATATGGCTAGAAAGGAGGTGACTGCTGAGATGACGAGTAATAGAGAAGTATGGAAGAAGAAGACATGCTGCGCTGACCTCAAATAATGGATGGGAAAAAACTAGGCAGATGATGATGTGATGAGATCAGCATGAGACAAACATCACACCTGTAATTTATAGCCAAGGAGTAGAATTCCCTGCCTGCGTCGGTGTTCCCAAGTTCATATGACCCGAATCTATTTAAGTCGCGAATTAATAAGCTTATTTCGGGTTAGCTCGTTCCACCGTCGACCTCATCTCTGTCCTCAGGACTAGATTGAGGTCAAAGGCCCGTTTAGTATTTAAAAAAAACCCGAAGGGCTAGGCAGAGGTGTACCTAATAGTACAGACACATTTCGCCAGTTATGTTTAAGTCCCATGTAATAGGGGGGCCTGTGCCATCATCCAAGCACAAAACCAGACTTCGTGGCTGCTACTGAGAAATTCCTGATGGAAAAGCCTAATAACAATTTTCCCGACCCGGGAATCGAACCCAGCACCTGTAGCATGACCACACGGAAGAATCGACAAACTGACAGATTTCTTTTGTTGATCTGTCATTTTGTCGATTCTTCCGTAGACAAAACCCGTTTCTACGGTGGTCATGCTACGCGTACTGGAAAAATATCTGTCTCTTTCTTGACAGCAAAAGAAATACGATGTCTGTCTGTATTATGCATCATTATTACGCAACCAAACTTGGTTCTGGAGAAAATTGCTGGCAAATATTGACTCACGGTTTGTCAATTCAGTGACGAAATTATCCGGTAGTATGGTTGTGAGGTATTGGTGTTTTTATACAGATATCGTAACATCACGCATGTATTCACTGAAGGCTTAGGCAGACTTGCATATAGGCCTCATCATCATCTTGGTTTACTCACGATGTTTTCCTTCACCGAAACAAGTAATATTATTATAGATACAATACGTAATACGATAAATCATAAAAAAAGATATTTTTTTACCTTTAATAATTGTACAATAAACACTTATCTAAGCACTATGCAGCGTTACAACTAGGGAACAGAGTGTTTTCGATGGGCTCTGGCACCCAATGTAAGATTTAACTTGTGTTTGGGGTGCCAGCGTCCTCGCCTATGGTTTGAGCATGTAACATTAGTTCTAAGACGAGCACAATACAGGGTGTAAACAGACCCTTCACATAGCCGTCAACCAAGCATTCTATACATCAAACTAAGTAACTTTACGCAAAAATTATTGCTACGGTAGGACTCGATGGAAAGCACTCAACGCATTGTGCTGATGGATGGATTGAATAGTACGGGGGTCGTGGAGGTGTGTAAAGTAAAAATCTTACATTAAAAACTTGTATTTAAAAAAAAACTCGTGAAAAAGTTGAAACTTTGACCCCAAAATCTCCGTAACTAGAAGGTTCCCAGGTACGGTACAGAACAAAAAAGTGATCGCAAAGACGGGGAGAACAAGTGCCTTTCGGTTATGTTAAGGGTCTATTTACACCCTTTATGTGTGTGAGGCAGAGATAAATATGGTGAAAACTTGTGTTTATGTAAGTCTGTGTAAATCATAAGTGTGTCCTGGATTCAAAATCGAGACCTATGACTTCACAGTTCGACGGTCACACCACTAGGCATGCCGGACCTTAGCACCTACCATACAATGTGTTAGTGCAGTGCAGTATTTTTTTTACTTAGGTACCTACTAGTACATATTAATCTATATATATAAATTGATTTGTTTTCAATATCACAAGGAATGCTTGTACAGTCTATGAGCTGCATAAAGCTTGGTGTTTTAGATCACGAATTACGAAAGTTTAAATCTTAATAGTAAAGCCTTGCGCACATCATATTATTAGGTATTATGCCAATCGTGCAAACATGCAGTAAGTTACTGGATATTTAACAAAGTGAGAATCATCGGAACAGTACCTCTGTAAATCAAAAAAGTCATACATCTAAAAATAAAGTTAAAATGTCTAATAATATAGAACTATTCATAAACAATGTGGATTATTACCGTTTTGAATTTGTTATTCCATCTTTGACATGTTTTTCGATTTTAAAGTTTTAATGGTACTTTTTTATTTTAAATTTTATTTTATTTTACTAAATTTCAATACGATGTATGTTGTTCTGAAATAAATGACTTGTGACAAAATCAGAAACAGGTACGTCATCAATAAAACGATCAATAAAACAACTAGGAAATAGTAGACGTTACATTTTTTTTTTAACAAAATTGTTGTTAATAAGTAAGAAGTAAATTTTAAATTCGGCTTACGGTAAGTAATAAATGGGACGTCGACCAAACAATTCATTTCCTTTGTCCGCCCTCTGTTACAGCCATGAACAACAACATCACACCAATATACAACATCAACATGGTCGCAAAAAATCATCTCAATATTTTATCAGATCGCAAAAAAACAACGTGTGAAACAGGGCCGGGTCGTTTTTAGGGTTCCATCATTAATTTTTCAGCCGAAAGACGTCCACTACTGGACATAGGCCTCCCCCAAGTAACGCCACATTGACCGGTCCCGTGCGACTCGCATCCAGCGGATCCCTGCAACCTTCACCAGGTCATCGGTCCTCATAGTGGGAGGCCTTCCAACGCAACGTATTCCGGTTAGCGGTCGCCACTCCAGAACTTTTCGGCCCCTTCGGCCATCCGTTCTGCGAGTAATGTGCCCTGCCCACTGCCACTTAAGTTTGGCTATTCTTCAGGCTACGTCGGTAACCTTGGTTCTCTTGCGGATGTCTATGGTTAGGGTTGGTTCTTCTTTTAGGGTTTCATACCCGAAGGGTAACCATTGGGACCCTATAACTAAGCCTCCGGTGTCCGTCCGTCTGTCTGTCAGCGGGCTGTATCTCATAATATAATAAGGAATAGGTAGACAGTTGAAATTTTCACAGAATGTGTATTTCTGTTGCCGTATAAAAACATCATCTGCCTAGCCTTTTCCCAACTATGTTGGGATCGGCTTCCAGTCTAACCAGTACTTTACATGGAGCGACTGCCTATCTGACCTCCACAACCCAGTTAGTACTGGGTTATGCCATACCCCTTGGTTGACTGGTTGACTGGCTGGTTGGTTGGCTGTTGCCGTATAACAAAAAATAATATTTTTTTTTTTTTTTTTTTTTATATTTTTAAATGTTTTTTATATGGTTTTTGTTAAGAAATATTTAAAAATGTAATTAGTGTGTAAGAAAATAAAAAAAAATTTAAACCTTTATGCACGACTCCGACTCGAACTTGGCTGGTTTTTTACGATAAAAAAGATTATTATTATTGACTCCTGGCAGGTTAAAATAAAAATAAAATGCACATGTATTTAAAAGGTTCGCTTCCGGCCTCATCCTTTGTTTCAATAAAATCATTATTTTATACGAACAAAACAAACTAATGGTAAGATTTAGATTATTTTTCTTATGACCCTCGTTAACCTAAAGTTATTTGAATTCAAGGTATTATATGATAAAATCGGCCATTTTTATTACACAAAAAACTGCCTTGTAAAGACAAATTAGTATATAACTAGATTGTAAAGTTATTTTTCTTGGTTTTGCTTTAAAAGTAAAATTTCGAAGGTGATCTACCGAAAATGGTGAGTAACGTCAATGTGGCTATCTATGGTAGCGATTTTCAAGGGGTTTTAGTTGTACATGCATGTTTTGGCGCGTGGCCACAGTTGGAACTATAATCAAAAATTTAGTTTGTTTACAACAATCTTCTTCTTTAACGTGTGGTTAGTTCCTAACCTGATGTCAGAGTATTTATGCCGCCCATGGGCCTCTGACTTGGCTTTACATGCCGTCGAGAAATATCTCTCAGGCATGCTGGTTTCCTCACGATGTTTACTTTCACCGAAGCAAGTGATAATTATACAATACGCACATGAATCCGCAAAATCAGAGATGCGTGTCTTGGGTTCGAACTGGAAACTATGACTTGGCAGTCCGACGGTCTAGGCTATCACTGTTATTTTGTTTTTTAGAACATTTCGAAACTCGTTTGTTGTTTGGCTTATCTAACATAACATAGACAACATCACTGTAATCCCCGAAGAGTTAGGTAGAGGTATACCTCATAATACACCCTCATTTCTCCAGTTATGTTTAAGGCTGCTTTTCGACGAGAGATGTGCGAGGATGTGTTGCGAGGGATGTGTTTGTTAAGAACCAATAGAATCACTTCATTAACCTAGCCTCGCTCAGCGCAGCTCTGGTGGACACGGATCAGCGTAGCGAGGTTTTTGTACTTACAAAACAAGGGAAAGATGTGTGCGAGGGATGTATGCAAGGGATGTGTCCGAGGGATGTGTGCTAGAGACGGACGCTAGCGAAAAAATAGCTATCACTAGACGCGTGGTTACTGCTCGCATCTGAAACGAAGTACGGGTAGTTCTTCCGGGTCTGGCTGTTTGTGTATGTGAGTTTAAATGTTTGTAAGTGTTGGGCAATGTTTTTTTTTAAAAAAAAAAACGAAATTGCTGACTTATCTATACATAGGTACTCTTTTTCATTTTTCCTCGTGGAAACGTAGACTACATCCCATTTAAGAGCTAATCTAATCAATTTCATAACATCTTTATTGTGGTAACAAGGCTTGGGGAAAACTGTAAACATCTTTCAGAGCATAACAATCATATCAGCTTGTATACCTACTTATGATCGATAAGAGTAGAAATTATGTTTTTCCTCTACTACTCCTCCGCACGAGGAGCGCGTGGCTAAATAATAACAGCCGCTCGGATCGATCGTCGTCGAAGCCGTGCTTGCCTAGGTTGGTCTGTGGATGGGTGACCACCCATTACATACAGAGTTTCTTCCGTGCCTCGGGAAGCACGTTAAGCCGTTGGTCCCGGGTGTCATTTGTAGATCTTTGTCAGTCGTTAGGCAGTCAGTGGCCCAAAAAGTCTGACAACCAGTCTTACCAAGGGGTATCGTATTGCCCAGTACTAATTGGGTTGTGGAGGTCAGATAGGCAGTAGCTCCATGTAAAATACTGGTATTCAGCTGCATCCGGTTAGACTGGAAGCCGACTCCAACATAGTTGGGAAAAGGCTAGGTAGATGATGACTCCTCCGCTATTCTTTTCTGGATCCAAGACAGTTAAATTGTGTCTCTGGGACTTCGTCGAGCTTAAATGATAAATAATGTTTATTATGCAAATAGTTTTTTACAAACACATTTACACATCATTTTTAAAAAACTAAATGGGGCTGGTGTTTCGTACCTGACTGCTCTGAGAAGAAACAGCCGAAACAAACTCTGAGGTCACCGTCTCTTTTAAGGTCCAGACGTAATCTTGGTCAACTCACACGAGGACTATAAGTATCTGAGATGGTCTTTTGAAGAAAGAACCACACAGATTTGAGTGGACCTGTCCAGTCAACAAGCATTTGTCAGCTTCATTGTCTCGGCGCTTTTCTGGTGGTCGCCACTGTTGATTCTGGCGCACAGGAGTTGCACTGGTTTGGGAATAGTGTGGCGGGCTTCTTTCAATAAAAAAAAACTACTTATCGGCGTTATTCGCGAATTACCTAGCTGAAGAAAAAAAAAAAAACATGTTGTTCCATGAAAACTTGTTTTTCAACAGCAAATGTGTACGCACAATTTTGAGAGATTTACCATGAACTTGCATAACGCAATATTTCATGATGCGAAGTCAACGAGAAGTCCCCCATAGGTTTTCGTGCGGATGTTATTATTTATTCAAGAACTCCACATGAAACTCACCCCTAAGAGTACAAAAATAGGGGTTGATTCATTTTTTAATAATCCCTAATTTTACTATCTTTTGACCGCGGCTTAGTTTCCGTTATGTACTGAATTTATGCCAAGGAAACATCTAAACAAATAAATAAAATTAAAGTGACTGTTTGGGAGAGGAAGACCAAGGAAACGGATGGATTGTGTGAGGAATGATATGAAAGAGAAAGGAGTAAATGCTAGCGTGACGGTTGACAGAGGAGAATGGAAGAAAACACATATTGCGCCGACCCCAAGTAACATGGGACAAGGGTTGGACGATGATGATAAAGTGTCTGTTTGTAATTTCAAAATAAAAGCTTTTTACTATATGCATGTGAAAGTATATACGGTACTCATAACAAAAAAAAAATGTTAAATTTTGGTCTGTATTTTTGTCTGGCTAACACAACAACACAACCTAACAACAACATCAACACCACCACAACAACATAACCACACGCCACGCCACGTTACCACCCCACACGCTACGCGCCGCGCCGCGTCGCCACTTTTTTGTGTAACATTACCTGTGTGTGTTTTAAGTATAAATGTACAAAAAATAACCGTCCCCCTTCTGTTACAGAGAAGACATGGAGAAGGTGAACATCAAGTTCCACGACAACGACACAGTGACTTACCAACACAACAAGATTCTCCGCTTCGTTCCTGAGATGTCTGTGGACAAGAATCAGAAGCTGGTCGTACCTAATATTCCTTTACTGGTAATTAAATAAATTAATAAGCTTTTATTAAAATGAAAAGAAGAAAATTAGGTTTATTTATCGACATTGAACGCGTATAGAAAGTTTCGTGTCCGTGCTATTAACCGTTGAGGAGTTCTCTCATGAGGAGGTGATCCTGGCTGCAGGATCAAGTCATGTCTGTCATAAAAATGTATTGTCACCAGAACCAAAGGTGTGTGCAAAATTTCAGCTTAATCGGTTGGGTGGAACTGGTTTGAAATTTGCAAGATTTGACCAATTCAGAATATAACTATTTTAAAAGTCATAAAACTTGTGTCCCCCTCTAATTTCTAAGCCTTTGTGCGCGACGCGAAGTCGCGCTTGACCCGTTTTTTTTCTCTCCGTTCTATAGAAACTGGGAAGCCGAAAATGTAACAAATGAATGATATAACAAACAATATGTCTAATCTTATTCCAGACGGTGACCTCCTTCTCCCCGAACCTGGCGAGCTGGGTGTTCAACCTGCTGGTCTCCGGCCTGGCGATCACGTATCGAGACAGAGCGAAACCATTCGTTCACGTAACAGCCGAAGAACTCGTTTTTGGGTAAGACATTTGATACTCCATTCATTCATGCAAATAAAAGATTCTTGGTAACGCCTAGTTGACGATTCCCGTGACCCGAGGGCTGGCTTCTACCTTAGGTGTTGTGTCTGTACGTTGTTGACTGGTCTCATGGGCATATTACCAGCTGGCAGTGATGAGGAGGAGTTATGCCCATTTGTAGTTTGTTTTTAAGTTATTTTGGAATTAATAATGTATGAATAAAGTCAGTTTGGTCTTCTTGATTAATTTTTAGTGTACCTTTAAACAGTCGTCGGTCTATTGTCATCATATTGATGGTGGCCGTTTCTAATGATGACTACAGTGAACATCTCCAATATTCCTCTTGACAACCTTGCCTTTAATTACGCGACCTATAATCTGTCTGATATTAATATTTTGAGACGCTCCAGTAACAGCATTTTGAGGGTTGTCTCCTAGCAAGTCCTATTTTTGTGCACTGAATTTCTGTTCACCTAAGCGGGAGCAAAAATAACGAAAGAATGTGCCTGTGTTATTTTTGAAGACTGGGTACCTCTACATACTGTACCTCCATGTTTTAATTTTTGAGTGATTTTATTGATATTTTTATTTAATGATTTTTATTAATTTTTTAAATGATTTTGATTGATTTTTGTAATGATTTTTATTGATATTTGTAATGATTTTTAATAAAAAAATAATAAAAAAAATAAAATAAAAAAAAATCAAATAAAAATCATTAAATAAAAATATCAATGACTTTTAAATGATATTTTTCTACGATTTTCCACTTTACTCTTTTTTTTAATCTCAATTTACAATTTTTTGTTGTATATGGGTGTTTTGCCTGAATTAAAACACAATTTATTTTATTTTTATAATTAACTCTGTCATATTATTTCCAGATACAACGACCCGCTCGTAACATTGGCTCACTATTTCTATCCGAAAGGAAAGCGACCTAACAGTCAGATGGGATTACTACTAGCAGTAAGTATTCTTTTTTATATCTTCCTAAGATAATTTCTTACCTCATCATCTGTCTCCCCTTTTCATAACTATGTTGTCTAACAGCTGATAGGTCAAAGGCGCGCGCGCGCGAATTTCATACGGCAGTTGTGTTATTGGTTGTTATATCGGTCACTAATTACCCTATATACTACTTTTTATTATACAAAGACTTTGTGTCTTATGCGTGTAAGATGCAACTAAATCATTCTTTTAACTGTGCCGCGCGTGAGCCAGGCCGAGTGCTGAGTCAATGTCCAAAGGTAACATTGAACAATGAATTATACTGATTGCTTGTTACAAATAATTTAATTAAAAAGGTATAAGATAATCGTATTATTGATTCATCAATCGACGTTTTTACTTTACTTATACACCGCGCGCTCGTGACGGCTTCAGATGAGCGAAACTCATTTATTTCAGACTCGATACACGTGGAAAAGTCATTTGTTTTAATGGGTTATAAATGAATTTGATTTAGCACGAAAGTCAATTGTTTTTTGACAAGACAAGCACCTCGCTTTTTAAATTGAAAACTTTAAATTGAGAACTTATGAAACCCTAGAACGGGCTCTAAATGCTCAGGATGCTGCTGGGGCTGCCACGCTTCTGTAGTGCGACTGATGGCTTCTTAGCTATCAGACGTAAGCATGCCGCGTCGCTGCTGCAGAGGGTCCGGGGCATCAAACAGTCTCCTGAATGTCATTGCGGAGAAATTTGATTGCCAGTTTATGCATTGTCTGTCAAACGTACATGTTTAACCAACATAGTTTTTAAAGTTCATGTTTAATAACAATTTATATGGGTGTAAAATGATTATTATATTATATTATAAAATAAATAATACCAGACGCACGGGTCGATCTTCAAGGTAAAACGACGCTTAGCAAGTTCGATCCGTGGATGGGACCATACTAAGTTTCCTCCGTGCCTCGGTAAGCACGTTAAGCCGTAGGTCCCGGCTGTCATTTGTAGATCTTTGACAGTCGTTACAGGTAGTCAGTGGCCCGAAAGTCTGACAACCAATCTTACCAAGGGGTATCGTATTACCTGTATACCAGCAGAGGGAATATTACAGGCCAGTTTTACTTCTTTATGTAGAAACTGCTTCATTGATCGAATATTCGCATGTTCGACTGCTGAGCATGAGGTCCTGGGTTCGATCCCCGGGTCGGGCAAAGTGTTATTGGGTTTTTTCATCAGTGGCAGACACGGAGTCTGGATTTGCACCCGGATAATGGCAATACCCTCACCCCTATTACATGGGACTGAAATATAACTGGCGAAATGTGGGTGTACTATTAGGTACACATGTTCCTAACCCTTCGGGGACTACAGGCGTGATACGATGCTATTTGATGTTATTCAATATCCATTTATTTCACAGAGAAACGGCACTCTAGACGAAGTATCAACAATGTACACTGGACAAAAGCAGATGGACAGATTTGGATACATGGACAAGATCAATGGACTGGACCATCTACCACATTGGAAAGACAAGCCTTGCAACGACATTCGGTGAGTCAAGTTATTCTGTCTATGTATTTCACAGCTGCCATGGTTTATTTATTTATTTGCAAACATGTAAAACACTGGTTAGTACGCATGCATTAAAATTTCATGACACAGTGTACATGCACCCTGTAAGAGTACTGCAAATTTTACTATTTTTTTATTTTTTTTTTATTTTACTTTTATTTTACTGTTGATTATATCTTTAACTATGGAAACTCTTAACTTGAACTTCTTTATATATCATTCTTCACATATATGTATAGTCTCCACATGAATGATGTAACCAAGATTTTGTAACAATATTTTGATTGAAAAGAGTGTCCATGGAGTTTCTTGCCCATTCTTCTCCATAGAGATCTACGCTTTGGAATGGACAACTACAGTACTTTCACAAGTTATTATGCCTTGTGTCTGTGGCTTCGCTTTCTTTGTTTTTCTGACATTCATAAGTGCCTGTAATGCTCTAATTGAAATAAATGCTTAGTGTTGAATTCGTGTTCTGTAAATTAACAACCCCATTAGTTTCGTGGTACAGTAGTACACGCAACTACTCCATACTCTATGGAGTAGGATTTTCTGGTCGGGCAAAGTGTTATTGAGTTTTTCAATCATGAATTTCTCAATAGCAGCCACGGAGTCTAGATTTGTGCCCGGTTGATGGCAGTAGGCTCGCCTATTACAAGGGACTTAAACATAACTGGCGAAATGTAGGTGTACTATTAGGTACACCTCTGCCTAACCCTTCGGGGATTACAGGCGTGATGTTATGTAAGTATGTTATGTATTTGCTGTCGCTGCCTGGACTTAGGTTATAAAATTGGTGATGTTACACCTCCTTGCGTCAGAAAGCTTTTAAAGCCGTTAGTCCCCAGCCTGATCTCTCCCTGGTCATGTCGGACTGCTGTAAATGAATAGTGTGTCTGCGCATACTTGTGCATTGTAATAATTAAATATATTCGGCGTTAATGGCTAATCTTCGTTGAAATCGGCATAAAAAACTTGTACTTTGAGTGCTAGAACAAACTGTCCTTCGAGCCGGATTCTTTAAAAAAAAATGATAAGTTTCATTGATTAGTTTAATATTTCTAACATAATCGATATTTTATAGCCTGTACATAACACATAAAAGTTAAGGAAAAACGTCTTAACAATCATCTTAGATAACTACCAACAGTTTTTATTGCTTTTAAATTACTACTATTTATATGATTTACGTAATTGGTTTTGCAGCTTAATTAAAAATAAACTATATGCAATAATAGTTAATGAGACATTAACTGTTTTACGCAAACATTGTTTTATACACATTCACTTTGAAAAATTAATGACAATGACAACATATATTATCATAAACTTGACATAATCATGACGTATTATTGCGTCGTTGATCTAGCATTACATACCGAGTTTCCTCCGTGCCTCGGAAAGCACGTTAAGCTTTTGGTCCCGGCTGTCATATGTAGATATTTGACAGTCGTTAGGTAGTCAGTGGCCCAAAAAGTCTGACAACCAGTCTTACCAAGGGGTATCGTATTACCCAGTACTAACTGCGTTGTGGAGGTCAGATAGTCAGTCGCTCCATGTAAAATACTGGTATTCAGCTGCATCCGGTTAGACTGGAAGCCGACCCCAACATAGTTGGGAAAAGGCTAGGCAGATGATGATGACTACGATAAAACAAGAAAGTTCATTAATTTAGCTAACAATAGCCCAGTGATAACGGCTCCGAATTACCAGTAATAGGTCACGAGTGGAACCGAAGCAAGCGCATTAATTTACGTAATTTATTTCATCACCACTGCTCTCAAAGTGGTGAAGGACAACATCGTGAGGAAACCGGCATGTCCTAGAACAAAACATTCGCAGACATGTGACATCTACCAACCCGCACTGGGCCCGCGTGGTGGATAACAGCCCACTCCCTCTCATAGAGAGGAGACTTGTGTCCCACTCCCAGCAGTGTGGACGTTTTTTATCACTACATAGTATAAAACAAAGTCGCTTCCCGCTGTCTGTCCGTCTCTATGTATGCTTAGATCTTTAAAACTACGCAACGGATTTTGATGCGCTTTTTTTAATAGATAGAGTGATTCAAGAGGAAGGTTTATATGTATATACTGCAATCGTACGAAGCCGGGGCGGGTTGCTAGTTTATTACATTGCTTAAATAAAAAAAAATAAAAACTTTCTAAAATCTACAAGATGTAAACGGACCCTTCACGAAGCCGTCAACCAAGCATTCTGCTCAACATCAAACTAAGTAACTTTACATAAAAAATATTGCTAGGAAACGACTTTTTTTTTTGGGGTGAAAAATCACGTAGGACTCAATGTAACGCACACAAAACATTGTGCTGATGGATGCATTGAATATTACAGGGGTCGTGGAGGTATTTAAAATAAAGTCCCTACATAAAAAATTTGCATTTAAAAAAAATGCGAAAAAGTTGATAGTTTCACCGCAATATCTCCGTAACTAGAAGGTTCCCAGGTGTAGTCTAGAAGAAAAAAAATATCATAATGATGGGGAGACCGAGTGCCTTTCGTATACGGTGGTATACAACATAATTTTTAGTATATGCGAAACCTGAATATAGTTTGTTCAGAATAAGTAACTGAATCGATTCTAATAATTTTTAAACCATGTTATATTTCTCCCAAAAATTTTAAAAAAGTTAAATGTTGGATACCGAGCGACTTTGAGTACCTATCGCAATAATTTAGGTACCTACTGCCAAATTATTATTATCAATGAGCTCAAGACGAAGCTGGAGACGCGCGCTGCTTGGTGACAACGTTTTTGTGCGGACAGGACGGACTAGGTAACAGAACAAGCTTATAACTTTGTGATTTTTCATGATACAGTTTTGAAATTTTGTACATAGATTCTTTACATAAAAATACTAGACACGTGTATCAGGTTTCGCATATACTAAAACTAATGTTGAATACATGGGCGGCATAAATACTCTGACACCAGGTTAGGCACTAACCACACGATAAAAAAATAAGGAAGACCTAGTCTTTTAAATGATCTTTGTTTGGGTCTCATTTCCGCCACTTAGGTACCAAGAAACTCGGTTAACATTACCTTTTGACGTCAATACACGTTAATAAATAAAAATATGTATGTATTGCCAAACAAATATTATATTTACATACGTCATTTCAAGGACAGTTATTTTCCCTTTAGCAATATTCTGAAGAAGACGGATAGTAATGTGCAAATACTTTAAAGTAAATCTTGTTAAGAAATAAGTCACTTTACTGGTAATCTTTCAAAAGATTTTTTTTCTTGTGTAAACTACATTTCACATCCTCGTAACGTTTCTGGCCGAAAGCCACTTGTTCTTCCCGTCATTGCGATCATTTTTTTGTACGAGACCCTACCTGGGAACCTTCTAGTTACGGAGATATTGAGGGTCAAAGTTCCAACTTTTTCACAAGTATTTTTTTTTTAAATACTTGTTTTTAATGTACGATTTTTACTTTAAACACCTCCACGACCCCCGTACTATTCAATTCATCCATCAGCACACTCTACATTGAGTCCTACCGTAAAACGTGATTTTTCAGCCCAAAAAAAAGTCATTTCCCAACAATAATTTTTGCGTTAAGTTACTTAGTTTGATGTACGTAACGCTTGGTTGACAGCCGCTCGGGTCGATCTTAAGGTTAAGCCGTGCTAGCTTAGGTTGGTCCGTGGATGAGTGACCACCCATTACATGCCGAGTTTCTTTCTTGCTACGGAAAGCACGTTAAGCCGTTGGTTGCGACTGTCATTCGTAGATCTTCTACAGTCGTAACAAGTAATCAGTGGTCCGAAAGTCTGACAACCAATCTTACCAAGGGGTATCGTATAACCCAGTACTAACTGGGCTGTGGAGGTCAGATAGGCAGTCGCTCCATGTAAAATACTGTTATCCAGTTGAATCCGGTTAGGCTGATGATCATGATGGGTCCAGAAGTCCTCTCTATGAGTGGAAGTGATCAATGATGATGATCAACTAGGTTGGGGTCGGCTTCAAGTCTAATCGGATGCAGCTGACCGTTCCTATTTTAAATAAAGCGACCGCCTATCTGACCTCCACGACCCAGTTAGTACTGGGTAATACAATACCCCTTGGTAAAACTGGTTTTCAGACTTTCGGGCCACTGACTACCTGTAACGACTGTCAAAGATCTACAAATGACAGCCGCGACCAACAACGACCTAAGGTTGTTACCACACCAATCGATCGATGGTAGAATGTATTAGTCGACGTCGATCGATAGTTTGTCTCTTTCGACTAATTCATTCTACCATCAATCGATGGGTGTGGTAACAGCCTAACGTGCGTTCCGAAGCACGGGAGAAAATGGATATGTAAGTGAAGGTCAGAGGTCACCCATCCATGGACTTTCCTTTAAAGATCGATTCAAGCGACTGTTATTATTTAGCGACGAGCTTCTGTGTCCCATAAGTGGGAACATCATGGGCTGATGAAGGTGTAGGGGTGAACTATTGCCCTGACATGGCTGCGGGACTGTTCGAAAGAGATACCGCGGCCCTGGAACACAAAGGGCAAAGAAAGAACATGGATGGGTTTTAGTCAGTACAAGTCTGACACTCCCTTCCACTCCGCCCAGAGCGGAGGGGGGTCATTTGATGATATCACATCCTAAAAAAAAAAAAAAAAGGCCATGGCCCCTCAAACTGACAAGGGCAGACGACGACTCTGCCTAATCCTTCGGGCATTGCCTGGCATGGTACATTTATGTTGAACTAATTGTAGTTTTGTTGTTGTTGTTATTTTCGTTGTTGTTTATGTTGTCATCATCATCATCTACCTAGCCTTTTCCCAACTATGTTAGCGTCAGCTTCCAGTCTAACTGGATGCAGCTGAATACCCGTATTTTATAGTCTGATGAAGCCGTAGAAAAAAGCAAGTCCTCAAAATATTCCTCTAGTCCTTCTAAATAAATATACGTACGTGTGTTTTCATAAAATAAACTCGATATAGTACTTAGAATACATTAGTATCTAATATTTGTTCAGTAAACATAGTGTCCGTACAAGGTAGGGGTCGACTTGCAATTGTAAATACAGCCTTACTCTGAACGTGTGACGTACGAAGGCTTGTTTACACGGGTAGAATTTCTCGCCTGGTACACAGGCACCGGTAGGCTAAAAGGGGACGATTGCGGAAGTCGTGGAGTATTTGAAAGTGACAACCGACTGGACTCTGAGAGTTGAAAGTTCAAAATCAAAATCAAAGCATTTATTTTAAGTAGGCCAATTACAGGCACTTTTGTCCATTTGCCCCAATCTATTTAAGTCGCGAGTTAATAGGCTTCTTTTGTGTTAGCTAGTTCTATAGTCGACCTCATCTCTGTCCTCAGGACTAGATTGAGGTCAAGAGTAAGCCCATTTAGTATAAAAAAAATGAATTGTCGGAACAAAGACAACAAAGAAATGTAGCTACAGTCCCATTCACAAGGCATAAAAACTGTGAAGGTACTGTAGTTGCACATTCCCTAACGTAGATCTCTATGGAGAAGAACGGGCAAGAAACTCCATGGACACTGTTTTAAATCAGAATGCTTTTACAAAACTTTGGTTACATCATTCATGATGAGATGGTACATTATGTGAGAACGATGGAGCAAGATGTGTACGTTAAAAGTGTCCATAGAAAAAACAAAAAAAAAAATTCAATGATGGAATCGCGTCACAACATCATCTTTAAGCAACCTACCATCTACAGACCTTCTTGAAAGAGAACCTTTGGCCGAAAAGTGTCGGAGATCGACGTTTCCGAGGACGGTTACGCGACACTACGCAGCCATACACGTCGCCGATACGTGTCTAGTTATAGCTTAATAAGGTTATTAATATATATTAGTTTATTCTTGTATATGGTTATCTTGTGTATTTTATCTAGACTCCTGCTATGATCCTTACATACACGCATGCTGGTTGCGAGTACAATGCACCAGATTATTCTGAAGAAAATAAATAAAATTGAAGTGTCTGTTCGTAATTTCAAAATTTGATTTTATTTTGATTTTTAACTGAATGCATATGAAAGTATATACGGTACTTTAAAAAAAAAAACATTTTTTATTTAATTTTTGTCTGTTTGTTCTGACTAATCTCCGAAACGGCTGTACTGATTTTGCCGGGACTTTACTATTGGTAGATACTATTATTAGATAGATGTTATAAGTAGTAACTTTGGCTTTTATTTTAGAAAAACTTTGACCCTCAACATCTTCGTAACTTGAAGGTTCCCAGGTATAGTCTGGAACAAAAAAAATATCACAATACAAGAGAGAACAAGTTTAGTCTTGCCTTTCGGCTTCGTTAAGGCTATTTTTATTCCCAGTAGGTAGCCATTCTCACTCACGAAAAACTGAGACACATACGAGAAACTGTCTTCGACTTTTCGTCGAAAATTCGGCGGAGAGGATTTTATTAACGCACTTGAAAATAAACTTTAAAATTATTACAATAAAGTGCATAAATGCTTGAACCTGACAAAAAATGCTCGCGCGTCCTCGAAGATACGCGGGAACCATACGCGATCCGTAAAGGAAATGCCCGAGACTGCGCGGGGATTATTCCTCTCTGTCTGCGCTGACCCTTAACGGGCGAGTAAGTGGCCTCGTGTAAATAAGCCTTTTTGGCCGAAGGTGTCACATGTAATAGATCAACGGATATGATATAATAACGCTAATATTATCAGTTTTTCGCTAAAAATATCCTGTTTCCGTCAATATGGTCTATTGAGGTCAATGTCTTACTTATTTTTGTAGTTTTATTTATTTATCTATACTATATCTATACTCATATTATAAAGCTGAAGAGTTTGTTTGTTTGTTTGTTTGCTTGAACGCGCTAATCTCAGGAACTACTGGTTCGAATTGTAAAATTATTTTAGTGTTGGATAGCCCATTTATCGAGGAAGGCTTTAGGCTATATAACATCACGCTACGACCAATAGGAGCGGAGCAGCAATGAAAAATGTTGCAAAAACGGGGAAAAATCCAAACGCAGGCGAAGTTGCGCGGGTCAGCTAGTTTTAGATAAAAGTCGAGGTTTCGCGGCCTGAGAATGATGAGTCAATGTCATTTGTGTAATCTAACAAGAGTGTAGGTATTACCTACAGATAGATATATCTCTAGACATATAATAATATTAATGTTTACACTAATTGTTGTTTTAATAAAATTCTATGTTTAGGATGTTCTAATATTTGTATGCCATTTTGTGGCAAAACATGTAAGTTCACAAACCTATTTATAAGACCTTTATGTACCATGTTTTTACACAAATAAAATTATTCTTATTCTTATTCTAGATAACGCAAATATCACGATCCGTACGCAAAACCAAGCGTGCCATTTTTTCACCGACTGACCGCTTTAATGAGTCCTCGCGAAGGTATCAATTTAAATGAAATACTCTGAAGGTTGATCACGTATTGGTTCAATTAGTATCGTAATACCTACGTGGATTATGGTTATTTTAAAGCAAATAACCTGTGGGATATTGTTAGGACTTTGTGGACGATTTGTGTTGATGGGGCAAACCGGAGGACTCATTAAAGCGGTCGGTCGACCTACTATGACGTCATAAGCACTATTTAGTTACTATACAAATAGATATAAGATTTTAAACTATCATGGTCACTAACATTATTACTACAGGAAACGGGATATTTACCATGTTTACTATTTTTGTTGAGTTCCCGATATTTCGGCGCTGTTGCAAGCACCATGATCACGGATAAACTGAAGTTATTGCGGGTGGGTGTTTATGAGCAGACAAATCGGTCTACCCTCTTTCTTGTTCGTTTTTTGCACTCAGTACCGCTACCACTGTCACTCGCAACTCGATTCTGTTCCCGACATACGAAACTCACTGTGTCCGCTCGCGAACTTTTTTCCGCACTTTTTCGCTTTTTACATAGCTGGACCACTGGATTCCAAGCTCTCGACAGTTGAAACCCATCTTCCCGGTTGAAGTTCCTATATTTGGTAATCTCAATGGCTTCTCTAACCAGTCTAGGAATATAGTGGCGTTCTGTCGAGATGACCTGAGGGTTATGTAACTCAATCCAGTGGTTCGATCCTGATTCCAGGAGATGTTGAGCAATGGCCGATTTTTGGGTGTCGTTGTTCTTCACCGCCCTGATATGTTCCGATATTCGACAAGCTACCGTACGTAACAAAAATAGTAAACATGGTAAATATCCCGTTTCCTGTAGTAATAATATACAAATAGACTACGTTTTTCTTTAAATATCTAGAATTATCTTTTTGAGTTGTAACGTTGTTGTTTAAAACTTAGATTGCTGTGACAGTAGCCACGTTAAGCATAAAACGCTTAAGCCGGGCACGCGAAGTAGGTGTTCTTGCGATATCTAGGTATATCCATATCTCTTCTGTAACACCACTGACTCGTTAGTCTAGTGGTCGCAAGCGTGAGTACTGAGCATGAGGTCCTGGGTTCGATTTCCAGGCCTGGAAAAGTGATAATGAGTTTTTCCATCAGGAATTACTTATAAGCAGCCTCGGAGTCTTGATTTGTACCCGGTTGATGGCAATTGGCTCGTCCCCTTACATTTGACTTAAATATAACTGGCGAAATGTGGGTGTACTATTAGGTACACCTCTGCCTAATCCTTTGGACATTGCCTTCAGTTGTTGTTGCTTGTTGTAGTTGTTGTTGCTTGTTGTAGTTGTTTGTTGTTGTTGTAGTTGTGTTGTGTGTTGTTGTTTATGTTGTATTAACTAACAATTTATCTCTTTGGTTCCAGTGCATCCGAAGGTTCCTTCTTTCCACCTCGCTCCCTGACCAAGTCTGACACAGTCCACGTGTACGATAAAGACCTCTGCAGGATCCTGCCGCTTCAATACAGGGAAGATGTCTACAAAGATGGTAAGTCTTCAACTCTTTGCTTCGTTTTGGTGGGAAAGACGCCACAATTTTGAAAAATTTCAAGATGGCGAGACTACGCTTAACTTTTAGAAGTGCCCTTCATAAGGTCGACAAACGGATTTGCGATTAAAGCTTGTGCGAAAAAACTGTACAACGACTTCGCAAAGTTCGAATGGACAAACTGAAGCTCGATCTCACGCTAGTGCGACAAATGCTTGTACGACACTGGTGGAATAAAGAATCTCGCAAACACACACACTCTCAACACTCATTTTTCGTGTAAAAAGGGATTCAAATAGCAACTCATTTCATAATAATCTTTGTGTTTTTAATTCAACACTAAAGCCCTCTATTCTCTCCCTCAGGCATCAAAGCTGGTCTCTACACGCCACCATCGTCCACCTTCGAGAGCGCAGACATCAATCCTGACAACAAATGCTACTATCCTGGGGAGAAGTGTCCTCCCAGGGGTCTGCAGAACATCAGCCCTTGTCAATACAGTAAGTTTATCATCATCATGACCTTAGGTTAACGCCTGGTGAGGTCGGTGGTTGGTGTCCATCCACCTATCGCATCGTGCCTCGGAGAGCACGGTAAGCCGTTGGTCCTCGCTGGCTGTCTTTCACAGACGTCCTACAGTCGTTACAGGTAGTCAGATCCTCGAAAGCATGACAACCAGTCTTACCAAGGCGTATCGTATTACCTAGCATATTGGGCGAACCCTGACAGGCGCGTTATCAATACATCTTCTACATCTATTACAAATAAATAAAATAGAAGTGTCTGTTTGTAATTTCAAAAAAATAGCTTTTTACTGAATGCATAATTATGAAAGTACATACGGTAGGTACTTATAACAAAAAAAAAATATTAATTCAAATGTTCTGTCTGTCCGCCTGTTGGTCTATCTCTCTGCCTGTTTGTTCCGGCTAATCTCCGAAACGGCTGAACCGATTTTGACGAGACTTTCACTGGCAGATGTTATAAGGCTACTTTTATTTTAAAAAAGTATTAAGGTCCCGTGCAAAATAAAATAAAAACCATTGAAGTTGTTAACCAGGGAAGGGAGGCCTTTGCCCTGCAGTGGGACAACATAGACTTATAATATAATATAAGAACAGTAATTTATACCAGAAATATTTATTATGTACATTATATACAGACTAAAAAGAACTAAAGTAATGATAAAAATAAGACTAAAGTAAGAGAAAAAAAAAAAAAAAAAAAACATCTAAACAACGACGACAATAGGACAATTAGGCGTCAAAGTATTCCTCCGCATCGCTGTCATCTGGAAATAATATAATATAATTGAAATTGTTGACGAAAACCGATTCAAATATGGATGTAGTATTTCTGTAATGATTTCACATGAATGGAGGTCTCGGACAACAGCTAGTTTTGTATTATTTCTTTCATTCATATGAGATAACCAACATGTCTTGGAACCGAAAAGTTCTTGACATCTACCAACCCGCACTGGACTAGTAGATAACTGGCCACTCTCACAGAGGCGAGGCCTGTGTCCCAGCAGTGGGAACAATATAAGCTGATCACACAGAGAAGCTAATATATCCTTGCCAACATTCTCGAAAGATCAAACTTTTCCTTAAATCTAATAACCATGTTTATCTTTCCATTACAGACGCTCCGGTCTACCTCTCGTTCCCTCACTTCTACGACGCTGACCCGAGCCTACTGCTGCCCTTCGACGGCCTGAAGCCTAACAAGAAGAAACATGAGACGTATTTCATGATTCAACCGGTAAGTAATGCAGTCACGCCTTGAATGAACGGGTAGGCAAAGGACCCAGTTACACAAATCTAGATACCATAACTGAGAATGTCTATATGAAAAAATGTATTAGACTGTCTGATCAAGGAAACAAGATAACATAACATCATGCATGTAATCTCTGAAGCGTGTGTACCTAATACACACAACACACATACAACATTCAACAACAACAACAACAATAACAACCACAACAATAACAACAACAACATTACAACAACATTTCACCAACAACAAACAACAACAACAACATCAACAACAACAACAACATTTCACCAACAACAAACAACAACAACAACATCAACAACAACATTTCACCAGCATTTCGCCAGTTATGTTTAAAGTTCCATGTAATAGGGGGCGAGCCTATTGTCAACGACTGAACATAGATCCAGATTCCGTGGCTGCTACTGAGAAATTCTTAATGGAAAAACCCAATAACACGTTAAATACAGTGACCGGCCATTATGATCTATACGACCTAGGCAGGCGCATTACTTTGTGTAATTTATTTCATCATCACTGCTTTCAAAACGGTGAAAGAAAACATCGTGAGGAAACCGGCATGTCCTAGAACCAAACATTCGAAGACATGTGACATCTACCAACCCGCACTGGGCCCGCGTGGTGGATTATAACCCATTCCCTCTCATAGAGAGGAGGTCCCAGCAGGGGGAACATTATAGGCTGATTATGCTATGCTTATGCTAATTAATTATACAATCTTTTATTCTTCCAGAAAATTGGAGTACCCTTGGAAGGCTTCGTGAGGGTCCAGCTGAACCTGAAGGTGGACCGCGCGCCGAACATCCCCATCAACAATATCAACAACTTTCCTGACACCATCTTCCCGGTTATGTGGATTGAAGAAGTAAGCAGTTAATCTTATTATAAGTGTTAAATTAACACTTAAAAACTTATTTTACATATTTTTAAATATTTCTTAAAAAAAAACATTTAAAAACATAAAAAATTGTGGGCAGGGTCCAAGCTACCGGTGGTTAGGGCTCCAGAGACAGGAACCTCCTCACAATACGAGCCGTATCGAGGAGTACTGCCTTCTGAATCAGGCCCTTCATCAAACCGCCTAAGGAGAGCCTCGAAAGATGGTCGTCGAGGCTCTTGGCTATAAGGCCATTGGCCGTCACGACGATCGGCACAATGATAGCCGAGTTCACATTCCACACGTCGACAACCTCGTTTGCCAATAAATAAATAAGATTAACACTGTTAATCTTATTTTGACGGCAAGGCTGGCGCAGTGGCTGAGCGACTGGCTGATACGCTGCGTGTCGTGGGTGCGATCCCCGCACGAAACAAATATTTGTAGGGCCTACTGGTAGTTATTCCGGGTCTGGCTGTTTGTGTACTCCATATCCACATCATCATCTCAGGTCCAGTTGAAAACCAGCGTCGGGCACTAGCTGCTTGGCAGTTTGCTGAACTGGGCCTATTTGGCGCGGCCTTGAGTTTGAATATTATCTCTTTTTTCTGTTTAGTTTTAAGTTTTTTATTGTGCAGATATAAGTTTTTTATTTGTTTGTTGTGTGCACTTGTGGCATGTGCCAAATAAATATGTTTTCTTTCGTATTTCTTGCTTTCCATACAGGAGAACTTCCAAGTACGGGGCAACGTTAAGCCACTGCGTTAACTGTGTCTTCTTATGGCCTGGTGTTTCTTATTCTGCCATGTTAACTCCTAGATTTTAAAAATGATTCTTAAACTATCAATTCCATTTAACTAATCGTTTCAATTTTTGTACTGACTTTCTACTGAGAAGATTCTCAATTTGGCAGTATTTTCTTTTAAAGCAAATTCTTGGCAAGTCACCTCCTAGGTGCGATCCAACAAGAAAATGAAACACAACACAATCTCACAATCAAAATGCTGTCCTATTTGACCCTAAGGTTGACTGGTAGAGAATGCCTTGTGGCATAAAGTCTGCCTATGTACCACTCTTGTACATGAAGTTTAAATAAATAAAATGCCATTTCAGTCTCCCAAAGCGAAAACACATGTCTATACATATATTGACAGAATACTTCGACATTCATTTAGCGTGAGTGGACCATCACTTTCATTTACTTTCCCAAGAAACAAACATTTCATAGAAACTAGACTTTCTTGGAAAATGGTTATTTAAGTCGCGACGATGCTTTTCAACTGTTTAATAGAACTTTTGGACACAGGACAAAACAGTTATACAAAATTACTTTGAAATTTGACCTCCAATATCTCCGTAACTAGAAGGTTCCCAGGTATGCATCAGAACAAAATAAATATCGCAATGACGGGGAGAACAAGTACCTTCCGGCTTCGTTAAGGGTCCGTTTACACCTCTTATAAGTGACAACTTAAAAAATGACAACTCCAAAGTCTGACAAACACAAATTCAAAGTCGCTAACCACTTACCTTTTGTTTCTAGGGCATCCACGAGCTCTCACCGCCAATCTGGAGATGGATCTACCTTGCCACAACCGTGGGACCTATCATCGGACCCGCCATTACTTACTCCATGATCCTGACCGGCTTTCTGACACTCGCATACGTCTTCATAAAAGCGTACAAGAGTTTGGTGATGGGACAAAATTCCCTGGAAATTGTTGAGCTTGGAAGGCAGACTATCAGACGGAGCTCAACACTGATTATAAACGGCTCACATAAGCTGCTGCCAAATCGAGAATCAGCATATATACCCCTAAACCAATGTGGGGACAATTTGCAAGAATTAAGTTACGTTAAAACTGATTGCAGTTTAGAGTTTAAGAATGTGTTAAGGAGTGACTTTGTTAAGTCTAGCTTTAGTGAAGCGGAAAGGGAATCTTTGATAAGGTCTGATAATAGTTTTATTTTGTCGGAACATAGGTTTAATCAGGACTAGGGTGGGGAATGTGTTAGTTTTATTAGCTGTCCTCCTCCGCTTCTCCAGTGGGTTTGTGAGTTCACTTTGCTTTTGTCAGAGTTGTGAAAGGATAGTTATTTTGAAGTTAACTTGACTATTTCTTATCATATTACCCAGTACTAACTGGGTTGTGGAGGTCAGATAGGCCGTCGCTCCATGTAAAATACTGGTACTCAGCTTAATCTGGTTATTTAAACTGGAAGCCGACCAAAAAATAGTTTGGAAAAGGCTAGGCAGATTATAGTATGTTTTTGTGTAAAGATAATTTTGTCATACTATAAATAGAAGAACGAACAAAAATAATTCTAAGTTATTTAAAAGGTAGCACAATGATTAGAAAAGAAATTCGTAATAATCGAAGAATCAAGTTCAATAAATTCTGACGAATCCAAAGTGACTGACGAAAGTAAAGTGTTGTCAATAAAATATAGTGTATCAGGGTATTAAATGCTATATTTGTTTAAACGCTTTTGGGGGACGGCTCGACCACTAACTGACGAAGGTACAGTCCCAGAAAAATATATTTATGTTCTTGTCATTTTTAAATCACGTGACTTTATGACCGTCACATATTTTTTCAAGTTTTGTCTTAATACAATCACGAAAATCAATTAGTTTTGTAGTAGTTGGTAGAGCTATTTCTAAAGAAGCTTGTCCAGGGATGTTTACTACCAAATAATAAGAATATGAATCACGTTAAAATTCTTAAAATGTATGCAGACGCAGTTAATATTATGAATTGTCACTTTTCATATTATTTTCCTTTTATGATTCTTCTAGAGCGGTTATTTTAGGCCCCTTAACACACAAAATACTGTACCTAGTCGGTGTAGTGGTTCATAGGCTATTTTAACGTTATATAGGGTTGTGTCGACGACTGACTATAAAGGATTCCGATTTTAACGGAGTTCGCTTAGCTTTTAAAGGAATATTTGCTCATTTTATTATTTTCTGTTTATAATGTCGCTAAGATTTATTTTGTATATTATGAAAAGGGCTAATTAAACTTTGACTAGCTTAATTTTGCCATTTTTTACTATACATTAGTCATTTTTATCTGAGTTCCTTAAAAGTAAGATTATGTTAGGTCATCCTCCACAGGACAGCAGTTTTGAGAACCCTTTATTATAAAATGCCTTCATTGTACTTAAATTTAAGTTACTGTTAACAGCCAGTTGCAATTTACTGCTGAAAAAATTCTGACAAAACCAAAGTCAACTTTACTATTGTCATAAAAATCTTAGCTGAACATTATACACAGAAAAAAATCTTAGACATATTGGCCAAAATACCTTAAAACTTTGCCTTGATAAAACTCTAAAGATACGTAAATGAAATTAATATAAATACTTTGTAAACTTGCCAATATAATTGGTCTGACGGAATGACCACACTTAGCGACGTGGAATCGGGTTAAACAGATCGGAAAGAACTTTGAATAGCCCGACGCGGTGTCGTGTAGCATCGTCCAAACCGAAACAAGACGAATGAGGTTCCATTTCGCTTTTATTACAGGATTCTGATCGGCTCATACCGATTCCACGTCGTTAAGTGTTGCCACTTCCTAAAAGCCGTGGTTTTGGTTTTAATACGATTTTGGGTTAGAATATAAATGGCTTGAAAACATGAGAAACGGGCCTGTGTTGTATAACATTCCAGTCTTGTAAATTTACGACATTCCTTCCTAGGAAAATGTGCTCAAATAATGTACTTATTTAATTAAAAATTATATTATATTGTTCTTCTAACAGCCAGATTCTTAAACTCTTTAGTTACGTTTGAGAATGTGGGCGTTAAAATTGAAATATACTTTCATACTTTTCTTTTTTTTCCTTCATATTCTTGTATCTTTTCGATTATGAAAATCTGTATTTGTTTTATTTATAAGAGTGAACATAACGTTCAAACAATTTTAATTTGTTGAAATTCATAATGAGATTAAAAAGATAACTAGATACAATATAATATTACTTGATATTATAATTAGGAATATGCACCCGACGACTATGGACAAGATTCACGCATTTTGACTATACTTTTTCAAGCAAAGATAAAAATTAATTATTATAATATATCATAAATAAAAATAAAATAATTATGTAAAAACAATAATAAAAATATAATATATTATATTTACATTAATAAATTATATTTATGTTATTACATTATTTATTTATTTGTTATTATTTTATTTTCATGCGGACAATTTTCATGTTGAAATGAATGCGAAACAAATACATACTAATAAAACATAAATATTGCCAATAAAGCGCATATTCGCATATGATTAACACAGTAAAGTCATAATGGTATCTGTCAATCTTGAGTCAAAAAAACAAAATGGCTGGATTCTACCAAACGTCAACTAAATAATCGATTAATTAAAAAAAACTCGTCTATTAAGTATATTCCAACCAAACTATGAAATTAGAGTTTAAAGCTTTAATATGTAAAGACTTTCTTTTAACGATAAAATAATTATTTTTTTATTATAAAAAAGGAAAATCGGTGGTTCTATAAATATTTTTATACGAAT
The DNA here is from genome assembly GCA_905163415.1 of Noctua fimbriata. Taxonomy (NCBI): domain Eukaryota; kingdom Metazoa; phylum Arthropoda; class Insecta; order Lepidoptera; family Noctuidae; genus Noctua; species Noctua fimbriata. The sequence goes on from LR990951.1 coordinate 1,860,491, forward strand.
TTTAGGTTATAATTGTAAATAATAGTTAAGGAATTTTGTATCTAAAATATACTGTTTAATAAAAATATTGTAAAGTTTATACGAATTGTATTTTATTTAATTTTACCTCCCATTTCGTAGATCTCTAAGAAACACCAACAGTCACTATCTGCCTGCCTTTTTAACTATGTTGGGGTCGGCTTCCAGTCTAACCGGATGCATCTAAATACCAGTATACAGCAATATATTGCTGGTATATTTCTGGAACGCCAGAGACTAAACACGTGCGTGCCCTGTACGCTAAGCCACAATTTCACCTACCATTTTGTCAGATATTTGTGTCGTTTGGCGTACAGGGCACGCGTATGCTTGTCGATGGTCCTGGGGGGAATCATCGTGGTGGGAAGATTGGCCAGCTAGACTCTGCGCTACCGAGTGCCAGCTGCAGTGTGCGCTGGACGTTTCAAAATGATCTGGACGCCACTCGGGGACGCTCTTCTCATGCAGTAGTAGGACAGAATCAAATATGTCCCTTGAAAGAATCCTGTTATGTGTGTTGCCAGCAATCCGTGTCTAGCATGGTATAATAATATACTTCGCCTGGTGTTTTCTTCCCGTAATAGCTGGGTCACGTGATTGGCCCAAGAATACGTCATCAGTTGCGATGCTGTCGATGTGTTGCCACGCTGTGTGATTGAATTACCCGAGCAAAATGCATTTTTTAACTTAACAAAGCAATTATGAACTAAAAATATTAAATTAAAAATACTATAAATAAATATTGTAATATTTAAATTAATTTAAACCTAAATAGATAAGCTAGTTAGTAATTTATTTTATTTTCATTCACTAAGTGAGAGTCCCTAAATTTACTGAAAAGGACAATCAATGGTAACACTTATCGTGACGTAGACTTGGGCCATCGTGGGAAGAGAATACCAGGCGAAGTATATTATTATACCATGGTGTCTAGAAACACAGTTTTTTTTTTTTTAATAAAACACATAAATCAGCCTAAAAATGATTTTATTGACTAGCAAAAATGATGGTGTACCATAAAAGTATAACATTGAAGTTATTCTTATCTCTAAACAAGCGAGTATAACTATTGTATACTAGTCCTGGACTTGATGAACATTGTTGGGCTCTGTGCCCACGCGTGGGCATTGTGTGGGGAGAAAAAGGGAATGCTTTGATTTATTTTGCTTCTATTTTATATGATAAGGTTCGTATCGACCAGAAAACATAATTTACAAGTGTTTTATTTGCATAATACTGTTTTTTTTTTCAATATTTTTTTGTAAACATGAAGGTACACACAGCAACACATTAAGCTATACATTTCCAGTATAACATGGCCTAGCTTTGTATAGATTTTCAACACAATGAGAGATCCACATAAACTGGTTTTGTATAGGTTGATTGGTAGCCGTGCGTACTATTAATATTCATTCTTACTCAACACAGAAATGAAAACTAAAATCAAGTTTAAAAAATCAAAATGGCATCATTACTTTCATTCTGTTTTTTGTTTTAGGCGAAAAGTACTGAACAAGTCTGTTTTTTTTTCTTTTTGTAAGCAAAATTAAGTCAAAGCGTTCTCTTTTCAAAAACAATAAACGGCCTATTTTGGCTCACAATTGGCCTCACATTGACCATTTTAACCTTCATTGGCCTCAATCGGCCTCACAATGACCTACAGGCCTTAAAAGCTAAATTACTGGCGATTATTTCAAGTCACAGTTCTTTATTATTTAAAAATACATTATTATCACTACGCAATGTATAAGTATACTGTATAATATGTACTAATACATAGTTATTATAATAATATTATCATAAAAAAATCTTATTTTTTTTAACTTCACCTTTCCATTTTTACGTATATTCGTTTCTTCGTATAACAGGGTAATCACTGTTTAATTATTTTTTTAAATTGGTAAACTGGAGTTAGGAAAACCTTGATCACAATCTTTGAACAGAAAAAAAAAGATTAAAAAAAAAAATGTCATTTTGTAGAAAAAAAATATAATCAATCTGTTGTCAAAGTAATATTGGACACCATTTTAGTCAAATGTGTATTCTTTTAGTATGTCTAAAATATTGGTTGTCCATTATTTGATGAATTATTTCAGTCATTTTCAAAATAAATCTATGTATGTTTTATTCTGCTATAGGTACTGGCTCTAAAATTATTTGTTACAAATCAAAACTCCTTAAGCCATACCAACCCGCACTAAGGCCGCGTGGTAGATTATAGCCCACTCCCTCTCATAGAGAGGAGGTCTGTGGCCCAGCAGTGGGAACATTAAAGTCTATGCTTATGCATATTGCATCTTGGAAACAGTAAAAGGTAAGCTACCTGCCTTTTTTCTTGTTTGCGTCAGTATATCAATGGTTCCCTTAACTCCAGCTTATAAATCCATTCTTAAGATCAAAAAATATCGTATTTATACTACGATTTTAACTTAATACTTTAACATTTATTTCTAGATTGTACTACTTTGGCGCCATTTTAGTAAAAATCTAAGGAAGACATTTATTATTGCAAGACTTGCATACTTGTATAGTGAACATTCACGAGCACCAATACGTTTAACTTAATTTTAAAAGTGATTTTCTCCCACTGTATTGATTGCAATTTTATTTCATATTGTTACGGAAATAGTATTTTGGAACACATATTATATTACGTAATAAATCTTGACAAAATGTTGCAATCGACAAAATCGCATTTGAATTTTACTAAGCGTTTAAAACATATTGGTGTCCGTGATGAATTTGCAAAAAGTTTTGCAAATGAAATATTAAAAAATGTTTGCAACAAAAAAAATATACAAACATTAAAACGGTTGGAACTTGTGTATAATAAGCAAGACTTAGGCATGGCAAGCTGCCATTTTTAAATAACTAACAGTTATATATTTTTTCGTTAATGATGTATTACTTATTTTTTATCAAACACCACAGTAATACAACCTAAAAATTTAAATTGGAAGTCCATTTTAAAAACATTGCTTAAAAAGAAATATTATTAATGTATTTCTTACGATATTTTTTAATCTACAATCATTAACTTTTCTCGCCAATGCTTTTTACACCTAAATAGAGATGTGAAATGAATAATCGACTAATTTTTTTTAGTTTAACTGACTAATAATACAGGCAACTTACTAAATTAGACAGACTTGGCAAAAAGAGTAGAAACTTGGGCTTGTGTAGTTGGTCAGTAAGTGGGTTGTGGAGGTCAGTTAGGCAGTCGCTCCATGTAAAATACTGGTATTCAGCTGCAACCGGTTACACTGGTAGCCGACCCCAACATAGTTTTGCTTGGCTTGCCCTTATAACCTGCTAATCTTCATGATGTTAGGGGTTTGAACAGTCTGCTTACCTTATGGATTTGCCGTATTTTTGGCCCCTAGGCACGCCATCATCTGCCTAGCCTTTGTGCAACTAGGTTGGAGTCGCTTCCAGACTACCTGGATGCAGCTGAATACCAGTATTTTACATGGAGCGACTGCCTATCTGACCTCCACAACCCAGTTAGTATTGGGTAATACGATATAAATATCTAACCAACCAGTCTTACCCCCTCCAAAGTAAGGGGAGTCTTACCATGGAGGGGGTAAGACTGGTTGTTAGACATAGTCTTGAGTATAAACTTCAAAATAACTGTTGGATGTTTAATAGCTGTCAGCATGCTTTTAATTAAGAAAAAAATCGTTCCATTTCTAAACTTTTTTTGCCATGCTGTCAATATTTAGTGATGTGACTAACCACTTATATTTTAGTCGATTATTCACCTAACATTCTTTGACTAAATTTTAAATGTCAATTACGATTTTAATACTTTTTTTCGCGTATACAATTTTGGATTGAACGTTAAGTTTTTCGAAGTATACTATATTTAAAGGGAATCGTATATTTTACAATCGTATATTCGTTTTTTTTAATACTTAGAAGCTAGATTAGTTGATGTGGAGTTACCGTTTTTGTGGTAAAATTGTAATGTATTTTTTTTATAACAGAAAAATAGCTGCCTTTTTGTAAAGACACGTCTCAAAGAAACACATAAAAAACTAATGGTCATATTTTACTTAGAATCTAACTTAAAACTTAAATATAGGAAACAGTTTATGTTACTTAACTAACTTGCTTTTTATACAAAATAAACGACATAATATATTCAACTGACTTATTCTATACTGTACTGATTTTTATGCAATTTTTTTCTCAGAAAAAAAATACATTTTTTCTTGTTATTTTTTTGCGAAAATTCGGTTCTCCACACCAACCAAAGAAAAACCTAATACTAATATGGCTGTGTAAGTAAATTAAAGGAAATTAACAATGAGTATATTTCAAAACTAATTACGTTTTTTTTTTATAAATAAATACATACAATATTTCAGTGGACGGTTTATTCTAGTGTTTTGAATGTAGAAAATATTCTTAGCATCTATTTCTTTGCGTCAGTCGGTCAAATGGGGAGATAAAAACTCAAAAAAGTGTTTAATTCACAACCGGCTTTTTAAAAATTGACAAAACGCTAAATAAAATGGCCTCTTTGAGGGCTTTTCGTTTATTTAAGAGTTTTTTTTTTATATGTTGCTCGTTTTTGACAAATTCACTTGAGTTAGGCAAAAAAAAAGAAGTTTTTGGATGACTAAATGCAGAGTTTTATTATTTTACATTTATATTTAGTGTTTAGAAACAGTAGCGGGTTTGCCAAAAACGAGTAGTGTTTTCAATGTTAGACTTTTTACCTATTTAAAAATACATTTTGAGCTTTGTTCTTCAAGCATAGATTTATAAAATTATGGAAGCACATTATTTTGACAAAAAGATATAATAAAGTAGATTCCGCTGTTGCTGCAACTAAAATAAACTTCAAAATACAATAAACTTCAAAAACAATAGAATTTGAGCTGATTAAATAGTTTAGATGTCACTTCAGCTCATTTGCGTTTCAGTTTAGTTTTAGTTTCAACACAACCGAAGCGGAGTTTCACGATTTCATAAAGATGAAATGGAGTATGCCATAATATTCTATTAGATCTAGTTCACCAGAGTGTTTGACTGTCAAGCCCCAGTTGTGATGCGATGATTAAAAATGGCCGATATATACCCTACTCTCCGTCACTTACCGTGCGCATACATCGGCCATTTTCAATTGTAACACACCCAGTAAATATTATACAGTCCTCATATTGAAAAGCAGTAGTTTCATTTAGTCGAGACCACCATCAGAACTGGAGCTTCACAATCAAACACAGATTAAATTAACGCCAGATTCTGTAACTTAGTGACTTAAGTATTGATTAATCTTATTCAGAAAGAAAAGAGGTAAAAAGTCCACCATTTCAATGTTGTATTCCGTTAGTTTTGTCGCTAATATGAATAGTTTTTATAATATTTGAGGTATGGATTACGTATACAAAGTTCTAGGTTTAGATTTTGGATAGTAACAGTGTTTTTTAGTCAAATTGTTTTATGTGCTCTGTAATGTGCGAACTCACTGTATGTAATTACCTATTTTAAATGCGTAACCATATGAAACGACCAAACCGGATCATTCACGTATTTTGAAGGTTTTTTGTTTTTTTTTTAATTCATAATATGGAAGGGATAAGTCAATATTTTAATAAAAAGACAACACTGCAAAATTAATTATAAGGTCTATCTTTTCATATACGAAATATTTTAAGAGTAACTTCTATAAGTCGTAAAGTCGCCATAGCAACGAAAATAAAAATTATCGGAGTGTTTTTTTTTACGAAATAATTACAATTCTAAAATTTTTTGACACTTTTTGCATAAAATAGTATTAAACTAGTATTTATTTTGTGGGTCAAGTAATTTTAAATTATTTTTTTTTTTATAAAAATATACTCAGATAAAAAATAATAATCCCTTGGCTTCGTTGTAGCCGTTAGATGATTCCCTGAAAATATTTCGTGTATGAATAGTTAGACCTTATATACTTTCACGGTCAAAATGTATGGAACAGCAGATTATTTTTAAATTACCGAAGAAAAATTTCTGTTTTCGCGTCGGTGTCCCTTCCACCTTGTATGTAGAGAGAGAGATTATTTCAATTTTAAGCCGTGTTTGCAAGCATTTCTATCGGTAATGTTATTCCTGTATTTAGTAATATTCAACAGATTAAATAACTTTTTAAATTTAATTACTACAGAAAGGTTTATTAATTCTTTACGTAAATAGTTTTTTCCTATCATTAAAATTGACGTATATAAACTTTTGCCTGTAAAACTAAAGTAACAAATAAATCTAAAGATTGTATTCGTATACAAAATTGATATCGTATAAGTTTTCGTATACAAGATGTTTGATATCGTTTTTTTTTTTTTTCAATTTCTAGCTTTGGCAGTTTCAAATTTTCTTCCAATTTTTTTTCTTCAATCTTTTCCGGATTACAAGACAGTTACTTTTCTGCACGATTATTCAACTCTTTTAAAATGAATCGTATACATTATGAGTCGTATAAAGTTAGTGAAATAATATTTATTTTTTGCTTCGAAAATAATTTTTTGATAAATTTTCCATTAATCGTAATGAAAACCGTACGCACATCACTATTTTCAAATGACATTATGATTTATTTCTCCTTTTTTTATCGTAACACTGTTACTAGCCAAAATTGTTCTATGCTACACTTAAACTTACGGTATACTGTCAATATACTTTATATTATGTCTTTTTTATATAAATAAATGAATTTTCATTGTGACATGGCGTTTGTCATGAAAAGATTTTTTTAAATTAATACGTATACAATTGAATCATAACTGGGAATCGACTAACTCGAATTATTTTTTTTTTCAATCGATTATGCTTGTTTTAGAAACGGGTACTTCACTAGTTTTGTGAGAATCTGTCAGCTGTCAAAGTATTTTTCCCGCGTTATTATGGTTTGACACCTTTGTTTGCTTGTTGAATGTTTTTATCAGTTTTGTATTAAGAGAACGGTAGTTATTTAATTTCACATTTTCTCTTTATGTCACCTCAGTTTCGACCAAAATGCGTGTAATTTTATTCCTGTTTTTATCGTTAGCAACTAGCGTTGCAAATATAAGTTTTTAAACTGACATGGTCACTAACATTATCATTAAACACTGAAATCAGGATATTTACCATATTTGAACATGGTTAATATTCCGTTTTCAGTGTTAATGTTAGCGTTGCAACTTACCACTAATCAATTACCTTCCTCCTATAGCTGTAAAAGGCTCTTTAGCGCGTGGTTTTGATCGGAACCAACGCCGCCATCTTGCTTTTTATTACAATTTACAAAGACAATAGCGAAGCTAACTGTGAAACTATTAGTTGAAAATCTGTATATCATTTTATGTGTCAAAATAGCTCGACCTCATTGGTCAGTTGGCCATCTACAAAGAGCTTTGACTTTCCCTATTACAGAAATATTTGCTCTGATGTCAATGTCATTCAAGCGCCAAAATATCCTTGTACCACTACCTCTCTCATAAAAACTTTGATAATCGACAGAATTCTCAACAAAACTATTGTAGCACTAGTACGCAAAACGTCACATTACCGGCCTAGTGCATGGGCTGCTGGATAGGGTAGGTGGTGTGTTCTGTCTGTTCGCTCGTCGAGTCCTGTTCGTCGCCCGACGGGTCACCTTCTGGATCCTCGTCTTCTGATGATGAGAGGAGACCTGGAAACGTGATCAACGATTAATTAGAAAAGAAAATCTTAAAAACGGCTTTATACTTAAGTTGTCAAATAAAATGTTATTTTTCCAGATGGTGTCGTTGTGTTCTGTCTGACTATCGCCCATCGGCTCAAACTAAGTAACCTTACGCAAAAAATATTGCTGGGTAACGATTTTTTTTTTTGGGGTGAGAAGTCACGGTTACTGTAAAACTCAATGTAACGCACTCAAAACATTATGCTGATGGATGCATTGCATAGTAATCGGGTCATGGAGGTATTTAAAATAAAGTTATAACATTTAAAACTTGTGATAAAGTTGGAACTTTGACCCCCAATATCTCCGTAACTAGAAGGTTCCCAGGTATGGTCTAGAAGAAAAAAAATGGAGAACAAGTGCCTTTCGGCTTCGTTAAGCGTCTATTTACACCCTTGATTTTCAAGACCTTCTTTTTCAACCATATTTTTAACAACAGGCTTATAACGGAGTTACTAGTCCTCAACTTGTGGAGGTAACTCACCGGCTGTAAACTGTGGGTTAGAGAGCGCATCGGGCCAGTACCGCTTGCTTATAGACGAGCCATTCTTGCCTTTTTTACCACCTGGAAACATAACATGAACGTAATTAGCCTACAACGTTCTCAACAGCCGGGGCAAAGGCCTGTAAGATTGAGTGGGACATCATTTACCACGGGGGTCCTGTGTTGGGTTCATCAGTTATAAATTCAATAGTCCAAACTCAAGGTTTGCCAACGTTCTAAGGAGCACAGTATCTTAGGTGTAAAATTAACAGATCGTGTTCGAAACACTACACTGCGCTCCAAAACGCAAATCGTTGATGTGGCTCAAAAGGCTGCCCAACTTAAATGGGACTGGGCAGGACATGTCTGTCTCATGTTGAATGAACTGTGGGCCCGTAAAGCTCAGGAGTCAGGATTGGTGCCCTGAAACAGCGACACGGGGTCGCAGCAGACGACGAAGGATATGGCGGACGAACTGGATGTCTTCCTTGAGAATTGGAAAGGAAATACTACAGAATCGTGACCTACGAGACCGTATATTATCTGCTAAACGGCCCTCAACCTGGTAAAGTAGCCAGCAGCGGAAAACACTCTTTACTTCCACCCTAGTAGAAAAAACCGTCATTTTGTCTCTCATGGGTCCCGCAAATCCCGCTTGAGATCCCGCTTAAGTTACCAGCGAGATTAGTCTCGCATATCTCGGAAGAGCAGAAAAACAATGGATGGACTGTGTAAAGGATGATATGGCTAGAAAGGAGGTGACTGCTGAGATGACGAGTAATAGACAAGTATGGAAGAAGAAGACATGCTGCGCCAGCCCTAAATAAATTGGGATAAGGGCAGGAGAATGATGTGTAGACCCACTTCTAGGGATCCCGGTATTGCATTCCCAAAAGATCTATTTATAGGTATGCTCACCAGGTTTGTCAGCACAGTCGAGCATGGGCTGCAGGATCCGACGGCGTGCGTTAATGAACCAGTTGTTGACTTGTAACAACGTGAGTCTGGTCTGCGCCGCTAGGGTGCGCTTCTCTTCTTCGGTGGGGTATGGATGCTGTGAACAATAGATGTTAGGGATTAATAGATGCCAAAAAACCCAGGTACTCTCCGCGAGATTGTCAGCAACATCAAGGCGCTGCTGGTCTTTCTCGGGGAGTTTTGCTCAATCATTTGGTGGGAACTGGTTTGAAATTCAGTTGCAGAAGATTATGATTGATTTCGCGCTGACCGATGTCGTAGATACTTGTATCCTGATGATGAATAGGCACTCACCACAAGATGCTGGAAGAGCCAGGCCCGCATCACCTGGGTGGCGTGCCTGGGCAGGACTCCTCGCTTGCCGCTCGAGTCTTCTGTACTGTCGTCTTCTGGAGGAGGAGAACCGGAGACTGATGAGCAGGAGTTGTTTGAATTTGTGCCTGTGGACGACAAAGAGTAAAATAATTAAACAACAATTTCAAACTACACGGTGTAAGGGACAGCCCTCCACAAACTGATGGGGTGAATTCAGTATATCATACTAAGATGAACGGTACAAGAAATTATTTCAGGAATGTTATGGGAATCCAATAAATTTGATCTGTATTATTTCCTCATACACAATGTATCGTTACCGTGGTAAAACGCACGTAGCGAATGACAAGCGCGACGACGAGTTCGATGAACTCTGTAGCTAGGCAGGAAGTGAACAGCTGATTTCACGCGTCGTTCGTTAGAGTATTTATCATCCATTGTTGGTTTTTTGATTTTAGCCGTATTATTTACATAAATGGAGTGCTGCGTACAGGGAATGTAATTTTACATCGAAATAAAGGAATAGTAACTGAAATCTCCGGAGAAAAATTCCGGCGGAATATGATTCAAAATAAGGAGCTGAATGCACCCTATCAGTTTGCGGACGGCTATCCCTTACAGCCTGTATAGGAATCGTGATTATTCCAAACATATTTCGGAGAGCCGCGCGAACCACTGACATAGGTGTCTCCAGCCTCAAATATCTGTCATCCATCTTCAGCATCTATTCTGTCACAGCGTTTTGATCAGCTCACGGTAGCCTGTAAAACCTTACGGGGACGTATCGACTGCCCAGAACTCCATAGCTTTTTCTGCCGTCTATTTGTGCCCGACATTGTCAATACATCGAACACCGTCAGAGCATCGAATGACTTTTTCATGAAATAGTTATTCAACAGTTTACCTGCATGTTACACAAGTTACCTGCATGACTGACCAGAATATGGTCCCTACAGCACGTGTAGCATAACCACCGTAGAACCGAGATTTATCGACGGAAGAATCGATAAAATGCCAGATCTATTTTGTTGATCTGTGTCAGTTTGTCGATTCTTCCTTCGACAAAACCCGTATCTACGGTGAGCATGCTACGCGTGCAGGTATGAGGTATCAGATGTGGGGTACAAGCCTTGATTCACAAAACATCTAAATGTCGTTTATTTTTTGGAAACGAATTGTCTTATTTGATGTTCAATACACTTAAAATGAAACCCAGACGCCCTGTCTACTACAATACCGTGAGTAAGAAAGGTACTTACCAGTAAAGGAGTCGGTAGAGAGCAGCCCCGCACCTATCTGGCTGATCGGCGTTGAACCTTGCACAACTAGTGACGCTGCAAACAAGCAAAATTGTGGTGAGTAGGTTTCTAGTTGAGTTATTACATTCTATGAGGTAAACAATATACGGGACATCGTGACACATACTTTACAATACATCGTGACACATACTTTACAATACATCGTGACACATACTTTACAATACATCGCGACACATACTTTACAATACATCGCGACACATACTTTACAATACATCGTGACACATACTTTACAATACATCGCGACACATACTTTACAATACAACGTGACACATACTTTACAATACAACGTGACACGTACTTTACAATACAGCGTGACACATACTTTACAATACATCGTGACACATACTTTACAATACATCGCGACACATACTTTACAATACATCGTGACACATACTTTACAATACATCGTGACACATACTTTTACAATAATAATTTCGTCGCTGGTGAATCTAGATATGAACGTATCAGGCACGGTAAGAAACGTGATACGGAATTACTATGCCTACACTAGAACGAATCAACAGCGTGTCATACGCGGTTATAACGCGTTTAAAACGGTCATCATACGTAGTTAAACCCTATAAAGGGTTTAAATAGACCCTTAACGAAGCCGACAGGCACTTGTTCTCCTCGTCTTTGCGATATTTTTTTTGTTCTTGACCATACCTGGGAACCTTCTAGTTAAATATCTCCGTATTGGGGGTCAAAGTGCCAACAAGTTTCTCGGCAGCCGGGAAAGTGGAAGGGATACTTAATTACCTATTCCATCCTTATCAGACTATATCAACATTATTATTTATGTAAATGTCAGTCATATTATAGTTACTCACGTGTGTCTCGTGCTGCCGGCGCATAGGGCAGGTCGGTGTGCGGCGGGTACACCGCCGGGAACGACGCCGACGACAGCGGGGCGGGGGGCGACTGTACGCAAAAGATGTGGGGTTGAAAGATATATGTTGTTTGAGAAAAATCTATACAATTACATGTCGGATCGTCAGGATTTATTCCGTTAAGCTCGTACATGTGGGCAGAAGATGGGTTTTGTGCAATTAAACACACTGGGTACGATACACTGTTTCTATTAAACTAACAAATTACTTGACATTACAATTTAACATAATAACACGAGGCACAATGAATCGGGTACAGAGAGTTCCGAGACGTTTCAACTCTGCTGCGATCAGACATTGAATGTCGTCCTCGCCTAGAACTGTAAACATCACGGCTCTGTAGAAGCACGCTGTGGTGTGGGTAGACTTGTCAATAGGTCGCGTGGTGTCACCACTGGCTTACTTGCGATTCATTTTATGTCCGTACCAATGACCGACATACACATTATTATTTAAATTCGCTTTTCAAGTCTTGTCAATATTAGGTGAAAATAAATTTAATTGTATTTATTACAAGAAATACTCACTCGAAATTCAACTTGAACGCATTACGTTAGAGTAAATAGTTGATTAAGAGGTAATATTGTACTACCGAGTTCACCGAGGGTCGACCACTTGTCAACCTTATTACTTAGAGCATAAGGGTGAAAAGTAGCAGACCCTTAGTGCACTCAGTAGTACATTTTTCTATGAATGTTTATTTGTTACCGGTCAATTTCGATTACAGGTCAAACTATTTTGTCCTAGGCCAAGCTACCAGGCTAGAGATGTCGGCTAAGCCTAAAAAAGAGTATGAGAGATTATGAAGCCAAGATTAGACAAAATCTGTAACCAATTATGCGCGAGCGCTACATCCATGTTGGTGGCAGTATAATGGGCATTGTTCAAAAAATCTGACATATATATTTTTTTTTTGTTGTTAAAATATTTAGTATTTTAAGAAACTAAATTGGATATTTTTGAAATTCAATGACTAGTTTAATTAATAAATAATTTTAAACTTTTAAGGCTGATGACGTCATCACTGGAAAAGATTCCTTTGCTCATTCACATGAAGCTAAGGGTTCGTTCAGAAACGCGAGAACCGCGCGATTGCAAATTGTGCGGTGTGGAGCCACAAAAAGCGTATTATACTATATTCCTTCTTGATATGACGTCACATTTCTTCAAAAATAGTAGAGAGTATTTTTTTTCATTTTAACGAGAAATAAATAATCAGAGACCTTATTCCTCCAAACGATTTTGTAATTAGAACAATTTTATTTAAAAAAAAATCCACATTGTGTTGTATTGCAACTGTTTTATCTTGTCTGGTTACTAACCTGCTGGGTTAGTATCCAGACAAGATATAACAGTTAATGGGTTTGGCCTAGGACAAACAATTTTAGCCTGAAATCTAGTTTAACATATAAAGTTTCATAAATATTATACTGTGTGAAATAAATTCATATGAAAGGTTAACATACATTTCATACCTGATATTGTGGGGAGTTCGACGTGCTCGAGTGCTCGTCTATCGAGCCAGACAAGTTGTTGTTGCTTTCCACACCACCTGCAAGATAGAACAAAAAAATATAAGCTTTGACTGACTGTAATGAGTGTAAAAGTACCCTTAACGAAGCCGAAGGGCACTTGTTCTCCCCTTGATTGCGATCATTTTTTTGTTCTAGACTATACCTGGGAACCTTCTAGTTACGGAGATATTGGGGGTCAAAGTTACAACTTTATCACAAGTTTTTTTTTTTTTAAATACTTGTTTTTATTGTTGTAATTTTACTTTAAATACGACCACGACGCGCGTACTATAAAATGCATCCATCAGCACAATGTTTTGAGTGCGTTACATTGAGTCCTACCGTAAAACGTGATTTTTTCACCCCAAAAAAAGTCGTTTCCCAGCAATAATTTTTGCGAAAAGTTACTTAGTGTGATGTACAGAATGCTTGAAAGCGATTGGCTGCTGCGGTACGTGTCACGGGTTCGATCCCCGCACGGAAAAATATTTGCATGGTCTACAGGTAGTTCTTTCGGGTCTGGCTGTTTGTGTATGTGAGTTTAAATGTTTGTCCACGATTCAGGAGAAATTCTTAGTGTGGTTGCCCCACACTAAGAATTTCTCCTGTGTGAGTGCGAGGAGTGCACCTTCCTTCACACAGTTCACAGAAAATATTACTATCCCACTTCTGAGAGCTAAGATTTGATAATAAACTAACCTGAAGAGTAATCAGTCCTGAGCAGGTTTTCACTCTGCATCTTCGTCTTCAGACACGCGATGTACCGGCCGCAGAAGTCTCGACATAACTCCTGCACCTTCTCTAGTTCTAGCAGGTGGATTCTCAGCACCTGGAAATGTCACGTGTGAGAGTTAATGACTGATTGTGTTGCACAGAGTGATAAAATACTTGTAAAATTATAAAAAGCTTTATGAATGCTTTATGAGAGGGACTGACCACAGGAGGACCTCATGGCTAAGCCGTGCTTGCCTAGTTTGATCCGTGAATGGGTGACCAGACCACCCATTACATACCGAGTTTTCGTCGAGCCTCGGAAAGGACGTTAAGCCGTTGGTCCCGGCTGGTGTCATTACAGGTAATCAGTGGCCAACCAGTGTTACCATGCTGTAACCAACTGGTTTGGGGAGGTCAGATAAGTAGTCGCTATTCAGCTGCATCCGGTTAGACTGGAAGCTGACTCCAACATAGTTGTCAAATGGCTTGACATAATTATGGCAATACATCATTGAACTTGAAACTCACCTGAATGCTCTTAATCATAAGTCCATCTATCTCCGGGTCGTCGACCAGGAAAGGCCGCCTGTCTCTCCTCTGGTGCTGCACGAAGGCCTGCAGGTCTGCGCCGAATGCCTCGGCGGCCGGGGACTCCGCCCCTGCCGTGGCTTGTTCACACCGCTCCAGCAGGAGCGCCAGTAATGGGAAGAGGGGGTGTCTGGAAGGTAGAAAGTGAGAATAAGTTAGTGGAATTAATTTTGTTGCAACTTAATGTAAATGTTAAAGTGTAGACCTGCTTTTAACACCTTCTTCTTCGTGTCGGTGGCAGCGCAGAAGTTACTTCGGCGGTATGTTTTTGGGCTCAGAGGATATAAGTGGAGGATATAGGATAGGATGTGGATCATCATTTGCGGCACAGCTCCACGACCACACCCCGCTGCTGTTTCATTGAGGTAGACTCACTTAACGAGGTTGGAGTTGCATCTTCCCATTTGAGTCCGGAGACGGTTCAAAAACACCGTTGGTAACTCGTTAAAGCAACAATGAATACCCAAACATCAAATTATGCTGGCAAAACGTTGATCGGCTTTTCAGGAACGGAAAATTCAGCATAGTGTGTAGGATCAACATGTACTAACTGGGTTGTGGAGGTGAGATAAGCAGTCACTCCATGTAAAATACTGGTATTCAGCTGCATGATGTTTTTCTTCACCGAAGCAACTGAGAATACGCACATGAATCCGAAAAAACAGAGGTGCATGTCTTAGTCGAACTCGAGACCTATGACTTGGCAGTACGAAGGTTACACCACCATGCTATCACTGCTGATTTTATCACAATCAATACATACTTATAGACGGCCCGCTTGTCGGCCTCAAACTGCGCCTGGTCGGCGTCCGCGGCGGGCGCACCGCCGCCCTGCATACCGCCAATATCACCAGCGTGGCTGCCTCATCTAGAACCAAAGAAACACGGAGTCAAAGAGGGGTTCATTGTGCTGGTCAAAGTGTGCTTGCCTCATCTAGAAGGAAAGGTGACTCGGAATTAGTGCGCGTCCTGAGTGGCGGCGTATCCTGGATGCGGAATCCGAAGCGTGAATGTAAAGCGTTGACGCGGCCTAGGGTGGAGCACGCTTGCCTAGAAGAAACCGATTCACTCGAACTTCGAGATTCAGATTATAATGATCGGGAAACAGAGAAGCCGACAGTGAAATACTAGTGCAGGCGGTTCGCACAATAAATGTGTGAGGAAACGACTTCTTTTGGGGAAGAAAATCACGTTTTGTGGTAAAACTCAATGTAACGAACTCAAAACATAGTGCTGGTGGATACATTGAATAGTAAACGGGTCATGAAGCTATTTAAAGTAAAGTTATAACCTTATAAACTAGTATTTCAAAAAAAAAATGTTGGTACTTTGATAATCAATACTCCGTAACTAGAATGTATGGTCCAGAACAAAAAAAATGATCGCAATGACGGTGAGAACAAGTGCCTTTCGGCTTCGTTAAGGGTCTTGTTATGTTACCCTTTATGTGATTTGAGTATAACACCTTCTTTTGTTTGAATGATCAAAAGAAACTAGAACACACACTACAAGGCGTGACGCATTTTTTTTTGTTCTTATACTGCTAGCTCATTAACATGTTATTCAGGGACTTTTAAAATGTACCGAGGTAACTGACCACATCCCGCACTGACGCGATTGCACGCGAATTAGGGCCTGACCTTAGTTACAACAACATCACATAGTTGCCAAAGGACTATAGTACATACGGCGGCACATGATGCTGTACATTTTCAGTATAACTTGGCTTTGCTTTGTATAGATTTCCTGTACAATGAGAGATCCGCATAAACAGGTTTATTAAAGCTTGATTGGCTGCGTAGTGCGTACGTTATGTGCGAGCCTATTAACCAAGGGGTATCGTATTACCCAGTACTAACTGGATTGTGGAGGTCAGATAGGCAGTCGCTCCATGTAAAATACTGGTGTTTAGCTGCATCCGGTTAGCCTGGAAGCCGATCCCAACATAGTTGGGAAAAGGCAGGCTGGCAGATGTGCGAGTCTATTACTATTAACCGACAACAATCGGCCCTGAATTTGGCTACATCTTTGGCGTCTTCAGGAGCGTCCATCAGTTCCGGTAACGAGCAGACAACAGGATTCAGTAAGGTGAAAGCTCAAATCAAAGCATTTATTTCAAGTAGGCCAGTTACAGGCACTTTTGAATTGTCGAAACAAAGACAACAATGAAATGTAGAGCTACAGTCCCAGTCACAAGGCATAAAAACTGTGAAAGTACTGTAGTTGCCCATTCCCTAACGTAGATCTCTATGGAGAAGAACGGGCAAGAAACTTCATGGACACTCTTTTAAATCAGAATACTTTCACAAAACCTTAGTTACATCATTCATGTTGAGATGGTACATTATGTGAGAACGATGTAGCAAGATGTGTAGGTACGTTAAAAGTGTCCATAGTAAAAACAATTCAAAAATAAACTATTCAATTCAAATAAACCGTGGCAACCAAGAGATGACCAGTCACAACTGACAGCGCCCGTTCACGAACATGACGCATGTATCGGCACCATTCAACTCAACCATTTTGAAGGGAACTAAATGATCCGACACACGCGCCACCATCAGCGAGACATTTGAGTGAGCATGACATACTCCTAACCGCCAGGGCACATTCAAGTCAAGAAAAGACGTAGGTTTCCAGCGAAAATGAAATAGTAATTCAAATCTTATACTGTCACTTACGGGATACCTTCCGTGATTGTTCATTATTTTGAGCTCCCGATATTTCGACGCTGTTGCAAGCGCCATGATCGCGGGTTGACTCAAAATAATGAACAATCACGGAAGATATCCCGTAAGTGACAGTAGGTATAAGTTTAGTTGTAAACCGTGAAAGCTTAAAATAATGTTTAATAGTAATTCAATGGGATTATATGAACTTAGAAGGTTGTATTGATGAGTTTAATGACTATAACTCTGTAAAGCCGTATTTGTTACGGTAGCCAATCAATTTTAATCAACATACAACCTGACACTGACGTACAAATTGCAAAAAAACATCCTGGCACTTCGCCGTTAATTGTCATATCTTTTGTGGAACAGAAATATACACTAGGGCGATCGAGTCATCTATGAATCTCCACCTGAGCAGATTTTCATTGGTTCCTTAGCGGAAGGTAGTGTCAGACTCGTACTGACTAAAACCCATCCATGTTCCTTCTTTGCCCTTTGTGTTCCAGGGCCGCGGTATCTCTTTCGAACAGTCCCACGGCCCTCGAAAGATACCTAACACTTTTCCCGACTTAAATATCATTATCATCTGCTTAGCCTTTTCCCACTTATGTTGGGACATCAAGCGACTGCCTATCTGATCTCCACAACCCAGTTAATACTGGGTAATATTATACCCCTTGGTAAGACTAGTTGTCAGACTTTCAAGCCACTGATTACCCGTAACGACTGTCAAAGATTTACAAATGACAGCCGGGACCAACAGCTTAACGTGCTTTCCGACGGCACGGAGGAAACTCGGTATGTAATGGGTGGTCACTCATTCACAGACCAACCCAGGCAGCTTAACCTGAAGATCGACTGGAGCGGCTGTTATTATTTAGCCTCGAGCTCTCGCCTGCTCTGCCCGACTCATATAATAAATCCAGAATACCGCAGTCGCATTTGCTACAACCAAACCAAAGAGAAAACCTCTAAAATAAACTACTTATGTTGACAAAAGTTTATGAAATGCTAACACAATTCTATAACTTTTTAGAAGACTTAAGATAACAATATACTAATAAAATAAAACTATCTCAAAGAGCGAACCAATAAACAAAATATATAAACAAGAAAACAAGCGAATAAACAATAAACAGTAGAAATAACAGACAACATTACAAACGCGGTCTGGCAATAAAAAAAGATATTAAAACCAGGCAACACATTCATCACAAATGTTGCCAGTGGATTGATATAAAATACCACTTATATTTTCTTTACTGTTTCGCTAAAGTAATAGTGGGTAGGGTCGGTTTTTAATATCTATGGGGTGGGTAAGTCTTTAAGATAGCTGTTTTGTGAGTAAAGATTATAATATTGTTTGGGATTGACCCGGAATTGTTATTTAGTTTCCTACCTCAAATCAGGCAAGTTACGATTTCATGTGAATGACAGCTTCATCTAGAGGAGCTCGTGGCTCGTTTTATGGTGCTTAGTTTATAAGTTATTTACTTACCATTGTGTGAATATAAATCCTAACTAATATTATAAATGCAAAAGTAAGTTTGTTTGTTTGTTACCTTTTCACGTCTAAACCACTGAACCGATCATCTTGAAATTTTGCATATCCATTGTCAGATGTACAGAAACGGACATAGGGTACCTTTCATCCCGAAAAAAAGTACTGTTCCCGAGGAAAATAACAATAACGTTCTTATGGTAATAGATGGCGCTATATTTCTTTCGAATCATGATTGAATTATATTATTACAAGCAGAGTACAACCCGAATTGATTATCAAATTCTAAATAAACGCGAGCGAAGCCGCGGGAAAAAAGCTAGTAAATAATAATAATAACAGCCGCTCGGGTCGATCTTTAGGTTAAGCCGTGCTTGCCTAAGTTGGTCCCTGGATGACCAATTGACCACTCATTACACACCGAGTTTCCTCCGTGCCTCGGAAAGCACGTTAAGCTGTTGATCCCAGCTGTCATTTGTAGATCTTTGACAGTCGTTACAGGCAGTGGCCCGAAAGTCTAACAACCAGTTTTACCAAGGGGTATCGTATTACCCATTGCTGATAGGCAGTCGCCCCATCATTTTCCCAACTATGTTGTCAGCTTCCAGTCTAACCGGATGCAACAGGATATCATTATTTTACATGGAACGACTGCCTATCTGACCTCCACAATCCAGTTTCTTGATAATACCCATTGGTAAGACGGCAAGGTATCGGCAAAAAGTTCAACATCAGAAGTTCGCACTGCTCAGGTGGAGGTTAATTTATGACTCTGCCCTGGCGTGTAAATGTGGTGCTGCAGTGTGATTCTGTAAGACCTCATTCTAAACTTCGAATCTGAATCCGCTGTGAATTTCTTGATTGGCATTCTAAAAAAGTAAAAACTCGGTTGATAATTGGGTAGTTGACACCATTAAACAATAATTCCAAGACACAACTTCTCTAAAGAAATACTTCATTTTAGACTTGAAAACCCGATTAATTTTCAATTAATTCCAAAATTAGATTTTTAGTTGCTTTGAAATCAATAAATAGTTGAGTCTTTGAATTGATTAAATAGTGACGTCTTAGCGTGCTATTTCCATTCAAAATATAAGGGGGAATTACTTTTGACAGTTCTTAAAAAGTATGTCAATTGATTGGTTTGTCAACTACCCTATTCGAATTTATACTAGCGCCACCCTTGCGAGCGCGTCAGCGAGTTGGACTAAATTTACAGGGAGATTTTGACAGATAAAGTATGAGATGACGTAAGAAGTGGCATTCTGTAAGGTTTTTTTAATTACCCAGTCACTTCGACGCTCACTTCACATTCGAACCCGATTCAAACTGTCAAATAAAAAGTATCTATTTTACGAGTGAAAATAGGAGAAAAAAAAACACAAACGATGAGGCACTTAATATCGTGTCCTGCGTGTCCTGTTGTTTGTTCATCACAGGAACTGATAGACGCTACTGAAGGCGCCAAACTAGTGGCTCAGTTCTTGGCTGACACAATTTAGATTGCCATCGACACGCTAAGAACAAGAAGACTTCTTACAACCAAGTAAACATTATGTGTGACACGATTTTCAGTTTTAAATTCGCTGCAGTCAAAACCGGTATAAAAAGATTGAGAACCAGACTTCAAACACGACTTAAATCCACTGCTTAGCTGACTTCCACAACTCCACAACCCAGTTTCCGGATAATTCTCATTGGTAAGACGGCAAGTTATCGACAAAAAAGCGCAAGACGAAAAACATCCTTTTACACGTTACTGAATAGAAACTTTGCATCGAATTTTCCTCTCCCCTTGCGCAGATATAGACGGTAGATAATTAATCCCAGCCGATTTGGCTTAAATAAGGAAAGAGGAAAAGAAAAATATTTACTTATTTCGCTCCATGTTTGCTGGAGCTGATTCTGCACTATTTGGAAAAAGTTTTCGCGACATGGTCTATTCTAAAAGTATTTGATGAAAGTGTTAACCAAAGACATTCAAATATTTACGAGCGATGTAAATAGGTGTAAAAGTACCTTTAACGAAACCGAAAGGCACTTGTTTTCCCCGTCATTGCTATATTTTTTTTGTTCTACACCATACCTGGGAACCTTCTAGTTACGGAGCAATTGGGGGTCCAAGTTCTAACTTTTTCACAACTTTTATTGTTTCAATACAGGTTTTTAATGTTGTTTCTCTTTATTTTAAATACCTCCACGACCTCCGTACTATTCAATGCATCCATCAGCACAATGTTTTGAGTGCGTTACATTGAGTCCTACAGAAAAACGTGATTTATCACCCCACAAAAAAAATGTCCGAATTTTTTTTTTGAGGTGATAAATGTGCAAAGTTACTTAGTTTGATGTACAGAATGCTTGGTTGACGGCTTCATGAAGGGTCCGTTTACACTTTGTATAGACGGGCCAAGACGAAGAAAATCGTAATGCAATACTTGTTACTACTGTGTAACAATTCGTTCTGTCTAGTGTCATACGTCCGCTTGTCAAGTAGCATTCGTGTGTCAAAATCGAAAATGTTCGGGATCTTTTTGTATGAAAATATTCCCAATATTCACTTTTTAAGTCTTTTAAATCTCTTTGGTGTTAACAAACCGTGTCAATGATACGAAATAGTGAAAACTGGGTCTTGTTACTTGTGAGGGATTCGTGGGAAATAAAAAAACTGAAACGATTTTTTTTCTGGGGTGAAAAATCACGTTTTACGGTAAAACTCAATGTACCTAACGTACTCAAAACATTGTGTGGATGCATTGAATAGTAAACGGGCCATGGAGGTATTTAAAGAAAAGTTATAACCTTCAAAAAATAGTATTAAAAAAAAAACTTGTGAAAAAGTTGGAACTTAGACCTCCGATATCTCCGCAACTAGGTCTGGTCCAAAACAAAAGAACATATCGCAATAACTGGGAGAACAAGTGCCTTTCGACTTCTTTAATGGTCTATTTACACCATTTATACGTATTCAGCTGCATTCGGTTAGACTGGAAGCCGACCCCAACATAGACGAGAACAGGCTCGGCAGGTGATCATACTTTTCCGAGCATCAAAATAAGGTGGAGTGAGATGATTTCTGTTAGATAGCAACGCTATACAAATTGTTTCAACTTTGAATTGTGTTCCCCTAAGATAATGGCAATAGTTTGACCCCCTTTCACAAAAGGACTATGTCTTTGGCGAAATGCGGAAATGTAAATGCACAATTCTACACCCTATGGGGATCAATGGAGAGATTTTAATTTGATACGGGGGGTTCCGTCGGTTATAGATACCTGCGAACATAATTGCGTACACTTTGAACTACATTTAGTAAAGGGATTGCTTTTTATAAATTAGTAAAATTAAAGACAAAGAAGAGTGTAGTTTTGCCTGCATTTACCTATTATACAGGGTGTACCCTTAACGAAGCCAAAAGGCATTTGTTCTCCCCGTCACTGCGATCATTTTTTGTTCTAGACCATACCTGGGAACCTTCTAGTTACGGAGATATTGGAGGTCAAAGATACAACTTTTACACAAGTTTTTTTTTGAGTACTAGTGTTTAAAGTTATAACTTTACTTTAAATACCTCCATGTCCCGTTTACTATTCAATGCATCCATCAGCACTATGTTTTAAGTACGTCACATTTTGTCCTACCGTAAAACGAATTTTTCACCCATAAAAAAAAAAATTACAGAACGCTCAGTTGACGGCTTCGTGTTTAAGTATAGGTCGTTCAATTAAAAACTAACTCAGTAAAGCAACGCGAGAATAAATAATTTAAGCTTATTCTTAATTCATTTTTATTTCATTCCATGTTCACATGACACCAACAAAATAACTTAGGATCGAAGCTCATCCTTTTATTTCATTTTTCGATCATTTCAGTGTTGAAATCCATCATCGTTGGATTCGTTCACAAATTAATTCATTTTTGTTTTATATTGTTTCCAAATGTCTCACATCGAGTGAAATATGCCGAATGAAAGACTAAAGAATATAGAGCAATTTAAATAAATATAAAAATAGGTAGAATAGTTACTCAAAAAAACCTATAAATTAGGTACACTAAATTAGCAGTTTGTTCTCTAAATGGGCATATCACATGAACCTATCTATACCTAGACCTACCTCCACACAAATACTCAAGCATAACAAATCGTATATCAATAAATAGCAAGTTTTCAACATATACGAACGTGTTCTGTGTACCAGGCGACTACGGAGGACGCATTGTAATGGCGGACTTATTTCCCGCGCTTTTGAACTAGTGTTGCCAATAAGTCGATGTTTTAGTGGTGCGGTAGAAAAGAGGATTGTTTTTAGTTTAATAAGATAAAATTAGGAACGCTGTTCGTTCTTGTCATTAAACTTGAAGATAGGTTACGTTAGGACATATACATCCGTAAACCGTCACCACTGGGGTGATTGTGGAGAATGTAATTGTGCCCCAGCACCCCAGCCAGAAGTGATGAGGAGGAACACCGTGTGGTTTTAGCCAGTAGGAGTCTGACAGACCCATCCGTCGGCCCCACGGCGGGGAACATCCATTGAGAATTTCAACAAATAAAAAAAGGAATACATCTGTTCCATCACGTTTGCTGATGCCACTCGGATAGTTGCCACTTTTAAATTAATTAAAAATTGAACTTTATGTAATCTGTGTTATAAATGTGCAAGTTGATTATAATTTAATGTATTTTTTATGGATTCTAGTGATCTGAAATAAAATTAATTATATTAAATGAAATGCCACATGTCTTCCGAGCAATGGGCCCAGAGCATGACCCAATCACAGCACTCCAAGCACTTGGCGAAATAGCGGCAAGCCTAGACGAAGATGGTGGGACGAGCTGAACTCCTTCGATAAAGACTGATAACATCATCATCTGCCTAGACTTTTCCCAAATTTATTGGGGTCGGCTTCCAGTCTTACCGGATGCATCTTAATACCATGCAGTATTTTACATAGAGCGACTGCCTATCTGACCTCCACAGCACAGTTAGTACTGGGTAATACGATACCCTTTGGAAATACTGTTTGTCAGACTTTCAGGCCACTGCCTACCTGCAACGACTGTCAAAGATCTACAAATGGCAGCCGGGACCAACGGCTTACCGTACTTTCCGAGGCACGGAGGTAACTCGGTATATAATGATGATCATCTATCCACAGACCGATCTTGGCAAGTGCGGCTTAACTTTGAAGATCGACCCGTGCGGCTGTTATCATTTAGCCACGAGCTCCTCGATAAAGACTCCTAAATAGAGAAAAGTGGAAGAAAAGTAGCAAATGTCAAAAAGCGGATCTCGGAATGTAAATGTCTGAATTGTACTACGTAGAAGAATGACGGAACAAAGGTTGATGCCGACTGAACTAATATATACAATGGTCAACACATCTCATTGGCTTGTAATGCGAGTGAAAGGTTAATTTCCTCAGGGTTGAATAGGTCACGATAATTGTCGTTATTCTTGATGAGAATGTGTGACAAGAATAAATAGCGTGTAAGAAACTGATTGACATTAGATCCTGGACATTTGGCATAGCTGTTCAACAGTCCTATTACACGTATTCTAGCGCTAGCTACTAAGTGCGAATCCCACTATGGGACAGCCGTTGGACTGCCAAGTCAAAGGTCTCAAGTTCCAACCCCTCTGATTTTTCGGATTCTTACGAGTATTGTATAATTATCACTTGCTTCGGTGCAGGAAAACATCGTGAGGAAACCAGCATGCCTTGAGAGATATTTGTCGACGGCATGTAAAGTCAAGTCAGAGGACCATGGCCGGCTTAAAAACTCTGACACCAGGTTAGGCACTAACCACATGATAAAGAAGATAGAGGGATATCTTGAGGGTTATTAGATATAGTGCGATAGTCTTCGAGTAAGATGGCTGTGTGCTATCCGGATAGATACAAACGGACAGATGGACATGGCGAAATTATAAGGGTTCTGTTTTTTTGGCATTTTGTTACGGTAATTTAATTTAAATTAAATTAAAAATTTAAAAAACCCCCTATCGCTACAAAGAAAAGCGAACAAACATTTGAAAAGTCAATAAAATGGCTGAGCCGGTTTTGATAAAACATGTCTAATTGTAATATACACATCATGTCCTTTCATTTGATACCCCACTTGGGTATATTTGAAAATATTCGAGTTTTCATACCCACTTTCATCCCCCATAACTAGTAAATGGCTGCACCGATTGATAAAACGTATCTAAGAACCACCGCCAAGAAATCAGCTTTCAAATTAAAAGAAACTGCATCCAAATCGGTTCACTCGTTTAACAGACGAACACACATTGCGGTTGCGGTAAAACTTATAACACCCCTCTTTTTGCGTCGGGGGGTTTAAAAGAACCATTTAAGTTAACAAAAGACTTGAATAACCTTTCCGAAACTTAGCTTTTACTCTTCGAAGACTGTTATTTTGCTCACTAAGCAAAAACACTGATTTTTCTACGTATTTGTTAAGTTCAAGATTCGCCCCTTTTCCAACAATGACAGCCAAAATCAACACAACAAACAGTGGTAGGTAACAAAACTACTGGACACTTCAGTCAATATTTGTTTAGGGTACTACCATAGAGTAAATGAAATAGAGAAGATCCACTCGCTACAAATCGCCAAATACGAAGTGTCATGCACCACTGACAAAAATAGAAAGCGTAGCATTTATTTTGCATTAAGGCACGACAAAAGAACCACGATGTGGAGCCCTGACACCGCTAGAAGGCGATGCGGTAGACCTCGCAGGAGATAGCGGGGCGAACTGAACAGAACCTACGGGCACATTAGCCCTAGATCAGAAGATTTGGAAGTCACTCCAATCCCTTTCAAGCTATTGTTTTGAGGTTAGGTTTTCATCCAGTTCATCAATAATTCATCACCATTTCCCTAGCATTTCTTTCTATATGTTAGGATCGGCAACCAGGCTAGTCGGATGCAGTAGAATACCAGCCACCATTTGAGCGCTGTCAGTTGGGACTGGTCATCTCTTAGCTGCCACGGTTTATTTTAATTACTTTATTTTTTCATTGTTTATTTAATTTTTTACTCTGGACGCTCATAATGTGCACGTCTACATCGTTCTCACATACGTATAATCTCAACATGAATGATGTAAAAGAGTGACCATGTAGTTTCTTGCCCATTCTTCTCCATAGAGATCTACGCTTTGAAATGTGCAACTACAGTACTTTCTCAAGTTATTATGCCTTGTGACTGTGACTGTAGCTTCGATTTTTTTTTGTTTTATTGACATTCAAAAGTGCTTGTGATGGTCTAATTGTAATAAATGCTTTGAGTTTGAGTTTGATGTGAAACATCTATTGGCGCGCCTTGGCAGTAAAACCGACTTGTATGCCGTGACGGCAAACGGCATGTATGACGCTGTCAAGCCAAGGCCGTGATGAAGAAGAAGAAGAGGGGGCTCTTCTCCACCGCTCTCAACTCCCTTGTGTGTGTGCGCACTTTGTTGCTTCTGTGTGAGAACTGCGTAAATGTTTGTATCCACGGATCAGAAAAATAAAAACAAAATTAAAATCCAAGATGGCGCCGAGGAATTTTTTTTTAACAAGGACTAACTGGTACAAACTTAAACCTATTTTCTTGTACACATCGATGTTCTACTGTGAAGGAACACTTTTTACACAGTGAACCTTTTGCGAAAAGCCCTGCTTCATAAACCGACTCACTATCTTTGTTAATAACATCTTCCTTCCTTTGTTTATGTGCGGACCCTAATTCTGTACCTTTCCTGTTTTCCGCAGATAGCTAGCAGGAAAATTGTGGAAAATTTCTGTAAAATATGGAAGTTTTTGTGAAACTTATCTAGTGAAATTGCTGGGAGAGGACGCTCTAGAAGAACGTACACTGACCTTAATTGTGGTGTTCTTCAGAAAGATCAGGGACGTGGTACTCGCAACTGGTAATTAGTGACCGATTCTTAAACACGTGATTGTACTCATGATAACAAACAACTTTCCCAAAGATTTTTTTTTGATATCTACTCGTATTGTATCCCAATAACACAACAGCCGTATGAAATTCGCGCGCGCGCGTTTGACCTATCAGCTGTTAGCCGCGTGATGCCGTTCTGTCTCCCACTGTGCTCTGTCTACCCACTGTTGCCGGGTACGATAGAAATATGGCCATGAGGATCATGAGTGTCACCCTATATGAACGTGGACGAGGCAAAAGGACTATGTAAGGATCTTAGCAGGTGCCGTTCTGTAGTTTCTGCTCACTCCCATGAGAAAATGGCGTGCGTTTATGTATGTATGTGTGTTATCGTATAGAATGTGTGGGATGGTATTTTTATGATCTGATGCGGGTAGTCTAGTGTATGTTGATGTTATTGTGCTAATTATGATGTTTAACATAAACATAATACATAGTAGAGCAGAGATAAAACTAATGTCTTCTATTGCAACTCAACTTGTAATAGACAGGTCATGAAGAGGGGACTATTGACTCATCCAAGACCCAGAGCGAGTGCGGTGATTCTGATTAGACCATGTCAGAAAGTAGGACTACTTTCTGACTTTTTGTTAGTTGTACGTTTGATGACAAATAAAGAATAGGAGTGATGACACAATCGATGTTCGGTCTACTGGGGCTCGAACACCTAGCGAAACGAAAGGAAGAAGAGACGGGTCTTGAATATTCTTTGGTATCTGATCGGCAATGTTATTTCTAATCTTCTTCAAATCCAAGCTAATGTTCACATTTATTCCTGTGATATCCTTATCCTTACTCCTTACTAATAACAGTAAGTTTGTTTGTTTGTTACCTTTTCACGCCTAAACCACTGAACCGATCATCCTGAAATTTTGCATATACTTTGTCAGGTGTACAGACACGGACATAGGGTATCTTTCATCCCGAAAAAAGTACTGTTCCCGAGGAAAACAACAATAACTTCCTTATGATAATAGAAGGCGCCACGTGTGTTTTGAATCTTGACTGAATCATAATATTATTAAAGAAACTTAAGTTGTGTGTTAAGAGTTTTATTGTCAAATTCAAAATTAACGCGAACGATGCCGCGGGCAAAAGATAGTATGGATTAAAAACAACGATGTGACGGACCGTAGCTTAGTTTTCCGTAATTTACAAGATTTGTCTTAACGTACAAATGTACAATTAATGATTACATAAAATGGGTGTGAAAATACTACCCTGAACGAAGCCGAAAAGCACTTGTTCTCGCCGTCATTGCGATCAATTTTTGTTCTATACCATACCTGGGAACCTTCTAGTTACGTCTTTACAACTGAAGAAACAAGCGAAGAACTATGACAACACCATAAAAAGTACCGTTAAAAATAACATCTAACCCTCACTCCGACAAAATCATCGACACATCCCACAAAATCTATCGATAAGTCATGTCCCATCACTACCCGCTCCACTAACGACACCGCACTGGTAAAATAGACGCGAGATATATTCTGTATGCAACCGTGAATCGCGGGAAATGTCTCCAACTTTACATTTGATATTCGTACAATTTATACCAACTATTATTTTTGTTTAGAAAAGGGTTTTCAATCAAAACAGACTGTGTCAACTATGTTTTTACTAGTTTTGATAAAGCCCGTTTGATGGAAATAGACTCACAGCCTATTTCTTGAGACTTAAACATAACTGGCGAAATGCTGGTGTATTTGTTAGGCACACCTTTGCCTAACCCTTCGAGGATTACATTTACAAGGCATAATCTACACTAATATTATAAAGAGGAAAGATTTGTATTTTAGTATATTTGTAACGAATAAACTCAAAAACTACTGAACCAATTTCAAAAACTCTTTCACTATTAGAATGCTACTCTATCCCAGAGCAACATAGCCTATATTTAATACTAGAAAAAAAATATTAAAAAAGCAAAGATTAAAAAATAAATGTCCACCCGTGCTAAGCCGGGACGGGCCGCTAGTGTTATCTAATGTTATTGGTAAAGCCCGGCTGTCATTTGTAGATATTTGACAGTCATTACGGGAAGTCAGAAGCCAGAAAGTCTGACAACCAGTCTTACCAAGGGATATCGTGTCGCCTAAAAACGGAGTTGTGGAGATCAGAGAGGCAGTCGCTCCATGTGGAGTACAACTGCATCAGATTAAACTGTAAGCCGATTAATCGAAAATCGAGTAATCGAAGGTTCCATACAACTCGATTCCTGCCAGCTTCCCTTTGAATAATGGCTGTCAGTTTTCTATAGACAAATAAAATAATCACATTAAAGATATGTACTCCGGCTTACCTCTTACACAATTGACCCTTCACAACTGCATAGTAGAATAAAGGCTAGGCATATATGGCGAGGAACGGAGTGTAAAGCACTTCATCTCCCTTAGAAAAGTGAGGATCCTCCGAGCAGACGGGTGTTGTGTCTGGTGGCCAGTAGGCCGACAGTTTTTAGTCTTAAGTCGCGGATAACTTTAATAGCGCGAACCAGAACTTTGTCGTTAGTTCTTCATTTGTTTCATGGATGGCGCTGTAGTACTTTTTGTACTATGTTGCTGTAGTACTTTTTGTAGTGCAGCTTTTGATAAAGCAAATATTTTTAACCTGAAACCTAGGTAGACAAAGTGTAAGTCTATCACCGGTAAAGATGTAAAAAGGACAGATTTTAATATAAAAGCATCATGCTTGTAATTCCCGAAGGATTAGGATGAGGTGTATCTAACAGTACACAAAATTTCGCCAGTTATATTTAAGTTCCATGTGATAGTGGGCGAGCCTATTGCTATCAAACGGGCATAACCCTAGTTTACAGCTAAGAAATTTCTGTTTGAATAACCCACTATTGCCCGATTTGAGAATCGAACCTAGGAATAGGACCAGGCTATCGTATCTTTTCAGAAATAGGCCTCTAGTTGTTTCCGATGCATGCCGCAATATGTGAAACGAAAAATAGACCTCCCTGTATAAAAATTAACTTGGGCTTGACCAAGACGCGGCAACATGGGTATTGAAAATTCCGAAATTAAAATAGTGACACAATTCTTTAATCTAAAGCAGCGAACTGATCCAAAACAATAGACAACATCATCACAAATTAAGAACAGACACAAAAACAAACGCCATACAAATTCTTTCGTTCCCCAATCAAAGAAATAAAAACAAATAGAAAAAACATGGACTCCCTTTTCCCGCCATTTTCTCCCTTCGAGGGCCCTTCAATTTAAACTCGTTCCATTCGAAAACGATAATTAAAAAGGAAAAATCACGCCGCCATCTTTGCTTTTACGTTCGGAAATCCTCTCGACGTGTTTCCCGCCTTTTGCAATTAGCTCAATTTCTGAACGTCGCGTCCCCGTGTTGCTAGAGTGCAAAATTTAATTTGTTTGATTTTTTTTCAAGTGGTCATTATTTTAATGGAGTTATAGGTGTGAAGTGCGATGGTTGGATTGAGTTTTTAATGTTCAAGTAGGCCCTCTGATTTGGTAAGAGTAAACTAATTGTCATTTTATTGAAACATTAAGAGCCTGTTACACCATCTACGATTAAGTTCCCGTTAACTTACTTGTCAGATAATTTCATACAAATTTTGTTCCATTTTTAAATTTATTCAGTAAGTAGTGTCTATTCGGACATCGTGATAGGCCCTAAGAGTTAAGGTTCAGGAATAGACAACTATCAGCATTAATTCTTACTGTGGGTACTATTAGACATGTTCAAAAGGTGGAATGAAGTTTATCTTGGTCGGATTTTCATGGGACTTTTTTTTATTGAGTTCCTCCAGGAGCGAAGAAAAAAAAAATTAAAAAAATCGACGACAGAGACAACAGAGACGACCCTATAACATGGAACTAAAAACATAACTGACGAAATTTTATTTAAAATAAAAAGGAATAACTTCTCAAAACATTCTAATTAACGTTTTGTTCTGTGCTGAACGAAATTGAGCCTAAAGACAGTACGCCATTTAGCAAATACAAGTCCTATTTCATCGTGAAAGGTCAGTCTAGATCTCACGACCTTTAACTGCATACGTTTCGTCACACAGTTCTATTTCTATGTGCTAGTATTGATTGAAGTCTAATTTTATATATCTGTTACTATTTATATAAATGACCTGTAGTGGTCTTCGATCTGGATTTAATTTGGGGTTGGGGATCGTGGAGATTTTGACGACAGAAATCTTGAACTTCGTCAATATGATAGTTTTTTATTATACATTTTTTTTAAGTTATCTTTGACGACAAATCTGCGAAGCTGAAATGGGACTGGGCGGGTCACGTTTTAAGGATGAACCCGGACAGATGGGCGAAGATAGTCACACAGTGGGTGCCTGAAGACGGCCGTTGTAACCGAGGCAGGCCCAAGACATGCTAGCGTGAGGATCTGGACTCATTCTTAACGGTTTGGTGAGAGAGGGCAAATTGTAAGCAGGATTGGAAAGCCATGGGGGAAGCCTTTGCCCAGCAGTGGGACAGAGCAGGATGATAAAAAAGAAAAAAAAATCTTTGGCCAACATTAATTTAAATTTATCAATAAAACAGCCGCAATATATAAGGCAAAAATATAAATACAGTCAAATTGAAAACCTGCTTTGTACCACTTAATAAGAATTTCATTTAATTTTTTATTTCAGTAACAATTTTTACATTGTGTCGAAATTTTATTATAAAATTAAAAGAATCACAATAGAAATCATTATTAACAGTTACCAAATGAATTCATTTAAAAGTAAAACAATTTGCAATTCCCCTGTTATTATGTTATATAGCAAAATAAAAAAAACAAAA
This sequence comes from Noctua fimbriata, assembly GCA_905163415.1. NCBI lineage: Eukaryota > Metazoa > Arthropoda > Insecta > Lepidoptera > Noctuidae > Noctua > Noctua fimbriata. The sequence goes on from LR990951.1 coordinate 1,891,929, forward strand.
AGATTTAAGATTCCACCATTGCAATTAATGTCAAAAGTAAATGGTGTAAATAGACCCTTAACATAACCGAAAGGCAATTGTTTTCCCCGTCTTTGCGATCATTTTTTTGTTCTAGACCATACCCGGGAACCTTCTAGTTATTGAGATATTTGGGGTCAAAGTTCCAACTTTTTCACAAGTTTTTTTTTAAAAATACAATCATGATTTTAATGTAAGAATTTTACTTTACACACCTCCACGACCCCCGTACTATTCAATCCATCCATCAGCACAATGCTTTGAGTGCTTTCAATCGACCTACCGATCCTACCGTAAAACGTGATTTTCCACCCCAAAAAAAAAAGTCGATTACCAGCAATAATTTTTGCGTAAAGTTACTTAGTTTGATGTACTGAATGCTTGGTTGACGGCTATGTGAAGGGTCTGTTTACACCCTGTTATGTCAATAAAAATAGTAATATTATGTTATGTCTAATAAATAATGTAAAAATCAATTAAGTCAGATTAGTCCATTACAAAATAATAATAAAAAATAATAACGCCAAATTAAAACTATTACTAATTCCCATACAAATGTCTAAAATATTGCTTGCTTATTTTTGACATTTGTGGTGGTACATACAAATGTCAAAAATAAGAATATAATGTCAAGAATCTCGATAGCAAACACCAATACTAGGAACAACATGGTGGAAGGCAGGACGCCGATGCAGAAACGGTTTCCACAAATTCAGTACATAATTCTGAATTCCCCCAGGTTCAGAATGATGCTCAGTGTCCCTTCCACCTTGTATTTAGGCCTAAAAATAGGCCCAATCAAAAACCTAAACAAGCATACACTGGTCGCCATTTTTGACTATTATTAAACCAATATTCAAAACAGATCTGTCGTATTAGAATCACGTACGACCTCCGCACTAGCTCACTTTATTGTATATTTATGCTAAGCGTTTGATTTGTAAGCCTGTTCGAGTATACGTCGCGAAATAATTGGAAAAAAATCGTATGTTTGCGAAAAGCCTAGGATTTTTGTAAAATGTGTGATGAAGTCTTTCTTAGTTTCCGATAGATCTGATTGATAGAAACAAAGAAAGAAAAAACCAAAAACATCGATGACCAGCCCCCGTAGCATGATCACCGTAGACAAGGATTTTTTTGACTGAAGAATCGACAAAATGACAGATTGTGTCGACACAATGACAGAATTCTTTGCACTATCTGTCATTTTGTCGACTCGTCCGTCAAATAAATCCTTGTCTACGGTGGTCATGCTACGGGGGCTGTGACGTCTAGCAACCCACACTAGGCAAGAGCAGTGGGTGACTGCACAACAGTGGCGAAGGTTCCATACAACTCGATTCCAACCGGCTTCCCTTTGAAAAATGGCACAGTCAATATTCTATAGACAAATAATATAATCACATTAAAGATTATACTCCGGTCTACCTCTTACAAAAATAGACCCTTCGCTACTGCTGCACAATCCATGTCAAAGAGAGGAGGCCTGTGTCCCAGCAGTGTGAACATATAAGCTGGTTATGCTATGCTAGAAATGCAATAATAATACGATCTTATATTAGGATTTTTTGCCAATAAACAACGATTTATCTGAATTGCGAAAATCTTGCACTGACGGATGCGTTTGGTTTGCAAAGTTGCGCTATTATATCTATCATACATTCTATCATACATTCTATCGTACATTCTATCATACATTCTATCATACATTTTATCATACATTCTATCGCACATTCTATAGTACATTCTATGATACTTTCTATCATGCATTATATCATACATTTTAGCTGGGTTCCAACTAACCAGGAGTAAAGATGTAATATATTGACTCTTAGATTAGCCAATCAGCTTTCTATTTTCAAATTTTTCAATAGTCATAAGCTTTGTCTTAATTTTCAACGATCTGGTGTTTTGCAAAATTTCTAGGATCTTCGCAAAGATACGATTTGTCCCATCATCCCGCGACATACTTACATATATCTACATGATTCTCTTGCAGTTGATGTAGTGGTGTGTGTAGATGATATGACAGTTGCTAACGAATGAGAATACCTTGTGGAAAGAATAACTACCCTCTTATTCACAGTTGCATAAAAAATGCTGTCTATCTCTCTCTTCTTTAACATAAATATGAGAAGGACAGGGAGGATTTGAGAAAGAGGAGCTCGTGGCTAAATTATAAAAGCCGCTCGGGTCGATCTAAAGGCTAAGCCGCGCTTGCCTAGGTTGGTCTGTGGATGGGTGACCACAAATTACATACCGAGTTTCCTCCGTGCCTCAGAAAAAACGATAAGCCGTTGGTCCCAGCTGTCATTTGCAGATCTTTGACAGTCGTTACAAATAGGCAATGGCCCGAACGTCTAACAACCAGTCTCACCAAGGAGTATCATATTACCAAGTACTAACTGGATTGTGGTGCAGGGTTGTTGCGGATGCAGATTCTTTTACATCCGCGGATGTGGATTTTTGAAGGCTCACGACCGCAAATGCGGATGCGGAACTTATTTTACTTTTTTATGAATCTTCGTTTTGGTGTAATTATTGCATATTTTACAATCAGCCTTATCCTGGTATTGTTCATCTTGTTTAAAATAAGTCGAAATTTCACTTTGTGTCGGTGGTCATATTGTGAATTTACTTATCCAATATCTAACTGCAGAAAACTCGCTTAACATACAGTACTCACTGTATACTCACAATAACACTGAAAAACTGCAATGTAATAAGCGCAAGTAAACAAATTATGATTGATTTAAGAGATACAAATGAGAAACAATAACACACGCGTCGGATCTTCTCGTCGAAATCTTTGCTCCTATTGGTCAATCAGGACGTGCCCATGGCACACGCCACACAAGTTCCACTCATTTTTTTCTTGCAGCGACCTGCGCTGCATCTGTATTCGCATGAACATCCGCATCGATTATTGCGGCTGCGGATGCTGATGGCCAATTCAATGCGGATGCTCCGCAACTGCGGATGCGGATGCGAATATACTCGACATCCCTGTTGTGGTGGTTAGATAGGCAATCGCTCCATGTAAAATACTTTTTTTTTTTTCTAAATGGCATCTCGCAGGTCAGCCTAAGAGGCTGTCGCTGCTCAACCGGACAATCCTGTGGGTGCCTTGAGTGTAAGGCCTCCAGCCAGGGCAAAAAACTTAAAAACTATGTAAAATACTGGTATTCAGCTGCATTCGGTTGGACTGAATGCAGCTAACCAACCCCAACATAGTTAAGAAAAAGCTAGGGATTATGTTGTAGCATATTCGCTTCCGTATATTTTGATGACTACGAAATTGCAATCAATTGTAATGTAGACAATCTCGTCAACAAGGAATAATTTCTTATCTAATCGGACTTCCTAAACTGATACCGAGAGTTAATTTTCTCTAATCAAAATGCAGGTGCCAATCAATGTCGTCATTTTAATTATTATATGCCATTATAATTAGTTAATGTCTATTAATAATCGAGGAGCTCGTGGCTAAATAATAACAGCCGCTCGGATCGATCTTCAGATTAAGCCGCACTTACCTGGGTTGATCCGTGGATAGGTGACCCACCCATTACATATCGAATTTAGTCCGTGTCTCGGAAAGCACGTTAAGCCGTTGCTCCAGGCTGTCATTTGTAGATCTTTGACAGTCGTTACAGCAGTCAGCGGTCCGAAAGTCTGATAACCAGTCTTACCAAGGGGTATCGTATCACCCAGTGTTAACTGGGTTGTGGAGGTCAGATAGTCAGTCGCTCCATGTAAATTATTCAGCTGCATCCGGTTAGACTGGAAGCCGACTCCAACATAGTTGGGAAAAGGCTAGGCAGATGATGAGTCTTAAAAATTACAACACGTATTTTAAAAATATACTTAGAAACACAAAAAACTACATCTTGCCTTAAGAAGTAACCAAAAAATACTCGTATCTCCACATCGACTCCCGAAGCCAAACTTAAAATATTCAGGAAGGGCGCCAATTGCAAGCAATTCTTACAACACTACAAAGGGCGAAGCTTAAACATATGTATAGATTTACAGTTTTCTTGGAAAGGAGGGTAGGTAAATAAACAGCAGAAAGACAATACTGTATAAATATGATAAGAACCAATCTTTGGAAGGGTTAGGGCTGGGCTGTAGAGGGGTTAAAATTAGTTTCTGGATTATTCTGGATGTTAAAAACTTAAATTTCTGTCATATGATGGATGAACTTTCGTAATATGAAAGCTCATTCAACTAAATACAAAGTGTAAACGGACCGGCCGGCCGCTCGGGTCGATCTTAAGGTTAAGCCGGGCTTGTCTAGGTTGTTCCGTGGATGGGTAACCGCCCATTACATACCGAGTTTCCTCAGTGCCTGGGAAAGCACGTTAAGCCGGGCTTGTCTAGGTTGTTCCGTGGATGGGTAACCGCCCATTACATACCGAGTTTCCTCAGTGCCTGGGAAAGCACGTTAAGCCGTTGGTCCCGGCTGTCGTATGTAGATCTTTGATAGGCGTTGTGAAGGTCAGATAAGCAGTCGCTCCATGTAAAATACTGGTATTCAGCTGCATCTGGTTAGACTGGAAGCCGACCCCAATATAGTTGAGAAAAGGCTAAGACAAAGTGTAAACGGGTCCTTCAAGAAGCCGTCAACCAAGCATTCTGTACATCAAACTAAGTAACTCTACGCAAAAATTATTGCTGGGAAACGACTTTTTTTTTTGGTGAAAAATCACGTTTTACAGTAGGACTCAATGTAACGCACTCAAAACATTTTGCTGATGGATGGATTGAATAGTACGGGGGTCGTGGTGGTATTTAAAGTAATTACACCATTAAAAAGTTGGAGCTTTGACCCCCAATATCTGCATAACTAGAAGGTTCCTAGGTATTGTCTAGATATCTAGAACAAAAAAATGATCGCAATGTCGGGAAGAACAAGTGCCCTTCGGCTTCGCTAAGGGTATTTTTACACCCTTTATAACCTGACCTGACAAGTTCTAATTAGATTGAATTATCCCTAAAGATCCAGGTAAGCATTTTAGGGGGTGTCTTTAGTTTTGGGCTAAGTTGCAGCAGCAACGCGCGTTGAGTAGCAGGCTTGTCTAGTGTCTGTTCAGGGTGCGCCAAACGTATATTTATGGTATTTTTAAGTTTAGTCATACTCGTGGAGGCTCTGAGGGTAAGACACAAGAACTGGGCTTATCCCAGTTGTAAATGTCCCTTAGTGCCTATTGGCTTTGTTTTGTTCTGTCTCCTGCTGATATGGAGGGAAGTAGAAATCATGTTTTTCCTACTCCTCCGCTGGTTTTTTCTGATTAATTTCGTTGCGGGATCCAAGATATTTAAATTGTTTCTTTGGGACTTCGTCGCCACTGTTGATTCTGGATTTCAGGAGTTGCAGTGGCTTGGGAATAGAGTGGCGGGCTTGTCCCAAAAAAAAGGCCAAAACAAAAGCGAAAAACGTCCTAACTAAGCGTTACTAACATTAACTTAACTGTCAAAATCTCGCCCAAATGTCACATGACTTTGACAGATCGAAACGTAAGATACTAACACTGTCCATTCTTTATTATTTTACCTCTGGTTTTGCAGTACCTACAGTGACCTTTACTTTTAAAGTCATAAGGATTATGACAGAGGTAAAATAAATGTTGAAGGACTGTAGTTTTGACTCTCATTTCGTACCATTATTAACCCAACCTACTTATTATGAATAGGCTTAAACACCACATGTCAACTATCATGGTAATTTAGGTCATTCACCCCATATTTTGAATCTCGAATGCAGTTTCAGTAACAGAAAACGAACAAAGCTACTATCCCAAGGCACTTATTAACTCTCGCGAATACGCAACGAAATTAACCGGAAGAGAAAATCGGAGGAGGAAAGACAATCAAGTTGCCTCCTCAGTAATTAGTAAAGCGAGGCAGTTCGTTGAGATAAGAATGTAGATGGTTGTTGCTGTTTTTTTACCCGACCTCTAAAAAGGGAAGAGGTTATGTAATCCACGGGCAGCGGTGGACCAGGGGCGAGCAGCAGTGGCCCAGTGGTGGCGGCCCTGACTTACGAACAGTAAGTCGTGGGCTCGAACCCAAGCAGGCGCATTATTATAGCTAGCCCACATTATCCCACAGCTGAGCAAAGGCCTCCCTCCACTCCTTCCAAAGGTCACGCTTCCGTGCTACTTCTTTCCAATTCTCAAGGAAGTCCGCTTCTGCTTCGTGGTCTGCCGCGACCCCGTGTCACTGTTTCAGGGCACCAATTCTGAGCTTTACGGGCCCACAGTTCGTTCGGCATGCGACAGACATGTCCTGCCCAGTCCCATTTATTTATTATATTTTAATTTTTTTTTCGGATGGGAATTCATCAAATGACCCCCCCCCCCCCCCCCACACTGGGTGGAGCGGAAAGGAATGTCAGACTTCTACTGAATAAAACCCATCCATGTTCCTTCTTTGCCCTTTGTGTTCCAGGGCCGCGGTATCTCTTTCGAACAGTCCCGCAGCCCTGGCATTATAATTACATTGTGTAATTTATTTCATCACCACTGCTCTCAAAACGGTGAAGGAAAACATCGTGAGGAAACCGGCATGTCCTAGAACCAAAAATTCGAAGACATGTGACATCTACCAACCCGCATTGGGCCCGCGTGGTGGATTATAGGCTGATTATGCTATGTATTCTATCAGCATCACTAATATTATAAAGAGGTCAAATTTGTATGTATGTTTGTATGTAGGGGGTAGTCTCCGGTACTAATGATCCAATTTTATAAAAATTCTTTCACTAGCATAAACCTACATTATTCGTGGTTACTATAGACTATAAATATATCATGCATATTAGCCGAGCTATAAAAATTTTTGCGGACAAGAATCTGTCTGAATCTGGCTGTTGCTGTTTTTTAACCGACTTCTAAAAAAAGAAGAGGTTATGCATTCCATCAGCACGTTTTTTTTTCATGTACGTACACCGATTACTCCGTGATTACTCGGCCGATTTACGTGATTCTTTTTTCATTTCGTAGGGGAGGCCCGCGTGGTGTCAATCGGGCACAAATATAAGACTCCGTGGCTGCGAAGCCAGTATAATACTAGTACTGTATTGTACTGCTAGCCTGCGTCATCCCACTGCTGGGCAAAGGCCTCTCCCCATGACTTCCAGTTGATACGATCAAGGGCTAATGTGGGCCACTGGTCGTTTGTTTTGTTTTGCCAGTATAATAAAATTATTAAAAGTAGTTCCTGGGCAATATTTTAAAGTGTTTTACGTTTTTACCTTTCGATTAGTTTCGATTTAAAAAAATAATGCTTAGACAATAAACAAAGCTAATATAATACGATCATGCAGTCAAATTTCTACAAATTAAAAAAAAAACTCATCACATTCCAATTCAATTGAATTTATTATTTATTTGCATTAATTATTCTTATCTATTTCAATTTAATTTATTCTCAGGCAAGTTATTTTAATTTTAAATCCGTATTCATCTGATCTGGGCTACCTACATAAATGCTATTAACTTAGTCGTAAGATAATTAATTTGTTACTAACAAAATATCGACATTACCTAGTCTGAAATAAACAATTTTTTTTTTTAATTTGACAAACCCCGCAAGCTTACAGAGTCATTAGCTCCAAGAAAAGGGGCATAGTAATTTTCCTTTGGTTTTTTTTTTCAAAAAGCTTTTCCCTCGATATATAAGAAATTTCAATTTATTATTTTTAAATTTCTTTTCATACACGAAATATTTTAAGAGTAACTTCTATAAGTCGTAAAGTCGCCATAGCAACGAAAAAAAAAATATCTGAGTGTTTTTGTTTTTACGAAATTATAATAATTCTAAAAGTTTTTGAGACTTTTTGCATAAAACCTTTACTCCCATATTCTAGCAATGACAGTAGGTAAATACAACGTAGTTAACTAGCGTAACGGATGTTCAAAAATAAGGAGCCAGTATTTATTTTGGGGGTCAAGCGATTTTAAATTATTTATTTTTAGAAAAAAATACTCAGATAAAAAATAAAAACCCCTTGAAATGGTTTCGTTATAGCCGTTAGATGATTCCCTGAAAATATTTCGTGTATAGTACTCCTTATAATGTTTATCCCAGTATTCCTGACACTGCATGATATTCTCACACATTTTTGAAACAGACTAAAAGCATGTCTTGCATTAATAAAGTAAAGTAGGCATTTTAGAACCTGCCTTTTATTTTTTTGACTTATCCAGAAAGTACTACCTAATCAGCTTTAGTTGACAGATATTTAAACAATCCAATAGATCATGCAGGTGATACCATCAGTGATTTCTCCCTACAGCTAAAAGACGAAGACATTATTACACTTTGATTTGACAAAAGTCATATACGGGCTGTAAGCATACATGGAAATTTTTCATCGGTTATTAAAAAAAAATCTGCTGTTCCATACATTTTGACCATGTAGGTATTGCTCTTTTGTAGGAAACTAACTGTTTTTTTTTTTTTTTTAATAACCGATTAAGTAATAATTTCTATGTGGGTCTCAGACTAATGTACTGATACGTGGTAACCGTTTTCGCGTCGGTGTCCCTTCCACTCGGTATATTAACACTTCGCTTTAGCCTTAAGAAAGACAGAAAAACATACACGTGATCTCCAAAACCCAGTTAGTACTGAGAAATACGATACCCCTTGGTAAGACTGGCTGTCAGACTTTCGGGCCACTGACTACTTGTAACAACTGTCAAAGATCTACAAATGACAGCAAGGACCAACAGCTTAGCGTGCTTTCCGAGGCACGGAGGAAACTCGGTATGTTATAGGTGGTCACTCATCCACAGGCCAACCTAGGCAAGCGTGGCTTAATCTGAAGATCGACCCGAACGGCTGTTATTATTTAGCCACGAGCTCCTCATGTATGTATGGATGTATTTTTTATTTAATCCCTGAACTTCGAATACTTTAATTTGACAAACGCCATGAGCCACAGTCAATAGGTCGAAGAAAAGGGCATCGTAATTTTCTCGTCGGTTTTTTCCAAAAACCTTTTTTCCCCGCTAGTCAGCCCTGATCCTGACGCTGCAAGATATTCTCATCGTGTAGCGTGCACAGTAGGTACTCAATATTTGAACAGATGCGCAAGGGAGGCGGGTGCGTTATTTTTATGCGACCTACATGAAAATGTAGCTACCCCCACGTAGTGAGGGGAAGTCGATATATCGATAGTTTTTTTTGTTATGTTATTTATAAGGTTTATTTGACTTTTTTTACGTTCAGGGCGATAAATAAGTATTCGCTTTTCATTAATTTTACTTTTTGTTGGGAGAAAGACAGATTACAGAAAATCTAGCAATGGCAAAGGTGACTGAGTGTGGCAGTTGGTTGTCATGGTATGGGATGACTGAGGAAAATGTCGATGATAGTTTTGAGTATGAATGAGGATGGCTACGAATAGAGGAAGTTTTAATTTACTACGATGACACGGAATTTATAGCGTTAAACGCCTTGTTTTCGCGCACAGATTAGTTACTTATTGAAAATCTAAAATTATTTATTCACAAATCAGGCCAAGAATCCGAACAGAACTTCAATCAGAACTTTTTCAGCGGCAAAAATTACAAAAGACAGACTTTGAATCGCACATCTTCCACCACTTTCCACTGTTTTAGCTGGGGATAAGAAATGGCAGAATAAACTCCCCAGCAACACATCGTTATTTTGAGAGAACTCATAAACATTCACGCTTCCTTATCGTAACTACTCCTTTTCACGCCTAAACCACTGAACCGATCATCCTGAAATTTGCATATACGTTTGTTAGGTACAGAAACGGACATAGGGTACCTTTCATCCCTAAAAAAGTACTGTTCCCAAGGAAAACAACAGTAACATTGTTATAATAATAGATGGCGCCACGTGTCTTTCGAATCATTATTGAATTATATTATTATAAGCAGAGTTCAACCCGAATTGATTGCCAGATTCTAAATTAACGCGAGCGAAGCCGCGGGCAATAGCTCGTTACCTATAAATCAATCATCATGCAGGGACCATCTCTCTTGAGGACAATAACATAGCTCAAGGAGCTTCGCCAAGGTAGAACGTTGGCGCCTATTCAAACTCGAGTCTTTTACAGACATAATTTTATAATAAATGAATATTTAACACTACTAATACGTCATCATTGGTTTGTAATGAGCTGCTGAATATGGGCGTCCTACTGACCTATAGGTTACCTTTAACGATTAATATACTAGTGACCTCATCGGAATTTCGCGATATTTTTTCCCTGAGGTGTTTTAATACTATTAATTATTTATAGTAATTACAAAATATGTGTCCGGTGGGATTTCCCATCGTTAAAAATGACAAACTTCTATTTAAACTTTCATCAAACACAAATAGACCAGTTCCTTTTGAATTGTTAAAAAACAAATGATGGAGGTGCAGTCCAGTCACAAAGCGTAATAACTGTGAACGAACTCGCTTCTTAGTCGTTCACTCTTAGCGGAGTGGTCGTGGACCACAACTGCTGTCGCTGCCTTCGCGATGCTTTTCCGCCGGTCTCTATTGGCAGCATGCTGCATGGCGAGCACATTCAGCCACAGGGATTTTGAAAAATTCTCAAAAAGTTTTTAATTTTCAAAAATCCTTTCTTAGTTCTGAAAGGTACTCTTGCGCAAGATTTCAAAATTTTAGACACAGTAAGCTGCGCATTGTCCGTTAGTGAATTAATTAATTAGGATTTTAATTAAATAATAAATTTCGCTTTTTTGACAATGTTTTACGATATCATCATCACCCACAGCCAGACTTCATCCACTCCGCGCTTCTGTGCCAGCTATATTCAGGTTTTTACTCCTGATGGCAACAATATCATCTTCCCATCTCGGCATTTTCTTGTTTTACATTAAATAATAAAATATTAGCGTATACATACCATTGCTATCGTCCTACTCATTATACAAAGCACTCCCAAAATATTCCAAAATTACTTAAATAATTTTTCATAAACATGATTTAAAAAAAACATGGCGGTATTTAATACCTGTCAATTACGAATAACTCAGGGTCAGCTGCATATTAACACTAAACATAGATTAACTTTACTTATAATTATAGTTATCCAGCCATAATATCATAATTTTGGACATTGATGATGTAAAGATGGAAATTAGTCAGATATTTCAATGATTTCGTCATTATTTAGTCAAGAAATATCTAAAGAATCGTCTAGAAATAATCTATCTACTCGTAAAGACAGAATCTATTAGCAACAACGATGGTGGAAATTCCAAAAATGTATTGGAAAGCTTTTCGGTAGCTCATTCACATTCAGCTAAGAACACCAAGGAAACGATGGATGGATTGTATGAGGAATGATATGAAAGAAAAAGGAGTAAATGATAGCGTGACGGTTGATAGCAGAATAGAAGAAAAAACGTGTTGCGCCGACCCCAAGTAACATGGCACAAGGGCAGGAAGTTGATGATTCTCATTTAGCTACCGAAAAGTAACCCTGTTGAAGATATGACGCATTGAAAGTATGTAAGCAAGGTAACAAGTGCGTCGGCATTTGATTCCAGTCAAAAGGCTGGAACAATAGAATATATTATGGTCGGGAACCATATAAAAAAAATCACATCACCGTCATCATCATCATTGTGGTCGGCGCAGCATGTCTTCTTCTTCCATACTTCTGTATTACTCGTCATCTCAGCAGTCACCTCCTTTCTAGCCATATCATCCTTCACACAGTCCATCCATCGTTTCTTTGGTCTTCCTCTACACTTATAGCCATCCACATTCATGCTCAAAACTTTCCTCACGACATACTTATCATGAAACAGTATGAACAGCTCATGTCATGGTAAAATTAAACATTCAAGTATCGTCACTGACAAGTATCGATCAAACCGTTACGGACAGATTTTGGACCGGCTGCGGACACTGACAGATACTTCAGCATATTTTCAGTCAATCTGGCGTCCAATGATCCTTTCGTACAGTCCATAGCGTATTGACCAAATCTTTAGAGAGTATTTTAAGACACCGGTTTCTTTGAAGACTGCCGAGTGGCATCTATTTTTGGAAGCTCCACATATAAAGACGCAATATAAACGAAGCCCGAGGCACATCCATATAAAAATAACGTAATAAATAATTGCTAAACATACCTACTTACCTCGTCATGGCCTACGCACATCAGTTACACCTGAGGCTAAGTTTTAAGCAACCAATAGAAACCTTCACAGTATGTACAGGGTGGCCAGATCGGATTGTAAAAATATTTTTTGTTAAAATAGTGTCTATGGAGTTTCTTGCCCATTCTTCTCCGTAGAGATCGACGCTTTGGGCATGGGCAATTACAGTCTTTTTTCAGTTATTATACCCTATGACTGGACTGTAGCTTCATGTTTTTCTTGTTTTTGAAAATCCAAACGCACCTGTCTTTTTTAAATAAATGCTTTGATTTTGGGTCTAAATCTATATGTGGACCACTGACACTTTTTTTTTTCAAAGATATATCAAGCCAGTGTTACATAATTATGCGAACATAATATTTGAAAACTATCGCTCGTAATAAAAATTAAATTAATCTAAATTGCATACTTTCAAATTGGTCACCATGTAGAAGGTGTCTATAAAAACACTTAAAAGTTAAATGATTAGAATCACGAATCGAAGTTAATGAAAAAACGACATTTGATTGACCGCGTAACCTTGTTTGACAGCTACCAGTGACCTACACATAATTTGGTCACCAAAACATACACATAACATTTATAATTTTGTTGTGTACGTAAAAACTTTCGTTTCAAATTGGATTCTGTCCTAACACAATGTACTTAGTTGATATTACAACACATTAGCACACAGAAAATAAACAAAATCTTACGAGGGATCTTTCAGCCATTACAAAAAAAAAAAAATAACTGAGAAAAATCTTCAAAACAAGACGAACCTAAGCCAAAATGAAGTTTGAACTAAACCTTCAAGATGGACCAGAAGAAGGAACATGAAAAAAACCTCTATCAACAATTTAACTACAAAAAAATGCAGAATATACGACTATCGACAACTCGCCATCTAAAATATCGATACTTTCACAACCCTCAGAAAGCTCACCCTTTCCTATTTTGGCGCCCTCGGAAAATACACGAATTTGTATCTCAATGCCAACCTCTTCTATTATTTAACTAATATTAACATAAATTCTTTGGGCCCAGATGGAAACTTGCCTATATTCACGCCTCGAACGTTTAAATGGATCGGCAGGTAGGTGTGTTGTTTATTTAGTTTGGAAAATTGTGTGAACGTGGTTTTGGTTTTTGTATTTTGTGGTTGTTTCGTTTGTTTATCATCGCTGGTTTATTATAGCTTTTGCAGAAAAGATAAAGGCTTACTTTATGAAAGGGGGTTATAAATTAAAACCAAAATGCTTTCTGATCCGCTTGCTATCAACGAGAAAACTGAAATGTTCCAAATTTTTTTCTTGCACCTATACACAGCCATACTTCTAGGACGCATTAAGATTTTTTTGGCAGTATTTACTTCTGCGAAAAAAAATCTCATTTACAAGCAGGTCTTTAATATTTTACTTCACATGACCAACTTGTAGAACTTCGGACATTAATGCGCAAGTTTCTTAGCGTATTTTTGACAAATCAAGTAGTAAAAGGCACTAACGCAAATACTGCATTGCGCAATTTATCGTCTTCTCTTATGTCTGCAACTGTATAAGATACTTTAAACATAACAAGTCAAATAACTTCCCATCGAGCAATGACTTTACTTAGGCCCCATACACTGCTAGGACGATGCGACTTGCGTCAAGACAAACGCCCGCGCGTCATTTTTTCTTTCTCTCGGTCGTCGCTCTGTACGTCACGTCACGGTGTCTCGTCTCATAACATGCTCTATGGTACACGTACACTTTAGTGTGTACAGTTCAAGGTGGCGTTGCTTGTCATGATTTTTTTTTTTATATTTGTCACTTAAAAATACATGTTACAAGCCAGTAACATTAAGGGAGCACACGAGTGTATTGCCACAAATCAGATCCTAACTACTAGGTCTGGACAACTTCAACGATCCATCAGAGAACCTTCCACCGAGAGGTCACGAGGTGCCGTGGCCGACTTGGAAATCTCTAAACAGACTTCGAACCCAAGTCGGACGGAGCTAAGATAATCTCTGCAGATGGGGGTTCATGGATGGCTTAGACCTCAAGTGAGTATGCGGCGTCTGCCCACAAAAAATGGCCCACCTTCCATCTTGCCCCGCATGCATATCACCTACGCTCTTGATGATTTATTTGCTGCATCAGTGAGCGGGGTTCGCTAGGCTGAGTTTTGGGCTAAACATATTTAAACTTTTTGCTATCGAAACGCTATGAAGAAGAAGGTCTGGACCTGTACTTTAGGGGTCAGCGTTCAGCCATGGGTTCTATTTTCATCTAACAGCATAGTGTCGTTACAAAGTTGACAGCTAAGGTTATTGCCATTTGAAAAAAATAAAAATAAAAACAAAGTTATAATGCTAAAGTGTTGTGTGTTTGTTTGTCTGTGTGTGAGAATTTTTTTACAGATATGTCAAACTTGGCACATTTATTTTAGTTCTGTGTTTTCCCGTCTGCACATATAAGTTGGTTGGTGGTTTACAAACGTCTACACAATTTCTTTTATTTGTTTTTTCCTCAGCCACAGTGGCCAAAAGTTCTTTGCAGATTTCCGACACTTTATTCAAATTGGTGAGTGCTGTGTTGCTTGCATTGTCGTAAGTAAGTAAACATAGACATAATATCAAGTAGCTCTTGAATCATTTGAAGGCTGATTAGTAGGCGAATAATCAGATGATCAGAAGAAAATCTCCTTTAGGGAAAATATCCTTTAACTTTCTTAGTTTTTGCAATTTGCCGGCTGTATGTAAAACAAAATATGATTTGCGACCATAACACAATGGGTGACCACCCATTACATACCGAGTTTCCTCCGTGCCTCGGAAAGCACGTCAAGCCGTTGGTCCCGACTGTCATTTGTACATCTTTGACAGTCGTTAGGTAGTCAGTGGCCCAAAAAGTCTGACAACCAGTCTCACCAAGGCGTATCGTATTACCCAGTACTGAATGGGTTGTGGAGGTCAGATAGGCAGTCGCTTCATGTAAAATACTGATATTCAGCTGCATCCGGTTAGACTGGAAGCCGACCCCAACATGGTTGGGAAAAGGCTAGGCAGATGTTGAAAGCTATACTTGTTACGGTCTAGAATCATATTTTAATCACCGACAATTAACTACTAATTGCAAAAAAAAAGTATGACAATATGAATTTTGTGGTTTTCCCTGACTTTCACCTTAACACATTATATACATCAGTATTTCAACAACCAAATGGAAACGTACTTTACAAGTTTGTAACACTACACGTCAAGTTAACAAAAAATGCAGTAAAACAAATAGAGGGTACATTAAAATTATCATTAATTCACGCATGTTAAAATGCCCATAAACGGCGGGCCGCTAAGTGAGCGTGATGGGCCGTGTGTGGTCTAAGTGATTTGTGGTGCAAGTTGTAAGCAGCAGCCGGCAGATGAATTCTAATAAGCCACAGCCCAGTCTCTTAGGCACATTACCAGCTGACAGCGTTGACGAGGAGTTTTTTAATGACCTTTTATAGTTTGTTGTTAGTTTGTTTATTTTAGGTTATTTAATAGTTTTTAATTAATAATGTATTTCGTTAGTTTACTTAATTAAATAAAAATGGATAAGCCACATACTTATATGTTTACATATATGTCTTTTTATGAAATTATTTGACCGCCATTTGATGTCATGAACATTTTTATCTTTTTTAGGAGTGTTGGGATAAGTTATGCATAAAAAGAACAATTTAGCAACACTTGGTATGGGGCTAAAGTGATAAACAATTTTCACAAATTGAACCTGCTGTCATTCATGAAATTGTGTCCACACTACAAAATGAAGCTTTTTAAATTGTCAAGGATCTGAAAATTACCACACGAGTTCAAATAACCCATAGCCCAAGCCCCAGGATTTCCAATCAATTGAGATATTAGCTCCCAGAATATGTAGTCAAAGCTCAGAATATAAACCAATTTTAAAATCGACTAGACAAACATACTGCAAGAAGAAAATCTAGTGGGAAACAGCAGGATATAGGCAGCTATCAGTTGTTTCAACTGTCTGCCTGACAAATTCTTTATTTTTTAAATATGTTCGTATGTGTGTATGTTGTTTTGAGTGTGTTGTGTTTGTTGTGGTTAATATGTTGTTGTATATGTTTTGTTGTGTTTGTTTGTTATGTGTGTGTGTTTATGTGTTGTTGTGAGTGTTTGTTGTATGTTATGTGTAGTTGTTGTTGTGTATGTTGTTGTTGTTGGTGTTATGTTGTTGTTGTTTTGTTCTTAATGAATGAACAAAAAAGTAAATCAAAACTAATTGCTTCAGCCAAGTCATTGCCAAAACCAAGATTTCAAAACCAGTAACATAAAACAAAACAACATCGCTACCGCCCACTACTTGTACCACACACACAACACTTGTTTTCCTATTAATTACTGACATAACTGGTTCTGTTTCACACCGGCAGCTATCGAGGGTAAACAATTGATGCTAGATCGTGACTGACGATATTAGAGGCAATCATCATTTTTAAACAGACTACACATTTGTACTGGTGGGTAGTAACGAGTTTTTGCTTCGGAAAACGAATTTTGAGGACCATGAAAGTAGTTTTTGAAAAGATGTTGATGAAGTTCTGACAGAATTTCGGGCATAGTGGTAAATCTCAGCGGAGACTATAAATATACTGAAGAGATATAATATAGCACGCAAGTGTGCGTGTGCAAACAGGTGCACTTTTTATTTTCAGTACCTTTTTGGCTCTCTAGAGACCAAACGCGTGGGTCAATTTTGATGATTCTTACGTCAATCGATTTGTCATAATCTTGCGAGTGTCAGTAAAGACATGACAGTGCTCAAAATTCAATGAAAGTAGACTATGTTAATTCGGATTTAAAGGGTGAGATTATTCGACGTGACAAATTATGTAAAAGTAAAAAAAACAAGAAGTTAAATCATCTGTGAAAACTTTCATATTATTAAACTGAAAAGTATTTTTTTTCCTTACTTTAATTTTCCTATGTGACGGCAATCGAACACAATCGTGGAGTTCAGGCACAAGACCAAGACCAACGGCTTAACGTGCTTTCCAAGACACGAGTCCAAACGAGACTTCTAAACTTTGAACTACTGTAACTCGAATCGGACCACTAGCATTTTCAAAAAGTATCATGCTACTCAGTAACTGATTCTGGGGGTCAGATAGGCAGTCAAATCCAACAAAGTGGGGTAAACGGTAAATTGGGTGCCTATCACTCACATGCGTTTTCTATTAACGACTAGCCTTATATGTTTTATATTAACGAAGCAAGGCCGGGTGCCCTTGCTTCGCACAGCGCCACCTATCGGGTCCAAAACTATATCTAATATAGCGTAAATTTTAACTTAAGCATCTAGCAGTAGAAAGGTGAAAACTGCGTTCAAATCCATGCAATAGTTTTTGCATGATGCGCGTTCAAACATGTATGTTTGTTGACAGATTCACAGATTCTAAAAACTGTTGTTTTGGCTTCTGTTGCTCTATTAAAGATACCCTCCCCCCATATATATATTTTTTTCAATATCTTCAATGTACAGACATCGGCCTGTTACAATTTTATTATATGTATAGAATGCATTCGGCTTTTTCTTCGGCTAGTTGATACGTCATTTGAGGGTATTCTTGCTCCAATTAAATATACTCTCAAATCAATTGAACCATCAATAACTCATGTTTATTGTTACAACACACAGTGATTGATGCTTTCAAAGTCCAACAGAACATTAATTGAACTTTGACTTTATGTAATACATACATTTGCATTTAACCGTTAAATACAGAGAATAATATCAGAATACTCCCTGGAAAGTACATATAACTGGTTGACACTTTTCCTGACCAGTGGACTGGCTCGCTCTTTAGTCACAGCTAATGCAGATTCGTGGCCAGAAGATTGGCAGCATAGCCACGTTCAATGGCAATCCAAAAACTGGCAATACTGCTAGTCTTCTGGGTCGAGTACTTTGACACCTAAGCTTCCATGGTTTTACTACATTTTCCATTTATTACTGAACCTTTGAAAGATCCATGTAAAAGAAATGGCTGTGGATTTAAAAACACCGTAGAAAATTAGCGTGTCGAAGACAATCTAAATCGGCACAAATTTTGGTGACGTGTTCGGCACTTTCAGTAGCATATGCTAATTTTCTATTACAAAATAACAAGAAATCCTTAAACTAGTCTTCATAAATTAATTCCTGAAGCTATTAGCTGTAGTTCAAATAGTTTTACTGTGACTTACATAAACGTTTATGAGTTTGTCAAAGCGTTTCAATTTGTTTCAGAACTAGTTTCTAATTTCTAAGCAACGAAGAAAAGTAGTAAGGAGTTTCGATATTTCAAAGGTTGTGGCTAATTTAATGGCATATTCTAGTAGGTAACTAATCACGCTGCCGATGTTGCAGTTCTGCCTCTGTATTCACAAACGCTTAGATTCGATTTCGATTCAGAAAGTCATGTCTATCTCGCTCGCTTTCCTTATGCCAAAAAAAGATACCCATATACGACTTCCCGAATCGAAGCGTTTGTGAATACGGGGGCTGGTCGAACTGCATTTATCTTAAATATAAGAATCATTGATGTTCTAAGTGGAAGAAGTTTAATGGAAGGAGAGAGATCAATGCAGTAACTTTCTAATGTATGATATCAACTTCCAATCGACCCACTGCATAGCTATGGTCTCCTGTCCTACAGAGAGGGACCGAGCATTGATCGGCAATTCACCACGCTTGCTGAATGTTTATTGCATCGTAACAAACATGTTTTCCTCTACCAAAAGCCACGGCCTTTTGTCTCCTTTCAATAGCAGCTAAGGAGTTTTAAGGCTTACTCTAAATCGTCTAGTCCACCACGGTGTATCTGTCACGATTATTTTGGACGCAAAATTCAGAAGATTCAGAGTCATGCAGTCAATAAATTTGAAACAGAGCAGGAGAATCATGATGATGAATTTCGGATGTTCTTCATTAATGAAGTCAATCACTTTATTAAAATAAACCTATTACGAATCCTATATCAAATATCCCACTCCCAATCATTCATTAAGCCAGTACCCCGAAAAAAAAACACCAAAAATTTCCTCTGCAAAATTCTTTTATTTTCTACGGAGTCCCTTAGTTAGGTAACCCTAAAATAAAGGGTCCGAAGTCCGTTATTACACAGTATTACGGACAGGGCTGGTGCGGGATGATTGTCCTATTCTTTGTGCTTGCCACTTTAAATTTTTGAAGTTTTCAGTCGCAAATGTTCCGGGCTTGAGTTCTCCGTTTCTCGTTAGGTAAGGTTCCGGTGAAATGAGCTTTTTGGCTAAAAACGGCTGCGATATACGAGGTCTCTGTGGGTTAAGTTATACAATTAGTAAGGAAGGAATGGAGTTAGTTACATCTGATAAAACAAGGATAGTAGGTACGTTACTTTTGCGCTTGTTGTTCAGAAATTATTTGCTCAAAGTTCGGTGGATTAAAACCTGAAGCATTTTCTACCGATTCTTGGATGATACAGATACATGTAGTAGCACATTGCGGGCTTTAGAAAATAATTGTGATTCCTAGAAATTCGACAGGTTTCATAAGTCATCTTATTTTAATTAACTGACCCATATTAAAAAGATGTATGCATTGCTATCTGAACTTCTGTGCATCCAAAACCGTAAGTTACAAATTCAATAATACGAAACCAGGTCAATCAGTCCCTAAATACCTCCAACATGTCGCTTTTCGCAAGCCTCGTCATCATGTAACACCACATAATCCTCAATTAACTCCCTTGGCGCGAGATAAGGCCCCATGCAGTCATGTCATATCAGGCGGAAGTTGTCTATTACGGAGCCAAGGCCTCCCTATAGATCCCCATAATTTACCCTTGCTCCATCAGGAACTAAAAGCCGTGGAAATATCTTCCGAAAGAAAACAGTGTGGAAATATACGGTAGCGTATGTTTTGATTCAATACTTGGGTGTCATGAAATCATTCAAATATACGAATAGTCAATGAGATTTATAAAAATCCCGAAGCGATGTCATCTAATTTATTTATTTAGCTGTCTTACGTCTATCAGAACATATTTTAAAACAATAATTAAACATAGAATAGTTGCATATTTCATTAAGTTTTGTGAAGTTTCGCTACATCCTCACAATACAGAGCTTCTCTTTGTAATATCATCACATTTTCCCCAAAAACATTAATCACAAACGTAATAGCTAATACATCAAAGCTGTTGTCTTTTACCCACAAATACACAAGCCACGAACTATATCTCGGCGTTATTAAATTCATCCATAACTTGTGGACGCCAATTATACAACGGCCTGGCGTCACTTGCTAGTAATGGCGCCCGTTCCCGCCTTTTTCGCTGTCAAAGCGGTTTTTTCGCGGGAAAATACGTACGATATTCGCCCCTCGAGTTTCTGCATTCTTGACAAAAATCTTGGCTACGGTATAAATTTTAAGTTGCCAGACCTTTTTTTAACATTTTTGATAAAATATTCTTTGGAAGATATTGAAGTGGGAATAGGGAAATCGGGCTGCAGGAGGTTCATAAATTAATTTTAGATGTATGTAGCTACACCGGCTGTATATGTCTACCGCCCTGGTGATTTTCCTGTTCGGACAGTTACCTATGATTAAAATTTCACACTGCTTAATATATAGCTGATGAAAATGCCATTAACTATCAACAAAGAAGCTTTCCACTATCAGAAATTAATCAAGATTACGCCATACATGGCATCTAAATAAGATTTTATATTATATGCTGCCAAATATGGCTATAAAAGCCGCTATATTAATACTGTTAGTACATAATTAGATAGGTTTCGAGTGTCGAATGGTTTTTTAAAGTTCAAACAGGTTTTAATAGTAAGAACTTAATGGTAACTGTTAATTTAAGAATTTGCCTGAAGGCATTGGGGATATTGATTTGTCGACCGCAGTACAATGCATGATTTTAAACAACTTTTTCTATGATTTTTTCTGAAACAACGATTGAGAAAACGATGCTATGAATAAAGAAAGCTTTGCCCTTTACCATCTTGGACTCAAAAAATCGTGTAACCGAAAAGGACCAAATTTTCACAAGCACATTGTAATGCTTTTCTTTGGAGACGCACAGCAAAGAGGAATACACTAAATGCACCCCTACAATTATATTTGTAAAAGAATAAACAGGAATGCGTCAAGAAATCTCAGCAGTCTTCTTTGTGAAATAGAGAACATCAGATCTATTACCCTTCACGATAACTGACAAATGCTTGCAAATCTGTGTGGTTCTTTCTTCAAAAGACCATCTCAGACACTTATCTGCATACTCCTCACGTGAGTTGACCAAGATTACGTCTGGACCTTAAAAGAGACTATGACCTCTGAGTTTGTTTTGCGGCTGTTTCTTCTCAGAGTAGTCAGGTACGAAACACCAGCCTCGTCTAGTATTTAAAAAAAGAAGTGTTTGTAGAAAACTATTTGCAAAATAAACATCATTTATCATTAAAACCATTAATTTGTGCAACTTAAGCTGCGTTGGCAAGAAGGCTGCTAGGCTAAAATGGGTTTGGGCGGGTCACCTCAGCCGCATGTACGATGACCGCTGGGCAAAAGTCTGCTCACGATGGTTACCAGAAGACGGACGGCGCCGCCGAAGCCGGCCCAGAAAGAGGTGGCGAGACGACGCGAGGGCTGGTGCGAGGAGGCACGGGAAAAGAGCACATGGAAGGAATTGGGAGAGGCCTTTGCCCAGCATTGGGACAGTACAGGCTACAAAAAATAAAAATAAATTAAGCTGCAGCGAAATATCTTAAAGAATCCAGGCATAATGACTAAACTCAACTTTACTTTCACAACATAAAAATTATCCCCCTATCCCCCAAAAACACACATTTTTCCAACACATCCAACCTACCGGAAAATACACTAGGATGTGTCTATACCCGCTGAAGGGACGGAGGGTTCAAAACATAAAAAGTTGAAGCGGAACGAGCCTGAGTTTTAACTGGCACTAGCTCCGAAACTTTTTTGATATCCTTAACAAAAATGTGTTTGTGAAATTATTAACTAGATGAGTGTTTGGGAGGCTGAGCTAAAAAATGGTGCCTACACTCTCTTTGTTTAAGAGTTTTCTAAATTCATTCGTGTTCTGTCCTGGTTGCCCTTCATACAGGCGGGGGATATAGCCGTCATGGCGTCATAATTTGGTGGTTTCTGAAAGATCTTTCAATAAAGCTAAGTAAATTATACGCATTAAAAAAAAAAGTCAAAACGTTTATTTCAAGTAGGCCAGTTACAGGCACTTTTGAATTGTCGAAACAAAGACAACAATAAAATGAAGCTTCAGTCCCAGTCACAAGGCATAATAACTGTGAAAGTACTGTAGTTGCCCATTCCAAAGCGTAGATCTCTATAGAAAAGACATGGACAGTCTTTTAAATCAGAATATTGTTTCAAAACCTTGACATTATTGTGGAACAGAGGTCACCAGTAACATACAAGGTGTATACAGACCCTTCACAGCCATCAACCAAGCATTCTGTACATCAAACTAAGTAACTTTACGCAAAAATTATTGCTGGGAGTCGACTTTTTTTTTGGAATGAAAAATCACGTTTTACCGTAGGACTCGATGGAAAGCACTCAAAGTATTGTGCTGAAATGGATGGATTGAATAGTACGGAAGTCGTGGGGGTGTGTAGAGTAAAATCTTACGTTAAAAACATGTATTTAAAAAAAAACTTGTGAAAAAGTTGGAACTTTGACCCCCAATTTCTCCGTAACTAGAAGGTTCCCAGGTATGGTCTAGAACAAAAAAATTATCGCAAAGACGAGGATAACAAGTGCCTTTCGGCTATGTTAAGGGTCTATTTACAACCTTTATATAAGAAAGGTCTTATCTGAGGGCCTAGAAAAAGTCACATTCTAACGGCAATTAACGACGATGGAGATAAATAATATATAGGACTGAAAAAGTTGTATTATTATCAATCTTGTTGAAAGTAGCTGAAAAAATGCGAAACACTACGAATGTGTCATTTGCTTGCCTGAGCCATGAGTTGACTGCAGTTAAGTTATTTAATTCAATTATAAAGAAGAGTAGGCAAATAGGAAGTAATTACAAACAAAAAACAATAGCATAAAAATATCTAGTTCACAAAATAACAGTGCGCAACTTGTCGCGGATCAACTCCGTCTCATCAGCGTCTTCATGATGGATTTCCGTTTCTCACTTACATTAGACTTGAGGAATAAAGGATACCACAAAAGGCTGCATCCTACTTAATACCAGAAACCCTGAAAGGGAAAAGCAGACCAAATGCAAATCAAAAGGAAGACAACGAAGTTCAATAGAAAACTGGAAACCTGCGGATGGAGCCGAGGAAAAGATACAGAGGTATCTCATCCATGTAGACCACTTCTGGAATTTATAATGCCGAGAAAAATGTTTTAAAACCATCCTTCCACAGAGTTAGTCCACGAGAGAGACTCACTAACGACAGCCAAATGAGAAATTGAAATGCTCATTTTGACAGACAGGTCACTGCTACCCACCCCTTGCCGAAATTACAATCTCCTTACTATCCAATTCTCGTGACATAATTAGTTATCAGATTAATAGATAAGATGACTATCATTTAATTACATACATCGCCGTTCACGATTAGATGTTCATTAGATAAGATTGTGACGTCAATGACCCATTTTGATTTTATCAATCATAACTTCGTCTGAATCTTTTACTAAAAACAGAAAACCTATCTTGAACTTTGTATTTATTACAATTAGTACAGGGAGCAGTACCTGGGCGACCAAACTCCACTGGGGTGCAAATCGAGAAAACGAATTTTCCCAGATATCCTAGCTAGATCGATTTCGACTCGTTTTCGAGACGTGATTACAAGTATTGCTCATTCAGTAGTATAGGATAATCCATTAATACTAAATTAAATTAAGTAATCCTTGTACTCTGTCTTCTCGCAGAGCCACAATCATTCTAACATTATCCATTAATCAGCAAACAAGTCCAATCCAGGGTTGGTCCCCACGAGCGCGTTGTGCTTTCTATATTACAGTGTTAACTAAAACCATCAAGTGGGTCTTTGCGAGTTTTTTTTTTCACGACATAGGCTTGCATTTGACCGCGACTCGTCGGAGATGCGAGGGTGGAGCACGCTTGCCTATAAGAAACCGATACAACTTAGCGAGTTCCGGTGGGGTTGCTCCAATGAACCTCAATGAGATTATGCTGCTGCATCACCAGCCTATAATGTTCCAAAGCCGTAATCTGCCACAAGAGTCCAGTGCGAGTTGGTAGAAGTCACATGTCGTCATGTAGTCAGTCATGCGTAAAATCATCGATATGACGAAAAAGAAGCAGTTTCTCAGTTGACACGACAAAAACAATAGGAGTTCCTTGGACACCTTCAATCTTTTTTTGTCTACAATGCTACATATTAAATGTTAATGGAGAATGCACTTTCTGAGTGCTAAGGCCCGATTTGAAGTCACATCTGATTTTCAAGTCGTTTTGCAGATCAAGCAAAGTTCGTCGCGTAAGTTCTTGTTGCAGTTAGTTTTAGACATTGATTTACGATATTATACAAGGTGTTGTAAACGAACACTTCACGAAGCCGTCAACCAATCATTCTGTACATCAAAAATCTTGTGAAAAAGTTGGAACTTTAACTTTCAATATCTCCGTATCTAGAAGATTCCCAGGTATGGTCTAGACCAAAAAAAAATTCGCAATGATGCGTGACGGTGAGAACAAGTGCCTTTCGGCTTCGTTAAGGGTACTTTTACACTCATTATTTTACAAATACTATTAGTTGGCAGTTTAATCATGAGTATTAGAACACGGAGCATCCGTTCGTTGTCGTCTCGACGAGACTAGAACGTGACTTTCAAATACTGCGCCCAAAACTGGCACCGACGCGCAATGCACCAAATCAAGCGAGAATACGCGAGTAGCCAATAAGATTTCAGATACGAAATAAGTGTACTGAATTGTCTTTGGAAAAAACCAATGCGAGTATTTTATGTACCTGTCTACAATATGAAAAATTAAACTAAACGTACTAATGAAGTTCATGGCGCTGAAAGTGCGTTGTGTGCACAGCTTCTGACACGGGACCCCATTCAAAGACGTCATTTTATACACCATTTGTGTCGGAGTACCAATGGTGTCACGCTTGATTGGTATGGGATGCGTTTAATTTTCGTGAGAGTTGCAGCATGAAAACGCATACCCTTATAATGCAGCAAGCTTATCTAGACCGGTGGCTTTAATGGGAACCAGAATTGGACCTGAAGAATTCACTATAAAAATGACAAAATCCGCCATTTTTTCGACGCAGTCACCGTGCCAGATGAGCTTGCTACTCTATATGCAGGTTTCCAATGAACCCTCTCGTGAGTTTTCGTGACAGTAAATATGTAGTCACGCGCAGTTGCGTGATACTCGTCATGTAATGATATGTATACGTTACGGGACAATAGCAGCGCTTTCAACGCAACGCATTTTTGCAGACTTGCTGCGAAAATTGTTAATGAAAAATCTTTTGAGGCAATCGTCCTTCGGTCCGTATCCGAAGGTAGGAAGTATTTTGACGGCACTTGGCAAGGTTGATCAAATGTCAAATATTAGACGTTTATTATTACTGGGTACATATCTAGACTCTGAGCTGCAACTGAGAACTGCTAGATCCGAGGATTTAATCTAGAGGCTACACCAGCATTTAATCTTGTAAAATCGAATGCAAAAATAGACCTACAAAGCAGTAACCTCACTTGACTGACAACGATATTTATCCACCTTGCTGACTGGTAACACAAAGGTATTTATTTATCCACCTTGCTGACTGGCAAAGACAAATATATTTATTTATCCACCTTGCTGACTGGTAAAACAAAGATATTTATTTATCCACCTTGCTGACTGGTAAGACAAAGATATTTATTTATCCACCTTGCTGACTGGTAAGACAAAGATATTTATTTATCCACCTTAATGACTGGTAAGACAGAGATATTTATTTATCCACTTTGCTGACTGGTAAGACAAAGATATTTATTTATCCACCTTGCTGACGGGTAAGACAAAGATATTTATTTATCCACCTTGCTGACTGGTAAGACAAAGATATTTATTTATCCACCTTGCTGACTGGCAAAGACAAATATATTTATTTATCCACCTTGCTGACTGGTAAGACAAAGATATTTATTTATCCACCTTGCTGACTGGTAAGACAAAGATATTTATTTATCCACCTTGCTGACTGGTAAGACAAAGATATTTATTTATCCACCTTAATGACTGGTAAGACAGAGATATTTATTTATCCACCTTGCTGACTGGCAAAGACAAATATATTTATTTATCCACCTTGCTGATGGGTAAGACAAAGATATTTATTTATCCACCTTGCTGACGGGTAAGACAAAGATATTTATTTATCCACCTTGCTGACTGGTAAGATAAAGATATTTATTTATCCACCTTGCTGACTGGCAAAGACAAATATATTTATTTATCCACCTTGCCAACTGACAAAGACAAAGATATTTATTCAAAGGAGATGGTACATGGTTGGTAGTTATAGTAAAGTTCAGGACATTATAGCTGCAATTGTCATCCTGCTTGAGCCGATATGCAATGGCTTTAAAAAAATAAAAAAAAATATTATGAGTGGCTGCTATTGATTGCCTTGTCAACTTATAGATAATAATGTAGGCTTAGATCTTATCAATTTATCTGTTAATCTTACTTAATTATAATACTTTTGTTTGTTTCAGTTACACGGACTTTCTGTTTTAATAATCTTCATACTCTGTGCCTCGGAACTCAGTGACCCAAAAGTCTGACAACCAGAATTACCAAGGGGTATTGTATTACCCAGTACTAACTGTGTTGTGGAGGTCAGATAGGCAGTTGCTCCATGTAAAATACCGGTATTCAGCCGCATCCGGTAAGCCTAGCAGTCAACCCCAACATAGTTGGTAAAAGGCTAGGCATGATGATGGCCATGCTTTTAATTTTATGTATAAAAATTATCTGAAAAATATCACCACAACCGAGAGCTAGTAAGCTAGCTACTGGACCCAAGTAATTTGACAAAACATACCATTAATACAAAAGAATAAGATCAGAAAAAAGATACAGGACTTCGCCCCGCAGTATGAAAAACGCAGAAGGAAAACTGTTCTGCGCATTTATTGTTTTATTATTGCTAGCCCATTTTATCCCACTGCTGGGCTTCCGACAGTGGTGTAGTGGGCTCCATTCTTTTCAACGGTCACGATTTTGCGCAACTTCTTCCAATTCTCAACATAACATTAAGTAAATGTTATTTTTCAGGTACCTACTAATCCTAGTCAAGACATAAATATCAGATGAGTAGTGGCCTTAACCGTTGAGTGGGTGACAGAGGATACTGGAGACAGAATAAACCTCACCTTCTTCCAAAGAGACTTGTCTCTATTGACAGCGAAAAGAAGAGTAAAGATTGAGACGAAGAAATTTTGACCCAAAGTGGTACAATAAGAGCTAGAATTGAACCCACTTGGATTCAGACCTACAATAAGCTAGATTTGAGCAAATAATGCCTAGCCTTGGTTTTAAAAATGCAAACACATTGGGCTTGGCCACAATCGGGTAAGGAGCTAGGCCTGTCAAACCAGTAATGATGAACTATAATACTCATTTTGGTCAGCTGTTTCCCCATAGATTTTTTGAAAATATTGAAAGGTATTAAGGAGCATTTTTTTTTAATTCAAAACTTGCCCGCTACTTTGTTCACATTAAAATTTTGATGTTTAAGTATGTATGAGAAAAAAAATGGATATCCTATCTCCTTCCCCGGGATATAATCTATCTCCTTGCCTCATTATGATCTTTGGTTTTGAAAAGATAACAAACAAACTGAGTTACTTTCTCGTTTATAATATTAAGAATGGAATAGTATGGATTATTGAGATAAAGAACAAATCTGTAACCTATACCCAACAAAGGACTGTCTCAATCAGATCAGTGGCAGCCTTTCCAGTCCCCACAGCAAAATATAAAGTAAATTAATGAAAATTATGCTTGCATTGAATAATTAAAAAATAAAATACTTAGTGTGTTATTAATCCTACATGCTTGATGAACAGCATAGAAAGAATAATTTTCTGAGATAATACATTTAAAAAATTTGTATACTTATTTTAAAGAACTCGTAAAATAATTAGCTGTAAAAATAATTGCGTGGTAAGTAAGTACTAATAATAAACACATGACTACTGACACTGCAAATAGAAGACAATGCATATAATTTTTAAACAATTCATTTATAAACAAAAGAATGTCTATCATCACTCTACGTCAGAGTCAAACGGCATTAAAAATCCATCTTATCGCAAAATCCGAGCATAAACGAGCGAATTTTATCTTAATTACGACAACATAAAATATATTGTTATCTTAACAACTAATATGTAAACATTAGGTAATAAAATCTTTAATTATTGACTCACCAATTACAGAAGGAATGAATTTTAAATGATTTCGAAGAAATGTAAGAAAATTTTGAAAAATCACGATCGGATTCGGATTCAAACCAATTGTTTATTTTTTTTTTTCTCTTTAGCGAAACTACTTCAGCATGACACGCACTGCTGCCAACAACGCACAAAAAATAATCGATTCAAAAAAATCGATAATCGATGTCAACTGTCAAACAAAGAAGAAAGCACAAAAGCCTGCAAACCACGTGGAGCGCCAAGGTCGAATTTATGTTTTCAACTTGTCAAGCGCGGCGTGTGATAAATTAATTCTACGGGCCGTTATCGTTCTACGAGATATCAAACTTTCAGCCTTATATTGTCTACAGTAAGGTAGCTTTTCGCCTGCGCACAAAGCCCACGCATAGTCGCCAACCCAGGCAATATATCTTAGGCCGTGTACTGCCCCTGACAGTTCGTAAACAAACTGGAGCTACCGCAACAAAGGGCTACTGTCATTTTACGCTGTAAATATTAAGTTTACGCCGAGTAATTTTATGTATGAATCAAAATATGCTTCCAGTAATGTCTATTTTATCGAACGCTCACCGATTATCGACTCCAATACAACCAAAGAACAATATTTGAATGCACTTACCAGAAAAAATCAACACGAGGTTAAGTAACGCAGAGTCATCTGTGGTAAATCTTGCACATATCGATCAGCCTTGCAGTTCTCAAAAACACTGACGGGAGGAAAAAAAAAGAACGAAGAGGTTAGCACCAAATTTCGTCAATTAGCCGTCTATCACTCGTCACTGTTGTAGTAAATACAGTTTTTATTGCTAAACGACGCGTAACGAGTCAGAAAACGTAGTCTGGTCGTTAAATGATTCACTATCAAAATAAAAATAATCCGGCAGACGCTGCGTCGACGACCGCGCCACTGTCTGTCTGCCGTGCTGTCAATATTCGTCAAAACGAAAATGGCGACACCCTCGACGGAATACGATCAGCACCGGCCTGCCTGCACTACCCATCTCTCTCTGACATGAACGAGTGACAAAGACAGGGTATAGACGTGTTGTCTTCGGCCCGACCGGACTGATTTGTGATGTCACGCCCAGCGGCGTAACGTTTTGCGTAATTACACGTTCATGAATGCTTGTAAACTTGTTTTAATAACGTTAATTTACGATCGTTTCGTATATGAGGTCGCCAGATGAAAGTGTCGACTGATAGATAGATTAATTACAGTAGAAAGCCAGATATTTTTTTTAGTAATACGTCTTTGCGCATGCTAAGCCCATCCCACTACTCAATATCTGTCGTACGAGCGCCTCCTACTTCTTCTTATTTTATTCAGTACTGTTTTTTTTGGATGTTCATCTCGACTGCATTAATACGATGCGAAAGCAGTCGCAATGCAGTTTGATTAATAATAGAGTTGAGTCTTTAAATTTCTTTGTCTCCACACGTAATTGAGTTACGTTTGAGTTGTAAATTACATTTTTTAATCGAACGCTTGTTTGCTGAATTTGTGCATCGTGTTTATAAATTTTAATTGACTATTGTTCTGTTTTATTTTTATACGATGTTAAAATGCAATGAGCACATGTCGTTGTACTCCTGATTTTAATTTCAATGCAATGCTATTAGTATTAACATTCTTTTATGAGACAGATAATTATAGGTTTGAAAAACATCCTTGAAATTTCAATCTATGAAATTGATTCAATTAAACTGATAGCGAAAGGTTAAGCTATGATTGAAAGTGACTCAATGATATTTAATTAAATTGTAAATCTTAAATTATTACATGATATTGGCATGATCAAAAGATACATTAATTCATAATATTGACAATCATGCATGAGAAATTGTGACATTGTGACCATAAAACGACTGACGACTGTCAACTTCAGCATCAAACCCATCAAACCAAATCTGACACTGACAGTCAACACGATGATTAACCTTGGACCTTGACCTAAAATCGATTAAAATTAAGTTTAACTCAATCAAACGGATTATTGTGCTTTTCCCTAATTACAAACTATACCAACATAAAGGAAAAATATTTTTTCTTTTCACTTTTACATATTTAGTTGCCATTATAAAAAAGTCAGGTTAAAAAGTATTGGAAACTTTATATCTACTGTGAAGCAGTGTTTGTTTTATTTTATACGTGAAGAATTTAATAAACAAATCTTATCATGTAATTTAAATTAACATTCTTGATGATAAAGTCAAGACATTCCTTTTTGAAGCTGGCTACACAGGCCATTTAATGTCAAAATCCGAGGATTTCAAACCTGATTCTCGCAACTTCCGACCGTTGCTCTTTTAAAAAGTTTGCATTGCACGCGAGCAAGATATTGTTTTTTTGATATTATTTTATCTATTTAAAAAGTTCGTATTAATTAATCCAAATGTCTGAGAAAACTCACTCTTCTCGTTTGTCGTCGTACAAAAATGCTGGACTTGGAACGACCGTAAGTTTTTATTTCGAAACCTTTGTTCTAAAATCGAATGTAAAAACACGTTTTTTTTCTTTTGGTTTGTTAGAAAAAAGGATTATTACGATATTCTTATTCTTAGTAGTCAGCTGTTTTAGTTTAAACAGCTGTTTTAGTTTAAATGATGTGCCTAAGAAAAGATAAAACAGTTGAATTTTAAAATAAAAACAGTAGGTAAGTATACCTTCCATTTCCTAAATGTTCTTGATTTTCACGAAAGCTATTGTTCCTACGTTGATTTGCGTAAAATATTGTAAATGTATCTAAATGTTAGTAAAATTATTTGCTATATTTATTGAAACATTGTCATACACAAAGCCTGTTCTATACAACGTATTAGCTCATCATCTCGCCCTTTGAGGATTTCTTTGTCAGGAAAATACCAGACCAGCCTGTTTCTTATCTAAAACGACCCTTGTCCATGATTCATGATCACTGTCAGACAACCTTCTGACCCAGTGTTCACCTTCAAATACATTTTTTCCACAAAAATGTTTGTTTTTCCTAGAAATTGTGGTTTTAAACCAAAAGTCACAGTTTGTGTGGGAATGGAAGCCTATACTCAGCAGTGGGACAGAACAGGCTATTTAGTTAATCAGTCTCCAGTCCTGAGGCTCAGCGGCAGACACGACTATCGGCACAATAAATGCTGCAGTCACATCGCAAATGTAGACAACATCGCAATGTGTGGCTCTTCTGATGACCAATTCTCACTAATTTAGGATATTCTTAATAAAGTCATTTTAATTAACAGGATCTCCGTCGCAAACGCGCTGACCTCAGTGTAGCTCTGCGCAAGAAGGCTCGCGATGAGCAACTCCTCAAAAGAAGGGCGCTGTCTCCAGAAGCAGGAGATGAAGTTCAGGAAAATGAGAAGACATACACTCCTGCGGAGATTGTGCAAGGTAAAAGTTAATTTTGTATGTGTCTTAAGGGGTGGAACAAGACCCTTAACGAAGCCGAAAGGCGCTTGTTCTCCCCGTCATTGCGATAATTTTGTTCTAGAGTCTAGACCATACCTGGGAACCTTCTAGTTTCCGTAACTAGAAGGTTCCCAGGTATGGTCTATGGATAATGAGGGTCAAAGTACCAACTTTTTTTTTTATATACATGTTTTTATTTATTTAACACTTTAAGCACAAAAGTACAGAGGCGGATTAATGCCATAGGCAAAATTTTTACTTTAAACACCTCCACAACCCCCATACTATCCAATGCATCCACCAGCACAATGTATTGAGTGTGTTACATTGAATCCTAAGGTTACCGTGATCTTTCACCCAAAAAAAAAGTTATAGAAAGCCTTAGAGGTACTAAAACTTGAGCAATACATAGGATTATGTAGCTCTGAAAAAACTCAAATATAAATTATATTGTAGTTCTATCAACAATGTCTTAAAAATTCATCTTATTTGCCCTTCCCATATAGGTCTCCGCTCCGGTGACCTAGCTTCAATGACGGCCTACGCCCGCGCAGCCCGTCGAATGCTCTCTCGGGAACAGAACCCTCCTATCACTCCTATGGTCAGCGCCGGAATCATCAAACCTTTGGTGGATGCACTGGAACGATCCGATTGGTAAGTAAAATGATTCTGTTAGTCTTCCTCTAATCCATCCATTGGTTGTCTTGAAGAGATCGCTTTTAGCTATAACACTGCCCATTGCGTCACTGTACTTATAAATGTAATATGTATGGTCTTCTTCTAAGCGTGTCAATGGCAAAAATTGTGTCAGCCCAGAACTGAGCTACTAGTTTGGCGCTTTCGGTAGCGTCCATCAGTTCCTGTAGTGAACAAACAACAGGACAGACGTGTGCAGAACACGACGTTAAGTGTATTGTTTGTGGAACAGCACCTCATTTACACTGCAGGGCAGAGTCATTAATGAATCTCCACCT
Organism: Noctua fimbriata; assembly: GCA_905163415.1. Classification (NCBI taxonomy): domain Eukaryota; kingdom Metazoa; phylum Arthropoda; class Insecta; order Lepidoptera; family Noctuidae; genus Noctua; species Noctua fimbriata. The sequence goes on from LR990951.1 coordinate 1,924,975, forward strand.
GAGCAGGTTTTTCTTGCTGCGGCCTACCTGGGTTCGGAGTCTATTTAAAGACTTCCAGGTCAACTCATGCCCAGGTGGGAGATTTTCAGCAGGTGGAACGAATGGGTTAGGTAAGGATGCACTACCTCACCACAGCTTTAGTCTTGCCATAGAACGCTCGCCAGTGAGTGGGGTGACACACTTCAGTAAACTGTTTTGGCTTTTCAGCCTTTGCAATATGAGGGCATTAAGAATTTGTATGCTTTTCACAATAAAGAATATTCTATCATTCTGTTTCCTGATTAATATAACTAGGTTCTTTAAATAAGTCTGGTGCGTAGTACTCGTAACCAGCATGTGTGTTTAACAAGATGTATGAACATGGAGGAGGCGCAAGGATTATGTAAGAATTGTAGCAGGTGGCTTTCTGTAGTGTCTGCTTACCCCCATGGGAATAAGAAGTCAAGTGAAGAGGAAGGTTACATTCAGGCAGCATTTTTGCTCTCATCATTGCTTACCAAAAAGTGAGTGAGATGGCTCTGGTTTGACCCTCTGCTGCTCGCATACTGACCAGTAGGATCCTTTTTGAGCATCCTTACTTCATCAGCCAATCTTCTTCTTCCTGCCCTTGTCCCATTCTACATGGGGTTGCCGCAACACGTTTTATTCTTCCATTCTCTTCTGTCAAACATCATGGCATCATTTACTACTTACTCTTTCATATCATTCCTCACACTTCATCAACCAATAGCAGTGCATATTTAATTTGATCCTCGAGTCAGTTTTATCCAGCTCCGACCAGAAACCTTGCAAAGATCGTCACTTCAACTACCCTGATACAATCGGCTATACATAATTTCCACTCAATAATAAAACTACATAACATACCATCACGCCTGTAATCCCAGAAGGGTTAAGCAGAGGTGTACCTAATAGGACACCCACATTTCGCCAGTTATGTTTAAGCCCCATGTAATCCTGCCGGGGCTGCAGGACTGTTCGAAAGACCCTGGCACACAAAGGGCTAAGAAGAAACATGGATGGGTTTTGGTCAGTACAAGTCTGAAACTCCCTTCCGCTCCGCCCAGAGCGGGAGGGGTCATTTGATGGTTTCCCATCCGGAAAAAAAAAGCCCCATGTAATAGGAGTCTTTTGCCATCAATCAGCACAAATCCAAACTGCTACTGAGAAATTCCTGATGGAAAAACCCAATAATACTTTGCCCGACCCGGGAATCGAACCCCGGACCACATCAGTCGCGCTTACGACCACATAATCAACGAGGCGAGGAATATTAAAATTAGTCTTTCAGAATACCTTTATGTTAAATAAAACTTATTCTTACAGCCCAGATCTCCAGTTTGAAGCAGCCTGGGCTATCACCAACATTGCTTCAGGAACTCATGAACACACCATGGCCGTTGTTGATGTAAGTCAATTTCAATATTACACATCATCCCTGACTTCAGAGGTGAACTTAATATTAGTCAAAAAGATGTAAACACCAGTAGAATTGTCTACAATTTGCTTTGCATACTACTAGTAACAATAATTAGCCACAATGTGTAATAAAGGGTGTAAATAGACCCTTAACATAGCCGGAAGGCACTTGTTCTCCCCGTCATTGCGATTATTTTTTTGTTCTAGACCATACCTGGGAACCTTCTAGTTACGGAGATATTAGGGGTCAAAGTTCCAACTTTTTCACATTTTTTTTTTTAAATACATGTTTTTAATGTAAGATTTTGACTTTACACACATCCACGACCCCCGTACTATTCAATCCATCCATCAGCACAATGCTTTAAGTGCTTTCCATCGAGTCCTACCGTCAAACGTGATTTTTCACCCCAAAAAAAAAGTCGATTCCCAGTAATAATTTATGCGTAAAGTTACTTAGAATGCTTGGTTGACTGCTATGTGAAGGGTCTGTTTACACCCTGTATGTATTGTGGCTACAAATTGAAACAAAGATTGTAGACAACTAAATGGAATCTTGTTGTTCCACTGCTCTGCTCGTCTGCTAATGAGAAAGATTCTGATAAAAACTAATTTGAAATAAATTATTTTGTACTGGTACTGCCGTATTTGAGCACAGACCTGCAACACCAAAGGCTTAGCCAATGCATCATGTAGCAACTGGTATTTAATCTAATAATATATTGAAGTCTTTGGAGCATACTTGGATACACCAATTTTTTTTACAGTCGTATTTTAGGTATTTTCTTAGAACAGTCCTAAGTATAAAGCTGACCAAGGGATTGTAGATAATTGGGTATTAAGTTGACTTCTAAAACATTTAGCCGACCCCAACATAGTTGGGAAAACGCATCTTAAGCCCTAGGTCCCTGCTGTCATTTGTAGATCTTTGACAGTCGTTAGGTAGTCAGTGGCCCAAAAAAGTCTGACAACCAGTCTTACCAAGAGGTATCATATTACCCAGAACTAACTGGGTTGTGGAGGTCAGATAGGCAGTCGCTCCATGTAAAATACTGGTATTCAGCTGCATCCGGTTAGACTGAAAGCCAACCCCAATATAGTTGGGAAAACGCTAAGCAGATGATGATGAAGTAAAAATTTAGCCCTGATTTCACAGATTAGACATTCATACAAGATTATTTTCTCTCAACCAGGGCGGAGCTATCCCAAAGCTCGTCACTCTCCTAGCTCAAGGCGGAGTCGTCGGCGAACAGTGCGCGTGGGCACTCGGGAACATTGCCGGCGACGGCCCTCAGACACGAGACGCCGTGCTGTCTCAAGGAGCCTTGCCTGTGCTGCTGCCGCTGTGCACCGCCACCACGCCTCACAGCCAGCTCAGGACTGCTGTGTGGACTTACAGCAACTTCTGCAGGTATGATTTATTTACAAAGTGATGATTTCAGCCTTTATAGCGACGCCATGGTTAGGATTATAGGTCAGTATGAAGACTAGAAGCATAGGAAAAGCTTTAAGACATCATGGTAACCACTTGGAAAGTTTAAAAGTCTTACTGTACTAGTCTTGTCAAGCAGTATTGTGTTTCCCGGTAAGGGGTCTTCCTTATCACGTGAGGTTTAAAAAGGGGGGTCAGAAATTAATCACGATGGAGGAATAACTAGGTTTTGGAGGTCCAGACCAGCAGCTGACTCGCTGCCTATCTGACCTCCACCAGACCCTCATCCTTATTCTTTGTGTGGGGACAATGAAATAAAACTTTGTATTTTCTTACAGAAATAAAAACCCTCTGGTGAAGTTCGAGTACGTGGCTCCAGCATTGCCATACATAGCGGAACTATTGGATATCGCCGATCAAGACGTTTTGGGTCAGTATATAAGGTCTTACTATTCATACACGAAATATTTTAAGGGTAACTTCTATAAGTCGTTAAGTCGCCCTAGCAACGAAAAAAAAAAAATCAGTGTTTTTATTTTACGAAATTATTATAAATCTAAAAATTTTTGAGACTTTTTGCATAAAATCTTTACTCCCATATTCTAACAATGACACTAGGTAAATACAACGTAGTAAACTAGCGTAATGGATGTTCAAAAATAAGGAGCTAGTATTTATTTTGTGGGTCAAGTAATTTTAAATTATTTATTTTTATAAAAATATACTCAGATAAAAAAAAAAAATCCCTTGAAATGGCTTCGTTATAGCCGTTAGATGATTCCCTGAAAATATATCGTGTATGAATAGTTAGACATTATAAACTAGCTATTGCCCGCGAACTTTCGTCCGTTTGAAATTATTATAAAAATATTAGTTCCCTAATTGAATCCGAATTTGTCAACAATTTCTAGGGTTTTTTTTTCGCGCGGAACCTTAATCGTTTTTCTAAAATAAAAGTAGTTAGCCTAAGCTACTCCTTATAAAACATCAGCTATCTGCCAGTAAAATTCCCGCCAAACTACAGGCAAAAAAAATCTTTCATTGATTCATTCAGTAACAAAGAGACGGATTCGTTGAGGGGTTTTGAGGCTGTGTTTAAGAGCGACTGACATAAGCTACTATACTGCCGTCGTAAGAAAAAAGGGCACAACTAACATTATTGTCAAAATTGAGTTATATACATATTTAGAATCAGAAAAAAAAGGCATATCTACTCAATTTTTTATAGAATTTTATCTTCAAGGAATTCGGAGATACAGTAGGCTCAAAAGGCACACATGAGACTAATATTCATGTTTTATAGAATGAAAAGGCACATTTATTTACCATTATATTGAAAAGGCACAAATACGTAGATGTGAATATTACTTCATACAGATTTTTACTAAAAACTACTTTGAAAAGGCACACTTACAACATAACATAAAGAAAAGTCATAAACTTTAAAGTCGATTTTCTCCATATTTATAAAATGTTAGTTGTGCCTTTTTTCATTATGACGGCAGTGTACGTGATCGACTCTCGCGGCTGTTACTAAGACCGTTAACGTCTTACGGCATATCATGCAAACTTTCTAGTGTTTTTTTTCGAAATGACAACCGATTTTAATGAACCTTCGTACGCATAAGCAGGATACATAAGTCTAAAAAACTTGACAGAGAACTTATCGAAAAGTCTTTTAAAAAAAAAGATAATTGGAAATTTCTGTTCGGCCAGACGGGCCAGACGTTTCTGAGATTAGCGGGAACAGTCAGACTGACAGACAGACAAGAATGTTAATTTTTTTTCTTTTTTTTTTGTTAAATGTACACTATATACTTTCATAAGCATTCAGTAAAAAGATGAAATAACAAACAGATACTTCAATTTTATTTATTTGTATAGACTAGCTGACCCGCGCAACTTCGTCTGCGTTTGGATTTTCCCCGTTTTTGCAATCTTTTTTCATAAATGCTCCGCTCCTATTGGTCGTAGCGTGATGTTATGTAGCCTATAGCCTTCCTCGATAAATGGGCTATCAAACACTAAAATATTTTTTTAATTCGGACCAGTAGTTTCTGAGATTAGCGCGTTCAAGCAAACAAACAAACAAACTCTTCAGCTTTATAATATTAGTTTATTTGTATAGATAGGCTAGTAGTTGACTGCTTTTCCAAAAAAATATACCTAAGTAATGTTGCTTGCATCCTATTTTCACCAAAAAAAGCCTATTTCATCAAAATACATTAACAGAACAAATTTTTCACACACTCATAAAGTTCCTCTTTAAACTGCCTCGGTGGTCTAGTGATCGCGACTGCTGAGCATGAGGTCCTAGGTTCGATTAACTGGTCGGTCAATTTGTTATTGGGTGATGTGACTTCTTCAAACCTTTACAACTTTTGTCCAAGACTGCTGAGCGATATGCACTTTATTTATACAACATTAGTTTTAGTATATGTGAAACCTGAAACACGTGTCTAGTATTTTTATGTAAAGAATCTATGTACAAAATTTCAAAACTGTATCATGAAAAATCACAAAGTTATAAGCTACCTGATTTTCCGCACCAAAACGTGGTCACCACGCAACGCACCCGCGCGCGCGCGTCCAGCGTCGTCTTGAGCTCATTGATAATAATAATTCGGCAGTAGGTACCTAAATTATTGCATAGGTACTTAATGTCGACCGGGGTCCAATTTGTAACTTTTTTTTAATATTTTTAGGACAAAATAAAACATGGTTTAAAAATTATAGGAATCAATTCAGTTACTTATTCTGAACAAACTATATTCAGGTTTCGCATATACTAAAAATAATGTTGTAGAAGATCTTTACTATTAAATGACATAGAATTTAAATATGCATGTTTATTCTGGGGAACAGGCTTATACTAAGTTTGATCATACCTTTGTGTTTTGGAGCACAGTGGAGTGTTAAAATTAATCTTACTTTTTTCTCTTTCTAGCGGACGCCTGCTGGGCTCTGTCCTACCTCACCGACGGCCCCAACGATCGCATAGAAGCAGTACAGCAGACTCCTCATATACTCACTCGCCTGGTCAGCCTCCTGGACCACAAGTCGCCCGCAGTGCGCACGCCCGCGTTGAGAGCTATCGGCAACATGCTCACTGGTTCAGATGAACAGGTAACTAACAAAAGTACATTGTGAGACAGCCTAGAAGCCATTTTTTTTTTAAATAACACAACACCACGCCTGTAATACCCGAAGGGTGCAGCAGAGTTGTACCCATTAGTACACCCACATTTCGCCAGTTATTTTTAAATCCCATGTAATAGTGGGCGTACTGTATGGTGTCGGACGTAAAGAATAGCACCATCCCATATCTTCCCGTGGGTGTCGTAAAAGGCGACTAAGGGACTTACCAGAGAATGGGCAGCAGCATTCTCTGTACTTTTTGTAACAACCGTACTGCGATCGCCAACCCGCCTGTCAAACTTGGCGATTATGACAAAAGAAGAAAGTGAATTTAGAGATAGGACATTCTCCTATTTTACACCCATGGAAAATTGCTATTATCCATAGATGCAAAATTAGCTATGGACACAATGAGAGGTAGTGTTTTTTAAAAACATTTTTAAGTTGTTTGACACACGTAAAATGTGCTTTCTCTCGCCAGACCGACCGCTGCATCGACGCCAACTGCATTCTCCCCATAATGACCCTCCTCCTCTGCGGCAAGTCCTCCCTCATGAAGGAAGCGGCCTGGGCCGTCAGCAACATCCTGGCCGGCACCCAGCCACAGATACAGCGCGCCATTGACGCTGGCGTGCTAGGAGCTCTCTTGCATGTACTCGCTACTGAGGATATCAAGTAAGTGTTATGTCTTTGTCATGAGCTACTTCGGAAAGAAAATTAAAGAAATGGTTGGTGTCTTACTCAAAGCATTTATTTCAAACTTGCTTTCGCCCGTGACCTTCGTTCACGTGAAATTATTAGGTATCATCATCATCATTTCAGCCGACAGACGTCGACTGCTGGACATAGGCCTCCCCCAAGTGTCGCCACATTGACCGGTCCCCTGCGACTCGCATCCAGCGGATCCCTGCAACCTTTACCAGGAAAAGGAAAATAATATTTTTTTATTAAGTATAAAAAAAAAATATTATTTCCCTTTTTGAATCGGATTTTGAAACCCTAATTCTTATTCTAAAATAATAGAAGCCTTAGTTACCCCTTATAACATCAGCTATTTGCCAGTAAAAGTCCCGTCAAAATCGGTCCAGCCGTTTCGGAGATTAGCCGTTTGAATCGGATTTTGTTAAAAATTTCAAGAGTTTTAATTTTTTGCACAGAAACCTACTTAATTTTTCTAAAATAAAAGTAGCCTATGTTAAACCTTCAATTTTCTTGTACACACTCTCACTGATGTAGTGAAAAGGTCATCAAGTGCTCAGGTGACAGGGCACGCGCTAAGATGTGAAATGAGCCATTGTCTGTAGGGAGACGCCACATATTCACTTAAGATCTGAGCCATCCATGAACCTCCATCTTTGCTCCAACCGACTTGGGTTCGTCTATTCAGAGAGTTCCAAGTCGACCAGAGTTCATGTAGCTGAAATTTGGGCCTAATATACACCTTGTTCTTCTCGTTATGTATAAACTTTGGCAAACGCTTCTATAGCTTTTACAAATCAAATCTTACAAAGAAAGTAGTACTTAAAAGGGTTTGTTACAAAGATATTTGTAATTTCATTTAATGAAATTGAATATGTTGCCGCTTAGTGCAATTAAATTATCAAATGCTATTTGCATGTCATTTGCACGTACGAGAGCAACCAAAGAGCAAATTAAAAAAAAAATGAACAAGAATTCATTAATGTGTCCATAATGAAAAATGCTTATTTCCGTGGGAATATCTGGTCGAAGTTTATGTATATCGTCCGTCCGGAACACGGTGTATTTAAGCTATTTTGCCATCGACACGCTACGAAGACTGTCTAGCAGTAGCGAAGGGTAAATTTTTGTAAGAGGTAAGCCGGAGTACAAATGTTTAGTGTGATTATATTATTTTTTCAATAGAATACTGACTGTGCCATTTTTCAAAGGGAATCCGGTAGGAATCGATTTGTATGTAACCTTCGCCACTGCTGTCTAGCTAGTCGTATCATGATAAAACAATTGATTTCCTACTTACAGATGTCAAAAGGAAGCTGCGTGGGCATTCACAAACCTGTGCCTGGGCGGTACTCCGGAACAGCTGGACATGTTACTGGCGAGTGGCTTCTTGGAGCCCTACTGCCAGATGCTCGTGTCTCCCGACCACAGGGCTATCTCTATAGTGCTGGACGGACTCAACAACTTGTTACAGGTGAGCTTAGGATTTAGGGACTCATGGTGCATGGGTCGGTTTTCACCACACTAAGAGACACCGAAACGAATGCCTAAATAAAAGCATCAAATCGCGCCTAGGTATCGCGGCATCAGGGGCGTTGCCCGCTGCAGGCTCTGACATGGCGTAGGTGTTCGAGCAAGAAAACCACCCACACTCAATCAATATTGTACTGCGTTGATTAAATCACACGATTACAAAATAGGCAGAAGTAGTTGAAGAGACAGTCTCAGAGTGGTGTTCTCAATTCGACGGTTCGTCCAAGACTGTCCGTCCGAAAATGGCGTCCAGCACACTATGATTCTGCCCACGTGATCTAACCACGTGCTTCACCAACTACTGTTACAATTCAAACTAACAACTTTTAATAAAAAATCAACCGGATATCCGACAAGCATATAATTGGATTTTCAACTCTCGAGAGTTCAAGTTCCAACAGCGCAATAATACTCTTCGGCATAGTTTTGGGTGCCGCCTAGTGTTGTTTAAAACGAGCATAAGCTACGCTTGCTGAGATTAGTCTGTGGATGGGTAAACCATCCAATCACACCTCCTCCATGCCTCATGACTCCTTCATGCCTCAGAAAGCATGTTAAGCCGGCGGTTCTGCACCCAACCTGGCTGAAGGCCTTACACTCAAGGCACCCACAGGATAGTCCGATTAAGCAGGAGCCAGCCTTAGGTTGACCTGCAAGATGCCATTAAAAAAAAACCCTATCAGTATGCTACGCAATCACCCCGCTGGCTAACTCCACGTACCTTACGTGCCGGTTTTAACATTAAGTTATTGATTTTGGACTTGTTAAACTCTGCTGTCACCGAAGGAATGAAACTAGACAAACTACTTGAATCTCAAAATAGAGTAGTGCTCTATTCAAGTACCTAATCAGAAACTATTAATGCTATCAATCAGGTGGCACTCTGGAATAGAGATGCTAAAATAAAGGGTATAAATAGACCCTTAACATAGCCGAAAGGCACTTGTTTTCCCCGTCTTTGCGATCATTTTTTTGTTCTAGACCATACCCGGGAACCTTCTAGTTACGGAGATATTGGGGGTCAAAGTTCCAACTTTTTCACATGTTTTTTTTTAAATACATGTTTTTAATGTAAGATTTTTACTCACACCTCCACGACCCCCGTACTATTCAATCCATCCATCAGCACAATGCTTTGAGTGCTTTCCATCGAGTCCTACCGTCAAACGTGATTTTTCACCCCAAAACAAAAATCGATTTCCGCAATAATTTTTGCGCAAAGTTACTTAGTTTGATGTACAGAATGCTTGGTTCACGAACGGTCTGTTTACACCCTGTATGTTAATAAATCTACTTATTATTTTTACAGGCGGCTGTGAAATGCGACCAAGTGGAGGCTTTATGCCTGAAATTGGAAGAAATTGGCGCTTTAGACTCGCTGGAAAATCTACAGCATCATGAAAATGAACAGGTAAGCTTTAAAATAATATTTCTGGTATTCAAGCATGCAGTCTTGATTGGTCGCAAGCAATATTGCTGAGTATAAGGACCTCTGTTCGATTTCCAAGAGCGAGAAGAGTGTTGCCATTATCTGCCTCAGATTCTAGATTTGTGCCCGGTTGATGTCAATAGGCTAGCTACCGGTAATATGTGACCCAAACATAACTGGCGGAATGTGGGTGTACCATTAAGTACACCTATGCCTAACCCTTGAGGGATTACAGGCGTGATGTTATGTACGTATTTCTCTGTAGCTGCCAGGGAGTCTGGATTTGTGCCCGGTTGATGGCAATAGGCTCGCCCCCTATAACATGGGACCTGGCGAAATGTGTGGGTGTACTATTAGGTACACCTCTGCCTAACCCTAAGGGGATTACAGGCGTTATATTATCCACGCGCGCTTCAAAGAAATGTCAACAAACAGCAAGGGCCGATGCCTGCCAGGGCTGCGGGACTGTTCGAAAGAGATACCGCGGCCCTGGAACACAAAGGGCAAAGAAGGAACATGGATGGGTTTTAGTCAGTACAAGTCTGACACTCCCTTCCACTCCGCCCAGAGCGGAGGGGTCATTTGATGATTTCACATCCTAAAACAAAAAAAAGGGCGTTATAACATAGTTTTCTTTGTTTATTTTCCACAGATATACAAGAAAACGCTACTCATCTTGGACACCTACTTCGCGGAGCAAGAGGACGTAACCGCACAGCCGACAAAAACCGACGAAGAATATAAATTTGGAACTGCAGGCAACCAGAATATCAACTTTTAGTAGAAAAGTAACTTACTACATCTATACGGCCTCCTACCCATTACTCCATCCGTCTCTGGTCTGAGCGAGCCTCAACCAGGTCTTACTCACCTTCTGAATGTCATCATCCCCTCTGGCTGTATCATTATTAGACAGACATATGGATCAGGATGGAAGGCACACCGACACGAAAACGGTTACCACGTATTCAGTACATCATTCTGAGCCCCCCACACAGAAACTGCTGTTTCCTACAATAGTTCAATACATACACGGTCAAAATGTTTGAAACAGCAGATAATTTTTTAAAGATAAAGATAATTTATTTGTTAAAAACATGCATTTGTTTACTTACACACAAATTGAGCATGCAAGATCTTAGTGAGTAGCGTAGGGCAGATCCGTACATGTTTTACCATGTGAGGTGTACAAATATGGTTTTTCTTTTACAATTATAAACATTTCTATTTTAGCCATTTTTTTTCTAGGTAACTATATAAAAACCAATTAAAATTAAATAACCAATGATAAATTTCGATGTAGGGGGGCTCAGAATGATGTACTGAATACGTGGTTACCGTTTTCGCATCGGTGTCCCTTCCACCCCGTATAACATGATCATCCGCCTCCATAATCATCTACTTCCAATCTAACCGGATGCAGCTGAATACCAGTTACATTGAGCGACTGTCTATCTGACTTCCACATCGCAAAACTTCTGTTCAAACTTTATGGCGGCTCCGAAGTTAGCTGCAAGTGACGGTCTGCGCAGGCGCGGTCGGAACATCTAACGTAAAGCTGCGCAGAACACAATTTAAGGTATCAGCGGGGCGCAGACGCATCGTCTTGACTGTATAATGCGTAGACCGTCACTCGCAGCTAACATCCGATCCGCCATGAAGTTTGAACAGAAGGCCTCAACACTGCCTCTTGGTTTAGATTGTTTTTCTAACCATTTGAGATCTCCGTAAATACGCATTTATGTATGCAAGCGCCTGTTTCCGCAGACTTCCTGTCTTGTGCATAGACAGCCGTTTCAAAACCGCATTTAAGTGCCTAAAAAGCTCGTGGCTAAATAATAACAGCCGATCTTTAGGTTAAACCGTGCTTGCTTAGGTTGGTCTGTGGATGGGTGACCGCCCATTACATACCGAGTTTCCTTCGTGCCTCGGAAAGCACGTTGGTCCCGGCTGTCATTTGTAGATCTTTGACAGTTGTTAGGTAGTCAGTGGCCCGAAAGTCTAACAACCAGTCTTAACAAGGGGTATCGTATTACCCAGTACTAACTGGGTTGTGGAGGTCAGATAGAAGCCGAAAAGGCTAGGCAGATGATGATTTAAGTGCCTTAACAGTATTTATAAGTTTCTTATAATAAGCAATCAAGCTGGTCTTGATAATTTAGCTAAGTATACCCTGGTTAGTCGTAATAATTGAGTAGGATACCGTGATAAGCCATAATAACTAGTGAAATTATATATAAGTTTCAAACTCACATGGTCACTAACATTATCATTGACACTGAAAACGTGATATTTACCATGTTTACTATTTGTTTTGAGTTCCCGATATCCATGGGTGTTTATCTAATCATGGTGCTTGCAACAGCGCCGAAATATGGTAAATATCCCGTTTTCAGTGTTAATTAATGTACTACTGCAGTAGCGAAGGGTCAAATTTGTGTTAGGGGAAGCCAAAGAAAAATTGAGACTAAATATATTTTTTCGTCACCCCGTATTCTAGTTTCTTTTTTGTTATCAGAGACCCTAGAAAGACTACATAGAGTGCCCTTGTTACCGAGGGGAAGCCGACAGGAATCGGCTTCTTAGCTGTCTTCGGCCTTGTGTACTAGTGAAATTTGTCGAAAAATCAGTCTGATAAATCAAAAACGTTTAGGGACCAATTTTTTTTCATATTGTTTTTTTCTTTTCTTATTATATTAAATATTTAGGTTTTAGCAATCAACAGCTAATCATTAAAATCTGATGTCAATCAAATCACTGGAAATCGAAATCAAAATTACTCAATGAAACTCTTTGTCAACTATTGTGACAATATACGCTATATTGTAACATATGAAGGTAGAAGCGCCAGGGTAGCCCGCGAATTTTTTTTTTTACCTTTTTTTTGCAATTTACTGTTCAGTGTCAGGTTATATGTTGATTAAGATATGATTCGCGACCGCAGCAAATATGGCTTTACTGAGTTATAGTCATTAAACTCATTAATACAGCCTTCTAAGTTCATATAATCCCATTGAATGACTATTTCATGAAATAGTCATTAACTGGGATTAAATGAACTTAGAGGGTTTTATTGATGAGTTTAAGGACTATAACTATGTAAAGCCATATTTGCTGCGGTCGCGAATCATATCTTAATCAACATACAACCTGACACTGACCTGTAAATTGCAAAAAACATAAGAAAATTAGAATTTCGCGGGTTAACTTCTCGTGTGGTGTTTTCAGAACATGAAACTGAACTACTGATTCTATGGACGTTTGTTATTTTTGATTTAAGAGCAGTTTTCAATGCATATTTTTGATGTTTTTTTAAGTACAAAGCAAATTGTTGAGAGTAACTTAACAATCTACGAGCTTATCAGAACTGAAATTATAAAAAATATTGTTGTAAGTTTTTTTTATAAAATAAATGTGTTATTTTTCGTAATTTTGTGATTTTATTTACACACAACTTGACACCTTTCTTGCCTAAAGAGTTAAATTCGTGCGGTTTCACGGAGTGTGTCCGCTCCTAAGAAACCTATCCTGCGCCTGCGCAACCGAGGGACAATTTGCAACAATCAATGAACGTCAAGTGGCCGTTCAAGTATTACGTAAGCAGACTTGCAAGTATTACCCCCCCCCCCCATGTTTACTTAAATATTGGTACAGACGCCAGCACATCAAGCTACCCGAAACTGTGGAATCGACCTTGAACCTAATGTTTCAGCAATAAAGTTGAAAATCTATTACAGGTATTTGACAGATTGTGGTAGCTTGGTGTTCTGGTTTCTTTATTGATTTATGAGCAGCAATTCAAGTCCAGAAATAAGGAGCGATTACACGTATCTATTATTTACAGGAATCCCTAGTAATGCGATTCGTTTTCACGCATAGACGAGTAGGGTTGCCATATGTTCAAACCAAAATAGACTAAATCAGGCTGCTCTAAGACTGCTGACGTAATCACCATCCAGACCTCCCCATCCCCCATGTCATCAAAAATAAGCAAAGCAACTCTGCCCCCTCTGTAGTGCTTACGTAACACTTGAATGGGCCCCAACCAATAGATGAAAAAACAACACAACAACCAATGAACTGGAACGGTCATTTCTATCCGGCGGACAAAAGTCCCTCGTCTGCGCAGGCCCTTAGAAAACCCGTCCCACGTACCTGACGCACCCGTACCATTTAGGCCTATTTCAGAGTGAGACCGACACCGCTAGTGCGTTTCGTTACGAGCGATTTTAGCGACAGAATTGAAACTAAATATGAACCTACAACTGCTCGTTAAAAAGACAACAAGAAAAATTTTAATTCTTTAACTAGATCTAGTCGTGGTTGGAAGATGCAGTACAGCCTTTCTGCATCCCCAGGAGATGTTGGCTCCGTGTATTCCCGCTCGTCCCATGACTCGACGACCGCTCTATCTACTATACATCGTGGATATAGTTTCTGTACTAGTATAATGTTGTGATTCAATCACCAAAGTATACTATGAAACTCGCAAACCAATAACCGTGATTGGTGCCCCACCATGACCACAGCATCTTTATTACAAAAAGGTCCAATTATTGCCAGACTTAATATAGTTTACCCCTGACAAACGAAATTTTCTTTCCTCAACCTGACAACATTATGACAGTGACTTGTCAAAACCAACTTGCAATTTTGCATCGACGGCAAACCAAATAAACACAATTTTTTTTCGATTTTCGTGTGAAATACATCGAATTTAATTCTAAAATGGCAGACAAACAGAAAGTTGACCTCGGTCTTCTCGAAGAAGATGACGAATTCGAAGAATTTCCCGCTGAAAGTGAGTATTTTTGCTACTAAGATTTCTGACAAAGGTCTTAGAGATATTTCTTGATTTTTATGTTATTTTCTACTATTTTCTGTCTAGACTGGGGAACAGAGGATGCTGATGATGAAGATGTGTCTGTTTGGGAAGACAACTGGGAGGATGACATAGTTCAGGACGATTTCAATCAACAGTTGAGGTTAGAATTGTTTTGTACTTTTTAATACATCAAAACTTAGTAACGATTCCTATTCAAATAGAAATCTAGTCACTCTAGTGGGAACAATAATGTTCTCGAGCCAGTCACCGTCCATTTTGGGTTCTAAAGAAATTCCGCCCCTAAGACGACCCACTGACCAAATATTTGAGCAGTCTCTTCAAAAAATCAGTTGCTCTTACAAAAGCAGATAACTAAAGATTGCTTTTTGCAATTATCAGTCTATGCGATTCCTAAGGCAACTACTACCACCTGTTAGTTTTCATTGAGTTAGATGCTGAAGTTGATCATAGCGATTAAGCAGTGTTGCAGCTGCTTTTAACTTTTGAAGAGCACCTGAATAGAAAGCTTGGTGTTGGTATTTGATTACTCTTATCCATTCTTATTCTTTCCTGATTATGCCCGTGGCTTCACCCGCTTGGAGTTCAGTAATTGTCCCACAGGATTGTGTGGATAAAAAGTATCCTATGTGTTAATCCAGATTATAAACTATCTATATGCCTTTCATCCAAATCTGGTCAGTCGATTTTGCTTGAAAGAGTATTAAACATCCAGATAAACTTTTGCATTCATAATATTAGTAGGATTGCACACAAAATAAAAGTATATAATTAGATATAAATTGCAATCATATAGCTGATTTACAATAGCGAGCTAACCCAGAAATTTTCTCATAACAAACCTAATTTTGATTGCAAGATTTGCAGAAGAGGATATACCTATGTGCAGTAACAGTACATTTTGTTATAAAATTAATTAATTTTTTAAACTACATACATAAAATAACTTTCATAGAATAACTTTAGCTTATGTAACATCAACACTGTTTCACTTGTTATTGAATGTTAATTATCTACTGTACCCATATGGCTGAATCCTATCTCTTAAGATATAGGCTAGACCTAGTTTAAGGGATAGAGTTTATATAATTGTGCTTATAGTTGTGATAAACGTAATAATCAACAATGTATACAGTGCAATGTGCTCTTGTTTTATGAAATAAATATTTTATTATTATAAAGGGTGAAAGGGACACGACGCGGAAACGGTTACCATGTATTTAGTACTCCATTCTGAGCCTCGGAATATTTTTTTTGGTAATTTAAAAAAGAATCTGCTGTGCACATTTTGACCGTGAAGGTATTGCACTTTTGTAGGTAACAGCTGTTTTTTTTTTAATAACCGTTTTCCCGTTGGTATTTCTTCCACCCTGTATAACTTCGTACGATTGTGATTTTGCAAGATTTTTATTACTAAACAAAGATATTACAGGCACTTCAAATTTATCAAACTAATATCTTTTTTCTTCTATTTCAGGCAACAACTGGAAAAACTCAAAGAGACCTCCAAGTAGTCTATCTTAGCATACCTGTCTAGAATTAAGTTAATTTTAATATCATAAGAATGTAATAAATTTCAGCAGAAATAAGTTACATATTGAAACATCTTTTATTCTCACTATTTTGTTATCAACACATCATCCCTTATCAAACAGGATAATTAACAAATTTGCAAACTTGTAAGTAATCCTCTCACATCTTACATAGGATACATTCAGTTAGTAATAAACGTTTTTTTTTTTTTTTTGTTTAATCAGCCTGTTCTGTCCCACTGCTGGGCAAAGGCCTCTCCCATGGCTTTCCAATCCTGCTTACAATTTGCCCTCTCTGACCAATCCGTTAAGAATGAGTCCAGATCGTCACGCCAGCGTTTCTTGGGCCTGCCTCGGTTACGACGGCCGTCTTCAGGTACCCACTGTGTGACTATCTTCGCCCATCTGTCCGGGTTCATCCTTAAAACGTGACCCGCCCAGTCCCATTTCAGCTTCGCAGATTTGTCGCCAACATCGGCGATGCCTGTTTTAGACCGTATTAAGGTGTTGCGCATTCGATCGGAGAGTTTTATTTTTAGAATGCTACGTTCCATCGCTCTTTGGCAAACAAATAAACCTTTAAAGCACTTAAATTTATTTTATTTCTTTTTAATTGTGCTTGAACCATACTAGGTTCAGGATTGATCAAATTCTAAATGGACTAAAATTAAAGCATTTATTTCAAGTAGGCCAATTACAGGCACTTTTGAATTGTCGAAAGAAAGACAACAATGAAATGTAGCTACAGTCCCAGTCACAAGGCATAAAAACTGCGAAAGTACTGTAGTTGCCCATTCCCTAGCGTAGATCTCTATGGAGAAGAACGGTCAAGAAACTCCATGGTCACTTTTAAATCAGAATATTTTTACTACCTATGTGGAAGACCATCTTTTTTCTCGTGTGGTTATTGCCTAACCTGCCCCCGTAGACAAGGATTTCTTTGACGGAAGAATCGACAAAATGACATTGTGTCGACACAATGACAGATTTCTTTGCACTATCTGTCATTTTGTCGATTCTTCCGTCAAAGAAATCTTTGTCTACGGTGGTCATGCTACGGGGCTGGTATCAGGGTTTTTATGCCGCCCAAGGGCCTAACTTGGCTTTACATGCCGTCGTCTCAGCCATGCTGGTTTCCACCGCGATGTTTTCCTTCACCGAAGCAAGTGATAATTATAAAATACGCACATGAATCGAAAAACAGAGATGCGTGTCGGTGGTTCGAAATGGAGACCTATGACTAAAAAAATGTTATATTGACGAACAACTACCGGAAACATATTATACTCCCTGTACCTGCGCGAGTTGAAGCATACGCCTGATTACTTATCTTCTTGGAGTAAAACCAATTAATAAAACTACTAATATATTTTTTACACATGTATTTATTACTTTATAGCAATGAAAAATCAGACTAAATTGATACAAAATGACTTTCGATAATGATACACATTATTATTAATCATTTATTTCAGACAAAGTCCATATAAATATTAAAATCACATTAAATAAATGTACATTAAAATAATCAATAAAAAATAAAATTACACATACACACTGCAATTACATAACCAAATTAAATTAAGTATAAAATTAAATAAAAGAAAAGAATCAGAGCATAACAAAATGAAACATTGAAACCCATAGTTTCATCTGTACCTAACCCTAAGCCGTTAATATTATGGTTATATCATCAGCATAGCCTACCGTGAAGTAGCCTCTGTCCATAGGAGTGGCGAGAGAACGACCCCTTGAGGGCAGCCCTTCGCCACAATGGCTCTAGTGGTGTCGTCACCATAACCTGTACGGCTCTCAGTCTGAGCATGTTTGTGATCCATCTTCGCACCGCCGTGTTCCTCAAGGGCTGCGTTGATGCTTTGGAAAATGGGTTTGTCAAAAGCGCCTTCTTGTCAATAA
This sequence comes from Noctua fimbriata, assembly GCA_905163415.1. NCBI lineage: Eukaryota > Metazoa > Arthropoda > Insecta > Lepidoptera > Noctuidae > Noctua > Noctua fimbriata. The sequence goes on from LR990951.1 coordinate 1,942,917, forward strand.
AACCCGCTCGTGAGGAGCATTTTTAGCCCATTAGATCTTGGACATCACACTGTGAACTGCGGATTCAGTTGATTTCCCTGTGGAGTAGGCGTGCTGTTGTTTGTGTAATGGCAGCGCCCGAAGAGGTCCGTCCCGAATGTGTCGGTCACATAGTCTCTTAAAGGTTTTCTGTAGGAATGATGTCAGGCTTATTGGTCTGTACGCTTTCATCATCATCATCATCCACAGCCCGAACTCACCCACTGCTGGGTATAGGCCTCTCTTTTCTCGTGCCAATCCCCACGGTCCTGTGCCAGCCTCATCCAGGTTTTTCCCCCGATGGCAACTATACGCTTTAGGTTATGTATAATCAAGTTTGCCCGCTTTAGGTATGAAAATAATTTTAGCCTGTCGCCATTCAAGTGGTACACATAGTTGTGTGCTAAGCAAGCTTGGTAGATGCCAGCCAGCCACGGCGTAAGGTCTACTCCCCATTGCAGCAGATTTGTAGGGTTTGAAGGATTTAATTGGCCATTTTATTCTGTCTTCGGTTACTACGGTACGGTCTCTGGACCAGTCCTGGTCGTTTGGTGTGTATATTGACTCACTTGTCCATGCTCTGTCCTCAGAGAGGCTGCAGTCTGGTAAGTGTTTCCAGAAGAAGAATTCTCTGGGTTTTTCAGCGACCCGACAGGTGCGATCCTGATCGGTAGATAGGATCTTTCTTACTCGCGCGGCTTCGCTGTTTGATTCCATGTTCTCGTAGAAATTTCGCCAGGCTGCTCTGCTGTCATTCCTGATTTGTTTTTTGAATAAGAAGGCTCGTTATAGATAAGTTTTGTCGCGCTATCTGAAGCCAGCGTTAGGTCAATAATCGATTGTCCGCGAGTTGTGATCCAAGTGGGTTCCGAACCGCCGTTCACCATTTTAAGTTTAGTGGAGAAAAGATACCTGCATACCACTTCACCTCTAGTGTTGGCTTTGTTGCAACCCCAAAGCGGGTGATGGGCGTTTGAGTCTGTGCAGATGACCAGGTCCAGGTTGGCGTCTTCACAGTACTTCACCAGGTCGGTCATCTCTTTTGGTGGGCAGTCTTCGTCCTCGCCTGGCATGTATACTGAGGCTAAGACGATGTCAGGTGCACCGCCGTCAGTCTTGAGCCTGAAGGCTGTCAGGTCTCTGGAATATAATTGTGTGAGTGTTGTGGTAGGTACATCTTTGGGTATGTAGGCACAGGTTCGTGGTTTGTCTGTGCCTTGTGTGTCGAGAATCAGCTCACTTTCGAAGTTACCGAAGCTGCATATTCTATTATTTCAGCGTTCTGCGTAGGCAAGCCGTAGCAGCCTGGCTATGCTGAAGGTTTGTTTGGATGATATTTAGGGTCTGTACGTGGGCGACGGCGGCAGTGGGGTGGAGTTAAGAAGAGACCGATCCATCGGAGAGTCCCCCCCGCATCTCCAAAGCATGTCGGTCGTCGCTCGGTGACGAGGTGAGCAGCTGTTCTCTCCACCCATGTGGTGAGGTTGGCATGCTCACAGCGTCGGCATCAGCCTTTTCCTCCTTCTGCTTCTGCGTCGTAGTCAGGTCATGTTCTGTCTGTGTCGGTGCAGTGTCTATGGTCGAAGTCTGGGTGTCGGAGGGTTGGTTTTTGGCGTAAAAGCGCACATATATCGACCCAAGCAGGTACGATACCCGCCGCTCACGCCCCAAGACCTTTTCGACTTCATCCGGTGGGATACCCAGGGTCAAATAAGTCCCATGGTTATCACCACCGACTGATGTCGCCCTGTACAGCGACCACCTTCCTATGTCGTACCAAGCGTTCTGACGAGTCAGAACGCTCTGGAGCCGCTCTATGTCTCCGTTGTACCTGGGTACGAAGAGCGCTGCTCGGACACGGGTCGGCATGTCAGACTGTCTCATCACTGTCAATGTCGCGTCAGTGTTAGGCAGTTTGATTTTGGGCACGTTTAGGGACAGCCAGGTCAGGGCACTGTCGTCCTCACACCACATCTGAACCGTGCCGTCCACTACCCGTGGGTAACCGCGGAAGGCCGGGAGTGGTATGGAAGGGTCGGCGTCCATGAGAAAGTCTTCAAGGCTGAGCTTAATGTGCTTGGTCTCGTTAGTGGTCAAGTCTCGGGATGGAGGCGAGAGGCAGATCGCTACGGCGTGCCGCGCAGGAATATTCTTTGTGGCCCGTGCGTAGGTTCTCTGCTCTACCTGAGCGGTCTGGATTTTGACGCGCTTGGCGTCACCCTGGAACGTGCTCGGCGAAGCCGTGTCGTCCGGGCGCCCCCTCTTCGCCACTCCCTGGCCACTTGGTCCGGGTTGCGGTTCCGAGGTGCTTGGCACGGTGTTTTGTGCCAGGACAGACACCCTGTGCGAGAATCCAGATCGCTTGCCTCGCTTTTTCTTGGATCGGTGTCGGTCTTGGGTCGTCTCGGTGCGGTTCCGGTCGTTGCCTCCGGATGGTTCTGGTGCGGACAGTGACGTTCCGCGCTGGGTTTCCCCTTCGCGTAATGGTCCTTGACCGCATATTTCCGCGTCCGGCTGCTTTTCGCGCTGGGTTTCCCCTTCGCGTACTTGCGGCTGGTCGCGTACTCCCTTACATGCAACCGTTTGCAAATCGCGCTGGCTATTGCCTTCGCGGGGTTCGCACAAACGGCTGTTGAGATCTCTCTCTCTGTTACGGATTTTTCCGCGCTTACGCTTCAGCAAGTGTACTTGATCCACAGAGATGAAGTCAGAACCACCGGATCCAGCTTCCTTTCCCGTCCCGTGGTGTCCAGGCTTAACGTTCCATGCTTCGATCATCACACGATTTATGTTGCTGCATGCCATCGCGCAGATTTTGTAGACTTCTGCCTTGTCGATGTATTTCGTTTTACTAGGCGCGGAAGTCGCAGCCGTCGGTGTGTCAAAAGGCGCAGAGGTCGCAGCTATAGTCGTGTCGGGTGGCGCGTGAGCCGCAGCCAGTGCTGTTGGCGCTAAAGCAGCCGGCCGCGCGCAAGGCGCGGCACTACTATGCAGATTGGTGCCCCCCCCCAGATTACGATGAGGGCTGACCGACGAATCGGCATGGGATTCCCCGGCATTGCCGGGACCCACCTGGGGAATATTTTTAACATTCTGCGACATAGTTGAGTTTGTGGGCTTTTTTGGAAATGAGGTTACCCCTCCTCATGGACCGAAAGGAGAAAGGAAAAAGGAGGGAAGAGACTGGGCGTGGGATCATGGGAGTGGGGTTTGGGTTTTCCTAGGCCTGGGATTTTGGCTTTCGGGAGTTTAGAAAAATTGCGCCTGGTGGTTTTTGTTGCGTCTATTTCTTAAGGAATTAGACCAAGAACAGGGCGGCAACCTCGTGAAGGTGAATCCACCAGACTTGCCTTGAGGATCTACGCGACTGTAGCGCTCACCCTCAAGACCCCGCCACCTTACCGCCTCTGAAGGAGGCAGTAAAGTAGGCCTGCATCTATACTAACAAGCAAAGCATGTTGTTGTGCAATCGCTTAAGTACAGGCCCGCCCCTCAAATGATGATCTTTGTATTGACATAATAATTCCATTACAAAAAATGATTTAAAAAAATGGTTCAATAATACCTATGACATATCAAAATGAAATTACACTGGTCAAGTGGCCATATCAGGCATATCTCGACCTTGATCTCAACTTTTCATCAGCAGAAATGTTACATCTTTACAATAACGTTTTCAATGCAATTAACCAACCTCGGTGACAACCAAAAGCACCCAATTGTCAGGGAGACTAAAATCAACCAGATTAACCAGTACATTTAAAGTCGATTCACAACTTAAATCAGTTTAAGCAGCATTTAAAATCATTTTTAATAGAAAAGTGCTACTACACCCTTGACGAGTTCTCTGTGACAAATACAACTAGACTTTAATTATATTCTTACCATTTTTATTGTGACCTTTATATGATATTGATTATTCTGATTTTGGACATTTCTATGGGAATTAGTATCACATTTTTTAGTTTGCTATGTAACATAATAATAAGGGAATTGCAAATATTTTTTTTTTTTTGGTTACCGTTATAATAATGATTGCTACTGTAATTTTTTTAAATTTATAATTTTGTGAAACATTTCAATACAATGTAGAAATTGTTACATGAAATAAATGAAATGAATGAACCGGCAACACCAAAAACATCTTCATAAAAACGATGGAGGCATAAGAATGCTCATCTTCAGCCTAAAAGTAAAACCTTTAAATTACAAAAACTAAGTACTGGTGAAGAATCTTTGGCATTTCAATATCCTGGACTACATCAACAAGAGTAGTCTTTTGACAGTCAATACTTAATACGGGGTGGAAGGGACACCAACGCGAAAACGGTTGCCACTTATTCAGTACATCATTCTGAGCCATACATAGAAATTTTTCATAGGTTATTAAAAAAAAAATCAACTGTTCCATACATTTTGACCGTGTAGGTCACTTGTAGGAAACAGCTGATTTTATTTTAATAACCGATGAGAGCTAGAATGATGTACTGTCCCTTCCACCCCGTATTAGGTACTGACTATCAAACATATTAAGTACTTTGACAGTAGTTACAAGTAGTCCGATGTCCGGAAGCAAGCCAGCACACAGCAAGTCTTTACAAACAGCGTATTGCGTTAGACAATAATGGGGTTGTTGAGGTCAGACGGACAATCGCTCCACATTTAACACAAAATTTTTTTTTCTTTTTTAGGATAAAAATCATCAAATGACCCTCCCCGCTCTAGGCGGAGCGGAAGGGAGTGTCAGACTTGTACTGACTAAAACCCATCCATGTTCCTTCTTTGCCCTTTGTGTTCCAGGGCCACGGTATCTTTTTCGAACAGTCCCGCAGCCCTGGACATTTAACACACCTGGTTCAACTAGAATATACTCCATCAAAGTTGGCTAAAGGCTAGGCAGATGATAACCAAATGGATTACCACCGCCTACAATAATTTCCCTTACTGAAGTACAATTAAAGTGATAAGGGTGATGGTGACTGCTGAGATGTCGAGTAACAGAGAAGCTTGGAAGAAGACATGCTGCACCAGCCACAAATAAATTGGGATAAGGACAGGAGAATGATAATGATGTTGGTGATGGAAAAGTCCCAGGATCTTACCAGCCAGCAGCATCTGCAGCATAGTCACGTCTCCCTTCAGTATGGCCAGGTTAAACAGGCTCGGCTTGCTCAGTTCTGGATACCCGTAGTTGTCTCAGGTTCCTTGCTTTATCATCAGGTTCACAAGTTCAGGGTTGTCTGCAAGAAGCATGTCTTTTGAAAGAAAAATACAGTCACGGAGTCTTACTTGCATAAGTAAGAGATTAGCTGCTATCTGCGATTTCAGTACTACGTTACTACTTCAGTTACTCGTTTGACCCACACAGTGAAGTTCCGCAAAAGGGCAGGGGGCATACCATATTTTAAAAAAAAGTTGCACCACACTAGGAAATTCTCCAGTACTGTGGGTACGCTTACAAACATTTATACTCACATACACAAACAGACATCTAGCACTCATATTTAAATCCTGAATGAGTTCGTTTAATCAAAATTGGCCGCACACTCGTTGGGACTGGTTTAATGTCAATCAAACAGTTAAAGCACAAAGTTTTCATCAGGTTTTTATCTTAGGTAGCAGGTAGTTAACAAAAAACAAGGATAATTCGGGGCGCGGTCAAGTGCGCACATGATTGTGTAACGTTTTGTTGCCCCGAAAACAAGAGAGCGACTGAACGAGCGTGTTACGATGCGCGGTCCGCAGTACGCGCTTGTTAGGTTGGCACCTTGACGGCACCCACGCTACCAACTTAACGGCGCTATGATCCTGTGATATAAGGCTTTTGAGACATTTAAAAACGGTGCGCGTCAATCATTAAGGTGGTAACGCCAGGGTGACCCGCGAAATTCAAATTTTCTAACGGTTTTAGCAATTTGCAGGTCAGTGTCAGGTTGTATGCTGATGAAAAATGAGTCGCGCTTGTAACACATAGGTATTACAGAATTGTAATCATTAAAATCATCAATGCAACCCTCTAAGTTAATTTAACCCCATTAAATGACTCTTTCATGAAATAGTTATTGATGATAAAAATGATCAGCTGTCCCATACAAAATTTCAATACCTACTCGACCCAAATGTATGGGACAGATGATAATTTTTTCGCATTTACGATATTGGACCCAAGGAGAAAGTCGTTCAGTGTGATGGTCTGCAGCATATTCTTTCATATGACTATACCCTTTCTGTTACACCTTGTATCAAAATAATTTAAAATGATTAAATAAACTAAAATAACTATACTAACAACAAACTATAAAAGGGCATCAAAAAACTCCACCTCAACGCTGTCAGCTGGTAATGTGTCTAAGACACTGGAGGCGTTTCCACATTGTATGGCAACACTTAGCCTCTGGCCAAGGTAAAATCCAGCCCTTGTTGGCTTTTCTGTCTGTCAGTCAGTACTGATCAGCAGAAGATCATACTAGAAATACCCTAAAGAATTTCAAATTGAAGAAAAGTTTTGACATTACGGTTTTGCTTGGCTTCATAAGTCATCCATCTAGAGTTTAAGCAGTAAAAATGGATTTTGATTGTCTTCTACTTCCCGTAAGTATATACTAAATGAAGCCGTGTAGCTGCAAGCAGTCCAATTTAGATGGATCATCAAAAACAGTGAATAAATCAGCAGTGCAGTTCAAAATATCCTTACCATTAAAACAGCATAGTGTCTGACGGTTATGTTGTTGTTCCTCGCGTCAGCCATAGCATTCACATCAGCTCCGGAGCTTATGAGAAGCAGTACTGCATCCATACCCTGGAAATTAAGGTGTCATAATCATCATCATGATGGTGACTACAAATTTGGTATAAGTGAGGTAGGAATACCACACTCCTTGGTCTTATCCTCAAAAGCTGGGTGCCTTTATAGTATCCCACCCAAAAAAAAAAATACATATTTTTAATTTTTAGATACACACTCTTTTCTTTATTTAAAACCTATCCTCCCGGCATTTTTTTACAATCACCGGTTTCTAAAATGAAAATTTTGTTTTTCATTGTCAATGCTAAATTATAAACATTGTAACCTTAACACCTTGGATTGGAATCAGCTGGTAAAATGAGCAGAGCCTGTGCTGATCGCGTGCATTGCTTTTAAGTACCTATATGTTGACCGTAAGTCATTTATGTTAAAGAAAACCGCTGACTAGAAAATCACACATGACTATTCAAAATGATAAGATTTTAAAAACAGTCTTATAAGAGCTACTAAATAAACTTTCTCTACAAAGATTTAAAAGACAGACTGCCATCAGTGACTTCCAAATGTTTTAAGAACAGGCTAAAATTCTACATTATCACCTCCAGCAACTTACCTTCTTCTGCCTGTCAGCTTTCATAAGCGAAGTCAACCCAGCTGTCCCTCAAGTCAGGATTAGCTCCAGAAGTCAGCAACAGCTCCAGATACCAGGCTGATCTCAGCACGGACCAATTCCTGTAAATAGGGATGGAAATGATCAAAATTGAATCAAATCTGATGAGTTACAGATGATGAAGAAGCATCGATTTATTTAAAGAAGTCAGAAAAAGCTATGGTCCTAAATGCGTACTTATAATCGATGGATGCAGGGTGATATATCGTAGTAATGAAATACTACTATACGAGTGATTCATCGGTTCACCGCAGCGATGAAATTCAACGGTTTTAAATTGGCTGTTTCACACATTTTAAACGTGTAAACTTGCATTTTTGGGTTCGGCTTTTATGTACGGGATCCCGAGTAGACTCTATTTTTTTTGTGCAAAATACTTATTATCTTGAAAAATCTCACGTTTCAAGCTTAGGAAAAAAAGACTTTCTGAAATTGAAATATAAATATCAAACTGTTAAACTATTTGACTTTGAAGTCAAATATCACTACAGAATTTATAAACAGCTTTTGCGAGCTTTTAACGTACTTATGACAGCAAGTGTTGCTACTTTAGGGAGTTTTAATAATGCGTTTTGATTTTGCAAATAATAAACACTTTTATTTAAATTAATATTAGTTTTTGTTATTCTATTAAGGTTGAACAATTTCATAGTGATTTGAGTTTTTTTTTGGGTGAATAACTATGAAAATAAGAAAATTTCGTTTTTGTAACAATCTAAAATTATGTTTTTTTGTCCAGATGGGATCTGCTAAATAGGAAACGAAACGCGAACTCATTTTGACAGCCATTCTTGTGAAATTTACCCCTATTTTTTGTTTTTTTTTTTTAACCATTTATACAATACAGAAAGCTGTTTAATGTACAGGTCAAAATCTGAGTCTTGACACCTATTAAAAAGGCACAGAGAATTTACGATGCAAGAGGGAGCGAAGCGAGCTCGGGACTTGGGTCACCCCGACTCGGATATTTTCTTGTAAACCATTAAGAAATAGGAACCCCGTTTCGCGGGACTCCCTCGACTGCGCCACGTTGAGTGGCGTTGGGGGGGGGGGGCAAATTTTGTAGGTACGCAACGATATACACCCGGACAGAAAGCCCGCTAATATGGGCGCTAGCAAATTCTAATTAAGTATTAAGTACTAACGTAGGGTAAGTTACATTGTTTCTACTGGTTCTGCCCAGCCCTGAACCCTCTAAGCACAATGCTGAAAGATTAAGGTCTAGCCTACCAGTTGAGGAGATTGTTTCCCACTGGCAACACTCAATTGCTGCGTTTTGTTTCATTAGAAGGCATAAGTACGTGATAATGTGGATTAATTTACTTTAACATCGGTAATACGACGTGGATTTTTAATTTACTTTTTAAGTCTTCTTTGGTGTAATTATGCAAAATATTTAGTTTTAATTCTGCAAACTCGATTCCGACGACCGCCCCCCCCCCCCTGGCGGAGCGATTGAAAGATTGTTCATAATCGCTTTTTACGATTTTTAGCTGCGTATACCTCCCTGTACCTGCGCGAGATTAAGCATACGCCTGATTACTTTTGTTCTTCGAGTCAAACAAATTAATAAAACCACTTATATATTTTTCACACATTTATTTATGTAGGTACTTTATCTTAAAAAATAGTCATTGAATACATACCACCTGAAACTCATCGGTTACAAGTTCAAATCAAGTCTTATTAATAGAAATAATTATATCACAATATTATCACATAGCAATGAAAAATCAGACTAAATTGATACAAAATGACTTGCGATAATGATACATATTAAAACCCACAGTTACACCTCTGCCTAAACCTTCGGGAATAAAAAGGGCGATTTTTTTAATATGGGACAAGCCCGCCACACTACTCCCAAACCACTGTAACTCCTGTGCGCCAGAATCAACAGTGGCGACCACCAGAAGAGCGCCGAGACAATAAAGCTCGACGAAGTCCCAGAGACACAATTTAACTGTCTTGGATCCCGCAACGAAATTAATCAGAAAACAATAGCGGAGGAGTAGGAAAAACATAAGTTCCAATTCCCTCCATATCAGCAGGAGACAGAAGAAAACAAGGCCAATAGACAAAGGGACGTTTACAACTGGGATAGGACCAATTGCCTAGCACTACTGATAAATATTGGGTCATAGGATGTAAACACCAGCCCGTTATACAATACAATACAAGGAGGTGACTGCTGAGATGACGATAGAGAAGTATGGAAGAAGAAGACATGCTGCGCCGACCCCAAATAAATTGGTACAAGGGCAGGAGAATGAATGATGATGACATTAATTTCCACAATAGAACACATCATGCCCTGGTATAGCATAATTCATTTGAAATTTGTAAACTCATCAAAAATTAAACTTATACTTATAAATCTTTTCAAAACAAAGAAAATATGGCATTATTATTTGGCAAAAACATTAAACCTATGATATTTAATATTGATATAATAATGATATTATACTAAATACTTGCATAATTATTAAATGGATACAACAACACAAACATCTAAGAAAATATATTATATGATGATCTTAGTATTGACATAATATTATTTTATTCCAATACAAAGAATTATAAAAAAAAACGGCTCAATCTTATATCTATGACATATCAAAATGAAATTACACGGGCCTTATCAGACATATCGTGACATTTCATCAGTAGAAATGTTACATCTTTACAATAACTTTTTCAATTCAAATAACCAACCTCGGCGACAATCAAAAGCACCCATTTATCAGGGAGACTAAACTCAACTGGCAACACCAAAAACATCTTCATAAAAAAGATGGAGGCATAAGAATATTCATCTTCAGCCTAAAAGTAAAAACCTTAAAATTACAAAAACTCTTCTTAACGACAGTTAAAAAGTAAGTACTGGTGAAGAATCTTTGGCAATTCAATATCCTGGACTACATCAACAAGAGTAGTCTTGAAATATCTCCTCAAAAATATCCTGGTTTGAGCTAACAAGGAAATTGGAGTCTTAGCACGATGAATTAAGGCTTCTTTTTGTGTGGCGGTGACGGCGTTGTTCCTTTTAATCATACAGAGATCGAAGGCTTCCGCTGCTTCTAGAAGGAGATAGAAGATGTGTTGGTACTCTTCTGAGGTCACGTTCTGGAGATGGTTCAAGATACCGTCGGGGTCACGGAACTGTGTTTTCATGATGACCTGTAATTAGAAAAAGATAACATTTTTGGGTAAGTTCTCAGCTGTATAGCAAAGGAAACCATATCGTCACGAAATTAAAGATCAGTATAGGTTTGACCTTATTAGGAGTTGTTCTTATATAAATTACTAGCTATTGCTCGCGACCTTCGTCCGCGTAAAATTTTATAGCCTTTAACCTTCCTCGATAAATGGGCTATCCAACACTAAAATAATTTTTCAAATCGAACCAGTAGTTCCTGAGATTAGCACGTTCAAGCAAACAAACAAACAAACAAAATCTTCAGCTTTATAATATTAGTATAGATTAAATACACAAGCCTTTCTGAGAGCTGAGAAATAATGCTCCGTAATCCACCCCGCTGGCCCAGTTGCTAGAGGTCGCTAGTCTTCGAATTTTTGGTTCAAGGACAAGCCGGTTTCCTCAAGATGTTTTGCAACACCGTTTTGTGAACAGTAGTGATGATCACCACCATATTACCCAAATATGTTGTGGTCGGCTTCCAGTCTAACCGGTTGCAGCTGAATACCAGTATTTTACATGAAGCGACTGCCTATCAAATCTCCACAACCCAGTTAGTACTGGGTAATGCGATACTTCTTGGTACGACTGGTTGTCAGACTTTTTGGGCCACTGACTACCTGTAACGACTGTCAAAGATCTATAAATGACAGCCGGGACCAAAGACTTATCAACGTGCTTTCCGAGACATGTTGGAAACTCGCTAAGGACGGTCACCCATCCACAGTCCTTGGCAAGCGCGGCCTAACCTTGAAGATCGACCTGTGCGGCTATTATTATTTGGCCACGAGCTCCTCTGAGAGACGTGATAGCTATGATGATACAATTTTGTATGGGACAGCTGATAACTTTTTCGCATTTACGATATTGGACCCATGGAGGAAGTTGTTCAGTTTGATGGTCTGCAGCATATCCTTTCATATGACTATACCCTTTCTGTTACACCCAGTACTCTAGAGAAAACTATTTAGATCATTTGGATTATTTGATTGCTATACTAACCCTGGCGCCATATCTCAACAGCAACGCCACTATCTCAGCACTAGGCTCCGGGTTGCTCGCGAGGTACTCCGCCAGAGCTGGGCGGAGCTGCGTCGCGTCTTCATCGTTGTAGACCTTCAAGTTCGGGTCCGCGCCGCTTTCTAGGAGAATCTGTGGAGAGGATGAGATATTTAAGAATGAACAAATCCAGACTCCGTGGCTGCTATTGAGAAATTCCTGATGGAAAAACCCAATAACACTTTTACCAACCTGGGAATCGAACCCATGACCTCATGGTCAGCAGTCGCGTTTGCGACCTCTAGACTAACGAGGCAGTCTCACTTGTAGTTGAGTCTTTGTTTAATCAAATAGTTCCTGAATATTTCTTCTTGAACGTCTTTAAAAGGTTTATTAAGACTTACGACATTTCATACAAACTTTTAAGTCATTTTTATTCCAAATGACTGAACCGATTTTAATGAAACTTCAGGCAGGATACATAAGTTTAAAAAGTTATCAGAGAACATTTTCAAATGTGTTTTAAAAAAAAAGATAATTGGAAATTTCTGTTTCAATGGAAAATCTAAAATAGGTCTAATTTAGCTGTAACACTATTTTTCGAAAATGTTCTCTCATAACTTTTAAGACCTAAGTATCCTGCTTATGCGTATGAAGTTTCATTAAAAAAAAAAGGACTTGAAATGCCGTAAGTCGTTATCGCTCTGTATACTCACTTGGACAATTTCTTTTCTGTTGGAAATGTTGTCAGAACAGGCAACGTGTAGCGGCGAGCCGATCACCGAACTTGACGCATTCACTTGAGCACCTGAAATAACAAAATACCGGTTATAAAGTTTTGCAATACATGTATCAACATATTATTATTTGGACTATGGAGTCATATTAGGTATCGCCTGTCAATCGCATTAATTTGACAGTAGTTTCTCGAAACGACTGTCAAACTGACAACCTGTCACCTGTTTGTGTGCCTGTCTGGCTGTCTTTCTGTCTGACTACTCGTAGTCAGATGTCCGAAAGTCTGACAGTAACTCTATCTCTTATAGGTTTGTTGAGGTCAGATGGACAGTCGCTCCATAGTCAACACTGGTATTCAGCTGCACCTGGTTCAACTAGAAAGTATCCTATCAAAGTTGGTAGATGATAGCCAAGGGGGCCTACCAACCACCACCTACTTCCATCTCATGACCATACTGAAGTACGATTAAAGTAATACTACTTTTTTATACTAAATGGGCTTACTTTTGACCTCAATGAGATGAGATGAGGTCGACGATGGAGCGAGCTAACCCAAAAGAAGCCTATTAACTCACGACTTAAATAGATTGGGGTCATATGAACTTGGAAACACCGACGCAGGCAGGGAATTCCACTCCTTGGCTGAGCGCATAATAAATGATGTAGCAAAGCGCTTCGTGCGAATGTGTGGAACATCGACAAGGTATGGGTGATAACCTGCAGTACGTCTGGACTCCCGATGGAAGAACGGAGATGATGGAATGAGCTCGTGGAGCTCTTGGGACCGAAGTACAACCTGTAAAAGACGCTTTAAGAGGTGACGGTGACTGCTGAGATGACGAGTAATAGAGAAGTATGGAAAAAGAAGACATGCTGCACCGACCCCAAATAAATTGGGATAATGGCAGGAAAATGATGATGAGCATGGTGTAACCAAGTAACGTAGTCCTAGAGATTAGATAGGCAGTCACGCCATTAAAAATACTTGTATAGTGGAACGCTAGACAGACGATGGTGGGGATCTTACCAGCTGCCAGCAGCATTTGCAGCATAGCCACGTCTCCCTTCAGTATCGCCAGGTCCAACGGGCTTGGCTTGCTCAGCTCTGGACACTCGTAGTTGACTCTGGCTCCTTGCTTTATCATCAGGTTCACGACTTCTGGGTTGCCTGCAAAAAGAATGGAACATAGGGTAAAACAGTCTTTTGGAAGAAAAATACACCTACGGACTATAACTTGCATATGAATAGAAATAGAGATAAAGCTGTCTGTCTCGCTGATGGTGGCGGTTGTGTCGGATCATTTAGTTCCCTTCAAAATGGTTGAGTTGAATGGTGGCGATACATGCGTCATGTTCGCGAACGGGCGCTGTCAGTTGTGACTGGTCATCTCTTGGTTGCCACGGCTTATTTGAATTGATTATTTTATTTTTGAATTGTTTTTACACTTTTAACGTACGTATCTTGCTACATCGTTCTCACATAATGTACCATCTCAACATGAATGATGTAACCAAGGTTTTAAGAAAGTATTCTGATTTAAAAGAGTGTCCATGGAGTTTCTTGCCCGTTCGTTCATAGAGATCTACGTTAGGGAATGGGCAACTACAGTACTTTCACAGTTTTTTTTGCCTTGTGACTTGGAATGTAGATACATTACATTGTTGTCTTTGTTTCGAGAATCCAAAAGTGCCTGTAACTGGCCTACTTGAAATAAATGCTTTGATTTTGATTTTGTTGTTATCTGCAATTTCAGTAAGTCTACTCGTTTGATCCACTCTTTGCATCTAAATAAAAGAGTATCTATCTACCTCTCATATTTATTTATATTAATATTTATGAACACACAGTTGGCATCACAGAAAAATACTACACTGTTTATTTCTAAAGAAATTTCTGCCAGCAGAGCTGCAAATGGAGAAATAAAAAGAAAAGTGGCCGGTAGTGTGTATATACGAGTACCTATAATATTAAATATTCATGAATGCACTTATTTATGGTGACTGGTAATTAGTGGCCGATACTTAAACACGTGATATGATAACATACAACTTTCCCAAAGAATTTTTTTTTTATACCCACTCATTCACTTTTATCCCAATAACACAACAGACCTATCAGCTGTTAGCCGCGTGACGCCGTTCTTTCTCCCACTGTGCTCTGCCTACCCACTACTGTTAGTATCTACTTAATGAAGCTGTGTAATTAGTTGCAAATGATTCTAAGACCCAATTAATTAAATAAAGCAAATGGTGCAGCTCAAAATATTCTTACCACTTAAAACGGCATAGTGCATGACCGTCCTGTAGTCGTTCCTCGCGTCGGCCATGGCATTCACATCAGCTCCGTAGCTGATGAGAAGCAGTACGGCATCCATTCCCTGGAAATTAACGTGTCATAATGAATATGTGCAATGGCATATTATCCTTTATTGCATATCACATGTGTTTTACAAGATCTTTTCTTAAAATAAAAATAAAGTTCAGGCAAAACTATTTTGAACGTTAATGATAGAATAATTAAAATGATTAACTGAAATTAGAAATAAAACAAATTCATTTAAATAAGTAAATAATGTCACAGAAAAAAAATAAAATATCACTACATAGTATAAAACAAAGTCGCCTCCCGCTGTCTGTCCCTATGTATGCTTAGAGCTTTAAAACTAAGCAACGGATTTTGATGCGGTTTTCAGCAATAGATCGAGTGATTCAAGAGGAAGGTTTACATATATATACTAGCTGTGCCCCGCGCTTTCACCCGCCGCTTCTGACTTGTTTTCTTTTTGTTCGGCTCCTATTGGTAGTAGCGTGATGTTATATAGCCTATAGCCTTCCTCAATAAATGGAATATCCAACACTAAAAGAATTTTTCAATTCGAATCAGTAGTTCCTGAGATTAGCGCGTTCAAGCAAACAAACAAACAAACAAACTCTTCAGCTTTATAATATTAGTATAGATATATATATATTGCACCCGTGCGCAGCCGGGGCGGGTTGCTAGTAGAGAATAAAAACAATAAGATATTCAGTAACGCTCGTTCTGTGTGTACGTCAATGCAAAATTATAAGGTTACTTATCACCTTCGATCGGGATCAGTTGGAAAAATGAGCAGGGCCGGTGCTGATCGCGTGCATAGCTTATAGTAACTATATATATATTTTATTTGTGTCACTTGTTTAATTATACTACAATTCTTTTTTTTTTACCTTTGTATAGATTCTTTTTTATCGATTGCTTGTGAATTTGTGAAAATTGTAGGCTTTGTAGATTCCCAGCTGCTTGTTAACTTTTTATTTTGTTCTACATTTTTTTTGTAGTAAGCAACGACTTATTGTCGGGCCTACGCTGCCCCCCCATACTTAAGTATAAATGCTGTATCCATAATAATATTGTAACACCAAATGATTTGAAAAGAGTAACCATGGAGTTTCTTGCCGGTTCTTCTCCATAGGAAACGACCAACCCGAACCGTGCACCCTTTTTGTTGACGTTTTATAAGTGCCCATCTAGGCCTATGTGAAATAAAATATTTTGATTTTGATTTATGCATTGACCGTAAGTCATTTATCTTAAAGAAAATCGTTCACTAGAAAATCACACATGACTAGCTAGGTATTCAAAATTATAAGATTTCAAAAACAGTCTTGTAAGAGCTACTAAATCTCAACATGAACGATGTAACCAAGATCTTGTAAAAATATTTATATTGAAAAGAGTGTCCATGGAGTTTCTTGCCCATTCTACTCCATAGAGATCTACGCTTTGGAATGTGCAACTACAGTACTTTGACAAGTTATTATGCCTTGTGACTGGGACCGTAGCTTCGCCTTCTTTATTTTTCTGACATTGAAAAGTGTTTGTTATAGTCTAATTGAAATAAATAGTTTGAGTTTGAAATAAACTTTCCCTGCAAAGATTTAAGAGACAGACTGCCATCAATCACTTCAACCGGATGTCTGAACCATCTTGAGGAGTTTTAAGAATGGGCTAAATTCTACATTGCCACCTCCAGCCACTTACCTTCTTCTGCCTGGCAGCTTTCATAAGTGGAGTCAACCCAGCTCTGTCCCTCGAGTCAGGATTAGCTCCGAAAGTCAGCAACAGCTCTAGATACTCAGGGTCAGATACCAGGTTGATCTCAGCACCGAAGAAGTAACGTTTGTTCGGGTCTGCTCCATGTTCGAGGAGGAGACGGGCCACTTCCTGTAAATAGGAATGGAAATTATCAAAACGTAATAAAACCTGCATTAGATCTGATGAGTGATGGGTGATGAAAAGCAATCGATTCGACAATCGACAGCTGATATTTTTTTCGCAATAACGACATTGGAGCCATGGAGAAAGTTGTTCAGTTTGATGGTCTGCAGCATATCCTTTCATATAACTAAACCCTTTCTGTTACACGTTGTAGTCGATGGATTAAGGATGACACATCATTGTAATGAAATACTACGATGGATTTAGTATGGGTACGTTATGAAAAAGAGTAACCATGAAGTTTCTTGCCGGTTCTTCTCCATAGGAAACGACTGACCCGAACCCCGTACCTTTTTGTTTTATAAGTAGGCCTATGTGAAATAAAATATTTCTTTTTGATGATTTTTGATTTTGATTTCGGACATCCCAGCGATGAATCAACGTTTTTTGCAATTCGCCGGTCAGTGTCAGGCTGTATGTTGAACGAAATACTATTTGCGACCCTAACACGTAATATGTATTAACAGAATGGGGACTATCGCGCATGAATTCACCGCTAGAGGCGTTCGTGTAGAGTGAGGTCTTCAGAAATGTCAGATGTCATGGAGTTTTCCCGCGTTGCACTCTTTTTTATCACGTATTTTTACTAATATTCACGATTGTGGTCAAGGATAAGCTAATCCTGATTAATAATGACTTGAAGATTTTAAGTAGCAAGTTAGGATCTAATTTTGTTAGTACTTGGAGGAAGAATGATTCTTAAATATAAATAAAAGAAAGAAAGAAAAAATATATATTTGCGGCAGGGACATGACGTGCATAGCAGAAAATTAAAAAAAAAATAACAAAACACAAATAAAACAATAAACTATAAATTCAACAGGACGGAACAAAAAATGAAAAAAATTAACAGCTTGCACGTCGTGACTGCGACAAGCAGGTTACCTGTGCTATGGGGGGCCCTCAACACAACGCTGGTTTTAATGTTTTTTTTTAATGTTTCTTGCTTGCTAATTTTAGGGACAATATTGTAAATACGTATCTGAAGTTGACACTAGTTGTTATTATGTCAGGACCTTACTCACCAGTGGCGCCATCTGGTGAGCTCAAAAACAATAGCCCTCATTATAACCATTAAAATCATCAATATTGGGTTGAATTGATGATTTTAATGATTCCAAGTTCATTTAATGAATAGCCTTTTCTGTTTTTCTGTATGAACAGTACCTCCAGGCTTGATGATTTTAAGAGGAAATGCGATTGGAGAAACTTTTGAAAATTAGGTATTTGAAGATACTATCGCTGTCGCACTGCGAGCGCGATTTCGATATTGGTGCGATAAGGACAACTGCAGATTCGACTGAATAGCCTAAGTAAAAAGTCATAATTCGAGGTTTGGCTCTCGACTGTTTCCTCCTCCAATCTTCGACCAATTTAAGAGATATTTCGTAAACTGAACAAAAAGGGTATATCCTGTGTCCCTATGTTTTTATTTTTTCGTTAATAGTTGTCAAATTTGTACACCAAACCTCTGTTGACAGCGGTATAAATAGGCAATTTTGAGCATTTTGTAAATGTTCTAGTGCCTATAAAGATTATGTATCATCAAAAAGGAAAACATAGGGACGTAGAAGAAGATGATATTTATTTTACTGTAAAAAATCATTGCTTTAAAGTCATAAACCAGAAAGAAAACAGGCGAGAGCGTTTGTATGGCGAAAAGACCACCCGCATTTCCTCTTAATGGGTGCCATCGATTGCCCTTATAATATTTTTCAGTCACAGCTCTTCCCGCACAGTAATACTCGCATAATGTCAAATAATACTCACATAATGTTTATTCCTAATGGCCAGCCTTAGTGGCTCATCACACAGAGTGGTCCTGGGGAACTCCTCGCCAGTATCAGGTCTATAATCAACTGCCGCTCCGCTTTCAAGTAGTAACTTGACCAGCTCGGTGTATCTGAAAGAAAATGTGAAGATCAGTACCACAGATATCACAGTATCGCGATCCGTATGAAAATCAAGCGTTCCAAATTAAAATATGGAACTCTACCCACAATGACGTCATATACACTATTTACTTACTATACAAACTTACTAAATACATAAAGTTCCTACATAAAAAAATAGACTACGTTTTTGTTCATTAAATGTCTAGAATTCTGTTCTTAAAATAGAGATATTTGGTGTTAAACCGGTAGTATTTTAATTCATCCCATACCAGCTCGTAATGCTGGTTTCACACGAGGGTAGGACAGTGGGCTGCACAGTACTGTTATTGTTCGAACGCACAAGATAGAACAGCACAGTACTGTCGTGACAGTAACCAAAGCAAAACAGTTAATAGCCGGTCTATTTTTTTGGAGTTTGCTTCCCCACCACCTTTCTCGCTCGTCTGTCTTGTGGCTGGACTCGTGTGAACGCGAGGGCAGTGCAGTGCAAAGGGCAGAACAGTGTGTGTGCGCGCGTCCTGACTTGTTTTAAGTTTTTATTTCCTATTTATTTCATTTTTTACAATTTGAATTAACTCATCCAAATCAATTTGTGCTGTGATTTTTGCCGTTGTCGTCGTCGACGCTCCATCGCTATCACTCGCGGACTGTCCTATAATTAAACGCCACTGTCCTCCTAAACTGTTCTGTCTCACTGTTCTGCCCTCGTGTGAAACCAGCATAACAGTAATACAAAGCCACACGTAACATCACGCGTGGTTTCTCAAAGGGTTTGGCCCAGTAACACCACAGCACATCCACATTTCATCAGCCTCCAAACTACTACTGTAGAAAAATCTAATAACACTTTGTCCAACCCAGGAATCGAACCCAGGACGTCATGCTCAGCAGTTGCGGTTGCGACCACTAAACCAACGAGGCCGTCAAGAACAATGAAGAAAATACCATCATTATGTTCCTGCCCTTATCCATTATTATTTGCGGTCGGCGCAGCATGTCTTCTTCTTCCATACTTCTCTATTACTCGTCATCTCATCAGACACCTCCTTTCTTGCCATATCATTCTTTACACAGTCCATCCATCGTTTTTTTGGTCTTCCTCTATCTAATCTTATAGCCATATTAGCCATCCACATTCCTACTCAAAAGTTTCCGACGAAATTTTCCTCATTCCTCCGCATCACATGTTCCACGAAAACCGATTACCACGCAACTTTTCAATGAAATTAAAAAAAATCCCATATGCTTGTCAATAAATAAATCTTAAGCTCCACTGACCCGTGTTCTGCAGCGAGATGCAGCGCGCTATATCCGCAGTCATCCCTGGCGTTGACATCACATCCTCGCACCACTAGCAGCCTGGTAGCCTCTAGGTACCGCTGCCAGATCGCGTAGTGGAGCGGGCGGAGACCTTGGGTTACTGGCTCGTTGACCTGGAAATAATAATAGGTGTATTATGAGTAGAGCATACGGTACTATCCCACACCTGGGGTAAGGCCTCGATAGAAGGCCAGCATGATGGAAGGTATGGAGGGAGAACTTTTCCCACCTGCCCCCGTAGCATGACCACCGTAGACAAGGATTTCTTTGACGGAAGAATCGACAAAATGACAGATAGTGCAAAGAAACCTGTTATTGTGTCGACGCAATACTACTACGGGGGCTGGTAATAATGCTTCAAAACATTTAAAAAGTAAGTAGAGGGGCTTAGACAAAGTAACAATTCAAAAACGATAACGAAGTTAGAAAAGACTAAAATGTATGGAATTGACATAAGCCGCGTTAAGTCACGTGGTCAATCGACATCGTTATCGCAAGTTGGTAGACAATGTTATAAATTCGTAAAGAAACCATAAATTAACGAATTGCTATCGTGTTTATCCCATACAAATGCGTAGACAAGCAGCGCTTTCAGTGTTCGCCTTCGCATCGATCGTGATCGCCAAAAAAGATAACGAAACGAATGCTAAAACGTTGTAGTTATTGAAACAATATGGCCGGATTTCATTCAACAGCTGATTTTTGACACTGAGTGGGTACATACCATGGACTTAGTATACAAACAGGACTGAGTTCTGCGAAATTCGTAACACACAAAAATGAACCTTAACTGTCACACTGTAGGTTTACTTTTGTTAAGCTATCATAACCGAGGCGAGAGAGATAGCAATAAGGGAACCCTTTGTCCCTTTCACTCAATTGCCAACAGATAAAAATGTTAAAGATGGTAGAATATATTAAACCGGCAGTCACCTCACACTACAAGTAAAATAAATTATTCGGGACTTGCTCGCACTCTTGATTCCATTTTATAAATCAATAATTATTAACAAATTAAAAGTTCGCGGGTTTGATCCAATTTGGCACTTCTTGACTGACGCTGACAGCAAAATTTTCGCTACCATAACCAATTTTTTTGTTTCTTAATGAATAAACAATTCGACACAAAGATCGCGACAATACTGTTACATTGGCTAGGAAATGTTTATCGTTATCTCAGAGACGATGACGAAGTTAGATATCGTTTCGCTACGAAGCGATGTTACTTTGTCTAAGCCCCCAGAGCGTATTACAGTTTGCATTTACGAATAAGTTACAATAAGCTCATCATCATGTTAGTATCATCATCATCTGCCTAGCCTTTTCCAAAGCCTTCTTTTATGTTATGGTCGGCTTCCAGTCTAACCGGATGGAGCTAAATACCCGTATTTTACATGGACCGACTGCCTATCTGACCTCCACAATCCAGTTAGTACTGAGTAATACGATACCCCTTGGTAAGACTGGTTGTCAGACTTTTTGTGCCACAGACTACCTGTAACGACTGTGAAAGATCTACAAATGACAGCCGGGACCAACGGCTTAACATGCTTTCCGAGGCATCACCATATCACCCATCCACAGAACAACCTAGGCAAGCACGGCTTAACCTAAAGATCGATCCGAGCGGCTGTTATTATATAGCCACGAGCTCCTCTCGTAATTATACTGTAATATAGATATTATATTAATTTTTCGGGAATTCATATTGACACAGCTTAGTTAGTCAACACAACACAGTCAACCACAGATCGTTAGAAATTAATTTGTTTTTCGGATCCTTTATTTCCCTATTATATTGCTCAGTGAAGTAGGTACCTATAGGACAAAATCCATTCATTTGCATTGATCTCACCAGCATTCAAGATGTTTACAATCTCATTCATCCCTGACAAAATGGTCTGTCGCAAACGAATGCCTGGCGCGACTGTACTTGCACTCGTATTCGATAAAGGTAAGTATGTAATTATGTATTTGTATGCATATGCATTTCGGAAAGACTTTGGCAAACTTAGGGCTGCCTGTCTGCTGGAGCGGAGAAGAGAAGAGAGGACCAGAGCTGTGCAAATTTTTACCAATATAATTGCATAGAATGAGCGGAGCGGAGCGGGGTTTAGATTTTATGCAAGGGCTGGCTTTTACTTTGGCCAGAAGCTGAGTGTTGCCATACAACGTGGTAACGCCGCCAGTCTCTTGGGCACATTACCCGCTGACAGCGTTGAGGAGGAGTTTTTTGATGGCCTTTTATAGTTTGTTAGTTTATTTATTTTAGGTTATTTAATAGTTTTTAATTAATAATATATTTAGTTAGTTTGCTCTACTTAATTCTAAGTTAATATTTGCACAGCTTTCCTCTTCTCCGCTCCAGTGGACAGGCAGCCTAATCTTGAGGCCACGGGACCTTACGACACAAGGAATCTAGTGTAGACTCCACGGAATTTATCGTTTTAAGTCACAAAAAATCTAGCTCTTTAGACCTCTTGTTTAACCCTTGTTTTTTTTTATAATTTGTTTATTATCGATGGACTCTTGCGGCCATAGAAATATAAAAAAAAACAGGAGAATTAGTGGCAATGGGGCTTTTTGTGACAACGCGTTCTTAGTCCCGGATTCCACGAAAGTGGAGACGAGCGGAGCGTGCGGAGCGGAGAAAAGACGTGCGGAAACCGACCAATCACATTGGTCTACATCGTCTCTTGTCTCTCCTGTGATTGCTTGAATCTTGAACATCTCCCCTCCGCTCC
The DNA here is from genome assembly GCA_905163415.1 of Noctua fimbriata. Lineage (NCBI taxonomy): Eukaryota > Metazoa > Arthropoda > Insecta > Lepidoptera > Noctuidae > Noctua > Noctua fimbriata. The sequence goes on from LR990951.1 coordinate 1,965,503, forward strand.
GCTCGTCTTCCCTTTGGTGGAGTAGGGGCCTTAAGCGAAATACTCTACATGAACTATCTATGCTTGCTGCTGTATTCAGAATAAAATCTCAATGTGTTGCGTTCTCAATCTTACCTTGGCACCGCAAGCGAGCAGTATCCGGATCTCGTCCAGCGGCACCATCCTGATGATGGAGTCCGCCAGCTCCCGCTGCATCGACTTGCCCAGCGCCACCTCTGAAGGCATTGTCACTGGAACCAATATCGTTCACATAAATGGACTATTCAGAATCACTAAGCACGTAGGTACTCGAAATGGCTTTGTAAAAGAAAAAGTGAGATTTCTGAAGTCTATCAAAGATTTTCGTTAGTTTAGATAAACCTCATGTTAGACGTGATTGACTTGACTACCGGCAGCAGCATAATCAGCTTACGTTCCCACAGCCGGGACATTGCCTCCTCTTCGTGAGAGGGAGTGGTTCATAATCCACCATGAGGGCTAAGTCCGGGTTGGTGGAAGTCAAATATCTTCGAATATTTGGTGTTAGGACTTAGGACTAGTTACGAACCGGTAGTCCGGTAGAATATAAAAACGTTTATATTAAAGCCAATCAAAGGAGTTTTACAAAACTAGAGATTTTGAAGAAGATATTATCATGACTGGCTGGGAATTCCGATATTATACTGCTTAAATCAACACACGATACAAAAGTATTGATAATCACTGCTCTGCTTATCATCCGGACGCACAATTCTCTTCGACACTATTGCCAACCAACAGATGACCCTTAAACAAATCATTTTTTATACTAAATGGGTTTACTCTTGACCTCAATCTAGTCCTGAGGACAGAGATGAGGTCGACGATGGAACGAGCTAACCCAAAAGAAGCCTATTAACTCGCGACTTAAATAGACAAGTCAAAACTACGTACTTATGAAAGTAGGCATCTTCAATCCTTAACGGCAACCTTCCTTGATTTGCAATCACAAATTCGCGCACTTGGAAGTAAATAATACCACTGAAATCACTTTGAATACTTCAAGGCATACACGACAATATCTAAGAGAGTACAAATTCCAACTGCGACAAATGAATCCTGAAACTGCACTCCAAAACAATCTCTTGGCACAGCTCACTAAATTATTCCACTTTCCAATCAACGGCTAGACGTACTCTCTCCCCTAAGCTCAAAACACAACTGACTCCCAAATCTTTCTTAATGGCACTCCAATACATACATAGAATGATTTTGTCACAACAAATATTCATAAATAGACAGTGATATATTACGGAGACTTCAGTCCATGGATATAGGCATGTACGACAATCAGTCAATCGAGATGTATGGCTCCATTCAGGGCCTAGCGCGATGCGTCTTGCGTCAAGACTTCGAAAGACACTAGCGCGTGTAAATTTTTTTTTTGCTTGTGTCTCATGGCATGCATTTGAAAGTTGGGCCAGTTACAGAAAAGTTGAAAGGAAACCGATAGTCATGTGATGGGACGAATCGCATGTGATCGATGGAGAGGGAGAGGAAGACCAAGGAAACGATGGATGGATTGTGTGAGGAATGATATGAAAGAAAAAGGAGTAAATGATAGCGTGACGGTTGACAGAGGAGTATGGAAGACAAAAACGAGTTGCGCCGACCCCCAGTAACATGGGATAAGAGCAGAATGATGATGACTCGTGGGGTGCTCGAAATCAAGGTTGCTCAAGCCCAGGCCCGCCAACAGCGGTCATCTGTCTAGTCTTTTGACAACAGATTTAAGAATTTCAAAGCTGTTCGAAACAATATTTTGCATGTTAGGAACCTATTCTCAACAAGCCAATACCCATCATCATCATTCTCCTGCCCTTATCCCAATTCATTTGTGGTCGGCGCAGCATGTCTTCTTCTTCCATACTTCTCTATTACTCTTCATCTCATCAGACACCTCCCCGTTATATTACTTTACTCTACGGACACCTCCTTTCGTGTCATAACATCCTTTACACAGTCCATCCATCGTTTCTTTGGTCCTCCTCTACTCTAAGGCTGTTGTTACCACACCAATCGACCGATCGTCTTTCGAGGAAAACGATCGGTGGTAGAATGGATAAGTCGACGTCGATCGGCAGTTTCTACTACACCGATTGATCGATTGTCATCATTTCTACCATCGATTGATTGGTGTGGTAAAACCCTAATACCCATCCACATTCATGCTCCAAACTTTCCTCACGACATTTTAACAACTCATTCTTCCGCATCACATGCCCATACCACGACAACCGGTTATCACACAACTTTTCCGACGCCACTTTCAGACTTCCTCTTATTTAGACATTTCTTATTTCATTCGCGTAGTATGGGTAGCGATAAATATCGTTTTCAATGTTAATGTTGTAATTGTTTTGCCTAGGACTATACCTTTTTTCATTTGTACACTGCGCGTGATAACCGCCGTTCGGCAAATCACGTCGCGGTAACTTTTGACATGCACTAAGCAACTTTCATTTGTTATTTTCGCCGTCAATGTTGCAACACGCGTATTACTTGAGGAGTTAGCTCGCGGCCAAGAAAGGTAAATAGATGGTAATATATTACGTAGATTGAATACCCGTGTAAATAGGAACGTACAACCATCAGTCAATAGGGTTTGTGATAAATGAGATGAGGTGTTGATGCCAAAATCGTAAGTATTGTTTATTGAGAATCGACTCCGTACGCAGTTTATGTGAGTGGCGAAGAGTACATACACATACAGAGTGTAAACAGACTCTTCACGTAGCCGTCAACCAAGCATTCTGTACATCAAACTAAGTAACTTTACGCAAAAATTATTGCTGGGAATCGACTTTTTTTTGGGGTAAAAAATCACGTTTTTAGTTAGGACTCGATGGAAAGCACTCAAAGCATTGTGCTGATGGATGGATTGTATAGTACGGCGGTCGTGGAGGTGTGTAAAGTAAAAATCTACATTAAAAACATGTATTTAAAAAAATACTTGTGAGAAAGTTGGAACTTTGACCACCGATATCTCCGTAACTAGAAGGTTCCCAAATATGGTCTAAAACAAAAATGATCGCCAAGACGGGGAGAACAAGTGCCTTTCGGCTTCGTTAAGGGTCTATTTACACCCTTTATGTTACCGGCCAAACGGATTTCAGGCCAAACTAGTTTGTCCTAGGCCAAACCGGTTTACTGGTTTATCATGTCAGGATACACTAAACTAAACAAAGTAATTACACTGCTCCCAACTTGGATGTAGCGCTCGTCGGCCGTTTCTGCGGCACTGCTCGCTAAGCTCGCTCGGCTCGCGCGTGTTTGTTCATAGTTCTATAGGTGATGATGGGCTTGAAAGTGAATTTCAAGACTACTTTAATAGTAGTTAAAGAGTAAACGTTTGACTTAAGATTCATTGTTGTCACCATCATAGCTTTAAATATTGGGTCTCTCATTATTACTACAGTTAATGATAGCTCGAGCATTTTTAGCTTCAATTTACCGCAGAATAAAATTGAAATTCTAAATATTAGAAGGAGCTGCGTATGAATGTAACACCAGCCCCCTGTAGCATGACCACCGTAGACAAGGATTTCTTCGACGGAAGAATCGACAAAATGACAGATTGTGTCGACACAATGACAGATTTATTTGCACTATCTGTCATTTAGTCGATTCTTCCGTCAAAGAAATCCTTGCCTACGGCTAAAAGCAAACAAGTAGGTGGAGAGGAACCAGCAAGATATTCTTACGCTACTCTTTGTAATTCTCACATTCCCTGTTAGACTGGTCAGAAGCCATTCAGCAACGAAGATTTCATGTTGGATCCTTTACCATCGCTTAATTACTACTATAACATCCAGGGATTTCCCAATGCACATTTCTCTATATTCAGTTCTCTAAAGAAAGATGATAAATTCTGCCACATGTCTCTAACACATGTCTTCGTATCGTCTGTGCTTTCTTTGTGTGCTACGTCATCAGACTCGTCCTTACTTTCAGGATGGCACCATTCCAAATGATAACAACAGTCAGGTGCGTGTGTTTTAGTACGTGGTGGGATTTGCATATCTCTATGGGCTTGTATATGAACAGCGCATTGACTCTTGCGCAAATTATGCTGATGGATTAAAATTGTAATTGGGCATGTGATGAGGAGGGACGAAACGCATGTGACTAAAAGAGTTATGAATATAAATGTTGATGGATGGAGAGGGAGAGGAAGACCAAGGAAACGATGGATGGATTGTGTGAGGGATGATATGAAAGAAAAAGGAGTAAATGATAGCGTGACGGCTGACAGAGGAGAATGGAAGAATAAAACGTGTTGCACCGACCCCAAGTAACATGGGACAAGGGCAGAAAGATGGTGATGATGGATTAAAAGAGAAAGGCTAAGGTTTGTTTCTTTTTCTTTTACAAAAAGCGTTTATGAAATATTTCTTTCTCTAATACCTTGTGGTTGGCTTTCTAACTGGATGCAGCTGAATAACAGTGTTTTTATATGGAGCAACTGTCTATCTGTCCTCCAGAACCTACATTGTTGGATTTTTTGTTAACAATAGATTTCAAGAGCTTTCTTTTGAAGTTAATAGAGTTTCAGTACGTGAAAAGGCTTGCTGTTTCTATTCTAGCATTGTCATGGACGAGAATAGCTTACACTGTGATAAATTAAACATTTTGCCTGTCAGCAAGGTGCGCTGGATTTACATATATTGCTTTTAATACTATTTTAATGTACTCTCGTGGTTTTCCATGAATTTATTGATATTTCAGAACAAAACACGTTCTTGGCAGAAACTACAGATTGCCATGTGCGTTCCGGGTAAGCGCGTTACGCGTATCAAACTTATAGACTGATGTTATTCCCCAAATGTCGCCGCTTCAACACAATTGATCCTGTGCTCCTTGCATCAATCAGATTTTGCCAGCCTTCACAAGACCTTCCAAAGCTGTGCCCTTTGGTACACTGGCTTTCCGTTCTGCGAGCTCTGCCAATGCCCATTGTTATTGAGTTTGGTAATTCTTTGCGCTGTGTTTGCGTTAACTTTGGTTCTCTAGACCTGGACCTCTTCATTTTTTATTTGAGCTAGGGAACTCCTCTCTATTGTCCTTTGTTTTGTGATGGCTGATTGGAGTTAATTCCTCATAAACGTTGACATATGAAAGTGCCTTTGAATGAGGAAAATTTTGAGTATGAATGTAGATGGCTTTATGAGTAGAGCAATACCAAAGAAACGATGGATGGACTGTGTGAAGGATGATATGGCTAGAAAGGAGGTGACTGCTGAGATGACGAGTAATAGAGAAGTATGGAAGAAGAAGACATGCTGCGCCGACCAAAAATCAATTGGGATAAGGGCAGGAGAATGATCATGATGATGAATAGTTTCTCTTTGTTGGATATTCCGCATAATGCGTACTAAGATTAGTTACATTTAATTTTTTCCTTTTATTGTGCAAACTGATGCCAAATCACCAAGTTAGTTTCACCAGTGATCTCACCCACAAACGGAAACCAAGGAATGATACCTACTATTAACTTCAGAAGATTTGGCAACACACAACGTATACAAATGAGTTCATGGACTAAATGAAAATTAGATAATTATTGTCATCGAAATTTTCAGAGACAGTTTAGTAGGAATTGGGATGGACAAAGAAAGAAGTTTGTTTTTGTTTTTGGCAGAGAATAAATCGGTCTCGCCAGCCCCCGTAGCATGACCACCGTAGACAAGGATTTCCTAAATGACAGATAGTGCAAAGAAATCTGCCGTTGTGTCGACACAATCTGTAATTTTGTCGATTCTTCCGTCAAAGAAATCCTTGTCTACGGTGGTCGCGCTACGGGGGCAGGTATATGTTATCAGAACAATTGTTATTCTTGGTATCGACGGAATCAACGCAAAAGGTAGCAAGGCCGGATCAGAGTAGTCGAGAATCGAGTAGTGGAAGTCTTTAAATAGACTCCAGACCCAGGTTGGTCTTAGCAACGAAAACCTGCTCAGGTGGAGACTCATTAATTACTCTGCCCTGGAGTGTAAATGTGGCGCTGTTCTACAAACGATGGGGCACTTAATATCGTGTCCTGTGTGTCCTGTTGTTTGTTCACTACAGGAACTGATGGACGCTACCGAAAGCGCCAAACTAGTAGCTCAGTTCTGGGCTGACACAATTAAGATTGCCATCGACACGCTAAGAAGAAGAAGTGGCGTGCGGTTGGAGAGGTCTATTTCCAGCTGTAGACTGCCGCTATATAATGTATAATGTCATGATCATGAAGAGTAAGTATTTCGCAAAGACTTCAAAAGATTGATGTGTATAAAACCTGTGTAAATAAATTATTGTATTGTATAACGGGCTAGTGTCCGCAACTCCACGTCAAAGCGCGTATTTTGCGTGAGGAAAGGTACTGAAGTAATAGAACTACTAAAGACGGTCATGGTCGATGGAGAGGCTTTTCTTTTGTAGTATGACAATTGACAACTACAGGAGTTTAGTTATTTCATCCGCAAGATGTGTGGAGTTGGTGCATCAGATTCTGGAGTACACTAGCACCTTTTGGTGAACAATTAATGAACTTTGGCTATCAACTCCGAATATTTCTCATTCTCCTACACCTGTACACGTAGGCAATAAATATCGAACATTACGATCCCTAGAACGTTAACCCAAAACATTTCAGCTCCTGGAATACTGCACCATTCCCGAAAGTTTGTTTTCATCGATTACTCCTAAAGTAACACAATTTAGCCAAACCAAAGACAAGGTAAATAGATAACAATCGAAACATATACAAAACAAGAATATGGGCAATCTGCCACGAACATCGACCTCAATAGTCCGCTTGCGTTTTACTCTTGATCCAAAAACGCAGAAAAATCATGATTAATGTCAAAGTATTGCGTTGTGGAAAAAGTTGGTGTTTTTAGCGAGAATAACAAGGTTGAGATTGTTTGTGTTTTGGTTGTATTGCGCAGGAGTATAACATAATAGGTCAAAGCTAACCTAAGGAACGGATATAAACGTAGTTATGATCTTCGGAGTTCGAATTTTATTTTGTGGATAGATTTAGATATAACCGAACTATGATTAATTTCAGAGAAATTTTACAAATGCTGTATTTCTACAGAGAACGAAAGTCCAGGTCTGACTAGAGTCTAGAATATAGATTCATAGTGACATTCTATCAACGATAATGACGATGAAAAACTGAAAATTGTATTAGATTACCTAAAACATATTACAGACGGCACGTTTGGCGCACAAATATTTGTATGACCTACAGGTAGTTGTTCCGAGTTTGTATTTATGTATATGAGTTTAAATGTTTGTAAACGCACCCACGATACAGTAGAAATCATTGAATTTAGTTGCATGAAACATAAAACATGTCTCTAAACGCATCTTTACACATCGTAATACGTCTCTATAGTAATTAATTTGGATAAATCATGTCCCATAAAAATGCCGTTAACGGAATAAATACATCTCCTACCAGACTGTCTGGTAGAAAACGAAGACGTCATTTGTTTAAAAGGAAAATCAAAGATGGCCGACGTCCAAAAACGCGGGAAAATGCGTAGTTTCCGCGCCAGATCTCAGGGACTTTCCTCGAAGTCTTTCACAACCAATTGAAATTAAATTATGCGTTTGCACTTAGGAAACAAGGTGAATTATAATTATTTGTGCTGAAAATAAAATAATGCGCATTTCTTTTTGAATTTATGAATCTTTAGACGCTCGTTTGGCCGTGCTGTTTTCTGGAAACTTTTGTTTCACTTGGACAGGCAAAGGTAACCGAACCATACAGCCAAATACCAGACAGTATTTTATTAAATTTCCCGATTTACCTGCATCATTCATAAACTCATCATCAAATAGATCTGCCTAGGCTTTCCTAACTTTGTTAGGGACTTGGAGTCGGCTTCCAGTCTAACCAGACGCAGCTAAATAGGTACTAGTGTTTTACATTGAGCGACTGATGCCTAGCTAGGATGTAAAAAAAGGAATTTCCAATTTCAGACGAAGAAATAATTGAAATACAATGATTTTCGAATCTCAAACACACGGAAAAACAAACCATAAAACCACAATTTATGTTCAACAGGCATTGCACTTGATTTCACGTGGGCTGAAGACAAAAATAGCTTATAGTGCGCAAAATCTCACTGTTTGTAAACACAAAACTCTCGTGGCGCCATCTCTTATTTAACAAACACAACTCGCGAATGAGTGTCAATGGCCTATTTCAAAACCAATCTTACTTGACCTGTCCTCTCCTTTGAAATGTAAAAGGTTTTGAAGATTTGAGGTGTCATATTTATTCTGGTTATGCTAGTCAATTTGGGATGGTTCCAACTGGGAAAACATGTATTTTTCTGTTGGTACTTTATCTCAATTCAAGGTAAAATGTTATTTTAGGATTTTTGGACATCGGTCTTTCGAGATTGTCGAAAAAAATCACGGTTGAAATAACATTCTTTTACGGCTAGTTACAAGGAAAAGTGTATGAACTTTCAAGGTTATTTAAGAATTAGCTTTTCAGTATTTTTCCACCTATATAGGTGCGCTTGCTGTCTAACTGGATGCACCTGGATACCAGTATTTTACTTGACGCGACTGGCTATCTGGGGCCCAAGTCTGCTATTTTTAAAAATTAGTCAAATTAACACGATCATTTAGCTAATAGTTCGTAATCTGCTAAATACATAATGGTCGGTCCATGGTCTCGTAATAGAATTGTGTTTTAATGACATTGTCGTATTGCCATTATTATAAAACCCATTAGTAGAAATAATTTTCGAAAAACTACTACTAAACAACATTTATAATATAATATATTTTTACATATTATTTATCAGATTACCATTCTATGTCATTTCTTTCAATGGAGTGTCAGTGGTTGACCATTGGAAAGTCATAATGACGCCATTATATTAGTAGATTACCAAACTTGTCAAAATCAACAATTATGAAATGAATGATAGACTACTTTGACACAATTGTAATAGCAGACTTGACGCCGCACAATACAGTTAGGTAGCATAATATACATTGGTTAGAATGTTAATAAACTATCAGAATATATGAAGGGTATAAGAAATTAACATAAACTATAAAAGAGGGAGTGTGTGGGAGTGTTTGTTTAGATACTGTTTTGAATCAAAGGGTGTGTGGGACTCGGTAGTGAGTGCATGAGCGTGTGTTGTGTAGGTAGGTAGGTGAGTGCGTCAGCAGAATTTATCTGAGCTACACAATAAATTTAGGTAGCATAATATACATTGGCTAAAATGTTAATAAACTGATAGGAAGGGTATAGGAAATTGACATAAAGTATTACAGTGGGAGTGTATGTGTACGTGTAGATACTGTTTTGAATGAAACCGTGTGGGTGTGTGGGACTCGGGAGTGAGTGCATGAGCGTGTGTTGTGTACTTTGTGACCAACCGCTTAAGGGCATTACATTGCTCGATGACCTTGATGATTTAATCCCTGTACTGGTTTTTGTTGACTTGCCCCGCACAATTCGCAAAATTTCGGTTTTTATTTATTATTTAAAAATATTAAAAGAAATAACAGAAAAAAAGCAATACAGATTGTTAAGTATATCATTACGTATTTGTTGTTACAAAATTCATGCCGATCTATTCAGCCGTTACAGAGATAATTTACAATTAAGGTTGAAAAAGGACCTATTTTCTACGATTAACCAAAAAAAATTGAGAAGGTTTATTAAAATTTTAAACAATACAATTTATTTGTGATGAACTTAACTATAACATACTTTTTTTACACGGAAAACGCACGAAGGGATTCATCAACAAATTTCTTTGAACATACGCTGTTTTTGGGATTTGAGCCATGTAATGCCCTTAACGTGCTTTTCGAGGCAGTGGTCATCCATCCACAGACCAACCTAGGCAAGCACGGCTTAACCTAAAGATCGGCCCGAGCGGCTGTTATTATTTAGCCACAGCTATATATATATATAATCCTCTTTTTGGGCTAAACCGCACACGGCTTCAAATGACTCCCAAAAATGTTCGATACAAGGCCCTTTTTAGACGCCACTGACTGAATCAAAATCTCATTTGCTTTGTGAATGAAAGATTCTCTACCTACCTACCTACATTACATTTGGCAATGAATTAAAAGCCGAAACCCACGTAGGTGTACATCCATTAGTAACAAAACAGTACTGTTATCATGAAAGTTACGAAACTGATCATTTTTGTCAGATATCCAATGACATTTCAAAGCTACAATAAATTAATTGGACATGATCATCATGCTATTAGCCAAATGACTGTTGATCTCGTCTTGTACAGATCGAACGATAACTGAAATCACGTTGATGAAACACGCGATGGATTTGTATATAGAAGCGAAAAAGTAACTGTTATATTGCCTGCAAAATTTACAAACAATACCGGCCTAGTGCGAGTCGTACTCACACGCACACAGGGTTCCGTAGCACAAAACTATATAAAAATATATTTTGAAGGCTCATTAATATTTTGTATTGTATTACATTCAACAGCAAAGCTAAATTTGTTTTTCATAGTATTTTTAATGAAAAACAAAGTTACTGCTGCAGTTTGATGAAAAAGTCCCATATCTCAAAAACTAAATATCAAATCTTTCTTTTACGTTCTAAAATCCAATAACTTTTTTCACGTTCTAAAATCCAATAACTTTTTTTAGAATTTTTCTCCTCTTGCTTGAAACTAGAGGGGGGGGACACATTTTACCACTTTGGAAGTGTCTATTCAACTGTGTAGTGCTAATAGTTTTGGAATAAAGTGGCTGTGACATACAGACGGACAGACAGACAGACAGACAGACATGACGAATCTATAATGGTTCCGTTTTTTGCCATTCAGCTACGGGACCCTAAAAAGGTCAGATGGTCCGTGTAAAATACTGGTATTGAGTTGTATCGGGTTGTACTGGAATACGCAGATGATATTAATGCTCCGAAAGGCCATATTCTATATACTAGCTCATACTTTTAACATAGCTCTGATTCGAGCTAAGCATACTGGAGCTGCAGTCTTTACTGGTAGTCAGAATTCCAAAAGACCACAGTAGCGAGGGGTGTCGTGTTACCCAGCAACGGATTTGTATTCAGCTGCACCCAGTTAGACTGGAAGCAGACGATAATATAGTTGAGCAAAGGTTGGGCAGATGATGATGGACCTCCGCGAAATGTAGCATTTTCTATGTTTGACACCCTTGGGTAAATGATACCACCTTGCTGACTGATTTATAGTTTTAACACAGCTCCTATTCGTAACGATACGAGACAATCATACTAATACAGGCGTTACAAGCACGTATGTCTCAAATCCAGTCTTACTAAGGGGTGTAACCCAGCGAATTAGTTGTGAGGATCAGATAGACAGTTCCGCCATGTAAAGTACTGGTATTCAGTTGCGTCCTGTTAGACTGGAAGACGAACCCAACATAGTTTAAGAAAGGGAAGACAGATGATGCTGACAATTTATTCTACACTATCTTTTGCTTACGGCTCCGCTCCCGTTATGTACGGAAATTAACCCACTTGAACGTTTTAAATGTAGCCTATGACACTTGGAGATAGTGTAGCTTCCCGATAGTGAAAGAATTTTCGGAATCGGATCAGTAGTTCCCAAGATTACCCCCTACATACAAACTTACAAAAACCTGTTTTAAGCTTTCACGGTTTACAACTAAACTTATACTGTCACTTACGGGATACCTTCCGTGATTGTTCATTGCTCTTAGCATAGCATAGTCAGCCTATAATGTTCTCACTGCTGGGACACACGGCCTCCTCTCTATGAGAGGGAATGGGCTATATAATCCACCACGCGGGCCCAGTGCGGGTTGGTAGATGTCACATGTCTTCGAATTTTTGGTTTCCTCACGATGTTCTCCTTCACCGTTTTGAGAGCAGTGATGATGAAATAAATTACACAAAGTAATGCGCCTGCCTGGGTTCGAACCCACCACTGGGCCACCGCTGCTCTCTCTCTCATTGCTCTTAACAATTTATTTTCCATCCACCCGCATTCTCCAGTCAACCCGCGATCATGGCGCTTGCAACAGCGTCGAAATATCGAGAGCTCAAAACAATGAACAATCACGGAAGATATCCCGTAAGTGACAGTATAAGTTTTCAAAAACCTCTTTATAATATTAGATAGATTGATTTCTGTCAGTAAGAGAGTTAGAGGGAACAATACTAATTTAATACATACGTGTCCTAGGAATTTCCACATGTGCCCAAGACATTCTTCTTGAAGAAGAAAACTATATCACTAAGGCAGAGATGCTCTTTCCGACACTCACTGAAAGCCAATGGCTGATAACAGGTCCCAGAATCATACGAGATGGGTCGGGGACGGGTCTATCACCATTTACCGGGCACACTTCCAATTTTCTGTCACGACGGAAAGATTTCAGATAACTGAAAAACTATCATTCTTAGTCGATGTGATCAAGAATACGTTATAAAGGGTGTTACAGTACCCTTAACGAAGACGAAAGGCCGTTGTTCTCCCCGTCACTGCGATAATTTTTTTGTTCTAGACCATACCTGGGAACCTTCTAGTTACGGAGATATTGAGTGTCAAAGTTTCGACTTTTTCACAAGTTTTTTTTTTATACAAATTTTTAATGTTATTACTTTACTTTAAATACCTTGAAGGCCCCCGTACTATTAAATGCATCCATCAGTACAATGTTTTGAGAGCGTTACATTGAGCCCTACCGGAAAAAGTTATTTTTCACCCCAAAAAAAGTCGTTTCCCAGCAATTATTTTTGCGTAGAGTTACTTAGTTTGGTGTACGGAATGCTTGGTTGAGGCTTCGTGAAGGGTCCGTTTACACCCTGTATGTGGAATGTTATGCAAAATATTTAGTTTAATGTCGCGAAAAAGATCCAGGATGCAGCAACGCCGCAAAAATAAGCACATGCAGGAAAAGCAATAATATTAGCATGCTATTCGCCCAAATATACTGGCTACTGAGCGGCATAGCTTATGTCTATCCAGGTTTACAGTTGTATAAACACGAGACCCTTTGAAAGCATTTAGCATTTGTCTAGGACCTCAGGCCGAAGAGTTACCATTCTCTACATTAGAAAAAAGTGGAAAAAGCTTTTGAGAAAAAACGCCAAAAGAAACTACAGTTTAAAAGTTGTAGACCAAGTAGTTAATTTGAGGATTATTCATTTATCGGTAAAATTATTTATTTTAACATCAAACGTAAGTTTTTTAGCGACAGTGCCACATAGGCGTGTAAATACTAATACATTTATTAATCCAATAAACAAACAACACCATAGCAATAAAAGCCGTGCCCAAATTACTTTTTGACGTACGACAATAATTTTATGTGACGACGACGGCACAAGGTTATCGCCGACGTCGTCTATCTGATCTCTCTGCCAATCACGTGCTTGTTGCTATGGCAACCACTTGCATTTGACAGCTACATCGACGACGTGACCTTGTTAGTGCGTTCACACGTCAAAGACTATTGATTTAATTCCCTCGGTTGATTTGATTTCATTGAGACTGTCAGACGTGATTTATTGGTTTATTTTAATCAAGTGTAACTAGTAACACTTGTAATAAGCTAAGTGATGATTGATCGATTGAATGAAATTCTCGTTGTGTGAACTATCACAACAACTTATTGACTCCATTCACTACCGGTATCTAAAATAATCTTTTGTCATATCTCACGTCAAATATTTCAACTTCTTAGCTGTGGAGCTTGATATCGAGAATTTGAAATGTTGTTTTGTTATTGACACTACAACAGCAAATCATTATGTACTAAGATAGGATGACATAAGAATGAGGTTGTTTTTTCGCCACGAGAGAGCGCTGTGTGTTGTCAAGTCTTGATTCGGTCTATCGGCGACAAAACACTTAGCGCCATCTGTCGGTAAAATTTTCAGCAAAGATTTCAATGACAGTTGAATAAAACAAACAAACACTTAACGCCATCTACGGGGAACTAATTTGACAGTTTTCTTCCACATTAATTTCAGAAAAAATTAATCTGTTTTTTAAGTATCGGAGGATCTTTCAACACGTATGCAGAAAACAAAAGAATCTTGAAGATTTCAATTTCTTTTTACCCCTAATTGAGTAAACACATAAAAAAACGTCAAAATATTTTCAATATCGTTAAAAACAAGTGCCAATTTATGCGAATTAAAATAACGAAGTGCCCATGATTCTGTCGCTTTATATGGCTGCAAATAACGACGCGTTCACGACTTCGGGCAATGCCACTTGCATCAAGCGAAACGCGCGAGGGGCATTTGTTTTTTTCTCGAATGAGTACCGTCGCATCGCGGCCGCTCATGGCATTTCGGCTTTAATGAGCTCGTGGATTCGAATCTATAGGGGTACGAAGAACAGGGTATAAAGTTCTTCATCGCCCATAGAAAAGGGAGGACCCTCCGACCAGAATTGGTCAGGCGGGCTACTGCGCGACAGTTGTTGCCAGGTTTTCCTAAGTCGCGGATAACTTTGATAGCGCGATTCTATCTTTGTTGGATAGTTGGTGATGTAGTACTTTTTGTATATGTTGCTGTAGTACTTTTCGTACTGCCTTTTGATTACTGAGCTTGTAGCTCGTGGCGTAGCGGTAAAAACAAAATGGCGGCTATATTTAGCGCGTTTCAGATCTCCGGCCTCGGCAATGACCCCGATATACATACGTGCGTTTTGTGCATATAAGCTGAAAGTGCCAGAATATCTTCCAAATATGTACTTTCTGAGGCCTTGTTTTTGTGGAGCAAAGCAGAGACTTATAAACACAAATGAGGACGGAATTTGAAGGCTGCATTTGTTTTTTTTGAGAAACTCATTAATATATGAAGAGTATTAACTTTGGTCGTATTTCGCGCAATAGGTTATGTTAGAGAGTATGGATAATTTTACATTTTGATTTCATTGGGATAGATTTTATTCATTGAAATAAATACTTGGTGACCGCATAAGGTAAAAGTAAAGGGTTTTTCAATAGACTAGGGTAGATTTTGGCGGCCCGTGGCGGCCATTTTGTTTTGGTGACATCTATCAAATCTTTTGTTTATTATTCAGTTACTTATGCCAAATCACCATGGAAAGTTACACGCTTACACAGCACGTTCAAATGATAAAACTTTATTATCAAAATGAGTGTTCGTTTGTGCAAATACGCGCATTGCGCCAACTTTACGGCAGACGTGGTGGCTCTTCACGTTTGGTGGCCAAATTTGAAACGACCGGTTCAGTAAATAATCAGCCAACACCCGTACGTTCAAGGAACTCAAAATCGCCCGACAACATCGTCGCGGTTCGTGAAAGTGTACAGCAGAACCAGGCAGTCGATTCATGCAGAAGAGACATTGAAAATTGGACCACTCAGATTCGTGACACTATAAGAAACCGAGGCGGGCATTTGACGACGTTGGAACCAGAGTGATCTAGGGCACAACAGTATGCAGATGCACCTCAGCACTTAGATCAGTGTGACATGGTCTTCACTTTAGAGACCGCACCAATTCTATAGTGACATGTTGTGATCCCTCAAGGAAGAAAGCCCTGAAGAGCACATAGATAAGTGTGGCATGGAAGAATTATGATTTTTCTTTGCCATTGTGTCATAACCTCAGTATTGGTAAAAATGACACTTAGATCACACTGGTTCCAACATCGTCATTTGAACGATGTCATATTCCACACTTAATGGCACATGTGGGCCTTTCAAATAAAAAAATAAATTTTAGTTTGTTTTATTTCATTTCAACATCTACCCGCCCTTATTGAAAAACCCTATAGTACAATTTTACAAACAGAACTACAATGTAAAAACTATTGAAAGCTAAAGCAATATTTCAGTTTGAATGTAGCAAAGTTTTTCGAAATTATTCAGTAAATAGTTCGAAATTGAGTAGTTTCCGCTCGTACAGCAGCCAAATTGAGTTATTTTCAGTGATTTACTGTTTCTAGTGGTTCAAAATACCTGAATGCAATATTGTAATCGTTCACTTTGTTAGTACAGACGAATTGAAGTGGTAGTTCACTGCCAGGAATTTATCTACATTTAGTTTTCCTGTACCTACCTACTGCTTTGAAAAGTGCTGAGAACTGCTACATTCTCCGTGAACAAAGTATTCAAGGAACTTGCTGTTCGCAACGCTGTGTGCGCCACGACATTCAACGCGACGGTGTCATCTGCGGGCTCCGCCGCAAGCAACGCTTCATTTCACGCATCATCTGCCTAGCCTTTTACCAATTATGTTGATGTCTGCTTTTAGTCTCACCGGATGCAGCTGAATACCAGTATTTTACATGGAGCGACTGCCTATCTGACCTCCACATCCCAGTTAGTACTGGGTAATACGATACCCCAGACTTTCGGGCCAAAGATCTACAAATGACACCCGGGACCAACGGCTTTACGTGCCCGAGGCACGGAGGAAACTCGGTATGTAATGGGCGGTCACCCATCCATGGACCAATCTAGGTAAGCACGGCTTAACCTTCAGATCGACCCGAGCGGCTGTTCTTAGCCACGAGCTCGTCCAACGGTTCATTTCACGCAACGCGCGTCAATAGGTAGGTACGCTTCTCCATAAACGCTCTCATACATCGCCATATGTTTGAATTAAAAGCTGGCCGCGCAGCACAACGCGCTGCGTCTCCGTAAATGAGCTCCTTGGATGTCTGGTTCCCTCACTATATTTTCCTTCAGCATTAGTGTTTGCAAGAAAAATTTGAAATCCTTAAAATGAATATAAAGTATAATTTTAGATATACTAGTCCCAGAACTACCGAATCTGACTGGCTAAAAGAGTTTTCAACAGACCAAGCGCTATAATATTTACAAACACACGTCCTACGCATTTATTTCCATTCAGACCGTTCGCAATAAATCATAATAATTATTATCAGATTCTGCCAAGTATTATAGGTATTATAAGATTTGACGTCATTTAATCGTTACATAGGAAATCCTAATTCATTTATTACCAATGAGATATAAAACAGAGTTTAGATGTTTTCCTTCACCGAAGCAAGTGATAATTATACAATACGCATATGAATCCGAAAAATTAGAGGTGCGTGTTTTGGATTCGAACTCGAGATCTATGACTTGGCAGTCCGACGGTCACACCACTAGGCTATCACTGCGAACCTCTGGAATAAAAATGAGGCAGAGAAGTCATCAGAAGAAATTTCTAAGAAAAACTGTGTTCCCATGTTTCAGTAAAGCCATCCAAAATGACAATATTGCCAAGTTTGACTCGTTATACTTTTACTGACAACAACTCGTAAATATTTGAATTAATTTAAAAGAGAGGAGGCCTGTGAGACATAAGAGCCAGTCTGAAAATGGCGCCGGTGACTGAAAAGTTGTGTGGTAATCGGTTGTCGTGGTATGCATGTGATGCGGAGGAATGAGGAAAATGTCGTTAGGGGAGTTTTATTAGAGTATGAATGTGGATGGGTATAAGAGTAGAGGAAGCCAAAGACACTATGGATGAACTGTGTGAAGGATGATATGGCACTAAATGAGGTGTCTGATGAGATGACGAGTAATAGAAAAGTATGGAAGAAGAAGACATGCTACGCCGACCCCAAATGAATTATTGGGATAAGGGCAGGGGAATAGCTACAGCTCGATTACAATATTAAAGATTAAACTAATAAATTATGTTTCTTAATAAATTAAATAAATCTCCTCCCTCCTTTTGATGGATGTTACTGTTGTTTACAGATCAAATGATAAACGGTTAAACGCAGCCAAGACGCCATTTTGTGCTCTAACAGAATTGATGACCATAAACGGGCACTGACCTCTACTAAAGAATAGGTCGATGTACATTTAGATTTTCAGCTTAACATTGGCAGTGACAACCGATCATTCGGCCTATATAAACATTACAGGTACAGACTACAGGCAAACGGCGAACGCGGTTCCCGTCAACGAATTCTGCTGACAGATAACTTACTAATAATGTATTAGAAAAGCGAAATACCTATATGGATGTTTGTTATTCTTTCACACAAAAAAACCTAGACGGATTTTGATAAAAATTTACAGTGATTTAACGTAGTACATCAGAATAACAAAAAGTCTATAATTTATAAATAACGTTAAAAAATGGATTTACGCAGGTTAAGCCGTGGGCGGAAGGTAGTATGGTAGTATATGTCAGAAGCTCTGTCTGATGTCCGCAGCTAATCTATAATCTGTCCGGTTTGACTGAACATTATATTATAGTTAACCAAAGCACCTAAACAAGGGCTGCGGGACTGTTCGAAAGAGATACCGCGGCCCTGGAACACAAAGGGCAAAGAAGGAACATGGATGGGTTTTAGTCAGTACAAGTCTGACACTCCCTTCCGCTCCGCCCAGAGCGGAGGGGGTCATACCTAAATAAAATATACCTAAACATTCTATCAGTATTAACGATGATTGAACAGTCAAGAAAGTACCTATTGGATTGTCACAAGATAACAAAAGGTTTATACTGTCAATATAAAAAAAGAAAAGCGAAAAAACAAAGGAAAATCGACACAAATTCGAATTTTAACTTTGAGTTATTTGACCGAATCGCGTTATTTAAAAAAAAAAAGAAAAATTGAGCAGATTTAGATAGTTGACCAATTTCCGATCGTTAAAAAAAGACTGCATATTTGAGCAGAATATTTAAAAAAAGAAACAAAATCTTGGAAATAACTAAGCAGATAAGTTATAAGGAGTTGTTATTAATTCCTTAGTTCACCATCATAAACAAAGGTAACTGACCTAAGGAAACAAAAGCCGACTCGACCAGCACAAATACTAGCTCACCGGACACAAATAACCTAATGTTTTATATAAACAAGCACCTGTAATATTACGACACACTCAAAAATACATTATTACACTAGAAACATTCGAAAATTCTTACCTTTTCACCACCTGCAGACGAAAATAAAACAAATCCACAAAGGAATCGTAACACAATGATCTTTGTCTCGTTTAGAAAATGTCGCGCGATTTCCCGCGCTGTCAACTGTCAATTATAACCTCAAAATTTATTGTTAATCAATAAATATTGATTTATTTATTTGTTTTTGTTATTTTTACTACTGAAACGACGTCCGTACAGAGAAATAGACGATATTGAACTGCTGTAGAGACGTATAAACGAATTCTGGAGGTTTTCCAAAATGGCAACTTGCCAAATACGAAGTGCGTTGCGTCTGGCGACTTAGGGTGGATCCAGCTGTTATCATCCGTTCGGTTTTGAACTTTGAACTGTATTGACGTATGTAATGGAAATAAAATGAAAAGTGGGTCGGTACTTGAGTTTTATTGATGCATTTTTATAATGAGTTGACTGATTCTTTATTGGTGTCAGATTAAAACAGCGTAGGTCTAATAGAACATCCATATTAATATTATAAATGCGAAAGTAACTCTATCTGTTACCAATTCAGAACAAATAGCAAAAAAAGGTGGTACTATTTTCGATGCTCCCGTTTTATTGCTACTTTTTTTTGGGACATATTTTCATTGCGTAACTAATTCCTCTAAGCCGACACGAGTCTAGTCTTACAAATTAATGATGACAAACGACTGTAACCTTCAACATAGGTACCCACTACTCTGACAAAATCCTCTAAGACAGCAACAGCCCCCTCTCACCCTACTCCGCGAAACACCTTGTATCTCTCTTTGTATACCATTTGAGAACAAAGATTTGCACAAGACAACGAACTTGGGTTTATTGCAATTATATTATACCTAAGTAAGTAAATATTTAAGTATTTATTTAATTTTTTAGTAGATGGCCGATGGGGCCGAAAAGTTCTGGAGTGGCGACCGCGAACCCGAAGACGGTGCGTTGGAAGGCCTCCCACAAGGTGGACCGATGACCTGGTGAAGGTTGCAAATATTTGATTTAAAGCTGAAGAAGTAACAGCTGTGTGCTTACGAAAGTATTTGCATACATACGTGGGTACACAAAAAAGCTCCATGCGAAACACTGGTATTCAGCTGCATTTCGTTAAGTAGGTATAACGGAAGCCGAAAAAACTATGTTGGGGTCAACATAGTTGGGAAAAGGTCAGGCAGATATTGATGCAGGAAGTATAGAACGTTAGTTGCGTACCTAGGTAGGTACTCCTTTTGCTAAGTCCTCGTACTTACATCTGAGGCCTTACCACGAGCGCTGTGTAAATGTTACGTAAATACGTCCACTTTTTTTCGAAAATAAAATTATTAAGTTTTAGTTAAATTGTTTGTAACAAGCGCGATCAGTATAAACCACAGATATGAATAAATTCGTAAAATTATGAAAATATTATGAGTGAGACGAGTATTTTTTAAATCGACAGTCGCAGTCGTAACAACGCAACGATATTTGAACGCCGCTCAATGCGAAAGTAGCGTATCTTCTTTATAATATCATTGTTATACACACAGCTCTATGTTTTACAAACGCGTATCGTTACGATACCAGAAAAATTAGGTATTTATTTTAAAGTTTGTAAAAAGGGAAATGGGAACTATTAAATGAATAGATAATTAGTATTAATTTATTGTAGGTTATGGTTTGGCAAGTTGCCGAATCTTAGGCCGCCTTCAAATTAGAGGCGTGAAGAAGCGCTGCAGTTGAGCCACTGCGGCGCGCCTTTGTCAAATTACTTTAAGGGCATTACATTGCTCGATGACCTTGATGATTTGATCCCTGTACTGGTTTTTGTTGACTTGCCCCGCACATTTCGCAAAATTTCGGTTTTTATTTATTATTTAAAAATATTAAAAGAAATAACAGAAAAAAAACAATACAGATTGTTAAGTATATCATTACGTATTTGTTGTTACAAAATTCATGCCGATCTATTCAGCCGTTACAGAGATAATTTACAATTAAGGTTGAAAAAGGACCTATTTTCTACGATTAACCAAAAAAAATTGAGAAGACTTATTAAAATTTTAAACAATACAATTTATTTGTGATGAACTTAACTATAACATACTTTTTTTACACGGAAAACGCACGAAGGGATTCATCAACAAATTTCTTTGAACATACGCTGTTTTTGGGATTTGAGCCATGTAATGCCCTTAACTATGCAAAACAAGTGAATGTGCACTTGTACGAAAAAACTCGCAATTGTAAACGATAGTTATCGCTACCCATACTAACTGTTGCTAAATATCATATCGCACACGTATCATAATACTAAAGTCATGTAGTACCGCCACTGTAGCGCTTCTTCTCCCCGCTAATTGTAGGCGCCCTTATACTGTAGTGTTTTCATTTGTAGTTTTGTTTTGTTTTCATAATCCTGTCGAATGTCGCAGTGGTTGACCTTGATTTTATCCTGATTTTCAGTGTCGCATCAGATTAATTCTAGTTTTCTATAAGAAAGTTTAAATAGTATTTTGTTCTAAAAATAAAATGTACCTAAAACGTTCCATGCTAAGCATAAAACTAGTAGACCGAGTTCCAGATTTTGAAATCCGGAGACGTCGAAGGTCTTCGATATTGAAACTCAAATGGAGTTTGGCGTGACACCTAGCAAGATTCGGTGATGGCAGGTGGAATAAAGCTGTGACTGAGTGACGTCCAAGGACTGGAAAGAGAAGTGTTGGTCGTCCGGCGGCGAGATGGGCATTGTTGCCATCGCGGGGATATCCTGGATGAGGCTGGCACAAGAAAAGAGAGTCAATGGGTGGGCTGTGAATGATGATGATGAAAATGAAGGCATCACCATCTGCATAGCCTTTTCCCAACAATGTTAGGGTCGGCTTCCCAATGAGAAAGAATACCAGTATTTTACATGAAGCGACTGCCTATCTGACCTCCACAATCCAGTTAGTAAGTACTAGGTATTACGATACCCCAGATAAGACTGGTTGTCAGACTTTTTTGGGCCACTGACTACCTAACGACTGTCAAAGATCTACAATTGACAGCCGGGACCAACGGCTTAACGTGCTTTCCGCGGCATGGAGGAAACTCGGTACGTAATGGGTGTCCCAACCACACACCAACCTAAGCAAGCACGGCTTAACCTAAAGATCGATCCGAGCGGCTTTTATTATTTAGCCACGAGCTCCTGTAAGCGTCCACAAAAAAAAAAGTAGGTAAGCTCTATGAAAAGCTAACCATAGATTTAGACACTTTATTTGTTTTTCCAAATCAGAATTATTGGCAGCATTTATATCATACCTAAATGATAAATATGATCACAAATTAAACAGAGTTTAGTACTTAGTAAAGAGTATTTACTTACGCAATATTCTCAAAGTAACTGCGTATCATCATTATACAAACGAAGTAGTAGAATCTACACTTCGAGAGACGCAGTAAAGATTCCACCTCGTGTTGGCAGTTAGGAAAGACACGAGGTGATTGTAAACGAATATAATATACCTAATACTCGTATGAAAATCTCGTGACTACAACTTCAGGAGTGCTCCATGTGTAGCGGCACTAAAAAAGTACTACAGCAACATAGTAGGTACCTACCTGGGACCTGTCCCTAATACAGAGGTGGATGCAGCTTCATGTTAGCGCCTCTCCTCGTATTATTTGAGACGCGTGTATGACACAATTTTGTTTAATATTGTGTGTGTTTGATTTTGTTAGTGTTTGATTCTTTTAATGTGTATTACTTTATATAATACTTAATTTAATTTAATTTGGGTATGTAATTGGAATGTGTATGTGTGATTTTATTTGTAATTGATTATTTTAATTATTTAAGGACTGTCTGAAATAAATGATTAATAATAGTACAAAATGTATTACAGCGCCATCTATGACACAAATGAAGAACTAACATCAAAATTCTAAATCGTGCCGTTAAAGTTATCCGCGACCCCGACGACGCTAAAACGGTTACCTACCACGTATTCAATACATCATTCTGAACCCCCGTTTTTTAATCGGTAATTAAAAACAAAACAGCCAGTAGTACAATTTGATCGTGTAGCACTTTGGTTTTTACAAATTTGTTTTAAAATTATCGGTGATAAACCAATTTATTCTATGTTGGGGGGTTAAGAATGATGTACTGAATACGTGGTAACTGTTTGTGCGTTGGTGTCCCTTCGGTCCTGTATAAACAAATAGAACACAATGTGACATGCAATATTCATACACAGAATCACCCTTAATAGAACATTGGTTTTAGACATGCGACACGATAACGGGACGACAACGACTAAAAAAGCTGAAAGCAAATTCACTTTTAAAAGAAAAGTGTGTAACCACTATATATGTCAGAATAAATAGCTCTCTCAGAAGTCGAGTCATGGTAATTATTGTTATGTTTCTCGTTTTTTATTTTGGTATTTGTTAAAATATGTATTAGTTTATTTTATTTGTATATGTGTATTAGTATCATTATATAAATATAAATAATAAAATAAAATAAAAAAATAAAAACGAAAATAAATTTTCGTAAGCAGGAAGTTATTTTTATATATTTATTTTGTACCCTATCACAATGTTTTCTTATTTAACCCAAAGGTTGACTGGTAGAGAATGCCTTGTGGCATTAAGTCCGCCTACGTACCACTATTGTACATGAAGTTTAAATAAATAAATAATCCAATTTATTTGTAGAAGTTTACTTCTATTATAATATTTATATTATATACATTAATAAATTAAAATAACCTATAGTAACTAACTAACTTAAAAATAAACTTAAAAATGGCGTCACAAAAATTCCTCCTCAACGCTGTCAACTGGTAATGTACCCAAAAGACTGGCGGCGTTGCCACGTTGTATGGCAACGCTAAGCCTTTGGCCAAGGTAAAAGCCAGCCCTTGGGTCACGCGAAGAGTCAACTAAACGTTTAGAAATGTCCTTGAAAAGGCTGTGAGCACTCGAACCCCACGGACCTAGAGTTTCAACCCCAAACGGCTCGAAAATATCAATAAGGTTTCTATATTTATGCCGCTTGAAGTTCTCTGCAGCCTCAGCGGCAGCCCCAGCACAGCACGATGAGCTAGGCAGATGGGATGGCGCAAGAGTATCGACACAAGTTGCATCCCACACTAAAGGCCTACCCATCTTCCATGGAAACAAAGACATGCCGTCCGGTCTCTATAAATAAATAAATAAATAAACTTACAGCGGACACTGTCCCGTTGGTTTCGTGGTCGCAAATGCGACTGCTGCCCATTTGGGACCGATTCTCAGGTGGCCTACCGTAACGTCTTGAAGCAGGGGTAATTCCAGTGTGGGAAAGAGTATGGCGCTAGACGACCTGTATAGCTCTGTCTCTCTCCCACACTGGAATGACTTCTGCTTTATGACGTCGTTGTAACCGCCCAGCCCCCGTAGCATGACTACCGTAGACAAGGATTTCTTTGACGGAAGAATCGACAAAATGACAGATTGTGTCGACACAATGACAGATTTCTTTGCACTATCTGTCATTTTGTCGATTCTTCCGTCAAAGAAATCCTTGTCTACGGTGGTCATGCTACGGGGGCAGGTCGGGCAATGTGTTATATTTGTTTTTATTTACATACTAGCTGATGCCGGCGACCTTCGTCTACGTGTAATAATTAAAAAAAGATTACTTTCCTATTTGAATCGGATTTTGTTAACAATTTTAAAGGTTCTAATTTTTTTGCACGGAACGAAAATAAAAGTAGCCTATGTTACTTCTTATAACATCAGCTATCTGCCAGTAGAACACTTAAAGACCTATGAGCCGTATTTCTGTTTTCATTGAACTGAAGGTGAACCTCCCTGCGTCCATGTCTAAAAATGTAATTCTCCAATGACCTTGTTCATACTCAGTACACTCGACGACACGACTCCGGCACGAGTTGATAAATGTCGCGGCTCGTTGGGTGTCAAATTAAATAACGTTTAGCGGCGAGGATTACTCCGTGACGACATCTTGAACGTAGGGGATACACTGAGAGGGACGGTTTGTTTGTTAATGTCAAATCAAATAATCATTTATTTGGCAAATCCGCGGAACCAGCAATGGATAATAGGGTAGTTGACACCATTAAACAATAATTCCAAGACACAACTTCTCTAAAAAAATACTTCATTTTAGACCTGAAAACCCGATTAATTTTCAATTAATTGCAAAATTAGATTTTTAGTTGCTTTAAAATCTATAAATAGTTGAGTCTTTGAGTTGATTAAATAGTGACGTCATAGCGTGCTATTTCCATTCAAAATTTAAGGGGGAATCACGTTTTGACAGCTCTTAAAAAGTATGTCAATTGATTGGTTTGTCAACTACCCTATTCCGCGTATCTGAAAAATGTAGCCAATTTCAATTACGCATTGTCGTAGCGACTAAATTAATGAATTTAATAAATTTCTACTGTTAACAATAGATAGAACACATGAATTGTTACTATTCATGTAAAAATGAGGTCAAAAATCGTTGAAATAAAAACAATATATAAACTTATAACCTTCCCCTGTAAACCTACACGTAGTGCAGATACGCACACTTTACGACGATATGGGTTAGAGAACTATGAGTAGGATTGTGTAGTAGTACCCCTTGGTAAGACTGGTTGTCAGACTTTCGGACCACTGACTACCTGTAACGACTGTCATGGTTTCCGAGGCATGGAGGAAACTCGGTATGTAATGGGTGGTCACCCATTCACGGACCGATCTAGGCAAGAGCGGCTTCACCTGAAGATCGACCCGAGCGGCTGTTATTATTTAGCCACGAGCTCCTCCCAAAAGGTCCTTCGTCCGCGTGATATTATTATAAAAATATTACTTCCTTATTTGAATCGGATTTTGTTAACAATTTCATGGGTTTTAATTTTTTTTTTGAACCCTAATTCTTTTTCTAAAATAAAAGTAGCCTAATTTACTTTATAACATCATCTAACCTAAAATGAAACTCCCGTCAACATCGGTACACCAGTTTTGGAGATAATCTGGAACAAACAAACCGACAGGCAGACAAACATTCAAAAAATGATTTTTTGTTATTTTGAAATTACAAACAGACAATGCAATTTTATTTATCTGATATCTTTTACTTCTAGAATAATTAGAACACATTTTGCAGGTAGACGAGGAGACATGGATCAATACGAAGCAGCTGTACGGGCAGAAACAGGAAGCCGTTAATCAACAAACAAAGTTCAAACCTCGCTCGACGAGAGTTAGCTCAAGTTAATAAAACTGTTATAACTTGTGCTGATGGCAAAGTTATTGACACACTGGTTTCGACCTATCATGGGCACTGAGGAGTATCAGGACGATGAACATAGTCCCGAAGGATTGGGCAGAGGTGTACCACAAAGCGGGTACGTACACCTACGGCTGCTGAAAAAATCCTGATGAAAAACTTCGGGAATGGAAGTCAAAACGGAATGGACCCCATGCCAGGACCCCATGATCAGCAGTAGCAATTGAAAGCAGGCCAACGAGGCAGTCAAGGATCGATGAGAAATTTCGTAAGTATTATAAGTCAACTTCATCATAATTTCAGCCAGCCAGCAGTCGCCAAGTCATAGGTCTCGAGTTCGAACCCAAGACCCGCACAAATGCCTGAGAGATATGTTGACGGCATGTAAACCAAAGTCAGAGGCCCATGGGCGGCATAAAAACTCTGACACCAGGTTAGGCACTAATCACACCTCATGGTGACATGGAGAGAGCGACTGTCGCAACCCCGTGCAGGGCACGCCACCATAGTGGCGATAAGTCCCCTCTTTGAGGAGTGGCTAGAGAGGCGCCACGGCGCCCTCACCTTCCGCCTGACGCAGGTCCTCACCGGACACGGTTGTTTCGGGAGGTTCCTGCACCGAATCGGGCGGGAGGAAACGCCCGGGTGTTTCCATTGTGAGGATCGTCCGGAGGACACGGTGCAGCACACTGTGGAGGCCTGCCCTGCTTGGGCGGAGCAGCGCCGTGTCCTCGTAGAGGCGATTGGCGGCGGCGACCTCTCGCGCCCGGCCCTGGTTCAAGCCATGGTCCGGAGCGAGAGGGAATGGGAAGCCGTCACCTCCTTCTGCGAAGCAGTCATGCTAGTGAAGGAGGTGGCGGAACGTGAGAGGGAAAGAGCCTCACGTCCCAGCCGCCGCGGGAGACGCCCTGGGCGTCGGGGGTCACGTGGTGGCCCCCGGCCACCGTAGGCGCGGGCCTGTGGACGGCGAGTTTTGGGCTAGCTCGCCGTCCGGCCGTCTTATGACGACAGGCCGTGTCGACGGCGCGTTCGTGTTCCACGCGCGCCTCAAAGAGATGTCAGCAACCACGTAGGGGTCCGCACGGGCCGATGCCTGCCAGGGCTGCGGGACTGTTCGAAAGAGATACCGCGGCCCTGGAACACAAAGGGCAAAGAAGGAACATGGATGGGTTTTAGTCAGGGGGTCATTTGATGATTTCCCATCCTAAAAAAAAAAAAAAAAAGGCACTAATCACACGATAAATAAAGATCATTTCAGCCAATCGCTGCTATCGCCCACCGATCGGTCCCGTACTTTTCGCATCCCGTGGATTTCACCAGCTGATCGGTCCACCTTGTTGAAGGTATCTCAAGTCCAAATAATCAAAATCACGAGTCATCTTCATCAGCCTAGCCTTTTCCCAACTATATTGGGGTCGGCTTCCAGTCTAACCGGATGCAGCGGAATACCAGTATTTTACATGGAGCGACTGCCTATCTGACCTCCACAACCGAGTTCATCATCATCATCATTTCAGCCGAAAGAAGTCCACTGCTGGACATAGGCCTCCCCCAAGTGTCACATTGACCGGTCCCGTGCGACTCGCATCCAGCGGATCCCTGCAACCTTCACCAGGTCATCGGTCCACCTAGTGGGAGGCCTTCCAACGCAGCGTCTTCCGGTTCGCGGTCGCCACTCCAGAACTTTTCGGCCCCATCGGCCATCCGTTCTGCGAGCAATGTGCCCTGCCCACTGCCACTTCAGTTTCGCTATTCTTCGGGCACAACCCAGTTAGTACTGGGTAATATGATACCCCTTGGTAAGACTGGTTGTCAGACTTTTTGGGCCACTGAATGCGTAATGACTGTCTGAAGATCTACAGATGACAGCTGGGACCAACGGCTTAACGTGCTTTCCGAGGCACGGAGGAAACTCGGAATGTAATGGGCGGTCACCCATCCACAGACCAACCTAGGTAAGCACAGCTTAACCTAAAGATCGATCCGAGCGGCTGTTATTATTTAGCCACGAGCTCTTCAAATCAAAATCACGAGTCATTTATTAAAATTAAGCTGTGAATAAGCGCCTTTTAAAAATCAAAATTGCATTGGATTTGATTGTATTTTAGACACAAAGGAGCGGTTTTGGGAGAATACGACAACTGGGAAGAACAAGTGGTGGATCAATCTCCCCAGCATCACGTCTGTCTGATAGGTACTTAGTATGTCTAGTGCCAGTATGTATTCACATACAGAATTCTCATTAAGCCGAAATATCTCTCGAGCTAGGACATTCCCTTTCATCTGAATTCAGTCCGGAATTCTCATCAAGAATTCATACTTCCATACTTAATGATATAACTGCGAAAGTAACTCTGTTTGTCTGTCCGTCTGTTGCCTCTGCTCGCCTAAACGGCTGATCGGATTTCGATGTAAATTGGCACATGGATAGACATATCTTAGGTTAGGAGATAGTATATTTTTTATCGCGGCGAATTATAGCAGTGTAAAATCAAAATCAAAATCTTTTATTTCACATAGGCCTAGATGGGCACTTATAAAACGTCGACAAAAAGGTGCACGGTTCGGGTTGGTCGTTTCCTATGGAGAAGAACCGGCAAGAAACTCCATGGTTACTCTTTTCAAATCATTTGGTATTACAATATTATCATGGGTACAGCATTTGAACTTAAGTATGGGGGGACAGCGTAGGCCTAGTAGAGACGGCAGTGTAGTCGTTTGAAACCAGACAGACGCTTTATTGTCTTGACATGAATTCATTCTTCTTAGCGTGTCTATGGCAAAAAGTTCAAATGTTTTGTTTAGCCCAAAACTCAGACACGCGAACCCCGCTCACTGATGCAGTACACAGATCATCAAGTGCGCAGGTGATGGGGCATACGGTGCAAGATGGAAACTGGACCACATCAGCCACATATTTGCCATAATTTCACCACAATGGCAAATATGAATAAATGAATTCATTACTAGGAGGTGACTGCTGAGATGGTGTGGAAGAAGAAGTCATGCTGCGCCGGTCTCAGATATATTGACCACTACTCTCAAAAGTGTGTACATTGTGAGGAAATCCGTATGCTCTAGCCGAAAATTCGAAGACATATGACATCTACCAACCCGCACTGGGCCCGCGTGGTGGATTATAGCCCATTCCCTCTCATAGAGAGGAGGCCTGTGTCCCAGCAGTGGGAACATTACAGGCTTATTATATTTTGCGGAATTTCCTCGTTGGTCCAGTGGCCGCCAGTGCTACTCCTGAGAGTCGTGAGTTCGATGCCTAGGTCGGGTAAAGTGTTATTGGGTTTTTGCATAAGGAATTTTTCAGTGGTCCGGTGTTTGGATTATGCCTAGTTGATGGCAATAGGCTCGCACCTGTTACATGGCACACTTCATGTTGTTCGATAAGCGAAGCAGCGAGCAAAAGCAAGCGTTACTAATATTAAAAATGCGAAATTTTGTGAGGATGGATATGGATGTTTGTTACTCTATCACATAAAAACTACTGAACGGATTTGGATGAAATTCAGCACACGGATAGCTTATAACCTGGCTTAACACATAGGATACTTTTTATCCCGGTAGTATGACCCCGTGGGACAATTATCGAACTACACTTGGGTGAAGCCGCGGCGATAACCTAGTTAGTAATATAAATTCTTTCATTCCTCCCGGTGTACCTCCACCCGATACCATCCCTTACGGACGTCACTCTCTCTCAGCTCCTCGCGGTGGAAGCACAAACAGACTGCTTACCGGTTTATATATATTACTTATATACTTAGTTAGTTACCGAGGAAACGGTGAGTGTTTGTGGGACAGGTTGGTGTGGAAAATTGTGTGTTGTAATGTTATTGAGTGTTGAGCAAGTTATAATAATAATAAAATAAATTTCTTTATTGCCATAAAAACAGGGTACAGAAAAATGTTAGACCCTGGCTCCAGAGCTAGATTAGAGTACCTGTATTTCAGGAGCCAGTTACTTCTTCCATTTAGGTAACAATAGGGCAAGTTTTATGCAGCAAAAGGTAACAAAATTATTTTACTTAAAATTAAGCGTAATAAGTTAACATTAAACATTAAAACACTTAATTACGCACTAATATTATAATTAGAAAAATTAGACTAAAACCAAGTTAAAGAATCTTTTTAAATCAAAAACAAAATTCGAATAAAATCAGGATTAAAACAAAATATTAAAAATTGAGTTAAAAACAACATTATTTTTTTTAAAAGTTATAAATACACAGTATACTTTTAATGTGATACCGTTTAGAAGTACTAGTTCTTTAATAACTTAAATTAGCAGAGATCTATGTTATTTATACGCCTTGCAAGGCAGCGCATAGGGAGACATAACTTTTTTTGATAACACCGTGTACAAAAAAGTATTGTAATAGTGTAGTAGTGTAGTAGTAGTAGTGTCACAAATAAGCATATTTGAATTTGAAGAAAGAAAGAACATATTTATTTGGCACATTTTTTTTCTCATTATTGTTTTTTTTTGGGGTTTATATCCACAAGGATACGTCAACCCCTTTGTATCTTAAAACTAAATAAAGTGTGTAACAAGACCCTTAACAAAGCCGAAAGGCGCTTGTTCTCTCCGTCTTTGCGATCATTTTTTTGTTCTAGACCATACCTGGGAACCTTCTAGTTACGGAGATATTACGGGTTAAATTTCCAACTTTTTCACAAGTTCTTTTTTTTAAACGTTTTTAATGTAAAATTTTTACATTAAACACCTCCACGACCCCCGTACTATGCAATCCATCCATCAGCACAATGTTTGGAGTGCGCTACATTGAGTCCTACCGTAAAATGTGATTTTTTCACCCCAAAAAAAGTCGTTTCCTAGCAATAATTGTTGCGTAAAGTTACTTACTTTCATGTTCATTATACTTGGTTGACGGCTTCGTGAAGGGTTAGTTTACACCCTGTATAATTACGAAGTACGTACGAGTATATTTTTTTATAAAAAATAACTTAACCCACAAAATATATACTGGCTCTTTATTTTTAAACATCCATACGCTAGTTTACTACGTCGTATTAACCTACTGTCATTGTTAGAATATGGGAGTAAAGATTTTATGCAAAAAGTCTCAAAAAATTATAG
The DNA here is from genome assembly GCA_905163415.1 of Noctua fimbriata. Classification (NCBI taxonomy): domain Eukaryota; kingdom Metazoa; phylum Arthropoda; class Insecta; order Lepidoptera; family Noctuidae; genus Noctua; species Noctua fimbriata. Next base: position 1,996,784 of record LR990951.1, read on the forward strand.
AACTATAATAATTTCGTAAAAAAAAAACACTCAGATATTTTTTTTTCGTTGCTATGGTGACTTTACGACTTATAGAAGTTACTCTTAAAATATTTCGTGTATGAATAGTTAGACCTTATATACTAAACTACCACTACACTACTAGTACACTATACTAACTGGAATAGTGGAATAGTGGAATATTTGTTGATTTTTCAACAAAAACTCTGTACATTAATACACTAACTCTAACTGATTCACTATTGCCAAACTACAGAATTGTTTTGGCACATGCCACAAGATTTATTTCGCCAGTTATGTTTAAGTCCCATGTAATAGGGAGCGAGCCTATAAATTGCCATCAATCGGGCACAAATCCAGACTCCGTGACTGCTACCAAGAAATAGCACGTTTCCCGACCAGGGAATCGAAACCAGGACCTCATGCTCAGCAGTCGTGCTTGTGTCTACTAGACCTACGCGGCATTAATAAACTTAAACCGGCAAAATGCGAGTTAACATAATCTTACGTCTCTGCCTACGTCATTGATAGAATATAATAAAATTTATTTGTTAGAATATTGTTGTTACTTAGGTGTTACACAAAACATGATGTCCATAATATTCTGCTGTTACCAGCGTACAAATATTTCAAAACATTAAAATTAATAATAAGCCATACAATGTCGAGATTATGGAAATCGTTAACTACTATCAAATACAATTTCCCACGTAGGCGTCCGCACGGGCCGATGCCTGCCAGGGCTGCGGGACTGTTCGAAAGAGATACCGCGGCCCTGGAACACAAAGGGCAAAGAAGGAACATGGATGGGTTTTAGTCAGTACAAGTCTGGCTCTCCCCAGAGCGGGGGGAGTCATTTGACGATATCCCATACTAAAAAAAGGGATACCCCCTTTTTTTTAATGAATAATATAAAAAAAAAATATATATGTCAAAAAATATTAAATACTATGTCAGGGGTTATTAATTATAATGTCAAGAATGATTAAATACAATGTCAAGAGTTAGGCTGGCAATGGTTAATTCAAGAATATAAATAAAAATGTAAAAAAAAAAAGTAAATAAATCATGATGATTTTTCAAAAAAGTGATTTAAATACCTCATTTCCAGATGGTCTTCACCCGTCCTTCAAACATTCCATTCCCAAAGACATGGCGACGGTTTCCAACAGACAAGGGGACTCTGCGGATTCAGGATCTTACAGAGGATTTGCATGAAGAGGCTATGGCACTGCTGACCCGGTATTTTATGAGGGATGAGCCTCCTTGCAAGTATATTGGTGAGTTTACAAACTTTTCACTTTCGCTTAGCGTAACGACAGCAAAAAGTACTTTAACTTCAGAAAGTTTAAATATGTTTGGAGGTAAATTCAGCCACTTTTAATACTACTAACTTTTTGCCGTGTCATCACCTGTGTGGAAGGTCGGAAATTATCTAACAGGAACGTATTACTGAAATAAAAAGTATTCTAAGTCTTGACCATGGTCACGGTCTGGGATCTGGTCTTTTTTAGGGTTCTGTCGCGAATGGCAAAAAACGGAACCAACTCTTATTATACCACATTAGTTTTAGTATATGCGAAACCTGATACACGTGTCTAGTATTTTTATGCAAAGAATCTATGTACAACATTTCAAAACTGTATCATGAAAAATCACAAAGTTATAAGCTTGTTCTGTTACATAGTTGTCGCATAAAAACGTTGTCACCACGCAGCGCGCGCCTCCAGCGTCGTCTTGAGCTCATTGATAATAATAATTCGGCAGTAGGTACCTAAATTATTGCGATATGTACTCAAAGTCGCTCGGTATTCAACTTTTAATATTTTTAAATATTTTTGGGACAAAATACAACATGGTTTAAAACTTATTGGAATCGATTCAGTTACTTATTCTGAACAAACTATATTCAGGTTTCGCATATACTAAAAATAATGTTGTAGATTCGTCCTGTCCGTCTGTCAGTCCGTATATCACAGCCATTTTATTCCAAGACTGTTGGCACCTAGACCGTATTTAGTTTTGCTGTTGAGTGCAAATTGACGAATGAGCGTTAAAATATAGTTTTTTATATTGTTTGGTGCTACTGTGCACCAGGCCGACTAACGCTTGGCCGGCGCAAAAGAGTGATAAACAGAAAGACCGACAGATAGACACAGTTACTTTTGCATTTATTAGTATTAATACGAATTTATGGTTGTTATTTTGATCAATCAAAGTTATAATGGGAATTGACAGCCAATTTAACAGTATTTACATGCCAAAATTTCAAAAATCCTGCCTCGTTGGTCTAGTGGTCGCAAGTGCAACTACTGAGCATGGGGTCCTGGGTTCGATTCCAAGTGTCATTGGGTTTTTCCATCGGGTATTTTTCAGTAGCAGCTACGGAGTCCGTATTTGTGCCCTGTTAATGACAATAGGCCCGCCCCCTCTTACATGCGTCGGCGAAATGTGGGTGTACTACAGCGTTGCCTATTTTTTTTTGCCAAGTCGGAATTTTTTGTGGAAAAACCGGGGTTCTTTCGTCGAAAGCAGGACTTAGTAAAAAAACGTATATAATTAATCAGAAGTCTTTTTATTTGAATTCAAATTGCGTTTACGTGACAATAGATAGCAAAAATAGCCATAGATAATGTATTTTAATAAAAATGTAATATTTTAAATCAGATTTACCCTATCGTTAAATAGTTGAGTCTTAATCGTCTTCTAAATAAAAAAAATAAAAACGGTCGAGTTATCCCCGAAAAGCGGGAGTGAGCCTGTCCCGCGCGGGACATTTAATTTTGATATGAAAATCGGGTCGTCCCGCCAAAATCGGGACGTCTGGCAACGCTAGTGTACTATTAGGTACACCTCTGCCTCACCCTTCAAGGATTACAGGCGTGACTCTATCTATGTAATTTCATAAATCGGAAAATAAAATATTTGAATGATTAACGTGGTCTGTGAGCCATACATACTAACTCAATATCCAATCGTTTTTTGTTACTGAGTCAAAAAACAATATTTTCTTGAACCTTAAACTACCTTCATCATCCCAAACTCTTCCCACAGGCATCCAAAACTACCCATCAGCAGTAAAAGAGCTCCAGAACCTTTGGCGCACCCCCCTCAAGGAGAACCTGTCTCTGGTCTGCGTGGAGGACAATGATGAACTGCCTCCCAGGCTCGTGGGTGTCAATGTGTTGACTGTTGTCTGTAAAGAGGATAAGGAGGAGCCTTTTCAGGTGAGGGTCTATTCTTTTTAGCTAGGAACTGCCTCGTTGGTATAGTGGTCGCAATCGCGACTGCCGAGCATGAGGTCTTGGGTTCGATTCCCTGGTCGGGCAAACTGTTAGTAGGCTCCTCCATCAGGAATTTCTCAGTACCAGCCACGGAATCTGTATTTGTGAGCGGTTGATGGCTATAGGCTCGCCCCACTGAAACATAACTGGTTAAATGTGAATGGAATGGAAAACAAAAGCTCTGCCTCATCTTTCGGGGATTATAGGCGTGATATTAAGTCATGTTATCACGTTTTTCTTCCCTTCTAGACGGAAGACAAGATCTGGGCCCAACTCTTCGGCGCCGTCGACCTGGTCAGCAGAGGAGTTGACCTCTTCGCAAAGTACGGAGTGGACAAGTATCTGACAGCTTACGGGCTGGTGGTAGACCCAGCTTGGAGAGGATGTGGGGTTGGCAAGGAGCTGCTGCTAGCCAGGTAAACTATTACTATCCCTATGAAACTCTTATCCGATTAGTAAAAATCCGGCCTAGAGCGAGTTGGACTCGTGCACCGAGGATTCCGTACAAGTTTGTAGATATTTTGTTATTAAACTACATATTTATGAATTACAGATTTTTTTCTTTACATGTGCTGTTAGACATTGCTTCATGCCAAATTTCATGATTCTAGGTCAACGAGAAGTACTTTATATTTTTGATTCCCTTGTAAAATCGCAAAATATGCGACATAAACGGTCATAGCTTTAGATCGCGTTGACTTACAAGTTTGATTTTTTTCACAGCTGAAAGAGACCGTAGACACGAGTATTCGATTATAAATTTCAACTTCATTCCTCTACGCGTTACTGAGAAAAAGGTTCTTGACAGACAGACGGACAAAGTGATCCTGTAAATGTTCCTTTTTCCTTTTGAGGTACGGAAGCCTAAAATCCAAACCGTAATTAGACAGAATTTCTTCAAAACCTTTTATTTATTAACTGAGAAGTAAGAAAGGCATTACAAGCTACACGATAACTGACAAATGCTTGCACTGGCTGGACAGGTTCACTCAAATATGCGTAGTTCTTCCTTCAAAAGACCTACTCGGACACTTATCTGCATTGTCCTCATTTGAGTTGACCAAGATTACGTCTGGACTTTAAAAGAGACTATGACCTCTGAGTTTGTTTCGTCTGTTTCTTCTCAGAGTAGTCAGGTACGAAACACCAGACACATCTAGTTTAAAAAAAAGACGACGTGAAGGTGTTTGTATAAACCTATTTGCTAATTAAACATCATTTACCATAAGCACAGGCATTTGAAGACGACGATCGATTAAACCTTCCTATACCACAAATAAATTAATACCGGCAAGCTCACATCTCTATAGAAAGCGACGATCCAATTACAGGCGATATTACAGATGCCAGGCGGATTCTTTAGTCCCGGGGTAATGGAGAATTTATCGGGAATCTATCCCGGAATGCGGGACGTGCTTGCTGCTAGGTTATTGAATAGTATAGATGGGTAGGTTTCTGTGGTGATAGGATTCTTTTGTGCGGTAGTTATTGAGTCAAGTGGTATGTTGTAGTTTATTAAATTATAGAAATACAAATATACAGGGTGTAATCAGACCCTTCACATAGCCAAGTTAACCAAGCATTCTGTACATCAAACTAAGTAACTTTACGCAAAAATTATTGCTGGGAATCTACTTTTTTTTTTGGGATGAAAAATCACGTTTTACGGTAGGACTCGATGGAAAGCACTCAAAGCATTGTGCTGATGGATGGATTGAATAGTACGGGGGTCGTGGAGGTGTTTAAAGTAAAAATCTTTCATTAAAAACATGTATTTAAAAAAAAACTTCTACTTCGAAAAAGTTGAAACTTTGACCCCCAATATCTAGAACAAAAAAATGATTGCAAAGACGGGGAGAACAAGTGCCTTTCGGCTATTTTATGGTTTACACCCTTTATGTCGGATATGTCAGGATTTACTCCGTTAGGCCCGTACATCATGTGGGCAGACGATGGGTTTCGTGCTATGAAAACACACTGGTTGCTATACACTGTTTCTAGAAAAACTAACGAATTACTTGAGATTACAACTTAACACAATAACACGAGCACAAAGAATCGGGTACAGTTCCAAGACGTCCCAACTCCGCCGCGATCCAACACTGAATGTCGTCCTCCCTCGAGTTGGACATCAGGGCTCTGTACAAGCACACCGTGTGGTCGGTAGACTGGTAACTTAGTAAGTCGCGTGATGTCACCACTAACAAACTGGCGCGCTTTCCAATTCATTTTATGTCCGTATCGTACGGATCCGAATATAAAATAGTTTATCGTCACAATTAGCATAATCAGTATATTAAGACGTTTCTGAAGCCTCCTTTTAAGCAAAACAATGCATGTATTAGGAGACTCAGCGCTTCCATATCATTGCCATATACTTATACTAACTATGAGTTACAAAAAAGTTGTGTACTGTGACATTAGGAGTACACTCATTATTAAACGATGTGGGTTTTATTTAATTGTGTTGTGGTGTGTATAGTGTATGGTGTGGTGTATGTAGTTGTAAGGTGTGGTGTGTATAGTGTATGGTGTGGTGTGTATAGTGTATGGTGTGGTGTGTAAAGTGTATGGTGTGGTGTGTATAGTGTATGGTGTGGTGTGTATAGTGTATGGTGTGGTGTGTATAGTTGTAGGCTGTGGTTTGTATAGTGTATGGTGTGGTGTGTATAGTGTATAGTGTGGTGTGTATAGTGTATGGTGTGGTGTGTATAGTGTATGGTGTGGGTGGGGCGTATGGTGTGGTGTGTATAGTTGTAGGGTGTGGTGTGTATACTTGTAGGGTGTGGTGTGTATAGGGTATGGTGTGGTGTGTATAGTGTATGGTGTGGGGTGTATAGTGTATGGTGTGGTGTGTATAGTGTATGGTGTGGTGTGTATAGTGTATGGTGTGGGTGGGGCGTATGGTGTGGTGTGTATAGTTGTAGGGTGTGGTGTGTATAGGGTATGGTGTGGTGTGTATAGTGTATGGTGTGGTATGTATAGTGTATGGTGTGGGGTGTATAGTGTATGGTGTGGTGTGTATAGTGTATGGTGTGGGTGGGGCGTATGGTGTGGTGTGTATAGGGTATGGTGTGGTGTGTATAGTGTATGGTGTGGTATGTATAGTTGTAGGCTGTGGTGTGTAGAGTGTATGGTGTGGTGTGTATAGTGTATGGTGTGGTGTGTAAAGTGTATGATGTGGTGTGTATAATGTATGGTGTGGTGTGTATAGTGTATGGTGTGGTGTGTATAGTGTAGGGTGTGGTGTGTATAGTGTATGGTGTGGTGTGTATAGTGTTTGGTGTGGTGTGTATAGTATATGGTGTGGTGTGAATAGTTGTAGGGTGTGGTGTGTATAGTGTATGGTGTGGTGTGTATAGTTGTAGGGTGTGTTGTGTATAGTGTATGGTGTGGTGTGTATAGTTGTGGGGTGTGTTGTGTATAGTGTATGGTGTGGTGTGTATGGTGTGGTGTGTATAGTGTATGTCGTGGTGTGTAAAGTGTATGGTATGGTGTGTATAGTGTATGGTGTGGTGTGTATAGTGTATGGTGTGGTGTGTATAGTGTATGGTGTGGTGTGTATAGTATATGGTGTGGTGTGAATAGTTGTAGGGTGTGGTGTGTAAAGTGTATGGTGTGGTGTGTATAGTGTATGGTATGGTGTGTATAGTTGTAGGGTGTGTTGTGTATAGTGTATGGTGTGGTGTGTATAGTGTATGGTGTGGTGTGTATAGTGTATGGTGTGGTGTGTATAGTGTATGGTGTGGTGTGTATAGTGTATGGTGTGGTGTGTATAGTGTATGGTGTGGTGTGTATAGTGTATGGTGAGGTGTGTATAGTGTATGGTGTGGTTATGGATAATGTTTGTTTATTGAAGAATTGTATGTTTGTTATTGAAGAATTGTCTTGGCTGTGTGTAGCAGTCTTAGGAAACTGAAAATTAATAGTAATAGGTAAAGCTATAGCTAATAGCAGTATACACAGGGTGGAAAGGACACTGACGCACAAACAGTTAAAAAGTGGAAAATAACTCGAAAAAAATCGCGAGTGACAGCTTTTTTAACCTACTTCAAAAAAGGAGAAGGTTCTACGTTCGGCTGTATGTATTTTGTTTTTATGTATGTTCATTGATATTACCGTCAATTATGAACCGATTTACGAGATTCTTTTTTTAAAAAGGATAAAATGAAAAGCGGAATATAACTTTACTTTCTGAAGTCGGTGACTTGTTTGTTTCTGACTGTTGACTTCCTAAAATAAAGTTATTTTCCTCTTTTTAGTGTTTTTTTGGAAATCGGTTGTTTTTTTGCAAGAAAGTTTTTTGTTTGAATCATACTGCGGCGCAAATATCACTACTAATGCGTAGCTTTGGCCACCACGCGGTGTTTCACTCAGGACCATTGCTACGGCGTAGCACAGTCACTGCCAAGTTGTAGCTCCTAGCTACGGCGTAGCAAGGACCTCACGGCCGCGGCATAGCTATCATCACTGCTATGCTACACAGCTTGCGTCGCTGTAGCCTTCCTTGATTTATATATTTATATCGACGTAATTTATTTATAGTCTTTCTTTTCAAATTATTTTATTTTCATATTAAACTGCGACTGATAGATTGCGACGATTAGAGTAGGCTCGTTTAATATTAAAATACTGATTATCATTCTAAAATAGGTTCTTGTTTCATTTCATTTTTGATTAGTTTATTCAAATCATTATTGTTACTTCACTACATAGTATAAAACAAAGTCGCTTCCCGCTGTCTGTCTGTCCCTATGTATGCTTAGATATTTAAAACTAAGCAATGGATTTTGTTGCGGTTTTCAGAAATAGATAGAGTGATTCAAGAGGAAGGTTTATATACAACATTAGTTTTAGTATATGCGAAACCTGATACACGTGTCTAGTATTTTTTTGTAAAGAATCTATGTACAAAATGTCAAAACTGTATCATGAAAAATCACAAAGTTATAAGCTTGTTCTGTTACCTAGTTGTCCGCATAAAAACGCGGTCACCACGCGGCAGCGCCGCGCGCGGGCCTCCAGCTTTGCCTTGAGCTCATTGATAATAATATTTTGGCAGTAGGTACCTAAATGATTGCGATAGGTACTCAAAGTCGCTCGGTATACGACTTGTAACTTTTTTTGGGAATAAATATAACATGGTATAAAAATTATTGGAATCGATTCAGTTACTTATTCTGAACAAACTATATTTAGGTTTCGCATATACTAAAAATAATGTTGTATATTGCACTCATGCGAAGCCGGGGCGGGTCGCTAGTTCACAAATAAAACATTGAAATGTTTATTATGTTTGTTATGAAAGTAACAATAATACACTACCTACTTTTTAGGGTTCCGATCCCATATGGTAACCAACGGGACCCTATTACTAAACCTCCGCTGTCCGTCCGTCTGACCGACAGATCCGACTCGCACTGGCTGGTTTTTAAAGTATAGAGATGACTAAACTTCTGGACTTGTCACAGTAGTTAATTAAAATGAGAAGGCCCGATGAGAAAAAGTTTGTTAATTAACTACGAGCTCGTTTGACTAAATACCTAAGTAAGTACTTTGGTTTTAACCCCGACGCAGAAAGAGGGGTGTTATAATTTTGACCGCAATGTGTGTGTGTGTCTGTCTCTGGCACCGTAGCTCCTAAACGAGTGAACCGATTTGGGTCCAGTTTTTTTTTTCATTTGAAAGCTAGTTTCTTGGCGATGGTTCTTAGATACGTTTTATCAAAATCGGTGCAGCCATTTACTAGATATGGGGGATGAAAGTGGTGACGAAGAATCGTATTTTCAAATATATCCAAGTGGAGTATCAAATGAAAGGGCATAATGTGTATATTACAATTAGACATGTTCTATCAAAACCGGCTCAGCCATTTTATTGACTTTTCAAATGTTTGTTCGCTTTTCTTTGTTGCGATGGGGTTTTTTTAAATGGTCATTTTCTTTTTTGTATCGTCTTTGTAGATTTTTTTTTTTTCGAAAACTATTTTTATTCTGTTTTTCTTATAGGTACCTATCCTGTACCGTTCATATGTTTTTCTACTTAGAGAGAGAGAGTCAATTGAAAACAGAAGCTCGATTTTCAATCATTTATATTATTAAAATAAAAACAAACTATGAACACAGACTATTATCAAATAAAATTTAAAAAAAACACAGTCAAATTAAAAATTAAAAAAAAATATATACTAAAACCATTAAGTAATAAATTAAAAATAACTAAAAGTTACAACCAGTTACAGTTTGTTTTTAGTTTTTTTAATAGTTTTTAATTAATAATGTATAGATTTAGTTTACTCTACTTAATAAATAAAACTAGAAAATCAAAAAAAAAACAAAAAAAAATTCAAAAGTTAGTTGCATCTGTTTTGTCCAACTTATGTCTCTGCTTACAGTCCACTTTGAATTTTTTCTTTTCGGGAATGACATTCCTTTTAATGTGGTAAACAGGTTGGAGATTATCAAACTCTAATTCGTTATAATATTTATGCTTATTCCGATCAGCGGGGTTAGGATAATACGCTGCATACAATGTATCATCTACCGTATAAAGTTTAACATCAATAGTATGTTGGAACAACGACCCACTCATCAACATCCTTTGTATAATCACACAAGAATCATTAGTAATTATATTACCCCAAATATTCAAAAACCGTAGAAAGTACGGTTTTCTGACCGTATTCAAAATGTCTATGACACCAATATCTGTCAAATTATTACGTCCAATGTCAAGTGCGCGGATTTTTGAGAATGGCAACCCGAAACTTAATGCTCTGGCGCCTGTGTCGTTTATCCCATTGCCTGCGACATTTAGAAGAAGTAATTGAGGGCCTTCTGCTAGATATCTAGCTAATAATTCGATTCCATAATCGCCAATTCGATTGAAACCCAAGTCTAGAAATAACAGAGTTGTATTTTTTCTCAACCCTCTTGCAAAATATTCCACATCGTGACTTATAAACTGATTCTTTTGCAAATGCAACTCGATTATGCTAGAGTTTCTTTCTAGCAAATATTCTAAATGGTATGCAAACCATTTCGATTCATACGGGTAACGATTAAACATCGGTATAGCTCGACTGAAATCGAATACTCGTAGTGTTTTATTCCCTCCGTGATCGATTCTTAAAGATGTCACAATCTGGGCGATGCTCGGTAAAGTTTGATTCGTTTCTCCAATATCCAGATATTCTAAAGAAGTATTATTTATTAAGAATTTAGCAAAAAGCTCACCGCCCTTTGTCCCTAAACGGTTTCCATTTAGTCTTAGATATCGCAGCTTTAATAACTTCGCATATTTAGCGAGTTTCTCAACCGACAATCGGGTTATTCGATTGTTCATAACGTTTAAATTAATTATGCTGGAACGGCCTTTGACTAGTAGCTTTTTTAGTATTATACAAAAACCTTTATCTGTGATGTTATTGTAACTGAGGTCTAATTTCGTGATGCGTCGTGGAGATTCCTTTATATATCTGCAAATAGCTCGCAAATCGGTATCTTCAATTCGGCGGTTATACCTCAAGTCGATGTCCTTCCCTCGAAGTATAAGGAAGCCAGTTCCGTCAGAATTTCTCTCAGTAAACAAATTCAGTCTTATCTCATTTATTTCTTTTTTAGGTAGTTTATTCTTGTCTCCGGTTATTTTTCTCAAAATATCGGCCTTGTCACATAGGCATTTGTGTGTTTTCAATTTAGCCATTTTTATTCAGTTGCGTGTATAATTGATACTTTATAAAAAATCTATCTATCTATGTAGAAAGTAAAACAATATATAAATTATTTTGGCTGTCAAAAAGTATGATGAAGTGTCGCTGTCGTTTGCTTTTTTTTAAATCCAAAACATCGCAAACAAAAAGTTTTTGGTCGGTGAAACTAACTTCGTGGTCGCAACAGTACAGTAAAGGCCAGCGCGCATCAGGGACGGCAGTGCTGATCATTTTATCTTTTCGAAATTTAATTTCATACGTAGCTAGTGATAACAAAATACTGATTCCAATGTTCAATGCCGCGAAGGACAATCCTCTTTGATGTTAAGGGTCGATCTATAAACACTGAAAGCAGGTTCATGAGCTTGACCCTATTTATTTATTTATTTACTTATTTATTTAACACTTCAAGCACAAAAGTACAGAGGCGGACTTAATGCCATAGGCATTTTCTACCAGTCAACCTTTGGGTGATGCAGAGACAAGCAGTGGTAGGTGTATATCTGAAAATAATTTTAATTAATACTAAGATTAGCTATAAGGATATATAAAATACTATAAATATATATCAAATACATAAATATATATCAAAATTTAGATTAATGTAAATAGACATTTTTACGAATATACTAAAATAAAAACACAAACAATGGGGAAACATTACCGTTGTGACGAAACTGCCAGCTTCTTCCGAATGTACTCGCGGACTTTAATTTTAAAAGATAAGCGATTGGTTGCCATCCTTTTTCAGTCCTCGGATCGGATAATACCTATCGCTAGAGTTATTCCTGTAAGAATTGTTCAGTAACACAGTCCCTCTGCTCCTACCTCTGTATTACACAGTTTGGAAGGGATACCGACGCAGAGATGGTTACCAGGGTATTCAGTACATCATAATGAACTCTCCACATAGATTTAAAAAAAAAACTCATGTTCATTTCAACGGTATTTTCATATCGGGCTTGTTAGCACATCTCCAAAGCGGGTATTATGCGTCACCATCATTGCCAGCCTTGTTCCACTCACTGTTGAGTATAGGCCTACCATTCTGTGTCATTCTTCTATGGTCCGCGTGAGTCTCAATCAGTTCCAGCGAAGCCCAAGGGGCTTCTCTTAGGTGAAGTCGCGAGATCATATCATCATTTCAGCCGAAAGACGTCCACTGCTGGTCATAGACCGGTCCCGTGCGACTCGCATCCAGCGGATCCCTGCAACCTTCACCAGATCATCGGTCCACCTAGTAGGAGGCCTTCCAACGCAACGTCTTCTTAGGAGTGACGTCACGGATGTCAATCAGCCATAAGCTCTTTGTGTTCTTCTCGCGAATTAATTAAAAAAATCAGTTTAATTTCGCATAAGTTGTTGTGTAATACTTTGTAAATACTTCTGCCAGTGCAACTTACAAGTAACATTATTGTCCAGTGTTTATGTGCTGTGTAAATATAAAAAAAAACTAATTATTGTTTTAGTGAACCCCAGCAAGTACATAAGTACCCGAAACCAAAAGTATATTAACAGTAATTTTCTGGGGAACGCAAAATTAGCTTGAGACCTTAATCAGTGTGTGCGGACCTTTACTCCGTTTCTGTGCTCAACCAGTGGTGCCAGCCTGTACTATAAACACCGTGGTAATACACCATAAACGTGTTTCTGCAAATAGGGCCATCTTTTGCCTAATTGGTGTACTACTTGGACCGATCAATAGTGCTGTGTTTGGTAAACAAACAAGTTTAACACACCATGGCTAAGTGCGGTGCTTGTGGGAAGTTTCTCTCGTCGGCAGAGGCTGCTAATTGCAGCAAATGTAGGCAATGGTACCATCGAGCGTGCGTAAACATCCAGAAAGCAGGTCCTGTAACAACCCCCTGGCACTGCCCTGAGTGCACAAAGAACCAGGTCAGGGATAACCGGTCTGAAACACCGGTACGGGGTCAGGCACCAACACCATCTCCGCACGAGGAAAGCCTGGTCAATTTGATGGACACTAGTCCCATAAATAGCACAGCCCTAGATGCTACACAGGAGCTCAACTTAGACATCTTTAGGGCAGAGCTAACTAATTTTAAAGAGGATTTTTTGAAAATCGTGCGTAGTGAGTTCCAGCAGCTGCGTGACGATCTGTCGGAGTTAAGGTCCTCTGTAAAATCTACGAATGACAGGATGAGTAACCTGGAGGAAAGGGTAGCAGAAATGGAGACCAAACTGGCTCAGCCCCAAGTGACGCGATCGTCGGATGTGGATGAGCTTATAAGTCAGTTAAAGAGCGATTTAAACGACCGTGACCAGGAGTTGCTCGCAAATGATCTCCAGATCTCTAACATACCAGAGATCAGCGGTGAAAACCCTACCCATACAGCCATGTTGGTGGCGGCTAAGATTGGCGTTAAAGTCAAAGCGCGCGATATTGTAAGTGCCGAGCGTGTCGGAGGTAGGCGTATCAACGCTACGCAGGCGACGGCGCCGGTGGAGACCCGCCCCCGCTTCCTCGTCGTGCGCCTCGCGCGCCGCGACCTACGGGACGAGCTGCTGGAGGGGGCACGAGTGCGTCGTGGCATGACCACAGCGGATCTCGATATGCCGGGCCCTGCGACGCGCTTCTACGTCAACGAGCGCCTTACGAAGGTGAACCGGGACTTGTTTCGGAGCACGCGTGAGGCGGGTAGTCGCCTCGGTTGGCAGTTCGTGTGGTCAAAACGTGGTCGTATACTCGCCCGGTACAAACCCGGTGATGCCACTTGCCACATCCGCGGTGAGGCTGATATACTGCGCATTTTCGGCCCGCCACCGGGGATTAGTGCAAATAGCGTTTAGAGAAACCGTCATGTTTGTTTTTGTCTGTTTGTTTGTTTTCGTTCTTTTTGTTTCTCAAATTAGTTGTTGTTTTTTTCTAGATAAAGTATTTCATGACACATATTTCGTCATGCGGACTGTAAAAGTAAGTTTAGTAAAAGTGAGTGACAGCCTGTCAATAGTAATATTAATTTTGTTTTCACACTATAAGCTAAGTTTTGTATTGGCAGGTGTGTGTCTCGCGGCGCACCTCAGTAAACTACGTGTAAACCAGTTTTATAACACTACACTTATTATTTACCTTCACCTACTCATCACAAAACTTCTATTACTAACATACCACAGATTAAAACGTCTGTTTCATTTTATATTATACACTATCCACCTATTTACAATTCGACTTAGACTAATAATATATCAAATTACAATTGTATGTGCACTGATGATAATTTTGATTTTGCTAAATGACGGAATTTATTTAATAACATCATAATGGCGACTAAAGGAGAAAAATATTTTAAAGTTGGTTTTCTTAATGCCGGCTCATTGGGTACAGGTCATGATGATTTGATTGGTGCACTGAACAGGCATTGTTTTGATATTATGGCCATTAACGAAACTTGGCTCCGACCTGGCGAGGAGGGGCGCGCTCCGGTGGTGCCGGGTTATCGCCTGCGTCACAAACCGCGGCCAGCGAGTGTTCGCGCGGGCCGTGGTGGGGGCGTTGGGTTTTATGTGCGGCGGGGACTCAGCGCACGTACTTGGACCAGCGTGGTCGATCCCAGGTTCGAATCGGTTGAACAAATGTGGTTAACGCTCTCACTGAACGGCAAAAAAATTGCGATAGGAACAGCTTACCGTCCACCATGGCTTGACCTGGTCCTTTTTCTGGATGCCATAACCGATTCTATGAGTTCATTTGGAAATTGCGATAATTATATTCTACTAGGCGACTTTAATGTTAATTTTCTGGACACAATGGGGAAAAAAACGAAAACAGTTAATGAATTTCTAAATTGCCTTAACCTTACCCAGTTGATCACAACCCCCGCTCACTTTACAGCATCCAGTGAAACTCTCATCGATCTTCTATGTACTGACCTGAGAGCAAGATACACCGGGGTAGAATCTTTCGGTTCGCTCAATGGCCATTCTATTGTAGTAGGGGAATTTAACATCAAGCGGGATAAATTCAAACCGTACGTGGTAAAGTTTCGGCCTCTTAAAAATGTGTGCATGGAAACATTTAATGTGGACTTATCGCTGGTAAATCTTGGAATTATTCCGTCGCTTAACACTGTAAATGATATGGTCTATGTTTTTAACACCCATCTTACTTCCTTGTTTGATGTCCACGCGCCGATCAAGACGTGTACTGTAAAGGAACAATCGTCTCCGTGGATTACGGATACAATCAAAATTATGATGCGTTTACGCGACGACGCACTAAGTAGTTATAGAAAAACAAAATCCGACTCTAAGAAAAAATACTACAAAGACTTGAAACACTTGGTGATTAGTTCGCTGTACAATGAAAAAATTGCGTACTTCAAACATAATATAAATATTTAAAATAATATTCATAATATTTAAATATTATACTGCAAGATTTCAAGGATACCACCGTTTTTTTTATAGCAATATTATTACCAAACACCGAAATAAAAATGAAATTATGCAGAAAATTAAAGAAAAAAACCAATACATGAATTGACACAATATGACATCTCACGTGTCTGTCAAAAATTTTGGATGAATCGAATTTAAATGAAGATAAATAAATGTTGACGAGAGCAGCAGCAAAACGCGCACGCCTATCGCCTCCGGACCCGTCGCTCAGCTCCGCCTCGCCGCCGCCGGAATCCAGCCCCGTCGTGAGTGCTGTGACACCGGCCGTGGCAGTTGCGTCGAGCTCGAGCGACGAGTATTTCTCTCCGCCCACGACGCCACCACCTGTTCGTCGACGGGGAGGACGCCGGCCGCCGGACGGTTTAGGACCTCGAGGCCCACCGGCTTCTGATAGGGTCCCAGCTCCCGGCGGGAGTGTGCAGCGCATGCGATGGACGCAATCCA
The DNA here is from genome assembly GCA_905163415.1 of Noctua fimbriata. Taxonomy (NCBI): domain Eukaryota; kingdom Metazoa; phylum Arthropoda; class Insecta; order Lepidoptera; family Noctuidae; genus Noctua; species Noctua fimbriata. The sequence continues at coordinate 2,012,642 of LR990951.1, forward strand.
TCAATGAAAACGTCATGCGCTCATACTATGGGGCTACAGAGGGAGGAAACAACCTGACCGCGTACCGTGTTCGGATGCTCTCTCTGTTTCAGGTGCTTGAGCCAGCTGTCAACGTGTCGGCACAACGACTATCGGATCAGGTGCGAGTCATCCAGCGTAACCGTATGTTGGATGACACTGTACTTGATCGCCTGCGAACTGAAACGCAGCGTAGCCATGTCATTACCCCGTCGGCGCAGGCTGTGGTACTACCACAGTCTAGCACAATACCTAATCGCGATAACGACGTGAGTAATGACATGGTTACTAATGTAAGTACCCAGTGCAATGAGGAAATGAGGAGTGCTTTGGAGGGTGCGATTCGAGAATATCGGTTCATGCAACCCGACCTTAGACCACGCATACCTCGTTTGCCCATGCATAACAAAAATAGGGCGCTGGTGGCTGTTCTGGATTCGCAGTTGTCAAACTATTTTCACAACTGCGAAGACCTCACCGATGCTCACTCAATCCTGTATTGTGCGGCTGTAGCGGCATGTCGTGTAGCTCATGTCAAATTTTCAGATGACAGAGCTACACGACCTAAACCAGCCGTTCCGCCATGGCAGTACAGGATTGAACGACGTATTGGTGGGGCCAGAGCACTCATCGGCAAACTGATCTGCTTCAGGGAAGGCAATACTCGCCCTAGAGTGATGCGTTTTGTGAGGCGGGCATTCTCGGGGACTGATATCAGTCCTCGAGACTACATGTCCCGTATCACAGAGCGCATCGACTTCCTGAAGCAGAAAGTGTATGCATGGGCAAGCCGTATTCGTAGGTATAAGCGGCGGGTGGACCGATACACTCAGAATCGCACTTTCCAAAGAGATGAAAGGTGGGTATATAGGACTTGGGAGCGACCGGACCAAGGTGTGGCTGACACGCGCATACCGGATGATGATGCCATGTGCTCGTTCTGGCGCAGCATCTGGTCGGTGCCTGTTAGCCATACCGAGGGTGAATGGACTCGGGAGGTTGAGCGAGCGTGCGATCTAGTGCCAGAAATGGGGGCAATCACTATCAGCCCCCAAGACGTAGTTCGTGCAGTCCGTCCGTTGCCTAACTGGAAATCTCCAGGGCCGGATGGGCTGCACAACTTTTGGATTAAATGGTTCACTAGGTCGCACGCTCGCCTGGCGATCCTGTTCCAGTCAGCCTTAGAGTCAGGGTCGCTGCCAGAGTTCCTGACGACAGGTATAACTCACCTGCTCCATAAATCGGGTAGTACTGCGGAGCCCAAAAATTATAGACCGATTACCTGTCTTCCGACGGTCTATAAAGTTCTTACGTCCATTTTGAGAGCTAAAATTAACAAACACATTGATGACAATTCTATCATGTCCGCTTCTCAAAATGGATGTAGGAACGGGTCCCGCGGTACTAAGGAGCTACTCCTCATTGATATGGCCATTAGTCAACAGGTTCGCCGTTCCCGACGGGATCTGTCGACATGTTGGATAGACTATAAGAAGGCCTATGACTCGGTGCCACATACATGGCTCATGAGGGTGCTAGAATTGTATAAAGTTGATGCAACTCTGCGCACCTTCCTGATGTCATGTATGGGGCAATGGAGGACAGTCCTTCGCTATCCAGGATGTCGGCAAATCCAGAGGAATAGCGAGCCGATAAGGATAGAGCGAGGTATATTTCAGGGCGATAGTTTGAGTCCACTTTGGTTCTGCTTAGCCTTGAATCCTCTTAGCACGCTGCTGGAGGATTCAGGTCTAGGCTATCAGTTGAGGAGAGGTGGTCAAGTTATATCTCACCTCCTTTACATGGATGACCTGAAACTCTTTGCCCCCAACGATTTGCAACTGATGGAGCTACTGAAGGTAACTGAAACTTTCAGTAGCGCCATCAGGATGGAATTTGGTGTGGACAAATGTGCGGTCATGCATGTAAAGCGAGGGGAGATTGTGGAATCTGTGGGAACCCAGCTCTCGGATTCCATAAATCTTAGATCCCTCTCAGCAACCGAAACCTATAAGTATTTGGGTATGTCGGAAGCGCTGGGCATCAATGTTGCTGACATGAAGCAATCGTTGAAGGAGCGCTTCTTTGGCCGCCTGAAAAAAGTATTTAATAGTCTTTTATCAGGCGGCAATAAGGTACGTGCCTTCAACGGTTGGGTCATGCCGGTTCTGATGTACTCTTTCGGCATACTTAAATGGACTCAAACAGAACTAGACGCCCTGGATAGGAGGGTCCGTACATTGTTGACGGCATATCGAATGCATCACCCGCGTTCTTCTGTTATGAGACTGTATATCCCGCGGAAGTGTGGGGGTCGAGGCTTTTTAAACGCTAAGACTCTCCACAATCGCGAGATATGCAGTCTCAGGGAATATTTCCTTGAAACCGACTTGGGGATGCATCGAGATGTGGTCGCAATGGACAAGGGCCTCACCCCGCTTTCCTTGGCTAAAGAGAACTGGCGCAAACCCTTAGTGCTTGACACTAACGACCGCATGGAGGTATGGCAGAGTAAAGAGCTTCACGGACGCTTTTTCCGGGCCCTGCATGGGCCCGATGTAGACCTATCAGCGTCCGTAGCCTGGCTACGTTCCGGGGATCTCTTCGGAGAAACCGAAGGTTTTGTCTGTGCAATTATGGATGAAGTTATGATGACGAATAACTACCGGAGATTTATTGTGAAGGACGGTACGGTTGACATATGTCGGGCATGCCACCGTCCAGGCGAATCAATCCGTCACATTATCTCCGGGTGTTCACGTCTGGCTAACGGAGAGTACTTGCATAGACACAACCTTGTAGCCAGGATTATCCATCAGCAACTTGCTCTAAAATACAACCTTGTGGAATCGGAAGTGCCGTACTATAAGTATGTGCCCGACCCAGTTCTCGAAAATGGCAGTATCACATTGTACTGGGATCAATCCATCATCACTGACAGGACTATTGTAGCCAATAAGCCTGATATAGTGGTGGTGGATCGATCAGAGCGGCGCACAATGATTGTTGACATAACGGTCCCGCATGATGAGAACCTCGTGAAAGCCGAGAAAGATAAGAAAATCAAGTATCTTGACTTGGCTCGCGAGGTTGTCGACATGTGGGATGTGGACTCAGCGATCATTGTGCCGATAGTCGTATCAGCCCATGGCTTAATTGCCAAGAGCCTCGACCAATACCTGAGGAGGCTCTCGTAAGGCAGCTGGATCAAGGGCTTGATTCAGAAAGCGGTACTTTTGGACACGGCTCGTATTGTTAGGAGGTTCCTCTCTCTGGAGCCCTGACCGCCGGTAGCTTGGACCCTGTTCCCGATACCGGTGGGCTACAATTTTTTATATTTTTAAATGTTTTTTATATATATTATTTTTAAGGAATATTTAAAAATGTAAACTAATTTGTAAAAATTTAAATAAAGGAAATATAAATAATAAAATACAAAACCCTAAATTGCTATGGAAAAATCTGAAATCCATCTTATCGTCCTATAAACCCAGACAAGACCTTCCGTCGCATTTTACAGATCCTGATTTAATTAATAAAAACTTCTTGGTTGTTCCCGGTAACCCCACAGCAAGCGCATCGCTCATGAATTATTATGACAATCATCGCCACGGTGAAGCAATTTTTACAATCACTCCAGTAGACCAGAACAATGTCTCACGCACTATTGCTAGTCTTAAAAGTAATGCCGAAGGGTACGACAACATTACCCTGGACATGATAAATATGACTTTGCCGCACACGTTAGAAGTTGTTACGGACATAATAAACCGCTCTATAGTGACGTCAACGTTCCCTGATCTATGGAAAATTGCCTCCATTAGGCCTTTGCCAAAAAATTCAAATCCATTAGCCTTAAAAGATCTACGCCCTATTAGTATATTACCATGTTTATCCAAAGTACTAGAGAAAATCGTCAGTCATCAACTTACACTTTTTCTGGAACAACACAACGTTTTACCTGATTTACAATCAGGGTTCAGAAAACAGCGCAGTACATCTACGGCTCTACTGGATGTTACTGACAACATTTTATCTGCCCAAGATAAGGGAATGTGCACATTACTAGTTTTACTAGACTTTTCCAGAGCATTTGACGCTATTAATATACCGTTGCTATTATCAAAATTAAAATATTATGGTTTCGACCATGAAGCTGTACAATGGTTCCGCAGCTACTTAAGTAATAGGGAACAACTAGTGGACCTGTGTTTGAGTGACGGCACTACTCTTAGATCGGCACCTATATCAGTAGAAAGAGGAGTTCCGCAGGGCTCTATTTTAGGTCCCTTATCTTCATTTTGTACTGCGCAGACATAATAAGATGCCTACAGAGATGCAAATACCACATATATGCCGACGATGTACAATTATATATTTCCTTCAGACCGGACGAGTATGACAGCGCCATTAAGGATCTTAATGAAGATCTCCAACGAATCGCTGTTTGGTCCGAGGAGAACTGTCTGTCACTCAACCCTACAAAAACAAAGTATATGGTATTTGGTACCAGACAGCAGCTGGTTCGACTACCTTTGACTTTTGACTTAGAACTAATGGGCGAACCAATTGAGCGAGTGTATGAGGCGCGAAACCTAGGTCTGACCATGGACAAAGATCTTCGTTTTGAGAAACACGTAGCAGACTCGGTAAGAAACTGTTTTTGTACAAGATGAGGCCTTACTTATCCGAATCGCTACGGGAACAACTTGTAGAAACCTTAGTCCTGTCTCGGTTGAACTACGCCGACACTGTGTACGGCCCGCGCCTATTAGCTCGTACAGATCGGCTCATACAGAGGGTACAAAATGCGTGCGCTCGATTTTGTTATAACATACCTCGTAGAAGTCATGTCACACCTTTTCTTAACAAGCATTTGACGCTAAAAATGAAGTCCAGACGCAAACTTCACCTGGCTTGCCTTTTATTCGGTGTGGTCAAATATCAAAAACCGGACTACTTGTATAATAAACTGAGTTGGGTAACAAGTAGGCGGGAATGTGGCAGAAGACAATGTTCGCAACAACTCTCGGGTCAGTCGCATAATACAGCTGCTTTCAGAGGCAGCTTTCGTTATGCGGCTTCCAAAGTATGGAATAACCTGCCACCACCGATAAGACAAATCAAGACGATAGGCACTTTCAGAAGTCGTTTGCGGCAGTTTCTCATAGAAGCGCAACGTAAGCTGGATATGGTTGCTCTAAATGAATCCCTAATATGATGTACGTTCCTACCTAATTCAACTTGAGCATGACACAGTTTCTGGGTCGAAAAATGTTATTTACCAAAAATGAATACCGTCACAATACAATTACTAAACAATTAATAAATAATCTAGGATATTTTTAATACACAACCAATGTTGTTGACACGCGCTTACCTCTTTTTTTGTTTGCACTTTTGTTTAATCACTCTAGTTTATTTTATTTTTTTTGTATGCAAATCTGTTTCTCTATTTCTCATATTTAAGTATCTATTCACTACCACCATTGACACAAAATATAAAACTGCTTCACATCCGTAACCTCACTAATTTCAGGTCCAGTTGAAAACCAGCGTCGGGCACTAGTTGTCTGTCTATTTTGCTGAACTGGCCCTATTTGGCGCAGCCGTGAGGCACACGGTGTCACACTATTCTATTTTTATTTTTGTTGTTGTTTAGATTTAAGTTTTTTATTTGTTATTTTTTTTTTTATACTGTGTGCACTTGTGGCATGTGCCAAATAAATATGTTTTCTTTCTTTTCTTTCTTTCTTCTTCCGGTTCGCGGTCGCCACTCCATAGATCTCATATGCCATGCGGATTTTATCTTCCGCTTTAGACATTTTTTGGCGCGGTTTACTGAAATTAATAGTATTAAAGAGTAAACTAGATAGTCTCACTATCTGGAGTTCCCGAATTAATGGGTGCACCTCTGTATCTGTCTACCCCGTATTTGTATTCCTAACCTTTTATTTTTCTCTTCTTACAGGATCCCATTATGCAAAGCGCTGAACATCAAAGTAACAGCCACGGTCTTCACGGCTGGAGCATCTCAAGCAGTAGCCAAGAAAGCAGGCTTCGTCGATCTGTATGAAATAACTTACGAAGAACTAGCTAAAAAAGGTTTTGTATTTCCCGGTGTTGAAAAAGATACCAAGTCCTCAAAATTAATGGCATTGACTATCGAGTAATTAAAAAAAATGTTTTGGGTTACCATTTTCTGTCTGAATTTACCCGATTGTCATCATCTGTCTAGCCTTTTTCCCAACTATATTGGGGTCGGCTTCCAGTCTAACCGGATGTAGCTGAATACCAGTATTTTACATGGAGCGACTGCCTATCTGACCTCCACAACCCAGTTAGTACTGGGTAATACGATACCCCTTGGTAAGACTGGTTGTCAGACTTTTTGGGCCTCTGACTACCTAACGACTGTCAAAGATCTACAAATGACAGCCGGGACCAACGGCTTAGCGTGCTTTCCGAGGCACGGAGGAAACTCGGTATGTAATGGGTGGTCACCCATCCACAGACCAACCTAGGCAAGCACGGCTTAACCTAAAGATCGGTCCGAGCGGCTGTTATTATTTAGCCACGAGCTCCTGCTGAATTTACCCGATTGTATGGGAGATTAATTGTAAATGCTTATTGATGTTGTAGGTAAGTGTGTTGTGTTATGATCTCATATTAATTTAAGTAAGTAATGTAACTTTTACCAAAGAAATGTACCTGTATAATATTTTAAGAAATATTAATGTTATTTATTAAATACCAACTGATATAATTCGATTGTAAGGCTGTGTATTTAAATAAATAGTTCAAATATTTAAAAATAAGCACAAATTGCTTGTGTTAACTAAATGTACCTAATAAAAGTGTTTATCTAGTCAAAAATATAATCTTGCAAACTTGTTCTGTAGTTTCCTTTTTGCAATCTAAATACGATTTTAAATTTTAATTTATAATCATTATCATCATCATTCTCCTGCCCTTATCCCAATTTATTTGGGGTCGGCGCAGCTTGTCTTCTTCTTACATTCTTCTCTATTACTCGTCATCTCAGCAGTCACCTCCTTCCTTGCCATATCATCCTTCACACAGTTCATCCATCGTTTCTTTGGTCTTCCTCTACTCTTATAGCCATATCTACATTCATACTCAAAATTTTTGTCACTACATTTTCCTCATTCCTCAATTCTTTATTGCGTACCATAATGTATATAGTTGGCAGGGAAGTCACAACTATGGAACCGGTCGCGCACAGCGTAGATCAAGTAGGAGAGAGGAGGAAGAGCACCGGCTGTTTATTGTGATAAATATTCTTATTCTTCCTCCGCATCACATGTCCATACCACGATAACCCATTACCACACCACATCATAATTTATGACATAGAAAGAAAAGTTAGGAGGTCTCGGATGAAAATAAAAGGCGTACCTAGGCCCTATATAATACCGACCTAACAAGATAACGCCTCGGAGTCATCAAACCATCATTAAGCTGAATAAGCAGATTAAGTTTCGCAAACCTTAGCTTGCTCCCTTTTATTGAAAGCATATATGTATAGTTATTCAAACACATACATACATTTTCAAGTGATAATGACGTGAAAACTGATGAGTTACTAAAATGAGACTCTGTTATCTTTTTTTTCTAAATTCTGTCATTAATGGCGGTAAAACAACGAAATAAATGTGATCCAAGTTGTAGGTAAAAGCAGGGAGCGCCATCTCTTAGATGAACCCGTAATAATTGCTTAGTGCCATCTGTTGGGTCATTTGAGTAACCAAGCTTTTTAAAAGTCTCGATAGATGGCATTATTTTCAAACAATTTGCAATGGTTAAATGAGAACTAGGTATTACCACCATAGTTATTTATTTTAATTAACAGTATCATGTTGGATAATTAAAATAACCGAAATTTGATATAAACATTATTTTAATAATAAAAATGGGAGTTTTCAGAAACCTACTGGCAATCATTACGAAAAATGGCGACGCGTCCAAGTGCCAATACCTGTCAAACGGTTGTTGACTTTTCTGGGTGTATCTCTTTCGTTCGCACACCAATTTTATAAATAAAAAGCAAACAATAATACCTTTTACAATAAAGGAAAAAGTACTATACTTAATTATGTAGCGATAAAAACAATAAATCCTAATCACGCGAATTAACGCTGATAAGGTAAATCGTGAGCCTATTTTCCTGCAAAAATAATAAATCGAACTCTGGCGAAAATTCTTTTCGTAATTACATCCTGTTTTGAAAACTCAAAACGTGCATTTTAAATTCAGTGCCGTTTCTCGTTGGCTGTTTCCCGTGATTTCTGTGCTTGTGTGTGAAGTGCATAAAAAAAATATTACGTAGAATTGTTTGTTTATGATAATCAATAAAATAATTAATTGTTTAATTTGTGTTAGTGACAGTGTAAACAAAAATGTTTCATTGAGTGTTATACCATGGATGGATCGCATAGAAAGTTTTGACCCCCTGCATTGAAGGTAAAAATACAATTTCTATATTTATATTCCTTTAAAGTATTGACTCATTTTTATCAACATGGTTGTTCTTCTATTTTGCTTTTAGTCATTTTACCATGTTTGTATAAACTACAAGCCTTGTTTACATAACATACAGTGGTGTAGTGTATTTTTTGCTTTGGATAGGCCTGCATTTGTGTACCAACTTTACTATGCTACTTGACGGACAATGATTCGGTCTATGAAAGATAGTTGGTAAAAGCTTATTGCTTACTTCATAGTAAACATTGAGAAACCTAGGTTATAGCTATCCAGACTCACTATTACTATACCTTTTTAGTGTAGTACATTGACACAACAGACACAAACAAAAAAAAACTTATTTTTCTTTTTGCAATTCAAAAGTTTCTGGTTAGATAGCGCTTCATGTAAAAAGCCTTTTTCAAGAAATCCTGCCACTATACCTATCTTTGCCACTTAGCAGCATTACCTAATTCCATGTTTAATTAGATAAGCTAGTGAAATTATAGGTTTCATAATGTAATTGATGGTCACTGATTGTGTGACCGACCTCAGCAAGCACATCCTAATCTTTATTTTTCTCCATTACATAAATTAAAAATTAATCTACAATCATGCAACAATACTATTTAAAATAGCGACCAGGTCAAATACCTCAGTAGTTAGATATTGAATGGCTTCTGCATGACATCATACACATACAAGGCTCAAAAGTAATCAACATTAAGTATGGCTATTAACAACATACTTATTTTAGTCATATTAATGGGACAAGTGCTCTATGAGCCTGGTATATACCAGTAGCGAAGGGTCAATTTTTGTATGAGGTAAGCTGGAGTACATATCTTTAATGTGATTATAATATTTATCTATAGAATGCTGACTGTGCCATTTTTCAAAGGGAAGCCGGTAGGAATCGAGTTCTATGGAACCTTCACCACTGGTATTTACTGAATTGCTTGTTGGTCTAGTGTAATCTTAGTTTTTACCTGATAAATGTCTGTCCTGAAATATGAACCCATGATAATACATGACATCATCTGCCTAGCCTTTTCCCAACTATGTTGGGGAGGGCTTCCAGCCTAAATGGTTGCAGCTGAATACCAGTATTTTACATGGAGTGACTGCCTATCAGACCTACACAACCCAGTTAGGTCTGGGTAATATAATACCCATTGGTAAGACCTACTGTCAAAGATCTACAAATATCAGCCAGTACAAACGTGTTTAATAATAAAACACTAGAAAAATATCCTCTATAAACAATATAGCTCTTATGTTGCAAGGCGAGAGGGTGAATTGTAGATAATTTCTTGTCAAGTTAGTCACTGGTTTCATAACATAATCAGCCTATAACATTCCCACTGCTGGGACACAGGCAACTTCTCTATGAGAGGGCATAGACTATAATCCACCACGCGGACCCAGCACGTGTTGGTAGATCATGTCACATGTCTTCGAATATTTGTTTCTAAAATAAATGTAGTAGACATTCCCTCATGATATTTTCTCTCACAGTTTTGGGCTAAATGTTATTGGATTTGTTGTGTTATGTTAAAGAATTTTCTGTAGCACCCAGAGTCTTGACTTACTGCCTGGTTAATTACAACTGAATCATAGCATAACTCTTCAAAAGGTCATAGCTTTTGTAGGTGCCAAGTGGGATGTTGCTGTCTGTTGCTGTTTCCATAGAGCTACATTAACCTTTGGAACGCCATTGTCACATATACGTGACACGTAAGCGCGTGTCCTGTACGGCAAACGACACAAATATCGCTTGTTTCTGACAAAGATGATACAACTAAAAAAAATGGATTTTTCGACGTGTTTGTCGTTGAATATAAAATGAACGAAAGTATCATGTCAGAATTAAATTAAGTAACGAAATAAACCTTTCATCTTTTTATAATAAAAGGTTTTTATGAAAAAAAATATTGGCATAAAATAAATAATTTTTAGTCTAATTTAAAGAAACGCTGTCGTGTATTTTTTATTTTTCGAGTTATGTCATTATTGTCGCAAACAAGCGATATGTGACTAAATGGTAGGTGAAATTGTAGCTTGGCGTGGAGGACACGCGCGTGCGCATGCTCAGGCGTTCAAAAGGTTAAACCCAGTTGGTTTGCTACGGTCTACAGTCAATGCGATGTCCTTTTCCACTGCGGTATGCGGATTTGTGTAACATACTCAATGATATTATAAATAAAAAGAGGTAGATATCGCACTAGCGTGCGCAAATTGTTGCAGACAAATTCAGACAATTGTCGTAATTTAAGTACTTCAAGCACAAAAGCTATCTCTTCGAGAAAAATCATGATCAGATCAATCGTCGAATCCGACTCGGCTGCGGTATCTTCTCGTCCAACTTACCGCAGTGTCTCAAGACGAAAGTCTATGACGTGTGTGTGTTACCAGTGATTACATACGGGACCGAAACGTGGTCGCTCACAATGGGCCTCATCAGAAGGATTAAAGCACCCAAAGGGCAATGGAGAGGGCTATGCTCGGAGTTTCCTTGCGTGATCAAATCAGAAATGAGGATATCCGCAAGAGAACCAAGGTTACCGACGTAGCCTAGAATAGCCAAAATTAAGTGCCAGTGGGCAGGGCACATTGCTCGCAGAACGGATGGCCGATGGGGCCGAAAAGTCCTGGAGTGGCGACCGCGAACCGGAAGACGTTGCGTTGCAAGGCCTCCCACTGTGGTTGCAGGGATCGGCTGGATGCGAGTCGCACGGGACCGGGCAATGTGGCGACACTTGGGGGAGCCTATGTCCAGCAGTGGACGTCTTTCGGCTGAAATGATAATAAAGATGAATAGCTATCTCTTTCTGTATTAAACGTTCCGTATTATCTATCGCAGTCGTAACAACGCAACGATATTTGAACGCCGCTCAATATGAATGTAGCGTATCTTCTTTTCATAATTTCATTGAACATACTCCAATTTCAGCAGCGCAATGTTTACATGCTAATAAACTTCAGTTTCTAAAGCTCTCGTTTCAAAAACTTTCGTTTTCCTATCTCTAATTAATTCACTCTAATTGAGTTTACTAGAACACAGTGTAACTTGCGATTTTTCAGAAAGCCAATGAGTAGATATTTGACAGAGACTAAACACGCACACAATAGTTTCATGAATAATGATCCTAAACTTTTTGAACGCCATTGTTACATATTCGTGACAAGCAAGCGCGTGCCCTGTACGCCCAACGACACAAATATGTGATAAAATGGTAGGTGAAATTGTGGCTTGGCGTGGAGGGCACTCGCGTGCGTTTCTGCTCTGCGTTCAAAAGGTTAAATGTATGTCCAGCACACTGGGCTGCCAGTCTTTTTTACCAGCCAGTTGACTGGATTCCTTCCACGGCATGAGCTATTTTTATTCGTCGGTGCCGAGACCGACCGACTCGACAAGCCGAAATGGACGGTAGTTTGATGTCGGCGAGAAAAAGCGGTTGACTTGCGTCTGTCAAAAATCGGATCCGATTTACGAAAACTGGACAAACTTACTCCGATATAGAACGTGTGCTCTGAGTTTAGTATTGACTGTGGATTATGTTGTGTTCTATTTCCACCGGCTTGTCTGACTGACTGTTGGTCGTCTGCGTAAAAGTTGAGTCGAATTGATAGAGAATTAGAGACAAATTGCGAAAACGGACATGGACACCTTCGCCAATAATTTACTAGTATAAGTATCTGGTAAAGGTTGCAGGGATCCGCTGGATGCGAGACGCACGGGACCGGTCAATGTGGCGACACTCTGGGAAGGCCTATGTCCAGCAGTGGACGTCTTTCGGCTGAAATGATGATGATGATAAGTATCAGTTCCATCAGACTATGACAGTGAGGGAAAAGAGATAATATGTCTTGCGTCAAAGGCTGACAGCCCGTCCGCAATTTATAACGTATCCAAAATCCAGAATGACTGATGCTTTTCATAGGTATTTTACGAAAGTTTTAAAGCGTGTGCTCTGTTAACAACCTACTCTGTGCAATCGCGTTACATTTACCGTAGTAATTAATTAACATTGCGAAACAACTGTTTTGAGTTGTAACGGTATTTAAAATTAGCAGCGCTTGCTAATTTTGGGGAACTGTGTCTAATTTGCTAAGGTTTCAGATATTGACCTAGAATTTGCGCGTGGAATTTGGGTGGGTATGCCAGAGAGATCTAAAGCGGTTTTACGCAAGAATCTGGGGTGTACAAAGGCGTGTTATACATCAAGCGGCGTTTCCTGAACCTGTGGTCTTCTGCATATCATCATAAGTCCCATGTAATAGGATCAGACATACAGATTCCCGGTTGAAGTGTAGCTTTAGGGGCGCTATGGAGCGAGGACTTAGAGATAAAGACGATTTTTTGTTTTTTTTTTTCGAAATTTCCCAATTTCATTGCAGTATCATAGAAACCATTTCGGTTCTGAGACGCATGGTCCTCCGACGCACCGTTTCCAAATTATGGGCCTTCAAAAAATTATATAAAACTAAAAAAAGAGTCCGAAATGTTTTCAAAGTCCCAAATATGTTTTTTTTCCATCATGCCCCTAAGCATATACTCCAAGTCCTACAAATCCGCCCCTATGACGTAACACTTTTGCAAGACCCAGGATGGCATACAGACTTCGCTCTCTGCGACCAGCAAAACCAACCTCTACTCAATACCACATGTTATCATACCAGTAACCACTGTAGAAGTAGGCAGAGATGTAACCTATGGTACACCCACTCAATACCCTCAAGATTACTATCATAGCGGCCGTATAGGGACGCCTGAAGAGCCCCCACTAATCATGATACTTAAGTAGGTACGTCTGGCTCGCCCTAGGCAATATGCTCCCCCTGCCAGCCAACTGATGCTCATCATCATCTTCCTGTCCTTGTCCCATGTTACTTGGGGTCGGTACCTTTTGTTCTTCCATTCTCCTCTGTCAACCGTCACGCTATCATTTACTCCTTTTTCTTTCATATCATTCCTCACACAATCCATCCATCGTTTCCAGCCAACTGATAATGGCTTACCTAATTTTCACACGACCGCATTATTTCTGCTGTTTCGGCTTACACAGGTGAAACACGCCCGCATCATCTGCCTAACCTTACCCCAATTAGATTAAGAATAATTTATTTTAAAAGTAACAAAAAGTGTAAATTTAGGCGCAGTGGTATTTTTTCTCATACAATGGTCTAATTAGTCGTCTGCCATTTTTAGATCTTTGACAGTCGTTACAGGTAGATAGTGACAACTAGTAGAGGGGTACCGTATTACCCAGTACTAACTGGGTTGTGGACGTCAGATAGGCAGTCGCTCCATGTAAAATATTGGTATTCAGCGGCATCCGGTAAGACTGTGAGCCGACCGCAATAAAGAGGCTAGCCAGATGTTGATGACATGATAATATCGCCGCCATTCTTGTCTTAGAGCTTAAAGCATCGGATTAAAATAAAAATAAAAAAAACTTAAGAAACACTCCGCCATAGTAATCTTTTTGTCTCTTGTCCAACGAAGCAAGCCTTTCCATTCTAATTGAATTTACTGCGAGCCTCTGATGGCTTTTCTACTTCGCTGGGCAACTCAATAATACAACAACATTACCACAGAGTAGTACAAAAAACAGAAGTCCAGCTTTGTACAGTGAGCGAGAACGCACACATAAATAGGCATACTTCACGCACAGCGTGTGTAAGCGTCTGAAAGTCAACCTCTTTGAAATCAGCATGGCACATGCAGCAGGTAAACGAATAAATGGATAATTAATTAGCCGCAAATTAACCGCGAGCCGGAAAACTCGAAAATCGGTTTGCATGCCAACTTCAATATTGTAAAATCGGTTAGAAAAGACCTAGACAACTTATCCAAGACGCATAATTAACCGCTATCGATATAGATCACAAGCAAGGGATCCGAGATTTTTTGAAGACCATAGATTTAAATCGTCACTGCTTGGCTATCGATTCGCGAGGAGGTGGCCACAAGCCCAAAATCATATTTAAACATAAATAGCATAAAAATTATCAGTCCAATAAAGCTAATTTTATAGATATTAAAATCTCTTTTCTGTGTTTTATTTCAAATTAGCTTATGCACGCGGCTTCACCCGCATGGCGTTCGATAATTGTCCCACAGGATCATACTACCGGAATACAAAAGTATCCTATGTGTTAATCCAGGTTGATAAACTATCTGTGTGCTCAGATCAAGTTCTCCGTCTATAAAAGAGACAGCGCTCTTCGTACGAAGCTTTTCGCTCGGTGTATGAAGCTGACATTCTGTACTCTTACTATTCTATGACATATCATTCCCTGTAGGGATAACCAGGTGTATAATACACCCACATTTAGCCTGTTAGCAAGACATTATCCTCGTTTATACAACATTATTTTTAGTGTATGCGAAACCTGAATATAGTTTTTTTCAGAATAAGTAACTGAATCGATTCCAATAATTTTTAAACCATGTTATATTTTTTCCCAAAAATATTTAAAAAGTTAAAAGTTGGACACCGAGCGACTTTGAGTACCTATCGCAATAATTTAGGTACCTAGTGCCAAATTATTATTATCAATGAGCTCAAGACGACGCTGGAGGCGCGCGCTGCGTGGTGACAACGTTTTTGTGCGGACAACTAGGTAACAGAACAAGCTTATAACTTTGAGATTTTTCATGATACAGTTTGGAAATTTTGTACATAGATTCTTTACATAAAAATACTAGACACGTGTATCAGGTTTCGCATATACTACAACTAATGTTGTATTACATTGTTATGACTAGGAAACTCACGTAGACTGATGTCATATCTAGATTGGGTAGGTAGGATAAGCAGGAATTATCCTTGAGGCTTGATAGCGAAATTGGCAATGATATCATAGTTGAGGAAATGGGGTATTATTCGGGTCCTGGGTCATTCTGACAACTATTTTAAAGATAAAATTGTGATGTAAACTTCCGTAGTGGAACAATGGTGGCTTAATGGTAAGGTCCCGACTAACGAGACGTTCTTGGGTTCGAACCTAGGCAGGTGCGTTACTTTAGGTGACTTATTTCATCGGTTGTCGTGGTATGGGCATGTGACGCGGAGGAATGAGGAAAATGTTGTGAGGAAAGTTTTGAGTATGAATGTGGATGGGTATATGAGTAGAGGAGGACCAAAGATACGATGGATGGACTGTATAAAGAAAGATATGGCAAGAAAGGAGGTGTCGGATGAGATGACGAGTAATAGAGAAGTATGGAAGAAGAAGACATGATGCGCCGACCCCAAACGAATTGGGATAAGGGCAAGAGAATGATGATGATGATGATGATGATGAGCTGCTCTTAAAACGGTGAAGGATAACATCGTAAAAAAGTCAGCATGTCCTAGAACCAAAACAAATCGTATACTTGTAACATCCATTCACGCCCTCTCATAGAGAGGAGGCCTGTGTCCCAGCAGTGGGAACACTAAAGGCTGATTATGCTGGTTCTACTAGTAATATGTTCCTTTAAATAAAACTATAGTTTCGCGAATTAATTGATTTATAGTCCAGTTTTCCTTATTAGCTAACACCTTATCTTACTAATATTATAAATGCGAATGTTAGTGAGGATGAATGGATGTTGGTTACTCTTTCACGCAAAAACTACTGAACGGATTTGGATGAAATTTGGCAATCAAAATCAAAGCATTTATTTCAAGTAGGCCAGTTACAGATACTTTTGTATTGTCGAAACAAAGACAACAATGTAATGTAGCTACAGTCCCAGTCACGAGGCATAAAAACTGTGAAAGTACTGTAGTTG
Organism: Noctua fimbriata; assembly: GCA_905163415.1. NCBI lineage: Eukaryota > Metazoa > Arthropoda > Insecta > Lepidoptera > Noctuidae > Noctua > Noctua fimbriata. Next base: position 2,028,930 of record LR990951.1, read on the forward strand.
CCCACTACCTAACGAAGATTTCTAGGGAGAAGAACGGGCAAGAAACTCCATGGACACTCTTTTAAATCAGAATACTTTCACAAAACCTTGGTTACATCATTCATGTTGAGATGGTACATAATGTGAAAACGATGTAGCTAGATGTGTACGTTAAAAATGTCCATAGTAAAAACAATTCAAAAATATAATAATCAATTCAAATAAGCCGTGGCAACCAAGAGATGACCAGCACATAGATAGATATAATATAGGATACTTTTTAACCCGGTAGTGTAATCCCTTGGGACAATTATCGCTCACCACGCGGTCGAAGCCGCAGGCATAAGCTAGTAATAAAAATAAATGTGAGTTTATTTTCCTCTTGCGAGGAATTACTTGTTCTAAATCGGGATACGTAAGTACAGATGGGTAATGATAATACCTAAGGAAAATCGAATTCTCAGTAATGTGAAGGGATGACATACTATACTTAGATCATTTGAAAGGTAACCAATGGGACCACAGATATAGATAGACCTAGATAACGCGAGAGCAACTACTTCGCGTGCCATATTATTATGTAGCTTACGTACAAAAATCGTAAGTGGCCACTTTCGAACTCAGTCTGCATCGGAGCATAGCGCTAGTCGGACGTCAGTGGGCGTCATGGCGGGGGGTAGGACGAGGGGGGCGGCGTCTTTGAATCGGTTTGATTTTCCCATCACTAAATAGTGCTTGTGACGTCATAATAGGTAGTCAAAAAATGGCACGCTTGGTTTTCATACAGATCGTGATACTAGCGTTATCTAGGTCTATCTATATCTGTGAATGGGACTCTATTACTAAGCCTTCGCTGTCCGTCCGTCCGTCTGTCTGTCAGCGGGCTGTATGATACTCCTTGGTAAGACTGGTTGTCAGACTGCGGCTGTTATTTCTGTAAAATCTGTCTATTCCCTTACCAAAGTACATGAAAACACTTCTTCTTAGTCTTCCATATTACACGGTTTGGGCCCAGTAGATGGCCACGTTTATTGCAGTGGCAGAGGCGCTATTCAGGTCGTCAAGAGTGCAGGAAACGGACACCTGCCCCCGTAGCATGACCACCGTAGACAAGGATTTCTTTGACGCAAGAATCGACAAAATGACAGATTGTGTCGACACAATGACAGATTTCTTTGCACTATCAGTCATTTTGTCGATTCTTCCGTCAAAGAAATCCTTGTCTACGGTGGTCATGCTACGGGGGCTGGGACTCTCCAGCAGGTGGGGCATAGTTTGATCTGGAGCGCCGCATTCGCAGTCGGTGTTGGAGGAACCAATAATACGCTATTATGCCACTTTGAAAACACTACTTAGCGTTGTGCTTGTGAAGGACATGCGTGTGTGTGGATTCTTAATTATTTCTTGCACGCACCTATGATCCGAGTATCGTAGTATGCATTCTTATTAGAACAATGATTGCGTTGGATACTAATTAAAGTTAATGAGTGATTGTATTATACTCATCTTGCAGACTGATGAAGAACATAAGGCTTGCCTGTGTTCGAATCTCCCAGTGAATTTTTAGAATTTGATCATAAGTTCCGGAGGAACTCGTTGCTAAATAATAACAGCCGCTCGGGTCAATATTTAGGTTAAGCCGTGCTTGCCTAGGTTGGTCTGTGGATGGGTGACCGTGCCTCAGAAAGCACGTTATGCCTAAGTTGGTCCCGGGTGTCATTTGTAAATCTTTGACATTCGTTAGGTAGTCAGTGGCCCAAAAAGTCTGACAACCAGTCTTACCAAGAGGTATTGTATTACCCAGTACTATCTGGGTTGTGAAGGTCAGATAGGCAGGCGCTCCATGTAAAATACTGGTATTCAGCTTCATCCGGTAAGATTGGAAGCCGAGCCCAACATAGTTGGGAAAAGACTAGGCAGATGATGAAAGTTCCAACTTTTTCACAAGTTTTTTTTTTAAATTCTTGTTTTTAAGATTATAAGTAATTATAACTTTTATTTAAATACCTTCATGACCCTTTTACTATTCAATGAATCATCGGCACAACGTTTTGAGTGTGTTACATTGAGTTTTACCATAAAACATGATATTCCACCCCAAAAAAAAATGGTTTCCCAGCAAAAATTTTTGCGTGGGGTTGCTTAGTTTGATGTACAGAATGCTTGGTTGACGGCTTCGTGAAGGGTCCGTTTACACCCTGTATTTAACAAAAGACAACTAAGATTATGACGTAATCCCACTAATAATATCTCCCGTCCCAAAGTTCTCCTCGAGCTAGAGAACAAAGGCTCACAAAGGGCTTATCGGTTGCCCAATTGAGGTCAATTAGTACGTATCAACGAATAGATTAGAAGAAATTTAGCGTGGGCCGGTTGATGGAGTTGAGTTTATTGTTTGAGTTACATCCTGCATTCCTGACGAAGAAAGGGTTCTCTGAGGAGAGTTTTTAGTTGACAAACAGACCGTTTTCGTAAAATTATAATCTATAGTTCTATACTTATATTATAGTTTGTTTGTAAGTTTGCATGTAGGGAATCTCCGGAACATATGAGCATCATCCGCCTAGCCTTTTCCCTAACTATGTTGGGGTCGGATGCAGCTGAATACCAGTATTTTACATGGAGCGACTGCCTATCTGACCTCCACAACCCATTTAGTACTGGGAAAAAGTTGGAACTTTGACCCCCAATATCTCCGTAACTAGAAGGTTCCCAGGTATGGTCTAGAACAAAAAAAGTGATCGCAAAGACGGGGAGAACAAGTGCCTTTCGGCTTGGTTAAGGATCTATTTACACCCTTTATAGGAGTATGAAGAACAGGGTGTAAAGTTTTTCATCCCCCGTAGAAAAGGGAGGATCCTTCGACCAGACGGATGTTGTGTCTGGTGCGGTCTACGGTAGGGTTTTTCTATATACTCTTAAGTCGCGGAGAACTTTAATATCGCCATTTGTGTGTGTGTGACTTGGCTATTGCATTAGGTTAAAACTTGTAATGATTGGACGGTTAGTAATGGGCTAGCTCGCCGTCCGGCCGTCTTATAACGACAGGCCGACATCGACGGCGCGTTCGTGTTTCACGCGCGCCTCAAAGAGATGTCAGCAACAAGGAAGGGGTCCGCGGGGCTGCGGGACAGTTCGAAAGAGATACCGCGGCCCTGGAACACAAAGGGCATAGAAGGAACATGGATGGGTTTTAGTCAGTACAAGTCTGACACTCCCGCTACGCCCAGATGATGATGATGATATCCCATACTAAAAAATCCAAACACCTGTAATGATACTTTAAGGCATTTAAATGAATGAAATCTAAACCCCGCTTCGCTCCGCTCATTCTATGCCAATTTTATGAAAATTGACGACTCTCAGCGCTAAGCCAGAGTAACAACTAATACAATCTGTCGCTGCGGTCGGTCATGCATGACGACTCGGTTGTTTGTTGCTGCGGTGTTGCGGTCGGCTTATAGGACTGATGCCGCCGAATGCACCATTTTAGTTTCTACGGTTTGTTGAGTCCGTAATGAAAGTCTATCAAAGTCAATACATTGGCGTTTGTCAGTCACTCCTTAACATTATACATCTGCCTAGCCTTTTCCTAACTATGTTGGGGTCGGATTCCAGTCTAACCGGATGCAGCTGAATACCAGTATTTTACATGAAGCGTAACGACTATCAAAGATCTACAGATGACAGCCGGGACCAACGGCTTAACGTGCTTTTTAAACTGGGTATGTAATGGGCGGTCACCCATCCACAGACCAACCTAGGCAAGCACGGCTTAACCTAAAGATCGACCCGAGCGACTGTTATTATTTAGCCACGAGCTCCTTGTACAATCGCCTTAAAACCGCATAACATTCTCAAAGACCACTTATCTTACGAAGACAATGGACTGCCACTTTCAGGATGCAACTGACACGAAAGGAAGTCATCACAGAGTCAACACTAATTGTAAATGTAGCAGTTTGTCAGCGTTATGTGCAACTACTTAATGTCTGTGGAATGTTATTTGAGTGTGTGTGGGACACGGAGTATGGAGAACATGGACACTTATGTCTTGGTCAAGTTAAGGTAATTACTTGAGTTTAAATAATTATTTAGGCAACTATCAACTAGATCGCGCCACCACCAGGTAGCGCTCTTCCTCTCTCTACTTATTTAAAAAATTTGCTGTGCCCGACAGGGTCCATAATTGTTTCTATTTACCACCTGTAAGTGTACATTATGAATATAGCAATAAACGATTTGATTTGAGATCGCAAACGGTTATTGGGCTTTTCCATCAGGAATTTCTCAGTAGCAGCAACAGAGCCTGGATTCGTGGCCGGTTGATGGCAATAGGTTCGCCCCCTATTACATGGGACATAAAATAACTGGCGAAATGTGGGTGTGCTTGTTGTACACCTCTGACAAACCCTTCGGGGGTTACAAGGCGTGATGTTATGTTATTTTATGTTATTCAACCATTTTTATGCAATAGACAAGAATTTGAACCAAGTAAAAACCGTCACAGAAAGCAAAACTAAAAATTCTAATTTAAATTTCAATAACTAAACTACAGAATAAAAATCGCATCTTAACTAATTCCTTTAACTCATGTAGGTAATCACTATGACTTGTTTAAAGATACGGGTGTAAATGTTATCACTGATAACTAAAACAGAGCTCTTCTATCAGCCTTATTCAGGAACGGCCTGTCATTGAATTGCATCTCATTTGTCAGATTAATCTACTCTATCATTTTTTCAGTCTTATCGTCTTATTTTTACATTTAAGTGAAGCATATTAGTTACAGGACTTGTAATTGTATCTTTAAGCACTTCATATTTCATTATTTGTGACAAAATCATGATCTAAATACAATAAATACTGTTACATATCCCGGTCGTACACAAAATACACGCTTTGGATGTGGAGTTGCGGACACCAACCCGTTATTAAATACATATTCGGTGCTCAAAATATATAACAAAAGTTTTCTCATTGCGGCCGAAGCTAGACAGACAGGTCGAACTTAGAACTCCATTTCCTCGCTACTCCATGGCCTATGTTCCTACATGTCTCTCTATATAAGTGTGTATGTGTGTATGCTATTGTGAAGCTTCGATGAAACCCTGATGACGTGCGTCGTGCAGTAATGTGATACGCCATTAATGCTGTTTGACGACACAAGTGTGGATGGGCTAGGTAGGTAGAATATGAGGAGTCGAGGACTCTTTGAATTCTGTAAGACAATTGTGTGATATAGGTAGTATGCAGGTGATTAGTTCGTCTGAAATGAAATGACAATGCACACTTATAAATGCGAAAGACTCTTTCTGTTTGTTACTGTGTCACACCTAAACGGTTGGATGAATAGATTTCAAATTTGCCAGGCAAGTAGACCATGACCTCAGAGGAGCTCGTGGCTAAATAATAACAGCCACTCGGGTCGATCTTTAAGTTAAACCGTGCTTGCCTAGGTTGATATGTGGATTGGTGACCGCCCGCCATACTGAGTTTCCTCCGTGTCGCGAAAAGCACGTTAAGCCGTTGGTCCCGGCTGTCATCTGTAGATCTTTGACAGTCGTTACAGGTAGTCAGTGGCCCAAAAAGTCTGACAACCAGTCTTACCAAGGGGTATCGTATTACCCAATACTAACTGGGTTGTGGAGATCAGATATACAGTCGCTCCATGTAAAATACTGGTATTCAGCTGCATCTAGTTCGACTGGAAGCCGACCCCAAACAGACTGCAGATGATGAAGTAGACCATGACCTGAATTTAGACTTTTTATCTCGTTAGTATTTACGTTGCCGTAAGATAGTGTCAGAGATAAATACAAAAAGCAGTGATAGTCTAATGGTGTGACCGTCGGACTGCCAAGTCATAGGTCTCCAGTTCGAACCCAAGACACGCACCTCTGATTTTTCGGATTCATGTGCGTATTGTATAATTATCACTTGCTTCGGCGAAGGAAAACATCGTGAGGAAACCAGCATGCCTGAGAGATATTTCTCGACGGCATGTAAAGCCAAGTCAGAGGCCTATGGGCGGCATAAAAACTCTGACACCAGGTTAGGGGCTAACCACACGATAAAGAAAAAAGAATACAATCGAACCACGCTGTTGCTGCTCAGTGACACCAGGGAGACCCCCAGAACTTATGTGTGGGAAAGAGGTGGAGCTAGGCTTCAGTAGCGAAGGATCAATTTTTGTAAAAGATAAGCCGGAGTACATATCTTTAATGTGATTATATTATTTTTCTATACAACATTAGTTTTAGTATATGCGAAACCTGAAACACGTGTCTAGTATTTTTATGTAAAGAATCTATGTACGAAATTTCAAAACTGTATCATGAAAAATCACAAAGTTATAAGCTTGTTCTGTTACCTGGTTGTTCGCACAAAAACGTGGTCACCACGTAGCGCGCGCCTCCAGCGTCGTCTTGAGCTCATTGATAATAATAATTTGGCAGTAGGTACCGAAATTATTGCGATAGGTACTCAAAGTCGCTCGGTATTCAACTTTTAACGTTTTTTAAATATTTTTGGGACAAAATATAACATGGTTTGAAAATGATTGGAATCGATTCAGTTACTTATTCTGAACAAACTATATTCTGGTTTCGCATATACTAAAAATAATATTGTAGAATACTGACTGTGCCATTTTTCAAAGGGAAGCCGGTAGGAATCGAGTTGTATGGAACCTTCGCCACTGCTAGGCTTTTCTACCCTGAAGTTTATTTATTTATTTAACAGTTTATGTACACACTAAATATAGAAAAGAAGAAAGGAACAGAAAATAGTACAAAGGTGATGCTTATTTCTAAAGAAATTTCTTCCAGCATACCTGCGAAAGAAGAAACTAAAAACAGAGATGTAGACATAGTGTGTAAAAGAAGAAGAGAAAATGGAATACATTAAACACAAAGCAGAACTATTTAAACATAATAATATACTAACATACTTATAAATACAAAGACAAAACATAACAATACTGTAAATACAATAAAATAACTAATAATAAATACTTATGCAATTATGACGAAATGGAAAGATAATGTTCTACACTCCTCTTTGAGGTTGTGTGTTTCCAAAACGTATTATAATATCTATTTGGCGTTCCAATGAAATCTGAGAGATTTAAATCAGGATTCATGACATGATACTATACGAGAATACTTGCCATAGATAACCACGCATTTCTCCGACTCTCCCCACAAAATTCGCACACCATAAACTTGAAAGTGAAATACAGTGTAGCACTAGACGCTAGTCAGCAAACGATAGTAATTGATCACAATTCTATACGCAGGCTTGTAAACGGGGCACGAAAGTGGAAAGTGAGCCTACGTGAGTCGAGTGTTCGAGTACAGTGCTAACTAGACCAGTATGATGGTTGTTACGACTTGATAATTAGTACCTAATAGGACTGCCTTTTTGGTTCGTATTTATGGTTCAGTACTCGAAAGGACCCTATTACTAAGCCTTCGCTGTCCGTCTGTCTGTCAGCGGACTGTATCTCTTGATAAAAAGACAGTTGAAATCACAGAATGTGTATTTCTGTTGCCGCTATACGAAACGACTGGATTGTTTTTGACGGAGCTTTTACTAGCAGATAGCTGATGTCATATAGGAATAACTAAGGCTAATTTTTATTAAAAAAAGGCATTTTTTATTTTTGTTTTACCGTTGCAAAAACAAAAAAAAAATAATTTCACGCGGATGAAAATCGCGGGCAACAACTAGTATCTATCTTAAACTATTTTTTTTATTTTTATTCCTGCCAGATACATAATTTATTTATTTCTTTGAGAAAACGTGTACAACATAACAGATAAATCTAAGCTATTGTACAGTTAAAAGAAACATATTTACAATAAAGAATTTATTTGTTTAACCAACAATTGTTTGCTCAATACATTCATAAAGCAATATTTACTGCTACATTTATAAGTGCAACAATTAACGACTAACGAATGATAAAAATAAAATACTAAAAATAGCACAAGAAAAAGCCATCTTTCGATCATCCCCTTACAGAAACTCCACTGACATACGTCATGTAAAAATCAGACATTACACTAATAATCTCCTAGCCCATACCCGCCGGCGACTATATCATTATGCTCATAACTAGTTTCCCACGATACTCATATAGTAAATTATATACTTACTGTATATATATGTAGAGGTAATCACATCGCACGCACCGAGAACGCAGTGTTTTGCTTTCATTTTGTGATTCGCGTGCGTGACAGTTGTGTGAGTTGGGAAATGGATTTTCTTCCGCCTTTTGGATTATAGCTATACAACATTATTTTTAGTATATGCGAAACCTGAATATAGTTTGTTCAGAATAAGTAACTGAATCGATTCCAATCATTTTTAAACCATGTTATATGTTGTCTCAAAAATATTTAAAAAAGGTTACAACTTGGACACCGAGCGACACTAAGTACCTATCGCAATAATTTAGGTACCTACTGTCAAATTATTATTATCAATGAGCTCATGACGGAGCTGGAGGCGCGCGCGTGGCTGTGCCGCGTGGTGACCGCGTTTTAGTGCGGACAACCAGGTAACAGAACAAGCTTATAACTTTGTGACATTTCAAGATACAGTTTTAAAATTTCGTACATAGATTCTTTACATAAAAACACTAGACACGTGTTTCAGGTTTCGCATATATACTAAAACTAATAATAAAAAAAAAAATAAAAAATAAAAATTGTTTATTTCATAACCAAAATAATTACAGCAAGTTAATGATTGGAGCCTCCTTTTAAGCAAAGAAAAAGCCTGTATTAGGAGACTCCGCTCTTTCATAGCTAGACAAATTTTAAAACAGAACAGAAGAAGTATATAACGTTTTACATTATTTACGTGTAGTATAGTGTATGGGGGTGGGGGGGGGTGGGGGGTGTGCCTAGTGCGTGTGTGTATGTGTGTAATGTTGTATAGACAAATAATATAATCACATTAAAGATATGTACTCCGGCTTACCTTTTACAAAAATTGATCCTTCGCTACTGAAGCCTAGCTCCACCTCTTTCCCACACATAAGTTCTGGTCTTCCTGATGTTACTGAGCAAACAACAAAAAGCAGAAAATTTCTTCATTATCGTGTGGTTAGCGCCTAACCTGGTGTCAGAGTTTTTATGCCGCCGATAGGCCTCTGACTTGGCTTAAAATGCCGTCGAGAAATATCTCTCAGGCATGCTGGTTTCCTCAGGATGTTTTCCTTCACCGAAGCAAGTGATAATTATACAATACGCACATCATCATCATTCTCTTGACCTTATCCCATCATGACACAGTTTTCAAATTTTGTACATAGATTCTTTACATAAAAATACTAGACACGTGTTTCAGGTTTCGCATATACTAAATTTAATGTTGTATATAAATGTGTAGTTTTCATCTTCGACCTGCTTTTCTGCCGTAGCAGGAAAGCAAGTCGATCAGCCCATCCTTGTCCAAGCCATCATTGCGATCTTTTTTTTGTTCTAGACCATACCTGGGAACTTTCTAGTTACGGAGATATTGGGGGTCAAAATACCTTTTTCAAATACAGTATTTCAATGTTATAACTTTACTTGAAATACCTCCACGACCCCCGTACTGTTGAATGCATCCATCAGCACAATGTTTTGAGTGCGTTACATTGCGTCCTATATTTCATCCCAAAAAAAAAGTCGTTTTTGAGCAATAATTATTGCGTAAAGTTACTTAGTTCGATGTACAAAATGCTTGGTTGATGACTTCGTGAAGGGTCCGTTTACACCTTGTATATGTGTTATATAAATATCTAGCATTTATTTCAACAAAATCATGACTCATTTATAACACTTAAAATAAAAAGTATCCGCCATAGCAGTGAAAGTAGGACATTTCATCATTCTGAGTCACCGGTTTGACCTTTAGACCCCTGTGACCTCGGTACACCCCTATGAGCTAACAGCTACACAAAAATACGTTCATTTTTGTATAACAACGACTGTGTTCAACCCCTGTCTATGTCTACATAACATTACACATGTAAATCCCGAAGTAATAGTACCCCCAAATTTCGCCAGTTACTTGACCTTAGTGCTATCAGCCGTGCACAAATCCAGACTCCGTGGCTGCTACTGAGGACATTCCTGATGGAAAATCCCAATAAAAAACAAAAAAATAATAATATAATGCCTGACGAGCTATGGGCCAAAATAACCACGATGTGAAGCCCTGACACAGCCAGACGGCGGCGCTGTAGACCTCGCAGGAGATGGCGGGACGAGCTGGACAAAACTAACGACCAGTGGTCCACATTGGCCCTGGACCGAAAAATTTGGAAGTCATGGAGAGAGGCCTTTGCCCAGCAGTGGGATGACGCAGGCTAGCAGTATCAGTATCAGTAATACTAATAATTTGTCGACATGTGTAATTTGAACTCGGCTATCATTGTGCCGATCGTCGTGACGGCCAATGGCCTTATAGCCAAGAGCCTCGACGACCATCTTTCGAGGCTCTCCTTAGGCGGTTTGATCAAGGGCCTGATTCAGTCGGCAGTACTCCTCGATACGGCTCGCATTGTGAGGAGGTTCCTGTCTCTGGAGCCCTAACCACCGGTAGCTTGGACCCTGCTCCCGATACCGGCGGACCACAATTTTTTATATTTTTAAATGTTTTTTATATAGTCTTTTGTTTAAGAAATATGTAAAATAAGTTTTTAAGAATATATTTTCTTTCTTTCATTCTTTCAATAACACTTTGTTCGAGTCGGGAATCGAACCCAGGGCCTAATGCTCAGCAGTCGCGTGTACCTAGGAAATGTTGCTAGTTGGAGTGCGACGTTACATTATTCTGAGTCATCGATATGACCTTCAGAGCCGAGCCCCTCTGACCTCGGTACACCCCTGTGAGCTGACGCAAGGGTTGGTGCCAATTAGACTAACAATTTCGCTTGTTATTTGCGCTAGTGTTTTTTTTTTATTGTGGAAAAGGGTGCGGGTGCCCAGCCCCCGTAGCATGACCACCGTAGACAAAGATTTCTTTGACGGAAGAATCGACACAATGACAGATTTCTTTTGCACTATCTGTCATTTTGTCGATTCTTCCGTCAAAGAAATCCTTGTCTACGGGGGCAGAATTGTAGTCCAGATCAAGTTTTAATCCATTCTAGTTTTTGTCGGCGTGGTTGTGACGAAGAGTTGGGCTAATCAAAAATTAAATAATGTCGAGCCAGCGACACAAAACAGTAGATGGTATTATAAATTAAAATGTAATACCTTCCAGTCATTCTATGGGACCACTGCGCGAGCTTCTTCTACCAAATAAAAAAGAGTCACTTAAATCGGACTCATCACGGTGTATTCCCGTTGACCCCACTGCCATGGCCCCACTGGTGCGGCCAACGCGAAAAATCAAAATCGTCGTTTCGTTAGCCACCTTGAGATCAGAAAAATGAAGCAATGAAACAAACCTTAATGATGTCAGTGGGAATTAATAGACATTCCGATCCCAGCTTTGATCATGGTCTTGTGTATATTTCCCTGGCGACAAACGGGAAAAAAGTACCAGGCTGGCATGAGCTCAAAGTGGTATGCATTTTAATAATTCCGGGTGAAGTACGGTCTTCTGTAATAAATACCTTCTTGGATTCTTGCCCGCCTAGTACTGTGCGTAAGGTTCCACCCATAACTAGCACAACAGTACTAACACTCGATCCCATGCAATGTTTTTGAGTAATATTTTATTACTCAAAAATTATGGTGGACAACGGGAACAATTTTTAATTATTTTAATCAATTCCCGTTGACCCCACCGCCCATAGCCCCCTACGGTTGGTGGGGTCAACGCGAATATACCGTAATCACGGAGAAAACGGTGTACATACATGAAAAAAAAAAGATTCTGGTGAAATACTTAACATTCTCCTTTTTTAGAAGTCGGTTAAAAAACGTTCCATTTCTAATCTAATCTATTTTTCCAAAATCAAGCTCCTAATCCATATTATACGACTTCAAATTCAAGCATCATTAATAACCTGTCACCTGCCATCCACAAAGTGTACCCTGCCAAAATACGCAGTGCGTCACTCGTAAATAGGTCAGGGTGAATCGTAACAACGTTGCAATACGAGCAGTAAACTAGGGTTTATGGAGACATCGCCTGTGTGCAGTCCGTTGTGATTTTATATCTGTTTTAGTGTTTGTAGGTTTGCTTTTTTGTTTTTGGTTCTGTTGTGGTGTGGAGGGGTGGAGAGATTAATGTTTAGGGCTAATTTGTCGCTTCTCTTGTACACTGTCATTTTTTTTATTTCACTGTAGAAGAATGACACTTAAATGACTGCCTGTCAGTAGCGAAGGGTCAATTTTTGTAAGAGGTAAGCTGGAGTACATATCTTTAATGTGATTATATTATTTGTCTATAGAATACTGACTGCCATTTTTCAAAGGGAAGCCGGTAGGAATCGGGTTCTATGGAACTTTCGCCACTGCTGCCTGTTAAATATAAGCGCGCTTTTATTTAGTTAGCATTGATAGCCTAGTGATGTGAACGTCGGACAAGTCATAGGTCTCAAGTTCGAACCCAAGACACGCACTTCACTGATTTTTCGGACTCATGCCTGAGACATATTTTTCGACGCATTGACCACTCGATAAAGAATGAAGGAAAGATTTAGGCCACAGGTGTCGTCTAACGTGCCAATGCTGTGTAGTCAGTGGCCCAAATGTCTGACAACAAGTCTAATCAAGGGGAATCGTATTACCCAGTACTAACTGGGTTGTGGAGGTCAGATAGGCAGTCGCTCCATGTAAAATACTGGTATTCAGCTGCGTCTGATTAGACTGGAAGCTGAACCCAACTTTGGGTAAAGGCTAGGCAGATGATGATAACGTGTAAGCTTGAAGTAAGTGCAGTAGTCTTGGAGACAATACGAGGAGCACCAAGTAGATGACTATGAATGTATTTGTGAATTGATCTCGTCATTTCTGTAACCGCGTTATGGACCGCAGATCTTGTGGTCAAAGGATACAATATATTTGTAGGCTGTGCTAGACATACGCGTATATAACATTAGTTTTAGTATATGCGAAACCTGATACACGTGTCTAGTATTTTTATGTAAAGAATCTGTGTACAAAATTTCAAAACTGTATCATGAAAAATCACAAAGTTATAAGCTTGTTCTTTTACCTGGTTGTCCGCACAAAAACGCGGTCACCACGCAGCGCGCGCCTCCAGCGTCGTCTTGAGCTCATTGATAATAATAATTTGGCAGTAGGTACCTAAATTATGGCGATAGGTACTCAAAGTCGCTCGGTATCCAACTTTTAACTTTTTTAAATATTTTTGGGAAAAAATATAACATGGTTTAAAAATTATTGGAATCGATTCAGTTACTTATTCTGAACAAACTATATTCAGGTTTCGCATATACTAAAAATAATGTTGTATATCTCGTAATATACAAGGTGTTCACTACACTATAAGAGTATCAATTTGTTACAAAATTTGTCGGTTGCGAGAGCAAATTGTGAAGTCGAAAAAACTTGTGAATGTTAGCATATAAGTCGCAATAACCTTTGCTTATACTTGTGTGTGATAGCATTTCACTCCTAAATCAAAGCCTCCACTCATCAGTGGCGAAGGTTCCATACAACTCGATTCCGACTGGATTTTCTTTGAAAAATGGCACGGTCAGTATTCCATAGACAAATAATATAATCACATTAAGGAGGAAGCTCCAGGGTAGCCCGCAAAATACTAATTTCCTTACGTTTTTTGAAATTTCCGGGTCAGTGTCAGGTTGTATGTTGATGAAAATATGAATCGCGCCAGTAACACGTATGTAGTTGCAGAATTATAATCATTAAAATCATCAATACAATCCTCTAAGTTCATTTAACCCCATTGAATGACTATTTCATGAAAAAGACATTCAATGGAATCAATAAGACCTTCGCTACTGCCACTCAGAGTTTATTCTTCTGTATTTTGTTTGATGAGTCATACATTTCTGGAAAATGCAATAAATACGTTCACTCATAGCTGTATGTCCACATACCCCGTAGTAGTATCAGCTTTTTTCGGGACAAATTCATGGAAAATAGACGTGATTTATAGTATCCTTCTACTTATTATCCTTTTCAGTTAAGGTGCGTCACCTTTTCCTAGAAAACGCCTTGAATTCGTGGCGCCTTCCCCTATAGCTTGTCGGCACTGCGCTGTAAAACCAGCTTCTTTCGGAAAGAATTCTTGGAAATAGACTACATCTAAAGTGTGGACGGGACATCGATGCACAATCGGTTACCACGTATTGAGTACATCTGACATTTTTCATCGGTATTTTTTTTTTGGAGTTGGGCAGGACACCTCGCAAGGCGCAGTGATAACAGGTGGACTAAGGCTGTCACCGAATGGCGTCCAAGAACTGGCAAAAGAAACGTGGGTCGTCCGGCGGCGAGATGGGCAGACGACATAGTTGCCATCGGGGGAAAAACCTGGATGAGGCTGGCACAGGACCGTGGGGATTGGCACGAGAAAAGAGAGGCCTATACCCAGCAGTGGGTGAGTTCGGGCTGTGGATGATGATGATAATTTTTTTTTAAAGCAGCAGTTTCTTACATTTTGACCGTGTAGGTATTGCAATTTTGTTGGAAACAGCAGATTTCTTTTTAAATTTCAGAATGATATAGGTACTGAATACGTGTTAACCCTTTGTGCATCGGTGTCCCTCAACCCTTTTTGTCTTTTTTTTTTAATGTTTGATGCGTCACACATTAAGGGAGAAAGACCATTCATTCATAGTGCATTCCCCCTTAGTTTGGCACTGCGCCCCTTTTTTTTTTTTTTTGTGAAACCATCAATTTTTTCAGCACAAATTCTAGGAAAATAGCTGAGATGTGGGTACCCTTCGGTTATTATCGTTTTCAGGAATGATGCGTCAAACATTCCTAGAAAAAGCTATGAATTCATGGCGTCTTCTCCCCAAAAGCTTGATGGCACTCTGTCCCTATAAAATGATCTTCAGTTTTGGGAAGAATTCTTGGAAATATAGACGAATGGTCTTGATCTATAGTATATTTCTATTCTACTTATTTTCCTTTTCAAGTATGATGCGTCACACAATTCCATGAAATAGTAATAAATCCATGGCGCCCTTAGTTCGATGTCTCATTTTATATTTTTGTACCGACAGCGAATGAAATTATGGTGAATTCCGATTTAGGTCAGCTATCTCTTTGTTCTTATGAGTACCTATTTATAGTGTTTTGTCATGGGTTATTAATTGACAATAGCTGTTCCCGCGTCTTTGTTTGAATTCTATTGTCGGACCTTCGTTGTATCCTACTCGGGGTTGCCTTTCAATTGATAAATCATCCCTAAGTGTCCCCTTGTCGCGTTGTCAAATGACTACGCCCCCTCTGGACGGAGGGAGTGTCAGACTTGTACTGACTAAAACCCATCCATGTTCCTTCTTTACCCTTTGTGTTCCAGGGCCGCGGTATCTCTTTCGAACAGTCCCGCAGCCCTAGCAGGCATCGGCCCATGCGGACCCCTACGTGGTTGCTGACATCTCTTTGAGGCGCGCGTGAAACACGAACGCGCCGTCGACACGGCCTGTCGTCGTAAGCTAGCCCATAACTCGCCGTCCACAGGCCCGCGCCTACGGTGGCCGGGAGCCACCACGTCACCCCCGACGCCCAGGGCGTCACCCGCGGCGGCTGGCACGTGAGGCACTTTCCCTCTCACGTCCCGCCAGTTACCCAGTACCTGGGTTTTGGAGGTCAGAGAGATAGGCACTTGCCTAGGTTGGTCCGTGGATGTGTGCCCATCCATTACATGAACGTACACTGTCACTTCTTCTTAGCGTGTCGATGGCAATCTAAATTGTGTCAGCCCAGAACTGAGCTACTATTTTGGCGCTTTCGGTAGCGTCCATCAGTTCCTGTAGTGGACAAACAACAGGACACGCAGGACATCATATTAAGTGCCCCATCGTTTGTAGAACAGCACCGCATTTACACTCCAGGGCAGAGTCATTAATGAATCTCCATCTGAGCAGGTTTTCCTTGCCGCGACCGACACTGTCACTTACGGGATATCTTCCGTGTCTATCCATTACATACTGAGTTTCCTTCGTGCCTCGGAAAGCACGTTAAGCAGTTGGTCCTGGCTGTCATTTGCAGAACTTTGACAGTCGTTACAGGTAGTTAGTGGCTCTAAAGTCTGACAACCAGTCTTACCAAGGGGTGTCGTATTACCTAGTACTGACTTGTGAGGGTCAGATAGGCAGTCGCTTCATGTAAAATGGTTTCTTAGTGCACTTCAACAACCTCTGAGGGTCTTCTAAACCCGTTTTTGTTTTCATGTTGTGTTATTGTCAGTGAATGACTGAACCATTTTGTACTATTGTTGGTGTTTATAAATTAATTTCAATTGTAATTTATTGGCCGTGGTTTACCTTGTGGTCGACTGATAAACAGCGCGATTCTTTTCCTGTTTTTATTGTTATGTTACCGACCATAAAGTGAGCGAAGCCGCGGGTAATTGCTAGTCCTAATCCTAACTAATTCAAAATGCGAAAGTAAGTTTGTTTGTTTGTTACCTTTTCACGCCTAAACCACTGAACCGATCATCCTGAAATTTTGCATATACGTTGTCAGGTGTACAGAAACGGACATAGGGTACCTTTTATCCCAAAAAAATGTACTGTTCCCGATTCTCGAGGAAAACACAAATTACTTTCTTATGATAATAGATGGCACCACGTGTCTTTCGAATCATGATTGAATTACATTATTATAGAAACTTCAGTAATGTGTTAAGACTTTGTTGTAAGAAGCCGCGGGAAAAGCTAGTTTCTTAATAAGAAGAACCAGCAAGAATCTTCATCAATTCAATTTCAAAATGGCTTCGATCATAAAGCTCTCCAGAATGTGGGTCAACCTCATTCAAGTCAAGTTATTAGTGTCAATATCTTGTGGTATTAGAGGAGGCAGATTTCACCCCTATGGGAAATCTATGTAGAAGGGTGCTTGGGGGTTGAATTATTTATAATTTAGATTCAGGGCAACGAAGGTTTCTTAGCATGATACGGCGGTATTCAAGTCTCTTGTGGATAGTGGTATTGTGTCTTGTGATTCTTGTTTTGCTTTTAGGGTTTGATCGCAAATTCATTTTTGATTTATCAATATTGACATGTTTGATCTAGATTGTTTTGTTTATTGTATGATCGGAGGCAGCTATTAAGGAGCACACCCACCGCGATGCATGCTGTGCACGGGCACGCGACGCATTTTCGCTGCGTGGATTCATTTGTTTGACAACGTTTTCACAGCAGTACACGCTACACACCCACAACGTAGCGTGCGTGGCCCACCGCGGCGTAGTCGTGGGTTAATATTCGGGTACCGCGTGCATGACGTTGAGCTATGTGAGCGCCTTATTCGAGCAAGCCACGCATGTACTAATGACGTCATTTGATGCGTAGCGTGTCCGTGGTTTGCAGTGGACACAATCACATACATTTTCTTACAAAGCGAAGTTTAACACACGTGACGGATCTCGTGGCTAAATAATAACAGCCGTTCGGGTCCAACTTCAAGTTTAGCCGCGCTTTCCGTGAATGGGTGACCACCCCTACATACCGAGTTTCTTCGTTAAGCCGATGGTCCCGTCTGTCATTTGTAGATCTTTGACAGTCTTTATAGGTAGTCAGTGGCTCGTAAGTATGACAACCAGTCTTACCAAGGAGTAGGACAAACGAGCGTTACTTTTTGAGATGTCAGTCGCGTAAAATGAGTCGCGGAATTTACGTTGCATTCAGTTTCATACTAAAGTCCTGTGCATATCACACGGCGACGCAAAATGCGTCTCCGTGTGGTACAACTCATTTTGCGTCGCCATGTGGTAAAACAGGACTTTATTTTGAAACCGAGCGCAACGTAAATTCCGAGACTCATTTTACGCTACTCACAGTAATAATTTCAAAAAATTACGCTCAGCCTTAGAAGGAGTACCTTTAAGGTATCTCGACTTCAGTACATTTTTCTCAAATTACGTAATATTAAAGAGCTCATGCTGCGGTGAAAATCCAGTCAGTCAGCAAGAATGGTCAAAGGGGTGACTGCCTTTAAATTAACTTTTACACCAAAACATAATAATAAACTCCACTGCCATGCCACCAATTTTGTAACAAAATCAACTTCCCACCACCTTTTAACATAATCATAACCTTTAACACCACTCCATCAAAAGGGGTTGAACTTTACCATAAAAGCAACAATCAAAAATTATAACACAAAAACTAGTCCACGCGATCTTTGTTGGCGCTACCCTCTTTCCACCCCGCCTAGACGTCGCCTAGCCACCCTACTCGACGTCTAGCCACCCTATTAGGCGATGACGTCACTGCTACCTGCTCACGACCTCGGGCGATACGACTTGTAAAGTTACACACGCGTGTATCACTTGTTTTCTTGAAAACTATGAGCATCGGGAATCATCGTCTTTCTTCGGAAATACGAATGCTCGATGATGAGGTCTAGTCGAGTCACACCCATGAAAATAGTAGCATATTTCGTATTAAAGCGGCGCAAGGGGAGACAGCCAGACACGTGTGCTTCGCTTTGCAAGAAAATGTATGTGATTCTATCCACTGCAAACCACGGACACGCTACGCATCAAATGACGTCATTAGTACATGCGTGGCTTGCTAGAATAAGGCGCTCACATAGCTCAACGCTATCAACGCCATGCACGACAGCGTGCATGGCGCTACACACTATATACGAATATTAACCCACGACTACGTATCGCAGCAATCATATTCTTGGTAAAAACACGTGCGTAGCATCTCCGTGACCCGCGGTGGGCCACGTACGCTACAGCTGTACATAGTTGTGGGTGTGTAGTGTGTACTGCAGTGGAAACGTAGACCCACATTGTCAAACAAATGAATCCACGCAGCTAAAATGAGCCGTGTGCCCGTGCAGAGCCTGCGCCGCGGTAGGTATGCGCAACGTTAATGATTAGCAACTCAATGCAATTCGAAACTTTAGAAAGACATGACGATCTGCGACTGGAGTAGGCAATCTGACAGAAAAAACTTCTTACGAACTCGCAATGATAGTATCCTACTAAAAAGCGCAGCAGTACAGCAGTTAAAGGCTCTGTACGTATTATTCTGTGGCACGACATTCGCGATTACCGAATCCTAAATAATTTCGTGGGCTAACTTAACTATACCGTCGCGTCGCCCGTGGCTAAGCAACTTCTTTCACCTGCCCCCGTAGCATGACCACCGTAGACAAGGATTTCTTTGACGGAAGAATCGACAAAATGACAGATAGTGCAAAGAAATCTATCATTGTGTCGACACAATCTGTCATTTTGTCGATTCTTCCGTCAAAGAAATTCTTGTCTACGGTGGTCATGCTACGGGGGCTGCTCTCTGCAGTCATTGTCGCAGCACGTGTATCTTGTGGCCAAGGGGCTATAGTTATGTTCTACCCTCATTTGACAATATAATAAAGATTGGTTTAATGTTACTCTTTCTAGGAATAACGATGATAGTTTTGTTTTTCTGGATCTTTGCCAGATTTTTGCGCTCCTTTTTCTTAGTAAGAGGTTTTTCTTATATTAATTAAAGGATTCGTTTGAGCAAAGTGCGGTGTTCTGTTTCCTCGTGCTATCTCTTTCTATTGGAAGGTAGAAAGACAAGGATAGTGTTATATTTTGCGAGCTACAGCGAATAAAGGATTAGCTTAGTCAGCATTTGCGAGGGTAGCCATGGAAGTACTCAAGTTTTGTTCAACTGCAGTGGTGCTTAAACTGCACCCTCGGATGCTACTGGTATTGGTGATCCTCTTAAGATAGTATCAAGAGGGACTGCTGGAAACAGTTCCTGATTTCTGAAAACCAAGTTATTCGAAATACAGATCTGATGATGAATTAGTGAGTTGTGCTAAATAATGTCCCTGTGATATCATGCCAACGAACGAGTTGTGTGTCGTGGGTTTTTAGTATCCTCTTTATACATAATCTGCCTAGCCTTTTCCCAACTATGTTGGGGTCGGCTTCCAGTCTAACCGATTGCAGCTGAATACCAGTATTTTACATGGAGCGGCTGTCTATCTGACCTCCACAACACAGATAGTACTACTCAATACGGTACCCCTTGGAAAGAGACTTTCGGGCTACCGGCTGCCTTTATCTTCGGGACCAATGGCCTAACGCATAGTATCCTATGTATGCTTTGAGATCTCAGTACCAATTTTTTTTTGCACAGCTGGCTATAAGACGTTAAAAGTGTTTTTGGCATGGAACCGGCAATTTTTTAACCAAATTTCTAATTCCATAAAAGAGGAACCAGTAACAACGTTCAAAAAAAAAGTAACTGAACTTTTATTAAATGTTACTACTCTGTATCGGATTTTCTAGCTGATACATTTTAGTTGTGTGTCAATGTTTGTATGTTTGATGATGAACTGCATAAATGTTTGCATGGTAGAATGTACATGGATTCTTTAATATTATTGTAAATACCTACTTTTTAGGCAAATAAATGATTATTCTATCCCCTCTACACGACATCACCACAATATCATTTTCTCTCTTCTCTCAACTAATTTGCCTCTTCCTTTTATAAGCTTTACGGTGACTTCGCAATTTTCGTTGTCTTCGCAATTTTCGTTGTCATCAAAAATGTAGAATCTTTCGCGATTTAATTGTCTTGATATTCATACCGTTTCTGAAGCTTGGAAAAGGGTATTTAATATTCTGATGTGTAGGAGGAAGTGAATGAGTTTCTTGAGTCATTGTTTTGTTGTGCAGAAAGATGGCAAAAAGGTTGGCGACCGTTTTTCGAAACTGGCAAGTCATTGATGTTTTGAGGTCCTAAAAGATTCTTCAAAGATAATTTCTGATAAGGCCTGTTAACTCATGGTCTTGACCTTACTGTGTTTTTATTGCGTTATGGACTTTTCAGCACTCACCTATAATAATAATATAAGCCTTTATTCAGACTCAGAATTTTTACATTTAGTTTTAATCTTAATCTAACGATTCTGGCGAGTCGGTGACACCGACAACCAGCCCCCGTAGCATGACCACCGTAGACAAGGATTTCGTTGACGGAAGAATCGACAAAATGACAGATAGTGTCGACACAATGACAGATTTATTTGCATTATCTGTCATTTTGTCGATTCTTCCTTCAAAGAAATCCTTGTCTGCGGTGGTCATGCTACGGGGGCTGGTGTCAGAGTTTTTATGACGCCCATGTACATCTGACTTGGCGTACACTATAAGTCAGCAAGGTTGCAAAAAGTGCGAGGGACACTGGTAGTCATGCTTATATGATGGTTCGTTTGCCATCTGTCATATCATACGGTAGCCGTTCAATTGATATTCTCCCATGAGGATGGTAACATAATATGAGTAAACGGCATACGTTAGTGCGTTCTTGTTGAGAAATAATTGAACTTTAACGAGGGTAAGGCGAGGTGATAGTGTGAGCGAAAAATGGCAAATGGAATCTCAGGTTTTGACCTACAAAGTCAATCGATTTATACCATCACAGTACATCTCTGAACTTCTTGAGAGGAGATCGGATCGATCTTCAGGTTAAGCCGCGCTTGCCTAGTTTGGTTCGTGGAGGGGTGACCACCTATTACATACCGCATTTCCTCCGCGCCTCGGAAAGCGCGTTTAGCCGTTGGTCCCGGTTGTCATTTGTGGATCTTTGACAGTCGTAACAAGTCTGACAACCAGTCTTATCAAGGTGTATCATATCACCCAGTACTAACCAGGTTGTGGAGGTCAGATAGGCAGTCGCTCCATGTAAAATACTGGTTTTCAGCGGTCCGGTTAGACTGGAAGCCGATCCCAACATAGTTGGGAAAAAGTTAGGCAGATGATGAGATAATTTCAGAAGAGTTTTAGTATAATGACTTTGTAATTTGATGTTTTTTAAAAGAAACTTAAAACGCATTAGTATCAAAGTGTTTGACCCAAAAATAACTTGAAATATGCATAACATCCGAATTTTTGGCTCTTGGCGCACCATTTTCGTGAAACTCATGAATATTTTCATCCGCCATTCGCTTGCAATGTGACTACAATAAATTAAGCTGTGTATTTATAGCACAAGCAAAAATCACCCATATCTTCTAAGTTTTAAGAGTGATTTTAGCTTAAATAAAAAAAACTCGCTGCAAACGGACGCACCGAAATACACAGCTTGGACAAAAATCAACCATATTCCTTTGGAAATTAAGTAAGATTTTCAACCAAGCTAGCTTTTGCGAAGACCGACTTACCAATGCATCACGAAAAACGAAAACAAACCTTATGTTTTGAAAATACGTCCTGTTTTTCCTTGTCAAAGATTTTGCTACAGATTGCGTAGCTTCGGTTTTAAGGAAATTATACAGTATTTTGAATGGATTAAGGGTGAGTTTTGTTTGATTTAGGTTTCTGCGGCAGACGGACATCGTATGGAAGTCGAATAGTTAAGTTTTGTCGACCGTAACGCATATCTTCACACCGTTAGTCAGTCAAGTCAATATCATATTTCTTGACCCCTTAGATATCATGGGACACTGAACATAAGATATTTTTTTCAATAAACTACTTTTTATTGGAATTTTCTGATTTTAATTTGAAAAATATAACTTTTGGAAAGAAAAAAAGCTTTTATTCAATAAATTGAGATACAAAAAGATTTCGCCCAACGTGGGGCTCGAACCCACGACCCTGAGATTAAGAGTCTCATGCTCTACCGACTGAGCTAGCCGGGCTGTAAGAGTAGCAACGAAATTCGCAAGTACTATCTACGTAGTATTCATTAAATGTGAAGAAGTTTATTTTTAACCGATTGTGTGCATAATAATGAAGGTATTATGAGTTTTGACGTGTTAATATGTTTGTCAGAAGTGATAAATAATTTATGTAAATGCGTAGGAAGTGTCTGAGTTATTCAAGGGCTATTTTTGTTCGCATTATAGAATATTATGAATTTATTTGATTAATTTTCTATGTGAACAATGGTTTAAGAAGTTTTTTTTTTTCTGTTTGTGAAGTGCGGCTACATCTAGTTTTAGCCGGGTACAACTAGGTGCAGCCGTTTAAACTTAGATGTATCCTACTTATCTTCGGTTAGAACGTGCACCCAATTTGGATGTAGCGCTCGCCGGCTGCTGCCGCGGCACTGCTCGCTGCGCTCGCTCGGCTCGCGCGCGAGCACAGTTCTAACCTAACCTAATTCATTTAGTCGGTGTGTCCTAGCAATAAAAAGGATACACAACTGTTACCGGCCGCACCTAGGTATAGCCGGCTAGAACTAGGTGTAACCTTACTTCGGCTTTTCGCTGTAACATATCTATTGTTATACAACATTATTTTTAGTATATGCGAAACCTGAATATAGTTTGCTCAGAATAAGTAACTGAATCGATTCCAATCATTTTTAAACCATGTTATATTTTTTCCCAAAAATATTTAAAAAAGTTAAAAGTTGGATACCGACCGACTTTAAGTACCTATCGCAATAATTTAGGTGCCTACTGCCAAATTATTATTATCAATGAGCTCAAGATGACGCTGGAGGCGCGCGCTGCGTAGTGACCACGATTTTGTGCGGACAACTAGCTAACAAAACAAACTTTATAACTTTGTGATTTTTCATACAGTTTTGAAATTTTGTACATAGATTCTTTACATAAAAATACTAGACACGTGTTTCGGGTTTCGCATATACTAAAACTAATGTTGTATAGTTCAGTTGACAACCTACCTTCTTTTAAAATACTGTAATCATCATCATCTGCCTGCCTTTTTCCAACTATGTTGGGGTCGGCTTCCAGTCTAACCAGATGCAGCTGAATACTAGTATTTTACAATAGGTACTACATGAAGTAAATTATATTTTAAATTGTTTACTAACAAGTCTGTTTTATTTCCAGGTACTATTCAGTGGAACTCACACCAATCAATTATTACCGTATAGTAGTAATAATATTATTCGTAAGTAAATAGAATAGTATTGTTCATATCTGTAGCTAGAACATAAACACCTGTGTATGCAGGCGTGATCAAAAGGCATGTATTTAACGCGGTAACAAACTAATCTGATTTAGGGTTTTGAAAATAATTAAAATGGGAGCAAAAATAATAAGTTGGCAGCTACAGTAGTTCAATACGACCAGTGTGATAATTCAAGGACTCTGAAAAAACCTAAAACAAGGTTATTAACAATTAGATTGTAGATAAGGCGTAGGTCTTAGTTCGCTCACTTCGGTCGCTCACTAGACCCCGCCATCCCCTTCGGACCTAACCTGACCGAGTCGTGGTGCCACAAGTCTCTCTCAGCCTTCGCTCGCTCTTACTTTCTATATTCTCCTTGCCGCAATGACCGGATAAATAGTTAGTTACTTGGTACAATAGTCGCCCATTCAGTATATTAGTCGCCAATTAAATTTTTAGTCGCCCGATTAATAATTTCCCTAATCAAAACAACTATAGAAAAAAGAATCACGATAATCGGACCAGCGATCACAGAGACATCGGTAACGAAAAAAAAAATTAAATGTTGGTGGAATACATAACCTCTTCCGTTTTTAGGAGTCGGTTAAAAATACTCTTTATATTATTTATCGATATTTTGAACGTTTCCTAGTGGATAGCGGAAGGTGGCTTCACTATTAATCAAGTTACGCGATTATGATTGCCATTCAAGCAGAAAATGATTATGTTTCTTAGGGCTAATTTCACCGATGAGACTGACAGCTTTTGAACGTAGCCCTTGTATTGTTAAGATGTCCAGTCTGGCTATATGTCAAATTATCGTGTCTGTGTCTAGCTCCAGACTGGCGTAGGACTGGACTGGACTTATTTATTGACGTAAATTGCCTATGGAAACTGTATCTATGCCGTTCAAACATGCACAGAGTATAGAAGACCGTACAAGAAAGATATATTGTCTCTGTCAAGTATTTCAAGTGAACGAACACCCGAGTTGCTGTCCAAAATATGTGCCGATTGTGTAAAGAGGCATTGCTGTAAGTCGCCCTGACTTGCTTTCATCATCATCATCATTTCAGCCGAAAGACGTCCACTGCTGGACATAGGTATGAGACACAATGTTCCAAAGTGTCACGTTGCTGAGATGCGAGCTATCAAAGTTAAAGTCCATTCACTGATGGCATCTTCAGCACAACTTCATCAAATATCCATACCAAGACAGTCGATTCCCTTTCAACTTTTCTGTAATTTTGCTTAGTCGAATATTCAACCTCAACTTTTATATTTTAGTAACAATGCCACAATAGCTACATTAGTTACAAACACTGGCTGAATGTCGATAAATCTTTGCCTACAATATGTATTTCGTGAAATGTTGCCAAGTTTCAGAAACAAAATGGCATTCGCGGCCTCGTTTCATATTAAATAATGTTAAGAGTAAAGAAATACGTGACGCTTTTATTTAATATAACGTAACATCACGCCTGTAGTTCTTCCAAGGGTTAGGTAGAGTTGTACCTTTACCGAGAGGTGTTGAAAATAGCTGGCGAAATGTAGGTATCAAACTCAAACTCAAAGCATTTATTTCAATTAAACCATCACAGGCACTTTTGAATGCCAAAAAAACAAAAAAAAAAGCGAAGCTACAGTCACAAGGCATAATAACTTGAGAAAGTACTGTAGTTGCACATTCCGAAGCGTAGATCTCTATGGAGAAGAATGGGCAAGAAACTCCATGGACACTCTTTTAAATCAAAATATTCTTACAAAATCTTGGTTACATCGTTCATGTTGAGATTATACATATATGTGAGAACGATGTAGAAAGACGAAGTGTAGGTACTATTAGGTGTTACAGGCGTGATGATATGATACGATATGTGTATCATAATCAGCCTATAATGTTCCCACTGCTGGGACACAGGCCTCCTCTCTATGAGAGGGGATGGGCTATAATCCACCACGCGGGCCCAGTGCGGGTTGGTAGATATCACATGTCTTCGAATTTTAAGGTCTAGGACATGCCGGTTTCCTCACGATGTTTTCTTTTACCGTTTTGAGAGCAGCGGTGATGAAAATATTACACAAAGTATGTTGTGTGTTAACTTGTTCATTTAGATTATGTAAGTCATTGTTAGTTACGTTTTGTTGTAATCCTGCTAATTGCCTGAATACGTGGTGGAAATTTCTTAGTCATTTGTTTCGTAATCGTAAATGGTTTTGTAGTAAGGATTAATTATATGACAGAATGTTTATTTTAATCTAAGCTGACGATTAGTACAGGCTTAGGTTATGTTCTTGTCTCTATCTTGCACATGTAATTAGGCAATTGTGCGAGAGTGACAGGAATCATATTTAGCAAAACTTGTTTTTTTTGCACATCTTATCAAGATTTAAGTAATTGCTTGCTCTAAAATGTGTAACCATGGAGTTTCTTGCCTGTTCTTCTCCATAGGAAACGATCAACCCGAACCGTACACCCATCTTTTAACGTTTTGTACCCATGTAGGCGGCCTATCTTATTTCGTACTATAACTATTATAAATGCGAAAGTTTGTGGGGATGTATGGAAGTTTGTTACTCTTTCACACAAAAACGGTTGAACGGATTTGGATGAAATTTGTCACACAGATACTTTATAACCTGGATTAACATATAGGATACTTTATATCCCGGTAGTACAATCCCGTGGGATAATTACCGAACTCGGCGCGAGCGAAGCCGCAGGCATAAGCTAGTGTAAAATATTTTGATTTGATTTTGGCTTTTAAACAGCGCCATATTTAAATTCAGTCATGAGTACTGCCTGATAATATGAATGTAAAAGA
The DNA here is from genome assembly GCA_905163415.1 of Noctua fimbriata. Taxonomy (NCBI): domain Eukaryota; kingdom Metazoa; phylum Arthropoda; class Insecta; order Lepidoptera; family Noctuidae; genus Noctua; species Noctua fimbriata. Next base: position 2,055,740 of record LR990951.1, read on the forward strand.
ATACAGGTGTAATTTTATTGATAACAGCAATTAATTAAAAATTCACTTCCTTTCTTCGCATTATCCTTGTCAAAAAATAAAAGTCCTTGCCAGCCCAAAAAAACAAAAAAAAATCCTCCAATAATGTCAATACCAACAAGGAGGTTTTAACCTCGCCATTAAAGAATTCTTTTTTTAAATTACCCACGACCGCTTCCCGCCAAGTTCATTGGCGCTTCCGTTCGCTGTCAATTGTCGTAGGGACGTGCTTGTATCGATTTAAATTAATCGATTATTTCCTAGTCCGGTTTTTACTGTTGGTGGCTTACTTTTTATGTGATTTAGTAGTCTGATTGTAGGCAAGTGTTTCAATACTTGTAATTTGAAATGGTGATAACTTACATTTATATTTTTATGTCATAAATTGATTGAGAAAAACACTTTTACAAAATAGAATGATGTTTTAAAACTTGATGGAGTCGGATTTTCCAATCCGACTACTCTGAGACGAAACTGCGAAACAAAGTCAAAGTTAAAGTATTTTATTTGTTGAACATTATTAATATGGTATAAGGTATAAAATTTGTGTTGTATCACTATGTTTTGCCTTGCAAGGCGTACAAATTAGGCATAAACAACTACAAAGTAAATAAAACTGTTTCAAACAAGTAACGTTGTAAACAAGATGTATGAACAAGTGGATCGGACATTTTTTATTTTATGCTTCTATCTTCTAAAAACTCATTGATAGAGTAGTAAAGCCTTTTCAATCAAGAATTTCTTAAGTTGCGATTTAAAATGGTTTATGTTGTTCATGCTTTTTAAAGTTTTTGATAGTTTATTGTAAATCTTTGGACCCATGCCGAGACAACTCTTTGAGAAAAGTGCAGTATTGTGTTTTTTTGACTTACAACACAAACTCCGGTATCTTGTTTAAACCATATGAGGACCATGCAGAAACAGTTTTTGAGAGAAAATTAATCTCATTACATATTGTTTCCTTCAAAAATCAAGAGACGGCTCAGACGGTAAACACAATGAATAAATCAACACGGACGCGTTACAGAAATGTTAGATAAAAAAAATTGTGAACTTGTAAAGGCTATGAAAAAAATAAAGTTAGTCTATTGGCGACGCGCCACAGAAAATTACCTTGAAAATCTTTACATCGATATCTAGTGTCGTGCATGCCGATAATTTTTTAAACCAAACAGACTATAAAGCATACTCTTGGATAAATCGAAGAAATAAAAAAATAAATAACTCATAGTCTGTACTGTAGAGTGTAGAATGATGGGTGGACTGTGTAAGATGATATGGCTAGAAAGGAGGTGACTGCTGAGATGACGAGTAATAGAGAAGTATGGAAGAAGAAGACATGCTGCGCCGACCACAAATGAATTGGGATAAGGGTAGGAGAATGATAATGATTATTGCCTTCAAAAAAAAAACGAAGTTTCTTGGAACGAATGCTGGCTTTCCGACTTTTCATATCTATAAAGACGGCAAACACAATAAATAATCAACACGGAAACGTTGCAGAAATGTTAGATTTAAAAAAAATGTGAAGGCTATGAAAAAAAGATATACGCCTATATATGCCACGAGATATATGGCCTATGTCCAGCAGTGGACGTCTTTCGGCTGAAATGATGATGAAAAAAAGAAAGTTAGTCTATTGGCGACGCGCCATAGACAATAACCTTGATTGTTATTTCTTCTTTGTATCGATATCTAGTGTCGTGCGACGATAGTTTTTGAAACGGAACAGACCATAGAGCATACTCGTGGAGAAATAATATCTTTCAGACTGAATTTCGGAGATTAGCCATGAATGCAAAAAGAAATGAAAATAAAAATACTCAGTCTGTACTGCACTGTAGAATATGATCATCATGAATGTGTACAAGCAATGAAATGCAAAATTCAAAAGCGTTTTTCAAGTTAAATAACGATTTGTACTTTGAAATAAGTTTCCCTATTTCGTAATAGTATGGCTTCCAAAATAAAACGTGTTCGTGAAAACGTAACACGCAGTCTGGCAACCAGTCTTACCAAGGGGTATCGTATCTGGGTTGTGGAGGTCAGATAGGCAGTCGCTCTATGTAAATTACTGGTATTTAGCTGCATTCGGTTAGACTAGAAGAAGCCGTCCCCAACATAGTTGGGTAAAGGCTAGGCAGATGATGATGACAAAGAAAAAAGTCAATACTATGTAAAAAGAACAGGTAATTTTATTCTTTAATTCACTATTATTATGATTTAACTAATTGCCCTGTTCTAAAATGCTGATATAACTGTTTTTATCTGAGTCATGATTATGACCGACTTACGAGCAGTAAGTCGTGGGTTCGAACTCAGGCAGGCCCATTACTTTGTGTAATTTATTTCATCACCACTGCTCTCAAAACGGTGAAGGAAAACGGCATGTCCTAGAACCAAAAATTCGAAGACATGTGACATCTACCAACCCGCACTGGGCCCGCGTGGTGGATTATAGCCCATTCTAGAGGAGGCCTGTGTCCCAGCAGTGGGAACATTATAGGCTGATTATGCATGATCATGACTGCAAAATGTATGCTATTGCCCGACTTTTAAAAACTCCAAGTTGCGAAACAACTTACTTTTATTATCCACATAAAATAAAAAGTCAATGCAGAAGGACAGAGACTCCCAAATTCTTTCAGGTCACGGCGCACTTGCACGTTTAGTATGTAGTCTCGGCGCCCGATAAGCAGTGATAGCCTAGTGGTGTGACCGTGGGACTGCCCAGTCATAGGTCTCAAGTTCGAACACAAGACAGGCACCTCTGATTTTTCGGCATGTAAAGCTAAGTCAGAGGCCTATGGGCGGCATAAAAACTCTGATACCAGGTTAGGTACTAACACGGACGATGATAAAGAATGAAGAAGCACAAGAATTAAAACATAATATGAATCACACAAAATTAAAACATCCCACAAAAAACAATGTAGGAAATAAAATACAATGCCCACTCAACTTGACGTGTGAATTTGGTGATCTTCACACATATTTTTAAAGCGGTTTGACTTTGCTTCTCTCATTTCGTGCTCCACGTTGATCTTTGAGTGATATTTGCTTTTAGAGATATTCAAATTAGGAAGATTTTCGCGTGTTTTTTGAATTTTTGTAGCCCCAAATACCTTAGTTTAGTTTCTGGAGAATGGTAAACCGGAGCTCCTCACGGTACTCTTTACGGTGCACAATTTGGGAACCGCTGCAGTAGGAAAAAATCCATTTTAAAAGTGGCCTCGTGTATATATATCAGTATAACAGTTCTCGTAACTGTACGTAATATATGACCATCATGCATGTGTACTTGGAGTAGGCGACATATTACTTTGACCTTATTGTCATTATCTGTATCATTTGAACACTTATCTTTCAACGAACAAATAGTTTTGAATGTCAGTGGCATAAGTGCGTTTGTTTGTCTTGATTGGTTTGTAGAGTAGACTTGTCTGTGGCTTCGCTTGTATTATGGATATTATCCTACGAGTATCATCATGGTCATCATTTTCTTGCCCTTATCCCAATTCATTTGTTGTCGGCGCTGCATGTCTTCTTCTTCCATACTTCTCTATTACTCGTCATCTCATCAGACACCTCCTTTCGGGCCATATCATCCTTCACACAGTCCATCCATCGTTTCTTTGAGCTGTACTGTATCAGCACGTCATCAGTCTAGAGCATTCTACTGCTGGAAATAGGCCTCTCCAATCGCTATGTGACTTGATTCCCAGTTATTCGTCCAGCTGCTACCACATGGTAGCCTACCAGACACCTTGCAAAGATCTTCGCCTCGCCTAGCCAAAGGCTAAGAACGCGGATTTCTCCCGATGTAGCTTTCGATTTCCGTAAGCATCACCATCTTACTGCCGTTGTCCTATTCTACTCGGGATCTGCGCAACACGTTTTCTTCTTCCATTCTCCCCTGTCAGACGTCACGGCATCATTTACTCCTTTCTCTTTCATATCATTCCTCACACAATCCATCCATCTTTTCTTTGATTTTCCTCTCTCTCTCCATCCATCAACATTCATAGCCATCTCTCTTCTAGTCACATACGTTTCATATCTCCTCATTACATGTCCATACCAAGTCAAACGACTGCCTTTCAATTTTTCTGTAACAGATGCCACTTTCAAACTTATTCTATACTCATTCCTTACTTTATCCCCATTTTTGTCACCCCAGACATCCATCTCTTTCAAAATTCTCATCCGCTACATGCAATCGTTTCCGATTTCCGTCAGCGTAATCAAGAATCTGATCAGTAAATCTCATGAAAGGAATCTCATCTCGAATGACAAATCTCAATGCACCGCTGTTATTGGGCGACAAAAATAAACAGCAATAAATCATGCAAGTTGATATGCGACTCCGAAATGACAAGATTAAGACGTCAGAAACTGGTGGTAACCGGCTTGTGCGTCGTAACACTGTTTTCCAATGCCGATCTATGACCTAGGTATTGAAGATACTGGTATGCCTTCTCTCTCTTACGATGATCCTTCACCGCGAGCATTCGTCTCTAACAATCCAAGATTCAACATTTTACAGAAACAAGTCAATTTGAACTGCGCCTTTATAAGCTTTGTTATACAAGATGGTGAATGTAGCCTGTCTTTTGTTTTTCCTACACTTTATCCTTTCATTGATATTGATATCCGTAAAGGATTGCATGTTTTCATAACTATATCTTTACACTTCATCAGTCCACCTGGTTTTAAGTCTTCCTCGGGATCTCCAGCCCCCGTAGAGACAGATTGTGTCGACACAATGACAGATTTCTTTGCACTATCTGTCATTTTGCCGATTCTTCCGTCAAAGAAATCCTCGTCTACGGTGGTCATGCTACGGGGTTTGGTGGCCGTTACACCAACTCTCTTAATCTTTTCAACAGACATTTTTATAGGCTCTTCGAAATAATGCTGTCTATTTGGTGAACTGTAATCACTCCCATGTCTTTAGTAGGCTTCCTAATGATATCGATATGTACAGTTTCAATTTCACATTGACATGAAGATTGTACCTTTTAAAAGCTAACATTGACGGTGAGATGAAGATTATGCTATTACTTTTTTTTGGACAATTTATTAAGATGATTGGATAGTATTGTGGTTAGTAGGAGGCATGATTATGGTGATATCTGTCTTATTGAGTAGGCATCTTTGATTTGAAATCATTTGTAAGAGTTTCAACGCGGGCCTGTGGAGGGTGGGTAATGAGCTAGCTCGCCGTCCGGCCGTCTTATGACGACAGGCCGTGTCGAAGGCACGTTCGTGTTCCACGCGCGCCTCAAGGATATGTCAGCAATAAGGAAGGAGTCCGCAAGGGCCGATGCCTGCCGGGGCTGTGAGACTGTTCGAAAGAGATACCGCGGCCCTGGAACACAACGGGCAAGAACATGAATGGGTTTTAGTCAGTAGAAGTCTGACACTCCTTTCCGCTCCGCCCAGAGGAGGGGGGAGGTCATTTGATGATTTCCCAACAGAAAAAAAAAACTTTCGGGCCACTGACTACCTGTATCGACTGTCAAAGATCGCACGGAGGAAACTCGGCATATATTGCATGGCCACCCATCCACAGACCAACGTAGACAAGCGCGGCTTAATCTGAAGATTGATCCGAGCGGCTGTTAAAATTCCACCTGCGATGATTAATGATTATTTCGACATTACCGCATTGTCCTCCCACAATGGCTAGCGGTGGCTGTAGTAATTGAAATGACAGTCATTGCCATTGCGCTCATAAAGAATACGATGACTGGCTGCTATTGCGCCTACGCCTGAGTAGAGAATCTTTTTTATGTAACATCAGATGTGGGCACGATTCCGTTTGTATGAAATGTTTGGTTTGTTACAAGGAGGGTTTCTCGAAATTCTTGAATTAGATTCGAGAAGCCAAAAGCTCTTCCGAACTGTATACCAGCTCTGTGACTTCCTTTAGGGTTTCGTACCTGAAGGGTTACCAACGGGACCCTATTACTAAACCTCCGCTGTCCGTTCGGCTGTCCGTCTGTCTGTCAGCGGTCTGCATCTCATGATCCGTAATTATTATTAAACGTTTATTTCAGATTATAAATTATCCATAGCATAAATTTACATAATTAATTAAATAAATAAAAAATAAAAAAATGCAATTACAATACCATCATAACGAATTACACAATTATTAATCCTATATAATCGAAATACAAAATAGATAACAAGACATTCACTATCTATATACAGGATGCAATTAAATTCATGGGCATTCTTTTAAGAGGTCATTGTACTCATCATTATGAACAACTCTTACTATGGGACCAAACCTGAAATTGCGAAAAAAAAATCAGCCTGTTCCATACATTTTGACGAGTTATGCGAACATAAATGTAGGGAACAGCTGATTTTTTTCGCGACTACAGGTTTGGTCCCATAGTAAAAGTTGTTCATAATGATGAGTACAATGACCCCTTAAAAGGATGCCCATGAATTCAATTTCACCCTGTATAATCGAAATACAAAATAAATAACAAGACAATCACATAACAAAAAATAATAATCTTAAATCAATCAATCGGCGAGCCAGACACGTCACTATCATCTCTGTAAGGCTTCCCCTAGATAAACCCCTAATAAAAAAAGTTGCGCTGCACTGAGTATCTTAAATTCTCAAAAAACAGTCTATGACAAAAAATGTACCTACCAAACTCCTGCGCTAGTTTACCGACATCGAACGTCCCAACATAATGTTCATCCATCTCTGTTGGATTGGGCAATCAGCACGAGTAATAGGTAGACAGTTGAATTTTTCACAGCGTGCGTGTATTTCTGTTGCCGCTATAACAACAAACAACAAAAATGAAAGGGGGAGCCCCCTACTACGAGGGTACGGCAGTTTTTTTAACACCAGCCCCCGTAGCATGATCACCGTAGACAAGGATTTCTTTGACGGAAGAATCGACAAAATGACAGATAGTGCCAAGAAATCTGTCATTGTATCGACACAATCTGTCATTTTGTTGATTCTTCCGTCAAAGAAATCCTTGTCTACGGTGGTCATGCTACGGGGGCAGTTGTGGGTTCGATTCCCTTTGTATGAATAAAATCTTCCGCTTGACTTGTCAAAAGGAGGTTTTTGGAAATTCTTGACTTAGATTCGAGAAGCCAAAAAATTCATCCTCTTTCCAATTATAATGGGGTCGGCTTCCAGTTAAATGGAATTTGGCTCAATACCAGTATTTTACATGCCGAAGCTGAGCAACACGATATCTCTTGGTGAGATTGGTTGTCAGTCTTGCAACTCTGTTCTTGGTAGAACCTTACAGTTTTCCATGAAAAAATGGTCAACATTTTGCGTTCGTATTCATAATCTCACGCTTGTAGGCAGAAACCAGTAACCACGGAAAGCCATCTGTTGCGCTTTCGACCATACATTGCTTACATACTCTTTTTGCTTCTTGCGCGTTCATACCCATTCATTCTGCGTTTCGTCGGCTTAAATATCGATATTAGTTTATATCGCTAACTCTCATCCACAAATGACACAGCAAAAACCATTAATTGACCATTTCTAAAGAGCGAGCGACAATGAGTGCCACAAAAAGGCCTGTCCGTTTATCTGTTCGTAAAAAACTGTAAATAAATGACGTTTGATGTACTGTTAACTGTCAAAGTGAGATTAACTGCAGTTTGATGTCTGGGGTTCTGTCGCTGCCGGGTTTTTTAATTGACCGTTTTATCTGAGTATTTTAGCTGTTTCCATCAGGTTGTATAAAGTCTATTGCATATCAAACCAGGTACATTTAATGACGTATCTCGAGAAGCAATATTATTTTTTTTAAATTGATGACTGAAAATAGACATTTCTTTATCGTTCTCTCAATACTGATAATCGCGATTGTATACGCCGCGTCCTCAAGTTCTACGGTCTGCTACAGTGTGGACCGCTCGGTATATGCTGCCGTTTAAATGCACTAAATAAGAATAAATCTAAGTGCATAATCACTTTGAACTATGACTGCCTCATCAAGCAAGCGCTCTGATTGGGATCCTAGTTTAGATTCCAAGGCAGTCCGGATACTCCGGGGCAGGGCGAGTGCGAAAGTGTACAGCCAAGTTAGGAATATAGAGGCTAGACGAGCGCACCTTAAAAAAAAAAACAATCTCTCACTCGCCCTCCCTCAGAGTGTCTCGGCGAGAGTCAGTAGCTTCAGAACAGACTCGTAGTCTGGAGTTGTGATCCCGGTTTTAATGGCTTTAAGCGAGCACCCACATGGGGGCGTTATATCCCCTTTGGGAAAGGCTGCTTTAAGGCATCAGACGTCTTCAAGGGATTCTGGACTGTTCGAAAGACATACCGCGGCTCTGAAACACAAAGGGCAAAGAGGGAACGTGGATGGGTTTTAGTCAGTAGAAGTCTGGCACTCCCTTCCGCTCCGCCCGGAGCGGAGGGGGGAGGGGGTAATTTGGTGATTTCCCATGCGAAAAAATAAAAAAAGTCATCAGACGTGGGATCAGTTTTTCTATGCCATTTCTTCTGATAGCCTCTTTTCTCCCTTTTTTAACTTATATGCTCAGCTACCTCATGATGTTTTCCTTAACCGTTTTGCGAAATACGCGCTTCTCATATATAAACAGACTCCTAAAAATACTAGTGAGTCATTCCAAACAAAATGGCCGGTCATTGTCAAGGTCAAAACATCGGCCTATAGCGGTATTAAAAACTGTGTTAATTTGAGTTTTTATTATCATTGAAGTAGGTGTGGTAACTGGCGAAGTGGCTATGTTCCCTTGTGAGTTCATGAGTGTTGGTTTTCGCGGTTTATATGGCCAATGCTGGGTTTTCGACGTCTTTAAGGCCTGTTCTCATTCCCACGTATCGTCACGTGCATTTACCATCCGAAAATATTTTGTTATAACTTGTTTACTGAAGTCTGGGTACCTAGTCCCAAGCCATGCTGATAGTCTGCGTTTCAGAGCATCTCTGGCGTAATTCAAGTCTTGAACCAGACAGCCTGGAATTAGGAAGTCGTTTGCATAGATTTTTTGACTTATTCGTCAACTGACGAGTCTGAAACTCGCGCTTTGGATAAATTTTCTTTTTTCTGCTTTTTTTTAGATTAGATGAATTTTTCAAACATAGCAATGGGTTAGGATTAGACAGAGATATTTCTTTCAGAAATCTTCTGGGTGTTATCAAAAGTGCGTTACACAATTGGCAATTTGGTTGCCGGTGTCCAATGTGGCTACGACTGATAAAGGCGAGGCTTCTTTGTCAGCAAATTACTTACATTACCATAATTATTAATGGCGCCACCTTATCTACCCTTTTTAAAACCCTTTGTGCATAGTAAATGTGTTGTGATTTAAAATGTAGAGGACAAACAAAAAGGGCGGATAGCTTCAGGAATTTATTGCATGGATGCAAGGGGAAATGGGTTTTTCTACCCACCTTCATAACATGATATGCAAAGGGGTAATACGTATGGTAGAAAAGAAGAGCATCATCTGGCTAGCCTTTTCCCAACTATGTTTGGGTCGACTCCGACTCTAAACAAATGCAGCTGAAATACCATAGTATTTTACATGGAGCGACTGCCTATCTGACCTTCACAACCCAGTTTTCGGTAAAACGTTATCCCTTACAACTGATTGTCAGACCTTCAGGCATGTGACAACCTGTAACGACTGTCAAAGATCTACAAATGACAGCTGAGACCAACGGCTCAGCGTGTTTTTCGAGGCACGATAATAATGATGCAAACGATGGTCCCCCATTCACAGACTGATCTTGCCAAGTGTAGTGCTATGCAAAACCAAATTAAGCTGATCTCTCATCGTACAGGAAGCTCATATAAAGCGAAGTTAGGTTATACTGGTTATGTACAGCTTGATGTGCCGCCGTGTGTACATGTATGTATTTTCCCCCTTTTTTATCCTTTTTCTGATTTCTTATGTTAATTTTTTTTTTAAATATGTTTTTTCTTTATTGCCCTGTCCCCCCATACTGTAGCTATATGTCAGAAAAGTATACTGTGTGCGTCAGTACGGTAAATGCAAGTCTTTTGAACTAACAAACAATGCCAGCTAAGGTTAGAAGGTCAAATCTATGAATACAATGACGTTGAGTTCCTTTGCATAGGTGCTGTGCGCTAAGTATCACGCTGGAGGAGCATGATGCATTCGAATAACTGGTTAAGGAATGTAGTAAATAGGTGCATCTATGTTTTTGGTTGATGACGTCTACAGCTGCACAACGGACTCCAGCCACGTAGCATGACCACTACAGACAAGGATTTCTTTGACGGAAGAATCGACACAATGACAGATTTCTTTGCACTATCTGTCATTTTGTCGATTCTTCCGTCAAAGAAATCCTTGTCTACGGTAGTCGTGCTACGGGGGCTGGTAAAATCGGATTTGTCTCATGAGCCATTAGCAAGAGTTCAAATAAAACCTTCTAACCATCTTCTAGAAACTTAGTCTTTTGCTCTCAACAACTTTAATTAGTGACGGTTTTAAATATTATTGACAGCATGCTCTTTGTGCAAATCCACGTGCAAGGGACTAATCAAACTTATTCAGCTCTGTTCAGCTTTTGTCCATAGAAAACAACGATTTTGTATGGAGATGCGTACGCGTCTGAATAGACGCGGAAAGCTGAACGGCTGTCCGAAGGCAGGATAGGATGGGAAATCATCAAATGACCCCCCCGCTCTGGGCGAAGCGGTAGGGAGTGTCAGACTTGTACTGACTAAAACCCATCCATGTTCCTTCTTTGCCCTTTGTGTTCCAGGGCCGCGGTATCTCTTTCGAACAGTCCCGCAGCCCTGGCAGGATCGTCATCATCTGCCTAGCCTTTTTCCAACTTTTTGCGGTCGGCTTCCAGTCGAACCGGATGCGGCGGAATACCAGTTTTTTACATGGAGCGACTGCCTATCTGACCTGCACAACCTAGTCAGTATGTACTGGGAAAATACGATACCCCTTGGTAAAACTCGTTGTCAGACGTTCGAGCCACTGACTACCTGTAACGACTGTCAAAGATCTACAAATGACAGCCGGGACTAACGGCATAACTCTCCGAGATCCGGGGAACACTCGGTATATTATAGGTGGTCACCCATCCACGGAGCAACATAGAGATCGATCCGAGCGGCTGTTATTATTTAGCCACGAGCTCCGAGGCCGAAGTTAATGTAACGTAAATAATTATGGGAATCATCGTCATGCAGAAGTAGAACAGCAAATTTTTTTAGCAAAATTTTAAATATCGTAAGTGTACTTTCGTAAAAATCTTTAAGAAAATAAATAAAAGATTTAAATGACTAAAACAAAACAATTTTATACAATATCGATATTATTTTTTGCTTTGTGACACTGACATCCCTAACACATCTAACACTACTTCAAACCAGTGTTACCATGTTATTTAAGCAGGTTTTCCCCGTTTGTGGGGTAAGTGGCAACGTGTAACTTGATGTGTCATTTTAATGACTATGCATTACAGCTTTTTCTAAACTACGAGTACTTCTCACGCAATATTTGTTGATGGTTTTTGAGCAGACAGTCAGCTCGTGGCTAAATAATAACAGCCGGATGGGTGACCACCCATTACATACCGAGTTTCCTCCGTGCCTCGAAAAGCTCGTTAAGCCGTTGGTCCCGGCTGTCATTTGTAGATCTTTGACAGTCGTTACAGGTAGTCAGTGGCCCGAAAGTTTGACAACCAGTCTTACCAAGGGGTATCGTGTTAGCCAGTACTAACTGGGTTCTGGAGTTCAGATAGGCATTCGCTACATGTTAAATACTTGTATTCAGCTGAATCCGGTAAGACTGGAGCCGACCCTAACATAGTTGGGAAAAGGCTAGGCAGAAGAATCACAATCAGAACAGCTAACATGACATTTGACAACAGATTGATAGATTTCCATTTTGCCTAATAGTCGCAAGCTCGACTGCTCAGCATGAAATCCTGGGTTCGATTCCCAGTCCGAGCAAAGTGTTTTTGAATTTTTCCAACAGGAATTTCTCAGTAGCAGCCACGGAGTCTGGATTTGTGCCCGGTTGATGGCAATAGGCTTGCCTCCTATTACATGCGAGTTGGCATGTCCGCTATGTTATTGTTAGATCTCCCAAGTTCCAATTTATGCAAACGTTTAACTATTTCCGGGTATAAAAAAAAAACACTACGTCTCACACAAAACTGTCTTTCTCAATAAACAAACATACTAAAAGGCCAAGAAATATCTTCTAACCGTTTAAAACTACCGTCGTCCACAATTAACCCCGATGTCTACATCGAAACAATCACTTTAGTACGGAAATAAACTTAATTTTTGTCGTGAGTCAGTACAAGAATAGACCGTTTGTCAATATGTATTTTTGGATAGACTTTGGGGATCAAATTCTGGCTAATTGTGTATCATCGGAGGAACTCGTGGGTAAATAACTATTATTAAACGTTTATTTTCAGATTATAATTATCCATAGCATAACTTTACATAACTAATTAATTAATTAAAATAACCTATATTAACTAACTAACTTAAAAATAAACTTAAAAAATGGCGTCAAAAAACTCCTCCTCAACGTAGTCAACTGGTAATGTACCCAAAAGACTGGCGGCGTTGCCACGTTGTATGGCAACGCTAAGCCTTTGGCCAAGGTAAAAGCCAGCCCTTGGGTCACGGGAAGAGTCAACTAAACGTTTAGAAATGTCCTTGAAAAGGCTGTGAGCACTCGGACCCCACGGACCTAGAGTTTCAACCCCAAACGGCTCGAAAATATAGTTACCAATAAGGTTACTATATTTACGACGCTTGAGGTTCTCTGCAGCCGCAGCCGCAGCCCCAGCACAGCACGATGAGCTAGGAAGATGGGATGGCGCAAGAGTATCGACACAAGTTGCATCCCACACTAAAGGCCTACCCATCTTCCATGGAAACAAAGACATGCCGTCCGGTCTCTTGCCATCGTCGCGTGCCAAGCCATTTGGTTCTAATAAAGCTGGAACGCCGACGGTGACAAGAGCTCGACGGATGATAAATTAAAATATAATAAAAAATCAAAATACAATTACAATACCATTATCACGCATTACACAATTATTAATTATTATCCTATATAATAAAAATACAAAATAAATAACAAGACATTCACATAACTAAAATTAAATAACAGCCGCTCGAATCGATCTTCAAGTTAAGCCGTGCTTGCCTAGGTTGGTCTGTGGATGGGTGACCACTCATTGCATACCGAGTTTCCTCGTTAGGCCGTTGGTCCCGGCTGTCATTTGTAGATCTTTGACAGTCGTTACAGGTAGTCGTGGCTCGAAAGTCTGACAACCAGTCTTACCAAGGGGTATCGTGTTACGTAGTACTAACTAGGTTGTGGAGGTCAGATAGGCAGTCGCTCCATGTAAAATACTGGTATTCAGCTGCATCCGGTTAGACTGGAAACCGACTCTAACATAGTTGGGAAAAGGCTAGACAGATTATGATGTTTAGAGTGGTTATGTTTAGCAGTCGCGGTTGCGACCACTAGATCAACGAAGCAGTCAAATAATTACAGATATCAGTAGCGAAGGGTAAATTTTTGTAAGAGGTAAGCCGGAGCACATATCTTTAATGTGATAATATTATTTCACAAACACAACAACAATGAACAACAATTACGGAAGATATCCTGTAAGTGACAGTATAAGTTTATTTAGTATATTATTTGTCTATAGAATACTGACTGTGCCATTTTTCAAAGGGAATCGGGTTGTATGGAACCTTCGCCACTGCTAGATATATACTAAGCACCCGACCTTCCTGAAGCGGTTCTCTATTGTGTTCCCTAACTTTTTTATCCAAAATCTGAAGTGCCATATTTTTTTTTGTCCTAATCATCATTTGTCCGAATGATAACTTACCCGAACTTAATATAACATGCCGTACAATTGAAATCCCTAAATACAATGATTATGCCCTAAATCCGTTTGTCATAAATATTAACAACTATATGACGCGCTCACTACGCTCGCATTTTACATTACACATCCACTTTCTGTCACAAATATCGTCGTCGTTCCGCCGGCCTTCAGTCTACACTCCTCACGCCAGCTAGCAAGACTTTTAGGATATTTTTTAGGAAAATTGCTGAGTAATAATAGACATTATAATACAATACTTAGGATGATTTCATGCAAAATTAGGAGATTCGAAATTATCACAGTACTCGATTTTCGATGTAAAACAAAAATTATGATTTTTTTAACTTTATGGTTACTGAAGTTTATAGCAAACGTATTATGGAGAATGATCGATCTTTCTTGTCCTAAAATTGATTTTCCAAACAATTTTAGGACAAGAAAGCAATGAAAGTCGGCAACAAACTCTAAAAGCCTTGATAAAATGACACACGAAGTCAGAACTACAATATATGATTAACAGTTTAATATAATACGTATACATATATCATTTCTTTCATGTCGCCGTCAATCAGCCAGTCGTATTCAATTTATTATTATCATCATCCTGTCTTTAATTTCACTTCGATATCACGATAAAGCTATAAATCTATTGAATTGATAGTTGGTAAGGTGAGGTGGACGGTTGTCGGGTGAGGTTCATTCATATTTTAATATTAGTGACTATACTTGATTGATTTTAATATTATACATGGTGGAAGGGACACCGACGCTAAAACGGTTACCACGTTTTCAGTACATCATTCTGAACCCCCCACAAAGAAATGTTTCATCGGTAATTAAAAAAAACAGCTGTTCCATACATTTTGACCGTGTAGGTATTGCAGTTTTCTAGGAAAAAGCTGTGTTTTTTTAATAAACAAAAAAAAAATCTATGCGGTTGCAGAGTGATGTACTGACACACCCTGTGTAGTGTTGTGATATCTTTGCTTGGGATTTTTTTTGTATGGTGTTAAGAATCATTGCTTGGTTCCTGTTTGGAAATATGACTTTAATTGTGTCTTATCAATCGTCGGAACATCGACTAATTTCTTTAGATATGTCATCATCTTTCTCATAAGCCATGTAATGCCTTCCAGAATCCGACGTATCTGAAAGAATAACACAAAACCTTCTACCGGCACATTTTAACATGAAATCATGCTTGAATTTCCCGACGAGGTCGGTAATACAGTATAATTCTTTCACATTTCATTAGATAGCAGTTATTACTCGCAATTTCTCTATTTAATTCTACTAATATAAAAGAAAATAATAATGTTTAATGCATGCTAATTTAGGATGATGTCGAATGATAAATTGCAATGCTTGTAAAATACTGCTAAGTCATAAGTACTAACATAACATAACACCACATTGTACACTTAGTTCACAATAAATGTCTTGACTTTGACTTATTACAGGGAGCAAGCATTTTTAATTGCCAACACATTTTTCAAACCAAATCAGCAACGCCGAAAACAGTCTCCCCTACCCCACATTGAAAACCAAACACTTCTGCTTACCTCCCAACGCTAACCGGTACGGACAGCTTTCTAATATAATAATAAGAAGAACTATTATAAAAACTCATATAAATGATAGTATTCGTGATTTTAGCACCAAAACCGTTACAAAGCAAATGAGGACGAAAATCTAGTTTTTTTTTTCTCGATTGGATTTTTGATTTTATTAATCGTCTGTCTGGTTGGCGCGTAAAGTGGAGCGTGTTTAGATTTTTTGAATTTGGAATGTATGACGGCATTGGTTTTTTAAAGTCTAATCGGTGTGTGGTGTGACAAGAATGGATAAAGTAAAGAATGAGCATATTAGAGGAAGGCGGCAATTGGGTAGTTGACACCATTAAACAATAATTCCAAGACACAACTTCTCTAAAAAATTACCTCATTTTAGACCTGAAAGTTGAGTCTTTGAGTTGATTAAATAGTGACGTCATAGCGTGCTATTTCCATTCAAAATATTAGGGGGAATTACGTTTTGACAGCTCTTAAAAAGTATGTCAATTGATTGGTTTGTCAACTACCTTATTACAGAAAAGATTAAAATGAAATCTAATGAAATGTGGACGAATTATACTGTATTACCGACCTCGTCGGAAAATTCATGCATAATGTCATGTTAAAATGTACTGTTAGAAGATTTTGTGTTATTCTTTCAGATACGTCGGATTCTGGAAGGCATTACATGACTTATGAAAAGATGATGACATATCTAAAGAAATTAATCGATGATCCGACGATTGATAAGACACATTTTCAAACAGGAACTAAGCAATGATTCTTAACACCATACAAGAGATTTCCCAAGCAAAGATATCGGAAAACTATACAACATTAGTTTTAGTATATGCGAAACCTGATACACGTGTCTAGTGTTTTTATGTAAAGAATCTATGTGCAAAATTTCAAAACTGTATCATGAAAAATCACAAAGTTATAAGCTTGTTCTGTTACCTAGTTGTCCGCACAAAAACGCGGTCACCACGCAGCGCGCGCCTCCAGCGTCGTCTTGAGCTCATTGATAATAATAATTTGGCAGTAGGTACCTAAATTATTGCGATAGGTACTCAAAGTCGCTCGGTATCCAACTTTTAACTTTTTTTAATATTTTTGGGTAAAAACATAACATGGTTTAAAAATGATTGTAATCGATTCAGTTACTTATTCTGAACAAACTATATTCAGGTTTCGCATATACTAAAAATAATGTTGTATAGAGTGGAAGGAACACCGACGCTAAAACGGTTACCACGTATTCAGTACATCACTCTGATACCGCATATAAATTTTTCGTCGGTTATTAAAAAAAAAACAAGCTTTTTCCTACAAAACTGCAATACCTACACGGTCAAAATGTATGGAAAAGCTGTTTTTTTTTTTTAATTACCGGTACCGGTAACCGTTTTTAGGGAATCGACTGTCTTGGTATGGGCATGTGATGAGGAGGGATGAATCGCATGTGACTAAAAGAGTAACGAATATAAATGTTGTTGAATGGAGTGGAACAGGAAGACCAACGAAAAGATATATGGATTGTGTGAGGAATGAGAAATAAAAAGGAGTAAATGATAGCGTGACGGTTGACAGAAGAGAATGGAAGAAAAAAACGTGTTGCTCCGTCCCCAAGTAACATGGGACAAGGACAGGGAGATGATGATCAGTTCTTTGCGGTTCTATTCATGTGGAGTGGCGGAATGTGGAAAATGTCGTGACGAAAGTATTGAGTATGAATGTGGATAACTATAAGAGTAGAGGAAGACCAAAGAGACGATGGATGGACTGTGTGAAGGATGATATGGCTAGAAAGCAGGTGACTGATGAGATGACGAGTAATAGAGAAGTATGGAAGAAGGAGACATGCTGCGCCGACCAGTAATAAACTGGGATGATGGCAGGAGAATGATGACGCTGTAATTCTGACTTTTTTGGATGTTGTGAGAGATGTGATGCATTCTAGTCTTCTGAATGTATTTTATATGGAGCTTCCATAATCCAATTTTAAGGTACCTCTATACTCCTTGTTAAGACATTTCAGTCTAAGAAAATCACCAAATTAAATGTATTTCTGTCGTCCCTTCTATTGTTTGAAGCTCCAGATTGGAGACACGTCAAATATTTCGCGCCTTTTCCAGTCCGGAGCCCTTGATCTCTGCCTTGTTTTTTGACGTAAATTGCTTATTAAAACTGGACTTACTTAGACTGGTAGAAAATGCCCTCTATACTCTGGGCTTAAACTGAAAATTAAATAAATAAATCAGGATTAATGTGTAATGTACAGGCTAGCCTAGGATAACATCAGCTTTGACATTTGTAATTTTATTTTCTGTCATTTTTAATTAAATTCATTAACATTTTTGTAGTTTAAGTTATTGACATTTTTTATTTATTTCGTTAATTTGTAATATTGGCATTGTGCTTAATTCCGAATGTCTAATATAATATAATATGAGTATTTTTAATAATGTTAGTAATGCTGCTTAGTGAATGGAAGGCTTTTTTTTTTTTTAATGTGTCTATTTTTTGTTTTTTTTTTTATTTGTTTACCGAATATTTAAAGTTAAATAAATAATTTTGCATGTTAAATAATTTTGCATGCCGTATGGCAAAATGTATCGGGACTCTCATAAAAATTACCATCATATCTGTATACCTACATTATTGGCAAATAAATGATTTGATTTGATTTATCTGCCAGTGAAAGTCAAAATCGGTTTAGCCGTTTCGGAGATTAGCTGGAACAAACAGACCGACAGACAAAAATGTAGGCCACATCTCTGTGAGATTGAGTCGGTATTTAATCCACTATGCGGGTACGGTAACAAATTGTAACGGGCTAATGCAACTTTTTAACTTGCAAGCCGGAAAAGCATCGATAATCCATTGATGAGGTCAACCACTTTCCATTTCCATCAAATGAGGTATTAGGTACTTTTCAAGCGATAAAATTTGATTACCCCACTTTTGACTCATCATCATTTATTTGGCCGTCGTTGCCCAACTAAGTTATGGTCGGCTTTACGTCTAAGCGGATGCATCTGAATACCAGTATTTTACAGTACTAACTGGGTTGTGGAAGTCAGATAGGCAGTCGCTCCATGTAAAATACTGGTATTCAGCTGCAACCGGTTAGACTGGAAGCCGACCACAAAGTACTTGAGAAAAGGCTAGACAGATGATGGTGATGTTCCCACTGCTGGGACAAAGGCTTATTCGCTAAAAAGAGGTCTCTTCTCTTTGCCTGTCAACTTAATTAGTTGGTTAACATGTAGTCGAACCAGGGACTACTATCAGCACTTGTTCCTCTCAGTTGCTTCTCTGTACCGTGAACCGTAGCAACCTTGCATAGCTGTCTGTTAATGATCACTTTTGCCAATCTGCACATGTAACGCGTACCAGAGCCAATTGTTCCTGGGGGTTCGAAACTGTGTCTCCTAAAGACAGGCTATTTTGTAGCCTAGTTAGGAGGACAGAGCTTCACCCACATTATTTTAGACTACAATTTATTGTGTTACCTGCTATTATTTAAGAAAAAACTTGTAAATCTATAAATAAATTATAATGTCTGTCCATGTCCTTAAAATCACCATCTGCCTGCCCTTGTCCCATGTTACTTGGGGTTGGCGCAACATGTTTTTTTCTTCCATTCTCCCCTGTCAACCGTCACGCTATCATTTACTCCTTTTTCTTTCATATCATTCCTCACACAATCCATCCATCGTTGCCTTGGTCTTCTTCTTGGACCGTCAACCGTAGCGATAACCTTTAAACGACTCCTGCGCTTTCGGCAAAAATAGCAATAATACGCCATTGTATAAAATCCCCGTCAAATATTTGTTCAGCAAATGTCAAGGGACACCATGACTAACCTATCACGAACAAATGGAGCGTGAAGCCGAAAGGTTGACGCGAAAGACTCCGAAAACAGCGTTTTTGGGAGGAAAAGAAACTTATAATCATAACATAATAAGGCATAATATGGCAGAGGACATTACATTAGTTATGTTTAAGTCCCATGTAATAGGGGGCGAGACTATTGCCCTCAACCGGGCACCAATTCAGACTCCGTGGCTGCTACTGAGAAATTCCTGATGGAAAAACCCAATAACACTTTGCCTGAACTGGGAATCTACTCCAGGACCTCATGCTCAGTAGACGCGCTTGCGACCACTAGACCAACGAGGTAGACCAGCGAGCAGTAGACGTCTTTCATCTAAAATATAGACCTGTAATAAGTATGTTCTAATCAGACTCTTGACCAGGCTTTCAGAAAAACCGATGATTAATTCCAAACATGCAACTGTGTACAGTCACGAGCACCAACATGTAAACACCTAAAAACTTTTAAACGTGTTTTTCTCCTACTGTTCTCATTAAAATATCATGTTGTTACGAATATAGTATTCTGAAACTCATATTTTTATGAAAAAGATCCTATCTCCAAGTTACAATCATTATTTCTCGCGAAAACTGCTTTTAAATTTAGGAAAGTGTATACATATTTGTGCTCGTGACTGTACACCGTACAACTTGAAACATAAATCTTCCAATAATAAAATATTATAAATAGGTTAAATTTGCTTGTAAGTTTGTATGTAGGGGGTAATCTCCGGAACTAATGATCCAATTCAAAAAATCCTTTCACTGGCTGAAAGCTACATTATTCGTGGGTGCTATAGGCTATAAATTATATTCATATCATGCATATTAGCCGAGCTATGACAATTTTTGCGGATGAAGTCGCGGGCGACGTGCTAGTCTTCCAAAAAACATTAAAACTAACTCAGTAATTATAACACCGTTTTAGAAATGATATTAGTAGTGCCATTGGCACATATCTGCTATGTATTTCACTGTATATTAAACGGCCGAGAGAAATCTAACATATAATACCGGTTTCTGGTATAAAAATACCGGTTTTACGTAGCGATGCCTCCACACTATTGTTGAATAGGGTTGCCGGTAATTTGAACGGTTTTTGATTTGTGTTTTTTTTTTTTTGCGGACATTACGACTTTCTATCGAAGCGGAAGACAGAGGTGTGTAGTAAAGTTCTACCTTGTCTTATTTCTTCTTTATCGTGTAGTTAGCGCCTACCCTGGTGTCAGAGTCTTTATGTTGCAATGCTGCCAAATCAGGCGCCCATGCGTATGATTTGGCTTTACATGCCGTCAAGAAATATCTCTCAGGGATGCTGGTTTCGAACCGGAAGACGTTGCGTTGGTAGCCTCCCACTACGTGGACCTGGTGAAGGTTGGAGGGATCAGCTGGATGCGAGTCGCACGGGACCGGTCAATGTGGCGTCACTTGGGAGAGGCCTATGTCCAGCAGTGGACGTCTTTCGGCTGAAGTGATGATGATGATACTGGTTTCCTTCACCAAGCTTATTTTTTGGTCAAGAAAAGTGATATTGGGAATTTCTCAAAAGCAGCCCGAAGTCTGGCTTTGAGCTCGGTAGATGGAAATAGGCTCGCTCGTAATAGGTCGTAAATACAGGCTGTAACAAGACCCTTAACGAAGCCGTCAACCTAGCATTATGTACATCAAACATTTTTTATGGGATTTCCACAAAAATCACGTTTTACGGTAGGACTCAATGTAACGCACTTAATACATTGTGCTGATGGACGGATTAAATAGTAAGGGGGTCGTGGAGGTGTATAAAGTAAAAATCTTACATTAAAAAAGTATTTTCTAAAAAAAACTTGTGAAAAAGTTGCAACTTTGACTCCCAATATCTCCGTAACTAGAAGGTTCCCAGGTATGGTCTATAACAAAAAATGATCGCAATGACGGGGAGAACAAGTGCCTTTCGGCTTCGTTAAGGGTACTTTCACAGCGATTATATACGAGTACGTATCAGGCCAAAATATGGTGGTCTTAAAGCTGCACTTCTGCCTAAATTCTCGAGGATTATAGACGTAATGTTCAGTTTCAGTCGGCTATGAATTTTCAAATGGAGAACTTAACATCGAATTTATGGCTTATAGGAAAGGTTAATATATCTTTTACAAAGTTAATATTTATTTCATGTAGCTCCGCCGTTTATAGATTTACGATATGAAAATATTTCACGTTTATTTTTATTTCAGCGTTATTGAGTGCTAAATATATTTTCGGCGCGAACGTTATAGGATCCCTAAAAATAGTTTCATTGCTTTTTTTAAATATGTATTTACTACACATATTGAAGAAGATAATCACTGAGCGGGTGCCTGAAGACCGACCTGGAACTCGCAATCGAGGCAGGCTCAAGAAACGCTGGCGTGACGATCAGCCCCCGTAGCATGACCACCGTAGACAAGGATTTCAATTTTTTTTTTTTTTTTTTTATACTTTGCCCCACACTAGGAATTTCTCCTGTATCGTGGGTGCGTTTACAAACATTTTAACTCACTTACACAAACAGCCAGACCCGGAACAACTACCTGTAGATCATACAAATATTTGTTCCGTGCGGGGATCGAACCCGCGACACGCAGCGCAGCAGCCGATCGCTCAGCTACTGAGCCAACCGTGCCGTCGCCGTCTTTGACGGAAGAATCAACAAATACAGACATAATGACAGATTTCTTTGCGCTATCTGTCATTTATACCCCTTAGTAAGACTGGTTGTCAGACTTTCGGGCCACTGACTACCTGTAACGACTGTCAAAGATCTACAAATGACAGCCGGGACCCACTGCTTAACGTGCTTTCCAAGGCAATCGCTCGTTATAAATTACTGGTATTCAGCTGCATCCGGTTAGACTGGAAGCCGACCCCAACATAGTTGGGAAAAGGCTAGATGATGATCACAAAATAAAAGTAGAAAAATCCAAGATAGAAATTATAGAAGAATGGGTATTTTTTTTTATTTTTTTTTATGGGTTTTTTTGTATGGGTTTTTTTTTTAGTCATTGACCAACAAACAATGTCAAAACGATTGACTCATGTTTTTCTTTCATTCTTGATTAATGTTATAGAGTAATCTGTTGGTTTTCTAGAACTTGAAAATTATACTATACAACATAATAATGTTGTATAGATATACTAGCTGTTGCCCGCGAACTTCGTCTGAGAGAAATTATTAAAAAAATGTGACTTGGGATATTTGCATCTGGTTTCGTTAACAATTTCAAGGGTTTTATTTTTTTTTGCACAGAATTCTAATCCCTTTTTGTAAAATAAAACCAGTAGCCGTTAGTTAATCCTTATAACATTAGCCATCTGCCAGTAAAAGTCCGTCAAAACCGGTCCAGCCGTTTCGGAGATTAGACGGAACAAACAAACAGACAAACAGTCAGACAAAAAATTTCAAAAATGTGTTGTATATACTTTCATATGCATTCAGTAAAAAGCTTTTATTTTGAAATTACAAACAGACTTCTGTTATATTTATTTGTATTTTACGGTAAAATTTTCCAAATAATTGTAAGAAATTGTAGTTTTTACCATAAGATATTTGACGGACGCGAAGGTCGGGGTGTTGTGGTGCTGATTATGAGAGGCCTGTGTCCAGTCCATCTGTTGCTTTCGTTGATAGCGTCAGCGTCACGTCACCGTATGACGTTAAACTGAGTTGACGTATTCGACAAGTTTTGACATTTATGAGACGGGTAGTACCACTTTGTGATTATGTAAATATGTAAGTGTAGTTTGATTGCAGTAGTTCTTTTTTTACTTTTTAAACATTTTTAAAAGAGCCGTATTCGACAAAGTCCGATATAATACCCACCATCATCTGCCTTGCCTTTTCCCATCTATGTTTTGGTCGGCTTCCAGTCTGACCGGATGCAGAGCTGAATACCAGTGTTTTACACGAGCTCCACATAAATTAAACGTAACATAATGAAAGTATAAAAACAAAGCACGTTTCGATTACAGACATATTTCTTCATTGCCTTAATCAATCATTTAGGTAGCCTGATAATGAACTAAGTTAGTAAAGCACGTAGTATTGCTTCACTTTGGTACATGTCGCCAGATTCTACTATTTGTAGTAGATTGAAACAATTTGTATTGGTTAGTTTCTGGGCCAAGGTACATTGGGATTTTGTTATTATTTAATGGCGCAACTTTAAAAAGGGAGAAAACAAAGTGTAACGCCAAATAAAAGCTTAGTCACTAATGTATAAAATACGCAAAACAATCCAAAAGTTGCATATCAATTGACTATCAAAATTTACCCATTATTAGTCCTCTTATTTTTTTACATGGCAACCCTGTAGCTGTCAAAACTGGTAGGTAATGTGACAAGTACAGTTCACACT
Organism: Noctua fimbriata; assembly: GCA_905163415.1. Taxonomy (NCBI): domain Eukaryota; kingdom Metazoa; phylum Arthropoda; class Insecta; order Lepidoptera; family Noctuidae; genus Noctua; species Noctua fimbriata. Next base: position 2,079,454 of record LR990951.1, read on the forward strand.
TCACAGTCATTACGTGTCGTTAAGAATTATGCAAAGAGAAAACTTTGCGGTGTAAATAACTGTTGCACAATGACTAGTAAATCACTGGCTTAGTAACTGGTATGATTGAGAGGCTAGTTTTGCGAGCAGTTCTGTCGGTGTGAGCTTAGCGCAAACAAGTTATGTCCTGTTAAACAGATTTTATTACACGATATTGAGCATTGTCAGTCGAAGAGGCTCTTTTAAGTCTGTTCTGACTGCCATTCTCTGAAGGCCCGTAAACATATGATTATGTAGTCTAAGAAACAAAGGGTCGAAGAAATGTGACATCTACCCACCCACACTATGCTCACGTGGTGGATTACGGCCCATTCCTCTCACAGAACGGAGGCCTGTGTCCCAGCAGTGGGTACTTTATTGGCTGATTATCTTCCTTCTAATATTATAAATCCTGCTTAATAATATATTAAATGCGAAAGTTTGTGAAGATGGATGGATGTTTGTTACTCTTTCTCGCAAAACTACAGTCCTAATTTGGATGAAATTTGGCAAAAAGATAGTTTATAACCTGGATTAACACATAGGCTACTTTTTATTCCGGTAGTACGATCCCGTGAGGCAATTACTGAACACCACGCGGGCTAATCCGCGAGCAGAAGCTAGTAATTTATAAAACACGTTAATCTCCAAAACCACCAAACCGATTGCAATGAAATTTTGTGAATGTATGGTTAGTTCCAGCTTGCAAGATAGGATAGTTATGGACCCGATAGAAGGCACCGTGCGAAGCAGGGATGGATTACTACTATAATATACAGGGTGGAAGGCACATCGACGCTAAAACGATTGCCAAGTATCCAGTACATCATTCTGAACCCCTTACAACGAGTAAGGTTAGGCAGGTTAATAAAAAAAGAAAACAGCTGTTTCCTACAAAACTGCAATACCTACGTCAAAATGTATGGAACAGCAATTTTTTAGGTGTGTTCAGAATTATGTCTTCTACTTTTGTCATGTCATCTTCCACCCTGTATATTTATGCTATAGCAATATAGATTTAAATAATTGACCAAACTATACATATTTACGTATCAAAGCAAGAAGCGATGGCACAACCTAAGCTACTTCAAACACTTACATAAACAAAACAGCTTCAGTTGCGATGTAACCGTTACACAATAGTAAACGTAAGTCACCGGTTTTTTGTAAGCTTTTGTTAGTCATTATCGAGTTAATCTGGTCGGTAATCCAGTTTAGAATGTATGTTGAGTAATGGACAATGGAGATGGTTTATTTGGTTGTGTGCGGGAAGAGAGGCTTGTATTATAAGATTTTAAACTATCATGGTCACTAACATTACTATTTACACCAGAAACGGGATATTTACCATGTTTACTGTTCATTGACTTCCCGATATTTCGGCGCTGTTGCAAGCACCATGATCACGGATAAACTGAAGTTATTGCGGGTGGGTGTTTATGAGTAGACAAATCGGTCGGTCGGCTTGTATTAGGCTGCGTTTCCACCAAAGATGAGCGAGGATGTGTAGCGAGGGATGTGTGTGACACTAACTAATAATATCGCTTGTTTTTCACAGCCTGAGGTATTCTAGCTATGTGATTGGTTAGTTCCACACATCCCTGGATTCATACGTTCGGCAGTGTTAAGAATGTTTTGAATCTCGTCCTAGCTCCGGAAAAAGAAATGCAGGTGGTCCGTTAGATAGTTTGGCAGGCGATGCGACGTTACCAACGCAGGTTAAACCGTATTGATCTTTTTATTGGCACAAGTAAAGATACGCCTATGATTAGTGAGTAAAGTCTATGGATCGGGCTATGGATGATGATGATTTTGGCGAACTGTAGGGTAGTCCTATTCTTTTACGTGACAGATTGGTAAACGTACGGTGATTCATCGAATGAAAAGTACCGGTGCCTGAGGCCAAGTCTAATCCATACTAACATTATAAATAAGGATGCAACTCTGTCTGGCTTTCGGCTAGACCATAACCTGGGCTAGGACATAGGACGTTAGTCAGTCAGTATATTCCGGTAGTACGTTCGTGGGATAAATTTTGACCTCCACGGAGGGCAATGCTGCTATTTTCGACAGGAAATAACAATGGCGAATAAATTTCGACGACTTAACAATTTTTTTATCATATCGTAAATGCGTAACGTGGGTTTATCAAACACTTCTATAATAAACTGTATTTAGAAACATTGCCTTCATATTCAAAGACAGTTATTAGCAGAAATGAAGGCGCCATCTTGCATAATCTGAGGCGCCTTTTATGAAACATTTAGATATACAGGGCCATATATCATACTAACTACTTCACTAATAAGCTTGAAATTATAATGCACCAACATAATCTTACATCATAAAGTCTAAACATATAAAATAATACGCCATTAAATGTCACGAACGCGATCAATTACTTTAATTTATTCCGAACGCATCCGTAGGGCGACGGTGTTGCCAGATATAGAAGCTAAATTACCCCACGTGCGCTATAATATTTATGTTTTATCTACTTTGAAAATCTTTGACAGGTAGATAAACGTTTTTAAAGTGTATTTAAATGGCATTTATCATTCTATAAAGTTATTTTCTTTGAGCAGTGGTGACACAGTGGTATTGGCCCTGACTTACGAATTGTAGGTGTGTTCGAAACCAAGCAGGCACTTGCTTTTTATAGTTTCATTCATCACCACTGCTCTCAAAACAGTAAAGCAGTATGTCGTGAGGAAACCAGTATGTCCTGGAACCAAAAATTCGAAGACAGCTAATATCGACCTACCCAAGGGTCCACTGGGTAGTGGATTATGGCCTACTCTAACGGAGCAGAAGAGGTCTGTGTCCTGTGTGGAGGAACGTGAGTGGTTATAAGAAATCACAAAAATCTGTTTGCCTCGAAAGGTTAGGTAGACCTATAGTACAGACGCCTGGACATCAAGCTATTACAATCTCTCAAGTTTTTACTAGATTTTCAACTTCATCACTAAAGCAAGTTCAAGGTTGATTGGGAAAATTTGACAGTTTCGGGTAGCTTGATGTGCTGGCGTCTGTACACCCCAACGGGGGGCGAGCCTATTGCCATTAGCCGGGCAAGAATCCCAACTCCAGACTGCTTAACATTACTTAAGAATATACATAGTATCTTAAGGTGAAAGCGCCAGGGTAGGCCGCGAAATTCAAATTTTCTTCCCAAATTCCATTGAAAGAGTTTTTCAAGAAATAGTCATTTAATGGATTAAATGAACTTAAGAGTGTATTGCTGATTTTAATTCTGTAAATACTGTCTTACGGCCGCGTATCATATATTGTTGTACATACAGCCGTTGTTCAACATACTGACCGTCAAATTGCAATAAAACCTAAGAAAATTTAAATTACGCGGGCTATCTTAACGCTTCCACCTTGAAGTTATTAATAGCAATAGTTTTAAAGTTAGCGTTTTCTGCCTATCTTTAATAACCAGAATAAAGTCGTTGACCTATAGATGTATTTTTTTTGTGCAAAAGTCGAGGTCGCGAACTCACCGTTTAATTCTTAGGCCTGGCGAAAGTTGAACCGGTTTTTCCGTATAATAAGTACTTGCCAATTTTGATTTGTTGATTTTATTTCGCGGGCCCGCAGCCATGATTGTTTAAGAATTTTGAGTTTTTTTAACATTGAGGGACTCAAAATGTCAATGGTTTAGAGAGCATTGTAGTTCTGGATACGAAATACTTGGAAACCCAAGCGGTTCTTTAGCGTCTGTGCCAAATTTTAATGTCAAAAAGATCTGTTTTTTTTATAGTTCTAAAATAAGTTCTCGCTATTTACTATGACGAAATCGTCTTTATGTGAGATGATTTTTAAGCCAGTGGAAGTTCCTCCTAATATGAAGCAGAGCATGAGGTGGGGTGGGCCAGCACCAACAGTATCTTAAACATGATTGTCAGTCGCCTGGACTTTGTTTATGTGGGTCGCTGTTCTGCTATCACTCATCATGGATTGTGGCAGCTATGTTCCACCGTTTTTTTTGTGTTGTTTTGTTTTTTGTTAGTGCTTACTTACATAGTCGTAAGTTTTACTAACAGTTTTTTAGTCATAGATACTTGAATAAAGAGAAATTCTAAGCAGGAATATTTATATCCTACCGCCTCGCTGTCTGCTCGGGCCCGTCTCCCTATGCATCAGAAGTGGGAAAGCTTTGCTATCTCTCTACAACAAGTTACTAAACCAACTTTTCTACAAAACAAACTTCGCCCATGATCTTGCTACCCAACCAGCACCCGTAGTTCAAACGCACGACATGTATTACCAACACGCAAGCGCAGTAAGCGTGACGTGAGTAAACTTCCGCGTATTATATGTAGTAGCGTGCATTGCATGCGGTGAGTGTGAATAACGAGGTTCTCATAAACTTCGTCAGTTGGTGGAATGATTGATGTTATACCATACCGGTTTTGTGCCGTGCCTCGGAAAGCCGTTGGTCCCGGCTGTCATTTGTAGATCTCTGACAGTCGTTACAGGTAGTCAGTGGCCCGAAAGTCTGACAACCAGTCTTTTCAAGGGGTACCGTATTACCCAGTACTAACTGGGTTGTGGAAGTCAGATAGGCAGTCGCTCTATGTAAAATACTGATATTCAGCTGCATCCGGTTAGACTGTAAACCGATCCCAACAGAGTTGTGAAAAGGCAGGCAGTTGATGATGATGGTTGGGTTGGTGGGACTAAACACCAAAAAGATCTGAGTTGCGTTGATCATTCTCTTATTGTTTCAAATCGATGGTATAACTTATAATTTTTTTTGAAATGTGGCTCCTCTCTTGTATATACCTACAACATTAGTTTTAGTATATGCGAAACCTGAAACACCTGTCTAGTATTTTTATGTAAAGAATCTATGTACAAAATTTCAAAACTGTATCATGAAAAATCACAAAGTTACAGGCTTGTTCTGTTACCTAGTTGTCCGCACAAAATCGTGGTCACCACGCAGCACGCGCTTCCAGCGTCGTCTTGAGCTCATTGATAATAATAATTTGGCAGTAGGTACCTAAATTATTGCGATAGGTACTCAAAGTCGCTCGGTATCCAACTTTTAATTTTTTAAATATTTTTGGGAAAAAATATAACATGGTTTAAAAATTATTGGAATCGATTCAGTTACTTATTCTGAACAAACTATGCTCAGGTTTCGCGTATACTAAAAATAATGTTGTATAGGTGTAAGAACTCATTGGACGATCCAGCAAGTGGGCCATGATCTGGTCGGGAGTACCTTTTTAGTTATTCTCGATACGAACCATAGACGTTATAACTTCTGACAAGTATGCAAATCTCATTTGGGACCTTAATTTAATTCAAGCCAGTCTGCCTGACCAATCTAGGTCATTGTTAATTTGTGGTCTAGATTTTAAGCTCAAATCTAGATTGAAATTGGAACAAGAACACGTATTTGTTTCTCCTAATCCCAGGGGTGCTGTACACATTTTCAGATTGGCATTACTCGGCAGAGCCAATCTGCAAAATCAATGATAGTAAAATCAAGAATCATTTATTCGAACTAGGCTGAAGATCAGTACGAATCCAGACTCCGTGGCTGCTACTTTGGGAAAACATGCGAAGGAATGAGGAAAATGGATGGGTATAAGAGTAGAGGAAGACCAAAGAAACGATGGATGGACTGTGTGAAGAATCATATGGCACGAAAGGAGGTGACTGATGAGATGACGAGTAATAGAGAAGTATGGAAGAAGGAGACATGCTGCGCCGACCTCAAATTAAATGGGATAAGGGCAAGAGAATGATGATGATGATGATTTGGGAAAACATACGGTTACACATTACGGTATTACACATAATTATAGCTAGGGTGTGAGTAAATGTATAACTTACTACATTTTCCATCTATTATAATAAAAATTATAAAGCTGAAGAGTTTGTTTGTTTGTTTGTTTGCTTGAACGCGCTAATCTCAGAAACTACTGGTCCGAATTGAAAAAAATCTTTTAGTGTTGGATAGCCCATTTATTGAGAAAGGCTATAGGCTATATACCATCATGCTACGACTAATACGAGCGGAGCATTCATGAAAAATGTTGCAAAAACGGGGAAAAATCCAAACGCAGGCGAAGTTGCGCGGGTCAGCTAGTCTATTATAAAAACAATACGACTTGAGCTTACAATTAAATGCGAAGAAATAAATTAAAATTACCCCTTCTTCTAATCGTATCGACGTTCCTTCCAAATTAGACGGTTTTGGCCCAGTAGGTGGCCACGTTTATTGCAGCAACTGAGGCGCTGTTCAGGTCGTCAAGAGTACAGGTAAATGGACACCTGAGACACTCCAGCAGGTGGGGCATAGTTTGATCCGGAGCGCCGCACTCGCACTCGGTGTTGGGGGAACCAATAATACCCTATTTTGCCAGATCGTCTCGTTTAGAGCAGTATCTACTTGCTTTGCGTGAGCGAATCGGTGCCACACTGGGCACGCAAATTCGCCAGCAGCCCCCGTAGCATGACTACCGTAGACAAGGATTTCTTTGACGGAAGAATCGACAAAATGACAGATTGTGTCGACACAATGACAGATTTCTTTGCACTATCTGTCATTTTATCGATTCTTCCGTCAAAGAAATCCTTGTCTACGGTGGTCATGCTACGGGGACAGAAAAACATAGGGACATGCCGGTTGTTCGAAGTACATCGGGTGCTACTCCCCAGCTAGTGGAAACTTTAGCCCTAAGAACTGTCAATGTTTTACAATTCAAGTTCCAATATCTTTTGACATTTGCTCGAATGTCATCGATATGTTCATTGTCAACTACACTCAACACCTTGATTTCTGCTTACCCCCTTTGTAATCACGATAAAAACACAAAACACATCGTGACGCGCGACGCGTGTCAATTTCCGCGCATTGTCTTGCCTGTAATGCATGGGAAACGCATTTTTCTCATATAGCAACACTGTTGTGTTGCGTAACTAGTGTTTTCGATCTTATGTCCAAGGAGTAAGGTTGGGAATTGATTGTAGTTTTTGATGATAGTGTTTTCTTGTGAGACAGTTTTTGTTGTTGTGGAATAAAGTTGAATTTACAATACAAATTAGATCGATCCTTATTGATTGAAGATAGCAATTGTTTTTAATCCTTATGTTGTAGTTTCAAGGCTCACTTTTGAGTGGCAATAACACTGTTTTTTTTTAAAGATTACAATTTGTTTTGAGTTCTTACGGCGTAGTTTTAAGGTTCATTTTTGTGAGATTTTTTTAAACTGTTTAGCCGATATGACAGCGCGCAACGTTTTTATTTCTTGTCAGCGTGGAATAGTTGTTAAATGCTAATATTGTGAACGAGTTTTTTTTTAAATTCGATTTGTTTATTTCTGTCGTCCATTGACTTGGTGATTGATTTAGGATGACTGGTTCAGTTGATATGTTGATATATTTTGTAGCGAACATTTTTGATCTTGACTGATATTTTAAAATGGAGCTTTGCTCATGTTAGTGGTCTGTTTGGCCCTGAGAACCGAAGAACTTATATTCGCCATCATGGTGAGTGGCGTGCCTAGTGGCCAACAATACGGCAAGCCCATAAGGCAAGCACTGTTCAAAAACCCTAACATCATGAGGAGTATAAGGGCAAGCTAAGCTTTTAGGCTTGTATGAAAAATAAGCCACTGTGACTGCAAGCATTAGCCAATTAACAGACGTCAGATGTCCAGGGTGCCCCGTACGTGCGAGGAAAGACGTCTTCATCGGCCTAGTTATTTACCAACTATGTTGGGGTCGCTGAATACCAGTATTTTACATGGAGCGACTGCCTAACTGACCTCCACAACCCAGTTAGTACTGGGTAATACGATACCCCTTGGTAAGACTGGTTGTCAGACTGTCGAGCCACTGACTACCTGTAACGACTGTCAAAAATCTACAAATGACAGCCGGGACCAACGGCTTAACGTGCTATTCGAAGTACGGAGAAAACTCGGTATGTAATGGGTGGTCACCCATCCACGGACCCAGGCGAGCGTCTTAAGAGAGACTGTGGTGGCATTTGTATCGCTGCCTGTTCTGTCCCAACTCCTAGGCCTCTTCCTTAAACCCTAGGAAGGAGGAGTTAAAACACTACTTTCAGCACAGAATAAGTAAAGTATCATAAACTCATGATGATCTTTAAAATTCACACACAAACTTCCATCATCATCTGCCGAGCCTTCTCCCAACTATGTTGGGGTCGGCTTCCAGTCTAACCGGATGCAGCTGATTACCAGTACTTTACATGGAGCGACTGCTTAAACAACCATGAAAACTATTACTCCAAATCTCCATTATAAGCTCTCTAATCGATTGCTATCCACTTTTCCGCCATATCTCTGCACAAAATCACTACATAGTATAAAACAAAGTCGCTTTCTCTGTCCCTATGTCCCTTTGTATGCTTAAATCTTTGATACTACGCAACGGATTTTGATGCGGTTTTTTTTAATTGATAGAGTGATTCAAGAGGAAGGTTTATATGTATATATTGCACCTGTGCGAAGCCGGGGCGGGTCGCTAGTTATTAATAAACTAACTAAGTACAGTTTGATAGTGGTTTTACTATCATTTGTTATGCTCTACTGGGCTGGAGTTAGGATGGGTACATACCGTTTGGTAACTTTCCCGTTTCGCAAACTAAACAAAAGACGTGCAAAACTCGTTTGGTAACTTTCCCGTTTCGCCAACTAAACAAAAGACTTGCAAAACTCGTTTGGTAACTTTCCTGCTTTGCCAACTAAACAAAAGACGTGCAAAACTCGTTTGGTAACTTTCCCGTTTCGCCAACTAAACAAAAGACGTGCAAAACCCGTTTGGTAACTTTCCCGTTTCGCCAACTAAACAAAAGACGTGCAAAACCCGTTTGGTAACTTTCCCGTTTCGCCAACTAAACAAAAGACGTGCAAAACCCGTTTGGTAACTTTCACATTTCGCCAACTAAACAAAAGACGTGCAAAACCCGTTTGGTAACTTTCACATTTCGCCAACTAAACAAAAGACGTGCAAAACCCGTTTGGTAACTTTCCCGTTTCGCCAACTAAACAAAAGACTTGCAAAACTCGTTTGGTAACTTTCCTGCTTTGCCAACTAAACAAAAGACGTGCAAAACTCGTTTGGTAACTTTCCCGTTTCGCCAACTAAACAAAAGACTTGCAAAACCCGTTTGGTAACTTTCCCGTTTCGCCAACTAAACAAAAGACGTGCAAAACCCGTTTGGTAACGGGTCCGTTTCGCCAACTAAACAAAAGACGTGCAAAACCCGTTTGGTAACTTGCCCGTTTCGCCAACTAAACAAAAGACTTGCAAAACTCGTTTGGTAACTTTCCTGCTTTGCCAACTAAACAAAAGACGTGCAAAACCCGTTTGGTAACTTTCCCGTTTCGTCAACTAAACAAAAGAATGCAAAACCCGTTTGGTAACTTTCCTGCTTTGCCAACTAAACAAAAGACGTGCAAAACCCGTTTGGTAACTTGCCCGTTTCGCCAACTAAACAAAAGACGTGCAAAACGCGTTTGGTAACTTTCCCGTTTCGCCAACTAAACAAAAGACGTGCAAAACTCGTTTGGTAACTTTCCTGCTTTGCCAACTAAACAAAAGACTTGCAAAACCCGTTTGGTAACTTTCCCGTTTCAACAACTAAACAAAAGAATGCAAAACCCGTTTGGTAACTTTCACGTTTCGCCAACTAAACAAAAGACGTGCAAAACCCGTTTGGTAACTTTCACGTTTCGCCAACTAAACAAAAGACGTGCAAAACCCGTTTGGTAACTTTCCTGCTTTGCCAGCTAAACAAAAGACGTGCAAAACCCGTTTGGTAACTTTCCTGCATTGCCAACTAAACAAAAGATGTGCAAAACCCGTTTGGTAACGTTTCCCGTTTCGCCAACTAAACAAAAGTCGTGCAAAACCCGTTTGGTAACTTTCACGTTTCGCCAACTAAACAAAAGACGTGCAAAACCCGTATGGTAACTTTCCCGTTTCGCCAACTAAACAAAAGACGTGCAAAACCCGTTTGGTAACTTTCCTGCTTTGCCAACTAAACAAAAGACGTGCAAAACCCGTTTGGTAACTTTCACGTTTCGCCAACTAAACAAAAGACGTGCAAAACCCGTTTGGTAACTTTCCTGCTTTGCCAGCTAAACAAAAGACGTGCAAAACCCGTTTGGTAGCTTTCCTGTTTCGCCAACTAAACAAAAGACGTGCAAAACCCGTTTGGTAACTTTCCCGTTTCGCCAACTAAACAAAAGACGTGCAAAACCCGTTTGGTAACTTTCCCGTTTCGCCAACTAAACAAAAGACGTGCAAAACCCGTTAGGTAACTTTCCTGCTTTGCCAGCTAAACAAAAGACGTGCAAAACCCGTTTGGTAACTTTCCCGTTTCGCCAACTAAACAAAAGACGTGCAAAACCCGTTTGGTAACTTTCCCGTTTCGCCAACTAAACAAAAGACGTGCAAAACCCGTTAGGTAACTTTCCTGCTTTGCCAGCTAAACAAAAGACGTGCAAAACCCGTTTGGTAACTTTCCCGTTTCGCCAACTAAACAAAAGACGTGCAAAACCCGTTTGGTAACTTTCCCGTTTCGCCAACTAAACAAAAGACGTGCAAAACCCGTTTGGTAAATTTCCCGTTTCGCCAACTAAACAAAAGACGTGCAAAACCCGTTTGGTAACGTTCCCGTTTCGCCAACTAAACAAAAGACGTGCAAAACCCGTTTGGTAACGTTCCCGTTTCGCCAACTAAACAAAAGACGTGCAAAACCCGTTTGGTAAATTTCCCGTTTCGCCAACTAAACAAAAGACGTGCAAAACCCGTTTGGTAAATTTCCCGTTTCGCCAACTAAACAAAAGACGTGCAAAACCCGTTTGGTAAATTTCCCGTTTCGCCAACTAAACAAAAGACGTGCAAAACCCGTTTGGTAAGTTTCCCGTCTCGCCAACTAAACAAAAGACGTGCAAAACCCGTTTGGTAAATTTCCCGTTTCGCCAACTAAACAAAAGACGTGCAAAACCCGTTTGGTAAATTTCCCGTTTCGCCAACTAAACAAAAGACGTGCAAAACCCGTTTGGTAAGTTTCCCGTCTCGCCAACTAAACAAAAGACGTGCAAAACCCGTTTGGTAAATTTCCCGTTTCGCCAACTAAACAAAAGACGTGCAAAACCCGTTTGGTAAGTTTCCCGTCTCGCCAACTAAACAAAAGACGTGCAAAACCCGTTTGGTAACTTTCACGTTTCGCCAACTAAACAAAAGACGTGCAAAATCCGTTTGGTAACTTTCCCGTTTCGCCAACTAAACAAAAGACGTGCAAAACCCGTTTGGTAACTTTCCTGCTTTGCCAACTAAACAAAAGACGTGCAAAACCCGTTTGGTAACTTTCACGTTTCGCCAACTAAACAAAAGACGTGCAAAACCCGTTTGGTAACTTTCCTGCTTTGCTAGCTAAACAAAAGACGTGCAAAACCCGTTTGGTAGCTTTCCCGTTTCGCCAACTAAACAAAAGACGTGCAAAACCCGTTTGGTAACTTTCCCGTTTCGCCAACTAAACAAAAGACGTGCAAAACCCGTTTGGTAACTTTCCCGTTTCGCCAACTAAACAAAAGACGTGCAAAACCCGTTTGGTAACTTTCCTGCTTTGCCAGCTAAACAAAAGACGTGCAAAACCCGTTTGGTAACTTTCCCGTTTCGCCAACTAAACAAAAGACGTGCAAAACCCGTTTGGTAACTTTCCCGTTTCGCCAACTAAACAAAAGACGTGCAAAACCCGTTAGGTAACTTTCCTGCTTTGCCAGCTAAACAAAAGACGTGCAAAACCCGTTTGGTAACTTTCCCGTTTCGCCAACTAAACAAAAGACGTGCAAAACCCGTTTGGTAACTTTCCCGTTTCGCCAACTAAACAAAAGACGTGCAAAACCCGTTTGGTAACTTTCCCGTTTCGCCAACTAAACAAAAGACGTGCAAAACCCGTTAGGTAACTTTCCTGCTTTGCCAGCTAAACAAAAGACGTGCAAAACCCGTTTGGTAACTTTCCCGTTTCGCCAACTAAACAAAAGACGTGCAAAACCCGTTTGGTAACTTTCCCGTTTCGCCAACTAAACAAAAGACGTGCAAAACCCGTTAGGTAACTTTCCTGCTTTGCCAGCTAAACAAAAGACGTGCAAAACCCGTTTGGTAACTTTCCCGTTTCGCCAACTAAACAAAAGACGTGCAAAACCCGTTTGGTAACTTTCCCGTTTCGCCAACTAAACAAAAGACGTGCAAAACCCGTTTGGTAAATTTCCCGTTTCGCCAACTAAACAAAAGACGTGCAAAACCCGTTTGGTAACGTTCCCGTTTCGCCAACTAAACAAAAGACGTGCAAAACCCGTTTGGTAACTTTCCCGTTTCGCCAACTAAACAAAAGACGTGCAAAACCCGTTTGGTAACTTTCCCGTTTCAACAACTAAACAAAAGAATGCAAAACCCGTTTGGTAACTTTCACGTTTCGCCAACTAAACAAAAGACGTGCAAAACCCGTTTGGTAACTTTCACGTTTCGCCAACTAAACAAAAGACGTGCAAAACCCGTTTGGTAACTTTCCTGCTTTGCCAGCTAAACAAAAGACGTGCAAAACCCGTTTGGTAACTTTCCTGCATTGCCAACTAAACAAAAGATGTGCAAAACCCGTTTGGTAACGTTTCCCGTTTCGCCAACTAAACAAAAGTCGTGCAAAACCCGTTTGGTAACTTTCACGTTTCGCCAACTAAACAAAAGACGTGCAAAACCCGTTTGGTAACTTTCCCGTTTCGCCAACTAAACAAAAGACGTGCAAAACCCGTTTGGTAACTTTCCTGCTTTGCCAACTAAACAAAAGACGTGCAAAACCCGTTTGGTAACTTTCACGTTTCGCCAACTAAACAAAAGACGTGCAAAACCCGTTTGGTAACTTTCCTGCTTTGCCAGCTAAACAAAAGACGTGCAAAACCCGTTTGGTAGCTTTCCCGTTTCGCCAACTAAACAAAAGACGTGCAAAACCCGTTTGGTAACTTTCCCGTTTCGCCAACTAAACAAAAGACGTGCAAAACCCGTTTGGTAACTTTCCCGTTTCGCCAACTAAACAAAAGACGTGCAAAACCCGTTAGGTAACTTTCCTGCTTTGCCAGCTAAACAAAAGACGTGCAAAACCCGTTTGGTAACTTTCCCGTTTCGCCAACTAAACAAAAGACGTGCAAAACCCGTTTGGTAACTTTCCCGTTTCGCCAACTAAACAAAAGACGTGCAAAACCCGTTTGGTAAATTTCCCGTTTCGCCAACTAAACAAAAGACGTGCAAAACCCGTTTGGTAACGTTCCCGTTTCGCCAACTAAACAAAAGACGTGCAAAACCCGTTTGGTAAATTTCCCGTTTCGCCAACTAAACAAAAGACGTGCAAAACCCGTTTGGTAACGTTCCCGTTTCGCCAACTAAACAAAAGACGTGCAAAACCCGTTTGGTAAATTTCCCGTTTCGCCAACTAAACAAAAGACGTGCAAAACCCGTTTGGTAAATTTCCCGTTTCGCCAACTAAACAAAAGACGTGCAAAACCCGTTTGGTAAATTTCCCGTTTCGCCAACTAAACAAAAGACGTGCAAAACCCGTTTGGTAAGTTTCCCGTCTCGCCAACTAAACAAAAGACGTGCAAAACCCGTTTGGTAAATTTCCCGTTTCGCCAACTAAACAAAAGACGTGCAAAACCCGTTTGGTAAGTTTCCCGTCTCGCCAACTAAACAAAAGACGTGCAAAACCCGTTTGGTAAGTTTCCCGTCTCGCCAACTAAACAAAAGACGTGCAAAACCCGTTTGGTAACTTTCCCGTTTTGCCAACTAAACAAAAGACGTGCAAAACCCGTTTGGTAACTTTCCCGTTTCGCCAACTAAACAAAAGACGTGCAAAACTCGTTTGGTAACTTTCCCGTTTCGCCAACTAAACAAAAGACGTGCAAAACCCGTTTGGTAACGGGTCCGTTTCGCCAACTAAACAAAAGACGTGCAAAACCCGTTTGGTAACTTGCCCGTTTCGCCAACTAAACAAAAGACGTGCAAAACAGGGGGTTTAGGATGTGTGTCCATGTAAAAGTTAAACTGACTGCGTCGTTGGGCTGGTGGTCGCTACGGCTTCTGCTGAGAATAAGCTCCAGCCCCTCCACTATTCACTAACCCTTTTAGGAGTATAAAGAACAAGGTGTAAAGTCCTTTATGCTCCATAGAAAAGGGAGGATCCTCCGACCAGACGGGTGTTGTTTCTGGTGGGCTACTTACTGGCCTTTTCTATAGAGCATGAAGGACTGTACACCCTGTTCTTCATACTCCTAAACTGGTGACCCTGTCTGGTCGGAGGATCTTCCATTTTCTATGGGGGATGAAGTACTTTACACCCTGTTCTTCACACCCCTATACGCTTAGTGGTTTCAGACTAGCGTATTTATCTGCGCGTATAAGCTCGTAACGGATTATGCGCACCACATTTTGAGCTCCAAAAATCGAGGCGTCTTGCGCGGTTCGTTCTTATACACGCGTCAACGCTCGTATGAGTTCCGCGTGTGACAAAAGGTGCGCGTATACGCTCCTACATGCGCTTCTAGAAACAAGCTTTTATAAGTGCCTGTAACTGGCCTAATTGAAATAAATGCTTTGATTTTGATTGATTATGTTTTTTTTTATAGCTTAAATCAAAAATGGTTGTGATTTTTAACTATTTTGCTCGATCTTGTTACGACTCAAAATAAAAATGTATTTTTCTTGTTTCAGGTAAACACTGGTACTTTTCATTCACTCGTCAGACGAATAAACTTGAAGTATACCTAGCTGATGACTGGGTAAGTAACTAAATCATTTGAAGAACCCTGGAACTAAGGTCTCTATGTGCGAAAGTCAACCGCGCAGGCACAATGCCACTGTAGATCATCATCATCTGTCTAGCTTTTAACCAACTATGTGGGGATCGTCTTCCATTCTAACCGGTTGCAGCTGAATACCAGTATATTAAATGGAGCGAAGCTTCGCATCTGCTCGTTAAATACCATTTATCTGAATCTTTTGTATTTTTTTTTCACTAACGGAAGCAGTTTTTCATCTAAAACAGAATAACCGAGAACAATCCCAAAAGCAAAAACCTTCTATAGACCGACCGCTTTAATGAGTCCTCCGCCTTGCCCCATCAAAAGCACATTAAGCGTCCACAAAGTCCTAACAATATCCCACAGGTTGTTTGCTTTAAAATAACCATAATCCACGTAGGTATTACGATACTAATTGAACCAATACGTGATCAACCTTCAGAATATTCCATTTAAATTGATACCTTCGCGAGGACTCATTAAAGCGGTCGGTCTATAAACGCCTTTAACAAAAATTCCGCCATTTTTTTCTCGCTCACCAAACAATGTGCACCCGGCCTAACAATAGACAAACGGTTTACTTTTTTTTTACGCGTGAAGCAATGATATGTATCCGTCACGCAGCCTCTGGTTAATTGAAGTGTTTTTTATGCTATTAATTAACTACACTCATTGATTTGTTTATGTAAATAGTCGTTATGTAGCTTGGTGGTTAGTTTAAAGTGTGTTTGCGGAATTGATACTAGTTTTAAAGTAATTAGAGTTGAAAATAATATAATTTTGGATGTCGCGGAACCGTTTGGATCCCTGACGACCAGTCTTACCAAGGGGTTTCGTATTACCCAGGGTTGTGAAGGTCAGGGAGTTACCATGGCGTCTTCTTAAGCTATCCCGCGAAATTCAAATTAAAAAAACTAATCTATCACAGCTAAGTAGGCTTCACGCCTTCACAAGTTTACGAGTAATAGTCGACCAACTTATAAAATGTACTTGGATAACATATTTTTCTAAACATAATATATGGGAGTACAGGTTTTTCAACTGCAAATGTAAGTTTGTTTTTATTATTGCAACAAAAATCATTATTCGGAGGCAAATCCGCATATTTTGATGGGCAAACTACGGAACTTTTTGCGTGGCCCGAAACGCACTTGGCCGGTTTTTTTACAATGGTCTTTAAAAAAATACCAATACTCAATACTCAAGTTTTTATTGCATTCTACATATGTATTACATAGATGGTGTAACTAGGTAAAAGATCAATATGGACCCTGTCGGCACAGCAACATTAGGAGCGAGGAAGAGGGCTAAGCAGCAATTCAATAATATTATTATAAATTATAAATTTAATTGGGTATATAATTATGAATATACAACATTATTTTTAGTATACGCGAAACCTGAAACACGTGTCTAGTATGTTTATGTAAAGAATCTATGTACAAAATTTCAAAACTGTATCATGAAAAATAACAAAGTTATAAGCTTGTTCTATTACCTGGTTGTCCGCACAAAATCGTGGTCACCACGCATTGCGCGCCTCCAGCGTCGCCTTGAGCTCATTGATAATAATAATTTGACAGTAGGTACCTAAATTATTGCGATAGGTACCTACTTAATGTCGCTCGGTGTCCAACTTGTAACTTTTTTTAAATATTTTTGGGACAAAATATAACATGGTTTAAAAAATATAGGAAACGATTCAGTTACTTATTCTGAACAAACTATATTCAGGTTTCGCATATACTAAAAATAATTTATTGGGTTGACCAACCACCAATTAGTACCAATGACTAGAATGTGTACTAAGCCAGCACAATAGTTTGGATAGTAAATATTTTCTTTTAAAGTATCAATATTCGTTACAATGCTCTACAACTATGTATGCATTGACGGTTGTACTATGTTATGGTTGTCATCAATTGTGTTGCACTGTGTTTAAAGTTCAATCTATAAGCATTTCCGTCTATAATAAATATTTATGTCCGTCAGTGGCTTAGAGAATATAACTTCTTTGGTCAGTAGCGAAGGGTCAATTCTTGTAAGAGTAAGCCGGAGTGCGAATCTTTAATGTGATTATGTTATTGGTATATAAAGGGTGTAAATAGACCCTTAACATAGCCAGGCACTTGTTCTCCCCGTCTTTGCGATCATTTTTTTGTTCTAGACCATACCTGGGAACCTTATAGTTTCGGAGATATTGGGGGTCAAAGTTCCAACTTTTTCACAAGTTTTTTTTTAAATACATGTTTTTAATGTACGATTTTTACTTTACACACCTCCACGACCCCCGTACTATGCAATCCATCTATCAGCACAATGCTTTGAGTGCGTTCCATCGCAAAACGAGACTTTTCACCCCAAAAAAAAAGTCTATTCCCAGCAATAATTTTAGCGTAGAGTTACTTAGTTTGATGTACAGAATGCTTGGTTGACGACTATGTGAATTTATAACAAAATCCGATTTATAATGATATTGCTATGTAAATTTCAATGGTTTTATTTTCTTTTTCACGCATCCCTAATTATTTTTCTTATGTAAATGTAGCCAAACCTTATAACATCAGTTATCTGTCAGTAAAAGTTCCGTCAAAATCGGTGCAGGCGTTTCGGAGACTAGTCGGAACAAACAGACAGACAGACAGTCAAAAATTAAAAAAAAATGTTTTTGTTATAGTGCCGTATATATTTTCATATGCATTCAGTAAAAAGCTGTTATTTTGATATTACAAACAAACACTTCAATTTAAATTTTATTTATTTGTAATAGATGTATAGTTATTAACGTTACGGGCAAAACTCTTCAGACACATAAAAAACTATTTTTAAATGCCATTTCAAATGTGAAACGGACACATGTAATATCTCATGTTGAATCATAACAATCAAACTAGACTTTCTTTTTATAACACTAGTATGTTACATCTATCATTATATCCTCATGATGACGTAACTACCAAGAATAAAAGGTTAAGTGTCAGACGTTGAGGCATGTAATTCGATGGGTGTGCTAGCAATGTCAGCTAATTTTATGTAAGGGAAAGTTTTTTCGTCTGTTTGTGTAGTTGAGCACGTATTGATGAGGAGTAATGTCTTTATACCTGTTTTCAACAACTCTAGGAAATGACTGTCTAAATAAAAGCTTTCTGTTTGTATTTTCAACTCACGACTTAGCTCGTGGCTAAATAATAACAGCCGCTCGGATCAATCTTCAGGTTAAGCCGCGCTTGCCAAGGTTGGTCTGTAGATGGATGACCACCCAACACATACCGAGTTTCCTCTGTGCCATCATCATCTGCCTAGACTTTTCCCAACTATGTTGGGGTCGGCTTCCAGTCAAAGCGGATGCAGCTGAATACCAGTATTTTACATGGAGCGACTGCCTATCTGACCTCCATAACCCAGTTAGTACTGGGTAATACGATACCCCTTGGTAAGACTGGTTGTCAGACTTTTTGGACCACTGGACTACCTGTAACGACTGTCAAAGATCTACAGATGACATCCGGTACTTAACGTGCTTTTCGAGGCACGGAGGAAACTCGGTATGTAATGGACGGTCACCCATCCACAGACCAACCTAGGTAAGCACGGCTTAACCTAAAGATCGACCCGAGCGGCTGTTATTATTTAGCCACGAGTTTTAGGCAACAGCCGTGATGTTATGTGTAAATGACGTCACTAGTTAATGTCATTGACCCGTGATCACTCGTAGAGACATACGGAATTGTTGTTGTCTATTCTTCTATTGTAGCTAATGAATGAGTTTGGCTGGGCCCGGCTAATTGACTTGGGAATGTTAATCACTTTTTCTGTGTGCTCATTGGCGCCGACAGGATTATTTACAGGGGGCTGCATCTTCAGTTCAATGACAATGACTCGAAAATTTTTACGCTCCACCTCGGATATGTTAGGATTTCGTTTGTTAATTCGTAAAACGAGTCATTTTGTCGATTTACACAAAAAAGCAAAAAAACGAAAAAAAAAAAATATTATAATAAAAAAATAAAAAAATCGTAAAAATTATTATAAATAGGTAGGTATAGAGGGGGGATATAGGTAGGTGGTGGTAGGTTATTATTTATTTTTAATATTTATTATTATTGTTCGTCGTCGTCGTATCGTAATATTAATCGTAAAAATTAGGATGCTAAAGCGAGCAAGAAAATTTTAGCACCCACCTCGAACTTGAGAGGTTTTCTTTTGCCCTTTATTTTAGAAATAGGGCTAATTTTGCCTATTTATAAAGAAAAGCTTATAAATGCAAAGGACTTAAGACATCTGATTGAGCGAAGCGAGCTCATATTCCCGGATAAATTGGGTCAATTTTTGCTCATACAAATAAGTACTAAAATTTTTGCTTTCCGCCTCGGATAGATTAGTTTCTCTATAGTTATCCAAGATTTCACACATTTTAATGGATTAAACAAACTAATGTCTCTTTCTAGATTTGAAACTAGGACCTACGACACTAACTACTAAGTTGATGGTAGCCTAGTGGTGTGTCATCATCATTCCTTCGGCTGACAGAGATGTAGTTCTAAGCCAGTATCTCAGATCTCAAAATATTTGAAAGAAGTTTTCAAAATGATACCATCGTATCTATACTAAATACTATATTATTATTAATATTATAAAACTGAAGAGTTTGTTTGTTTGGTTGAACGCGCTAATCTCAGGAACTACCGGTTCGAACTGATAAATTCTTTTAGTGTTGGATAGCCCATTTATCACGGAAAGCTATAGGCTATATAACATCACACTACGACCAATAGGAGCAGAGCATCAATGAAAAATGTGGCAAAAACGGGACAAGAATTTAATTTTGAACAAAATTGCCCTTACGTCATTTGATTTCAATGAATATCTTAGGAGATATCACAGTTATATGTGACGCAGACGAAGTTGCGCAGGTCAGCATAAGGTCTTCATTTTACAGCTAAATAAAATGTTGCAATTCCTTCATCCGACCTCTCAAAAAAAAGACATTAAATTTCCTTTTAATAGAGAGCTCTTAAACCAAAGCGATTTATAACTACCAAGTCCATAAGAATAGCATAAAACACAACAATTACATTACTGCGTATCATCTCGAGTATTCTATTTAAAATGCAATACACATGCTCAATTAAATAGTCGTCATCATCTGCCTAGCCTTTTCCCAACTATGTTGGGGTCGACTTCCAGTCTAACCGGATGCAGCTGAATACCAGTATTTTACATGGAGCGACTGCCTATCTGACCTCCACAACCCAGTTAATACTGGGTAATACGATACTCCTTGGTGAGACTGGTTGTCAGACTCTTTGGGCCACTGACTACCTAACGACTGTAAAAGACCTACAAATGACAGCCGGGACCAACGGCTTAACGTGATTTCCGAGGCACGGAGGAAACTCGGTATGTAATGGGTGATCACCTATCCACAGACCAACCTAGGCAAGCACGGATTAACCTGAATATCGACCCGAGAGGCTGTTATTATTTAGCCACGAGCTCCTTAGCGTCTCAGTAAATTATTTAAAATGCAATACACATGCTCAATTAAATAGTCGTCATACCATGTTATAAGTGCCATCAGTGATTCAGAGCTGATCTACTGGTAGGTAGAGTTACCATTTTATAAGAAAAATCCTGAGGAAACTGCCTCGTTGGTTGAGTAGTCGCAAGCGCGACTGCTGAACATGAGGTCCTGGATTCGATTCCAGGATCGGGCAAAGTGTTATTGGGATTTTCCAATTGAAGATTCTCAGTAGCAGCCACGGAGCCTGGATTTGTGCACGGTTGATGGCATGGCTACCAGGCTACATGGAACTTAAAACATAACTGGCGAAATGTGGGTGTACTAATAGGTACACCTCTGCCTAACCCTTCGCGGATTACAAGCGTGATGTTAGTTATGTAGTCTCCAGAAGTATTTCCATAGAGTTACTTATTAACCAGAAATCCTGCTAATATTACAAATGCGAAAGTTTATGACGATGTATGGATATCTGGATGTTTGTTACTTTTTCACGCAAAAACTACTGACCGGATTTTAATGAAATTTGGCACACAGATAGTTTATAACCTGGATTAAAACGTAGGATACTTTTTATCCCGGTTGTACGATCCGGTGGGACAATTACCAAACCACAAGCGGGCGAAGCCGCGGGCTTAAGCTAGTAATTCGTATCCAGAGAAGCTCAAATGTATGGTTACTTTAGTCGTAGCTAATTAGTTACTGGTTGACATTGAAGTACCACGTGCCGAGTTAAATGCGCATTGACAACATAATTATGTATGTTTAGAATTATGTTTATGGCGGCAGATGAATTTATTACTTGGAAAATTGATGTTAGTGCTCAAATTTCAAGATGGCGCTAATTGACACAATGGCAAACCTGACGCATTTGTCGTTGACAGATAATGACAGGGTTGTTAGCCGAAAATATTATGAAACGTGTAGATGGAAAAGTAGTTGAATATCTAACCAGCATGAAACCGCTATTAATAGCTGGGAAACTAGACAGACCACTGTAGGTGAAAAAAAACTCATATTAATCGTTTCAAATTTATATTTCAGTTTTGCACAGCACATCCCACAATTTAATTTTTTATTACAGTATTCAAATCAAATATACGGTTTTAAATTCTTAAGAATAACAATAAGCTCCCAAGCGGTACTCCTGGACACGGCTCGTATTGTTATGAGGTTCCTCTCTGGAGCCCTGACCGCCGGTAGCTTGGTCCCTGTTCCCGATACCGGTGGGCTACTATTTTTTATATTTTTAAATTACTTGTGTACAGAAATAAATAAAGAAAACAATAGGCACCCAATACTACTTTAGCAAAATAAATTTTACGAACAATAGCTCTTAAAAGACAGTCAGAACTCACTTTCCTAATTTATGTTTCACAAAAGCATTTCTAAAACAAGCAAATTTTCAATATCGTCACCACAAAACGCTTGTTAAACTACTAGCAGAAGCACTGAAAGTTACTATGTATTGTTTGCATTGAATTTTACGACTCACAGCGGAGAAACTAAACGTTGAGACAGTGACTAGGTAATCTGTACAAACATTGTTTTCACTCTCACTAAAATCTGTTCATTTTCTGTTTTGCGTAACAGACAGTCATGTCTGTTTGCCCCTAATAGCGGCGATTGTCTAGTGGTGTGACCGTCGGACTGCCAAGTCCTAGGTCTCGCACCTCTGATTTTCGGATTCATGTGCGTATTGTCTAACTATGCACTTGCATCGTGAGGAAACCAGCACGCCTGAGAGATATTTCTTGATGGCATGTAAAGCCAAGTCAGAGGCCCATGGGCGGCATAAAAACTCTGACACCACATTAGGCACTAACACTAACACTAATTACCGCAGGGTACCCTAATTTCACCAGCATAATTAAGCTATAACGTTCCCACTAGGGGACACAAGCCTCCCATCTTTGCGATGGAATGGGCTGTAATTAACCACGCGGGCCCAGTGTTGGTTGGCAGATGGTTTTGGTACTAGGACATGCTGGTTTCCTCACGATGTTTCCGTTCACCGTTCACCTTCAATCTCGCAAGTCGGGGCCGTTCCCATTGTCCCATCATCATCATCTGCCAGCCTTTTCCCAACTATGTTAGGGTTGGCTGCCAGTCTAACCGGATGCAGCTGAATACCAGTATTTTATAAGAAGCGACTGTCAATCTGACCTCAACAACCCAGTTAGTACTGGGTAATACCATTGGCCTACCAGTGCTCTTATAAATGACATTTCATTTATTTGTGTCGTGCGACCCATCATTTCCTTAAACAGAATATAGTAATGTACAGTCATCTTTTACATCAGACTACAGAGTCGAGAGTTTTATAAGTAGGTATTATGTAAATGAACACTAGAATACTAGATCTGTCGAAATTAGGAATTGACACAGTGAACTTAATGTTGTCTAGTCTTTATGTTGTGAAATGTGTTTGGATTTAGAAGCTAAGGATTTTAAAATGAGAATGCAGTCTGCCCCTGTTTTATTAGTGGGTTAGTTTGAATGTTCTAACGTTAAATTACTACCAATTTTATAATCTGTTTAGCGAATGTGCGCTGTATTTGCTATTTATTTAAGTTTAATTTAGTTTCGTTTCTTTCAAGGCACACTTGACATTTTTTTGTCAGTGTTGCTAGATTGATATTTTGTTTACTTTATTTTGGTTTTACGTATTTTTATTTTTGTTGTGTCTAACGATTAGGAATTCACACGAGTTTTGATGTTTATGCTAATTTGTAAAATAAAAGATATGTTTTTGTTTTACATATTACCGGTCAATAGAATATCCTATTAATATTATAAATGCGAAAGTTGGTGAGGATGAATGGATGTCTGGCTGGATGTTTGACTCTTTCACGCAATAACTACTGAACGGATTTGGCTGTTTAGCACACAGATAGTTTATAACCTGGATTAACACATAGGATTCTTTTTATCCCGATAGTATGATCCCGTGGGACATTTATGGAACTCCACGCGGGCGAAGCCGCGGCCCGCGGGCATAAGCTAGTAATTCATATACTTTTTCTCATCACTTAAAATCTTTTACTATTCAACCAACTCAGAATCCTTATACCACAAGTTCACATCGGATATAAAACGACAATTACACATTTAATGTATCAATAAGACACATTGTCATCCGCAAATGGCCGCCATAGCTCTGACGTCATTCGAACCGTATGCTCGACACATGGGCCCGTTTTTATAATCTTGACATTGTGTTTTTTTTTTTGTTTATGGTCCTCTATTAACGCGTAGAAGCATCTTTGAATGTTTTTTTTTTTTTTTGTGATTGGGCATCGTGTGTTTTTGTAATGGAGATGTATTATTAGTTTGTATTGGAGCTCGTGGTAGTAATAACAGCCGCTCGGATCGATCTTCAGGTTAAATCGTGCTTGCCTAGGTTGGTCTGTGGATGGGTGATTGCCACTTTTCACCCTTATGCCTTAAGTAATAAGGGTGAAAAGTGGTCGGCCCTCAGTGAACTCTTTAGTACCTAACAATATCAGTTTTTTTTCTAGACCTTTCATCATCACCTATCTAGCCTTGTCCCAACTATGTTGCTTCCAGTCTAACCGGATGCAGCTGAATACCAGTATTTTACATGGAGCGACTGCCTATCTGACCTCCACAACCCAGTTAGTGCAAGGTAATACGATACCCCTTGGTAAGACTGGTTGTCAGACTTTTTGGGCCACTGACTACCTAACGACTGTCAAAGATCTACAAAGACAACCGGGAACAACGGCTTAACGTGCTTTCCGTAGCACGGAGGAAGCTCGGTAAGTAACGGGTCACACATCCACAGACCAACCTAGGCAAGCACGGCTTAACCTAAAGGTCGATCTGAGCAGCTGTTATTATTTAGCCACGAGCTCCTCGTTTTTTTCTAGACCTTTCTTATCTCAATATTAAGCGTAATATGTCATCTTCTACACCACGTCAACACTCCCGCATATACACAGTTCATCAGTTTTTGAGACCAGCTCAAAGCGGTATTTGTAATATTTAGACCAATTTTCTCAAAGCTCAAACGTTTACCGGTCCACAAGCAATGCAGGAGCTTATATCTTCACGCTCCACATACCGAAGCGGAGCGAATTTCGCTGACAGAGAGGCATTCCACAAATTCACGGCTCTACCAAGCTGAGGTACCTATCCAATGATCTTGAACTTAGAAATTCGGAATACCAGTTCAGGCTACTGTTTTGGCACGCTGGTAGTCAAAGTTTCGTTTTAACGTTTGATTATTTATGCTGCCTTGGTTGGTCAGGCCTGTTTCTTGGATGAATGAAAGGTAACGTCCTACCGTACCGAGGTTCTACAACATTAGTTTTAGTATATGCGAAACCTGATGCAAGTGTCTAGTATTTTTATTTAAAGAATCTATGTACAAAATTTCAAAACTGTATCATGAAAAATCACAAAGTTATAAGCTTGTTCCCTGGTTGTCCGCACTAAATCGTGGTCACCACGCATTGCACCCGCGCTCGCGCCTCCAGCGTTGTCGCTCATTGATAATAATAATTTGGCAGTAGGTACCTAAATTATTGCGATAGGTACTCATAGTCGCTCGGTATCCAACTTTTAACTTTATATTTATTTCCAATATCGAAAACCTTTGTGCGTTTCCGGATTTCGACGTTAGGTACTCGATCTATCAGCTTTATGCCGAGCATGGAACGCTCCATGGCTCTCTGTGCAACTCTCAGTCTGTACACAAGAAACAAGAAACGTGGGTCGTCCGGCGGCGAGATGGGCAGACGACATAGTTGCCATCGGGGGAAAAACCTGGATGAGGCTGGCACAGGACCGTGGGGATTGGCACGAGAAAAGAGAGGCCTATACCCAGCAGTGGGTGAGTTCGGGCTGTGGATGATGATGATGTGATATTCAGGTTTCGCATATACTAAAAATAATGTTGTATTTCTGGCCGAAGCCGATTAAGGTGGAAGCACCAGGGTAGCCCGTAAAATTCAAATTCTCTTAAGTTTTTTTGCAATTTGCAGGTCAGTTTCAGGCTATATGTGAAACAAAAAAATATATATTACCTTAAATAATTGTACAAGAAACAGTTATCTAAGCACTATGCAGCGTTACAACTAGGGAACAGAGTGTTGTCGATGGGCTCTGGCACCCAATGTAAGATTTAACTTGTGTTTAGGGTGCCAGCGTCCTCGCCTATGGTTTGAGCATGTAACATTAGTTCTAAGACGAACATAGTTTATCATCATTAAATTACATTATTATTTATTAACTAGCTAATGCAACAAAATATGATTAGCGACCGTAATATGTATGTAGTTACAGAATTAAACTCATCAATAGAACCCTCTAAGTTCATTTAATCCCATTTAATGCCTATTTCATGAGAAAGTCATTCAATGGGATTTTTGAACTTAGAAGGTTGTATTGATGAGTTTAATGACTATAACTCAGTAAAGCCATATTTGTTGCGGTAGCGAATCATATTTTAATCAACATACAACCTGACACAGACCTGTAAATTGAAAAAAAAAAAAAAAAAATTCGCGGGCTACCCTGGCGCTTCTACCTTCATATGTTACACGCTGTATTGTCACAATAGTTGACAAGAGTTTCATTGTGTTAACTTTTGCTATTTATTTCGTCTGAAAATATTTAGAATAATTTAATTAGCAAAATTAAATTAATTTTATATAAAAAAAAAAATATAATACTGTCCACTTATTTGTGGCATAATAGTCTGTGTCCGTAGCTTACTTTTTTTTTTACCACGGTCGACCATATTTTTAAGCGTGGTATTCGGTTAGGATACCGATTGTTGAAAAAGGAAATAAATATAGAATTCATTAAATCAGTTGTTAACAGTGCGGTTTAAGTACGAATAAATAGTTGATTTGTTATTATGTATTAACCGTTTTATTGGGTACACTTCGAATCATCACTTCTATATTATAATTGAGTAATTTTGATTTCGATGTCCAGTGATTTGATTGACATAAATCGCGAGTTAATAGGCTTCTTTTGGGTTAGCTCGTTCCATCGTCGACTTCATCTCTGTCCTCAGGACTAGATTGAGGTCAAGAGTAAGCCCATATAGAATAAAAAAAAAAAAAAAAAAAAAAAACAGATTTTAATGATTAGCTGCTGATTGCTAAAACTTAAATATTTAAAATAATAAGAAAAAAAAACAATATGAAAAAAAAATATGTTAGTATGCCTATAAATTGGTCCCTAAACGTTTTTGATTTATCAGACTCTGATTTTTCGTCTAATTTCACTAGCTTGTGTACTAGTGAAATTAGACGAAGCAAGTAAATAGATAAAAGAAAACACAACACACATGGCAGGTTCCACTTTGTTGTCATTAGCAGACAGGAGGACGCCATGTTCACTCCATAAGGTTATTCCGCTTTTTACGACACCCATGGGGCCGAGGGTGGCCTACTTTTTGCTCAAATCCTCGCAAGGATCAGTGTATTGATGTGGAGGGTACTGCTTGTGGTAATGTGGCCCGAATAAGTATTTATTCCTTTCTTGGGATTGGTTTACAGCTGAATACCAGTATTTTACATGGAGCGACTGCCTATCTGTCAACCCAGTTAGTACTGGGTAATGCGATACCCCTTGGTAGGACTGGTTGTCAGACTTTCGGGCCACTGGACTACCTGTAACTACTGTCAAAGATCTAGAAATCACAGCCGGGACCAACGGCTTAGCGTGATTTCTGAGGCAGGCAGGAACATTGGTACGTACACGGACCAACCTAGGCAAACGCGGCTTAACCTGAAAATCGACCCGAGCGGCTGTACAGCCTGCAGACAGGGGGACGCCATGTTCACTCCGTGAGGATATTCCGCTTTTTACGACACCCGTGGGTTCAAGGGTGGAATACTTTTTGCTCAAATCCTCGCAAGGATCTAAGTATCGATATAAATGGTGCTGCTTGTGGTACTGTGGCCCGAATAAATATTTCTTTCTTTTTTTTTACAGCGTCATAAATCAGCCAGTGTAACTGTATGTTTGGAATTTAAACACGATAAAACAACAAGCTTACCCGTATAGTAAAGTTTTTAAATATAGGTGTGACGCCATTGTTTTTTTTCGTATTCTTCTCTGCTAACCTATCAATTAAAAGTAATTGATATACATATCTGAATAACTATATTATGTACATTATACAGGGTGTAAACAGACCCTTCACATAGCCGTCGACCAAGCATTCTGTAAGGGTCTATTTACACCTTTTATACAAACTACAAATAGAAGTAAAGTAATGATAAAATAAGACTAAAAGTAAGCAAATATAAACAATACAATACAATAGGACACTTAGGCGTCAAAGTACTCCTCCGCATCGCTTTCATCTGGAAACGTGCCCAGAAGACAGGCAGCCTTGCCACGCTGAATGGCAATGCTAATTCTTTGGCCAAAGAAAGATCTGCCCCCATAGCATGACCACCGTAGACAAGGATTTCTTTGACGGAAGAATCGACAACATGACAGATTGTGTCGACACAATGACAGATTTCTTTGCACTATCTCGGGGGCTGAAGATGTTAATGGACAAATTTGATTCACCGATGATGAACCACTTCATGCAGGCGTTGGCGAGGCAGGAATGATGCATCATCGATGATTTTTTGTAACTTTTGTTTGTTGTTTTGTGATGTTTTTATTTTTGTCGCCATGTATGAATTTTCTGGGAGCGTAATAATATTATACATGTAGTGTGTGTATTGGGATTTTCTAAAATAAAACGGGGCAAACTTTACTTCTTATATTTTATTTTTTCAATATTTTTACAACATTACCAACGTAACGTCTTTTCAGTCGTCATTCGTGTTTTCCACTCTGTGTTGTCACTCCATCATCTTACATTCCCTTATTCAATCAGTGTTGCCACTTAACAAACCTTATATTCCCTCATGCACTAACATATTTTTTTTTTTGTTTTTTGTAACTAACCCGTGGGTCATTGTTAAATTATATTATTATGGTGTCATGGGGTGAGCAAGTTAAAAATAAATTTGTAAAAAATAGTCGATGACCCCAAAAGTATCAGAGATCAGCAGTGTGTCCCAGCAGTGGGAAAACAGCTGATTATGCTCATGATTGTATGTTATGCTTGGTCGTTCCGCGGAATAAGAAAGTATGAGAACCACTGTCCTATGTCTCGAATGACATATTAATATGTAAATTGTTTTAAATGAGAAGCGTTAAATGGTTGAAATGTTAGTCGAAGAGAAATTTCGTGTAGTCCAGTTTTACGCTGTTTTAGTATGATCGATAGATAGTTTGATTTAGAAGATTTTACTTTCAACACAAAATATTTTGAGTATAATTTTCAGAGGTTTAAGGAGTACCCATATTTCGGTATTTATATTTCAGGCCAGTGAAATTGGGGACGAACTTATTTATATGGCCGGTGTATGCGTTGCAATGTCACCAAAAATTGAAAAAATCAAGTAAGTATAGACCGACCGCTGTAATGAGTCCTCCGCATTGCCCCATCAAAGGCACATTAAGCGTCCACAAAGTCCTAACAATATCCCACAGGTTATTTGCTTTAAAATAAACATAATCCACGTAAGTATTACGATACTTACTGAACCAATACGTGATCAACCTTCAGAATATTCCATTTAAATTGATACCTTCCCAAGGACTCAATAAAGCGGTCGGTCTATAGTTTAGTTGTATGATTTTTCGGGCCTTCGTGGGCGTATACAGGAGAACCAACCAAAGTTTAATCACAATCGTAGGTTCAATCAGTAGCTAAGGAACGCATAGAGGACATCATCATTCTCTTGCCCTTATCCCGATTCATTTGTGGTCGGCGCAGCATGTCTTCTTCTTCCAAACTTCTCTATTACTCGTCATCAGACACCTCCTTTCTTGCCATATCATTCTTTACACAGTTCATCCATCGTTTCTTTGTTTTTTTCATAGAGGACAAACACATTTTTATTTAAATATAGATTGTTACATCGCAAGCATTGAGCATCGTCAGCGTACGCGGTCAGTATCTCCTTCGACCAGGCACAAATCCTGAATCCAGACTGTTATGAGTAATTCCTAAAGGAAAATACCCAATTTTGGTTTTACTTAAATAAATAATAGTATTGTTTTGAACTTATACTGTCACTTACGGGATATCTTCCGTGATTGTTCATTATTTTGAGCTCCCGGATATTTCGACGCTGTTGTAAGCGCCATGATCGATGCTCACGGGATCGTAGGTTGAGTTTAGTTGTAAGCCGTGAAAGCTTAAAACAATATTGATTTGTCTAAGAACATCTAAGGCTTTTCCAGTAACTGTCAGATTATATTTTTCGCTTGCGAGAATTCTGTATTTTCATTGGCTTCCTCAAACAGACTTACAAAAGAAATATAACCTTGTATTTCCTGAATATGAGTAACAAGTATTCTGTTAAAGTATTTCGGCATTATCCTCAATGAGGTAATTGAGTTTCTTTGAAAATTCGTAACCTATGATGTGGTGTGGTTTATAATATTTATTTATTATTTAGTTTTACCTTAAAACAAAACGGGTATTCGTCAAATGTGCTGCCTCATGAACGTTACAATCATCATGATCCTGCCGTTATCCCTGGGGTCTATTTGGGGTCGGCAAAGCATGTCTTCTTCTTCCATACTTCTGTATTACTCGTCATCTCAACAGTCACCTCCTTTCTAGCCATATCATCCTTCACACAGTCCAACCATCGTTTCTTTGGTATTTTCAAACTGTTATAGCCATCCATATGCATACTCAAAACTTTCCTCGCGACGTTTTCCAGATTCCTCATTACATGCCCATACCATGACATCCGATTAACTTTACAGTCACCGGCGCCACTTTCAGACTTCCTCTTATGTAGTCGTTTCTTTTTATCTATTCGCGTTACTCCACACATCCTCCTTAGCATTCTAATTTCAGCCACATGCAATTGCTTTTCCTTCATCCCTATTGTGGCCCAACATTCTGATCCATACAAGACAGCAGATCCATCGTTTCATCATCTTCCTGGCCTTGTCCCATTCTACTTGGGGTCGGCGCAACACGTTTTCTTCTTCCATTCTCCCCTGTCAGAAGCCACGGTATCATTTACTTGTTTCTCTTTCATATCATTCCTCATTCAATCCATCTATCTTTTCTTTGGCCTCCCTCTCCTTATCCATCCATCAATATTGTAACATGCTTTTCATCCCTCCTCATTACATGTCCATACCAAGACAGACGACTTCCTTTCAACTCCAGACGTACTGACATGATCATCTTCCATTCGTCCATGAACACATCATACTCAGATTTATCGTCCAAAAAATACATAAAATGGTAAATTAATTTTAATGACTTGTTTACGTAAATGTGTTGTTTACTAACAACTTAATCATATAATTACGTCTAATTACGTAATTATATACTGTCTTTCAAACGGACTGTAAATTAAATTAATATTACTACTATTATCTTACATTGTGGGCCAAAATAACCACGATGTGGAACCCTGACACAGCCAGAAGACGACACGGTAGACCTCGCAGGAGATGGCGGGACGAGCTGAACAGAACTAACGACCAGTGGTCCACATTGGCCCTGGATCGAAGGATTTGGATGTCATGTGGAGAGGCCTTTGCCCAGCTGTGGGAAGACACAGGCTAACAGTAACAGTATTACTATTATAAATCCGAAAGTTTGCAAGCATGGATGTTTGAAACGGGGGCACGGTGGCAATCAAAACAATGTATAGTATACATCGGCACCTCAAACTAAAACAAGTCCAGTATAAGCGGACCTTGCACTTTATATACTTTGAGTGTTATTCGTATTCAATAGGTATCTTGACAGTTGGGAGGTTTAAACCAGTTCCTGACAACAAAAAAATAGCAAAAAGATAATTTGCAGCATTCCAAACGTTTTTTTTTTGTATTTATTCATTCCCATAAAGAGTTCAATAAGAGAGTAGTTCCGTTGAGAGCAGCGGTGGCCAAGTGGTGGCGGTCCCGACTTACGAGCAGTAAGTCGTGGGATCGAACCCAGGCAGGCGCATTACTTTGTGTAATTTATTTCATCACCACTGCTCTCAAAACGGTGAAGGAAAACATCGTGAGGAAACCGGCATGTCCTAGAACCAAACATTCAAAGACACACATGTCTTTGAATGTTTGGTTCTAGGACGTGCGGGTTGGTAGATGTCACAACATCTACCAACCCGCACTGGGCCCGCGTGGTGGATTATAGCCCATTCCCTCTCATAGAGAGGAGGCCTGTGTCCCAGCAGTGGGAACATTATAGGCTGACTATGCTATGCTATTCATTCCCGGACCAAAATTTAGAGCAGTGATTTTTTTTTCGCAATTTTGTTCACTTCCCCGTTTTAGTATGGTAACATTTGCTTTGAACTGTCTGTGAAGTCTTAGCAAGGGGTATCGTATTACCCAGTACTAACTGCGTTGTGGAGGTCAGATAGGCAGTCGCTCCATGTAAAATTCTGGTATTTAGCTGCATCTGGTTAGACTGGAAGCCGACCCCAACATAGTTGGGAAAAGGCTGAAGAACTGTCAAGTTACTGAATTAGTATTGACTTTGCGAAGGTCAGCATATACTGGAAATGTATAGATCTGCTACGCCATCGTGCATACGACGTCTACGGTAAAAAAACACGCCACGGTTTTCACACGGAACGCGTCTCCGTCGATACAATTAAAAAGTTAAAACCTGTTATATTTCCGTTGAGGCGAGTCTCAGGGACTGGACATTGTAGTTAACGAGTCATGGAGTTGTATTCGAAGGGGAAGTGTTTAAAAATACTTTTATTTATTACTGTAACTTGTGTTACCTTTCTGTCTCGTGTGGTTAACATGGTGTCAGAGTTTCTATGCAGCTCATGGACCTCTGACTTGGCTTTACATGCCGTCGAGATATATCTCTCAGGCATGCTGGTTTCCTCACGATGTTTTCCTTCACCTAAGCAAGTGATAATTATGCAATACGCACATGAATCTGAAAAATCAGAGGTGCCTTGCACACCCACAACGCAGCGTGCGTGGCCCACCGCGGCATTTGTGTATAGCGTGTACCGCGTGCACAGCGTGCATAGCATTGAGCTCCTCCTTCACCGAAGCAAGTGATAATTATGCAATACGCATATGAATCTGAAAAATCAGAAGTGCCTTGGGTTCGAACTCGAGACCTATGACTTGCGTTACCGACTACCTCGTTGGTCTAGTGATCGGAAGCGCGACTGCGAAGCATGAGGTCCTGGGTTCGATTCTCCAGGTCGGGCAACGTGTTATTTGAATTTTCTATCTGGGTTTGTGACAGGTTGATGGCAATAGACGTAGGTAGAACTTAACTGGCAAAATATGAGTATATCATTAAGTGCGTCTCTGCCGTACTCTTGGGAGATTACAGGCGTGATGTTATGTTATTTAGTACTGCATTTAAGGAGTGAGTAGTGAATTTCAAGGCAAGTGAGCACAATCGTCGGTTGACATTTTTGTTAAACGACATATCAGGCTCGACGACTTTTTTACGTGTTTACTAAAAGCTGGCGCTGATAGGTTGCCCGAAGTTGGAAGAATCGGGTGTTCTGATGCTTTTGTAGAGATGCCTATGTCCAGCACGCTTAGCATGACTTAGGTAGTGCAAAGGAATCTGTCGACACAATCTGTCATTCTGTCGATTCCTACGTCAAATATAGTAACAGCTGTTTAGCTATGGTTGTACGTATATATAATAAATTACCATGTAAACTTAAATTACTAAATGGCAGACAGTTTAAAATTTTCTTGTTTAAATGGCTAAATGTTAATAATTTTTATAGCATTAAGGAATACTGTGAACATAAGTTGTGTTAATCAATTTGCATGCTTTAGTCTTAAGCAAAACATGTATGATCTTATCCTTAACTCATGTAACACCTTTGTATACCATGTTTTACGCAAATAAATAAATGTGAATATGAATATGAAAGAAATTCTTGTCTACGGTGGTCATGCTACGGGGGTAGCACGCTTAGCATGACCACTGTAGAAACGGGGTTTTTCGATGGAAGAATCGATAAATTTACAGATCAGTAAAAGAAATCTGTCATTTTGTCGATTCTTCCGTCGACAAAACCCGATTCTAAGGTGGTCATGCTACGCGTGCTGTAGTTGATTTAAGAGGAGGTAACTTACAAACGAGCAAATAAGCGTTTTGTTTCCTCATTTATTGTGCGAACAACCTGTGGAATTCACTGCCGGCTTCTCTGTTCCCTGATCATTATAATCTGGATCTATTCAAAGTTCGAGTGAATCGGTGTCTTCTAGGCAAGCGTGCTCCACGCTAGACCGCGACATCGCTTCACATCAGGCGCGTTGCGGAAAAATGAAGCCTATTTAGTTCAATAAATTATCTTACAACAAATATTATGGATCGTTGCGTCTGATGCAAATAAATGAAATGAATTGAAAACGGCAGAGCTAAAACAACAACTGGATAATCAAGCGTGAAGGGGCAAACCCACCGCGGTGCACGCTGTGCACGCGGCGCATTTTAGCTGCGTGGATTAATTTCTTTGACGACGTGGGTTGTGGTGGGACGTTTCCACTGCAGTACACGCTACACACCCACAACGCAGCGTGCGTGGCCCACCGCGGCATAGTCGTGGGTTAATATTCGTGTATAGAAGAAAGAAAGAAAGAAAATATATTTATTTGCCGCAGGTACATGACGTGCATCACACACATCGCGTGCACAGCGTGCATGGCATTGAGCTATGTGAGCGCCTTATTCGTGCAAGCCACGCATGTACTAATGCTAGATGACGTATTTTAGAAGTTGCTAAATCTAGCAACTTCTAAAATACGTCATGAAAATGTAAACGTCAATATAAAGTGAAATGCATAAACAAGACTATTGCCAGTAAACGCCGCTTTGAATTCAGCGCACATAGAGAGGGAAAGGATTGTAACGAATACATAAATGTATGATTTAGTCTTCAACAACGACGAACGAAGTAATACACAATAGATTGTTTCAAAAATACTATGTCTGGTCAGGTTATCTGTACAATCTAAACAAATAAATAAAATGACTTTTTTTTTCTAATTTTGCATGTTTGTCGGTCTGTCTGTCTGTCTCCTTGTTCTGCATAATCTCCGAAACGGCTGCTCCAATTTTGACGGGACTTTTACTGGCAGATAGCTGATGTTATACGGTTTAACTTAGGTTACTTTTATTTTAGAAAAATAATTAGGATTCCGTGCAAAACAGTTAAAACCCTTGTAATTGGTAACAAAATCTTATTCAAATAGGGGAGTAATATTCTAATAAAAATATACAATGAAATAAATAATACAAAAAAAAAACAAAATAAAAATAGAAAAAGTTTAACATTAATTTAGTTTTTAAAACCGTGAAGTCATTTTCCCATGATGGTAGGTAGAAACCACAGAAAGCCACCTGCCACGATCCTTATAAGGGGTGTAAATAGACCCTTAACATAGCCGAAAGGCACTTGTTCTCCACGTTTTTGCGATATTTTTTTTGTTCTAGACCATACCTGTTAACTTTCTAGTTACGGAGATATTGGGGGTCAGAGTTCCAACATTTTCACAAGTTTTTTTTAAATACATGTTTTTAATGTAAGATTTTTACTTTACACACCTCCACGACCCCCGTTCTATTCAATATATTCATCAGCACAACGCTTTGAGTGCGTTGCATCGAGTCCTACCGTAAAACATGATTTTTCACCCCAAAAAAAAAGTCGTTTCTCAGCAATAATTTTTGCGTAAAGTTACTTAGTTTGATGTACATAATGCTTGGTTGACGGCTTCGTTAAGGGTCTGTTTACACCCTGTATGTATACTTTCTCTCTATTTTGCGAGTACTACGCATCTGACCTTGATCGTCATGTAATGTAACAATGAAGTTCATATTAATCGGCTACCTTTTGAATGGGTTTTCGCTGAAAGTGTTTCCGGTAGGAGCCATCAACAGCACCAATTACTCTGTGTTGGTATATGGTACAAATAACACAGGTATGCCATGTTGTGTATCAACAGAGATAAGCTATTAAGAGCCCTCTTACATTTCGGCGCTTCTTGAATTTAGGTATTTTACGCACCGAGCGGACGGCGAGCTACGCGACCGATTCTTTCTTTCATTTCTGTTCACTCGCTTGGACCATGATATTGTGAGTATGGCGTCTAAACGATCTTGATCCAACGTAACACAAGTTTTCTTAGAATGGATGGAATGGGTCTTATTTCGGTGGACGGAAAAACTTTTCATGTGACATTTTAATGTTATTTAATTCGTTTTAAGATTTATTTTAACTTTTTTATATTTTTCATTAAGAATCTTAAGAATCTTAAAGTGTTAAATTAAGTAGATATAAATAAACATTTAATTTTTTACGCAGTAACCGATCGTTGATAACCGACATCTGTAGCGTAGTAGTCTGAAAATCGTGCTCCATACTCATAGAAAACGAAATAATTATGGTACTATCCATACTATGAAAGTACTTTTGTGAGATATTTTAAAGGACAATATTATAGTCCACGCTATTCGTATCATTTAAACGTTTCATTTGCTGTTACATTTTAAATTCGCTCATTTAATTTCAAAATTTCAAATTTCGCATCAAAATCCGTTGCGTAGTTTTAAAGATCTAAGCATACATAGGGACAGACAGCGGGAAGCGACTTTGTTTTATACTATGTAATGATGTGTACGTAAATAAATAAATATTACGGTTGCAACATGTTTAAATAAATAAAATACAACAATTTAACTAATAATTATTTTATTTCGTACAGTTACCATATTTTTTATAAGAAAAATATTTTTATTTTATTTATAACGATCAAAAATGGCGGTCGTAGTTTACGAAGTTCTAGCACGCACACAAAAGCAGAGTCTATGCGGCAATCGACGCACACTACGATAGTATCGACAGGACGAAGCGCGCGAAATTATCTGACACAGACCCGTCCTAGTCAAGCGCTCACGCCGTAGTGAGCGCAGATCGCCGGCGCAGTGAAATATATAGTACTTTTAATTAATTAATTAATTAAAAAATAACAGTAGCTATTTAAACAATAAAAATAATAGTATAGTTCAAACAAATATTGAAGAATATTTTGGTATAAATATTACGTCAAAATGATGCACAACTTCGGAGATATCGCAGCATGTTTTGAAGCCTTTTCGGTCGATAATTGAATTAGGTCCAGTTTTTTTTCTTTACATATAAGGCATAAAACGAAAAAAAATCTATTAATATTAAAGTATAGGATATATGTGAGATGAGAAAAAAAATGTGATGGTTCAATAGAATCTACAAATTAGAGCCCACAAATCAAGTCTCCGTGAGTTTTTGGCTAAATATGCATCGGGAGAATGATGATTACTAAATAAATATAAAAGTTATCTTAAATTAGTTTTATTATAATTGTAGTAGAGATAACGACCAATTTTTAACAAATAATTGTTATTTCAAGAAACGAACGAAAAACATAGAATTTCAACGTGGAAACCTTGCAATTTTGCGTTTTTTTGTAACACCCCTCTTAACGTATTACTCGTTGGTCTGTTGGTTCGATTCCCGGATCGGGCGAAGTGTTTTTGGGTTTTTCTATCAGGAATTTCTCAGTAGCAGCCACGAAGTCATTGAGTCAGTATTAATTTTATTTCTCATATAAATTTTATACTTTTTGCTGTGCCCTACAGGGTCCGTAATTGTACCTTAGCTTTAAGCCCATTGTAAGATCTTCACACATTATGGAATGCAAATAAAGATATGAATATGAAGTCTGGATTTGTGCCCGGTTGATGGCAATAGACTCGCCCCCTATTACATTGAACTTAAACATATTAAATAATCATGTTTATTCCCGCGGCTTCGCCCGCGTGGAGGTCGGGATTTGCCCACGGGATCTTACAGTATCTTAATTTTGCCTTTAGTCTGTACCTTACTGTACCAAAGTATTAATTTTAGGTACTTACAAACTAGGGGGTTGAAAGTGGACAAGGTATGCCTGGCTTTTGTATGAAAATTCAAACTCACCCCCTGGGGGTCGAGTGTGAACTATGATTAAGGGTTGAGAGGATACAAATAAACAAATCTTTTTTTAGGGGTCGAGGGGCCGAGGGTGGACTAAACTGCGTAATGTGTGTGAACTCTTAGGTACACCTTTGCCTAACTTTTCGGAGATTACAGGCGTGATGTTATGTTATGTTTAAGGGCATTACATTGCTCGATGACCTTGATGATTTGATCCCTGTACTGGTTTTTGTTGACTTGCCCCGCACATTTCGCAAAATTTCGGTTTTTATTTAATATTAAAAAATATTAAAAGAAATAACAGAATAAAAACAATACAGATTGTTAAGTATATCATTACGTATTTGTTGTTACAAAATTCATGCCGATCTATTCAGCCGTTACAGAGATAATTTACAATTAAGGTTGAAAAAGGACATATTTTCTACGATTAACCAAAAAAAATTGAGAAGGTTTATTAAAATTTTAAACAATACAATTTTTTTGTGATGAACTTAACTATAACATACTTTTTTTACACGGAAAACGCACGAAGGGATTCATCAACAAATTTCTTTGAACATACGCTGTTTTTGGGATTTGAGCCATGTAATGCCCTTAAGTTGCTAAACAACCCTATACTATTTCCTCTCGTTACCCAAACGAAATTTAATCCGTTTTAATGATCAGTATTACACCGCACCAACAAAAAAAGACGTCTTCTTTTTGCTTCTTCAACTACAATATAAGATTAATCCGCCATTATGAAACTACAATCGAAGCCATTATTTATCATTACTATGATTTATTGAGCCAATAAAATGAAGCTAACAGACATGCATACGATCCGTCACTTTCTATCGCGGCCGTATCGTAGTAACATGTCTGTAATTTTCTATGATTGCGAACTGTAATACGATGTTCGGTAATCATGATGGACGTAATGTGGAATGTGGAAACTAGAAAGATGGGATAGGATACATCAAACTAAGTAACTTTAGGCAAAATGATCGGGACGTGAGAGGGAAAGAGCCTCTCGTCCCGGCCGCCGCGGGAGACGCCCTGGGCGTCGGGGGTCACGTAGGCGCGGGCCTGTGGACGGCGAGTTATGGGCTAGCTCGCCGTCCGGCCGTCTTATGACGACAGGCCGTGTCGACGGCGCGTTCGTGTTCCACGCGCGCCTCAAAGAGATGTCAGCAGCCACGTAGGGGTCCGCATGGGCCGATGCCTGCCGGGGCTGCGGGACTGTTCGAAAGAGATACCGCGGCCCTGGAACACAAGGGGCAAAGAAGGAACATGGATGGGTTTTACTCAGTACAAGTCTGACACTCCCTTCCGCTCCGCCCAGAGCGGAGGGGGGTGGGGGTCATTTGATGATTTCCCATCCTAAAAAAAAAAAGGCAAAAATGATTGCTGGGAAACAACTTTTTTTTTTGAGGTGAAAAAACACGTTTTGCGGTAAAACTCAATGTAACGCACTCAAATTATTTTTCTGATGGACGCATTGAATAGTAAACGGGGCGTTTCTTACACAGCGTGTACGGAGCGTCAGTGTAGGCGCAATTTTTGTGTCGTTTTACCTATCTTTCATAAAATTCATTTTAAACAATAACTGAAATGATAAACTTTTGATAAATTAATGGAATCAGGCGTTACTTTACGGAAATCCATGATATACATACAAACCGAATACTTAGTTTTAATCCCGCCACACTAGTTCAAACCAAGTACACCGCCAAGTAGTTTAAGATGGTCATAATGACGGATTTGGTCGTTTCGGGTCGGGGGGGGGGGGTGCCCCCCCCTCTTTATTCTACAATTGTTACAAGCTCTACGAAACTATCTATCAAAATTACAGCAAAAAGTGAAAACTTCAATTGATATGCAGCAGTCATTGGTTTCCTTGTCGGGACTCGGCGCAATTCATAACCAAACAGGACATATCCTGTTTGGTTATGAATTAAAAATTACCGTCAATCAGAATGTCCTTCCATCCATCAAGCTGTCAAGCTAGCTTATAGCGAGGCGAAAGTCTGTTGCAAATCGCGACATAAAACGTGTAAGGGACATCTCTAATTATTATATAGACTAGAAACGGGATATTTACCATGTTTACTGTTTTTATTGAGTTCCCGATATTTCGGCGCTGTTGCAAGCACCATGATCACGGATAAACTGAAGTTATTGCGGGTGGGTGTTTATGAGCAGACAAATCGTCTACCCTCTGCACAACAAACATAAACAAAACAAAACACAAACATGGTAAACATGGTTAATATCCCGTTTCTAGTCTAAATAATAATGTTAGTCAAATCAAAAAGTGCTCACGACGCCTCCGACGGCATGGCACGTCGAAAATAACACTTTTTTAAAGCGCTAACGATTTGACGTCTATAGACGTCCGTGGCGGTCAATAGATTAAAATCTTACATCTCTAATTAGCTGTTAAATACTACTTGACCGTGTAGATTTTTTTCTGAGTATCATCAACGCCATTCTCCTTCTCTTATTCCTAATTTATTTAGGATCGGCCACAAATTTAGGATCGGCCACAAAATACATAATAGTACAAGTCGGCGTAGCGTGTCTTCTTCTTCCATACTTCTCTATTACGTTATGCGTCAGCAGTCATCTCCTTTCAGGCCATATCATCCTTTAGCTTTACATAGTTAGACACAAAGAAGGAACATGGATGGGTTTTAGTCAGTACAAGTCTGATACTCCCTTCTGCTCCACCCAGAGCGGGTCATTTGATGATTTACCATCCGAAAAAAAAATAAAAAAATGGTGAAGGTGAAGCTAATGAAAGCTTGTTAAAACTACAACACAACCGTGAAAATGTATAAAACGACTGTCTTTTTATTCAATATCCGATGAACAATTTTCAAATTCTCAGCCTAAATTGATAGGTTAATCAGTCTTGATTTTAAGTTTGTTAAATAAGCTAAACCATTAAGAGTTCATCATCAGCCTTCAGCAGTCCATTGCTGGACATAGGCCTCCTCAATCGCACGCCACTCAACTTGATTCTCATCCAGTTGCTACCAGCCACCCATAAGTTAATCAGAGGTTATCAGGCGACGAATGACGTAATATTCTTCATTGACGTCAAACCGACAGAATCCATAATCAATTTTACCATTGAATGACCTCCATCCTCCTACTATAGACGACATTAAAAGAGGACGCGAGAAATGAGAAAAACCCATTTAAATTCCATTACAGGCATTCTATTGTGAGAATGATATCTAGGTCCTCAGTTAATATCGTGTTCAATACTAGCTTTTGGCCGCGACTTCGCTCGCGTTGATAGGAAATTATCACATGGGAACGTTTTAATTATAGCCTAAGACAATCTTCTTTCTTTCTCTCTTCGGAATCAGATCAGTTTTATCATTAACACTGAATACGGGATATTTACCATGTTTACTATTTGTGTTTATGTTGTTGTCTGCTCATAAACACCCACCCGCAATAACTTCAGTTTATCCGTGATCATGGTGCTTGCAACAGCGCCGAAATATCGGAAACTCAAAACAAATGGTAGACATGGTAAATAAACCGTTTTCAGTGTTAATGATAATGTCAGTGACCATGTCCGTTTAAAAACTTATACTGGATCAGTAGTTCTGAAGATTACGCCCTACATACAAACTTACCTCTTTATAATATGAGTATAGATTCATTTATTCATCATCATGGCGTCTGCTCAAATGTCTGCGCAATTAATTGTTCACTGAAGTTTCCTTATTGTTTTCCTACTTTATGTAACACATTGTTATCTATTTGCGTCAGACAAGGTGTTTTGAGGATGTCTCACACAAGAAATATGGGAGTACGCATGTATTTTTAAGGAGATAATAATAAATTATTCACCAAGGAGATGTATGTTGAATTCTGTACGTAACGAAAGATTCCAGGGCTTCCGAGCGCATCGAGGGAAGTCTGAGTTAACTCCTGAGCGGAGCGAAAAGCTGAAGATTTGAATCCTGAGAGCAGTGAGGGATTTCAGCTCGCCCAAGATGAAGTTACCTTTGTCCCCGAGGGGAATACTTATAATACTCTTCATAAATGATAAATAATCATAAGCATAAGCATAATCAGCCTATAATGTTCTCACTGCTGGGACACAGGCCTCCTCTCTATGAGAGGGAATGGGCTATAATCCACCACGCGGGTCCAGTGCGGGTTGGTACATGTCACATGTCTTCGAATTTTTTGGTTCTAGGACATGCCGGTTTCCTCACGATGTTTCCTTCACCGTTTTTGAGAGCAGTGGTGATGAAATAAATTACACAAAGTAATGCGCCTGCCGGGGTTCGAACCCACGACTTACTGCTCGTAAGTCGGGACCGCCACCACTGGAAAAAAATGATGAAATGAAATAAATGATCATAAATCATATTTAATTCTGTAAATAGGTTTTACAAAACACTTG
The DNA here is from genome assembly GCA_905163415.1 of Noctua fimbriata. Taxonomy (NCBI): domain Eukaryota; kingdom Metazoa; phylum Arthropoda; class Insecta; order Lepidoptera; family Noctuidae; genus Noctua; species Noctua fimbriata. The sequence goes on from LR990951.1 coordinate 2,121,304, forward strand.
TACATGTCACATCATGTTATGTTTTAAAACTAGATAGGGGCCGGTGTTTCGTACCTGACTACTCTGAGAAGAAACATCCGAAACAAACTCAGAGGTCACCGTCTCTTTTAAAGTCAAGACATTCATCAAGTTAAATGAGGACTATGCAGATTATTATTACTGAGTCGCTGGTCTTTTGAAATATTACCACACAAGATTTTGAGTGGACCTGTTCAGTCATTGCAAGTATTTGTCAGTGATCGTGTAGCTCGACTCATAATGCAAGGAGCTCAACGACACGACGAACAATACCAAAGAAAGGACATTTGGGGAGGCCGCATAAAGTACTCAAACTGCCGGACAATCGTGAAACTAACTAAAACTTAAAAACTACGTACCTACTGCGATATGGTTCTCATACAAAGTTTTAGTTAAAGTTCCAAATTAAACATGACCAGCGGTTTAAAATAAAGTTTAGCACCTACAATATTATTACCCGGCTTGAGTCTAGGGCAATAAGAACTACCTTTAATATAGGTTTGTATGACATATAATTTGACATTATCGATCAGAGAGTGTGAACATGACTTATTCATCATCTGCCTAGCCTTTTTCCAACTATGTTGGGGTCGGCTTCTAGTCTAACCGGATGCAGCTGAATATCAGTATGCGAGCGACTGCCTATCTGACCTCCACAGCCCAGTTAGTACTGGGTAATACCCTTGGTAAGACTGGATGTCAAACTTTCGGGGCCACTGACTACCTGTAACGACTGTCAAAGATCTACAAATGACAGCCGGGACCAACAGCTTAACGTGCTTTTCGAGGCATGGAGAAAACTCGGTATGTAATGGGTGCCCACCCATCCACGGACCCACCTAGGCAAGCGCGGCTTAACCTTAAGATCGACCCGAGTGGTGGTTATTATTTAGCCACGAGCTACTCGTGAACATGACTTATTATTAGTTACAATTCTCTCCACTAAAGTTTCTGTTAAAAATGTGAGCAGAAATGACAAGTAATGTTTTTGTATGCACTTGTCTACATCGAGTACTGTTATGCAGTGAATGTGTCTTCATATATTATTCAATAGATTGCCTTAGATTCTAGATTGCATCAAAGATCTGCTCAACACTAACGGTCTTCCGCTTTTCTAGTTCAATAAGGTCTAGTTTTCACTAAAGTTTTGATGAACGGAGCGGGGTGGTGACGGAGACTTCCAAAATTCGACTAATCAGAGGGGAGATCATAATACAACATTCATCATCATCATCATCATCATTCTCTTGCCCTTATCCCAATTCATAATAATTTACTATATAATACAACATTATTTTTAGTATATGCGAAACCTGAATAAAGTTTGTTCAGAATAAGTAACTGAATCGATTCCAATCATTTTTAAATCATGTTATATTTTTTCCCAAAAATATTTAAAAAAAGTTAAAAGTTGGATACCGAGCGACTTTGAGTACCCATCGCAATAATTTAGGTACCTACTGCCAAATTATTATTATCAATGAGCTCGAGACGATGCTGGAGGCGCGCACTGCGTGGTAACCACGTTTTTGTGCTGACAACTAGGTAACAGAACAAGCTTATAACTTTTTTTCATGATACAGTTTTGAAATTTTGTACATATATTCTTTACATAAAAATACTAGATACGTGTATCAGGTTTCGCATATACTAAAACTAATGTTATATATGTTTAAACCCGTGGTTAAAACTCTCGTTCTTTAGGAAAACTAGGTATATATATAGTATATTCAGGTTTCGCATATACTAAAAATAATATTGTATATTAGTTACGGTTAATTTCTAGAAATGGAAAGATAGAAAACGCAATGATAACGGTGACTTCACTTAAAATATTACTAGAAATTCATTGCGCTGTTAGTTTCGAAGCAAAACAGTAACTATCAACATTTTCATTGAACTAGACTTTCTCTGTTTAGTTAGTTTAGTATTATAGTTCGACTCGCCATTTCTACGAGGTAAGGGGAAGGCACACTTAGAAGAACGGCACCTGATCGTCATCATAGCATAACTATTAACTAACTTAGCTCCTGCAGGTGGGACATGGCCTTGTCTCTATGAGAGGGAGTGGGTATAGTTTTATCAGGGGCACCGTACAAGGCGCAAACACATTGCGGTGCACACTGCACACAGGCACGCAGAGCATTTTAGCTGCGTGAATTCATTTGTTTGACAACGTTACAAGCCTGCGTATAGAATTGTGATCAATTACTATCGTTTGCTGACTAGCGTCTAGTGCTACACTGTATTTCACTTTCACGTTTATGGTGTGCAAATTTTGTGGGGAGAGTCGGAGAAACGCGTGGCTGTTTATGGCGAGTATTCTCGTATAGTATTTGTCATGAATCCAGATTTAAATCTCTCAGATTTCATTGGAGTACCAAATAGATATGATAATACGTTTTGGAAACACGCAACTCCAGTGTAGGAAAGCCTAGCAGTGGCGAAGGTTCCATACAACTCCATTCCTACTGGCTTCCCTTTGAAATATGGCACAGTCAGTATTCTATAGAAAAATTATATAATCCCATTAAAGATAAGTACTCCGGCTTACCTCTTACAAAAATGTATCCTTCGCTACTGTAACGTGGATCTACGTTTCCACTGCAGTACACTCACAACTATATACAACTGTAGCGTGCGTGGCCCACCGCGGCTTAGTCGTGGGTGAATATTCGTGTATAGCGTGTACCGCGTGCCCAGCGTGCATAGCGTTGACAGCGTTGAGCTATGTGAGCGCCTTATTCGAGCAAGCCACGCATGCACTAATGACGTCACTTGACGCGTAGCGTGTCCGTGGTTTGCAGTGGATACAAATCACATACATTTTCTTGTGAAGTGAAGCTTAACACACGTATGTAGCCTATCCGTCCGCCGCAGTGGGTTTGCGCCTTTTGGCAGCGCCAGGATAGACCGCGAAATTCAATTTTATGTTTTTTTTTTTATTTATTACCTTTTTTGCAATTTGCAGGCCAGTGTCAGGTTGTATGTATATCTCAACATGCACGATGTAACCAAGATTTTGTAAGAACATTTTGATTTAAAAAGGGTGTCCATGGAGTTTCTTGCCCATTCTTCTCCATAGAGATCTACGCTTTGGAATGTGCAACTACAGTACTTTCTCAAGTTATTATGCCTTGTGACTGTGACTGTAGCTTCGCTTTTTTTGTTTTATTTGACATTCAAAAGTGCCTGTGATGGTCTAATTGAAATAAATACTTTCAGTTTGAGTTTTATGTTGATTAAAATATGATTTGCGACCGCAACAAGTATGGGTTTGTGTTGATCCCGTGTTTTACCATTACCAACTACGGTATTTACGATATCATCAAGTCCAGTGATGTCAGAGAGAGATATGAACGATACAATATACCTCTTGATAGGACAGGTTGTCAGACTTTTAGGCTTTTGACCCGACTGTCAATGATGACGGCCGTGACCAACGCCTTAACGAGCTTTCCGAGGCACGGAGGAAACTTGGTATGTGATGAATAGTTGCCCATCCAGGGTGCATAACCTTGAAGTTCGACCCGTGCGGCTGTTAGTATTTTGTTTATAACTGTACGTTGAGCTTTACTATCACTAGCATCGGTATTTTACGATGTCATTATATTCAGTGACGTCAGAGAAAGCTATAAATGTCGAGAGCATGGTGTGACATGGCTTATTTATGGATGTTCTAAATTAATTCTACGTTTTATTGATGTCTGATGTTCTGGTTCTAATCATAATAATGAATATCGTCATCTCCCGGTTCTTTTCTCAGCTATGTTGGGGTCGGCTTCCAGTCTGACTGGATGCAGCTGTATACCAGTATTTTACATGGAGTGAATGCCTGCTACTGGGTAATACGATACCCATTGGTAAGACTGGTTATCAGACTTTCGGGCGTCCAATAAGATCTACAAATGAGAGCTAGGACTAATGGCTTAACGTGCTTTCCGAGGCACAGAGGATCTCGGTTTGTTTCCATAATAATGCAAATGTATATTACAAGTAGGTGATTTATCAAGTCTAGACATTATTACTGTCTATGTGTGAGATAAGTATTATTAATAGATTTTTATTAACCTTTGTATTGAACTAGATAAGCGGAACACCGTTTGCATTCACCAGCTCTCTGGATGCTATGTTGAATGTTAAACGATCTATAGAAAGTTTTTTTTTTTAACTTTATACAACATTAGTTTTAGTATATGCGAAACCTGATACACGTGTCTAGTACTTTTATATAAAGAATCTATGTACAAAATTTCAAAACTATCATGAAAAATCACAAAGTTATAAGCTTGTTTTATTACGTGGTTGTCCGCACAAAATCGTGGTCACCACGCAGCGCGCGCCTCCAGCGTCGTCTTGAGCTCATTGATAATAATAATTTGGCAGTAGGTACCTAAATTATTGCGATAGGTACTTAAAGTCGCTCGGTGTCCAACTTTTAACTTTTTTAAATATTTTTGGGAAAAAATATATCATTTAAAAACGATTGGAATCGATTCAGTTACTTATTCTGAACAAGCTATATTCAGGTTTCGCATATACTAAAAATAATGTTGGATAGTGGTGGGCTTCGATTTCTTTCGTTATTACCCACCCCACCAGCCAACCCGGCTGTCATTTCTAAATCTTTTACAGTCGTTACAGGTAGTCAGTGGCTGGAAAGTCTTAACAAGGAGTATCGTATTACCCAGTACTAACTGGGCTGTGGAGGTCAGATAGGCAGTCGCTCCATGTAAAATACTGGTATTCACATGCAACCGGTTAGACTTTCAACCCCAACATAGTTGGGAAAAGGCTAGCAGATGATGATGACGATGGGCTTCGATATCTAAACATGATGATTATGTAGTTTTACTTTGAATAATGTGTGTAAAAATGTCCTGAACAAATCCGAAAGGCACTTGTTCTCCCCATCATCATTGTGATATGTTTTTTTGTTCTGGACCATAACTAGGAACCTTCTGGTTACGGAGATATTGGAGGTTAAAGTTTCAGCATTTTAACAACTTTTTTTTAAATCAAATTTTTAATGTTACTACTTTACTTTAAATACCTCCATTTTTTCCCAGCAATATTTTTTACGTAAAGTTACTTAGTTTGAAATACAGAATGCTTGGTTGACAGCTTCGTGAAGGGTCCGTTTACATCTTGTATGAGTTTGGATAGTGTTTTTTTTCTTTGACTGATGTTTAGTGTCCGACCGAAATTGGTTTTTACGACCGAAACCGAATTTCGGCCTCAGTTTCAGCCGAAACCGAAACTTCCTTATAAGGATCATGTTTAGAGGGAAAAATAAAGAAAAAGTTTATTCAAAATGAACTTTGAAACTCTGAATCCTTAATATGATCATCGCATGTGCATTATAGTAAGTACCTAACTAATGTTTGTTTAGGTATAGCATTAGCGAGAGTGTTAAATTAACCAAAAACTATTTAGATAGTTAGGTTAAACTTGATTCTACTGCAATCTATGTATTAGTTTGTTATATTGAATTATTTTTTGATGTCTACTACCTACGCTTATGCTATACTAGCTGTTGCCCGCGACCTTCGTCCGCGTAAAATTTTATAGCCTATAACCTTCCTCGATAAATGGGCTATCCAACACTAAAAGAATTTTTCAAATCGAACCAGTGGTTCCTGAGATTAGCGCGTTCAAGCAAACAAACAAACTCTTCAGCTTTATAATATTAATAGTATAGATCACGTGATAAAACTTACCGACTTCAAAATAAATCACACGAAAACAAAACGAACTGCAAATGCACAATCATGTTTTTGTAAATAAATGAATTGAATCAAACACAAGCCAGTCACAACATGATTAGGCACATGGACGCGGCAAAATGTCTTCGTCGCTTGGATGGAATTCAACGCGCGGCCGCCGAAAATGACCGATCACAGCGCGAGAACTCCGGAATGCAGTTTCGGTTTCGGTCGTAGTTTCGGCAGCCGTGCCGCCGAAACCGAAACCCGTTTTTTTGCCGAAACCAGACAGAAACCGGAATCGAACTTTCGGTCGGACACTACTATACTGATATTACAAAGTCACCTTCAGTCGTTGAACAACCGTTCACTATCCTGCACTGCTTCTGCTGCACCCGCGATCGTAACAAGGGCGATGATATGACAGTAAAACAACGGCACTTGTGTTACAACTGTATTGGTACTTGTTAAAAATTACAATCATCGCGAGCCTAGTTAAGTCGCGGAGAATCTTGACACCGCGATTCAGAAAACGTCGCTCACCTAACAACGCCATCTATTGGCTAAAAACTAAACAATATTTCCAACAGTCGTTCAACCAAAGAAAAACATAAATTCATTAGATGACATTTCTTGCCAATACCCAATACATATCTTACAAGTTTTTTTTAACAAATTTAATGTGATCCAGTATATTACATCTCTAGCAACTATCACGAGAAGCGTAACGCATGAAGTTGCATTATTTTTTATCACTGTAATGCATTTGAAATCGCCATCTTTGTTTGAAATCGCCATCTTTGATAACGAACAATTCTCTTCCAATCATCGACAAGACTTGATGTAAATTAAGATGGCAGATAACATTAATAGAAATAACTGCCTAACTCTCACTTAAGATCTTTGATAATATAATAATCAATTCAATTTAAGAGCGGCCAACCCGTCATACTTTTCATACAGATGCTCGTACGTGATTATGCCGTTGTAACACATCTATCTTTGAATTTTTTGAACTAATAGGTTTCTTGTGCACTTCTAGGATTCTATGAAAGCAAAAAATAAAAATTTGGAGAAATAAATTCAGTATAAGCCTCCAAAAATCTGCTGTTTTGCACATAATATACTCATAAATTGTAAAAGTAATATGTATACCAGGATTTTGTTCCACAGCTTTTTAAAATCTATTCTAAGGGTACCTAGGTACCGTACTTAAAGGGTGCCAACGGGACCCTTAATTGTTAAGGCTTCACTGTCTGTCCGTCCGTCTGTCTATCTGTGACTGGCCCTAACACGTAGACGCTTGTAATTGTCACAGAGTGTGTTCTATGACCGCTATAACAACAAGTAATTAAAAGAAAATAAAGTTATTTTAAGTTGGAAATGTGTTTTTTGCTGGACAGTGGAACCATTCGTGTGCGAGTCCACCTCGCACTTGGCCGGTTTTCTAATTCCATGGTATCAGCAATATTTCTATTCAAGTTAATCAATATTTCAACATCGATAATAAAAACTGGATATTTTTACCGCCACATTCTCCCCAGAATCTATTTCCAAAAAATTCTCCCGCGTCGCGTAGGTGATTCTGTGCGCTGGCAACATCGTCATCGACCGCAGTACACCGCGAGCGGGGCGGGGGGCGCGCCGTCTGTCAAATCGAATTTACGCTCTTGAGTTATTTCGCGATAATTTTAATTAGAAAAAAGCTTTTTCATGAATTAGTTAACGCTTTTATAGTGTATTCGTGTATTCGCTAACGGTTTGCTAACACGAAGTTCCAAAACTGGCAGAATATTTTGTGTCTATTGCCTCGCGATCGTGGCCGCAAGGGATTGCTATTTTTGTTTTGTAGCCCAGTTTTATTGTAAATATTGTTTTTAAGTGTCGTAATAGTGGTGCAGTGGTGTTTTTTCACGTTTCTTTTATTTACTCTATTCACTGTGATCATCAACGGACCGGAACGGGTTGCGCTTAGACGTTTTAGTTGCAAAAATACTTTCGAAATACAGGCTTTGGAAAACGTATCAGTGCCAATACTACCAATGTTAGTACAGACACAGATTTGTGTTCTTAAATACAGTGCCAAAGTGTTAAAAGTGATCTTAAAGCAGTGTAACAAGTCGCCAAAATAAATCAAAACAAAAAAATCTATGGTAATCCAACACAAACACAATTTTAAATTACGAATTAATCTTTTTTTTTAAATCGTGAATGGAGATGTGTTATTTGACTGTGGTTTGAGTTTGTGAATTATACTAAATGGCATTTTATTTAAATAAATTGCTCTATATTAGTGTAAAACGACGATGAGGCGGGTTTTTGGTGTTTGTACCGACAGCTGGATGCTCTGCGGTCAGAATGTGAGGCGATAATCATTCCAGGCTGTCCTAGATGTTGTCTGTATGTGTGTTAATTTTTCTATTTATTTTTTCTTTGACACTCGTATTTGGAAAACAAAAGAGGATTTACTCCAAGAGCTCTGTTTAGAAAAAATGTGCACTATTGTCTTTTGTTATCTTCTGCTGGATCTGGATTTATTAAAGTTAAAACATGATTAAATGCTAACATCTCGCCTCTAAATTATTATGTTAATCTTTCTGTAACAATCTGTAGAAAATGTAATTTGATAGTTGATTACACTGCAAGATGTTGCAAGATCTTTGAAAGGTACCTATTAACAAATGAACTGGCATTCTGTTGATTTCAATCAACGCATTGACATGAATTGCCTGAAATAGAAATCAGGGGGCCACAATACATGATCAGTTGCTTAGTTTCTTCATGGGGCCTTTATATTTTATTTAAAAAATGCAAAAGTTTTAATTTCTAAATAACTAACAATATATAATGTATGTATGTGGACCTCTGGAGTATGTATGTAGGATCATAGGAGGCATTTTGTAGTGCCTGCCTACCCCCATTGGGAAAAGGCATGAGTTAATATAGGTATGTATTTCAATTAACTTCAAACCTCAAATAACTTCACCAACACAAGGAAAAATTAAAGACAAATCAGTATTAAGGAAAAACAAAAAACAATAGTCCATAATTTATTATTTTTAAATATGTTTTATAAATATGAGTGCCATTTTACCTGTTGGTTTTAAATTGAATATTTAATTTTATACTATTGCATGTCTGTGTTATTCGATTAATCACTTGTAAAGCATTTATTATGTCAAAGCTAAATTCAGTGCGTATTAATTTCAACTAGGTTTGAATTCCTCTGAAATCCCAAACCACATTTAATTTTAACTTTTGATTCTTTGTAGTAGTTTCACCAAGGGGTATTGTATTACCCAGTACTAACTGGATTGTGGAGGTCAGATAAAATACTGGTATTATAATGCTGTATCCATGATAATATTGTAATACCAAATGATTTGAAAAGAGTAATCATGGAGTTTCTTGCCGGTTCTTCTCCATAGGAAACGACAAACCCAAATCATGCACCTTTTTGTCGATGTTTTATAACTACCCATCTAGGCCTATGTGGAATAAAATATTTTGAATTTGATTCAGCTGCATCAGGTTAGACTGGAAGCTGACGCCAAAATAGTTGAGAAAAGGCTAGGCAGATGGTGGGGATTGCCAGTAACACACTGTCAACTTTTGATTGCTAAAAACACACTAATAAATTGTGCCCGCTCATGTCTGAATAACAAAAAAACATATGTACTTTTGACACAATTTGTCATGTCTTCTGTTTTTGATTATAACAGTGTTCTTCAGTATGTTTGCCGCTATGGTACATCTTAAAATGACGAACATCGGTGGTTCAAAATATCAAAAAAATAGAGTTGATTAAATGAGATTTTTTTTTGATGTTTGATCAGCAAAATACCCATTTCAACTAAGAGACTAAACTGAGCGATAAAACTACGTAACGCGTGCATTAATAGCACTGAATTTTGCTTTAACATTTGACACCTAAAACTATTTATTGTTGAAACTAAATAAATGTGTGTTCACTAATAAATATAATACATGTTTTAGATTTAGCTCAAGTTGAATTTTTTGTTTATGATTGTTAGTGCATCCAACACCCACTGTAGTTGTTGTCTGTACATGAGCATACAGTAGCATTGCATATAAATGTTATTTTGAGTTTAATAAAATAATTACACATTAAGCATGGCAAAAGAACTCGTACTATGAGTCCTATGATACAACAAAGTAAGCAAAACTATACAGGGTGTACTGTAAAAACCACAATACCTCATAGTTTGTGATTGTCAACATCAAACTGGCCAACTTTCCATAAAGTACAAGGGGCGAAAAAAATATTATTGGGGTCTTCATACTAACTGCGTCAGCCGATGTGATAATTTGTATAAAGAGAATTTTTTTTTTCTTTTTGCATTACACCTTGTATTACAAAATATTTACCAATAAGATACTGGTCGGTATTTAGCCCATGGCTTGGAGTCACCGATCACACTTACGCAATTTATTTTATTTATTTATTTCCATTTATTTCGGACAGAATCCATATAAGTGTTAGTAACAAACAAATTCCTTAAATCTATGTTAGTAGGTACAATATGAACATTTAATTATTTTTTTCTTTTATAATTACAATTTTCCCGTAACTATTCCCACCCAGTGTGCCTGTATGGGACAGTCGTATCGGGACGCAATCATTTGCAAAATGCTGTTGGTGCTACCGCGCAGTCTTTGGATTAATGACGCCACTTTTTTACGGACTAAACCGTATGTACCGTATGTACTTTCCTATGCAATATCTCTTTCTGTAACGTGGCGCCAGGATGTCGTCTACTCCATTGCACTACTGTCGCCCACATTAACAAGAGCGAATAAATTTAATGAGTGATTAGCTGAAACTGCCTAATCCTGCCCCCGTAGCATGACCATCGTAGACAAGGATTTCTTTGACGGAAGAATCGACAAAATGACAGATAGTGTCGACACAATGACAGATTTCTTTGCACTATCTGCCCTTTTGTCGATTCGTCCGTCAAAGAAATCGTTGTCTACAGTGGTCATGCTACGGGGGCTGAAGGTACAATCATACAGTATTTGGAAGATCCTTCTTTTTTGTGACAGTAGAGATGCACGAAGAATGGAACTCCCCTTGAGCGAGTCCTGGGGGGTTACTATGACGTCTTAAAGCAGGACTAATTCCAGTGTGGGAAAGAGACAGAGCTATACAGGTCGTCTAGCGGCATCTCTTTCTCACACTGGAATTACTCCTGCTTTAAGACGTCATGGTTTGTCACCTGTGGTTAGACCCTGGTTTAATATTAGATATGGGTAAGACTAGCTGTTGCCCGCGACCTTCGTGCGTGTGAAATTATTATGATAAAAATACTAGCATATGCCCACGGCTTCGCCCGCTTGAAGTTCGATAATTGTCCCACAGCGTCATACTACCAGGATAAAAACTGAATATCCGATGTGTTAATCCAGGTTATGAACTATCTGTGTACCAAATTTCATCCAAATCGTTCAGTAGTTTATGCGTGAAAGTGAAAAAAACATCCATCCATCCATCTTCACAAACTTTTACGCATTTATAATATTAGTAGGAATATAGGATTACTTCATCTTAATCAGATTTTGTAAACAATTTCAAGGGTTTTAATTTTTTTGCACGGAACCTTGATTTTTTTTTCTAAAATTTAAGTAGCCTAAGTTCCGTATAACATCAGCTATCTGCCAGTAAAAGTCCCGTCCAAATCGTTCCACCTGTTTCGGAGATTAGCTGGAAAAGACAGATAGACAAAAATAAAACAATTGTTTTTTTATCGTGATAATTACCGTATGTACTTTTCTATGCATTCTTTTCTGGGCTGATACAACTTAGATTGCCATCGACACGCTAAGAAGAAGTAAAAAGTTGTTATTTCGAAATTACAACCAGACACTTCAATTTTATTTATTTGTATAGATAGGCTTTCGAAGAGCACGATTTCACCAAAATTTTAAGCATAATCTTTTCAAAAATTCTAATATCCAAAGCATACCACACAGGCGTCGAAGCATTCACACGAACAAACTCTAGTCCGACATCCAGACTTCACAAAGTAACTTAAGTATGCCTAACCGCGCGGTATCCTCATTACAGAGTCTTACACAGAGCTAACGATCTAAGATTACCGTCGGTACCTAATTGACTCACACATGCATTGTCCCGTGAACGGTCATCAAATGGAACTACGCACACTTGTGAAGCAGAGATGATTAGTCAGTGTGTTGATGAGCTCGTGGCTAAATAATAACAGCCGCTCGCATCGATTTTCAGGTTAAGCGTGTCTTCTAGGTTGGTGGATGGGTACTGACTACTCAATACATACCGAATTTCCTCCGTGCCTCAGAAGCACGTTAAGCTGTAGGTCCCGGCTGTCATTTGTAGATCTTTGACAGTCGTTACAGGTAGTCAGTGGCCCGAAAGTGTGACAACCGGTCTTACCAAGGGGTGTCGTATTTAGTTATTATCCAGTACTAACTGGGCTGTGGTTCTATGGGGGATGAAGACCTTTACACCCTGTTCTTCATACCCCTGTAGTCTTTAGAAGCCAGACTAATGGTGATTCAGCTTAACAATCCAACAAATCTATATGGCCGCAAGTCAATCTTCGCAGTACGGCTTTGGCGTGCTAAAAAATTAACAGACCACACACTGCGCAGTTTCACTCAACCAAAGAAATATGATAATAAATCTAAACAATGGCTTACGTAGAACCGGTCAGCGGCGTCTTCTATATCATTGACAATCAAAACTTATAGATGGGCAACCTGTTAAAAATCGTTATAGAAATACGAAACCTTTTTAAAGCGATTGCCAAGGGCCTAGGTCCTTTTTTTTAAACAAGCTTTTGAAATAATGCAAAGAAGATAATTAGTTGTATATAGCAACATTGAACGCGTATACAAAGTTGCGTCTCCGTGTTATAAACCATTGAGGAGTTCTTTCGCGAGGAGGCTTTTCTGGCTGAAGGATCAAGTCATGTTTGTCATAGAAATGTATTGCCATTAGAACCAAAGGTCTGTGCAAAATTTCAGCTCATTCGGTTGGCAGGAGCCCGGATTCACAAACACTTCGATTCGACAAGTCGTATTCTATCTTTTTAAGCATTACGAATGCGAGCGAGATAGACATACGACTTTCCAGATCGAATCGAAGCGTTTGTGAATATGGGGACTGGTTTGAAATTCAGTTGTAAGATTTGACGGATACACTAACTACAAAGGCAGTTATGTGGAAGCACCAGGGAACCTCGCGAAATTCTAATTTTGCAATTGGCCGGGCAGTGTCAGGTTGTATGTTAATGACATTCAATAACTATTTCATGAAAAAGTTATTCAATGGGGTTAAATGAATTTAGAGGGTTGTATTGATGATTTTAATGATTATACAAGGTGGAAGGGACACCGACGCGAAAACGGTTACCACGTACTTAGTACATCATTCTGAGCCCTCCACATAGAAATTTTTCATCAAAAATGAAAAATAAAATCAGCTGTTCCATACATTTTCACCGTGTAGGTATGCACTTTTGTAGGAAAAGATTTTTTTTTTAATTTTTGATGAAAGCTTTTTATGTGGGAGGTTTTCGCGTCGGTGTCGCTTCCACGCTGTAATTCTGTAACTACATACGTGTTACTTGCGCGTATCATATTTTCATCAACATACAGCCTGACACTGACTTACAAATTGCAAAAAACGTAAGAAAATTTGTATTTATCGGGCTACCCTGGCGCTTTCATCTTTAAAAAAATGCTTATAATAAAAAGGGAAGATCCTATAACCAGACGAGGATCTCCTGTATCTTTCTTTCTTTTTAATTGCGATTCGGTACTCGTATTTGCTATTTGAGATCATCACCTCAGTGTGAACCGTCTCGGTGCACACACAGACAGACTGACTCAGTCTCCAATTGTTCCGTAAATGTGATTGTTGTTTGTTTATGTGTACAATGCTGATAGACTCGAGATAATAACAACGTGATTCGTGCGGTACGTTGAATTGCATTTCGCGTGGCTGTGTTTTGACCCTGGAGAAAACTGCCTGATCGCATGGCTTGATTTTTAGGAGATATAACCTTTTTGACCCTCCAGCCGACCTTAGGGTATAAGTCACTCAAAGAGATGTCAGCAACCACGTAGGGGTCCGCATGGGCCGATGCCTGCCAGGGCTGCGGGACTGTTCGAAAGAGATACCGCGGCCCTGGAACACAAAGGGCAAAGAAGGCACATGGATTCGTTTCAGTCAGTACAAATCTGACACTCCCTTCCACTCCGCCCAGAGCGGGGGGAGGGGGGGGGTCATTAGATGATATCCCATCCTAAAAAAAAAAGGGTATAAGTCAAGAGACACATCACCCAAGACCACGAAGCTTGAGGAACCTAGTTACCAGTTTTATTTGGTGGGAGTCTGATATAAGGCTGTAGTTCGATTTTGTTATTACTTTACCCAAACCTCACAGGCATCGTGTGGTGGATAACTACCCACTCCTTCTCCTAGAGAGGAGGCCTGTATCCCAGCAGTGGGAACATGATAGGCTGATTATGAATCTAAAAGTAGATAGTGCTGGCATTTCCTAGCTGACTGATCCCTGAGCAGAAATGCCAAAACAAACTTGTTGGCCTGTGTTGTGAGTTGATTACTATGTGGCATCGTCGTAGACTCTGGGAAAGAAGTCGCTGAGCATATACTGTCACTTACGGAAGGAGAAGAAGAAGTCCCCATTGATAAAGAAAACAAGAATAGATAAAGTAAGGAATGAGTATATTAGAGGAAATTTGAAAGTCTGTTGCGCCAGTTACAGAAAAGTTGAAAGGGAATCGACTGTCATGGTTTGGGCATGTGATAAGGAGGGATGAATCACATGTGACTAAATGTTGATAGATGAAGAGGGAGAGGAAGACTAAGGAAACGATGGATGGATTGTGTGAGGAATGATATGAAAGAGAAAGGAGTAAATGATAGCGTGAAGGTTGACAGAGGAGAATGGAATAAAAAAACCTGTGATGAATAAAGAGTGATGAATATAAATGTTGATGGATGGAGAGGGAGAAGAAGACCAAGGAAACGATGGATGGATTGTGTGAGGAATGATATGAAAGAAAAAGGAGTAAATTATAGCGTGACGGTTGACAGAGGAGAAGGGAATAAAAAAAAGTGTGATGAATAAAGAGTGATGAACATAAATGTTGATGGATGGAGAGGGAGAAGAAGACCAAGGAAACGATGGATGGACTTTGTGAGGAAAGATATGAAAGAAAAAGGAGTAAATTATAGCGTGACGGTTGACGGAGGAGAATGGAAGAAAAAAACGTGTTGCGCCGACCTCAAGTAACATGAGACAAGGGCAGGAAGATGATGGTGCCCCAGAAAGTGCCATCTTCCTCTCTTACAGTGCGTTATGAGACTAGACTATTGTCACGCGGATTTTAAAGATTTATATTGAAAGAAACTCATCGTAGCGTGCGTATTGTTTTCATAACAAACCGTTGCCTCCGACAAAACGATTGTCAAGCGTTTTGAATAGTTTTGGTTATGTCATACTGTCGTAGTTTATCGTATTTGATAGCAGATAGAAGTGTTTTTATACACCTAACTTTCGCTCGCGGCTTCGCTCCCGGTTTTAAATGTACTGTAGCTTCCCGTTAGTGAAAGAATTTTCGGAATCGGATCAGGAGTTCCCAAGATTACCCCTACATACAAACTTACAAACAAATTTTACCTCTTTCTAATATTAGTATAAACTTGTTCTGAGAGGCTGATTTACGGTGAAACTAAAATCATAAGAACCTGGTCTGAATCTGAAGTTGGCAACATGCAGAAAGCAAGCGTGGTGGCAACCCTCGTTCTTACTCTGTACGAGAAGAGGTACAGTTACAAGCTATCAATTTGTGTGGAGATGTTTTCAAGAGTAGTAAAGTTAAATGAGCTTCTGCAGAATGCACCGTACTCCATAGCTTAAAACTCCTTCACTTTATCTTCGCGTTAGTAGCAGTTATGTTTACATGATGAGGACGATGATGCCATCTAGCCGATTTCGGTGTCAGCGACTGCTTTCGATGGCTTTCTAGAGTGGTTGTTGCGAGCTTTGGTGTGCTCTTCATTCATGTGCTCTCCGGTGGGTAGCATATCCAATCTATGTTAACACAGAGTAGAGAGAAATGATGTAAAATTTAGACAGTAGCTTCATGTATATCACTGGTATTCAGCTGCATCTGGCTACACAGGAAGCCGGCTCACCATTTTTGGGCTTGGCAGATGTTTAGTTTAAGAAGTCTAAGTTTTTTTTTTATTGATATTGCTTCTGCATTTACCGAAGATCCGTCATCAATATTGCCGTTTAAATCCTTTCTATTCTTTAAATTACAAAGAATAATGAACTCCATCAATTTAGAATAGAATCTAAATCCATCAGAGATGAACAGAAAACTTCCTTTCTCAGTCAAAATATCACATTACACGTCGCCATCGGCAATACTTTTACTACATCGTGTTTATGCCCTATTTTGTTGATGTTGGGATTGGGTCCCTTTGTCAGCGGATAGCTGAATGGCAGTTGTAAGCGGAATATACATTTTTAGATGGATGATTTTGACTCGTGTCTGAACGAACTGTGATATGAGAATAGCACATGCTGTAATGAAAATCTTCAAACAGCAAGGTTGGTGGATGTGGCGGAGATTGGTGGAGCTTTTGCAGTTTTCGTGTTCCGAATAGATCAGTTCTACGCAAGCACCATCGATATTTGACAATTATACGTTTCACAAAGCTAAAGAAGAGAAGGCCGCTGCCACTATACAGGGTGTAAACGGACCCTTCACGAAGCCGTCAACCAAGCATTCTGTATATCAAACTAAGTAACCCTAAAATTGCTGGGAAACCACTTTTTTTTGGGGTGAAAAATCACGTTTAACGGTAAAACTCAATGGAAAGCACTCAAAACATTGTACTGATGGATGCATTGAATAGTAAACGGGTCATGAAAACATAAAGTTATAACCTTAAAAACTAGTATTAAAAAAAACTTGTGAAGAATTTGGAACTTTGACCTCCAATATCTCCGTAACTAGAAGGTTCCCAGGTATGTTCCAAAATAAAAAAGTGATCGCAATGACGGGGAGAACAAGTGCCTTTCGGCTTCGTTAAGGGTCTATTTACACCCTTTAGATACATACATACATACATTTTTATTCAAAGTTAAAATTGGTACATTTCATCATATATCTTAGAAATAATAAAGGTATAACAAAGTTCGCTGCCTGTACTAGGGTAACCCTGTATCACAGGCGATATGCATTCTAATAATAACTATTTGGACAACAGGTTTCTAAACAATATTTAACACAAGATTTTTTTATTTAAAGTAGTGAAATAACTAGTTAATTTTTTTTGTGACGTTGCGTTCAGAATTAACACCGCAGTGGTAATGACGCTTGTGTTTATTGCGAACTGCAAACAACAGCGTCGCGGCGTCGCGATGTCTTGATGTCTGAATCACGATATTGTGAGAGAAACCCGAATTGAAATAAATTACAATTTGTCTCTGTCCATTCATTTACCAAACATAGATGACGCATCAACCTGTTAACAAACACATGAATCATGACTATTTCAGTAATTTATTATTCACGTTAAATAACAGTACCTGGGTGACCGAGCTATTCTTTGATGAAAACGAATTTTCCCAGATATGAGACAGCTAAATTAGGAGTGGGCTGGCCACGAAGCGCCAATGCACCCGGAGAGGTGTGCAAAGATCGTCACTCACTCGACGCTTGACGGAGGAAATCGCCGTCGAGGTAGACCGCAGCGAAGGTGGTGTGACGATCTGATCTTGTTTGCGAGGCGAACATGGCCAGATATCGCACAGGACAGAGAGGTTTGGAAGGAGAAAGGGGAGGCTTTTACCCAGCAGTGGGACATTGGAGTGGCTAACAAATAAAAACCGGTCAAGTGCGAGTTGGACTCGCGCATGAAGGGAACCATAACATCTTAGTAGGAGATCCCCCTTTAATTTTTTATTTGTTGTTATATGGCAACAGAAACACGTATTCTGTGAGAATTTCAACTGTCTACCTACTACCCCGCGCTGACAGACAGACGGACAGCGGAGGCTTAGTAATACGGTCCCGTTGGTAACCTTTCGGGTGCGGCTAAAGAAATGAGCAGGAGAATGTGTATTCTATCCGCATATTTTTATCCGCTAACACACGAACCGCATCCCAACGTACACAAAAATCATAGAGCTAAGCAGTTAACCTACTAAACACACATTTTATGACATTATAAAATGTTATGTCGGGCTGTGTTCTCCTTTATAATAATTATATACATACATATGTATGTATACAACACAATAATATGTGGACTAAACATATGGCATGCTGACACGAAAGAAAGTATCTGCGGAAATGGAAATATGGTCGCGTTTTGAAACCGGTTTTTGTAGTGATCATGGCCTAGTCGGGTAGATAGATCTGTGTTTATACATAACATCACGCCTGTACTTCCAGGAGGGTTGGGCAGAGGTGTACCAATAGTATAGACTTTGTTTAAATACCATGTAATACGGGACGAGCCTATTACCATCAGGGCAGCGGTGGCCCAGTGTTAACAGCCCCGACTTACGAACAGTAAGTCGTGGGTTCGAAACCAGGCAGGCGCATTTCATTGTGTAATTTATTTCATCACCACTGCTCTCAAAACGGTGAAGGAAAACATCGTGAGGAAACTGGCATGTCCTAGAACCAAAAATTCGGAGACATGTGACCTCTACCAACCCGCACTGGGCCCGCGTGGTGGATTATAGCCCATTCCCTCTCATAGAGAGGAGTCCGTGTGTCCCAGCAGTGGGAACATTATAGGCTGATTATGCTTATGCTATTACCACAAGCCGGGCTCAAATTCAAATTACAAACTGTTACTGAAAAATTCATGATGGAGGAATCCAAATTCAAAAAAGTCCAGGACCTCTTGGTTAGCAGTTGCGCATGCGACCACTAGATCAACGAGGCAATCGGTAAAGAAAGTATCTGATCTACGGAAATGTAAATATGGTCGCGTTCTGAAACTGGTTTTTGTAGTATTTATGGCCTGGTAAGATAGATAGGCGTGTTACTTAGTTTTCTCGTCTAGACATGTGGATTTATGCAAAATATTGTATCCATCTTTGAAGTATAAAGTAAAGTATTCTGATTTAAAAGAGTGTCCATGGAGTTTCTTGCCCGTTCTTCTCCATAGAGATCTACGTTAGGGAATGGGCAACTACAGTACTTACACATTGTTTATGCCTAGTGACTGGGACTGTAGCTACTTTTTATTGTTGTCGTTGTTTCGACAATTCAAAAGTGCCTGTAACTGGCCTATTTGAAATAAATGCATTGATTTTGATTTTTGAAGGAGATCGTAGCAAACAGCCGATAGCATACCGACTTTCCTCCACAGCTAGCCTAAGTTCCACAACCGTCGTTGTCAGACTTTCGGGCCACTGACTACCTGTAACGACTGTCAAAGATCTACAAATGACAGTCGGGACCAACGGCTTAACGTGCTTTCCGAGGCACGGATGAAACTCGGTATGTAATGAGTGGTCACCCATCCAGTATTCACGGACCAACTACGACTGGCTGAGATTAATTGGGCTGTTATTTTTTAGCTACAAGCTCATGTTGGATCAGTTCCATAATTAATGATTTTTTATATTTTCACTCAATTTGAGTTTAGACGTTTCACTTCAAGTAGAAGATTCCGAATAAAAGACAATAATGAAAAAAAAAAAAGAAGCGTTAAGGATGATATCCAACAAACGGATCGGATCGGATCGGATTTTACAATCTTTAAACGATATTAAATCGTGTACTATGTATTTAAAGTCTGTATTAGCACAGCAGCATTACCACGGGCGTTTTCCGCTACACGGGATCGTAGCCGAAAGTATGCTGACGCGCTATCGGCTCTGTTCGCCTGTTGTCGTATCCGGTAAGAATGAAACTATTTGACTAGGCGCAGAAACGGATACGTTCGTAAGTGACTGTACCGAGCCGATCGTGTGCGTCGACATGCTGCCGGACGCGTTCGACTGTCACCGCATCCGTTTGGTGGAAATAATCCTTTAGATATAAACTTAAGCGGTACTAACTTCCTAACATCAAAATCCACTTAAAAACAATACACATTTTTTTTTCTAATTTGGTTAACAGTACTCAGATAAGAGTCGTTAACCCTCTCGAATGTTATCTCATTGATACTGCCAAGTGCCCAACGTAGTTAGCGAGATGATAACAGTGAAGTGGTTGAGGCTATTGTTTGTAGTAGCTTTGAAGTGTGTTTTTTAGATTTTGTTGAGGTTGGTTTCTTAGGAGTTCGTGGCTAAAATAATAACAGCCGCTCGGGTCGATCTTTAGGTTAAGCCGTGCTTGCCTAGGTTGGTCTGTGGATGGGTAACCGCCCATTACATACCGAGCTTACTCCGTGCCAAGGCTCGGATATCGGTTAAATTTTCAAACCGTTATTACGTACTTTGACGCAAAACCTTTATATTCGGTTTCGTTCGCATAAACCGTTATTATTAAACCGGTATTTGGAAGAGTATTAACATAAAGGTTTTTTCGGTTTAAACGGTTTAGAGCAATAAAAACCGTTTAATACGGACGCACGATAATCCAACGTCGCGCGCTGTTTTGTTTTTATTCCGTAGTAAGAAATTTTTAGTTTCGGTCGGACGTTTATTTATGTCATTGCATCAATAAGCTCCGCTGCAAAAACAAAAAAAATGGGTGAGTATCTAATATTTTTTTTGGTGAAACTAAGTTGATAATGACGATAAATAATCGGTAAACATAATACATATTACTTTTCACAGATCCTATGGACCAGTTAGATAATCAGTCATTTTTTAATGAAGAAGAAAACTCTCAATATCTCGGTAAGTACCTAAACACTTCAATTCTGTATTCGACATTAAGGCCCGCTTGCACCGCGAATCGCTAAACGCGTTTAACGCTAAACATATTTAAAACAGCATTCTGTCTCTGTCATCTTTAAACGATTGATAAAAACAGAACGATGTTTTAAATGCATTCTACGTTAAACGCGTTTAGTGATTCGTGGTGCAAGCGGGCCTTAAACTCTCAAAATTAAAGGATAAATAGGCCACAAAATGCCCGATCTAAGGCCCAGTTTCACTGTTGGTATTAACGACTAGTGAAACTGGGTCTTAGATTGGGCGTTTTGTGTGTCTATGTGATAAAAACTATTTTAATGTTTATTTAAATGAATATTATATTATTTTGTAACAGGTGAACCACGAAAAAGAAGAAAGGAATATTCTGATGATGAAGATCAATCCCAATCATTGCATGCACCTAAAAACCGTACCATCAACTCAATAAAATAAACACCCAAATTTTGAAAGAGGATTCAAAAAATAGTTCTGATAGTAACGAAAACAAATCAGGCGAAGATATCAGTGCTAAACCAGGAGAAGAAACTACTTCGAATGTCAAAAATGTGTTTTATGTTTATTTTATAAGGACCTTGATAAAAGAAACTATTATTTTGGAAATTTGCTAATAGGTGAAGTACATTTTTTGCCGCCATGTATGCGCTTGAAGCATATATCAATATTTTAAAGTATATAGATGCTTTAAAACATCAACACCGAGAGAAATCAAACAAAATAAATATTTAATTTGTATAATGTGCCTGGAGGAACATGCGAAATATCAATGTAATCATCATCATCATTTCAGACGAAAGAAGTCCACTGCTGGACATAGGCCTCCCCCAAGAAGGGGGGTTTTGCCATAATCGCCACGCTTGGCAGGCGGGTTGGCGATCGCAGTATTGTTGTTGTAGAATCAGAGAACGCTGCTGCCCATTCTCTGGTAAGTCCCTTAGTCGCCTCTTACGACACCCACGGGAAGATATGGGATGGTGCTATTCTTTACGTCCGGACACCATACAGAACTCAATGTAATCATTCGTACTGAAATGTTACCAATATAAATAAATAAAGGAAAATAAGAGCGAAGTTTTATTTTAAATTCAGGAATCTAGTAATCTCCTTAATCTGTGGACACCATTTTGCATGCTGTACTTAGTACCTACTTAGATGGATGTTCAGGTACAAATGTAGATATACATTTTTTTACGGTTAATTTGACATTTTTATAAATATTTGGAAAAAGAAAAATGATTAATATATATATTAATAATTATAATTAATATATATATATATTTATTGAAGTTTTATTGTTTTCATTGTAGTCAAAGTATGTGTAGATTAAATTCTTTCACTTTCTACCCATGTTAAACACAATTATAATAAAATTAACTGGTAATTAAATCAACTGCGAAGTCACGAATCGAATGAAAAGAAATAGCGTAAGTACTAAGTTCGTCTAGTACCGCGCTGCTATGCGCGGCATCCTTACAACGCGTTTGCCGACATGCCGCTCGTCGAATAAACCGGTTAATTTAGGTTAAAATAAAGTTCTTTAAACGTTCACGTTCTTAAGAAAAGTTCGGAGGAAAACCGAAATAAAACGGTATTAACAGGTATATTTTAAACCGGTTCCGAGCCTTGCTCCGTGCCTCGGAAACCACGTCAAGCCGTTGGTCTTGGCTGTCGTTAGTAAATCTTTGACGGCTGTTACAGGCCTAAAAAGTCTGACAACCAGTCTTATTAAGGGGTATCGTATTACCTAGTTCTAACTGGGTTGTGGAGGTCAGATAGGCAGTCGCTCCATGTAAAATACTGGTATTCTGCTGCATCCGGTTAGACTGGAAGCCGACCCTAACATACCCAACTATGTTAGGGTCGGTAGGCTAGGCAGATGATGGTTTCTTAGGAAGGAAAGACGCCGCGAGTTAGGCATTATCATTTTCCTGCACCTATCCCAATGTATTTGGGGTCGACGCAGCATGTCTTCTTCTATAAATACGTACAAATACATAAAATTTAAGTGTCTGTTCGTGCCTGCCAGGGCTGCGGGACTGTTCGAAAGAGATACCGCGGCCCTGGAACACAAAGGGCAAAGAAGGAACATGGATGGGTGTTAGTCAGTACAAGTCTGACACTCCCTTCCACTCCGCCCAGAGTGGAGGGGGTCATTCGATGATTTCCCATCCTAAAAAAAAAAAAATGTTCGTAATTTCAAAATAACAGCTTTTTACTGAATCCGTATAATAGGGTAGTTATAACAAAAAACATGATTTTTTTAATTTTTGTCTGTCTGTCTGTTCCGGCTAATCTCCGATAACGATTTTTGACATGACTTTTACTGGCAGATAGCTGATGTTAAAAGGAGCAACTTATCTTTTTTGGGTTCCGTGCAAAAAAAATTAAGTCCATGAAATTGTTCACAAAATTCTATAATACATACTTCTCTATAACTCATCATCTCAGCAGTCACCTCCTTTCTAGCCATATCATCCTTCACACAGTCCATCCATCGTTTCTTTGGTCTTCCTCTACTCTTATAGCCATCCACGTTCATGCTCAAAACGTTTTTCACTATATTTTCCTCATTCCTGGACGCGACCTATCTCCGAGATAATGCTAAGTACTCAACGTAGTTAGCGAAATGATAACAGTGAAGTGGTTGAGGTAGATTATGGACGAATGTTGGTAGTAGCTTTGAAGAGATTTGTTAAGATTTTGTAGAAGTTTTTGTAATGATAGGAGATATGGGATAGTTTTTTTGGTTTCTTGGTTAGACAAGAAGTAATAGGGCTAGTAAATATGAACGTTATTCTTATGACTAATAGGCGTAAAATTACCCTAAGCGAAGCCGAAAAGTATTTGTTCTCCCCGTCACACCTGGGAACCTTCTATTTACGGAGATATCAAAGAATTGGGGATCAACGTTCCAATTTTTAGTTTTTTTTTTAAACGGGTTTTTAATGTTGTAACTTTACATTAAATACGTCCACGACTCCCGTAGTATTCAGTGCATCCATCAGCACAATGTTTTGAGTGAATTCAGCTGCATCCGGTTAGACTGGAAGCTGACCCCAACATAGTTGGGAAAAGGCTAGGCAGATGATGATGATTTTTGAAATAAAATATCACTCGTAGCATCATTTTATTTTATTTGACTCTATGTCGTATTATACTATCATTAAACAGCAGTTACAAAGTTAAAAAAAAAAATGACGTTTTCTTGTCGGCTTTAGTCGACGGTGTGGCGTGTAGGGCAAGTTTTCATTTGTCGGCTATATCCGACCGTGGCGCTGAAAAGGTTAAGGGCATTACATGGCTCAAATCCCAAACCAGTACAGGGATCATATCATCAAGGTCATCGAGCAATGTAATGCCCTTAAAGATGGAGAACCACGTTCTTCTACAGCAGTCTTCATCCACCATCCAGTATGAATACTTCTAACCAAAGTTTCTTTGTTTTCTTGTTTCCAGGGCTCCCCTCACGGTTCGGTGATGTCGTGCCAATCTCTCGCCGCTCGCGCGTTCGCCGAGCCCGATAAAGACATGACGCACTGCAGTGGTTTCCACAGGTAAGATCTTCATCATAAACCCAGATGATAAGCAGTGGTTAATAAAGAGTGGAGCCGTCTCATCTGCCACATTCGGTCGTAGCCGAACCATCCTACATTATGCAAGCCAAGTTGACTGCGGAACTAATAAATATACAAGTCTGGCAACAAATAATAATATGAGGCAGAGGTCCACCACATGGGCATGTTATGCGGAGGGAATCTGCTAACTTATGACCGACAACATACGCCATGTTCGTTCATATTCATTTTATTTTGCGTTCCATAAGTTTAAAGTAGCTCACCAGACGCGCAACAAGTTTTATGTATTAGGTCTTTCGTCTGAATTATGAGGAATTATTCACAATGAATGATGAGGACTTATTTCACGTTTTTTGCAATTAGCAGGTCAGTGTCAGGTTTTGTTTCAAATAAAATATGATTCGCGGCTATAACAAAGATTTATTACGGCTAATAGCCGAAGTGCGGCTACATCTAGTTTTAGCCGGGTACAACTAGGTGCAGCCGGTTAAACTTAGATGTATCCTACTTATCTTCGGTTAGAACATGCAACCAATTTGAATGTAGCGTTCTTTGTCACAATTCTAACCTAACCTAATTCATTTGGTCGGTGTGTCCTAGCAATAAAAAGGATACACAACTGTTACCGGCCGCACCTAGGTCTAGCCGGCTAGAACTAGGTGTAACCTTACTTCGGCTTTTCGCTGTCATCATCATCATCCACAGCCCGAATTCACCCACTGCTGGGTATAGGCCTCTCTTTTCTCGTGCCAATCCCCACGGCCCTGTGCCAGCCTCATCCAGGTTTTTCCCCCGATGGCAACTATGTCGTCTGCCCATCTCGCCGCCGGACGACCCACGTTTCTTTTGCCAGTTCTTGGACGCCATTCGGTGACAGCCTTAGTCCACCTGTTATCGTGACGTTAGGAACTCGATCTATTAGCTTTATGCCGAGCATGGAACGCTCCATGGCTCTCTGTGCAACTCTCAGTCTGTACACAGCCTCCTGCGTGAGCGTCCATGTTTCAGCACCGTACGTCATTGTGGGCAGAACACACTGGTTATAGAGGCGGGACTTTAGACATAACGGAATTTAGGCTGATTTCAAAATGTCGTCCAATTTGCTAAACGCGGCCCACCCGAGCTGTATTCTTCGGGATATCTCTTTCGCTGTAACACCTCTAAAATCAAAAGCTGAGGTGATCTGCCGTTGTCATAAAGCAGGAAGCATAATTAGCCCTTCCTACAAGTTTTCGATTACGTAATATATCAGTAGCAACCTCGACCTCAGCGATATTATTTTTAAAGCAGATTTCCATGACACTCCGATTAAGGTCCACGCGTAGTTAACTGCACCGCATGACTTGCTCAGGTACAGGACTCATGTGGCGAATTTGCTGAAGACCTCGTTTAAAGTTCCGCGTTTGTCGCGTATCGTTCACGTACTCTTTGTGTACGGATTGAACATGTATACAACATTAGTTTTAGTATATGCGAAACCATATACACGTGTCTAGTATTTTTATGTAAAGAATCTATGTACAAAATTACAAAACTGTATCATGAAAAGTTACAAAGCTATAAGCTTGTTCTGTTATCTAGTTGTCCGCACAAAATCGTGGTCACCACGCAGCGCGCGCGTCCAGCGTCGTCTTGAGCTCATTGATAATAATAATTTGGCAGTAGGTACCTAAATTATTGCGATAGGTACTTAAAGTCGCTCGGTGTCCAAATTGTAACCTTTTTAAATATTTTTGGGAAAAAATATAACATGGTTTAAAAATGATTGGAATCGATTCAGTTACTTATTCTGAACAAACTATATTCAGGTTTCGCATATACTAAAAATAATGTTGTATGTCTTCAGAATTGGATGACGGATCAATGAGTGACTTTGCGTAGATCGTGTTATATAACGTGCGATTGGAGAACCCTATACCCAGCAGTAGACGGCTAATAAATACTACTTGCTTTCTGATTCCATGCAAATATCTCGCTTTATGATCTTCGAACCGGAAAACGTTTCGTTGGAAGGCCTCCCACTAGGTGGATAGATGACCTGATGAAGGTTCCGGGGATCCGCTGGATGCGAGTCGCACGGGACTGGCCTTTGTCTAGCAGTGGACGTCCTTCGGCTGAAATGCTGATGATGATTATCTTCTTTCTTTTTTTTCGTGTGGTTAGTGCCTAACCTGGTGTCAGAGGTTTTATCCCTTTGCTTTACATGCTGTCGAGAAATATCTCTCAGGCATGCTGGTTTCCTCACGATGTTTCCCTTCACCGAAGCAAGTGGTAATTAAACAATACGCACATGAATCCGAAAAATCAGAGGTGCGTTTCTTGGGTTCGACGAACTCGAGACCTATGACTTGGGAATTTGACGGTCACACTACTAGGCTATCACTGCTATTATCTTTTAAATACTTCGCATACTTACGTCCATATTTTAAAGCCTTTTTCCCTTGGGTATAGGCAGAAATTAAAGAACGCCACCTGCTACGATCCTTACATACTCCTAATGCTATGCCAAATCTGTTTCCAGATCAGTGCGGTTCAGTTCTGACTCTCGGAGCTCAACCAGAGCATCCAATGACCCGGACAATAAGAGGGAGACACCTGGTAAGTCTACACAGTTCGATATATTTTCAGTCTTTCTACTAAAACCACACAGAAACCGTTCTCAGTAAATTTTCGGGATCCGTTGCGCCTTTAGTGGTGCTGCTCTTGTTACGTCTTGGGCATGCGGAACCAGGTTTCGACTCCATAGTAAAATCCGGGAATTATGCCCAAGTCTTGGGGTAGTAGTACTAGTAGTGCAGTCTTAAAATGCTCGACTGGTTTTCATTGAACTCTAATGAAAATACTTCCCCAGATGGCGACACTCTCGTCTGTTGCCATTTTCAGAGACTCCTTAGGAAGAGCACCTCTTACCTCGCTATTTATTAATAGCACGTGGGCAGTACATGCTTTCGTGATTGCAAAAAAAATGTAACCAATGAAAGTGGTACATCTTGCGACGTTTTATACTTTACTAGTGACCCGCCCCGGCTTCGCACGGGTGCAAAATATATATAACCTTCCTCTTGAATCACTCGATCTATTCCTGAAAACAGTATCAAAATCCGTTGCGTAGTTTTAAAGATCTAAGCATAAATACGGACAGACAGCGGGAAGCGACTTTGTTTGATACTATGTAGTGATAGACAAATACGTGTATTGCCAAATTTGGCGGTGTTTTTGGCCCACTGCAGAGCATAGACCTACTCTCTCATTTACGTCGCTGTTCTATCTTTCCCAAGTCTGTCCGTTCCTAACTGGGTTGGGGAGGTCAGATAGGCAGTCGCTCCATGTAAAATACTGGTATTCAGCTGCATACGGTTAGACTAGAAGCCGACCCCAACATAGTTAGGAAAAGGCTAGGCAGATGATGATGTCCAGCGTTCCTAACTGCAGTGTTTTCTCTTTTTCCAGGCTCCATATCCCTGACGGCGTTAACGGTAACCCCTGTGGGAACACAGGGGTCGGCTATGAGCCAATCAGCGCCCTCCGCGTCAGCCAGCTACGATGCCGATGATACGGTAAGATTTTCTGACTAAAATTTCTTGTTCATATATAGACAACATAGGAAAATAACATTATAATATATGAGTACAAGGGTACAGCTTATTTCATATGAAATTTCTGCCAGCAGACCCGCAATAAGGAGAAATGAAAAAGAAATGTAGACGATAGTGTGTAAAAAGGAAGAGAATAGTGTGTATTTGTGCCTTAAATAACTTAACATAAAATACTATATAAATATACATAAAAGTAAATAATAATATATACTTATATAAATACATAATGCTAAGATATATAAGCTCTTAGTAGTTCTGGCTTTATCAAAATTTGTAATCAGACTTTAGGGAGAAATAAGCAGCGTTGCCATCCAACGTGGCAATGCTGCCAGCCTTCTGGGCACTTTTCCTGTTGACAGCGATGTGAACGAATGTTTTGATGCCCCCTAAAGGATGATTTCCACCAAACGGCTCGGATCGGAACGGATTTTACAATCCTTAAACGATATGAAATCGTGTACACAGTGTTTAAAGCCTATATTACCAAGCCGCGCACAGCTTGACCGCGGGCCTCTTCCGCGACACGCAATCGTAGCCGAAAGTATGTTGCGACGCGCGATCGGCTCGGTTCGCCTGTCGTCGTATCTGACACGATAGGAATGAAACTATTTGACTAGGCGTAGAAGCGGATACGTTCGCAAGCGACGATACGGAGCCGATGATATACGTCGACATCCTACCGGACGCGATCGTCTGTCGTCGCATCTGTTCGTGTGCTTTCCGATTTGATGCGATGCGAGCCGTTTGGTGGAAAATCATCATTGACCCTTTTGACCCTTGTATATATTTTTATTACTATTATAGTTTTGTAGTTTGTAAATAATGTAAATAAAAGATAGATTAGATACCGAAAAATGGAGTTAAAATAAAGAATTAAAAAAAAATAGTTACATGACTTTATGAACTGTACCAAAACTTTTTATTAAAGCAATTTTTTCTGGGTTCGATTCCCTGGTCGGGCAAAGCGTTGTTGGGTTTTTCCATCAAGAATAGGGTAGTTGACAAACCAATCAATTGACACACTTTTTAAGAGCTGTCAAAACGTGATTCCCCCTTATATTTTGAATGGCAATAGCACGCTATGACGTCACTATTTAATCAACTCAAAGACTCAATTATTTATTGATTTCAAAGCAACTAAAAATCTAATTTTGCAATTAATTCAAAATTAATCGGGTTTTCAGGTCTAAAATGAAGTAATTTTTTAGAGAAGTTGTGTCTTGGAATTATTTTTTAATGGTGTCAACTACCCTATTTCTTAGTATCAGCCACGCAGTCTCAATCTGTTCCCGGTTGATGGCAATAGGCTACCTACCCCCTGTTACATGGGACCAAAAACCTAACTGGCGAAATGTGGGTGTACTATTAAGTACACCTCTGCCTAACCCTTCGGGGATTACAGGCGTTATGTTATGTTTAGGGATTGCCACTTCTATTTCTCCTATTGTATTGTGCAAAGAACGGCTACCTAATGTAAATATGCAGTTCATATGCTTCCAGCCAGTACCACCGGTACCTACCTGCCGGTTCCCCAAGCTGGAAGAATGTGCTCACTTCCACTACGAGCGTGTCTCTCTCGGGGGGCTGAGCATAGAGACTGTGCGCTGCGAGGACAAGTGCGACGATATGGACAGCGAGGGGGAAGGTAAATATAGGGCGGGACAAGACCCTTAACGAAGCCGAAAGGCACTTGTTCTCCCCGTCATTGTGATAACTTTTTTGTTCTGGACGTTCTACTACTACGAACGTTCTACGAACGTAGTAGTAGAACGTCCGTTAACGTCCGTACGTTCTACGAACTAGAAGGTTCCCCAGGTATGGACCTGGGGAACCTTCTAGTTACGGATATATTGGGGGTCAAAGTTAATACTTTGTTACAAGTTTTTTTTTTTAAATACATGTTTGTAATGTAAGATTTTTCACCCCAAAAAAAAGCTCTTGTCTCTGAATATCATATTCTCAAAACACCAAATAAATCGCAAGACATCACATTATTTTCAAAACATCATATTCTCAAAATATGATATTTTCTAAGTCCGTTACTTTTACTATTCATGTTTAAAAAATTCTTTCGAGCTCTTTAAAGAGTATCTTTATTTGATGTAGACAATGGTTTTCCATGCTTCTGACCCTTAAAAGTAAATGCGGGTGGTCTTTTCTCCATTCCACCGCTCTCGCCTGTTTTCTTTCTGGTTTATGACTTTAAAGCAATGCTTTTTTACAGTAACATAAACATCAACTTCTTCTATGTCCCTATGTTTTCATTTTTGATAATACATAATCTTTATAAGCACTAGAACCTTTACAAAATCCTCAAAATTGCCTATTTAGACCGCTGTCAACAGAGGCCTAGTGAACAAATTTGACAACTATTAATGAAAAAAGAAAAACATAGGGACACAGGATATGCCCTTCTTATTCAGTTTATGAAATATCTTTTAAATTGGTCGAATATTGGAGGAGGAAACAGTCGAGAGCCAAACCTCGAATTATGACTTTTTACTTAGGCTATTCAGTCGGATCTGCAGTTGTCCTTATCGCACCAATGTCGAAATCGCGCTCGCAGTGCGACAGCGATAGTATCTTCAAATACCTAATTTTCAAAAGTTTCTCCGACCGCATTTCCTCTTAAAATCATATCTTGAGAAAAGTGTTTCGAAAACTCCTGGACTGACTCAAAGTATTCTATGTTTCATGTTTCCAGGTTGGATCTGCCTGAAGGTCCGCTCGCACGTGAACTCCTCGTGCGAGGAGAGCGCCGAGGGCCGCGCGCTCAGCAGCAGCTGGACGGAAGCCAGCGACGTGCGCGAGTGGACGCTCACCAGGAACAGGGATAACCTGCTGCAGCTAGACGATATGCTCCATAGGTGAGGAGTTCACTTAAACTGTGGCCCATGCTGGCTCAATGACCCGTGGTCGTCATGCTGGCCATTCAATGAAATCACACTTAATTGCTACAGGCAATAGCATTGCATGCATCTGTATCTGGAGAGCAGTGGTGGCCCAGTGGTGGCAGCCCCGACTTACGAACAGTAAGTCGTGGGTTCGAACCCAGGCAGGCGCATTACTTTGTGTAATTTATTTCATCACCACTGCTCTCAAAACTGTGAAGGAAAACATCGTGAGGAAACCGGCATGTCCTAGAACCAACAATTCGAAGACATGTTACATCTACCAACCCGCACTGGGCCCGCGTGGTGGATTATAGCCCATTCCCTCTCACAGAGAGGAGGCCTGTGTCCCAGCAGTGGGAACATTATAGGCTGATTATGCTATGCTATGCATCTGTATCTCTTTGTGACTTATATCTTTCATCATGCATATTATGTGGTGCTTCCTTAAACTGAAGAAGATAAGAGCCGTGTTACAGAACGTTGGTCGAATGAGAACAACTTGGTACATAGTAACCCCATTATGACGTCATAAAGCAGGAGTAAGTCCAGTGTGGGAAAGAGACAGAGCTACACAGGTTGTCTAGCGCCATCTCTTTCCCACACTGGAATTACTCCTGCTTTATGACGTCATGGTAAAGTTCGATTCAGCCTATCAAATGGTTTTTAATATAAGCACAAAGCGAGATCATGTATCATACTGGCCTTAGACCTATATCTGTGTTTCAAATGTCTTTTGCGAGCAAAAGCTATAGACCGACCGCTGAATCCGAAATATCAGAGGTGCGTGCCTTGGGTTCGAACTCGAGACTATGACTTATTTTTTATTCTGAAGGTTGATCACGTATTGGTTCAATTAATATCGTAATACCTACGTGGATTATGGTTATTTTATAACAAATAACCTGTGGGATATTGTTAGGACTTTGTGGACGCTTAATGTGCCTTTAATGTGGCAAGGCGGAGGACTCATTAAAGCGGTCGGTCTCTAGTTTTCTTAATAACTTCACTAACATCCATTTCATTTACTTCCAGATGCATATACGACCGTAGAGTCTCGGGCCTCCCGAATCTCCGCGAGAAGATCTCGCCGCCTTACAGCCGCTCAGAGAGCGAGTACCAGCGGCTGATATCGGACTACGTGCACCACCTGTCCATCATAGCCGACGACTCCATCAACTGCGGGCCCGTGCTCAACTGGCTGCAGTGCGACAACAAGGGTGAGTGACCTACGATGGCCCACGTGACCCATATTGGCCTACTTGACGTTAAACATGGTGACCCTCATTAGACCACTTGCTTGACACTAAACATGGTTTGGCCGGAATTGGCCCACGTGACTCATTTTGGCGCACTTTACACCTTAACAAGGGGGGGGACCCATATTGGTCCACACGCGACCCTAATCATGTTGTCGCATATTTGCCCACGTGACTAGTGAGCCCTATATAGTGACACTTGTTCGCCCACGTGATCCTTTACACAATGACCCATATTGGCTCACGTGACTATGCAGTGTCCCATGCTGGCCCACGTGACCCTTTACACAATGACCCATATTGGCTCACGTGACTATGCAGTGTCCCATGCAGGCCCACGTGACCCTTTACACAATGACCCTTATTGGCTCACGTGACTGCAGTGTCCCATGCTGGCCCACGTGATCCTTTACACAATGACCCATATTGGCTCACGTGACTATGCAGTGTCCCATGCTGGCCCACGTGACCCTTTACACAATGACCCATATTGGCTCACGTGACTATGCAGTGTCCCATGCTGGCCCACGTGACCCTTTACACAATGACCCATATTGGCTCACGTGACTATGCAGTGTCCCATGCTGGCCCACGTGATCCTTTACACAATGACCCATATTGGCTCACGTGACTATGCAGTGTCCCATGATGGCCCACGTGACCCTTTACACAATGACCCATATTGGCTCACGTGACTATGCAGTGTCCCATGCTGGCCCACGTGACCCTTTACACAATGACCCATATTGGCTCACGTGACTATGCAGTGTCCCATGCTGGCCCACGTGACCCTTTACACAATGACCCTTATTGGCTCACGTGACTATGCAGTGTCCCATGCTGGCCCACGTGACCCTTTACACAATGACCCATATTGGCTCACGTGACTATGCAGTGTCCCATGCTGGCCCACGTGACCCTTTACACAATGACCCATATTGGCTCACGTGACTATGCAGTGTCCCATGCTGGCCCACGTGACCCTTTACACAATGACCCTTATTGGCTCACGTGACTATGCAGTGTCCCATGCTGGCCCACGTGACCCTTTACACAATGACCCTTATTGGCTCACGTGGCTATGCAGTGTCCCATGCTGGCCCACGAGACCCTTTACACAATGACCCTTATTGGCTCACGTGACTATGCAGTGTCCCATGCTGGCCCACGTGACCCTTTACACAATGACCCATATTGGCTCACGTGACTATGCAGTGTCCCATGTTGGCACACTTGACACTATATTAGTGACCTATTCTGGCCCACGGTACCTTATACACGGTGACCCACATTGGCGTAAGTAGCCCTTTTATGGAAACCCATGTTCGCGCACATGTTCCATATTTTTTTTTGTTGAATAACTTTATTATTCTTCTCCATCAGGTCATAAGCTGCTGGTAGCGAATGAAGACTCGTCCTCCATCAACACCCCAGCCGTCGCAGCCGCGTATTCCGTCAGGAAATATGTCTCACAGGTATAATATAGTGCAAATATTTTAGTGTACGAAATAGTCTTGTCTAGTGTTGCATAGGAATGGTTATGTATTCCACCATCATTTATTCCATGTATGTACACACGGCGGCACATCAAGCTGTACATAACCAGTATAACCTGACTTCGCTTTGTATGAGCTCCACGTACGATGAGAGATCAGCTTAATTTGGTTTTGCATAGCTTGATTAGCCGCCGTGCGTACAGTACAGTAATTATGTGCTTCGAATTTATTGAGAAGTCGCTGCTCTTATATTTATGACAAATTCCTTGTTCTGATGTTATTGACTACTAGCTGACCCGCGCAGCTTCGTCTGCGTTTGGATTTTCCCCGTTTTTGCAATCTTTTTCATAAATTCTCCGCTCCTATTGGTCGTAGCGTGATGTTATGTAGCCTATAGCCTTCCTCGATAAATGGGCTATCAAACACTAAAATATTTTTTCAATTCGGACCAGTAGTTTCTGAGATTAGCGCGTTCAAGCAAACAAACAAACAAACAAACTCTTCAGCTTTATAATATTATATTGACTATTTCTTAGTGTAACGAAATTATTGATAAGTAATGCTGCTCCGATATATTTGAGTACCTCGCCCGCTACGATATATCTGATGGCGACTGTACACCGATTTCTCCGTATTTAATAGTCCGATTTAAGTGATTCTTTTTCATTTGGTAGTAAAATTTGTATGGGACCACCGGTCCCAATCAACCTTGAACCTAATGCTGAAGCGATAAAGTTGAAAATCTTCTAAAGAAATTTGACAGATTGTACTAGCTTTATGTGCTGTCGATACTTAATGAGTTATTCTGTATAACATGCATTTATTCTTCTTCGTGTACGTTGATGATGTGCGAACAACTTCAAGTTAGATTTGTGTGAGATACCACAACTAATACGGGTAATATAAAAACTTTTTTACAAAAAAAAAAATCACTTCTCCGGAAGTGATTTTTTTTTGTGATTTTTTTGCCACCGACATCCGTGTCGGTGGCAAAAAAATCAATGTTACAAATAAAATTCACCGACTTTTGTATTGGTTTGTGCAAATGATGACTTACATGTAGCGTAGATTGATCCCTTTACAATAGCTGGCGACTGAATCGCCATCACCAGTATAAATCAAATCAAATCAAATCATCTTTATTGTGGACTATAGGTATAATAAAATATAAATAATAATAAATTTCTTTATAGCCACAAAAACAGGGTACAGAAAAATGTGAGACCCTGGCTCCGGAGCTAGGTTAGAGTACCTGTATTTCAGGAGCCAAAAGCCGGTATACATCATAAATACAGGTCTTAAATAATTAAAATCAACAACTGACAACAACAACAACCAACAACAACTAACAACAACAACTACAACAACAACTAACAACTGTTGGTGAACTTTAATTAAATAAATAAATAATAAAATAAGTTCAGCGATGTCCCGCCGTTGAGGCATACAATAATAAAATACAAATCAGAAGTAAAAACACAATTAGTCATATTAATCTCGATACATTATTAAAATATTCCAAATTATAAATACATACAAATTCAATTCCAAGTCATATTAGTCATAATTCATTGTAGCAAAAAAACAAAAATATATATATAGGATATTTGATGCTTTTATCCTGATTGCTATACCCCCATGACTATCTTTAAACTTTTTATTCTGCGTATTTAAACGTTTATATTTTTATTGTTTCTCAGGCACGAGACGAAATCAGTTTCGAAGTGGGAGATATGATATCGATCATCGATATGCCTGGTAAGTTTTACTTTATCAACATAGTATATTGAATTATAAAGGGTGTAAAAAGACCGTTAACATAACCGAAGGGCACTGTGGCACCGTCTTTGCGATAATTTTTTTGTTCTAGACCATACCTGGGAACCTTCTAGTTACGGAGATATTGGGGGTCAAAGTTCCCAGTTTTTTACAAGTTTTTTTTAAATACATGTTTTTAATGTAAGATTTTTACTTTACACACCTCCACGACCCCCGTACTAATCAATCCATCCATCAGCACAATGCTTTGAGTGTTTTCCATCGAGTTCTACCGTAAAACGTGATTCTAGACCCCAAAAAAAAAGTCGTTTCCCAGCAATAATTTTTGCTTAAAGTTACTTAGTTTGATTTACAGAATGCTTGGCTGACGGCTATGTGCAGGGTCTGTTTACACCCTGTATAGGGTGACTGGTAATTAGTGACCGATACTTAAACACGTGATTGTACTCATGACAACAAACAACTTTCCCAAAGAAACATTTTTTTTTATTGTAATTAACTTTTATCACAATAACACGGCCGTTTGAAATTCGCGCGCGCGCGCCTGTGACCTATCAGCTGTTAGCTGCGTGAAGCCGTTCTCTCTCATTACTATCGTACCGTGGAACAGTGGGTAGGCAGTCACACGGCCAACAGCTGATAGGTCACAGGCGCGGACGCGCGAATTTTTAAACGGCTGTTGTGTTATTAGACAATGGCAATTGTGTGTGTTGTGTTGTTAGTGATAACATTGAATGAGTTATATAATATCGTTTATTTATAAATAAGGGGCACATCTCCTTTACATAGTATAAAACCAATGCGCTCCTACTGTCTGTACGCTTAGATCTTTTAAACTACGCAACGGATTTGAATGCAGTTTTCAGCAATAGATAGAGTGATTCAAGAGGGAGGTTTATATGTATATTGCACCCGCGTGAAGCCGGGGCGGGTTGCTAGTTTACACAAAAATATCTTAACAACTAAAATAGAGGACCTATGGTTATTTGCCTGAAGTAGGTTGAGCTGTGTTTTATTAAAAATGATAAAAGATTTGTCAGTCCAACACTTTTTGTCATATACAAGGTGTAAACAGACCCTTCACATAGCCGTCAACCAAGCATTCTATACATCAAACTAAGTAACTTTACGCAAAAAATATTGCTGGGAAACAACTTTTTTTTTGGGGTGAAAAATCACGTTTTACTGTAGGACTCAATGTAACGCACTCAAAACATTGTGCTGATGGATGCATTGAATAGTAAACGGGAGGTATTTAAAGTAGTGTTATAACTTTAAAAACTAGTGAAAAAGTTGGAACTTTGACCATATTATTGTAACTAGAAGGTTCTCAGGTATGGTCCAGAACGAAAAAATACCGCAATGACGGAGAGAGCCTTTCGACTTCGTTAAGGGTCTATTTACACTCATTATTTACTTGTTTATACTGAGGAGGAGCTCGTGGCTAAATAACTGCCGCTCGGGTCGATCTTTAGGTTAAGCCGTGCTTGCCTAGGTTGGTCTGTGGATGGGCGACCACCCATTACATACCGAGTTTCCTCCGTGCCTCGGAAAGCACGTTAAGCCGTTGGTCCCGGGTGTCATTTGTAGATCTTTGACAGTCGATAATTACTCAGTGGACTGTAAGTCTGACAACCAGTCTTACCCAGTACTAACTGGGTTGTGGAGGTCAGATAGGCAGTCGATCCATGTAAAATACTGGTCTTCAGCTGTATCCTATTAGACTGGAAGCCGAGCCCAATATAGTTGGGAAAAGGCAGGCAGATGATGATTTACTTGTTTATAAATTGACTACATTTGTCAATTGTCTTTTCCAAGAATACCGTCTCCATAGAGATCTACGTTAGGGAATGGGCAACTACAGTACTTTCACAGTTTTTATGCCTTGTGACTGGGACTGAAGCTACATTTCGACAATTCAAAAGTGCCTGTAACTGGCCTACTTGAAAGAAATGCTTTGATTTTGATTTATCTGCCTTTTTGAAATGCTCTTTCGAAGACGTCCGTAAAACAGCATTGCGGCAGTTAAAATCGCCTTCGAAAGCCCATTTTGTTTGGTTTAAACAGTACTAATATTCCATACGTTGTATATTAAACGCGCCAAGCTCTGTCAGGTCCGGCCGAGTCGCTGTGGTGGCGAGGCAAGCGCGGGTTCCGCGTGGGCTTCTTCCCGCACCACTGTGTCGCCGTCATCGGGGACAAGGTGCCGCGACATATGACGCAGCCGCCGCCTATAGTCGGGTAAGTGGCACTGAGGTAGAGGAGGAGGCAGGCGTTATGACAGTTTTAAGGAAATTGAACATTAAATAAATGGGTTTTTGATGTGCAGTATCTACAACATACGAAACCTGAATATAGTTTGTTCAGAATAAGTAACTGAATCGATTCCAATAGTTTTTAAACCATGTTATATTTTGTCCCAAAAATATTTAAATAAGTTACAAGTTGGACACCGACCGACATTAAGCACCTATCGCAATAATTTAGGTACCTACTGCCGAATTATTATTATCAATGAGCTCAAAACTACGCTGGAGGCGCGCTGCGTGGTGACCACGTTTTTGTGCGGACAACCAGATAACAGAACAAGCTTATAACTTTGTGATTTTTCATGATACAGTTTTGAAATTTTGTACATAGATTCTTTACATAAAAATACTAGACACGTGTTTCAGGTTTCACATATACTAAAACTAATGTTGTATATGCGCGGCTAGGCGGTAAAACCGACTCGTATGCCGTGACGGAAGATGGCATGACGCTGTCATGGCGTGATGCCTCCTCTATGCCACGTAAAATCAACGTTTTCCCATTAGAATAAAGTTTGTTTTGGAACGATTGTGAAGTTCCACGCTACTCAATTAGTGATGTAGTTAAGTCATATGGAGATTTGATCGATAGACATCGATAAAAGCAAGTACTTTAATTTAATGTAATATTTATTGTGTAATATTACAACATAAGGATCCTAACATTCATACACTAAATTTGTTTTTATTAAAAATGAATTTTAATATTAACATAGATGTATCACATCTGCTGGGCGTCCCTGTGACGGCCATTTTTTTGGTTTTGACATTTGTTACATTGAATGTTTCGGATTTTTTTTTTAGTTTTAAACGTTCTCTTTACATTTGAAATACATGATCATTCTCATAGACATTAATTTATTAAAAAACATTTTAATTTTGCAATTTTTATTCACTAATCCGGAAAGGAATTTTCAAAGATTGAGTCCCTAGGACCCCATTAGAACCCCTTTTTTTTCAATAATCTTGATTTCAAGGGCATAACAAAATTTACTGTATGGTGTCTACTGTTCTGTATGGTGTCCGGACGTAAAGAATAGCACCATCCCATATCTTCCCGTGGGTGTCGTAAGAGGCGACTAAGGGACTTACCAGAGAATGGGCAGCAGCGTTCTCTGTGTTTTATAACAACCATACTGCGATCGCCAACCCGCCTGCCAAGCGTGGCGATTATGGCAAAACCCCCCTTCTTGGGGGAGGCCTATGTCCAGCAGTGGACGTCTTTCGGCTGAAATGATGAACAAAATTTACTAATATATTTTTATCTCTTTCAACAGCTCAGTAGCCGTAGCACCAATAAAACCAGTCCTCCGCAAGCACGGCAAGCTGATCTCGCTGTTCCGGAGCTTCATACTGTCCCGCCCCTCCCGGAGGAGCCTGAAGCAGCAAGGCATACTGAGAGAGCGCGTGTTCGGCTGCGACCTTGGCGAGCATCTGCTCAATTGTGGCCATGAAGGTGGGTGCTGTTAGTAAATGTTTGGATTATTTTGATTAATAAAATATTATAGTTTAAAAACACTAAAAAACACGCTTTATAGTGACGTCATTTTATTTCTCGTGTTCTTCTCAGCAAACACATTTGATATCCAGATGATGAGATCATCACCATTCTCTTGCCCTTATCACAATTCATTTGTGGTCGGCGCAACATGTCTTCTTCTTCCATACTTCTCTATTACTCGTCATTTCATCAGTCACCTCCTTTCTAGCCATATCATTCTTTAACAGTTCATTCATCGTTTCTTTGGTCTTCATCTACTCTTATCTATATACCCATCCACATTTATACTCAAAACTTTCCTCACGACATTTTCCTCATTCCTCCGCATCACAATACCACGACAACCGATTACCACACAACTTTTCAGTCTTCCGCCACTTTCAGACATTCTCTTATATACTCATTTCTTGAGATCCAGAACATGAGAATGCATAAAAAATGACTAGACCGCCATATTGAATTTAGAATGACGTCACTTAACTAACCATGCATTGTCATCTAAGCTAAACATGTATGCAATTTCAGCTGAATTGGAAACCGGGAATTGGGTCACATTTAACTTATGAGATTCTTTACATGGTTGTGAAGCTAATAAAAGCGTGCTAAAAATCGAGAGAATATGTAGCAGCCATCTTGGTCTATAAAATATGGCATTGTGTCTGGTTCCCTCTTCTCCCTGGTATAGAATACCATTATAATAGGTTTAAAAAAAAAACATTATTTACTAACCATTTTGTAAATGTTGCGATGTCAAAAGTACTTGAATAACAGAAAATGTTAAGAGTAATCTGTGTTGGGTCATTTTCAGACACGATTTCGGTATCAAAAGTACTAGGATCGCATAACACGTAAGAGGTCGTTCTTTAATCACGCGAGGTAACGGGGGGAGGGGCAGAAAAAAATCAATCACTATGGGGGGAGGGGGGTAATAGGAAAACCACGTGTATTTCTTCGTGGTACGAAAAAAAATTTTTTTTTAGCTACTATGGATTAAAAATCCGAGAAAGTGACTGTGTCTAAAAAATCTTGTATTGAAATAGATTTTAAAAGTCAATATAAAAAAATACACTTGTTGCTGGGAGGGGGGAGAAAGGGTAGGTTAAAAAATAAGTACGTATCACGAAGGGGGGGGGGATAAAAAAGAGGCCTAAGAAACCTCACATGATTAAAGGATGGGCTGGGTAAGCAAGCTTTCACATACTGGAACTCTTCCTCAAACTCTCTCGCGAAGGGACTAGGGCATCATCATCATGGGACTGGTCATCTCTTAGCTGCCACGGTTTATTCTAATTACTTTATTTTTTTTTTCATTGCTGATTTAATATTTTACTCTGGACGCTCTTAATGTGCACGTCTTTCTACATCGTTCTCACATATATGTATAATCTCAACATGAACGATGTAACCAAGATTTTGTAAGAATATTTTGATTTAAAAGAGTGTCCATGGAGTTTCTTGCCCATTCTTCTCCATAGAGATCTACGCTTTGGAATGTGCAACTACAGTACTTTCTCAAGTTAAGACTGTGACTGTTGCTTCGCTTTTTTTTGTTTTATTTGACATTCAAAAGTGCCTGTGATGGTCTAGTTGAAATAAATGCTTAGACTTGACTCATATGACAGAGAGAGGTCTGTATTCATTGTATGACTGCGCCAAATTCAACATTATTCCTTTACCCACAGTACCGCAAGTCCTAGTCGAATGCGCAGCGGCCATAGAGGCCCGCGGGCCAGTAGACGGCGTGTACCGGCTGTCGGGCGGCGCGGGGCTGACGCAGCGGCTGCGGGCGGCCTTCGACGCGGGCGACGCGCCCGACCTGGCCGCGCCCGCCACCATGAGGGACCCGCACGCTGTGCCGTCCTTGCTGAAGATGTATTTCCGGTAGGATAACCATATTATTATATGTCAAAAGTACTAGGATAACAGAAAATGTTAAGGGTAGTCTGTTTTGGGCCATTTTTCAGGGTAATAATTAAAGTCTGTTTTTTAATCCCTGAGACTAAATCGACACATGCAAATGTCAAACTTACAAATAATGTTGTCAGCTCTTTTGTGTAGTGTTGTACCTACGATACCGATTTGTTGAATCGTAACTTTTTATATTTATGAGACGATTAGAAAAAAAATTACTTTAATTTGTTGCTCCCGTACACGATAAAACGGATATATAAATCCTTTTGTCTTACATAACGGCAGAACTTTTAAAAAATACGGCAATTATTGGAACTTGACACCATACAAACAATTATAATTTAAAAAAAATATATATAATAATACGGCAGTTTGTGTGTTGAATACGAATTGATTTGAATAATAAATAACTACCTACGCCTTTTATTCAGGATAACTTATTATAAAAAAAAAAAACGATACTACTTGATTTTATTAACGGCAATTTACGGTAGAGGCACATCACTATTTAAGAATTGCATAAAACTGGCAACCCACGTAATGTCAGTTTAGTCTCAGAGATTAAAAAACAGACTTTAGGTAAGATCTTGGTATCAAAAGTATGGTAACACTTGGGGCAGGCCTATATCCAGCAGTGGACGTCTTTCGGCTGAAATGTTGATGATGAACCATATTATTTATTACAAGTCCTATGTCCCATAGCATACATCTGCAAAATAACTTGCCATACAAACTTTAACCTCATTAGATGATGCATTTTCGAAAATTCAGCTCTTAGCCTATGATGTTCCCTCTGCTGGGATAAGGATTCATTATCATTTACACTAGAAACATGATATTTACTATGTTTACTGAACACACACACTGTTTTTGTTATATCGGAAACTCAAAAAAATCTGTAAACATGGTAAATATCCCGTTTCTAGTGTTAATGAGCTTAGTGTTAGCTTGGACCCTGCTCCCAATACCGGCGGACCACTATTTTTTTTATTTTTAAATGTTTTTTTATATGATTTTTGTTAAGAAATATTTAAAAATGTAATTAGTGTGTAAGAAAATAAATAATGGAAATAATAATGTTAGTGACCATGACAGTTTAAAATCTTACACTGGTTTCATCTTCATGAGAGGTTAGTTTAACTGGATGCAACTGATTACCAGAATTTTACATAGAACGAGACTGACTTTGACTGAGTCGAAGACGCGTGTGTTTTTATTTAGCCACGAGATTATAATTTAAATTATTATATTATTATCTCCTTTATTCGTCTTTATACTTATTTTAAATATTTTTAAACATTTCTTAAAAAAAAAACCATATAAAAAAACATTTAAAAATATAAAAAATAGTGGTCCGCCGGTAGCGGGAGCAGGGTCCAAGCTACCGGTGGTTAGGGCTCCAGAGACAGGAACCTCCTCACAATACGAGCCGTATCGAGGAGTACTGCCTTCTGAATCAGGCCCTTGATCCAACCGCCTAAGGAGAGCTTCGAAAGATGGTCGTCGAGGCTCTTGGCTATAAGGCCATTGGCCGTCACGACGATCGGCACAATGATAGCCGAGTTCACATTCCATTATTATATTAATTATTTTTATTTGTCAACAGAGAACTACCAAATCCCCTCTGCACATACCAGCTATACGAAAGCTTCGTGAGCGCGGTGCAACAGGGAGACGAGGCGGCTCGACTAAGGGCTGTCAGGGATACCGTTGTGAAGCTACCTCCACCGCATTACAGGTAAATCATCTAAAAACTAAATATGTTGATACATGACAACATATCATTCGCGATCGTAACAAATATGGCTTAAATCAAGTCTTTCTTTTAATTCCATTGAATGATATTAGTGTGTAGGAAACAGAAAACAGGAAAATTTCAATTAGGTAGTTGACACCATTAAACAATAATTCCAAGACACAACTTCTCTAAAAAATTACTTCATTTTAGACCTGAAAACCCGATTAATTTTCAATTAATTGTAAAATTAGATTTTTAGTAGCTTTGAAATCAATAAATAGTTGAGTCTTTGAGTTGATTAAATAGTGCCGTCATAGCGTGCTATTGCCATTCAAAACATATGGGGGAATCACGTTTTGACAGCTCTTAAAAAGTATGTCAATTGATTGGTTTGTCAACTACCCTATTAGATTTTAAACTATCATGGTCACTAACATTATTACTTAGACAGGATACGGGATATTTACCATGTTTACTATTGTTGTCGAGTTTCCGATATTTCGGCGCTGTTGCAAGCACCATGATCACGGATAAACTGAAGTTATTGCGGGTGGGTGTTTATGAGCAGACAAATCGGTCTACCCTCTTTCTTGTTCGTTTTTTGCACTCAGTACCGCTACCACTGTCACTCGCAACTCGATTCTGTTCCCGACATACGAAACTCACTGTGTCCGCTCGCGAACTTTTTTCCGCACTTTTTCGCTTTTTACATAGCTGGACCACTGGATTCCAAGCTCTCGACAGTTGCAACCCATCATCCCGGTTGAAGTTCCTATATTTGGTAATCTCAATGGCTTCTCTAACCAGTCTAGGAATATAGTGGCGTTCTGTCGAGATGACCTGAGGGTTATGTAACTCAATCCAGTAAGAACATCATCAGTAGTAGCAGAATCGAGTTGCGAGTGACAGTGGTAGCGGTACTGAGTGCAAAAAACGAACAAGAAAGAGGGTAGACCGATTTGTCTGCTCATAAACACCCACCCGCAATAACTTCAGTTTATCCGTGATCATGGTGCTTGCAACAGCGCCGAAATATCGGAAACTCGACAACAATAGTAAACATGGTAAATATCCCGTTTCCTGTCTAAGTAATAACTACCCTATTAGAACTTAAAACAAAAATATACCTAAGTTAAATAAACATACACACATAAATATACATAGCATAAGCATAATCAGCCTATAATATTCCCACTGCTAGGACATAGGCCTCCTCTCTATGAGAGGGA
Organism: Noctua fimbriata; assembly: GCA_905163415.1. Taxonomy (NCBI): domain Eukaryota; kingdom Metazoa; phylum Arthropoda; class Insecta; order Lepidoptera; family Noctuidae; genus Noctua; species Noctua fimbriata. The sequence goes on from LR990951.1 coordinate 2,165,259, forward strand.
ATGGGATATAATACAGTGCGGGTTGGTAGACGTCACATGTCTTTGAATTTTTGGTTCTACGACATATAATATAAATATAATATACAATGTATAAAAAATAAGAAGAATAGCCAAACTGAAGTGGCAGTGGGCAGGGCACATTGCTCGCAGAACGGATGGCCGATGGGGCCGAAAAGTTCTGGAGTGGCGACCGCGAACCGGAAGACGCTGCGTTGGAAGGCCTCCCACTAGGTGGACCGATGACCTGGTGAAGGTTGTAGGGATCCGCTGGATGCGAGTCGCACGGGACCGGTCAATGTGGCGACACTTGGGGGAGGCCTATGCCCAGCAGTGGACGTCTTTCGGCTGAAATGAAGATGATGATGATGATACAATGTATAAAAAAATAAATACTGGTATTATAAATATTATACTTATAATATATATTGAGAATATAAGAGTATAGAGGAGAGGTAATGCTCTTTGACTTTCTTTTTGAAGACAAATATAGTTTTAGAATCTCGAATGTTAGGCGGATGTGAGTTCCACAAACGTACTGCGTGAACAGAGAATGAGTTAGAATAGAATTCAGTTTTATGATGATTTTAAGTTGTTTCCAATTTTAAAAATGATTTGGAAAATAGTAAAGCTATCGTTTTGTACTTGTGCCAGGACCCTGGCGTACCTGATGCGGCACCTGCGGCGCGTGTCGCTGCTGGGCGCGCAGACGGGCATGACGGCGCGCAACATGGCCATCGTGTGGGCGCCCAACCTGCTGCGCGCGCCGCGCCCGCAGCACGCGCTGCAGGGCGTCGCCGTGCAGGTCTGTACCCCATAGCCTCAGCATTTGTTAGCCATGACGGCGCGCAACATGGCCATCGTGTGGGCGCCCAACCTGCTGCGCGCGCCGCGCCCGCAGCACGCGCTGCAGGGCGTCGCCGTGCAGGTCTGTACCCCATAGCCTCAGCATTTGTTAGCCATGACGGCGCGCAACATGGCCATCGTGTGGGCGCCCAACCTGCTGCGCGCGCCGCGCCCGCAGCACGCGCTGCAGGGCGTCGCCGTGCAGGTCTGTACCCCATAGCCTCAGCATTTGTTAGCCATGACGGCGCGCAACATGGCCATCGTGTGGGCGCCCAACCTGCTGCGCGCGCCGCGCCCGCAGCACGCGCTGCAGGGCGTCGCCGTGCAGGTCTGTACCCCATAGCCTCAGCATTTGTTAGCCATGACGGCGCGCAACATGGCCATCGTGTGGGCGCCCAACCTGCTGCGCGCGCCGCGCCCGCAGCACGCGCTGCAGGGCGTCGCCGTGCAGGTCTGTACCCCATAGCCTCAGCATTTGTTAGCCATGACGGCGCGCAACATGGCCATCGTGTGGGCGCCCAACCTGCTGCGCGCGCCGCGCCCGCAGCACGCGCTGCAGGGCGTCGCCGTGCAGGTCTGTACCCCATAGCCTCAGCATTTGTTAGCCATGACGGCGCGCAACATGGCCATCGTGTGGGCGCCCAACCTGCTGCGCGCGCCGCGCCCGCAGCACGCGCTGCAGGGCGTCGCCGTGCAGGTCTGTACCCCATAGCCTCAGCATTTGTTAGCCATGACGGCGCGCAACATGGCCATCGTGTGGGCGCCCAACCTGCTGCGCGCGCCGCGCCCGCAGCACGCGCTGCAGGGCGTCGCCGTGCAGGTCTGTGTCCCATAGCCTCAGCATTTGTTAGCCATGACGGCGCGCAACATGGCCATCGTGTGGGCGCCCAACCTGCTGCGCGCGCCGCGCCCGCAGCACGCGCTGCAGGGCGTCGCCGTGCAGGTCTGTGTCCCATAGCCTCAGCATTTGTTAGCCATGACGGCGCGCAACATGGCCATCGTGTGGGCGCCCAACCTGCTGCGCGCGCCGCGCCCGCAGCACGCGCTGCAGGGCGTCGCCGTGCAGGTCTGTACCCCATAGCCTCAGCATTTGTTAGCCATGACGGCGCGCAACATGGCCATCGTGTGGGCGCCCAACCTGCTGCGCGCGCCGCGCCCGCAGCACGCGCTGCAGGGCGTCGCCGTGCAGGTCTGTACCCCATAGCCTCAGCATTTGTTAGCCATGACGGCGCGCAACATGGCCATCGTGTGGGCGCCCAACCTGCTGCGCGCGCCGCGCCCGCAGCACGCGCTGCAGGGCGTCGCCGTGCAGGTCTGTACCCCATAGCCTCAGCATTTGTTAGCCATGACGGCGCGCAACATGGCCATCGTGTGGGCGCCCAACCTGCTGCGCGCGCCGCGCCCGCAGCACGCGCTGCAGGGCGTCGCCGTGCAGGTCTGTACCCCATAGCCTCAGCATTTGTTAGCCATGACGGCGCGCAACATGGCCATCGTGTGGGCGCCCAACCTGCTGCGCGCGCCGCGCCCGCAGCACGCGCTGCAGGGCGTCGCCGTGCAGGTCTGTGTCCCATAGCCTCAGCATTTGTTAGCCATGACGGCGCGCAACATGGCCATCGTGTGGGCGCCCAACCTGCTGCGCGCGCCGCGCCCGCAGCACGCGCTGCAGGGCGTCGCCGTGCAGGTCTGTACCCCATAGCCTCAGCATTTGTTAGCCAAACTATGTCATCAATTAACTATGTCAAATTATCAAACCAGAATTATCTAAAAAATTCTTCGCCGGTCTGTTTCAACAATTTCCAATGATTCAGCAAGACGAATGCTTTTGTGAAAGAAAACTGGGACAAGGCAAAAAAAGACGTACTTCAAGCACGATGATTTTCCACACCATTTGCCAGCATAGGTGGCCTTTTTTTTTAATCGACGTCAGGGTTGGCGCAGTGGCTGAACGATTGACTGCTGCGCTGCGTGTCGCGAGTTCGATTCCTACACGGAACAAATATTTGTATGGCCTACAGGTAGTTGTTCCGGGTCTGGCTGTTTGTGTATGTGAGTTGAAATGTTTGTAAACGCACCCACAAAACAGAAGAAATTCATAGTGTGGGGTAATATTAATAAAAAAACTGTTTTACCCAGTTATGTGGAGGTCAGATAGGCAGTCACTCCATGTAAATAGTGATACGGGTATTCAGCAGCAAAGAGTTAGACTGGAAGTCGACCTCAACATAGTTGAGAAAAAGCTAGATAGATGATGATAGATGTCACATGTCCTCGAATCAACATCTTACTTACATTTTATTTGTATACAGGCGGTGGTGACAGAGTTCCTGATCTGCTATGCTGAAGAGCTGTTCGCTCAGGAGCAGGGGGAAGATTCGGGGCCGGAGTCACTGGAGCAGGTAAATAATACACAAGGTGTAAACAGACCCTTCACGAAGCCGTCAACCAAGCATTCTGTACATCAAACTAAGTAACCCTACGCAGAAGTTATTGGTGGGAAACGATTTTTTTTTTGAGGTAAAAATTACGGTGGGACTCAATGTCATCATCATTATCATCTCAGCCGAAAAGTCCACTGCTGGACATAGGCCTCCCCCAAGAAGGGGGGTTTTGCCATAATCGCCACGCTTGGCAGGCGGGTTGGCGGGTTGGACTCAATGTAACGCACTCAAAACATTGTGCTGATGGATGCATTGAATAGTAAACGAGTCATGGAGGTGTTTAAAATGAAGTTAAAAGCATATAAACTTGTATTTAAAAAAAAAGTTGGAACTTTGACCCCCAATATCTCCGTAACTAGAAGGTTCCCAGGTATGGTCTAGAACAAAAAAATGATCGCAATGACGGGGAGAACAAGTGCCTTTCGGCTTCGTTAAGGGTACTTTTACACCCTTTATATTTCATAAACCACACAACATAAATAAAATTTACGCCGAGACTTCACTCCAGACAGTTTTGTCTGTCTCTGCCAGGGCTGCGGGACTGTTCGAAAGAGATACCGCGGCCCTGGAACACAAAGGGCAAAGAAGGAACATGGATGGGTTTTAGTCAGTATAAGTCTGACACTACCTTCCGCTCCGCCCAGAGCGGGGGGGGGGGGGGGGGTCATATGATTTCCCATCCGAAAAAAGAAGACAGTTTTGTCTATTATACTTTATACCTATAATGTTAATCTTGTCCCACCCCACAAACAATGGCCCACCTTCCATCTTGCCCCGCATGCTCTATCACCTGCGCTCTTGTTGATTTATTTACTGCATCAGTGAGCGGGTATCGCGTGCTGAGTTTTGGGCTAATTATATTTGATTTTTTTGCCACCGAAACGCTAAGAAGAATCTTGTCTTATTTATTTTAGGATCTCCGACAAAGGATGTACACAAAAACACGAAATAACCGACGACAAAGTATCACGTAGGTGTACTCCTTCACTTACAGGAGACCACAGCGTGCTTAATAAAATGTATAACTAAGTTAACAAAGATATAGTAGCATTTAAAAAATTAAAATCAAAATATTAAGGGAATAAAATTTAATTGGAAAAATAAAATTAAAAATAACAATGTCATAGTAGCAAGTAAAAATCAAAACAATTGGTAATAAAATAATTAAAATTAATAAAGTCATAGTAGCAATTAAAAAATGAAAACACATTTGGTAATAAAATTGGAAAAATAAAATTAAAATAGTAATTAACAAATATAAATTATTCTTCATCGTTTCAGGAGCAGCGTTGTGAATCTCAAGTGGAACTCCGAGGCAACGAGTCGTGTCGACGGCCCAAGAGTCTGCCCATCAATCCGCCTACTAAATTGTTGAGGTAAGATTACACTTCATTTTTAAGCTTAACTAGCAGTCACGGAGTCTGGATTTGAGCCTGGTTGATGGGACTAGGCTGGCTTCATATTATATTGGACTTAAACGTAACTGGCGAAATGTTGGTGTACTATTAGGTATACCTCTGGCTAACTCTTTGGGGATTACAGGCGTTAGGTTATGTTATGGTTTTAAGCTTAACCTTTAGTTGACTTCCTCAGTCATTAGAGGATTACCAAACAATTTCTAAAAGCTTTTAACATTAAATAAATTATTGGGAATCTAGACATACTTTTTCTTTAAAATTTTAATGTCAAAACTAATTGAATCGGCTCAGTTTTCCAGTAGAATACAGGGGAAAAAGAAACGTTGATATAATCGGCTAACAGCTGATAGGTTACAGGCGCGCGCGCACGAATTCCATACGGCTGTTGTGTTATTTAGATAACATTGAATGAGTATAAAAAAAAATGTATCTTTGGGAAAGTTGTTTGTTAGCATGAGTACAATCACGTGTTTAAGTATCGGTCACTAATTACAAGTTACCCTATACAATATTATTTTTAGTATATGCAAAACCTGATATACGTGTCTAGTATTTTTATGTAAAGAATCTATGTACAAAATTTCAAAACTGTATCATGAAAAATCACAAAATTATAAGCTTGTTCTGTTATCTAGTTGTCCGCACAAAATCGTGGTCACCATGCAGCGTGCGCGTCCAGCGTCGTCTTGAGCTCATTGATAATAATAATTTGGCAGTAGGTACCTAAATTATTGCGATAGGTACTTAAAGTCGCTTGGAATCCAACTTTTAAGTTTTTTTAATATTTATGGGAAAAAATATAATATGGTTTAAAAATGATTTGAATCGATTCAGTTACTTATTCTGAATGTTCTGTATGGTGTCCGGACGTAAAGAATAGCACCATCCCATATCTTCCCGTGGGTGTCGTAAGAGGCGACTAAGGGACTTACCAGAGAATGGGCAGCAGCGTTCTCTGTGTTTTATAACAACCATACTGCGATCGTCAACCCGCCTGCCAAGCGTGGCGATTATGGCAAAACCCCCCTTCTTGGGGGAGGCCTATGTCCAGCAGTGGACGTCTTTCGGCTGAAATGATGAATGATGACTTATTCTGAACAAACTATATTTAGGTTTCGCATGTACTAAAGATAATGTTGTATAGGGATGAGTTCAAGGTGCGTTAGGATGATTTGTGTTATACAGGGTGAGTTTTAAATTGAAATGTAACAATTTTCACGTTATCTACTTCCCCTCCAGCTTGGAAGAAGCCCGGCGGCGCGGGCAGGTGGGCGGCGCGGGCCCGGCGCTGTCGCCGCGCCTGCCGGCCGCGTCGGGCGCCATCGCGGCGGCGGCGGCCGCCAACACGCAGCTGCGGCCCTCCTCGCATCTCCGGCCGAAGTACATCGAGGTGAGCTATATCACCAGCTATGTTGGGGTCGGCTTCCAGTCTAACCGGATGCAGCTGGATACCAGTATTTTATTTTAGCGACTGCTTAAGAGTGAAATCACATTAACACGCACAGATGTTCATCTTAGAATTGCAACTCACTAAAGTGAGAGGTCCAATCGCACGTTACAGTGCTTTCTATGCGAGTGACTGCCGATGCTTGCGATCGGACTTATCACAACACCAAATGACGCCTTTACGTGCGAAATGAGATAGATAAGTTGCAGTTTAAAAGGAGATGATGGGACAAAAATTGAAAGACTATGCTTAGATGGTTTGGTCATATGAAGAGGATGAACAAAAGGCGACTAACAAAAGATATTTACAAGGCAGATGTGCGCGACAACGCCGACAGGAAACGCCCTAGATTCACAGAAGGACATATAACACTGATCTTATTGGTGAAGTTCGTCAAAAAGGTCAGGTACTAGCAACCGGCGTGCGTGTATGACCAGAATGAGAAATACTCGAAAACGCTGGTCCGTGCGTGCAAATATGATTCCACACTACAAGACCTCAGTTACTGAGTGACACAATACCACACGGTGAGACTGGCTGTCACACTTCGGACTAGTTGTAAAGGCTGTCAAACAGTTACAATTTGATATCTCAGCAAAACAGCATCAACAACACATTCTATTTTTCTAAATCTTTCCTCTTGCGTAAGAATCTAACCAAGTGTTCTTTTATTACAGGTCGGATCGGGTCCCAACAATCTGCCGCAGTACCACACCGTATTAGATCTGCCTGCACCAGGTTTGAACATCTTCATCTTCAACTTCATATTTTCCACCATAGACCGACCACTTTAATGAGTCCTCCCCCTCGCCCCATCAAAGGCACATTAAGCGTCCACAAAGTCCTAACAATATCCCACAGGTTATTTGCTTTAAAATAACCATAATCCACGTAGGTATTACGATACTAATTGAACCAATACGTGATCAACCTTTAGAATATTCCATTTAAATTGATACCTTCGCGAGGACTCATTAAAGCCTACATTACCCCGCGACGTCGTTGCTAAAAATATGTTGCGTATCGTTTGTTTATAGGCAAGCGCGGTTTGAAGCGCTCTCCCTCTGGTTGGCGCGGACTATTCACACGCAGTAAACAGCAGCGCGCGCGCAGCCGTAGAGACCCCGCGCCGCATGTACCTCGTACTCCAACACCGCCACAGGTAACTGATTATAACATAAAGATAAAAAAAAGATAAAACATACTTTATTTGTCAAACATGCGTTTACATAAACTGACTAATCAGACATGCAAGGTATTGAATTAATAGATGTTGTGTGCGTGCATGTCCATCTAGCTTAATGGTACTGTAGAGCTTTCTGTGAAAGTGACCCCCCATGTTGGTTCTGGGTTGTGTACACAGTGCTCAATGTGACTGTGTGTGTCTACACCACAGATATAGATAGACCTAGATAACGCAAGTATCACGATCTGTATGAAAACCAAGCGTGCCATTTTTTGACTACCTATTATGACGTCACAAGCACTATTTAGTGATGGGAAAATCAAATCGATTCAAAGACACCGCCGCGGACGGCGCCCCCCTCGTCCTACCCCCCGCCATGACGCCCACTGACGTCCGACTAGCGCTATGCTCCGATGCAGACTGAGTTCGAAATTGGCCACTTACGATTTTTGTACCTAAGCTAGGCACGCGAAGTAGTTGCTCTCGCGTTATCTAGGTCTATCTATATCTGTGGTCTACACACAGTTACCCATGATGGCTCAAGTGTACCTACACAGAATAGCCCGGATTACCATACACAATGATCCATGTTGGTAGCCAATTTTGATTTTAATTTTAATTTTGATTTATTTTTGATTCCAAAACAACAGTTTTTATTAATAATTAATTTCTATCTGTTATGTACATTATATACAGACTAAAAAGAACTAAAGTAATGATAAAAATAAGACTAAAAGTAAGAAAATATAAACATCTAAACAACGACGACAATAGGACACTTAGGCGTCAAAGTATTCCTCCGCATCGCTGTCATCTGGAAACGTGCCCAGAAGACTGGCAGCATTGCCACGCTGAATAGCAATGCTAATTCTTTGGCCAAAGAAAGAGCCAGCCCTCTGGTCACGCGAAGTGTCGACCAGTCGGCGAGAGATTTCCTTAAAAAGGAGACGCGCACTCGGTCCCCATGACCCGAGCGTTTCGACCCCAAACGGCTCAAAACTGTAGTTACCAATAAGGTTACAGTATTTGCGCCGCTTTTTGATTTGATTTTGATTTAGTAATTGTTTTTAACTTTGATTTTGTTTTTGTCTTTAATTTTGATTTTGATTCTTTTTTTGGTTTGGATTTTAATTTAAATTTAATTTTAATTCTGATACTGATTGTGATTTTAACTTTATTGATTTTGATTTAATTAGTATTATGTATTTAAAACCACAGTTGTGTGCGTTGAGTATATATATACTCATCTGATTTTAAGTAGACACCCAACGACACATAAGTAGTGCATGATGTGCTTACCTGTAAGAGGTTGATACACTTGTCTGTTAGTCTATTGGATGTATCTCATGTCTTTGAAGCAGTGTATTCAATTGTTGGTGAGCCAAATAAATAAAATAAAAATGTTGGCCTACTTGATTCTACACATAGCCATGTTGACCTACATGAGCCTACCCAGGTCTAGGTACAAAAAAACCTGCTAACAACGGTCTGCACAGTCCATGCCTGATATGAATCCAAAGCCAGTGAATGGCCTCAAACACTCCACCTGGTGCTCATCCGCACTTGCACTTGCATGCGAACAAAAAAACTTGGTCTTAATCATGAATTTTCTTTGTCATCAGGACATACCAATGTGCACGACAAGCCTGGGTCTTCGTCCGGTAAAATCGTGCGAATCCCTCGGCTCCGACATCGACACGCTCGCCCCACTCGCTGATCGAGCGTCCATGCCGCTCAAACATCATACCAGGTGAGCGTTGTAGCTAGAATATGAAAATTAAGAGCCTTTACCAATTTCTACTGGGAATATGTCTTTAGGGGTATGGAGAACAGGGTGTAAAGTTCTTCATCCCCCATAGAAAAGGGAGGATCCTCCGACCAGACGGGTGTTGTGTCTGGTGGGCTACTGCCCGACAGTTGTTGTCGGGTTCTTCTATACAGGGTGTAAAGAGACCCTCCACAAAGCCGTCAACCAAGCATTCTGTACATCAAACTAAGTAACTTTACGCAAAAATCATTGCTGGGAAAAGACTTTTTTTTTGGGGTGAAAAGTCACGTTTTACGGTAGGACTCAATGGAAAGCACTCAAAGCATTGTGCTGATGGATGAATTGAATAGTACGGGGGTCGTGGAGGTGTTTAAAGTAAAAACCTTACATTTAAAATATTTAAAAAAAAATGTTGGAAATTTAACCCGTAATATCTCCGTAATTAGAAGGTGCCCAGGTATGGTCTAGAACTAAATAATGATCGCAATGACTGGGAGAACAAGTGCCTTTCGGCTTCGTTAAGGGTCTATTTACACCCTTTATAGTCTTAAGTCGCGGATAACAAATTTAGGATTTAGATTTATTTCGATGTTTAGTTCATCGTCTGTGTCATAGATGGCGAATATCTAAATCAATTGTAATCAATGTTTAATGTAATCATTCCCACGTTTGGCAGATTGATTGGTAATTAAAAATGATTATTATTTAATAAAAAAAATAGGTGATTTGTGATAAACCAATATTAGGGATTATTTTATTTAGACACTGTTTTAAGCTTTAACAGTTTACAACTAAACTTATACTGTCACTTACGGGATATCTTCCGTGATTGTTCATTATTAAGGGCATTACATGGCTCAAATCCCAAAAACAGCGTATGTTCAAAGAAATTTGTTGATGAATCCCTTCGTGCGTTTTCCGTGTAAAAAAAGTATGTTATAGTTTAGTTCATCACAAATAAATTGTATTGTTTAAAATTTTAATAAGCCTTCTCAATTTTTTTTGGTTAATCGTAGAAAATAGATCCTTTTTCAACCTTAATTGTAAATTATCTCTGTAAAGGCTGAATAGATCGGCATGAATTTTGTAACAACAAATACGTAATGATATACTTAACAATCTGTATTGTTTTTTTTCTGTTATTTCTTTTAATATTTTTAAATAATAAATAAAAACCGAAATTTTGCGAAATGTACGGGGCAAGTCAACAAAAACCAGTACAGGGATCAAATCATCAAGGTCATCGAGCAATGTAATGCCCTTAACACCTACCATACAATGTAAAAGCCCTTAAGCGCCATGAGCGCTTGCAACAGCGTCGAAATATCGGGAGCTCAAAATAAGTGACAGTATAAGTTTATTTAATTCAGGATTACCAACAAAAGGAAAAGTAGTAAGATTGCAGATATACCAAAGGTGGAAGGCACTTGCATGCCACCCAATCTCAAAAAAACATTACCCTCTTTTTAGCCTCCGCCGCAGTCGGGTAGAAAGGGCAGTTCTCAAATACGGTCCACAATATAACTGGAACCGCAACATTGTATGTTAGTTTTCTGTTTTAAGAAGCCGCTCAGCTATCGATGTCTGGCAACAGACAGCGATGGTGCCGGCAACTGTTGCGCAACTCTTGTCGCCTATTGAGAAAGTGGATTTAAGGTAACGATGTAGATTATCTCGCCTGCTAGAATTTAACAAGAATAACACGATTTGCGCATTGTAGACGATATGACATAGACCGATTAGTCGGGCTAAAAGTTAACCTGTTAGAGTCTAAGGGTTACCCCGTAAAATACAGGGTGTAAACAGACCCGTCAATCAAGCATTCTGTACATCAAACTAAGTAACTTTACGCAAAAATTATTGCTGGGAATCGAACTTTTTTTTTGGGGTGAAAAATCACGTTTTACGGTAGGACTCGATGGAAAGCACTCAAAGCATTGTGCTGATGGATGGATTGAATAGTATGGGGGAAAGTAAAAATCTTACTTTAAAAACATGTATTAAAAAAAAAAACTTGTGAGAAACTTGGAACTTTGACCCCCAATATCTCCGTAACTAGAAGGTTCCCGGGTATGGTCTAGAACAAAAAAATGACGCAAAGACGGGGAGAACAAGTGCCTTTCGGCTATGTTAAGGGTCTATTTACACCCTTTATGGGTTATCATCAGGGATGTTATGGAGCTCCGTATCCGTAACCGAAACTATCGGATATCCGAAATAAAAATATATCCGTATCCGCTCGCACGCCACGTTATTTCTAGTCATAACATAACCTCTTTCATAACTAGTTAATTTTTACTTAAATCTAATATCCGTATCCGAAATTAACGGATAATCCGAAATAATTACATATCCGTAACCGAAACCGAAATAATTTTATTCCTATATCCGTATCAGATCCGAAATTTCATATCCATAACATCTCTGGTTATCATTAACACTAGTCAGCCATATTTCTTATTATCATACAGTAATATTGCCAAATTAATTAAAACAGGTAAATATTTGACAGTTATTTGCGATGTTGCCAACTTTTTGGATTAACGCTCTTAATTGCCGTACACAACGGGAGCGAAGCCGCGACCAAAAGCTAGTTGATTAATAAATTCAGAGTGAAATTAGCCTAGCGTGTCCCCTGCGTATGAGTTGACTACCAAGATGCTGCTGAAATAACATAAAACTGCTGCATGTTTGTGTGTTGTGTTATTTTTTCCCTGTACTAACAGTCTACTCATAATTTGACGGCAAAAAACTCCTCAAAAAGAGAAAAGAGAGAAGACAAAATATCAATTTGTCGCAGGGACATGACGTGCATACTAAATGACATTAACGAAAACAAACATTAAACATACAACGCATAACAATTCTTTATAAATACATCATCATCTGCCTAGCCTTTTCCCAACTATGTGGGGTCGGCTTCCAGTCTAACAGGATGCAGCTGAATACCAGTATTTTACATGGAGCGACTGCCTATCTGACCTCCACAACCCAGTTAGTACTGGGTAATACGATACCCCTTTGTAAGACTGGTTGCCAAACTTTTATTTATAAATACAACAGGACAGAAAAAAAAGTTGACGGCTTGCACGTCGTGACTGCGATAAGCAGGTTACCACTCAGCATGATGCTGTGCTATGGGGGGCCCACAGCACAACACTGGTTTTCAGTGGTTACCCGTGAAAAATCGTACGGAAGTCGAAACAGCATATATATGAACAGCTAAGAATTATCTCGATCACGTCAGCTTTCAAACAGATCCCACGTACAGAACCATAGATAGACACGTTCAACTTTAACATTCCTCTTTTTGCGCCGGAGGTTGAAAATCTAGTGAAATAACACAGCGTTAACCAGATTAATAGAAACGCCAAGACATCAAGCTACCCGAAACTGACAAATTTTCCAAATCAACCTTGAACCTTATGATTCAGCTATAAAGTTGAAAATCTATTTAAGAAATTTGACAGGTTGTAGTAGCTTGTCTGTACATAGAACGCCAATCAATCTGCTAAGCTTGGTGATTACAGAATTTCTCACACTATTTCCCTAATGGACCAAGATCCCGCCAGCCATACCTACGTCAAGTTATAAAAACTGAAACTTTTTCTGTAGAGTACCTTACTGTAAGAACAAACAAAAATCTTACAAAAATTTAGGGCAAACAAAAATTTTGTTTAATTTTTGTGTCAAAACTACAGGCATTCTGGGATTTTAAGGGTTGTGGTGGATAGACTGCTATCCTGCTACTCAGGTTGCCGATACTAAAAGAAAATTCGAAATATTTGAAAAATTGTGGTCATGGTAGATAAAAATATCAAAAAGGGTGTCAATTTTCGAAGGATTTCAATTTTTTTTTTGTAATTTTAAATAAAATTGAGATATATATAGTTTTTTTCTTATTATTACTCGAGTAGCCATGAGCAGGTCCTTGGTAGCCGCTTATCTTTGAATTTTGAGTTACGTTGTAAATATATAAAGCTGTGCTAAATAGCTGTTAAGTTACGTCATACAATAAAGCGTCATTTTACATCGTCCACTGCCAGACACTTTGTCTGGTGAAAAACCCCGCCAGACACCTTTAAACTATGTTATATTGTAAATGAACTTACGTCTTTTTTATAACTGGCTTTACTTAGTTGGTTAGTTATTTCAGTCAAATCTTGCAAATGAATTTCGATTTCATTTAATAACACGGAAACAAAACTTCGTATACGTTCGTAGGTTCAATATTGCTTGAAAACTAATATTTTTCTTTTCGTTTTTAATAAAAACTTGTTTTTTTTTTTTTGTCGGCACTCGCAGCTAACTTCAGAGCTGCTATAATGGTATAGTTTGAACAGAACTATACCATTATTTACTTCAGAACCCAGTTACCTCCTTTAATTAATAACTATCTATATTGTCCGCAGATCATCATCGTGCGACTCGTACTTCGAGCCGTGGCAGGCGGAGCTGGCCGACATGCGCCTGCGCCTGTCGCCGCAGGAGCGCGACCATCACATGTTCAGTGAAGAGGACGATACGCAGCTACAGCTCAACCATGCACAGGTATCAAGACCACACTTCAACATACAGTCATATACAACATTATTTTTAGTATTTGCAAAACCTGAATATAGTTTGTTCAGAATAAGTAACTGAATCGATTCCAATCATTTTTAAACAATGTTATATTTTTTCCCAAAAATATTTTAAAAAGTTAACAGTTGGGTACCGAGCGACTGTATTTTATTACCTTAAATAATTGTACAAGAAACACTTATCTAAGCACTATGCAGCGTTACAGCTAGGGAAAAGAGTGGTTTCGATGGGCTCTGGCACCCAATGTAAGATTTAACTTGTGTTTAGGGTGCCAGAGTGCCACTTTGAGTACCTATCGCAATAATTTAGGTACCTACTGCCAAATTATTATTATCAATGAGCTCAAGACGACGCTGGAGACGCGCGCTGCGTGGTGACCGCGTTTTTGTGCGGACAACTAAGTAACAGAACAAGCTTATAACTTTGTGATTTTTCATGATACAGTTTTGAAATTTTGTACATAGATCCTTTACATAAAAATACTAGACACGTGTATCAGGTTTCGCATATACTAAAACTAATGTATACTCACGCGTTTTCCCATGGGTGTGGGCAGAAACTTCAGAACGCCACCTGCTACGATCCACCTCGTCCACGTTCATACTCCACGCCAGTGGTGAGTACTACGCACTTGACTTTTATGAAGAATCTCACCATTACTGTCAGTGTGTGTCCTTGTAGGGCATCCCCTCCCATTACTGAGAAAATCTTGAGTACCGTAGATCAGGGTTAGGCCCTCATGTTTAACAGTCACGCTTGAGGCCACCAAAACCAAAATAAAAAAAAATATAGTTTAATAATTTGCATCAGGCACTACGACCCATTTTAGCACCACCACCATAAGAAAAACACCACCATACACCACCACACAATGGTATTATTACTATGTTGTAGCCAAAATAAAATTTAATTTATAAAAAATAAGGCACAGGTTCAAATAAGAGGCCCCGGGGGTAGGTTTTAATTAATAAGGCAGTCCGAAGTTAAGGTACTTCCTAATTCTAAGGAAGTTTTTTTTTTATTTAGCCCCTTAAGGGGTTCAATTGGTAATTTAAAATTGCTTGGAATTTCGTCTTTTTAATCGATTAGTCCACAGAGCACTAGACTTGTGTTGTGATAAAATGTTGAAAACATCTGATTTTTACTCTAATCAGTGGCGATATTAAGAGCCAACAATACGGCAAGCCCATAAGGCAAGCAGACTGTTCAGAAACCCTCATATCATGAAGAGTAGCTGTATAAGAGCAAGCCAAGCTTTTAAGCTTGTTTTTTCAGGTCAAACACTGCTTTATCACTTTTTATCAAGTCTTCAATAAAAGTAAAATAACCATTC
Source organism: Noctua fimbriata (assembly GCA_905163415.1). Classification (NCBI taxonomy): domain Eukaryota; kingdom Metazoa; phylum Arthropoda; class Insecta; order Lepidoptera; family Noctuidae; genus Noctua; species Noctua fimbriata. Next base: position 2,180,276 of record LR990951.1, read on the forward strand.
CAACCATCCATCAATCATCCATTCATTCCATCCATTGTTACAGGGTGACTCTCTCTGCTCCACGCCGCCCGAGTCCGGCCTGTGCAGCGCCGAGCCCAGCCCGCGTCGGAACTTACGCGTCGATATACACCAAGCTAACGAGCTGGCGGAACGGTAAGTACAACTAAATATTTTAACTTTAAAAGTACTGTAGTGACCAAAATTGAAATGTGTATGCTTATAGACCGACCGCTTTAATGAGTCCTCGCGAATTTATCATAATTTTTTTTTTTTTAGAGATGTGTTTGCCAAAACGATAATATTAGTACTTTTTAAACCAAACAAACTGCGATTTCGAAGGCGATTTTAACCGCAAAACGCAGCCGCAATGCTGTGTCTTCGAAAGAGCACTTCAAAAAGGCACATATTCTTGGAAAAGATAATTAACAAATGTAGTCAATTTATAAACAAGTAAATCATCATCTGCCTAGCATTTTCCCTTTTGGGGTCGGCTTCCAGTCTAACCGGTACACCAGTATTGCAGCTGAACACCAGTATTTTACATGGAGCAACTGCCTATCTGACCTCCTTAATACAAAAAGATAACTTTTATCTTACTTTCAAAACGTAACCTAACCAAAGAGGCCAATTCATTTCGCGTAGTCCTTGTGTTTAATAAAACTTATGGGTTTTAGACAGGAGCTATGCTTGATAACAATTTATCATCAATCTCATACGTTCGTGCGTGCATTGTGCACTCATCAGTAGTTGACGGAAAATGTGGAATATTCTGAAGGTTGATCACGTATTGGTTCAATTAGTGTCGTAATACCTACGTGGATTATGGTTATTTTGAAGCAAATAACCTGAGGGATATTGTTAGGATTTTGTGGACGCTTAATGTGCCTTTGATGGGGCAAGGCGGAGGACTCATCAAAGCGGTCGGTCTATAGATGGTTTGGTCATATGAGACGATAAATGAAAAGCGCCAAGCTTGGAGGTGAGACCCTAGAATGACATCCACTTACACACGGTTGGCACAGTGGCTGAGCGATTGGCTGCTGCGCTGCGTGTCGCAATATTTTCATTAGCCTACAGATAGTTGTTCCGGGTCTGGCTGTTTGTGTATGTGAGTTTAAATGTTTGTAAACGCACCCACGGTACAGGAGAAATTCCTAGTGGTCGTTGATGATGTTCTTCAGAATACTGAGGTGCGTAGTACTGGAGTTCACGCATCACCTTTTCTCTCAAATATGATATTTTAGGTGTCCAACACCCGTCTGTAATCTCCGAAGGATTAGGCAGAGATGTACCTAATAGTACACCCACATTTCGCCAGTTATGTTTAAGTCCCATGTAATAGGGGGCGAGCCTAATGCCATCAATCGGGCACAAATCCAGACTACATGGCTGCTATTGAGAAAACCCAACTATTAATAGTTACAAAGTTAATAAATAAATAAATAAATATTTCAGAACAATTTTGAATGCACCCCACAAGATTTCACATTGTTGGATTTAAATGTGTGTCAAGAAAGTTTGGAGAAGTGGATTCAACTCGTGTTAGTTAAAAACATCATTTTGTTTTTAAATGTAAAAGGGTTATAAACTACACTTTATTTTTAACCGACTTCTAATGGAAAGGAGGAGGTTAGGTATTCCACCAGCATTTTTTTTTCATGTATGTTCACCGATTTTTCCGTTTTTACTGGTTCGATTTAAGTGATTCTATTGGTAGAGCAGGCTCACGCGGTGGTCCCATATGAATTTCATTAACTTTCCTTAGGAACTTTATGAGTCATAGTATAAAACAAAGTCGCTTCCCGCTGTCTGTCTGTCCCTATGTATGCTTAGATCTTTAAAACTACGCAACGGATTTTGATGCGGTTTTCAGTAATAGATAGAGTGATTCAAGAGGAAGGTTTATATGTATATATTGCACCCGTGCGAAGCCGGGGCGGGTCGCTAGTCTTCTATAATATGCCTTTGTTCTTCGACCTTGTGGTTGATGTGCTAATATTTTCTATTTACAATATAAAATTGATACTTGACAAGGATTTTTGTGAGATACTACAACTGAAAACGGTAAAATAAAAGCTTTTTGGAAGTCGGTTTTTTTTTTGTTATAAGTAATAGTTTTTCCAGCTGTTTTATTTAAAGCTTTAATCAATCAAGAACCTATATATTTTCCATTTGTATAATTCCAACGTATGGTCCCCAGCCGTCGCCTGGCGCTAGAGGAGCAGCTGTCGCAGATCGGCTACATCGACGGCGAGTCCCCGCGCGCGCGCCCGCCGCCCGAGAAGCGCCACTCGGCGCGCCCCGCCTCGCCGCGGCACACTGATATCGCTAAGAGGTGAGACCTGTAGGCCATGCTAATATTTGTTCCGTGAGGGAATCGAACCCGCGACACGCAGCGCAGCAGCTAATCGCTCAGTCACTGCGCCAACCGTGCCGTTATCTTCTATACTAATATTTAAATTTAAATTTATTTGTAAGTTTGTATGTAGAGGGTAATCTCCGGAAATAATGATCCAATTATATATTTTTTTGACACTAATAGAAAGCTACATTCGTCGTGGGTATAATAAATAAAATAATAATCATTTATTTCAGATTTATCCTAAGATAACATCCATATTTGTTAGTAGAATTGCGAGCTTACAAACTAGTGTTAATAATAATTAATTGATTATCAAACATATCCATAGCACAGGGTATCCTAGTTTGAATTCCTGACTCCCACAAACCTTTGTATATCTAATATTTGGAACACATCTATATTTTAATTGTACTTTGTGGGAAAAAATAAATCTTTATAAATAATTAAATAATATATACAATTATTTTTATATCACGCATATTAGTCGAGCTATTACACTTTTTGACACGTCGAAGAAGTTCATTTTGCACAATTTTCTATAGAAGCTACCTGTCCTAACAAAATATTAATGTAAGTACTATTTAATTGTCCACAGACTATGTAAAGACCGGGACAGTCCTATGACCTCTCTCACCGACTTCCCGACCTCCCTCGGAAACGTCAAACTCAGGTAAATATCTACATAAAGAACAATATAGTACATAATCATACATAATTATTATATAAGGTCTAACTATTCATACACGAAATATTTTAAGAGTAACTTCTATAAGTCGTAAAGTCGCCATAGCAACGAAAAAAAAACTATCTGAGTGTTTTTTTTACGATTTATTATAATTCTAAAAATTTTTGAGACTTTTTGCATAAAATATTTACTCCCATATTCTAACAATGACATCAGGTAAATACGACGTAGTAAACTAGCGTAATGGATGTTCAAAAAGAAGGAGCTAGTATTTATTTTGTGGGTCAAGTAATTTTAAAATATTTATTTTAAAAATATACTCAGATAAAAAAAAAATCCCTTGAAATGGCTTCGTTATAGCCGTTAGATCATCATCATCATTTCAGCCGAAAGACGTCCACTGCTGGACATAGGCCTCCCCCAAGAAGGGGGGGTTTTGCCATAATCGCCACGCTTGGCAGGCGGGTTGGCGATCGCAGTATGGTGTTATAAAACACAGAGAACGCTGCTGCCCATTCTCTGGTAAGTCCCTTAGTCGCCTCTTACGACACCCACGGGAAGATATGGAATGGTGCTATTCTTTACGTCCGGACACCATACAGAACTAGCCGTTAGATGATTCCCTGAAAATATTTCGTGTATGAATAGTTAGACCTTATATACATATAGTGTTGCAAAGATCTTTTAGCACTTGTCAGGAGGGTGCAGTTAGTAAAGATTTGTGAAATTCGGTATGTAAAGTTTTTTCGGGTATTTTTTATTGTGTACATTGGGACACTGGGATCTCGTGGCTAAATAATAACAGCCGCTCGGTTCGATCTTAAGGATAAGCCGTGCTTACCTAGGTTGGTATATGGATGGGTGACCGCCCATTACATACCGAGTTTCCTCCGTGCCTCGGGAAGCACGTTAAGCCGTTGGTCCCGGCTGTCACTTGTAGATCTTTGACAGTCGATACAGGTAGTCAGTGGCCCAAAAAGTCTTACCAAGGGGTATCGTATTACCCAGTGCTAACTGGGTTGTGGAGGTCAGATAGGCAGTCGCTCCATGTAAAACACTGGTATTCAGCTGCATCCGGTTAGACTGGAAGCCGACTCCAACATAGTTGGGAAAAGGCTAGCAGATGGGAGACTAAGCAACTAATTTCAATATTTTTGTATTCCAAGCTGTAGTAATTTTTAATAAATTTCTAAACTTTTGTTGATGACGTCAGAGATGAGGGTGAAGAGTTCGATGTCTTTGCCACGTATAGTACAAGAATAAAACACCTAAATTTGACGTTTATTGCTTTATAATAGATACTTCAAACTTTACACTTTTGCCCATGAAAAGTAGCCTCAATCAGCCCAACGTGTGACGTCATTTGGAGGTGTAATGAAAGTCAAATGTTTTCAAGTATTTTTGTTAAAATAAACGCCAACTTATAATTTTAAATAGCAAAATAAGGGACTAAACACACTTATTCAGCTCTGTTCAGCTTTTGTCCTTAGAAAACAACGGTTTTGTATGGAGATGCGTACGCTTCTGAATAGACGCGGAAAGCTGAACGGGTGAATAAGAGTGGATAGTCCCTAAAGTTTAGAGATCAAAAAATCTCGAAATGCTTCCGGAATCAGCATAGGTTAATTTTTACTTTACATACCGAATTCTGTTGAAAAATTAATATGGTGGCGCTAGTTCCGATTTTGTTCACTCGCCAGAAGATCCTTGTACAATAATACAGTACCCGGATGGGAATATGGCATGTCGAGGTTTCAGAAAGATACTATAACTTACCGAGGGGGGGAGGGGGAGGAGCTCGTGGCTAAATAATAACAGCCGCTCGGGTCGATCTTCAGGTGAAGCCGCGCTTACCTAAGTTGATCCGTAGATGGGTGACCATTACATTCCGAGTTCGAGTGTAAATAATAGAAAAAAAATAGAATGTCACGAAAGTCTAAATTATCAGAATTAAATTGAATTGTACAAAATTATCATATCAAAATTTATCATTAAGATATTCATCGACAGAGTAATATGTCTTGTCATTCAATAATTTAAAAAACTCACGTTTAAAATTATTCCAGTTGTTGGCTAAAATACCTTTATCTGGTAATTTATTGTAGCCATTGCATATATGCTTTTATGGTGAAACTTGGTTTTTGAGAAATTTTATGATCCTCGTGGAACAGATTTATTAAAGCACAATGTTATGCTAGTTTGAGCAAGTTAGTGGTAGGAAGGTCGAGGCAGAAAGAAGGGTCGCGCCATGGTCTTCATAAGTTTATATAATCTTGCATCGCCGCCCTCTTTTGGTAGGTGGACGAACTACGCAGCTTGAAGTGTCGCAGGCGCATGTAGATTATGTGGTAAAGTTCCGCCGCTTTCGTTGCCTCTCCCGTTGTTGGCCATAGATGGCGCTATCTTCAACACTAAGACCATATCTTTCTGAAACTCGATGTGCCATATTTACCGTCCGGTTCTGAACTTATACACAGTTGTGCTGTAGTTACATTTTTGTCATTTATGAGAGACGTGCCAATTGAAAAAGATAGAGGCACTTATCACTTGGTTGTGCTAAACCGTGATTGTATACATTTTGCATGCCTTAGAATCACTTGAAACATGTAAATTTTATACCACCATTCTAACAGTGTTTTCCGCAAAAAAAAATGATTTGATTTAAAGTAAAGCACTGTTCATTCTGAGGCCAATCCGCGATGGGACACAGTCGGAGTGTATATCTACTGGTAATGTCGTGTGTTGCGTGTAGTGGGGAATATTTGACCCTTTTATTTTGTACAAATTAAAAGGGTGAATATTTCACCCTTTTATTTTGTACAAAATAAAAGGTGGGTGTAGGTACCTCTATCGTTTTCAATTAAAATCTGTGTACGTCTACTCTCATAAGAAAACTGAAACTTCACAATCTCTCATAGTTATAAATACCACATGATCAATAACACGTACATTTTACAAGTTGTGTGAGCAGCTAGTGTTACTCTGTATTTTATTAATTAGATTTAGAGTGGCGGTGTGGATTTATTGCATTTTTTGTGAAGATATTCTCGAAGCTTGAAGCAAGAACATTAAATTAATACGTGAGGGGCCATCCTTTAATCATGTGAGGGTTTTCAGGATACATTTATAGCCCTTCCTCTCCCTTGGTGATGTTTTAGGCTATCCCTCCTCCCCCCTCCCAGCATCACGTGTATTTTTTATTATTGAAATGATCAGATAGTTTTACAATCTGTTTTTAATAAAATAATATCGGATTTTTTAGATGAAAATTCGTTTGCTCGGTTTTTTTATACAAAAAAAGTTTTTAATTAATTATTGGTATACCATATTTTACGCGTCACACATAGAATTTCGTCCCACGAAAAAAATACACGCGATTATCACATCATGCCTTCCCCCCATCGTTTTTTTTTTATCCCCTCCCTCCTGTTCAAACCTCACGTGATTAAAAAACGACTACTGTATGAAAAAAATAAAGTCAAAGTATACAATGATTATGCGCCAAGATATGAGATAAAATGAATATCAATATCAGTATGCCCCATAATGATCTAGCGTATAGGCGATTCTACCACTGCTCGCGTAGCGCGGGGCCGCAGATTTTAACACTGTATGCCGAAACGTTGTCAGTGTGTTTTCCTAGGCGTGTTTCCTATAAAAATTCAGATAATTTCTTACAATGTTAAACTCTAGGGGTAGGGGTCGTAGGGGTTATTTTTCAATGAGCAGGCAAATTAAAATTAAGATCTCTAAAATGAACGTTTACCCAATAGACACTGACATTTTGCATTGTATGTGAGTAGGCGCATTTAAATAATGCATCGCTACGGGGAATAAACTAAACTCCATGAAACAAGGTGTAAACGGACCCTTCACGAAGCCAAGCATGACATCAAACTAAGTAACCCTACGCAAAAATTATTGTTGGGAAACGACGTTTTTTTTGGGGTGAAAATCACGTTTTACGGTAGGACTCAATGTAACGCACTCAAAACATTGTGCTGATGGATGCATTGAATAGTAAACGGGCTATGGAGGTTATTTAAAGTAGTGTTATAACGTTAAAAACTAGTATTAAAATAAAGTTGGAACTTTGACCCCCAATATCTGCGTAACTAGAAGGTTCCCAAGTATAATTCAGAACAAAAAAATGATCTCAATGATGGGGAGAACAAGTGCCTTTCGGCTTCGTTTACACCCTTTATTAAGGAAGAAAGGAAAACAGTTTATTCTGCACAAATACTGTTAATTATTTTGCCTGTTGCAGAAGAAAACAAAGTAGATAAACAAAAAGAAACTAGTAATAAATCCACACCACCAACATAACAACCCACAATAAATGTGTTAACCATCTAAATTTCCGCTTACACTCACAATTAACACTTTCAGAGAACGCAACTCCCCACGAAAATCAAAAGCGCGATACAGCGGTATGCACTTAGACACCGACAAAACTACCAATCGACTCAGTTGGCATGGCAAAGACGGTCATTCAACCTTGATAAAGATAGACTGGCCGGCTGAGAACTCCGTCTCAACTTTGACCACAAGCACTATCAACTCTAGTCCTTTAACACCCATCACACCAATCTACGACCCGCTAGAAAGCGACTCCGAAGTCAGCGAAACAAATAAACACACAATCCAAATTAAAAGCGAAATTTGCAGTAACTGTGATCAAGAAAAATGCTTGAAATGCGAATTAAAAGCAACAGACTATGAGAATATAAAAGATTTCGTCGAAAATCTACACGATTCTTTAGAACATAGTCCGTTACATTCAACTGATATCAGCTATCATAATCTGAATAGGTTATCAGCTGTTTCGAATTCGTCAAATTCTGAAACTGACAGAAAGAAAGATGAAGCTGACATAATGAAGGTCATGACGTCGTCACATGAGAGCTCTTCGAGCTACTCCAATGTCAGTTTGACGAAAGGTGATGAACTGTACGAATGTTACAATTATACACGACCGAACTACATAAACTTACAATCTTCTAGCACTAGTAAAAGTTCTCCAGGCAGTCCTTTGAAAAGTCCGTTAAAATCTACTATAAGTATCACATTCCGATCTCCCACTAAATGCAAGAATTATGAAGACACTCCTACTAACGATAGGGACTCAGTTTACGAAGATATCGACTTGGAGAAGAATCTGTCAATTGTCGAAGATGCAAGTATACCACAGACTGACGCAAGCTTGCCTACTCAACAGGCTTGCCAACCTGAGGATATTCAGGATCTAATTATCCTCGAAACTCCAACGGAAACTAACCTAGATGAAGATATAGATGTCTACAGCCAAGTCAAGTTTTTCAAGAAAAGCATAGATGAAGTCAACGCAATGTTGTTACCTGAAGACAGGCATTACGAGAATCTGTCATTTGAAAAACAAAACGATTATGAGAATATTAATGTGGATACCCTCAAAATATGTGATAAAGATCTGATTAATGAAGATGATAATAGCAAAGATATTGTCGAAAATGGCAATTTTAAGAGTATGAATGTTAGAGAACTTGCTATTCGATTCGAAAGTCCTACCGAGCAAAAAGCTGCTTTTACTTTCGACAAATTCAAGGCTGAAATCAAATATCCAAGCTTGGAACGCAAAGACGAGACAAGAGTTATCGAAATTAATAAAATAAATGACTTTAAAACTCCAACGGTCTCGCCAAAGTCTTATAAGTTATCCAAGAATTCTCACAATGCAAGATCGCTGGACGAAAATGCGTTTATAAAAGAATTCGGTAACGAATCCAACGTAGATCGAAGAAAAAGCTTAGAAGTAAAAACTTCTAGTAAAAAGCTGCCTGACTTAAATCTAAACACAGACCACGAACACAAAGTTATAATAACTCCCACAACAGAGAACAAGATTTCTCTAATACAACGATTCGATCGTCCGGACGTCAAAACCATAACTATAGACGACAAAAAACTCAGTAGGGAACGTATAGAGAAATATAAAGAAGAAAGGCGAAACTTCCTTCGAGAAAAATACAGTTCGCAATCTTTCCGGTCGAATCCCGAACAGCTGACTCGAATAAAGATTCGGAAAGATAAAGAAGATAAAATAGAGACTTGTGAGAGATTAAAAGATGAGATGCCTAAGTTTGAGAGGAGGAATACGGTGGATCTAGGACAGAGGTTGAGGTTTAGCCTGGCCAAGAGTAGCAATAATCTGGAATCAATCCCGTCACCCGCTAGTCCCGAGGGAGAGTTTCGAGACGAGAGGAGCTTTGAAAGGTAAGTTAATAAGAAGGCTTGGGAGATATTTTTTTTGTTTTAATTAAATATCTACTTTGGTTCTCAAAATTATTAAAAAAATCAAAATTTCGGGTTTGGAGTTGATCATTTGCTGCCTATTTGGATCAAATTCATTGTCAAAACAGAAAAAAAAAAAAAAAAACATTTGAAGTTGCGCGGGTAGTTGGTTAAAAAATAAAGTTATCAATTTTAAACTGAAAAGCCGTGGATTATAATATTGAACTAAAATACCATTTTTATACGGGGTAACATTTCTATACGAAATAAAACTATCAGATAGGTATACAAAAAAAATATATCTTCCAAGCCACTTCCTCTTTACTTTTATTATTTGTTTGTTTTTTTTTTTTGTAAAATTGGCTGTAAATTGTGAAATATAACATTATAACTTTAGTTTTGCACAAAATTTTATGTGTATTTTGATTTCGTAAAACGCTTAGTATTTGTCGCATTAGACGTGAGACACTTAGCGGTATATCTGAAATTTGGCAATCATACTTGAAAATGTAATATTCAAGTATACCGTTACGTGTAACTTGCCTGTTTAAAATGATTTAAATTAATTTCATGTTGTATTAAAAGCGACATCTTCTTTTAATAAATTAATAAAGAATCATGGTCATTTTTTTATCAAAATTATTTTGCAATATTTCAGGGTTGTTAGTAATGTCGTCGAAAATATTAATTATTTCTTTCTCATTTTTCTATAGGAAGGAAAAAGTCTCACCCTCATACAATATCCGCGATATGGCGGCGATTTTTGAGCAAAAGTCACATCCACACACCGGTTGATATACCAACTTTAAATAAATTATAAGTTTACCATTGTCTGTGGTGAGACTTACGGCGGTACTTGTCACTTCAGGTAAGATTACCAAAATTGTGTGTAAAAAGTATTGGTGAGATTGTCATAATTATTTGTAGAGGTATGATTACCAGAAAATTATGCGATTCTAAAAGCAATACATGTATGTAACTCAGGTAAATTTGACAAAATTACCAAATAAAAAGGTAAATTGCGTGTTAAAATTAACACAATGAAGTAAAAGATATGATTACTAGAACATTTTATGCTATGCGATCAAAAAGATATATACTCAGGTAAGTTTGCCAAAGTTACCAAAATATGGTAAAATTATGAATTTGAACTATTGGTGAAATTGTCACAATGTCAAAAAGAATGATAAATCTGGTAATAATAATTCCTAGAATATTATATTGTATATTTATAATTAAGCTTGCTTTTTTGGTGAGATTTGTTACTTATTACCTAAATTGTGAAGTTTGCTGGAAAAAAATATTTGAGTTAATTTTATGTATTTTAAAAGTGACATCGTCACAAAATTTTAGAATAAAAATTAAATTGGTAAGCTTACCGCTTTATTTACTAAAAATATGTAAACAAAAAATATTGTAAAGATTTTTTTGCTAGAATTTAGGATGCCTCTTTAGTAACTGGTTGTCAGTGGCCTGAAAGTCTGATACCCAGTCTTACCAAGGGGTATCGTATTACCCAGTACTAACTGGGTTGTGGAGGTCAGATAGGCAAACGCTCCATGTAAAATACTGGTATTCAGCTGCATCTAACAAACCATACCGGTAATTCTTAGCGGTATGATTTAGCGGTATCATCGCCATAGTCTCACCACAGTAGCCATTTAAATTGTTATCTTGTATATTAACAAAATGAAACTCATTTTTTATTGTGAAAATATTAGTTTTAAGTTGTATAAGAATATATTTACTTGTATTTAATATACATAATTGTAGGTGAGTTTTGTCACCTGGTAAATATGTTTACCAGTAGCAATAATCACTTGGAAATATTTGTATCAATAAGTATAGTAAAATTATTATTATTATTTATTCAAGAAAACCGAAAAAGATACGGAAAGAAATGCCTCGTTGGTCTAGTGGTCGCAAGCGCGACTACTGAGCATGAGGTCCGGGGTTCTATTCCCGGGTCGGGCAAAGTGTTATTGGATTTTCCTTTCAGGAATTTCTCAATAATAGCCATGGAGTCTGGATTTGTGGCCGGTTGGAGGGACGTGGGCCGATTTTGATGATTCCCACGTCAATAGAATTTGGCCTACATTTATGTATATTATAGACAAGTTATATATCGTAGTTATTATGAATAAGTCACTTGTTTCGTTAATTTATTTATTGACCGTTTTTTTTTACTAATATTATTATTTTGTCAGTTAATCATCACAATTTGATTGAGTTTTGAAGCGGTAACGAGAATAACAGGTATGAACATGTGAGCATGAGGTCCTGGGTTCGATTCCCGGGTCGGGGAAAGTGTTATTGGGTTTTTCTATCAGGAATTTCTCAGTAGCAGCCACGGGGTCTGAAATGTGCCCAGATGATGAAAATAGGCTCGCCCCTTATTAACATAACTGGCGGAATGTGGGTGTGTACTATTAGGTACACCTCTGCCTAACCCTTCTGGGATTACAGACGTGATGTTATTTCAATGTAAATAAAATCTTTATCGCTTCAAAACCAAATCATACAAGTATTATTATTATATTAAATATTGTAAACAAATAATTCTCATACGTAAGTTGTTTTTGAGGAATCTCAGTATAAGTTTCTCATGGATATTGATGTTATTGTAATATGGACTCGAAGGGCTGGGTATAGGCGCCTTTTTTCTATTGTAAAAAAAGAATTGTGACTGTTTTTGACATTGTATGGTTAAAAAAAGTTGGAATAATACTTTGGGACGTGAAAAAAACAAAAATTGAAAGAACTGACAATCGGTTTCCGTCTTAACACAAAAATTAGGCAGAAAACTGTCAAAATTATACAGGGTGTTAACGGACCCTTCACGAAGCCGTCAACCCAAGCTTTTTGTACATCAAAGTAACTACGCAAAAAATATTGTTGGGAAACGACTTCTTGTGAGGTGAAAAATCACGTTTTAGGACTCAATGTTAAGCACTCAAAACATTGTGCTGATAGATGGATTAAATAGTACAGGGGTCATGAAGGTATTTAAAGTAAAGTTACAACACTAAAACTTGTGAAAAAGTTGCAACTTTGACCCCCAATATCTCGGTAACTAGAATGTTCCCAGGTATGGTCTAGAACAAAAAAAATATCACAATGACGGGGAGAACAAGTGCCTTTCGGCTTCGTTAAGGATATTACACCCTTTATAAGTTGTCTGTGATTGGCTGACTCAAATTACAACTAAAACGTAGGACGTTACTTGGGCTGTTTCACTCCACAAATGCTCATTTTCACAAATATATCTAATTAAAAAGCGCACTGTTTCATGTTCAATGCTCGTCTTAGCGTGGAAAGTTGAATTAGCAACAGTGCATTAATATCAGCCCCCGTAGCATGACCAACGTAGACAAGGATTTCTTTGACGGAAGAATCGACAAAATGACAGACAGTGCAAATAAATCTGTCATTGTGTCGACACAGTCTGTCATTTTGTCGATTCTTCCGTCAAAGAAATCCTTGTCTACGGTGGTCATGCTACGGGGCTGGTGCCCCCTCAGGGCCCACTCCATCTCACAAAGAGAGGGCTTGTGTCCCAGCAGTGGGTATATTTATGCTTATGCTAAGTATCTATAAACAAGTCAAAGTGGTTACTTGAGTGAAAGTAACTACTTATGATACGATTTTCATTCTGTAGTTTAGTAAATGCTTGAAGTCAGAAGTTAGAATTCTTAGCTTCGCTTTCTTTGACGGTTCTTACTTCGTTCAAATTCTTGTCTATTGCATAAAAATAGTTGCACAAGTAATTACTTAAACTCAAGTATTTACTTAAACTCAAGTAATTGCTTAAACTCAGGTAATTACCAGAGGTCGGAATTAGGTAGAGTTATTTATGTACTTACATCGAAATGTTGATATTAATATGGATCTTCCCGGGATTTATAATACAATCCCGTGTGGCCAACAATATTACAAATAAATAATTGTAATTGTTTTCTTTTGTCCTCACAAGCTATGTTGTGCGAACTACAAATGTGGCAACATCGTGCGTGTGCGCATTGGTTTTTTGCAACTTCGGACATCCGATGTCGGATGATTTAAATTGTGTAAAAGTAAATAACTTTTTTTTTTTAAATTATTCACGGGATTTTTCTGCTCTTTAAAATTAATCTCGGGATTTGAGGCATATCTACTTTATTCTTTCGCTGTATGAAATCAGTAAAGTAGAGTAAGTAAGTAAGTACATAAATAACTCTACCTAATTCCGACCTCTGGTAATTACTTACAACTCAAGTAATTACTTAAACTCAAGTAATTACTTAAACTCAAGTATTTACTTAAACTCAAGTATTTACTTGAACTCAAGTATTTACTTAACTCGAGTAATTAATTTAACTTGATTATGGATACAAGTGTTAATGACAACGGATTTAAGAATGTTGCCTAAAGTATCTTTCTGTAAATAAAAAGGTCATACATACTCGTTTTGGAAACCTTACTCTCGTCAAGCCAAGCGACGAGCGAGCGTCGTGCTTTCGAGCTCGTTATTAATGAAAAGGCGCCAAAAATATTAATTTGACAGGCATTTGTAAGTTAAAATGGGTTTCACTTCGATTGTTGATTTTATAGCAGTACTAATAACTTTTGTGCCACAGAAAGACTGTACCTCGACGCGAGCGCATGTCTTTTAGTACCGCCATCTCTCTTAAGTTTCTATACGTTATTTGTGTCGTAGTGCGAGTAAACGGTGACACGCTTGGTTCGTATCGAATGTGTTGACAATGCCGCCTCTAACAGCGCCACCTATCGCGGGTAGGTGTACGTCACTATATTACCGAATTTAAAGTAAGCTATGAAATTGCCGTATTTTCTCGCATTTTGTTCTGTTTGTAACTTTGACGTATAGTTATATTTATTCCTAATTGCATTTATATTGGATTCATTGTTAAATTACGTACCTTTTAGGGTTTAAAAACCGTACTAGTAGTTGCATAGTACCTCATAGGGTAGTGTGTCAAAACACCAGTTTCAATGTGCCGTCGGTTTCACTACTTCAAGTTGGTATATTATTGTCATAGACTGTGTTTTGAGAATTTATGATACGCAGTGCAGCACAGCTTTTTTCACTCTAAAGTTAACAATTGCATCATAATCGGTTCAGACGTTTCCAAGAAAAATAAAAAAATGTTTGTATGGAAGTATCACTTTTCAAGAAATCGGCAATTTCATATTTTAACCCCTAATATTTCCTTCACCGTTTTCAGAGTAGTGGAGACGAAATAAATTACACAAAGTTCCATAGTTTCTGCCTAACACCATTGAACAAAGGATTGAGTTTATGTGCGAATGTAAAAGGTAATCGAAGTGAAACCCATTCAAACATTGCCATCTAAAAGGAATATTGTGTTGCCATAATGAAAAAATAAAATATAAATAATAAAAATGCATTTATTACTATATTTTTGTAAGCAGTATTTATTCGATAGAATAGAGGCTGTAACATACTTGAATCTTATAGAAATATAATAAATAAAGACTATGTAATGTGAAAATATGACAAAAAAATACGTAAGAATGAATCTCGGGTACAATTCTGACTTTTCTGATTTTGTCAGAAATTTACTAAAAAACGCAGTAATAGACAGAAGGTTTTTTCTAATAAAATTAAAATTACATAGTCGTATTATATTTAGATATGGTTAAATAAAAAAATAGCTTTCTTTGTATATAAATACGCACCTCTTTTTTGTAAAAAGTCGGTTAATGGAGTCGAAAACATATTTAGTTTGTGTACATTAAAAATATTTGATTGTAGAAATAAATAAATAACTTTTTCTGAAATGAATTGATTATATTTTTAACGTTCTATTGTACTAAAATTAGATAAATATACAGTTAAGTTAATCATGACCCGTTTACACGCATTTAGTGTTTAGTTGTAACGTTAAATGGGTTTTTCCATCAGGTATTTCTCAGGAGCAGCCACGGAGACTGGATTTGTGCCAGGTTGATGACTCGCCCCCCTATTACATGGGACTTAAACAAAACTGGCGAAATGTGGGTGTACTACTAGGTACATCTATGCTTAACACTTCGGGGATTACAGGCGTGGTGTTAAGTTTTCCTCATGAAAACACACCAAATATGTGTCTAGTCGAGTTGCTTAAAAGTCACAAGTCTCATAATAATTGCGACTAATGCCCATTTTCAGTTAGCGACACCTGAATGAATTCCTAAAATAATGTTGCACTGAGACAATTTCGACTCTCGACATTGAGCTGATGTTTATTAAAAAAGTAGCCTTAGTTACCTCTTATAACATCAGCTAAAAGTCCCGTCAAAATCGGTCCAGCCGTTTCGGAGATTAGCCGGAACAAACAGACAGACAGACAAAAATTTTAAGTGTTTTTTGTTGTAAGTACCGTAATAATTTCATATGCATTCAGTAAAAATCTGTTATTTTGATATTACACACCCTTCAATTTGATTTATTTGTATAGGTTTATATACAGGCATAAATACTTTCTCACACATAACATAACATCACGCCAATAATCGCTGAGGGATTAGACAGAGGTGTACCCACAGATATAGATAGACCTAGATAACGCGAGAGCAACTACTTCGCGTGCCATATTATTATGTAGCTTACGTACAAAAATCGTAAGTGGCCAATTTCGAACTCAGTCTGCATCGGAGCATAGCGCTAGTCGGACGTCAGTGGGCGTCATGGCGGGGGGTAGGACGAGGGGGGCGCCGTCCGCGGCGGCGTCTTTGAATCGATTTGATTTTCCCATCACTAAATAGTGCTTGTGACGTCATAATAGGTAGTCAAAGAATGGCACGCTTGGTTTTCATACAGATCGTGATACTTGCGTTATCTAGGTCTATCTATATCTGTGGGTGTACCAGTACCAGTTATACCTGAATACTTTAACTAAAACTAAATACGTGTAAAAGAATAGTTCCTAAACGGAATTGAAACTTAGTATGTCTTTGACTCAATTGAAATCTTAAATACAGACAATAATCGTATATCTACATCAACGCTTTGATAATATCATCGATCAAAAAATTGTAGGGATTTTGCAGGCTATCTAGATTGGTTTTGTATTATTAATAATTCATTCGTATTATCGTTTTACACTCTAACTGGGTTGTGGAGGTCAGATAGGCAGTCGCTCCATGTGACATTCTGGTGAAAAGCATAGGCAGATAGATATACAACATTAGTTTTAGTATATGCGAAACCTGAAACACGTGTCTAGTATTTTTATGTAAAGAATCTATGTACAAAATTTCAAAACTGTATCATGAAAAATCACAAAGTTATAAGCTTGTTCTGTTAACTGGTTGTCGGCACAAAATCGTGGTCACCACGCAGCGCGCGCCTCCAGCGTCGTCTTGAGCTCATTGATAAAAATAATTTGGCAGTAGGTACCTAAATGCTTGCGATAGCTACTTCAAAGTCGCTCGGTGTCCAACTTTTAACTTTTTTTTAATATTAAAAAAAATATATAACATGGTTTAAAATTATTGGAATCGATTCAGTTTCTTATTCTGAACAAACTATATTCAGGTTTCGCAAATACTAAAAATAATGTTGTATATCTAGAAGTAAGCGTCTGGATCTGGATTCACACTCAGTTAGTGCTTCGAAAAAAAACAGAAGTTATAGTGATGTTATATTGTAAAACGATAACTATACCTTTTACTTAATAAGACAAACTCGATATATTTAGCCGTATTTTCATAAATATTGGAGACTTCTGGTTAGTAGCTACAAATCTAAAGTTGAAATTC
This sequence comes from Noctua fimbriata, assembly GCA_905163415.1. NCBI lineage: Eukaryota > Metazoa > Arthropoda > Insecta > Lepidoptera > Noctuidae > Noctua > Noctua fimbriata. The sequence continues at coordinate 2,197,357 of LR990951.1, forward strand.
TTCGGTTATAATAACACCCAGTTTTCTGAAATCTTTCCCTGTTCAATAAATCTGATGTAATATTTACTTGCAGTTGTGTAAACAATCATGTAAGTAAATTGACATAAGTTTTATCAACAGATTTTTTTAAATCGATTATTAGTAATTTGTGAGTATAAAATGCGAATATAATATTTGATTTTTATTTAGCGACCATTTTTGAGTAATCTCCATAATATTACTTCAAAGTCGTAATATGCTAATTTCATGTTAGATTATGTGTACGGTATGTTATTAATTTCAAGATTTATACTATACCAGCATGCCTGAGAGATATTTCTCGACGGCATGTTAAGCCCAGTCAGAGGCCCATGGGCGGCATGAAAACTCTGAAACTCTCTTACCAGGTTAGGCCCTAACCACACGATAAAGAAGAAGACTTAGAATACAGGGTGTAAGGGACAGCCCACCACAAACTGATGGGGTGAATTCAGTATATCATACTAAGATGACCGGTACGAGAAATTATTTCAGGAACGTTATGGGAATCCAATAAATTTGATTTGTTTTATTTCCTCATACGCAATGTATCGTTACCGTGGCAAAACTCACGTAGCGAACGGCAAGCGCGACGACGAGTTCGATGAACTCTGTAGCTAGGCAGGAAGTGAACAGCTGATTTCACGCGACGTTCGTTAGATTATTTCAACATCCATTGCTGGATTTTTGATTTTATCCGTATTATTTACATGGATTGCTGTATACAGAAAATGTAACTTTACATTGAAATAAAATCCGTTGGAATATGATTCAAAATAAGGTCCTGAATGCGCCCTGACAGTTTGTGGAGGCTTGTCCCTGACACGCTGTATAAGTGTGAAAAGTGGTAGACCGTCAGTCAACTCTATTAGTGCTTATGTATTTTTTTAAACTAACTAACGCTCGGGTACCGTATTTACAAAATAAATAAATAATATATTGTACACATAATCATTTAAACTTACCGACTGTGACAATGCCAAATCGTATTTTCTCTTTCAAATAATCTATATTGTAATAAAAGTATCTAATAGAAAGCGACGGGAGATAATTCTCAGGTCTTGATAAATAAAGATTATTTAGCACATAATAGCTGTACAAGGATGTTTTGGCGCGTGGTCAAAATATGAACTACCGACGCCATCTTGTTTTTGCAATTCATTTCACAAATCTTTATTCTGTCAAGCGCCAAAATATCTTTGTGGCTCTGTAAGCATTATTCCTGTCCCTGTCGTACACCTGTAAAACTACAATTGCAAGAAAGAGACGGGAATATGTCTAAGCAAAAGCTTGTGCTAAGTAACGTTTGTGAATCCCAGCCCCCAATGTTTAAAATTAAGTATATAAATATTATTAAAACTATGTAAAATTGTAACAAAAAAATAATGTGTATTTTTTATTGGTTGGCTATGAAGTTTGGTGTGTAGGTAGTTTTGAAACACCATTTGTTAGCATGACTTTATACAGGCTGTTTGATATTTGTATCATTGATATTCTTTAAGTTTTATATTGTTTTGAAGAATGTGTTACTGTTATTATAAGAAATAATTATTTTTGTTTGTAAGTAGTTTTCGAAAGCCATTTAAGCATGTTTGTACCACGGATCGCTTAATAACTTTACCACTAAACGCATATTTAATACATCTTGTTTCTGCCAATCGTTTAAATATGAAAGAAAAAAAAAATGTTTTAAAAGGTTATTATTAGTCAAGTGATTTGTGGAGCAAAAAGGTCTTAAAAGTATTAATTCGCTTTTCTAATGTCATATTAACTTATAGCCTAAAGAATTCCCACTTTGCGGAATTTTATGAAATAGAATACTGAAATACCAAACTGAGTAGCTCATCAATATTCTAAGTATAAAACAGTGAGCTTTAAAGCGTTTCCACTTATGACGGCTATGGACGCAGATGGCGCCACTGGGCGCCCCTTGTATTTACAATCTTGTAATATAAATATTTCGTAATTCTCGGCTTGTAGACGTAGGTTATGATGAATAAAAAGTATTGCGAAATTTTCGTGTTTTTATTTTTCCCTTATCCAGAATTATGAAAGGTAGTCATGGCCCGACAAGCGACCAACCAGTCTTTCCAAGGGTTATCGTATTGCTCAGTAATTAACTGGGTTGTGGAGGCAGTCGCTCCTTGTAAAAAACTGGTATTCAGCTGCATCCGGTTAGACTGGAAGTCGACCCCAACATACTTGGGAAAAGGCCAGGCCGCTGATGGAGAATGTAAGAAAAGCGTATACAACATTATTTTTAGTATATGCGAAACCTGAATATAGTTTGTTTAGAATAAGTAACTGAATCGATTCCAATAATTTTTAAACCATGTTATATTTTTTCCCAAAAATATTTAAAAAAGTTAAAAGGTGGACACCGAGCGACTAAGTACCTATCGCAATAATTTAGGTACCTACTGCCAAATTATTATTATCAATGAGCTCAAGACGACGCTGGAGGCAGGCGCTGCGCGGTGACCACGTTTTTGTGAGGACAACTAGGTAACAGAACAAGCTTATAACTTTGGGATTTTCATGATACAGTTTTAAATTTTTTTACATAGTTTCTTTACATAAAAATAATAGACACATGTTTCAGGTATCGCATATACTAAAACTAATGTTGTATAATAACAAACAAAGTTACAATAGGAAAAAAAAACGTACTAATGTACTTCGGGACCCCCAGTAATATGATACAAGGGCTGGGAAAAGATGAAGATGGGTTGATCTGGCAGCACGAAATCGCACTTTTCCATGCTCCTCCTCCTAAACGGAGCGTGCTGCCGATTTCACCGTCGATGCTGCCGCATGCGATAGCATTCCCGCTTTAGCAAATGACGGTTCTGGGCGATAGAAAAGGATAAGAGCAGATAAGTGCGATTCCGTGCTGATAGATGAGGCTCAACCCATAATCTTTCATTAGCACGGCTTTCGAAACGGTGCAGGAAAACATCGTGAGAAAACCAGCATGTCCTAGAACAGAAAATTTGAAATCAATAGGTATGTAGCCCCGCACCAGAAATTTCTCCTGTTTCGTGAGTGCGTTTACAAACATTTTAACTTACATACGCAAACAGCCAGACCCAGAAGCTAGAAGTCGCTGAGAAAACTAGAAACTTTCTTTACCAACATTCCGTTAGAGGTTACGAAATCTCTCCCCTCTTCTTCTAAATTATACTGAAGCTCTTCTTAAAGAAAACTTTACTGAGGACATACCAAACTTTAAATTTAAACCAATATGTATTGCTACAATTAAAAACGCATTCAAAAGTCTCAACATAAAAAATACTGAAGACTTATGGGGGATATCCGTCAAGGTTCTTGGAGATATTATTGACTCAATCGCACCTGTCCTAACAGGCATATTCAATCAATGTTTGGACAGCGGCAAGTTTCCTGATCTAATGAAACATAGTAAAGTAGTGCCAATTTTCAAATCGGGTTGTAAAAGTGATCCTTCAAATTATAGACCTATATCTGTGCTTCCAGCATTGAGTAAAATCTATAAAAAAATCATGCTGGACCAGATGTTGTCTCACGTCAACTCAAATGGGATTCTGCATAGACAACAGTTTGGTTTCACGAAGGGTAGGTCGACAACGGACGCGGGAGTAAAACTCATCAGTCACATTTTGGAATCTTTTGAGAAGTCCCAGGATGCCATTGGCATTTTCTGTGATCTCTCAAAAGCGTTTGACTGCGTCGACCACAACACACTGATTTGTAAATTACACCACTACGGAATTCGTGGACAAGCTGCTGATCTTGTTCTTTCCTATTTATCTAACAGGCAGCAAAAAGTAAATGTAAATGGGGCGACATCCTCCGGGTCTCTAGTCAAGAATGGCGTGCTACAAGGTTCAATTCTCGGTCCTTTCCTTTTTCTTGTTTACATTAATGATCTCCCTTATATGATGGCTAAATTATCGTATATAATTCTATTTGCTGATGACACTTCGCTAATTTTTAAAATATATAGAAAAGATACGAATATCTTACATGTCAACGAAAGTCTAACCGAACTCTCGAAATGGTTAGCAGCTAACAATCTTTTACTGAATGCGAACAAAACAAAATGTCTGAAGTTCTCTTTACCGAACGTACCACAACGGGATCTGGATTTGAATCTTGACGGCAAAAAACTTGATGTTATAGCGGAAACTGTATTCTTAGGGATTACTATCGATTCAAAATTGCAGTGGGGCGCACACATTAGAACTCTTTCGGGTGCTGATGTGGCTACAGCTAGGCTACTGTACTATGCTTATTTCCACAGTATTATGTCTTATGGCATTCTGCTGTGGGGATCAGCAGCAGACGTTGACTCAATTTTCATTCTTCAAAAGAGGGCAGTCCGCGCGATATATAAAATGGGTCCTCGCGAGTCCCTCAGAGAAAAATTTAAAGAGATTGATATACTGACCCTGCCTTCACTTTATATCTTAGAATGTATTTTATATGTCCGCAAAAATCGAGGGCTTTTCAAAATAAGAAGCGACTTTCATAATATAAATACACGCAGTAAACACGAAATTGTAATACCTAAGTTCAGATTACCAAAACCTAGCAAGTCTTTTCATATAAACAGTATACGCTTTTATAACAGGTTGCCAAAGATATATAGAACTGACCGATGGAAAATTCAAAAACTACATCAAACGTGTCCTTATTAAAAAAAAATATTACAAAATCAAGGACTACGTTGAAGATAAAGAAGTTTGGCTTTAGTTCCTTCTGCGCATGCGGCTTCCCTGGTAGCTCATAAACGGCACAAATATGTGGATGTCTCTAATTATTCTCAATCTCATTTTTTCTCCTCTTTCGAATCAGATTTTCACAATAGTTTTCAAATCATTTGTACATCTTTTGCTCAGAATAGTTACAGCACTGGTAACAATATTTGTGTCACTTGTTTAATTTAGTACTTTACAATTCTTTTTTTTACCTTTGTATAGATTCTTTTTTATCAATTGTTTGTAAATGTGTGAACATTGTAGGCTTTGTAGATTCCCAGCTGCTTGTTAACTTTTTATTTTGTTCTACATTTTTTGTGTAGTAAGCAACGACTTATTGTCGGGCCTACGCTGTCCCCCCCAAACTTAAGTACAAATGCTGTATCCGTGATATTAATGTAACACCAAATGATTTGAAAAGAGTAACCATGGAGTTTCTTGCCGGTTCTTCTCCATAGGAAACGACCAACCCGAACCGTGCACCTTTTTTTCGACGTTTTATAAGTGCCCATCTAGGCCTATGTAAAATAAAATATTTTGATTTTTGATTTTGAAGAACAACTGCCTGTAGGCCATACAAATATTTGTTCCGTGCGGTATGGAATCCGCGACACATAGCGCAGCAGCCGATCGCTCAGTCACTGTGCCAACCGTGTCGTCAGATTACAGCCCACTCCATTTCACAGAGAGAGACTACTGGGAAGTAGTGGGATCGTTATGGGCCAATTATCCCGACTGTTATTGATCATGGCGGCCAATCTTAGCAAAGAGTAACCATTGACGCAGGATATGTAAGTAAATAGGCGCACTCTCTACTTTTTACCAACGTATCCCGTTTTTTTTACTAAAATACATTTAACAGATTTATACAGGGCAGAAGGGACATTGACGCATAGACAGTTACCACGTGTTCAAGAAGTAGGGTCAACATCTAATTGGATTTCTTTGTGCTTCTCACGCAAAAGAATCAATTTAGCGACTTGCAAGTGTAAATAAATGATTTTGGAAGATAAAATAAGTACTGGAGAAGATTACACTATAAAAAGTCACTTATGCATGAAAAGTATATTTTAACTCGAATTTAACAAGAACAAGCTATTTAACCAATTATTGACACAGTTCCCCCAATTATTGTCATACGAAATACCAATATTTATTGACACCTTACTATTCAGGAATAACTTCTGATCATACAGGGTGTAAACAGACCCTTCACATAGCCATCAACCAATAATTCTGCACATCAAACTAAGTAACTGTACGCAAAAATTATTGCTGGGAATCGACTTTTTTTTTTTGGGGTGAAAAATGACGTTTTACGGTAGGAATCGATGGAAAGCGCTCAAAGCATTGTGCTGATGGATGGATTGAATAGTACGGGGGTCCTGGAGGTGTGTAAAGTAAAAAATATTACATTAAAAACATGTATTAAAAAAAAAACTTGTGAAAAAGTTGGAACTTTGACCCCCAGTATCTCCGTTACTAGAATAGGCATGGCATCTAGAACAAAAAAATGATCGCAAAGACGGGGAGAACAAGTGCCTTTCGGCTATGTTAAGGGTCTATTTACACCCTTTATATGATGAATATGAATTAAGTAATATTGAATTCAGGTTTATGAAAAACAAAACAAATATTCTTGTATAAAGCTCGGAGAGTCTCACAATAGCAGTGGGTATCGTGTTACACAACTGGGTTATTGAGGTCAGACTGGCAGTCGCTCCATGTGAAATACTGATATTCAGCTACACCCGGTCAGAATCGAAGGCAACCTCAACTGAACCCAACATTCCATAGGGCAGAGGTTCACCCTCGTTTGGTATAACAACTTTTGATGTAATGTTACTAATTCGAACAACGTTTAAGAAAATAATCAATTTGTATAATATCGATTAATATATATTTCATTTCATCTAATATTTATTTGCGATAACAACATTTGCGCTATTGATCAGAAGGTATAATATTCATTAGATGTAATGTTCAGGTGGTAAACCCAGACCCCCCTAAACCCTAATCCTAGACGGTCGACGTCAGGGGCACCCCGAGGTTCGGTTGGTTAGGTTCCTTTAAACCCTGCAGACAGAAATAGGAGCCCCGCGCAGCAGGGCTCCGTCGACCTGCTGACGGAAACGCAAACCCGAGACGGTCGGTTAAAACAATAGTTTAAATAAAATTAGTGCATTTGAAAATTCGGTCAAATGACATTATTTCAAAGAAATAAATATGCTAAATAAAAATCTACCAATTAATTATTCGGTCAAATGAATAATTATACGAAATTACTTTATTGTAACTAAAATTAGCCGGAGCGATTTTCGACAAAACGTTGTTATACCAAACAAGGGTGAGCCTAGGGCAGAAACTAGGCTTGCTTACCCTAACAAAAGAATGATTAAAGTAGAATGATCAACATTCTACTTTGTCAAAAATTTGAACAATCGTTAAATGAATCTGGCGGTTTAGCACTGTGGCCTCCGTTAGTCCAGTTCACTTTTAAAGTCCATCCATATCTTCTTTCTTCAGTCTTCAAATGTGAAAATCTCGCTCGCCGGTTTTATACTTTCCGATGTAACGAAACCATAGCGCGATTCAGGAATCGTAGTTCAACTAACAACGCCATCTAGTACCAACGTTGGTCGGTTAATTTCATGAGGCGTCCACACGTTGGCTATTATACCAGTCCTGTCCCGTTAGAGCCAACGGAAAAATGTCCGATATAGAAATCGAAATTGCTCCATATTATTAGATGTGCTTGGTAAACTTAAAAAAATTCGATAACTTTTTCATTTGTCCATACTGGTGGCGATTTTGAGGATGAGGATGATATTCTCGATTTGAGTGCTTTCGATGCGTTTTTTTATCGCGAACGTTGGTGCAGATTTCTTTGATAAAACCGACACGCCTCGGCCAACTCCCAACGTTGGGGCCAACGTGTAGAACCGGCCTAAAGACAGCCGCGAACTAAAAAGTCACCCTCCGATAGATGGCGTTGATTCATTCAAAGCGTAAAATTACTAAAATACAGCCTCTTCAGCTTGCTGCAGATGTTGTCTCACTTCAACTCAAATGGGATTCTGCATAGACAACAGTTTGGTTTCACGAAGGGTAGGTCGACAACGGACGCGGGAGTAAAACTCATCAGTCACATTTTGGAATCTTGGGAGAAGTCCCAGGATGCCATTGGCATTTTCTGTGATCTCTCAAAAGCGTTTGACTGCGTCGACCACAACACACTGATCTGTAAATTACACCACTACAGAATTCGTGGACAAGCTGCTGATCTTGTTCTTTCCTATTTATCTAACAGGCAGCAAAAAGTAAATGTAAATGGGGCGACATCCTCCGGGTCTCTAGTCAAGAATGGCGTGCCACAAGGTTCAATTCTCGGTCCTTTCCTTTTTCTTGTTTACATTAATGATCTCCCTTATATGATGGCCAAATTATCGTATATAATTCTATTTGCTGATGACACTTCGCTAATTTTTAAAATATATAGAAAAGATACGAATGTCTTACATGTCAACGAAAGTCTAACCGTACTCTCGAAATGGTTCGCAGCTAACAATCTTTTTACTGAATGCGAACAAAACAAAATGTCTGAAGTTCTCTTTACCGAACGTACCACAACGGGATCTGGATTTGAATCTTGACGGCAAAAAACTTGATGTTATAGCGGAAACTGTATTCTTAGGGATTACTATCGATTCAAAATTGGAGTGGGGCGCACACATTAGAACTCTTTCGGGTAGGCTAAGCTCAGCTGCATATGCAGTAAGGAAAATAAGGCAGTTAACTGATGTGGCTACAGCTAGGCTAGTGTACTATGCATATTTCCACAGTATTATGTCTTATGGCATTCTGCTGTGGGGATCAGCAGCAGACGTTGACTCAATTTTCATTCTTCAAAAGAGGGCAGTCCGCGCGATATATAAAATGGGTCCTCGCGAGTCCCTCAGAGAAAAATTTAAAGAGATTGATATACTGACCCTGCCTTCACTTTATATCTTAGAATGTATTTTATATGTCCGCAAAAATCGAGGGCTTTTCAAAATAAGAAGCGACTTTCATAATATAAATACACGCAGTAAACACGAAATTGTAATACCTAAGTTCAGATTAACAAAAACTAGCAAGTCTTTTCATATAAACAGTATACGCTTTTATAACAGGTTGCCAAAGTCAGTTATAGAACTGACCGATGGATAATTCAAAAACTACATCAAACGTGTCCTTATTAAAAAAGCATATTACAAAATCAAGGATTACGTTGAAGATAAAGAAGTTTGGCTTTAGTTCCTTCTGCGCATGCGGCTTCCCTGGTAGCTCATAAACGGCACAAATATGTGGATGTCTCTAATTATTCTCAATCTCATTTTTTCTCCTCTTTCGAATCAGATTTTCACAATAGTTTTCAAATCATTTATACATCTTTTGCTCAGAATAGTTACAGCACTGATAACAATATTTGTGTCACTTGTTTAATTTAGTACTTTACAATTCTTTTTTTTACCTTTGTATAGATTCTTTTTTATCAATTGTTTGTAAATGTGTGAACATTGTAGGCTTTGTAGATTCCCAGCTGCTTGTTAACTTTTTATTTTGTTCTACATTTTTTGTGTAGTAAGCAACGACTTATTGTCGGGCCTACGCTGTCCCCCCATACTTAAGTACAAATGCTGTATCCGTGATATTAATGTAACACCAAATGATTTGAAAAGAGTAACCATGGAGTTTCTTGCCGGTTCTTCTCCATAGGAAACGACCAACCCGAACCGTGCACCTTTTTTTCGACGTTTTATAAGTGCCCATCTAGGCCTATGTAAAATAAAATATTTTGATTTTGATTTCTTCGTTTTTTAACAGACTTCTAAAAAAGGTTATGTATTCCACTAGCATCTTTTTTTCTATTATGTTCACCGATTTCTCTCTGATTACTGGTCCGATTTAAGTGATTCTCTACTGGTAGAAGGAGCTCGCGCGGTGGTCCCATATTAATGTTATTAACTTTGCTTCGATATTTTATGAGTTATCTTCCAAAATATGCATTGTTATTCTTCGTCTATGAGGATGATGTTCTTAACTTCTTATAACTTCTAGTTTCAGCGAAAACTTGATACTTGACAAGGATTTATTTGAGATACCACAAATAAAAAGGATAAAATAAAAACGTTAGATTGGGCCGGTGTTTCGTACCTGACTACTCTGAGAAGAAACATCCGAAACAAACTCACGAGGTCACCGTTTCTTTTAAAGCCAGACATTGGTCAAGTCATATGAGGACCATGCAGATTAATGACTGGGATGGTCTTTTGAAGAAATAACCACACAAAAGGTAGATAAAACAGTTTTTCTGGGGATTACGCTTGATTCAAGGCTACAATGGGGTTCTCATTTAACTTCTCTAGCGGGGCGGCTAAGTTCAGCAGCATATGCTATTAGAAAAATCCGTCAATATACTGATGTAGATACCGCTAGACTGGTCTATTTTAGTTACTTTCATAGTATAATGTCTTATGGCATTTTGCTATGGGGACGGGCTGCAGACATTGAGTCTATATTTATTCTGCAAAATAGATCCATCAGAGCGATATATAATCTTCGTAAGCGTGATTCTCTAAGCGAACTGTTTAAGAAAATGAACATCATGCCGGTACATTGTCAATACATCTACGAAAACATAATGTATGTAAGAAAAAATCTACATCTTTTTAATAAAAGAGGTGACATGTCTGTCACCTCCAATTACAGTACTAGAAATAGAGACCAATTAGTTTAGCCAGGCTTCAGACTCGCTAAAGTAGACTCATCTTTCATGGGGTACTGTTTGAGATGCTATAATAAAATTCCACAAAGTATTCATGAACTGAATGAAACCAAATTTAAAACGTATCAAACGCACACTATGTAAGCAAGCATATTACAAGTTGGACGATTATATCGCTGATAAAAATGCTTGCCTCAATGCCGGTCCTGCTCCACAAGGACAGGGGCGCATAAATGGATAGCATTAAATAGTATGTTGGAGCTGCTGAAGATTGTACAACTATATTTGCATTGTATAAATTCAATCTCTTTAGTATTATATAACCGCATAGCCCATATTGTGTGAGTACTATGTACTAGAAAGCTGTCATTATCTGGAAACCTACGTCTTTTCTTGACTTGAATGTGCCCTGGCGGTTAAGAGTATGTCATACTCACTCAAATGTCTCGCTGATGGTGGCGCGTGTGTCGGAACATTTAGTTCCTTTCAAAATGGTTGTGTTGAATGGTGCTGATACATGCGTCATGTTCGTGAACGCGCTGTGGCGCTGTCAGTTGTGACTGGTCATCTTTTGGTTGCCATGGCTTATTTGAATTAAATATTTCATTTTTGAATTATTTTTACTATGGACACTTTTAACGTACACATCTTGCTACATCGTTCTCACATAATTATGATCTCAACATGAATGATGTAACCAAGTTATTGTAAAAGTATTCTGATTTAAAAGAGTGTCCATGGAGTTTCTTGCCCGTTCTTCTCCATAGAGATCTACGTTAGGGAATCGGCAACTACAGTACTTTCACAGTTTTTATGCCTTGTGACTGGGACTGTAGCTACATTACATTGGTGTCTTTGTTTCGACAATTCAAAAGTGCCTGTAACTGGCCTACTTGAAATAAATGCTTTGATTTTGACACAGATTTGAGTGGACCTGTCTAGTCCGTGCATTATTCGTTAAAAGAAACATATTTTTACGGCACCTTTCGTGTTCGACACACACTTGGTCGGCTATTATAATTCTGGAGGTAGGTACCTACAGAAATAAAACATTTATATATAAAAGCAATCTTTATTTACATAGTGGAACTATATATAACTATACACAAGAGAAATGACATAAACAGTCTTAGAAACTTGATCATTATGCTAGATAAAGATCCTGTCCAACTGGTGCGGACAAATTGCGGACGCGGCTCCGGACACCGGACAAGGACATACACTAACATAACGTAACATCACGCCTGCAATCCCCGAAGGATTAGTCAGATGTGTACCTGATACACACCCTATCGCCAGTTTTAAGTTAAAGTCCGATGTGATCGGGGACAGTTACTGTACTGAAGTACACAGGATGAATTTTTCAAGTGGGCGTGGATGGTCAAATCCGAAACTATGAGTAAGAGCGAAAAATACTCAAAGGAGTCTCGAGCCTGATTTTAATGAAAACTAAAACGGCATCATTGCATTTTAGAATAATCAATTTTTCGGGCGAGGAATCAAACCCGTTAATTTTGGAAAAATGTGTCATTACTTCCCAGAATTTGACCCATAATAGGGACGGTATCCAATGGTATAATAACACAGAGTGTTTTCCCAAAATATTGATTATTCAAAAATCTAATAATGCAGTTTTAATTTTCATGGCCTTTGCCCTGCAGTGGGACACAAATGGCTGATAATAATAATAATAATAATTTTCATCAAATTTGGCCTGAGACTCCTTTGAATATTTTTCGCTATTGCTCATAGTTTCGGATTTGACCATCAACGCACACTTGAAAAATTCACCCTGTATGTCGGTGTCCGCAGCCGGTCCTCAGAGGCGGCACAAAACGGGTTCTGAACTAAATTTTACATTTTGGTCAAATCGTTTCAGTAATTTAATATACAACTGATACATAATCAATCATTGTAACTGATTTTACTTTTAGTTGAAAAATATGAAACCATGAATTCGGAGAAATACTCCGATTTGTAATTACACCAACGTTAGCGCCGCCTTTGAATATATAGTAAGCACACAACACAAGAAAATAATGATAATTTTTTCAAATTAAAAATCACGGTTTTTTTTAACAAGTTGACAAGTTGCATATCAGACAGGGATGGTTGTTGAACTTGCAACAAGTCATCTTGTACTGTTTACAAAGTGGTCAGTTTCAAACGTCAACTTAAATTAAAATAGGGTAGTTGACAAACCAATCAATTGACATACTTTTCAAGAGCTGTCAAATCGTGATTCCCCCTTATATTTTGAATGGCAATAGCACGCTATGACGTCACTATTTAATCAACTCAAAGACTCAACTATTTATTGATTTCAAAGCAACTAAAAATCTAATTTTGTAATTAATTGAAAATTAATCGGGTTTTCAGGTCTAAAATAAAGTAATTTTTTAGAGAAGTTGTGTCTTGGAATTATTGTTTAATGGTGTCAACTACCCAATTACAAGTAGAATAGTAGAATTAAAAGATTTATTGCAGCACTTCTATTGGCATCTAGCCTCTAAAAAAAGCTTGTGACATTTAAAAAGATTCATTGTTGACATATAATTGCAGTATCATAAGAAATAGAAGTGTTTTAAAGCAAGTCGTGCAATTATCTTGCATGCAAGTGTGTCTCATAAGTATTCTTGCATGCAAGTGTGTCTCATAAGTATTCTTGCATGCAAATAGTTTGAACGCAGGAATGGCGATTTTCTTGCACATAGTTAACCCTACTTGCATGCCAGATAATGTTTTTGTAACGCAAGCTACTTTCAAAATTACTTTTTAATAAAATTCGTAGGTGTCTTAAAAAGTGTGAGAGAGAGAGAAAAAAAATTTAGAAAGTTTTAAAAGAGGTGAATAGTGTGTTTTAATATTAATATTTACAGTTTGAAAAACATTTCTATAATTACAATACTTTTTTTTAAATGTGCCTAGCTATGACTATATTTAACTTTGTTTTAAAAACTAACAAAACCGTCGTTCAAGTTCTAACATCACGTAAGTCAAAAATATCAAATTTACAGGAGATTGAAAAAACTGCATAATTATATCATGTAACTAGCGACCCGCCCCGGCTTCGCACGGGTGCAATATATACATATAAACCTTCCTCTTTAATCACTCTATCTATTAAAAAAAACCGCATCAAAATCCGTTGCGTAGTTTTAAAGATCTAAGCATACATAGGGACAGACAGCGGGAAGCGACTTTGTTTTATACTATGTAGTGATGGTACAATACCATTTTATAATTTGTGTTCACTTCAAATTAGGTGTTACAAATTAGACGTTGCTTGTTTCTGTGATTGGCTGAAACAACGCGTCTTCCAATTCTCTAGAAAACGGCATCAAAAATGCAAAATGTGAAAACCGCTGAAATTACGTGCTGTTAGAACTCCAACGAGGAAACGTAGCATTTAATTTAAATATTTTAAACTAAAAACAGGAAATATTAATCAATTTGTAGATATTAAGCTCATAAGCAAGAAGACATTTTTAATTTAAATATTTTAATTTTAACAATTTCATTAGCACCTTGTTTCACTAATTGATTTGATCTAATTTTAAGCTTTGGTAGTAATTAAGTGAATTTTAATTAATTATTTGTGTGAAAACTTATATTACTTCTAGACAAGCGTGCAACATTGATGAGCGCACCATCGCTTATTAGATACCAGCCCCCGTAGCTTGACCACCGTAGACAAGGATTTCTTTGACACAATCTGTCATTTTGTCGATTCTTCCGTCAAAGATATCCTTGTCTACGGTGGTCATGCTACGGGGGCAGACATTGTTATAGTAGTCGCCAAACTTCTAGTTCGGTCTGAAGTTGCAACGGCCGCGTGTTTGCGCCCTTAAAGCGCCCCGGCGTGTCCCGGTGACACCTGTTTTATTAATACTGCGACTCTACTCGTCACAACTTCAGAGCGAACTAGACATTTGGCGATTACTGATTTTTGTTTAATTACATGTCCGTAAGACACAGAAACACAATCGCTTACTACACATTCAGTACATTTAGTACTTTGTAGTTTTTTTTTCATTACCTATGACGGACGTGACTGTACACGGTCAAAATGTATGGAATAGCTGTTTTTTTTAAATTACGGATGTAAAAACACCATGTGGGGGCTCAGAATGATGTACTAGATACGTGGTAAGCATTTTAGCGTCGGAGTCCCTTCCACATTGTAAAATAAAAGGACGCTCATTTGTTTATAGATCATTGCGTTAATGAGTGAATAATACCCAGTACCGAAATCTAACGTCATTGGATCAATTCACTAATGAATTCATATCACTTCATCACTTTTGATTCAGTTTGTGTCCAAACATTTCACTTCGAGTGACCAATGTCGAATGAAAGACAAAAAAATATCAGAAAGTGAAGTCTCAGATATGGGTCAAAAGCGAGAGAAAATCTTAATAAATACAATACTCAGGCGTGTCCGGAAGCTTAAAATACTTAAATTATTAAAAAAAAAACCTATTTTAAAAGTTTTTAAAATCTACAAAATGACAATAATTTAAAAACTACGCTTGACTTTCATACCTAATTCTTAATTTAATCATACCTACATACTTTTCAACAGCACACAATCTATATAAGGTCTAACTATACACGAAATATTTTCAGGGAATCATCTAACGGCTATAACGAAGCCATTTTAAGGGATTCTTTTTTTTATCTGAGTATATTTTTATAAAAAAATAATAATTTAAAATTACTTGACCCACAAAATAAATACAAGCTCCTTATTTTTGAACATCCATTACGCTAGTTTACTACGTCGTATTTACGTAGTTTCATTGTTAGAATATGGGAGTAAAGGTTTTATGCAGTCCCGAAAATTTTAGATTTAAAATAATTTCGTATAAAAAAACACTCAGATTTTTTTTTTCCGTTGCTATGGCAACTTTTCGACTTATAGAAGTTACTCTTAAAATATTTCGTGTATGAAAAGATAGACCTTATATATAACATCACGCCTGTAATCCCCGAAGGGTTAGGCAGGGCTGTAGAATACGCCCACATTTCGCCAGTTATGTCCAAGGCCCATGTCATATTGGGCGAGATCTATCAAAGTTATTAACAAAATCTAATATAATCTTAAATTAAATTATTTTTCATACAGTGCTGTTTGGTTATTTTGGAGGGTGGCACAGCGGTAACGACTGTCAAAGATCTACAAATGACAGCCGGGACCAGCGGCTTAACGTGCTTTCCGAGGTACGGAGGAAACTCGGTATGTAATGGGTCACCCATCTACGGATCGACCTTGACAAGCGCGGCTTAACTTGAAGATCGACCCGAGAGGCTGTATAATTTAGCAACGAGATCCTTTCGAATCATATAGGCTGAATGTGTGTCAGATTTTTAGCAATCTAGAATCAATTGTTTCAAATCATTTACACTTTTAATTAAATAAACTATCTTACAAATAACTATTCTTATTTACAAAATAAGAGTTGACTATATTGTTATTCTAAAAAGTGTTTTTTTTTTTATCTAATAACAGTACTGCTCAGCCAATTTCTTAAGTTAGTAACAATTACTTTATTTTTGAGCACAATTTGTCATGGAAAATATTTTGTGAAAGATGAGCGAGAAATGAACGGAGTGTACGGAGCTAAGCGAGGGCTTAAGAGGTTTCAAATATTAATTTTAAATATAGTCTACACTGGGTCAGTTAAAAGCTGAAATATTATCTACTGTAGACCGACCACTTTAACGAGTCCTCCGCCTCGCCCCATCAAAGGCACATTAAGCGTCCACAAAGTCCTAAGAATATCCCACAGGTTATTTGCTTTAAAATAACTATAATCCACGTAGGTATTACGATACTAATTGAACCAATACGTAATCAACCTTCAGAATATTCCATTTAAATTGATACCTTCGCGAGGACACATTAAAGCGGTCGGTCTAGTCTATATTAAATATTTTTTTAAATCTTTGATATTGTATGATTTTTTTTTTAAGAAAAGTTGGATTAAAACTAAGGAAATAGAAATATGAATAAATGAAGAATCAATTACAGCTCATTTTAGTTCTATGGCTTCGTTAATTTGAAAATATAGGTTTTGTGAATGAAATTTCAATAGAATTATGAACTATTTTTGATGTTTCATAAAATCGAAATAGTTATACAGGGTGTAACAAGACCCTTCACATAGCCGTCAACCAAGCATTATGTACATCAAACTAAGTAACTTTCCGCAAAATATTGCTGGGAATTTTTTTTTTGGGGTGAAAAATCACGTTTCACGGTAGGACTCAATGTAACGCATTCAAAGCATTGTGCTGATGGATGGATTGAATAGTACGGGGGTCGTGGGTGGGTCGTTTATAGTAAAAATCTTACGTTGAAAACATGTATTTAAAAAAAAAACTTGTGAAAAAGTTGTAACTTTGACCCCCAATATCTCCGTAACTAGAAGTTTCCCAGGTATGGTCTAGAACAAAAAAATGATCGCAAAGACGGGGAGAACAAGTGCCTTTCGGCTACGTTAAGGGTCTTGTTACACCCTTTATTATCCAACTATACAAGGTGGAATACGTACGTATACCGACACACAAACGATTACCACGTGTACGTTATATAAAAAAAAACTGCTTTAGTTTCTACAAAAGTGCAATACCTACACGTCAAAATGTATGGAAGAGCTGAATTTTTTTTTAAATTACCGATGAAAAATATCTATGTGGGGGAGCTAAGAATGATGTACTGAATACGTGGTAACCGTTTTCGCGTCGGTCTCCCTTCCACCATGTATAAGTGTATGAAAGACCTGAGTTAAACAAAAGCTTGTTTTGAAGAGGTATATGTTGCCTGCCAGGGCTGCGGGACTGTTGGAAAGAGATACCGCGGCCCTGGAACACAAAGGGCAAAGAAGGAACATGGATGGGTTTTAGTCAGTACAAGTCTGACACTCCCTTCCGCTCCGCCCAGAGCAGGGGGGGTCATATGATGATTTCCCATCCGAAAAAAAAAGAGGTATATGTTCGACAATTGATCTTCAATTACATATTTTGTTTATAAAATTATCTCTCGACTAATTCACTATAGAAAACTTAAACATTTAAAATAAAAAAAAAACACTAATTTGTTAAAAAATTACAAGTACATACCTACAAGTAAATTCGTGAATATTTCTACAAATAGGTTTTACAAGCCTAGTGGCAAATCTCAAAATTACTTAAAGTGCACAATTTACCAGTAGCGAAGGGTCAAATATTGTAAGAGGTAAGCCGGAGTACATATCTTTAGTGTGATTATATTATTTGTCTATAGAATACTGACTGTGCCATTTTTCAAAGGGAAGCCGGTAGGAATCGAGTTGTATGGAACCTTCGCCACTACAATTTACTTTAATGACTTACCAAGACAATGCTGTTTAGGAACTCTTTCAAGGGAAAATTGAATGTAATCAGAGATATTTGTACACACGGCGGCACATGAAGCTGTACATTTCCAGTATAACGTGGCCTCGCTTTGTATAGATTTTCTGTACAATGAGAGATCCGCATAAACTGGTTTTGTAATGCTTGATTGGCTGTCGTGCGTACAAAGACGTCTACTTAGAAAAGCTAAACGTTTAACAGTCTAAACAGAATAAACGCCATAACTCGAGAATTGCTAAAAAAGAATTGATACTTACTAAAACTACATAAACTAAAAAGAAGCATTTATCACGTATTTTTAAATAACATCGTCAACGATCGTAAGTTCGGGTATTTTCGTAAAATACGAGAATTCCCGAAGTTTTTCTATTCATTTTTATAAGATTTTTTTTTTCATAAAACAAACCGTTACTAACAAAACGACTAATTTCTATCTCACATTTTGACAGCTCACCAAGCTAAGTTAATCTTAGAAATATTTTCAGCACTTTTAGCCACAAGATAACATACTACTACAAAAAAAATAATATACCATAAGAAAATTACCCTTCAACAAGGGTAAAAACAAATCTGTTGCTTCCGACACAAGGCGAAACACCATTACACACGCTTACCCTTATAGTTTCATAGCCGTTAGGGTAATTACCCTTCCCAAAATTAGGGTAAAACACGTTATTAAGCTTAACAATCTCTAGCTTAGCAATCTCTCTAAAATTATTTATTTTTTCTAACTTCATCCTTAAAACTCCAAAGAACAAACCATGTCACACGCTTACCCTTATAATTTCAAAGCCATTAGGGTAATTACCCTTCTCCAAATTAGGGCAAACCCCATTATCAAGTTCTCTACGTCAATCTCACTAAAATTATTTATTTTTCTAACTTCATCCTTAAAACTCCAAACAAAAAACCATCTCACCCGCTTACCCTTATTATTTTATAGCCGTTAGGGTAATTACCCTTCTCCACATTAGGGTAAAATACGTTATCAAGCTTATTACGTCAATTTGAATAATATTTTCAACCAAAATTACATTTTTTATCTAACTTTATCCCTCAAACTTGAAAAATATTTCTTACTTCACAATTTTTCACCTAAAACACCATGATCTGACTCCGCGGCGTCTTGGAGAGGTTGTCGTCGATGGTGAGGTACATGTTGAACGAGAAGAACATGGCAGTTGAAGACAGGAAGTGCCAAATATCGTGCGCGTCGTACAGCTGCAGGAGGGAGCATTGGCGGTTGCTCTGACGGGACTGCGCTGGGGTTTGCTGTGGAGGAAAAATATTGATTTGTAGGTACACAAGGTGTGCACGCCGTCAACCAAGCATTCTGTACATCAAACTAAGTAACTCGACGCAAAATTTATTGCTGGGATACGACTTTTTTTTTTTTTAAATCACGTTTTACGGTAAGACTCAAGGTAACGCACTCAAGACATTATGCTGATGGATGCATTGAATAGTACGGGGGTCATGCAGGTATTTAAAGAAAAAAAAAATCATATGAATTCAGTAAAAAAAGCTGTTATTTTGAAATTACAAACAGACCCCTCAATGTTATTTATTTGTATGTATACACTGTGACTTTTTAGTCGTCTTACAACGGCAGCCCACTTCATGTATCCAATGAATATTAAACATTCATAAAAAAATAGGTATTTATGAGATTTTAATAATTTAAAAATAAAAATATTATTCAGTATTATGACGCATGACGTAGTTAAAACACCCTGTTACGAGCGATGATCCACTGGACTCGAGTGCTGGGTAGGTATATATTCTTCCGTTTGACACGTAAACATCATTAACAGGTGTTTCATAATTTTATTCTAATTTTTTTTTATTATTTTTCTTTGTCGTTGTTTAAATGATTTTTATTTTCTTACTTTTAGTCTATTTTTATATTTACTTTAGTTCTTTTTAGTCTGTATATAATGTACATAATAGATATAAATTTTAAATTACTAATTGTACTATTATTAGTACAATTAGTAATTTAAAATTTACCCTTTTTAGTTGAGATACTCTATTATGGAAAATAAAAAAAAATCACGCCTAGAGCTATTTTAAGACGACTAAAAAGTCACGATCTAATTACAAGACTTACTTTTATTTTAGAACAACAGATTAAGGTTCCGTGTAAAAAATTAAAACCCATGGAATTGTTAACCAAATCAGATTCAAATAAGGAAGTAACATTCTCGCGGGCAACAGATGTTAGTAAATAAATAAGTTACTTACTGCCCAATTAGTGCTCTGGTCCAAGTAGAAGTAGCTAGATCCAAACCATATAGAGTACGTCATCGCTATGAACACCCAGCTGTAAAAAGTAGCCTTTATCAGAAAAAAGCTAAACAAAAAGAATAAATTGGCCTTCTACAACATTATTTTTAGTATATGCGAAGCCTGAATATAGTTTATTCAGAATAAATAACTGAATCTATTCCAATAATTTTTAAACCATGTTATATTTTGTTCCAAAATATTTAAAAAAAGTTACAAGTTGGACACCGAGCGATATTAAGTACCTATCGCAATCATTTAGGTAAGTACTGCCAAATTATTATTATCAATGAGCTCAAGACGACGGTGGAGGCGCGCGCGCGGCTGCACCGCGTGGTGACCAAGTTTTTTTGCGGATAACCAGGTAACAGAACAAACTTATAACTTAGTGATTTTTCATTAAACAGTTTTTGTGGCATTTCAGTCAACATGTAACCGGGTCTATTGCAACCAGATGTGGCTCTGCTATTGTGGGTTGCGCTTAGAAATGTAATACATATTTCAAAGAATTCTTTTAACTTCTCAAAAAAATTAGGGGTCATCCATAAATTACGTCACACCAATTTCATGATTTTTGACCTCCCTAGTGTGTGGTCACATATTTTGCAAATTTTACATGTTCATACAGATGAAGTTGGAAATATGTTTAAGTTTTTCGTTAATAGTTCAAATTTCGTATTTTAATACTTATATTTATCTTAGATTTTGAAACGTGACACCACAAAATTTAGGAGCCCTCCCACCCCTTGTCACACTTAGTCGACCCCCTTAACGTGTGACGTAATTTATGGATGACCCCTTACACGGGACAGCAAATTCTTTCCAGTATTACGGTCACGCATTTCTAGGCATATAATAATTTAATATATTAATATAATAATTTAAGCAGCGGTGGCCCAGTGGTGGCGGTCCCGACTTACGAGCAGTAAGTCGTAGGTTCGAACCCCGGCAGGCGCATTACTTTGTGTAATTTATTTCATCACCACTGCTCTCAAAACGGTGAAGGAAAACATCATGAGGAAACCGGCATGTCCTAGAACCAAAAATTCGAAGACATGTGACATCTACCAACCCGCACTGGGCCTGCGTGGTGGATTATAGCCCATTCCCTCTCATAGAGAGGAGGCCTGTGTCCCAGCAGTGGGAACATTATAGGCTGATTATGATGTATTTGCACCATACCTGTACCACCGAATAGACTCTCGATGCAGCAACTTCATGACGATATAAAACAGCGTATACAAGAACAAGTTGCTCATCAGAACCAGCAACAAATGAGATGCGAAGTCCCGGCTGTGTTGGGCAACACTGTAAAAGAATTAAATGATATTTAGGTTGGCACTACTGGGGCAAATAATGGTGCTTGCAACACTGAGTTTTTAATTCTGTCAAAGGTAAGAAATACAATGTAAACTCTATACAGGGTGTAACAGAAAGGGTATAGTCATATGAAAGGATATGCTGCAGACCATCAAACTGAACAACTTTCTCCTTGGGTCCAATATCTTAAATGCGAAAAAATTATCAACTGCCCCATACATTTGGGTCGAGTAGGTATTGAATTTTTGTATGGGACAGCTGCAAATTTTTTCACATTTACGATATTGGACCCATGGAGAAAGTTGTTCAGTTACATGTTAGTGTTAGAAGTTATAGATCAGTGTTGCACTGATCTAAAACATCTTGGAAGAAGTGATGTTCAATCGTGCGTAGATTTAGAATTTCACTATCGGGATCCTGCAAGCTATATGCGCGACTAATCCCGCTCGTAAATTGAGCGTGATCCAGCGCGGGTCCTGCCGGACTGAGGAGAGACAAAGTGGCGGTTGTTTCTACTAGTGTGCAAGCAGAAAGCGCGGTTTTCAATTATGAAAACTACGACTTTTTAGTGACTGACAAGTCACTAAAAAGTTGAAATTAATTATGTTTATTACTCTTACGAGATCTTTGACAGACGTTACACGTAGTCTGAAAGTGGTGGCCTTGTGCCGGCCTCGTAGTGGCCTGAAAGTCTGACAACCAGTCTTACCAAGGGTATCGTACTACCTGGGTTCTGGAGATCAGACAGGCATTCGCTCCATGTAAAATACTGGTATTCAGCTGCATCTGGTTAGACTGGAGGCCGACCCCAACATAGTCGGAACAAGATTATGACTTACTTGTAAGCTGCAATGTCCCAGTTAGCTACATTAGCGATGATGAGCAGTACACATCTGCCTTTTGTTAGATGTCCTCATTGAGAAACGGGATATCAGTTTTTCTATATTCCTTCGTCAGATAGTTCCTCTCTTTAGACCGACTGCCTTACCCCATCAAAGGCACATTAAGCGTCCACAAAGTCCTAACAATATCCCACAGGTTGTTTGTTTTAAAATAACCATAATCCACGTTGGTATTACGATACTAAGTGAACCAATACGTGATCAACCTTCAGAATATTCCATTTAAATTGATACCTTCGCGAGGACTCATTAAAGCTTTCGGTCTATAGTATTTTAAATCTTTTCGGGCGAACTGTTATACGGGTGTCCCATAAGGGATTTCTCAGTGACAAATCGGAAGTCAGAACTTATGCGGGGTAGATAGGGTCGACCTATATTACATGGGACTTCAACATAACTGGCGATATGTGGAGATATACCTCTGCCTAACGCTGAAGAAACCCACGCCTTTAAAGTGGAAGTGCCAGGGTAGCCCGCGAAATTCATATTTTCTTACGTTTTTTGCAATTTGCGGGTCAGTGTCAGGTTGTATGTTAATTGAAATATGACATTTTCATGACATAGTCATTCAATGAAAAAATAAACTTAGAGGGAGTCACACCAATTTGTCATTACGTTGTCTAAAAAATAGGCAACTCGAGAAATAATAATGTTTTTTTTTTCCTATCTTCAAAAATGACAGATATTAAGCGTTAAAGTACGTCCTCCGCGGCAAAATCCGATTAAGCGATCGTGCTAACGCGACGTCACGCTGCGAGCTGCGAGTCGAAATAATAAATGCAAAACACTTTACAATTCAAATTTTATTGACGTAAACACTCCGCATCACCCGCAATCGGACATGACACTCGCGGCGTGACGTCATCGCAGTAGCGCGCGAAGGAACGCAAATTTAAAAAATCGGTGCAACTTTACAACGCTGTAACTTTGGAAATCCTGGCCCGATTTCGATGAAACAAAAGCTATTATTATTTGCACGAGTACGCGCATTAAATGCAGTATTACTTTTATCTGCGGGACTGTTCGAAAGAGATACCGCGGCCCTGGAACACAAAGGGCAAAGAAGGAACATGGATGGGTTTTAGTCAGTACAAGTCTAACACTCCCTTCCGCTCCGCCCAGAGCGGGGGGGGGGGGGTCATTTGATGATTTCCTATCCAGAAAAAAAAAAAAAAGGTATTACTTTTATATTAATATTTTGATTTGTTGCTGTGACTCATTCTGTAACTACATACGTGTTACGGTTGCGAATCATATTTTGTTCAACATACAGCCTGACACTGACCGGCAGGTGATGATGATGACTTACCCATACGCTGCAATGGCCCAGTTAGCTAGATTAGCGATGATGAGTAGAACACATCGGCCGCAGTAAGTCGGGGTGATGGCCGCGAGGGGGCGCGACAGTAGTTCTCGAGCTGCTCGGTAGATAGTGCCGCCATCTGGTGGGGATATTATAAATGTTAGTTCTTCTCAACATTGCTTTTTTTTTTGCCTCCGCGGCAAAATCCGACTAACATGTGACGTCACGCTGCGAGCTGCGAGTCAAAATAATAAGTGCAAGCCACTTCACAAAAAAAAATTATAAACGTAAACACTCCGCATCACCCGCAATCGGATATGGCACTCGCAGCGTGACGTCATCGCAAAAACGCGCGAAGGAACGCAAATTTAAAAAAAATCGGTGCAATTTTACAACGCTGTAACTTTGGAAATCCTGGCCCGATTTCGATGCAACAAAAACTATTATTATTTGCACGAGTACACACATTAAATGCATGTAACTTTTATAGAATATTTTGATGTGTTGGTGTGACTCATTCTGCGTAAAAGATCTGCATCACTACTGCGTCAGATGCGGGACAGCGACAGCAGCCTCCTGAGCATTTTTGCCAGCAAGACAGAAGTACACCTGATGGGGCACCTGTGCTCAGTGCATGTACTGTTTCCAGGTGTCTCCAGCATAAGCAACCAATACTGAACTACGTGCAGAAATAGCATTGTTGCGCAACGTTGGTTCAGTTATTGGGTCATCGGAGGCCTCAAAGGTGAACACACGTCGAGGGGCGCAAAATGCATCAATCGGCAGTTTTGAATCGGCGAACACAAGTACGTCACCAGCTGCTGATAATGCTGACCTAGCGCCGCCCGCCGCCGTCTTTGCCCGCACCTCACCGGCTGCGGAAACGTCACGCGTAGGTACGACGACCCTACGTGGCTACGCTGCTATTGTCACCACCGGCAAATCTGATGCGTCGCAGCCTAAGCGACCACTCAAAATAGGAGACAAAAAGGGTGCTCAAACTGCCCTGACTGCGGTCCATAGCTCTTTGCCGAGAGCGGGCCAAGTTGATGAAGAGGGTTTCACTAAGGTGGAAAAGAAGAAGAGGAAGCCCTGTTCCCGTAACCAGTGCGGTACCGCACCGAGTGGACCCAACATGCTGCTGCGTCCTGCTGTGCCTACGACGCAGCTGTACATTTCGCGCCTGCCTTACTCCACGAAGGTTGAGGAAGTCGTGGAGTATTTAAGAGTGAAGACCAACTGGACTCTGAGGGTCGTAAGGTTGGAATCGCGCCACAACATCAACTTCAAGTCGTTCGTGGTTCGAGCTCCAACTCACCATCTGCAGACCTTCTTGAAAGAGGACTTTTGGCCGAAAGGTGTCGTATACCGACGATTCCGAGGACGGTTACGCGACACCACGCAGCAGAACACGACGCCGTCAACGATTCGTGTCTAGTTTTAGTTAAATAAGGTTGTTTTTTATATGTATTAGTTTATTATTATTTTATAAGATTTTTTTGTGTATTTTTATCTATGGGCCTCAGTTGCCTGATAATAAAATGATTGATTGATTGATTGATAAGCATAGCATAATCAGCCTATAATGTTCCCACTGCTGGGACACAGGCCTCCTCTCTATGAGAGGGAATGGGCTATAATCCACCACGCGGGCCCAGTGCGGGTTGGTAGAAGTCACATGTCTTCGAATTTTTGGTTCTAGTACATGCCGGTTTCCTCACGATGTTTTCCTTCACCGTTTTGAGAGCAGTGGTGATGAAATAAATTACACAAAGTTATGCGCCTGCCTGTCTCCAGAAGATGGCATGAATAAGTATTACTGTTAAAGTAATTTGTTCCTATTTATACAGGGTGTAAACGGACTTTTCACGAAGCCGTTAAGGGCATTACATTGCTCGATGACCTTGATGATTTGATCCCTGTACTGGTTTTTGTTGACTTGCCCCGTACATTTCGCAAAATTTCGGTTTTTATTTATTATTTAAAAATATTAAAAGAAATAACAGAAAAAAAACAATACAGATTGTTAAGTATATGATTACGTATTTGTTGTTACAAAATTCATGCCGATCTATTCAGCCGTTACAGAGATAATTTACAATTAAGGTTGAAAAAGGACCTATTTTCTACGATTAACCAAAAAAAATTGTGAAGCTTTATTAAAATTTTAAACAATACAATTTATTTGTGATGAACTTAACTATAACATACTTTTTTTTACACGGAAAACGCACGAAGGGATTCATCAACAAATTTCTTTGAACATACGCTGTTTTTGGGATTTGAGCCATGCCCTTGCCCTTAACCAAGCATTAATCATCAAACTAAGTAACCTTAGGCAAAAATTATTGCTGGAGAACGATTTATTTTTTGGGTGAAAAATTACGTTTTACGGTTTGACTCGATGGAAAGCACTCAAAACATTGTGCTGATGGATGGATTGAATAGTACGGGGGTCGTGGAGGTGTTTAAAGTAAAGTTCTTACAGGTTTGGTCTACAATAAAAAAAATATTGCAATGACGGGGAGAACAAGTGCCTTTCAGCTTCGTTAAGAGTCTTGTTACACCCTTTATGTGATTTAGTCGATTATACTAACACAGGTCAAGGAATACTAACAATTTTATGGGTTAATGATAAAGATTCAAGCAAATCTATACAAATAAATCAAATTGAAGTGTTTGTTTGTAATTTCAAAATAACGGTCTCATAACAAAAAAAAAAAAAAAAATTTTCTTTTTGTCATCTCTATCTGTTTGTTCTGGCTAATCTCCGAAACGACTGGATCAATTTTGACTGTTTTACTTTAATTTTAGAAAAAGAGTTAGGGATCCGTAAGAAAAAAATTAAAACCTTTGAAATTGTTAACAAAATCCAATTCAAATATGGAAGTAATATTCTTATAATAATTTCACAAGAACAAAGGAACTTACCCAATTTAAATCTTCCGAGGTAATATATCTGGAAGGTCATGACCAGGCAGGTGACCAGATGGAGTACTGTGAACGCTATCCAGAAGTAGAAGTTTGCGTTCAGGACTCCGACCAGACCTGGAGAATAGAATAGGAGGGATTTAATTCAGTGACAGAAAAAATATTTGCCGTAATCTACCACGTGAGCCACAATCTACCACGCGGCCCAGAGGGTTGGTGGATGATGAGGACTTACCAATAAATATGATAAGCACTAGAACCCTGAAGGTGGGCCATAATCAACCACGTGGCCCATAATCGACTACATAGGCCGTAATCGACCACGTGGGCCGTAATCGACCACGTAATTCATCACGTGGGCCGTAATCAACCACGTGGGCAGTGATACACCAGGTGGGCCATAATGTACCTACCACGTGAACCGTAATCCGCCACGTGGCCCGTAATCGACCACGTAATTCATCACGTGGGCCGTAATCAACCACTTGGGCCATAATCCACCACGTGGGCCGTGATACACCAAGTGGACCATAATGTACCTACCACGTGAACCGTAATCCGCCACGTGGCCCGTAATCGACCACGTAATTCATCACGTGGGCCGTAATCAACCACTTGGGCCATAATCCACTACGTGGGCTGTGACTGTGATACACCAAGTGGGCCATAATGTACCACGTGGCCGTAATCCGCCACGTGGCCCGTAATCAACCACGTGGGCCGTAATCGACCACGTAATTCATCACGTGGGCCGTAATCGACCACGTAATTCATCACGTGGGCCGTAATCAACCACTTGGGCCATAATCCACTACGTGGGCTGTGACTGTGATACACCAAGTGGGCCATAATGTACCACGTGGCCGTAATCCGCCACGTGGCCCGTAATCAACCACGTGGGCCGTAATCGACCACGTAATTCATCACGTGGGCCGTAATCAACCACTTGGGCCATAATCCACCACGTGGGCCGTGCTACACCATGTGGACCCAATGATGATGATGACTTACCAATAAATATAATAAGCGCTAGAACTCCGAAGGTGGCGTGTGCGCGCGCGTTGATGTCGGGGTGTCGCGACTGGTAGATCTTCACCATGCACAGGACTGAGGTCACGTACATGAATGATGTGTCTGTGGAGTAAAAAAGACAGAATCTATTATTAAAACTGAATTAAAACGAAATTAGTAGGTATGATTTTTTTATTTTAGTACCTGTCATGCAAGATGTTAAATCAAATTATATCACAGTCATGTTTTGCCTGAACGGCGTACAAATACATGGTATAAACAGACCCTTCACATAGCCGTCAACGAAGCATTCTGTTCATCAAACTAAGTAACTTTACGCAAAAATTATTGGTGAGAATAGACTTTTTTTTTGGGGTGAAAAATCACTTTTTGCGGTAGGACTCGATGGAAAGCACTCAAAGCATTGTGCTGATGAATGGATTGATTAGTACGGGGGTCGTGGAGGTGTGTAAAGTAAAAATCTTACATTAAAAAACATGTATTAAAAAAAAAACATGTGAAAAAGTTGGGACTTTGACCCCCAATATCTCCGTAACTAGAAGGTTCCCAGGTATGGTCTAGAACAAAAAAATGATTGCAAAGACGGGGAGAACAAGTGCCTTTCGACTATGTTAAGGGTCTATTTACACCACGGTTGTTTCGGGAGGTTCCTGCACCGAATCGGGCGGGAGGAAACGCCCGGGTGTTTCCATTGTGAGGATCGTCCGGAGGACACGGTGCAGCACACTGGAGGCCTGCCCTGCTTGGGCGGAGCAGCACCGTGTCCTCGTAGAGGCGATTGGCGGCGGCGACCTCTCGCGCCCGGCCCTGGTTCAAGCCATGGTCCGGGGCGAGAGGGAATGGGAAGCCGTCACCTCCTTCTGCGAAGCAGTCATGCTAGTGAAGGAGGTGGCGGAACGTGAGAGGGAAAGAGCCTCATGTCCCAGCCGCCGCGGGAGACGCCCTGGGCGTCGGGGGTCACGTGGTGGCCCCCGGCCACCGTAGGCGCGGGCCTGTGGACGGCGAGGTATGGGCTAGCTCGCCGTCCGGCCGTCTTATGACGACAGGCCGTGTCGACGGCGCGTTCGTGTTCCACGCGCGCCTCAAAGAGATGTCAGCAACCACGTAGGGGTCCGCACGGGCCGATGCCTGCCAGGGCTGCGGGACTGTTCGAAAGAGATACCGCGGCCCTGGAACACAAAGGGCAAAGAAGGAACATGGATGGGTTTTAGTCAGTACAAGTCTGACACTCCCTTCCGCTCCGCCCAGACCGGGGGGATCATTTGATGATTTCCCATCCAAAAAAAAAAAAAAAAAAAGGGACTATTTACACCCTTTATAATAAGGTAGGATGTTGTGCAGCGTCAAGTATTTTACATACATTTGAACATTTTGAACTTTAATACAAAATTACCATTGTTGGACAAATCAGGTGAAAAATTAGTAAGTTGCCGACGCACAGTTGGGCAGCAAAAACGAATTAAGCAAGCAAATAACGAGCTCGCAGTGAGCCGAGATTACTCAAACATGACTCGGCAATAGTAGATGCCGAACGGTTTTTGCCGATCGGCACGAGCCAGATATGTGTGTAATTGCTTCAGGTCGATTTTTTTGTTCAACAAATACTGATAAATCTAAAGTGCCGACCGAAGCGACTATAAACCACTCCTAGGGAATGCCTATGTCTTTAGATGATGGTTTTCTGATTGTCTGTTTAAACAGGCTCTTTGCCTATAGGATGCCTAGCTCTTTGCCTATAGGATGCCTAGCTCTTTGTCTATAGGATGCCTATGTCTTTGTCTATAGGATGCCTAGCTCTTTGTCGTTGGGATGCCTAGCTGTTTGTCTATAGGATGCCTAGCTCTTTGTCTATAGGATGCCTAGCTCTTTGTCTATAGGATGCCTATCTCTTTGTCTATAGGATGCCTAGCTCTTTGTCGTTGGGATGCCTAGCTGTTTGTCTATAGGATACCTAGCTCTTTGTCTATAGGATACCTAGCTCTTTGTCTATAGGATGGCTCTTTGTCTATAGGATGCCTAGCTCTTTGTCTATAGGATGCCTAGCTCTTTGTCTATAGGATGCCTAGCTCTTTGTCTATAGGATGCCTAGCTCTTTGTCTATAGGATGCCTAGCTCTTTGTCTATAAGATGCCTAACTCTTTGTCTATAAGATGCCTAACTCTTTGTCTATAAGATGCCTAGCTCTTTGTCTATAGGATGCCTAGCTCTTTGTCTATAGGATGCCTAGCTCTTTGTCTATAAGATGCCTAGCTCTTAGTCTATAAGATGCCTAGCTCTTTGTCTATAAGATGCCTAGCTCTTAGTCTATAAGATGCCTAGCTCTTTGTCTATAAGATGCCTAGCTCTTTGTCTAGATATCTCACCGAATTGGAAGTTCATGCTGTTGGGACACACGTGGTAGGCGGCGGAGAGGAGGCCCTCGCTGACCAGAGCGATGCCCATCGCGTACAGGAGCCCGAAGTGCTGTGGGATGCCCAGGTCTTTCTGTGGGCAAGGACAAATAAATAAGATATTTTCAATACTCCATTGATTTAGTGATGGCCATTGCCTTGCTTGCTACTGTCAAAATTATCCCACTCACACAATCAAGCTTTACAAAACCAATTTATGCGGATCTCTCATTGTATAGTAAATCTTTAAAAAGCGAGGCCAAGTTATACTGGAAATGTAAAGCTTCATTTGCCGCCGTGTGTACCTATATGGGACCAAAATGGAAGCGGTAAGGCCTTTTGTTCACATTATTTTTATTACTGTGAAAATCTACGGTTGATTAGCGTGACAAAACGGTCAAAAATTTTACCTAGTAGTACATGCGGGCGGGCCCACGTGGCTCTAGAAAGTGGCCCATGTGTCTCTATACAGTGACCCAAGGTAGTCCATGAGACAGACACTACACAATAGCCACTGGCCTCTACCACGGCCAATGGGCCAGTATGTATACAAATACAAAATCTTTATTACTGAATCAAAAAAGTTTTACATAAGTTGATGATTGGAGCCTCCTTTTAAGCAAGTAATGCCATTATTAGGCTCTTCTACATCAATATACAATAAATAAAACAAAAACTTAGATTTAACAGCATGCTTGTGTATGTGTGTGTGAATGTGTGTTAGTGTGAGGGTGTGTGCATGTGTGTGTGTATGCGTGTGCATGTGTGTTTCATTTCGTGTGTTGTAATAATGCCTCAGTGGCTGCGTAATTCAGTGACTTTATCCAACTGGTTAGAAATTTTTTACACTCGTGTAATTGTTTAATGTGTATATATATCTTCTTATTTATTCTATTATAAAGTTGACAAGCTAGGGTACTGTACTGAATGGCGGCAAATTTAGCAGCCACTGTGTAGTGTATAAGACACTACACAGTGGCCCATGCTTGCCTGTCCCAGTTTACACAGTGGCCCATGCTGGCCTGGCCCCCTATACACAGTGGGCCATGCTGGCTGAAAGAACTTGTTTGTTTGGTTACCCTCGCGAGCTCGTGGTGCTGATGCGTGTTGTGCCGGCGCCAGACCTGCATCAGGAACAGCAGGCCCAGCACGACGTAGCCCAGGTTCGAGAACACGTGGTTGAAGTCTGACAGCACGAGCAGCGGGTGAGCGCACAGGAAGTTGAAGTAGCATAAGTCTTGGTTGCCGGATTGGTTGAGGAGCTGTAGCGAGGGAGACGGAGTATTAAAAGTAAAATCTACTTTATAATAGAAATCTTAAATTTACTGACAGACAGCGCACTGACTAAAGCGAATAGTCTAGAAGCACGCAATAAATAAATAAATAAATATTTTTAAAAAAGAAAGCGGCCTGTAAATAATGTACGAATGACGCGTAAAATCAGCTGTTCACTTCCTGCACAGCTACAGAGTTCATCGAATTCGTCGTCGCACTTGCCGTTCGCTACGTGTGTTTTGTCACGGTAACGATATATTGCTTATGAAACAATAAAACAAATCAAATTTATTGGATTCCCATAATATTCCTGAAATAATTTCTTGTACCGGTTATCTTAGTATAATATAATATTATATAAGGTCTAATTATTCATACACGAAATATTTTCAAGGAATCATCTAACGGCTTTAGCGAAGCCATTTCAAGGGATTATTATTTTTTATCTGAGTATTTTTATAAAAAATTAAATAATTTAAAATTACTTGACCCACAAAATTAATACTAGCTCCTTATTTTTGAACATCCATTACGCTAGTTTACTACGGCGTTTTTACCTAGTGTCATTGTTAAAAGGCTCAAAACCTTTTAGAATTATAATAATTTCGCAAAAAAAAACAGTCAAATAATTTTTTTTTTCGTTGCTATGGCGACTTTACGACTTATAGAAGTTACTCTTAAAATATTTCGTGTATGAAAAGATAGACGTTATATATTTAATACTTGGGTACTTACCCTCTGATATGTGACCACAAGTTGTATGACGGGTAGCGTGTAGAAAACAGCCACAGTCAGTACGTTCCATAGGTACATCTGAGACCTAGCTGATAGCACTCGGGGACGACACCTGAAAAAATATTGATTATTGCACATACTAGCGACTCGCCCTTACTTCGCACAGCGCCACCTATCGGGTCCAAAACTATATCTAATAAAGTCTATATTTTAAGTTAAGCATCTAGCAGTAGAGCGGTGAAACCTGCGTTCAAATCCATGTAGTAGTTTCTGCGTTATGCGCGTACAAACATACAGACAGAAAGACATCATCATCATCATTCTCTTGCCCTTATCCCAATTCATTTGGGGGTCGGCGCAGCATGTCTTCTTCTTCCATACTTCTCTATTACTCGTCATCTCATCAGACACCTCCTTTCTTGCCATATCATTCTTACAGACAGAAAGACAGACAGACAAAAATTATAAAAACTGTTGTTTTGGCTTCTTTTGCTTTATTAAAGACCCCCCAGATACTTTTTTTTTCACTATCTTCAATGTACAGACATCGCCTGTTACAATTATATTACATGTATACAGCATGTAAACAGACCCTTCGCATAGCCGTCAACCAAGCATTCTGTACATCAAACTAAGTAACTTTACGCAAAAATTATTGCTGGGAATCGACTTTTTTTTGTGGTGTAATATCACGTTTTACGGTAGGACTCGATGGAAAGCACTCAAAGCATTGTGCGATGGATTGAATAGTCTTAAATTAAAAATATGTATTTAAAAAAAAAAAAAACTTATGAAAAAGTTGTAACTTTGACCCCCAATATCTCCGTAACTAGAAGGTTCCCAGGTATGGTCTAGAACAAAAAAATGATCGCAAAGATGGGGAGAACCAGTGCCTTTCGGCTATGTTAAGGGTATATTTACACCCTTTATTGATTGTATTATTTTTGTTTTATTGTGTTAAGTATTGATACCCGTCAGCAGAGTCTTGCTAGCTAATCAAACGTGACTTCGTGTGATTGGCTGTTGTTATTACAGTCAACCAATCACAACAGCTCACAAGAGATATGACAGCAGATTGACTATAGACCGACCGCTTCAATGAGTCCTCGCGAAGGTATCAATTTAAATGGAATATTCTGAAGGTTGATCACATATTGGTTCAATTAGTGTCGTAATACCTACGTGGATTATGGTTATTTTAAAGCAAATAACCTGTGGGATATTGTTAGGACTTTGTGGGTGCTTAATGTGTCTTTGATGCAGAAGGCAGAATGCTTGGTTGACGGCTTCGTGAAGGGTCCGATTACACCCTGTTGAATTCGGGCGAATGAGGAGGAACGTAGACTCACCTAGCCAAATTAGCGACGCACAGTTTTCCCCCAAGTCTGTAGATATCTTTGTCAGTATTCACATCATCTAATGTCGAGAAATCTGACTCCGTGTCCGATGAAGAACTGCCATCATCTGTAGGGGAAAATATACAACTTTAGAAAACAATATTACGCTTGTGTGGAACGAAGGGGTCGGCGGGGGTGTATCATAAGTCGACATTTTACTGGTTATTTTAAGTCAGATGCGAGAGGGGGTGACCCTATTGCCTTTAGCTGGGCGTAAATTTGAACTTTCGGGTACATACATACATAACATCATGCCTGTAATCCCAGAAGGGTTAGGCAGAGGTGCACCTAATAGAACACCCTCATTTCGCCAGTTATGTTTAAGTCTAATGTAATAGGAGGAGAGCCTATTCACATCAAGCGGGCACAAATCCAGACTCCGTGGCTGCTACTGAGAAATTCCTGATGAAAAACCCAATGACACTTCTACCCGACCTGGGAATCGAAACTGGGACCTCGTGCTCAGCAGTCGCACTTGCGGCCACTAGACCAACGAGGCAGACTTTGGGGTACTCGCCGCTCGTGTCTACATTGTCAACGTGTGTCGTACCGTACATCGCTACAAGATCACCTGTCCGTGAAGCAAACGCGTCGCCCTCGCCGATAATGCACTGTCGCGATGTGCTCTCCCCGCTCGTGTCCACGACGTTGACGTGACGTCGCCGGGCTGTGGGGAGGTCGCTGACGTTGAGCTCGTCGTGGGGTATTGGCGGGGTTGATAGGCCTTCTGGGGGAGAGAAGAGGAGAAATTATGGTGGAATGTTAAAGAAAGATACATTTTTTATTACATATATGGGCATAATCAGCCTATATCGTCCCCACTGCTACGACACAGGCCTGTGTAAGTTCCGTAATTTACCATGCAGGTCCAGTGGCTGGTTGGCAGTGGCGAAGGGTTAATTTTTTTAAGAGGTTAGCCGACCGCCACGAACGTCTATGGACGTGAAATCAAGTAGTGTTCACGACGCCTCAGACGGCATGGCACGTAGAAAATAACACTTTTTTAAAGCGAATTTCGTTATAGACGTGACGGTCAAAAGGTAAATGTGATTTTATTAATTTGTCTATAAAAATACTGTTTTAAGCTTTCACGGTTTACAACTAAACTTATACTGTCACTTACGGGATACCTTCCGTGATTGTTCATTATTTAGAGCTCCCGATATTGTGTTTTTTTTTGTCTTTGGAATATTGATTGCGGGCGTTTTCAAAAGAAAGCCGGTAGGAATCGAGTTGTATGGGACCTTCGCCACTGCTTGTTGGTGGATGTCGTAATGTAATGAAAAAAAGAAAAGAAACTTCCTTCAAGTCTTTATTTCATCAACATTGCACTCAAAATGGTGAAGAATAACATCGTGTGAAAATCGGTAAGTTCTATTGTCAAAGAATCGCAGACATGTGACATCCATTAACTCACTGGATTTGCGTGGTGGATCGCTAATTATGTTATACAGGGTGTAAACAGACCCTTCACGAAACCGTCAATCAAGCATTCTGTACATCAAACTAAGTAACTCTACGCAAAAGTTATTGCTGGTAAACGACTTTTTTTTTGGGGTAAAAAATCACGTTTCACGGTAGGACTCAATGTGGCGCCCTCAAAACATTGTGCTGACGGATGCATTGAATAGTGTGGGGGTCGGGACCCACAGAAAATTTGAAATTAAAGTTGGAACTTTGACCCCCAATATCTCCGTAACTAGAAGGTTCCCAGGTATGGTCTAGAACAAAAAAAATGATCGCAATGACGGGGAGAACAAGTGCCTTTCGGCTTCGTTAAGGGTCTTGTTACACCCTTTATAGAAGCAACAATATACTATGTAATATCTAACTTGATTCAAGAGTGTCCATGGAGTTTCTTGCCCATTCTTCTCCATGAGATCTACTATTTTCGAATGAGCAACTACAGTCCATCCACCATCCAATTATTATGCCTGTGGCTGGACTGTTGGTAGCTCATTGACTATGCAAAAGTGCCTGTCACGGGTCTATTTGAAATAAATGCTTTGAGTTTGAGCTAATTATGCTATACAACATTATTTTTAGTATATGCGAAACCTGAATATAGTTTGTTCAGAATAAGTAACTGAATCGATTCCAATAATTTTTAAACCATGTTATAATATTTTGTCCCAAAAATATTTAAAAAAAAGTTCAAGTTTGTCACCGAGCGACATTAAGTACCTATCGCATTTATATAGGTACCTACTGCCAAATTATTATTATCAATGAGCTCAAGGCGACGCTGGACGCGCGGTCACGCTGCGTGGTGACCACATTTTTGTGCGGACAACCAGGTAACAGAACAAGCTTATAACTTTGTGATTTTTCATGATACAGTTTTGAAATGTTGTACATAGATTCTTTACATAAAAATACTAGACACGTGTATCAAGTTTCGCATATACTAAACTAATGTTGTATGCTTCTTACATCAAAACAGCGTATTTTTCACCTACCTTCCTCACTAGGCTCCACCGGCGGCACCTGCTTCCATTTCTTCCACACTATGACTGCGATGAACGCCACATAGAACGAGCTGAAGAACGCTAGCGCAGCGCCCGCCGCGATCGCGTACTCCTGGTACGATATCGTCTGGATTATCCTGAAACTGTACAAGAATTGTCAAAAATGTAACACTAAGGTCTACTACTGAGGTTTATCCAGATTATGATTGTTATAATTAACTGCAAATTTGACCATGTATGACTTATGTACCCGACTATAATATTATTAATTGACTTCACTTTAATTTATATTTTGTTTTGTTGACATTATTTTGCTTGTATTAATATTTTAACTTATGTAATAATTTGCACGCCGTAAGGTAGACTGTAGCCGATCTCATTAATTTATGTACAACACCTAACCTGTACCTACTTTCAGAGCAAATAAAATTCTGATTCTGATTCTGATACTAAAACAGCGGTCTTAAGAATCAAAATAAAGGCCCACCAGTGGCGAAGGTTCCATACAAGTCGATTCCTACCGGCTTCCTTTGAAAAATGGCAGTCAGTATTCTATTGACAAATAATATAATCACATTAAAGATTATGTACTCCGGCTTACCTCTTACAAAAATTGACCCTTCGCTACTGAGGCCCACAGATATTTTACAAGTCAGTACTATGGCGTCTTTGATAGCCTCTTAGGTCTAGTGGTCGCAAGTGGGACTGCTGAGCAAGAGGTCCTGAATTCGATTCCCGGGTCGGGCAAAGTGTTATTGGGTTTTTTCATCAGAAATTTCTTAGTAGCAGCCACGGAGTCTGGATTTTTGCCCGGTTGATGTGAATAAGCTCGCCTCCTATTACATGAGACTTTAACATAACTGGCGAAATGTAGGTGTTCTATTAGGTACACCTCTGCCTAACCCTTCGGGGATCACAGGCGTGATGTTATGTATGTATGTATCCCAAAGTTCATATTTTCCAGTTAAAGGCAATAGGGTCACCCCCTCTCGCATATGAATTAACATAACCAGTCAAATGCGACTCACGATACAACCCCGCCGACCCCTTCGTTCCACATAAGCGTAATATTGTTTTCTAAAGTTGTGTATAAGTGGTTTTTTTATACATAACATCAGCAGTCACCATGCCTGTAATCCGCGACGGGTAAGGCAGAGGTGTCCTTAATAGTACACCCACATTTCGACAGTTATGTTTTAAGTCCCATGTAATAGGGGGTGAGTATATTGCCGACTCCGTGGCTGCTGCTGAGGAATT
Source organism: Noctua fimbriata (assembly GCA_905163415.1). Lineage (NCBI taxonomy): Eukaryota > Metazoa > Arthropoda > Insecta > Lepidoptera > Noctuidae > Noctua > Noctua fimbriata. The sequence continues at coordinate 2,234,575 of LR990951.1, forward strand.
CTTAATGAAAAAACCCAATAACACTTTGTCCGACCCGGGAATCGAACCCAGGACCTCATCCTCAGGGCACTCGACTAATGAAGCAGTTAATGAACTAAACTTACATACCTTAAATAATGATATGAATAGATGATGTTCTTGACCCTGCCATCATTGGTGACTAGCAGCATCCTCTCCTCCTACGTCCAGCCGAGGTACTGAGCGATTTGAGGCAGCAAGGCGTTGCCTTACTGGTCACTACAGTCTACTGGAACCCCTTACCTGAAGTTCTTGACCCTGCCATCATTGGTGACTAGGTGCACCAAATCCTCCGGCGTCCAGCCGAGGTACTCGACTACTTGAGGCAGCGTGGCGTTGCCTTGCTTGTCACTACAGTCTACTGGAACCCCTTACCTGAAGTTCTTGACCCTGCCATCATTGGTGACTAGCTGCATCCTCTCCTCCTGCGTCCAGCCGAGGTACCGCGCTACTTGAGGCAGCGTGGCGTTGCCTTGCTTGTCTGTACAATCTTCGTCTGATGTCTTCACTATGAAGACGATGTAGAAGCCCACGGGGAATGTGTCTTGCTGAAATTAAAAAAAGGTTTTAATGAATTGGTTGGCTGGCCACGTCGCACGGATGCGCCCGGAGAGGTTGGCTGGCCACGTCGCACGGATGCGCCCGGAGAGGTAGGCAAAGATCGTCACTCACTGGAGGCCTGAGATTCAAATTCAAATGATATGAAATTATTTTGTAAAATGCAATTAAAATGACGGTAGAGCATAGAGAACTAACTTCTATGACAACATCTATGTACCAATTATCAACCAATGTTTGTAAAGAAATAAATTATTTTGATTTGATTTGAGGGTGGACATTGCCGTTGAGGTCGACCGCGGCGAAGGTGGTGTGACGATCTGATCAGTTCGCGGTGCAAACGTGGCCAGAAATTGCACAAACCAGAGAGGTTTGGAAAGAGAAAGAGGTGGTCTTTGCCCAGTGGGGCACAGTATAAGCTATGAAAAAAAAAAGGAATTGGTGGAAAAATTGGCACTATTGGGTTTTTTTGCTCGAAGCTTCGCCACGAGAGAGCGATAAGTTTTTGTTACTTGAAAGTCATTGAGATTGTAAAGCGACCAATCAGCGACCAGACAAAATATTAGCGCCATCTCGCGGCCTAGTTGTGAACACGGAACACAGAGATAGACGGTATAGGCCTCAATTGAAGCAGCCTTTGGTACGGCGCCCTAAAATGGCCGCTTGTCAGTTTTTAGGGTTCCATAACTCAAAAGGAAAAAAGAACCCTTATAGGATCGCTCTGTTGTCCGTCTGTCTGTCTGTCTGTCTGACAAGGTAATTTTTCTCAGGTACGCGTAGAAGTATGAAGTTGCAATATAAGGTCTATCTTTTCATACACGAAATATATTAAGAGTAACTTCTTTATGTCGTAAAGACACCATAGCAACGAAAAATAAAATTATCTGAGTGTTTTTGTTTGAAATTATTATAATTCTAAAATTTCTTGTGACATTTTGCATAAAACCTTTACTCCTTATTCCATCTATGACAGTAGGTTAATAAGACGTAGTAAACTAGCGTAATGCATGTTGAAAAATAAGGAGCCAGTATTTATTTTGGGGGTCAAGTAATTTTAAATTATTTATTTTTTATAAAAAGATATTAGATATTTTTTTCCCCCTTGAAATGGCTTCTTTATAGCCGTTAGATGATTCTCTGAAAATAAAAAAAAGAAATCGCGTGTATGAATAGTAAGACCTTATATATTAGACGCCGTAGACCCGAGTATCTCATTTATATGAAATACTACGGTCCCTTTCAGCTATCAAAATCAAACTTGTAAGTCAACGCGATCAAAAGATATGACCGTATAGGTCGCATATTTTACGTTTTCACAAGGGAATCTAAACCTGTAAGGTGCTTCCCGTTGACCTAGAATCATGAAATTTAGCAAGAAGCAATGTCTTACAGCACATGTAAAGGAAACTATCTGAAAAATGTAAATATGTAGTTTAAAAAAAAACCGTACAAACATCATAATAAGTTTGTACGGAATTACTTGAACTTTATCATTAAAATTTCTTTTAAATAAGTCGTACTTACTGTCAGAGTGATTCCTCCTCGTCTTGTCATAGTTAAATAGTAGCCATCGTATAATATGTCTCTCTCATTGTCGAAAACTGGACACTGTATAGAAATGGAACTAGTTATAAAAGTCACAAAAAAAACCATCTAGCTTTTTCCCCAACTATGTTGGGGTCGGCTTCCAGACTAACCGGATGCAGCTGAATACTAGTATTTTACATGGAGCGACTGCCTATCTGACCTCCACAACCCAGTTTGTACTGGGTAATATGATAACCCTTGGTAAGACTGGTTGAATTTCGGGCCACTGACCTGTAATGACTGTCAAATATCTACAAATGACAGCCGGGACGAAACGCTTAACGTGCTTTCCGAGGCACGGAGGAAACTCTGTATTTAATGATCGGTCAACCATCCACGGACCAATCTAGGCAAGCACAGCTTAACCTAAAGATCGCCTCAGTGGCTGTTATTATTAAGCTATTTTAATATTTAAAAAATAAAAACTTTAAAATTTAAAATGCTGCTGAGAATGAGGTCCTGGGTTCAATACGCGGGTCGAGAAGTGTTACTAGTTTTTTTCCATCAGGAATTTCTCAGTGATAGCCACGGAGCCTAGATGTGTGCCCGGTTGATGTTATTAGGTACACCTCTGGCCAACCCTTCTGGAATTACAGGCGTGATGTTATGTTAAACAATCTTACTCACCGAGAAGTTCTGTATGGAGACCACAGCACAGATGTCATCATCAGACTCAATCATTACTATAACACTCTTTGGTCGAGACAACCAGCTTCTAGTCTCCAGGTTGGTTCTTAGCAAAAACCTGCAATGTTATTTTTCGATACACTTTCTCGAAAACTAGTTCTTAACACCCTCGCCTGCAGCTCGGGTGTGAATTCCGCCTCGAATGCAACATAGTTCGAATATAACAAAGTTTCCACACTTATATCAAAATGTTTTTTTTTATTTATCATCCTGTTTACAATTTAAAATGTATAGTACATTTTAAATTTACTAAAAAATTAAAATCGCTAATTATTCGATTTGGTGGAACCGTATTATATTGACAAAATAAACGTTATTGATTTAAGAAAGAGATAGCATATCAATATTTGTTTCAAATAACGTTGAACTCACTATTATGTGCGAGTAAGATAAAAATATTAAACACCACTTAGTGTAAGAGAGAAAAATTAAGAGGGAACAGGGCCTGGGAGGAATTTGAAATATAGGTACTTGAAGAAACACAAGCCTGCCTCCGTAGAGTGCGATAGAGACACTTGCAGCTCAGACCGATTATATAACTAACATTTTGACGAGATCGACGTTTAGTATTCACCTTTTTTCTCCTCAAAAACTGAGCCGATTTAATTATTTTTGACATCAAAATTTTAAGTAAGAGTATGACTAGATTACCATTTATTTCTTTAACGTTAAAACCTATTCGAATTTGTCTGGTAGTCCTCTAATCAAGGCCGTAAAAATGGGGCATTTTTTGCCATTTTTCGAGAGTCATGTTTTCGATTTCTACTTATTATTTGCTGAAAAAAATGCAAATGACAGGAACGTGTCTACAGTAGGCCTTGATTTTATGAAAAAAAAAAAAAAAATTGCACTAGAGGCATTATTCAGAAAAAAAAAGGTGGATACATTTTTATGGAGAATCGCAGCCCCTGTTCCCTCTTAACGAGAGGAATTATAACATACCTATGAATACTCTCCGTATCATCCATCTGGTTACACATATACTTCCTCCTCTCATGTTGGTACCTCAGATCTAAATTATTAGACTGATCGAACGGGAAGAAGTAGTACATGGGCTGACTAGGCGTGGTAGTTAAATTCGTGGTAGAATTTAGCCTGACAAAGAAGTCAGTGACCGTTTCTACCAAAATGGTAACATTTATCGAGTCCGGTGAAGACGATGTCAGGTGAATAATTGGTGTATTTTGTGTTGATACGTCTGAAAGAGAATTGGAAATGTTAGATTTTTAAGTTTTTAGGCTTACTTGATAAAATTGTGCTATAAGGGCCTAACCCTATTTAAAATTAGCTAATAAATGTGGTAAATTGGGTCTATCTGATACTAAAGTGTAAAAGATTGTGCTATCATTTTTTTTTTATGGAAAGGGATTTTAATACAGTCAACCAAAGCTGCGTCTGCTAATTTTTATTAAAACAAAACCTCGTGCTCACGATGACCACATTTGTTTGTTTGGGCTATCTTTTTTTTTGTTGCAAAATGGGCCGCCTCTTGACCTCGATCACGCCTGATGAAAGCGATGGATGAGGTCTATGATAGAACCCAGAAGAATCCCGATAATGCCGTGAATGCTCCAAAATAAGTATCTAACTTTCCAAATATTCTAATTTAGAGGTAAAGAAAAAGTGTTTTTAAAACTAATTTTATGATTATTTCTATAAAATCCCAATCGAGCATATAAAAATATATATAGTTAATAAAAAGGTACAATATAACAATAAATATTTACGTATAAGGGGACCACAGTAGACTCTAATCCTCTTGCCACTGACTTAGACAGCGTGAACAGAAAGAGAACGATAAATTAAAAAATGGGGGTCAACAGAGCGATGGAAAACGTCGGTGTTAAAAAAAAATGGCCGTCACGGGACGCTCGGCAGATATGAAACATCTATGTTAATATTAGAATTCATAATTAAACAAATAAATTTAGTGTATGAATGTACTGCACTTACATTAAAGTATTTTCATTGATATCGATAATATCTATCGATAAAATCTGCGTTTAGGACGTACTTACTACATCACTAATTGAGTAGCGTGAAACTTTTGAAAATAGAATATCAAAAACAAACAATCGTTTCAAAACAAACTTTATTCTAATGGGAAGAGATTGATTTCACGTGGCATAGAGGAGGCATCACGCCATGACAGCGTCATGCCATCTTCCATCACGGCCATACGAGTCGGTTTTACTGCCTAGCCGCATATAGATGTTTCACATCAAAAGTCTTGGAACATTTTTTTACTTAAGAGGTATTTCTATAAAATAAGCTGTAATACGTATTTAAAATTATGCTGATTTCGCTAATTGGGTTGCCAGATAAAAAATATAAAACTGAAAGTTATGATTAGAGAAAAAAAAAGGAAGTTCAAATTTTAAATATGTTTTAAATATGTTTTGAAAATACATACCTTTTATATGAATATCGCGGATCTGGCAGCCCCTATATTGTTTCTTATGAATTTAATTAATGAAATAAATATAAATTTTGCTTATTAGAAATATTTATACCATATTTCTTATGAAAAAAAAAATTAAATTATCTTCTATTCTACAACTTTAAGCCTCTACAACAACACGAACGCGAATTTAAACATTACAACAAGATTTGCAAAAAATGAACGCTATGTATACTATTCCAAAAATATATTTCCCTACCCTATTTATAGGACAAAAAAAAAACAAAATGGCGGTACTTAAAACCAGTTTGTGACTCACCACAAGTTTCTTCATCTTCAGTAAACATATTATTATGAGGACATAGCGTCCTGGATATGTTGGTGAACTGCTCCAGACTGACTGGAGTCTGGACTAGCATGGGGAGCTGCCATGAGAATACTCCTGGAAACAAAGATTATAATGTATATTCAACCAACCAACACTGGGCCTGCGTGATGGATTTTGACCCACACCTTAGAGAGAAGGTCTGTGCCCCAGTAGTGCCACATTCATCATCTGCCTAGCTTTTTTCCAACTATGTTGGTGTCGGCTTCCAGTCTAATCGGATGCATACCATGAATACCAGTATTTTACATGGAGCGACTGCCTATCTGACCTCTACAACCCACTTAGTACTGGGTAATACGATGCCCCTTGGTAAGACTGGTTGTCTGACTTTCGGGCCACTGACTACATGTAACGACTGTCAAAGATCTACAAATGACAGCCGGGACCAACGGCTTAACGTGCTTTCAGAGGCACGGAGGAAACTCGGTATGTAACGGGTGGACACGACCATCTACGGACCAACCTACGCAAGCGCGGTTTTTATATAGCCACGCTGGTTCTTCTTCTCTCATATCGGCATGAACAGTAGTATACAGTAATACAACGTAGCGAGCCTGACTTTCCTAGATTCCTGATATCTCTTAAAGATGATGATGCTGAACATACCTTTCTGCTGTCTCGCAGTGATGAACAAAGGGTACGTCTTGTTAGCAAAGTCACTGGCTACCGTCACTCTAGCTGGAGTATCATATGTCTCCAGTTCCTGAAAGAATTTGTTCATAATTTAGTTTAACGCCATCTGTTAGTGGAGTATAGCAACTTTGTGTTGTGTGTTGTACGGTCTCGCCGCTAGATGGCGTTGGCGAAAGTTTGTTGCATTTTGGTTGTTTTATAAGTCGCTATTTTTAAGGTGCTTGTACACTGTAATGGTGACGAGCTAGCGCAAATTAATAAAGAATAAACAAGAAAAAAAAACGACCACAACGGCAGATATTTTTCTTGTCGTGTTGCCAAAACTAACTACCAAAGTCCACTTTCCAATTTCGTATTTTGACAAAGGGATATAAATATTTTTCCAAGTTATAACTTTTAATTTTAATTAAATAACCGAAATCTCATAAGGTCGTTGCTAAGAAACAACATAACACCCTAAATAAATCAGGTTTTTGGCCTAGTTCGTAACACGATATTTCATTTTTTTTATTTGGTAACATTGCCTTGTGATCTGCGTGTAAGAAAGGGACAGCGATATCGCTTTTTGGAGCCCACTTCTTGTACAATCGTTATTATAAATTATAGACTAAAGGTGGGATGCACTTGGAATCCAAACTGTAGCGGCACTACAAAAAGTACTACAGCAACATAATACAAAAAGTACTACAGCGCCATCTATGACACAAATGAAGAACTAACATTAAATTCCTAAATCGCGCAGTTAAAGTTACCCGCGATTTAATACTATATAGAAAAAGCCCGACAACAACTGTCGGGCAGTAGCCTACCAGACTCAACACCCGTCTGGTCCGAGGATCCTCCCTTTTCTATGGGGGATGGAGAACTTTACACCCTGTACTTACTACAACCCCCAAAAAACGATGTTATTGATCTATTCTTATTTAGCGAATTTGGTTAATATGTAAAAAATTAGGATTAAATATTAGTACAGGGAATTTATTTTTAACCCCCGACGCAAAAAGAGGGGTGTTATAAGTTTGACAGCAATGTGTTCAGTGTGTCTGTCTCTGGCACCGTAGCTCTTAAACGAGAGAACCGATTTGGTTGCAGTTTTTTTTTATTTGAAAGCTAGTTTCTTGGCGGTGGTTCTTAGATAGGTTTTATCAAAATCGGTGCAGCCATTTACTAGATATGGGGGATGAAAGTGGATTTGAAAAATATAAATATATATGGATTTGAATAATAATATTTTCAAATATACCCAAGTGGGGTATCAAGTGAAAGTGCATGATGTGTATATTACAATTAGACATGTTTTATCAAAACCGGCTCTGACATTTTATTGACTTGTCAAATGTTTGTTCGCTTTTCTTGGTTGCGATGGGGGTTTTTCATTTTTTTTTTTTGTTAATATCGATGTCTGTAAAGTATTTTAATTTTCTCTGAAGTTTCGTATTAATGAATAAAATTACTTTTTATCCGACTGTACTTCTGTCTTTAAGCGAATCTGGCGCAAAGCGAATCTGTCGTTATGCTAACACTCACCAGTATCAAGAATGTGTATTCAATACAATGAACTCAATCCTAAGTTACCTGACTTGGATGTGTTCTTTGGTTCCCTACCAAAGTTCAAAAGCCTGTTGCGCTCTCATTTGAACCGACATTTAAATGGCTATAATTAGTTTCTCATTAGTTTTTAGTTTTACTTGGATATTTTTTTATTTTTTATTTTGTCGTTAGTTTTGTGTTTATTAGTGTAAGTCAGTTTTTTGATCTCATCTTTAGTTTAAGTCAAAGATGTTTTGTTTTTTATTTAATGTTACATGTTAAATTTTATTTGTTAAAATTTACTATAATAGCTATATTGTACATAAGAGAATGTTGTGTACACCTGTAATTGGTACCTACATAAGAACCCTAACCTGTATATTTTTATTGTTAAATGTAAAATGTACGTACTGTTGGCGTACCTATTTTAAATAAATAAATAAATAAATGCTCCCCTCCTCTTCGGTCAGTCTCAGTTTAAACGCACCTTATTTTTAAGATTATTCCAAGCTATATTACACCTACTGCTACATCTCTCATGGAGAACTGTGAATATTCACATGGCAATAAAGTTAATTTTTCAGACCAGCCAACACACGAAGACACATCAAGATTTTAATCTCCAGAATAAGCTGACCTATCACTAAAAGGAAAGCTGATACAATGCAAGGTCAACTAATTCTGGGTCGTAGTACTAGAAGTGCGGAATATACATAGTAACTAACTGTGACCATATTTATAAATAATTTCACGGAATCGGAAACCACACGTTATTAATATCATAAATGTGCCATTGTTTCATATTAGAGTATGTCGTAGAACTAGTAATTTGCAATATACAAATTTTAAAGTTCCTATTTTAAAACAATCTATATAATTATTTAAGATGGTAAACTGACTGACTGACTGGGTGATATATCAACACACAGCCTAAACCGCTGGTCCTAGAGACATGAGACTTCTAGGGTGTATTCTTTGTGAAGAGCAAGTATCCACTAAAAAAGGATTTTTGAGAATTCCACCCCTAAAGGGGTAATATAGGGGATGGAAATTTATATGAAACTCCGTCAGTTTTGAAGTTAGGATCTTCAATTTTTGTGTTTAGGCTGAAGATTGAAAATTAATTTATACGTGTCTCAGTGTTTTTGATAATTCTACCCCCGAAGGGTTAAAAAGGGGGATGGAGGGAAGTAACTATTTGTACGGTACGTTGTCGTCGGATATTTTTCGACATCCACGCGGGCGAAACCCAGGCAAAAGCTAGTGTTTACATAACAGGACAGAGGTGTACCATATTTCGGCAGTTATGCTTTAAGCCCCATGTAATAGGGGGCGAGCCTATTGCCATCAACTGGCCACAAATCCAGACTCCGTGGCTGCTACTAAGAAATTCTTGATTGAAAAATCGGATAACACTTTGCAAGCAGTAGTTATATTAACTTGACTAGAGATAACAGGGTTAACAACCAGCTGTGTAATAAAAAAAGGTGTCGGGTCGGCATGATACGACTCAGCTGGGCGGCAAACAGAAAAAAAAACGGAGAAAGAGCCGTTCGGCTAACGGCAGGACTTTTGTTGTTGTTGTCAAAGGTAATCACTGAATAAAAATATGTATATAATTTGTAAAATTATTTCCTAATGCAATATCTTATGTACTGTATGGTGTCCGGACGTAAAGAATAGCACCATCCCAGATCTTCCCGTGGGTGTCGTAAGAGGCGACTAAGGGAGTTACCAGAGAATGGGCAGCAGCGTTCTCTGTGCTTTTTTTTAACAACCGTACTGCGATCGCCAACCCGCCTACCAAGCGTGGCGATTATGGCAAAACCCCCCCTTTGGGGGAGGCCTATGTCCAGCAGTGGACGTCTTTCGGCTGAAATGATGATGAATATCTTATGCAACTTTGTTTAAAAAAATAGAATACTGAAACACTGCAACATACTCAGACGTCAGTCCCTTTAAAAGTGCTGATATTGTCGGCTAACGGCAGGAATTTCGCTGGTAGATGCCGAACGGAGTTGTAATGTAAGGCGAATGTGCAGTGATTGCATCCGGTCGGCTTTGGTGTTCCACGAACATTGCCGACCCGAGTCGAACAGTGTATGTGCCTTATCTGGACATACATGAATAAACATGACTTACCCCAGCAAATTCCAAGATGTATTCTGTGCTCTTATTCACAGCCACTGTGTATGGTATGTTGTATTTGTACCTGCAACAAAAAGTTATACTTGTTACCACAGATATAGATAGACCTAGATAACGCGAGAGCAACTACTTCGCGTGCCATATTATTATGTAGCTTACGTACAAAAATCGTAAGTGGCCAATTTCGAACGCATCGGAGCATAGCGCTAGTCGGACGTCAGTGGGCGTCATGGCGGGGGGTAGGACGAGGGGGGCGCCGTCCGCGGCGGCGTCTTTGAATCGATTTGATTTTCCCATCACTAAATAGTGCTTTTGACGTCATAATAGGTAGTCAAAAAATGGCACGCTTGGTTTTCATACAGTGATACTTGCGTTATCTAGGTCTATCTATATCTGTGCTTGTTACGAACTATGTTATTAAGTGGGGAATCATTGAATAGCCATTTTATAATCATCTTTAAGCTTCTCGTATCATTTCGTTCCATGATAATATTGTAATACCAAATGATTTGAAAAGAGTAACCATGGAGTTTCTTGCCGGTTCTTCTCCATAGGAAACGACCAACCCGAACCGTGCACCTTTTTGTCGACGTTTTATCGAGCCCATCTAGGCCTATGTGAAATATATATATAATATTATAAAGCTGAAGAGTTTGTTTGTTTGTTTGTTTGTTTGCTTGAACGCGCTAATCTCAGGAACTACTGGTCCGAATTGAAAAATTATTTTAGTGTTTGATAACCCATTTATCGAGGAAGGCTATAGGACATAACATCACGCTACGACCAATAGGAGCGAAGCATTTATGAAAAAGATTGCAAAAACGGGGAAAATCCAAACGCAGACGAAGTTGCGCGGGTCAGCTAGTGTCAAATAAAATATTTAGATTTTCATTTTTCATTTCGAATGCCCATTTAGGATTTTATAATTATTTATTTACAGTTGGTGATTCGAAAGGACACATAAAAGTGAAAAATCAAAAAGTTAAATATTCTATGCAATCTTTTACATTATTGAACTGAAAAGCTGGAAAAACAACCGGCCAAGTGCGAGTCGTGGGAGCCCCCTTTTTTTTGTTATAGCGGCAACAGAAATACACATTCTTTTTTATTATATTATTCTATTAATTTATACAACCTTATTTTTAGTATATGCGAAACCTGAATATAGTTTGTTCAGAATAAGTAACTGAATCGATTCCGATAATTTTTAAACCATGTTATATTGTGTCCCTATCGCAATAATTTAGGTATCTACTGCCAAATTATTATTATCAATGAGCTCAAGACAACGCTGGAGGCGCGCGCTGCGTGGTGACAACGTTTTTGTGCGGACAACTAGGTAACAGAACAAGCTTATAACTTTGAGATTTTTCATGATACATTTTTGAAATTTTGTACATAGATTCTTTACATAAAAATACTCGACACGACACGTGTATCAGGTCTCGCATATACTAAAACTAATGTTGTATATAAACCTTCCTCTTGAATCACTATTTATTACTGAAAACCGCATCAAAATCCATTGCATAGTTTTAAAGATCTAAGCATACATAGGGACAGACAGACAGCGGGAAGCGACTTTGTTTTATACTATGTAGTGATTATTGCTTTGTTTTTAAAAAATCCTCGTTCCTCATACAATCTTACTACTTAATTAGTCTACTGAGTCATCCAATATTTTTTTATTTTTATCACGTCAAGTAATAAAATAAAACATTTAATTTTATCTAGAAATATGGATTGATGAGTTTATTGGCCAGGCTTCTCCGATAAAGGTGCTATCTTTATTTGCTTTGTAGGGAAAACAAAATATTATTGATTATTTTGATAAGCTAAATAAAGGCCTTCCGAGCTTCGAAAAACTTGTTAAAGTTTACAAGTGACACTTTTAAGAGGCGTATTACAAAAAAACGCGAAATCGCAAGGTTTCCTCGTTGAAATTTTATGTTTTTCGTTAGTTGCTTGAAATAACAATTATTTGTCAAAAATAGGTCGTTATCTCTACTACAATTATAATAAAGCGAATTTAAGATAACTTTTATATTTATTTAGTAATCATCATTCTCCCGATGCATGTTTAGCCAAAAACTCACGGAGACTTGATTTGTGGGCTCTAATTTGTAGATTCTATTGAATATAGACCATCACATTTTTTTTCTCATCTCACATATATCCTATACTCCGAAGTTGTACATCATTTTGACATTATATTTATACCAAAATATTCTTCAACATTTGCTTTAACTATATTATTTTTTAATTTTTTAAATAGCTACTATTAAAAAAATCTATTCTATTTTTTAAATAATTAAATAAAAGTACTATATATTTTACTGCGCCGGCGATCTGCGCACATTATGGCGTGAGCGCTTGTCTAGAACGGATCTATGTCAGATAATTTCGCGCGCTTCGTCGAATCTAAATATTTTCTAATCAAAAAATATAGTCATTCCCTGTACCAAATAAAATAATTATTAGTTAGTAGTTACATTTGTATGTTTTATTTTTTTAAACAGGTTGCAACCGTACTATTTATTTATTTGAGTAGGTACACATAAAAGATATTAGACAGGCATAATTAATTGTCTGTCTAGGTAGCAGAAAGTCCTGATGCTAAATTATTATTTTACCTATGTAATACCTGATTGCTTGTAAAACACGTGCATTCGTTTTTGACCGCGTAGGGAAAGTAATGACTAAAATAACTTGTCTTTTTTAAATGTAACGGCAAATGAATCGTTTAAATAATACGAATAACGCGAACTATAATATTCTCCTTTAAAATCTCACAAAAGTACTTTCATAGTATCGATAGTGCCATAATTATTCGATTTCTATGAGTTCTGGAGCACGATTTTCAGACCACTATGCTACGGATGTCGGTTATCAACGTTCGGTTACTGCGTCACAATTGAAATATTTATGTATACTTATTTCAACACTTTAAGATTCTTAAATAATGAAAATTATATTAAAACGAATTATAATAATATTAAATAACATTAAAATGTCACACATCAAAACTTTTTCCGTCCACCGAACTCCATCCTAAGAAAACTTCAAATCGATCAAAATTGTTTAGTCGCCCTACTCGCCAATATCTTAGTGCGAGCGAGAGAATAGATATGAAAGTTCGCCGCCCGGTCGGTGCGGAAAATACCTAAATTGGTGTAACGCCGAAATGTAAGAGGGCTCTTAAGCAGTGTACAGGAACGTTTTGATTTCCTTTTTTTTTTCTTTCCAATTTTTATCCATTTTTAAATATTTCTTTAAAAAAAATATATAAAACTATATAATAATCGTAGCCCATTGGTATCGGGAACAGGGTCCAAGCTATTGATGTCAGGGCTCCAGAGAGAGGAACCTCCTAACAATACGAGCCATATACAGAAGCACCGCTTTCTGGATCAAGCCCGCTGCCTAACGAGACCCTCCTCCTCCTCTTGGTTTTTTAAACCAAGGGTTTATGGAGAGGGCTATGCTCGGAGTTTCCTTGCGTGATCAAATCAGAAATGAGGACATCCGCAAGAGAACCAAGGTAACCGACGTAGCCCGAAGAATAGCCAAACTTAAGTGGCAGTGAGCAGGGCACATTGCTCGCAGAACGGATGGCCGATGGGGCCGAAAAGTTCTGGAGTGTGCGACCGCGAACTAGGTGGACCGATGACCTGGTGAAGATTGCAGGGATCCGCTGGATGCAAGACGCACGGGACCGGTCAATGTGGCGACACTTGGGGGAGGCCTATGTCCAGCAGTGGACGTCTTTCGGCTGAAATGGTGATGATGATGATGACCAAGGGTTTAAAATTTTTTGCATAGTACCCTAATTATTTTTCTCAAATAAAATTAGCCTATGTTAGACTTTGTAACATCAGCTATCTGCCAGTAAAGTCCCGTCAAAATCATCACATTTTTTTTTTCATTTCGCTATTTGCCGGTCAGTTTCAGGTTGTATATTGATTAAAATGTAATTTACGACCATAACAAATGTTTATTATTATTTTTTAAGTTAGTTTTGTCCCACTGCTGAGCAAAGGCCTCCCCCCATTCCTTCCACTTCTCACGATGGTGTGCTTCTTCTCGCCAATTCGCGAGGAAGCCATCCAAGACGTCCCGCCATCTTCTCTTCGGTCTACCGCGACCCCGTCTAGCTTTTTCAGGACTCCAGTCTTGCGATATTCGGGCTCACAGCTGTGGGCATCCGGCTGACATGGCCTGCTCAGTCCCATTTTAGTCTGGCAGCTTTATAAGCTATGTCGGCAATCTATACAACTCTCTAATTTAATTGAATCCCATTGAATGACTATTTCATGAAAAACATAATGTAACAGATATTATAGTCTGACATTGACCTGCTAATTGCAAAAAAACATTAAAAAAATTGACTTTGACAGGCTACCCTAACGTTTCCACTTTAATTTTTAAATATTATTATCACTACATAGTATAAAACAAAGTCGCTTTCTCTGTCCCTATGTCCCTTTGTATGCTTAAATCTTTGAAACTACGCAACGGATTTTGATGCGGTTTTTTTTAATAGATAGAGTGATTCAAGAGGAAGGTTTATATGTATATATTGCACCTGTGCGAAGCCGGGGCGGGTCGCTAGTTAAATATAAAATGCTAAACAAAGCTATACACACAGATATTGTAAACAACTATTGTTCCTATACAAACATTAAACTGACTCAAGTTTTTTATTTATTTACTTTTTGAATACAGCTGTTGCATTGTTTTCAATTCAAAGTAACATAATGACATGCCACAAGGTTTAATTTCCAATAAAATTTTAAAAACCCTCTCCGTTTTCTTTTGTAATATTGTCAATAAATAAGGTAAAGAACATACGCGAAAATCGGCCCATTAGCAGACTGAAATGAAATATTCAACATTAGTTTTAGTATATGCGAAACCTGATACACGTGTCTAGTATTTTTTATGTAAAGAATCTATGTACAACATTTCAAAACTGTATCATGAAAAATCACAAAGTTATAAGCTTGTTCTGTTACCTAGTTGTCCGCACAAAAACGCGGTCACCACGCAGCGCGCGCCTCCAGCATCGTCTTGAGCTCATTGATAATAATAATTTGGCAGGAGGTACCTAAATTATTGCTATAGGTACTCAAAGTCGCTCGGTATCCAACTTTAACTTAACTTTTTTAAATATTTTTGGGAAAAAATATAACATGGTTTAAAAATTATTGAAATCGATTCAGTTACTTATTCTGAACAAACTATATTCAGGTTTCGCATATACTAAAAATAATGTTGTATATACCAAACAAACACATACATTTTTGTTTATTTATCGCTGTTTGTAAAAAAATCGGAAAGCTATGGAGTAGTGTTTTTATCATCTTTATTTTATTTTAAAACCTTTTTATACATCTTTTTATGTGTCCAAAAGCTGGATGTAAAAAAAATGTTTTATTGGCTTTTGCACGGCGGCACATGAAGCTGTACATTTCCAATATAACTTGGACTCGCTTCATATAGATTTCCTATAGAATGAGAGCCGCATAAACTGGTTTCGTATAGCTTGATTGGCCGTTGTGCGTATATACTGATTACCCCAATTTCTTGTGACTTTACCAATTAAATAAACTACTTATAAATAATCATTGATCATATATAATCTCTAAAAAAAAAAACCAGCAAAACAAAATACAGTACATGCTTCTAAAACCAAAAAATTATATTTTTTACATTTGATTATCTTTTTATTGCCATGATAAATATTCATTTCAAGTTGCCAAAGTCAGTTATAGAACTGACCGATGGAAAATTCAAAAACTACATCAAACATGTCCTTATTAAAAAGCATATTACAAAATCAAGGACTACGTTGAAGATAAAGAAGTTTGACTTTAGTTCCTTCAGCGCATGCAGTTTCCCTTTTAGCTCATAAACGGCACAAATATGTGGGGATGTCTCTAACTATTCTCAATCTCATTTATTCTCTTCTTTCGAATCTGATTTTTACAATAGTTTTCAAATCATTTATACATCTTTTGCTCAGAATAGTTACAGCACTGATAACAATATTTGTGTCACTTGTTTAATTTAGTACTTTACAATTCTTTTTTTTTTACCTTTGTATTCATTATTTTTTATCAATTGTTTGTGAATGTGTGAACATTGTGGGCTTTGTAGATTCCCAGCTGCTTGTTAACTTTTTATTTTGTTCTACATTTTTTGTGTAGTAAGCAACGGGCCTACACTGTCCCCCCATACTTAAGTACAAATGCTGTATCCATGATAATATTGTAACACCAAATGATTTGAAAAGAGTAACCATGGAGTTTCTTGCTAGTTCTTCTCCATAGGAAACGACCAACCCGAACCGTGCACCTTTTTTTCGACGTTTTATAAGTGCCCATCTTGATTTTGATTTTTATGTATTCATGGTTACTTATGTGTTTTAACAGTGATTTGAATAAACTGTCATCCTTGTGCCCGACCTTACTCTAACTGGGCCTGTCTTACTATGTGTTTTGCCAATCTCCTTTTTAAATGAAATCTCATGGAGAGATTTAGATGGAATGTGATATACAGATAGATGGAGATGTGTAAGGTCTAAGGATTATAGTAAGTGGTATTGTGCAGTAAAAAAGGTGTGAATTCATGTATGTGTGAAGATAGTTTAGTAAGACTAGAAGGATGTTGCTGATAAAAATAATTATGTTGGAATAAAATAATAATAATAATTAAAAAAATATATATATATTATTACAAATATCTAGATCTGGCTCGCGAGGTTGTCGACATGTGAGATGTGAGTACAGCAGTCATTGTGCCGATAGTCGTGTCGGCCAATAGCTTAATAGCCAATAGCCTCGACCAACATCTGAGGAGGCTCTCGCTTGGCAGCTGGATTCAGAAAGCAGTTCTTCTGGACACGGCGCCTATCGTTAGGAGGTTCCTCTCTCAAAAGCCCTGACCACCAGTAGCTCGGACCCTGTTCCCGATGCCAGTGGGCTACTATTTTTTATATTGTTAAATGTTTTTTTTTATCATATTTGTATAGAAATATTTAAAAATGTAAATTATATGTATAGAAAATAAATAAATTAGTTAATTATGTTTTTGTTGTTGTCAAAGCTAATCACTGAATAAAAATATCTATATAATTTGTAAAATTATTTCCTACTGCAATATCTTATGCTAAATGGTTTAAAAAAATAAAATACTGAAACACTGCAACATACTCAGATGTCAGTCCCTTTAAAAATGCTGATATTGTCATGGACATTGGTAGGTAGGCTTAAAGAGGTTTAATACTTGAGTCAGCAAAAAAAAAATTAATTGCATTAAAAAAGTAGGTATTCGTAACTACATTTTTAACTGCCAGTGTTAGTCACACAAAGTCGATTATTGCACCTAATTAGTAAATAGTTTAAAAGGTCTATGACATTCCAATCGGCCATGCAGATTTTAATCAGAAAATATCTATTTTAATACTCACGATAAAAATAATGCGATTTTTATAGGAATTGAGAACTCGAAACGCAGGGACAGGCACGAAGGAAGCTAGGAGAGAGGATACATATCAAACTTACGTATTGTTGTAGTGGAATATTATTTCTCCTTTGTTTATATTCTCCTGCAAACACAGGTACGGCAGACCGAATAACAAAAACACAATTTTCACCCATCCTAGCAACGCCATTTTCTTTCAAACAGCATCAAGTTGATATGTGAATCGTTGTGAATCATTTACTTTTGGTTTGAATAATACTTGACAATTTTTATTGATAGAAATATGTAATTTTATTGAGGAAAAACCAGACTGAGATTCCAAACACCGAGGATTTTCCAATCAAAACTGTTATGTCAATGTCAAATCATTATGTCATTTAGGAATGTGCTAGGCTAGCACTTACTAGAATCGACTAAAACTGTAGAAATCGACTAATATTGTAATTTTTCTGTTTTCCGACGGGTTTGTGTCATAGAAAAGAGGAATAAGCTACTAAGGTTAGGTAGGTATTAAACTTTTTAGACCTTTTTACGGTAAATCTACACTACAACCTACAACAATCAGCAATGATGTTTAAGTTTCATTTTTTACGAGACCGGTCTATTTCCCTTAACATCATTATCTTCCTGCCCTTGTCCCATTCTACTTAGAGTCAGCGCAACACGTTTTCTTCTCCCATTCTCCCCTGTCGGTCTATTTCCCTTAACCAGGCATAAAAACCTAATAACAATTAGTCTAACCTGAGAATCAAACCCAGACAAAAAGACAGTAACATTGTCCCTAATTAATAATTGCCACCAAGTCACACAGTCACCAAATTTCTCGAAGAATATAGTAATTAGTTAATATTTCAAGAAACTTGGTGAATGGTGAGTGTTTATATGCGGGTAGTTATCTCCAACATTGACTACTATACTGGCTGGAATTTTTCAACGCCATCTGGAGAGAAAGTACTCTAAATACTAGAGATAGAAAATTTTACATAAAGGAATCATTCCTTTGTCATTAAAAAGATATAAATCTGTTTTCAAAGATTTTCGGAAATTCGCTTGTCACACTAGAGAATCGAACCGGCTAAATTCCGAAAAAATAACACCCTGTGCTTTTATGGCATCAACCGATAGGGTCAATCATAAGGATCAAATCTCTTTATTAAACATGATAAATTAAATGAAAGGAAAACCATGAAATCTTAACTTATAAATTCAATGGGATAAAATAAAGCACATTTACTCAAAGGTCCATCCGATTACTTAAGTACCTAATTAACAATTATCTTTGACGTCATTTATTTATTAAAATGATGAATGGTGCTCCGGCCTATAACAGCAGAATCACCACTGGCTATGTTAATAACCACTTCTATACCTGGGTTGGTACAAATGGCACAATCAGATGGTCTGCGAGATCACCAGAACTCACCCCTTTAGATTTTTTTATGGGGATATGTTAAAAACCAATTCATCACACCTCGCTATTAAAAGTTACTGGACATCAATTCTTTAAAAGAATATATTTGTGTACTTATTTAATCAAATGGAGCTCATTTTGAGCAACTTATTAGTTAGTTTACCCTGTTTTCTTGTTCTATTGTTGAAAGCTCCATTTCGGAGACACGCCAAATTATTCGCGTCTGTGGCGGGCTTAAAAATGGAGTCCTTGATCTCTGCCTTATTTTTTGACGTAAATTGATTATGAAAACTGTATCTATCTCGCTCAAACTTGCACAGAGTCTAGGAGTCAGAACAAGAAAGTTAATTTTTTTCTGTCAAGCTTTTCCAAATGAACCAACGACGCGTTATGAACTAACCAAACCGGCGCACAGTGGGCTGAAAATGCGAAGTAGGGACTTAAGGATTGGTATCTATATTTTTGAAATCTATTTACTAATACGATATTTTTATGTTTAGAGACTTTTTTCATCAACCCACTTCTTACAGAGTTTTACTGCTTTCAATATTGTATGAAAAAAGAATTAAAATAATACTAGTATTGCATAATATAGTCGAATTAGACGTTTTTGTAGGCACATGCAAAGATATTCCACACCACTCCCGTGACGTAATTTTTTTGTGTCCAAAACACGTGCAAACCGGTTTTCCTATCAGTAGACGCGTAGTAATAATTAGTGTCGTGCACCAATCAGAGGGCAGTAAATTTGCAGGTAGATGGTCACCGAGGGGGTAGGAAACGTCAAACGATGTCCTTAGTTCGTTGTTGTCTTTGATTACATACGGACTACCCTACCTACCCTACTTATTTGATTTTTGTGAAGTTACGATTTACGAGTTTTTTTTGTGTAAATGGTTAGTGATTTAGTAACTAACCTTGATTTGTTCGTGAAATTAAAAGCAGCTGGCAGTATTAAAGACAAAAACTTTTTTTACAGTGAAATTAAGTCAAAATATCTGATTTAAGCAATGATACTGATAAAAAACTTAAGGAGTTCTGTGCAAAGTATTGTTATAATATTAATAGGAAATGGGAAAGTGCTCATCGTAAGGTCTTCAAAAGCAATTATAGTGAGTGGTTAGAGTCAGAAATATTGTGGCCAGATTTTAAGCGAGCTTTGGTAGAAAAATACGACGAATCAGTTCCCAGTACATCTACACAGTTTGTAACTTCTTCTCCAGTGATAGCTTCTATTGGCACATCGACCGAAGTAAGTCCTAGAAAACCTTTTACTGAATTGGGTCCTAAGCAAAAAAAGAGACGTGTAGAACATACTGTGGCAACTATGTCTTCAGACGAATTATCTTGCATATGTTTCCAAGTTAAAAGCAGATGGAAACGAAAATATTGCAGAAATATTAGAGCACTTGCTAAAGAATCCACAAGAAGTGCAGAAAGTAAAAGATTGCCTTTTTGTTAAAAAAAAAACCGAATTTGCACCGGATGAAGCTTTAGGCTGGTTTTTGTCTCATAAAATGACGACGTGGCAATATAATACGCTACGGAAAAGAACCCAAGAAGTAACTAATGTTAACATATTTCCCCCCTATTACGCACTACAAACTGAAAAAACAAAATGCTATCCACCTAAAGCTAAACCATGGTGCTATTTGAGTAACAGACACATCAGCTAAAATATAATTGCAAGCTCTTTTGGATATTACTGTAAAAAGACTGATTAAATCGACCCCAATCCATGGGAACTATAAAGAAATGACACTGATTAGTAAATATGGCTTTGACGGTGCTTCTAATCAAGACTATTTTAAACAAAAAATGAATTTAGATACCACAGAAAAGATTGATTATGATGATTCTAGTGTTTTTATGAGTAGTTTGATACCTATCAAACTGGTTTCTGGTGATCGAGTTGTTTGGGAAAATGATTCTCCTAACTCTGCTCATTAGTGTCGTACACTCTTTTTCCAATTTGTAAAAGAGAATAAATGTAGTATTCTACAGGAGAAAAATGCAATCGAGGCGGAGAAGGATAATTTGGTAGAGACAGAGATTGGAGAAATGAATAATCTCACACAACTTAGTATTAACCATGATAGACGGTAAAGCAACAGCTATTCTTTGCGATACATCATCTCAAAGATGCGACATATGTAAAGCAACTCCAAAGGAGATGACTTGCCCTTGATATTGACAAAGAAAGTTGATATCGACTTATATAAATATGGTCTATCGTCGTAACACATTTGGATTGGATTCATGGAATGTATTCTTCATTTTATAGCATATAGATTAGATTTGAAGACGTGGATTGTTAAGGGTGACAGCAAGGTTATTATGCAGAGTAGAAAGAAAGATATTCAAGAAACGTTTAAATCTCAAACAGGACTTTCAATTGATGTCGTAAAACAGGGTCACGGTACGACCAATGCCGGAAATACCGCTAGAAGATTTTTTGGAATCTCCGAAATTGCAGCTTCGATCACAGGAGTCAATGAGAATTTAATGAAACGATTTAAAACCATACTATAGGCAATTTCTTCAGGTCACCCTATATATGTAATTAAGTTCAAAGACTATACCGAAGTGACCATGAAATTGTATATTCATTTGTATAATTGGTATTACATGCCTGCAAGTGTACATAAAGTTCTTGCTCACGGAGCAGATATAATTGAGAATTACGGTATAGTGCCAATTGGAAAATTATCCAAAGAAGCTGCTGAAGCTCGAAATAAGGATTTCAGGAGATATCGTGAACATCATTCGAGAAAATTCTGTAGAAAGGCTACCAATGAAGATATTATGAATAATTTATTAATTAGTTCTGACCCACTTCTTTCAAAAATACGTTACAAACTGTTGCGAAATCACAAAGCCCTCTCTCTCAGAAGAGGAAAAAGCTTTATTGATTGTTATGGATACATTTGTTGACGATAATGATCAGGAAAACATAAATTTTACTTCAGACCCATCACTGTACAATGAACCTGAATCTGACTTTTATGAATAATTGATTAATGATGCCTTTGTCTAAGCATAAAAAACGTTAAAAAAAAACGCCGGTGAATTTAAAAAAAAAAATCGCAAAATATCGCAGTGCCAGATTATATGCTAAAATAGGCTAATAATTTGTGTGTACTATCCAAATATCTAAACCGTTTATGGAGATAATTTGAGAGTTTCGTGATCTTCATGAACTTATGTTTTTTTTCATACAAAAAAATCTTTAAATATTCTAACAAAAAATGAAAAAACATTCGTGGTAACCAAAAAAAAAGAATATAATAAAAAAAAAACATGGTCAAAACGTAAAAGTACGAACATTATTAAATTGTATTTAATAGTAGATTTCATTTCCGTATTACTTAATCAGTTTTTGTTGATTCCTAAGTCTTCTACGAATTCATATCAGCCCACCGTGCTTCGCACCGGCACTCGTAAATGACGTCATCTGTTATTGTTATGCTTGTGAGATAAAAAAAATGTCTGTAATGTAGGTCTGTTCTTTTGTTTTATTTATTGTAGCTAATTTAATAACGATTCCAATGATATAACAGAGATCTAACTATCGTAACTTCAGATTAATATATTTATATCAAGAATATCAGATTTATTTATTTTTTTAAATAAAGGAATGTTTCCATTGAGTAAAATTTTCAGTCTCCAGTATTTAGACTAAAATTCTACCCTGTATACAGGATGTAACAGAAAGGGTTTAGTCATATCATCATAATATGAAAGGATATGCTGCAGACCATCAAACTGAACAACTTCCTTCATGGGTCCAATTTCGTAAATGCGAAAAAATTATCTGCTGTCCCATACATTTGGGTCGAGTCGGTATTGAAATTTAGTATGGGACAGCTGATATTTTTTTCATATTTACAAAATTAGACCCATGGAGGAAGTTGTTCAGTTTGATGGGCTGCAGCATACTCTTTCTGTTACACTCTGTATATAGGGTGACTGGTAATTAGTGACCGATACTTAAACACTTGATTGTACTCATGATAACAAACAACTTTCCCAAAGAAATATTTTTTATAATACTCATTCACTTTTAGCACAATAACACAACAGCCGTATGAAATTCGCGCGCGCGCGCGTTGTGACCTATCAGCTGTTAGCCGCGTATCACAGTTCTGTCTCATTACTATACTATCGTACCGTGCAACAGTGAGTAGGCAGAGCACCCGCGTGGCTCGCAAGCCCTCTCCGTTATGCTCCGCTGTTGTGTTATTTTGATAAAAGCGAATGAATATTAAAAAAAAATCTTTCTTTGGGTAAGTTGTTTGCTATTATCATGAGTACGTATTTAAGTATCGGTCACTAATTACCACCCTATATACTAGATTTCCAAAGTCAAATCCCAGTTCAATTATAAAAGCAAGACAAATTAAATAGTCTTATGTAGCAGCCAATATGCACATAATTAAGTCCTCTAAATTTTTATTATTAACTAGTTGTGCCCGACATGCGTTGCAATGCGCACTACCTACCCACTATCTACCTACGACCTACCTACTACCCACCTACTACCCACCTAAGAATCTTCTCCTGACAATAACAAATAGAACAAAAAAAGAATTAGCGAAATCGGTCCAGCCGTTCACGTGTGATGCCGTGACTAAGGGAAATAGGGTTTCATTTTTATATATTACTAATAAAAAGATGTTGACCAAAACTTAAATGGAAACTCCAAAGAGTTAATCATTTCCTAAAAGATAATGATTGCATGTCTCCATACTCGAGCCGTCATCATTCACCATCATTCTCCTGCATTTATCTATATTTATTAGGTTAGCGTAGCATGTCTTCTTCATCCATTACTTTTCTATTACTCGTCATGTCATGCATGAGCCACCACGAATGAAAACCCCTGATTTCTTTTAAAATAACATATTCTTGTGAACGCATCTGAAAATTAATTTCAAGCCGAACGCAGCCATAAATCCTCCAATCACAGTCAAAGAAGCTACTTCGTTATTTAAAAAAAATAATCCCAGCCAATAGAATTTGAGTATTCAACTCACCGGTCAAATGAATCGCTGTGATTGGCAGAGCAATTAAACAGGTGCTATGCGTCATCCGCCATAACGTTGTTAGTTCGTGAAAGTGAGATCGTTTTGTGAATTGTTTAAGAAAATAGTGATTTTATTGTGATATTTTTGTTGTAAAAGTGTTTTAATGTGTTAACGAAGATGACCGAGTGGTATAGAATGAAGACGGGCTTCATTAACAAGCACGATTCATCGGAATTGTCGGCAGAAACTTCATGTGAAATGTCAGACTCTTTCAATATATTTTCGGACAATTTAAGTCCGATACCTTCTTCTATAGTGCCAAGGAAGTTGGATTTTAGTAGTATGGATGACGATGACGGCATGAGGGATGCATTGCCGCCTCCAGTTTCACATAGCCCTCCATACAAAAGAGTTAGGGCTCTCAGGTATGTCACTCAGGTCTTACGGTCTAATTTCTATAGAAAATTTCCACGCTACATAGTTTTGTGGCGTTTCAGACCCCCATAGCGTCTCGTGAGCTCGTATTTACGACGTAAATAACGTAACTTTCACTTTTTCGTACACTTGAGTCTGAATGTCAAATTAATTATGCAATTTGAATAATAATTTTAGTTTTATAGTGGATCGAATGTTCTGGCCACTTTTTTACTCTCTTTTGATCGAATTTTCCATCTTTTCGTTTATGTAAACATGTTTTTTTGACTCTTTAGTTGTATTTTCATTTATCAGGATGTAGAATAGCACTTTCTCATAACATTCTAATTAAACTTTAATTAACTTAGTATATGTGAAACTTGTACTAAAACTATTATCGTCTGAACATGCATTTGAACACAAAAATATGAAACTAAGGCCAGCTTTCTCTAACAAATGTTTTGAATTGTTACTTACTTAAACTTCTGCCTACTACCCTTTTTAATCAAGCCTTTTATTCTTTTTTTTTATATCAGCCTGCTCAGTCCCACTGCTGGGCAAAAGCCTCCCCCATGACTTTCCAATACTGTTTACAATCGGCAGATTGTAAACAGTAGTGGATTGGTCAGAGAAGGCATTCTCTGACCAATCCATTATGATTTAATTGTAGCAGAATATTAATAAAATGAAACAACATCCTTTTGATTGAAAGATGCATCTGCATTGGAAGCTGACTCCAACATAGTTGGGAAATGTCTACTAGGCATGATGATGTTTGAAAATCAATTCTTGTTTTTACTAGCAATGTCTTTGAATCAAAGTATACATAAACTCACGCCTTTTTCCCCATGGGGGTAGGCAGGAACTACATAAAGCCACTTGCTACATTCCTTACACATGTACTCCTTTCACCTAATTCAATTTTTGTGTTTAAATGACTATTTAATCATTTATTTTGAGCAACAAGACTCATAGTGTTAGTAACAATGTACTAACAAACTATGTTAGTAATACATAGACAAAAACAGAAACAGATTGTGACATCATTGCTGCAAGATGACAGGCCAGTAGTGGTTCATAAACTCACAATAATGCTCACCATTAAACCAAATTTAATGTGCATCAATAAATAATTCATATTCAAATACCAATTGAACTGAAGTTCATAGGTACAGGTCAAGTTTAAACTTGATCTCAACGTCATTGATTAAAGGCAATAAAAAACTAATTCATCATAATTGATTGGTTGATGGACTAAGCTTACTATCAAAAACTGACTACAGGCTATAAGGGTAGAGGAAGGCTAAAGAAATGATACATGGACTGTGTGAAAGATGATATGGCTAGAAAAGAGATCATGAGTAATAGAGAAGTATGGAGGAAGAAGACAAGCTGTGCTGACCCCAAATTGAATAAGGGCAGGAGAATTATGATGATTGAAGTCAGTATGCGTAAAGAAATCTGTCATTTTGTCGATTCTTCGGTCTACAAAACCCGTTTCTACAGTGGTTATGCTACGCATGCTGCTATGTGTCTAACCAGCTGCAGCTGAATAACAGTATTTTACATGGAGTTATTGCCTATCTGATCTCCACAACTAACTGGTGATATGATCATTTACCTACTTTGAAATCGTCCACTATGTTCACCAGTGGCAAAGGCTCCATACAACTCGATTCCTACCAAATTCCCTTTAAAAATGACACAGTCAGTGTCCTATACACAAATAATATAATCACATTAAAGATATGTACTCCGGCAATACATTTGCCCCTAAGCAAAGATCCCTGAGAAGTGAAAAACGATTCCATTTCCAATTAGTTACTCATCGCTAACCCTCACCGGCCAGTATGGTGGATTATAGCCCATTTACTCTCACAGAGCCTGCCTCCTGTGTCCCAGCAATGGGCACATTATAGTCTCATTATGCTTATGTCGCTCATTCTTGTTGTAAACCTATATTTATGTAAACTAGTCTCATTATACCACTAGGGTATTAGTGTTAGGGTAAGGCCTATTGATGGGTGATCTAAATTGTGTCGGCTCAGAACTGAGCCACGACTTTGGCGCCTTCTTTGCTACTCATCCGTGGGCCTAGGCTTAATAAACCTGGGCTGTGGACATAATTCTGCTGAAGTATTAATAATCACCAAAAAATTGGTCCCAATTTCACCAACTTCAAGTTTCAACAGGTTTAAACTTGTCTCTATTGCATTATCACAAATCACAGGTTTAAACCTGAACCAAGACAAGTCCTTTCCTCTCCTCCAAACAGGTTTGGACCTATCTCCCCTTCAAAATAACTGAACAATAGGTGTATTCATGAAAGTTTTCTTGAACTTTATTATTGGTATTTTCTGTCCTTGTTATTATGTTTGGGGTAGAGAGAGATAGCTATAGTAAACAAATTCCATACACCATTTTTTTTGCTAGATCATTCTAGAAGATTTTGACAATGTTTTACTGTTATTTTGTTTGGGATAGAGTGAGATAGCTATAGTAAACAAATTCTTTAAAGAATGATCTAGATCTTTCTAGAAGATTTTGGCTTATGTTTTACTGTTATTTTGTTTGCAATAGAGTGAGATAGCATGTAAACAACTGTTTGGAATGTTTTTAGATTTTGCTAGAACATTCTAGAGACTTTTTTTTTTAAATATTAATTGGGCATCCTTCTGACCTCTATCTTGTCCTGAGGTACAGAGAGGAGGTCGACGATGGAACAAGCTAACCCAAAAGAAGCCTATTAGCTCGCGACTTAAATAGATTGGGGTCATATGAACTCAGGAACAGCGACGCTGGCAGGGAATTCCACTCCTTGGCTTGCGTATAATAAAGGATGAATTGGTTAATTGTTTGTTATGGTAGATTTGCATTTTTCTCTAGGGAAATCCTTTGCCAAGTAGTAAAACAGTAAAAAGGTATACAAAAAAAAAAACAAGATTTAAATTATGTTATTTGCAAGCTGCATTGGCCATGACCTTCTTATTATATAAATTTACCATCTACACAAAAAAAAACTAGATTTTTTTTGTGATAATGTTCACAGTAGTATAATAATTTATGCATTTTGAATACATTATAACCTAAATTAAGCATCCATTGATGTTTATTTTATTTATTTAGAAAAGCTAGCCAGATTAAACCACAAATAAGTTGTCATTATATGTTTATACCTGTCCGGCTGTCATTTGTAGATCTTTGAAGGCGTTATAGGTAGTCAGTGGCCCGAAAATCTGACAAACAGTCTTACCAACGGGTTTTGTATTACCCAGTACTAACTGTGGAGGTCAGATAGGCAGTCTCACATAACTCTAACATAGTTGGGAAAAGGCCAGGCAGATGATGAATCTGCAATTTTGCTTACAGCACACCAAATCCCTAGAAATGCACCACATCCTAAACCCTCAAACAAGTTTTAACATGTCGCTATTCTACGTCTATCCCCCTCCATAAGTCATAGATGATCTCATTCATTCCATGCTTGCCAGACTATTTTCTACAAAAATGTACAGTTAAATGACTAATCAAAACATCACACCTATAATAATAGCAGGATTGTCAGATTTTTTTTGCAAAATGAATCTGTAGTCATCACCACAAACACACAACAAGAAGTCACCAAGCACACACAGTTTGACAGACATAGACTCATCATCTTCAAATTCAATCATATCATCATAATATCACCACATTCCTTGGGTAGTACTTGGCTTCGGCCCCTGCTATTCTATAAATCCGGTAATAACGTCGACATACGTTAAAGTATAAAAACAAATAATAATAAAAATCTTTATTTTTTACCTTAATCTTCGTGTGGTTAGTTAGTACACCCACATTTCGCCAGTTATGTTTAAGTCCCATAGAGGGCGAGCCTTGGGCGTCAATCGGTCACAAATCCAGGCTCAACATCACGCCTGTAATACCGAAGCGTTAGGCAGAGGTGTACCTAATAATACACCTACATTTAGCCAGTTATATTGTCCCTTAAGGGCGAGCCTTTTGCCGTCAATCGGGCACAAATCCAGGCTCAACATCACGCCTGTAATCCCAAAGCGTTAGGCAGAGGTGTAGCTATTAGAATCATCTTCCTGCCCTTGTCCCATGTTACTTGGGGTCGGCGCAACACGTTTTCTTCTTCCATTCTCCCCTGTCAGACGTCATAGCATCATTTACTCATATCGTAGACTATTTTCAAGAGTGAGGTGTACCTAATAGTACACCCACATTTCGCCAGTTATGTTTAAGTCCCATGTAACGACGGGTGAGCCTACTGCCATCAATCGATCACAAATCCAGACGCCGTGGCTGCTACTCAGAAATTCTTGATTGAAAAACCAAATAATACATTCCAAACTCAAAAATTATGTTGATTTAACTCTACGTCTAACACCCCTCAGTTCATAGGCGACCTCATTCCAAAGTTGTCTGACTGGTTTTCATACAAATGTACTGTTGTTTGCGTTGTCGCGAAAAAACTTGTTATGTGGTGCGATAAAAAGTTTTTTTTTTAAATGTATGTACCTACAAGGTTTTTAGGGATAAAGAATGGCAAATTGTGTGGTTTTGTTATGAGGAGTTTTAAGATTAATAATAAAGAAAAAAACTTATGAAAATGGGCTAGATTTTTTTTTTTTATGAATGTTATTATTTAATAGTAATAGTATATACGTACGTACGTATTACGTTGATAGTACAAAATGTAATATTGATCATGATGTTGTGTGTATGAAAACAATAATAGCACTATAAAATGATTAAAATTATATTATATTATTATTATAGCTAGCCCACATTGTCCCACTGCTGGGCCAAGGCCTCCCTCCATTCCTTCCAAAGGTCACGCTTCTGTGCTACTTCTTTCCAATTCTCAAGGAAGACATCCAGTTCGTCCCGCCATCTCCTTCGCGGTCTGCCGCGACCCCGTGTCACTGTTTCAGGGCACCAATCCTGAGCTTCACGGGCCCACAAAGATTAAAATACATTAGGATAAAATTTAATACTTCTTACACTAAAAATAAAATCTACTTTTTAATATACCTTTACCAAAACAACTTCTGACGGGGTCAAAAACATTCAAATAGTCCTTTACTGTATTTTTTCTATTTATCATGCATACCTTGTAACTATTCAACCAATGGAAGTAGGTTATACATTCACTAATGCCCATTTTCACTAACATCAAGCTGGCCCCTTAATGAACGCCTATACAGGGTGTAAACAGACCCTCCACGAAGCCGTTAACCAAGCATTCTGTACATCAAACTAAGTAACTTTACGCAAAAATTATTGCTAGGAAACGACTTTTTTTTTGAGGTGAAAAATCACGTTTTACGGTAGGACTCGATGGAACGCACTCAAAGCATTGTGCTGATGGATGGATTGAAAAGTACAGGGGTCGTGGAGGAGTTTAAAGTAAAAATCTTACATTAAAAACATGTATTTAAAAAATAAACTTGTAAAGAAGTTGAAACTTTGACCCCTAATATCTAAGTAACTAGAAGGTTCCCAGGTATGGTCTAAAACAAAAAAAATATCGCAAAGACGGGGAGAACAAGTGCCTTTCGGCTTCGTTAAAGGTCTATTTACACCCTTTATGTTATTTCACTGTTGGAATTTCACCTCTAGGCGCTGTGAGGAGTGTTGAAAATCCAATACTCGCCTAGTATTTTTGAAAAATGGGCATTAGTAACCAATATACCAATGAGATACTACTATGCATGATAATGAGTTTTTAGTGAGAACATTACCGGTAAACGTGACTTAATTTTGGTAGAATCTGTTTCGTATTTCGACATTGTAAATATACTTGAGGTCTTGGGTGGCCTGGTTCCAATGGTATCGGCCCTGTTTTAAGCGTTTTAGGACGTGGGTTTAGATCCAGGCAGGCTCTTTACGTTATCAAGGTAGGTCTTATCCCAATTTATTTGGAGTCGGCACAGCATGTCTTTTTTATACTTCTCTATTACTCGTCATCTCATCAGACACCTCCTTTCTAGCCATATCATCCTTCACACAGTCAATCTATCGTTTCTTTGGTCTTCCTCTACTCTTATAGCCATCCACATTCATACTCAACATTTTCCGCAATCCTCCGCATCACATGTCCATACCACGACAACCGATTACCACACAACTTTTCAGTCACCGGCGCCACTTTCGGGCGCTTTATTTACTTTATGTAGCTCTCAAAAGGCTGAAGGAAAACATCGTGAGGAAACCAGCATGTCCTAGATCCAAAAAAGCTGACATATTGCTCGAAAGAGTAGAATACTCAGATGACGGCCATAGATATGTATGGAAGACGAAAGAATATTGCGTCGACCACATATAAATTACGATAAGGACAGGAGGCACGAGATTGATACGTCATTCTGTATTAGTACAACACAATCTCGCAAAATCACAGCAACAGGAAATACCGGGATTTTAATCGGGAGACTCGGTTCCGGGAATACACATCCTGTGATTCTTACATCATAATGTAATCAACGAAACTACTTAAAATGGTAGATCCACGACTACACAATGGAGGTACACACAATGTGGTAATCGGTTATCGTGGTATGGACATGTAATGCGGAGAATTGAACAAAATGTTGAGTATGAATGTGGATGGGTACAAGAGTAGAGGAAGACCAAAGAAACGATGGACGGACTGTGTGAAGGATGATATGGCTAGAAAGGAGGTGTCTGATGACATGACGAAATAGAGAAGTATGGCAGAAGAAGACATGCTGCGCCGACCCCAAATGATAAGAGTAGAGGAAGACCAAAGAATCGATGGACGGACTGTGTGAAGGATGATATGGCTAGAAAGGAGGTGTCTGATGAGATGACGAAATAGAGAAGTATGGCAGAAGAAGACATGCTGCGCCGACCCCAAATCAATTGGGATAAGGGCAAGAGAATGATGATGACCGGGACTACATAATCTGCTTACAGAGCTGAGATTTCCCAATATTTTGCAATATGGGATTTCCCAGGAGCACTATTTTTGTTCATTTCGAAGGAGAAGTGCTAAAAGGGTAATGCCAGGTCGCCATAGTGATTTAGGCCCTGAGTGCCCACATGTAAGACCGAATGCTAATATTAGTATACACCACAAGTAATTAATTGATAAAAGAAAATTATTGAAAAAAGTCAGAGGTTTTTTTTTTTTTATTCAGTATGGGCTTACTCTTGACCTCAATCTAGTCCAAAGGACAGAGATGAGGTCGACGATGGAACGAGCTAACCCAAAAGAAGCCTATTAACTCGCGATTTAAATAGATTGGGGTCATATGAACTTGGAAACACCGACGCTGGCAGGGAATTCCACTCCTTGGCTGTGCGCATAATAAATGATGTAGCAAAGCGCTTCGTGCGGATGTGTGGAACATCGACAAGGTATGGGTGATAACCTGCGGTACGTCTGGACTCCCGATGGAAGAAAGGAGATGGTGGAATGAGTTCGTGGAGCTCTTGAGCACACTCACCGAAGTACAATCTGTAAAAGACCGACAAACATGCAACTTTGCGTCGATGGACCAGGCTATGAAGCCTGGTACCAACCAGCTTATCGTCACCAATGAGCCTCTTGGCTCTGCGCTCAACAGAATCGAGTGTGGCTAATTGGTATTTGGCTGAGCCATCCCAAAGGTGACAGCAATACTCCATGCCGGACCGAACTTGAGCTTTATATAAGATTAAAAGCTGTCCAGGCTTGAAGTAACGCTTAACCTAAGTTGAGTTTCTAAATCATAAGGTTTTTTTTAAATTAGTAGAAAATTTAATTTATTATATTATGTATTGTAAGTCGATTGTAAATGTATAATTAATACATAAATGCGTTGGAATTACTTTACATAAAAGGCCAAAATATAAGTAAAGTACAAATATGTGTAAGCGCTCAAGTTAATTTTTTGCTACAAATATTTAATTTTACGCTATTAAGGTTTAGGATTCTATTTGAATGAAACTGAGATTTTCTATTTGCACAAAAAAACGTAATTCTACTTTATCCAGTACAGCCACATTTACAGAATATCGTTTTTGTTTCAATATTTTTTTATTTTTTCAATTATGTTCCCAACTTCTATCGCGTCGTGAATAGCAGGGTTAATTACGTAAAATTTACATAAGTTTTTATAGTAAAAAAAAATTCTTGGGCATTCTTGGGCCTAAAATGGGCATTCTCCTTTAGCACATCCCCTCAAAGACTCGGGATTACCCAATATTTTGCGATACGGGGTTTTCTAGGAGGACCACCATGTTCCCTACACACGTTTTGTATTTTGTTTGGAAACTGAAACAATCGTATCGCAATATGACATCGCATTTTGTCCACGAACAGCTGCTCGGATCGAAACACGGACGCATTCTTTAGCTTTTTCTTATCGTTTCATCTTTTTAAAAGATCATTTCTGAAGTTAGTATTTTTATAGACGGCGACTTCCAAAAAAATCGCCTCGTTAGTCGAGTGGTCGTAGTCGACTGCTGAGCATTAGGTCCTGGATTCGATTCCCGGCTCGGGCAAATTTGTTATTGGCTTTTTTCATCAGGAATTTCTCAGTAGCAGCGATGGAGTCTGGATTTGTGATCGGTTGATGGTAATAGGCTCGCCTCCTATTACCTGGCGAAATGTGGGTGTACCTCGTGTCTCACTGGTAATCAGCTGCATCCGGTTAGACTAGAAGCCGATCCCAACATTTTTGGGAAAAGGCTAGGCAGATGATGATGAGCTACTCTCATGATACATAATGAGCGAAATGCTCGTGTCTTTGTGTACAATATCCTTTCATCAAGTACCTTGAACTCAGCCTACCCAACGGAAATTCAGCGTGCACCTTTTGCCAACAAAAAACACCTATTATGTGTGACTCAAAGGAATTTCGTTGTAAAATCAGTTAGAGAACAGTTATATAAGAAAACATATGATCGAAACAGCTGACATCTGCCTCTAGCGTTGAAAAAAATATACACCCACATGTCTTTGTACATACAAGGTGAATTAAACCGTGATGGTATAGAATTAAGGTCGGTTTTGTATCAAAGGTGTGTGACAAAGCAAGAAATGTTTCGCGAAAGTGAATCTAAAAGTGTAAGTTCTAAAGTTTATTTTCAAACAAATGCTAATTGATTTAAAGATACTGGTTTTTTTACGAAAAATTGTCGTGTTTTTTTTTTGCGGATATTTGAGGTCACGTGTTTTGTGAGGTCGGATTTTTAACGGCTTTATGGTCAGTTCATAATTCAAATGTTTGGACGTATTGTAACGTTCGATTTCGTTCTGGTTATTTAAAATTCGAAGCATGGCCAGTAATTCTTTGTACATTAAGATTTTCGGAAAAGAGAATCAGCGTTTGTTGCATTCCATATTTGAAAGTTGCGCCATAACAACCGGTTTACCGAAATCTTTCTCCAGCCAGATTTTTCTTGTCAATCATCCATCACACTAATATTATAAAGACGAAAGTTTGTATGTGTGTTTGTGTGTATGTTTGTTACTCCTTCACGCTCAAACGCTTTGACGGATTAGGATGAAATTTGGTATCAAGATAGCTTATATTCTGGATTAACACATAGGCTACTTTTGATCCCGGAAGTAGGTAGGTGGGTAGGTAGTAGGTAGAAAAAGCTGCATTGTAACGTACAGCTAGTATTTAATATACTAAAATACATAAACATAACATTACTCCTTAAATCCCCGAAGTGTCAGGCAGAGGTGTACGTAAAAGTAATAGGGGGCGAGCCTATTGCCATCAACCGGGCACAATCACTATTTCATGAAAACGTCATTCACTTGGATTAAATGAACTTACGAGTTTGTATTGATGATATTTATGATTATAACTCTGTAAAGCCATATTTATTACGATTGCGAATCATATTTTAATCAACATACAACATGACACTGACCTGCAAATTGCTAAAGAGCAAGAAAATTTGAATTTCGCGGGCCACCCTGGCGCTTCCAGCAACGCATAAGCATCCTTATTGCATTTTGAATAAACATCAGTATTACTTTCAATAATTATGACGCTAAATGTTATACAACTGAGGAACGATGACCGAATTTTGCATATTCCATTTTGATCTTCTTTCTTTATCGTGTGGTTAGTGCCTAACCTGCCCCCGTAGCATGACCACCGTAGACAAACAAGGATTTCTTTGACGGAAGAATCGACAAAATGATAGATCAACAAAAGAAATCTGTAATTTTGTGGTGTCAGAGTTTTTATGCCGTTGTGGGTCTCTGACTTGGCTTTACATGCCGTCAAGAACTATCTCTCAGTCATGCGGTTTCCTCACGATGTTTTCCTTCACCGAAGCAAGTGATAATTATACAATACGCACATGAATTCGAAAAATCAGAGGGTCTTGAGTCTAGACCACCAGCCAATGTTTGCAAACCTGTCAATATTAAGACCAGCACCTTACACGAGCCAAAACTTGCTTGAACTCACCCATAATACCACCTGGACTAACTTGAATCTCACCTTTAACACAAGTAATAATTTCATATACAGGTATCCGAAAAAATCTTAGGGTCGCCCCACACATCAAGACTTGTAAGTCTTACGACAAAGAACACACTTGCGTCTATTCTCTATTGAATTCGGAACACCTGAGGAAGCCTTATTAAGAAAAAAAAAAAAATAAGGGGTGCGTTCCGAAAAGGTGTGCTAAAGATTTTTAATGTTGGGTTTTGTTAATATTTTTTGGGGACAGCTGTTTTTGGATGTGAATGGCGTAGGATTGAAAAAAATCTTTATTTGGATAGGATATTTCAGTTGGTAGATAATGTTTATAATATATAAGGTCTAACTATTCATACACGAAATATTTTCAGGGAATCATCTAACGGCTATAACGAAGCCATTTCAAGGGATTTTTTTTTTTATCTGAGTATATTTTTATAAAAATAAATAATTTAAAATTACTTGACCCACAAAATAAATACTATTTCCTTATTTTTGAACATCCATTACGCTAGTTTACTACGTCGTATTTACCTAGTGTCATTGTTAGAATATGGGATTAAAGATTTTATGCAAAAAGTCTCAAAAATTTTTAGAATTATAATAATTTCGTAAAAAAAAACACTCGGATAATTTTTTTTTTTCGTTGCTATGGCGACTGTACGACTTTTAGAAGTAACTCTTAAAATATTTCGTGTATGAATAGTTAGACCTTATTGTATACTAGATGTGTGCTTTGGAAGTACTGAGAAAATAACTAGATTATGAATGAAAACTTGCGCGATATCTACCATAGACTGACTGCTTTAATGAGTCTTCGAGAAAGCATCAATTTAAATGGAATATTCTGAAGGTTGATCACGTATTGGTTCAATTAGTATCGTAATACCTACGTGGATTATGGTTATTTTAAAGCAAATAACCTGTGGGATATTGTTAGGACTTTGTGGACGCTTAATGTGCCTTTGATGGGGCAAGGCGGAGGACTCATTAAAGCGGTCGGCGGTGAATCGAGTATCGGAAAGTACTACGAATTGCGAAGTGGGATTTATTTATTTAAGAGCCTCCTATTTAATATAAAAATAAATCGGTTGATACATAGTACTTATCTGTAAATCTAAGGTACTAGGTACATATTTGATCCTACTACCTACTTACCAATGTGTTTTTCCCTGTTACTTCCAGATTATTCGACAGCCCCCACACACCGAAGACGCTTCTAGAGAAATGTTCGACGCCATCACATCATCCGCCGCGCTCCAGACTCTTCCCGCCTAAATTAAGTGCGCCGTCGGGTAAGTTAAAATGTGGATACTCACAACACAACAACAACAATACAAACAACAACACTACTACCACAACACAACTACTACAACAACACAACTACTACCACAACACAACAAAGCACTACTACTACTTACAATGTAAATGTCCTAACTGAGCCATACTGTAAATATAGCACATCTAGTTTTCATCAAGATTTTGTTGAGTTCGTTTCCCGTGACGAGCAAAGAGCTATTGGATTTTTCCATCAGGAATTTCTGAGGAGCAGAAGAGTCTGTATTTGTGACCGCTTGATGGCAATAGGCTCGCCCCCTAGAGCAAGAAACAGAGCGGGAATGCTATCGCTCGCGGTAGCATCGACATCGTGATCGGCAGCATTTTGTTTCAGCATGGAAATTGCGATTCCGAAAAAGATTAAAATCGTTAAATTCGCCCAGCCTAGCCACATCAAAAGATGGCCGCGTTTACGCTTCAGCGAAATTACCAATGATATAATAAATAAAAAGAGGTAGATAACGCACTAGCGCGCGCAAATTGTTGCAGACAAATTCAAACAATTGTCGTAATTTAAGTACTTCAAGTGCAATAGCTATCTCTTTCTGTATCATACGTTCCGTATTATCTATCGCAGTCGTAACAACGAAACGATATTTGAACGCCGCTCGGTATGAACGTAGCGTATCTTTCTTTATAATATCATTAAATGTGTGAACAAATTTTGTTGCATAAGCAAATAGAATTTTCTAGAATAGCTTACAAATTATTTATAATGTCCATTATGTTTATGCTTGTTTTTAACAAAAATGTATTTAAAATAATACCCTTATCCCTACAGGCATGCCGTCAGGCTCCAGCCACCACCTCCATCCACCGTCAGGCGACGACGACAGCGCCCTAGGCAGCCTACCACCAGACGAGCTGGACGAATCCCGGATGACGAGACGAGCCGTAGCCAACATCAATCCGTTTACACCTGATGGTAAGTCATATTGGGCTCCTGGGCAGGTACCAAGTAACTGGGCTGAGGTGGTCAGATAGGCAGTCGCTTTTCAGCTGCATCCAGTCAGACTGGAAGCCGAATCCCAAAATCATTGGCGCAGATTTATGATTGGGAAATTATTAATCGGGCGAATAAAAATTTAATTGGCGACCAATACACTGAATGGGCGACTATTGTACCAAGTTAGTAATTATTTATCCGGTCATTGTGGCAAGGAGAATATATGCATGAGCGAGCGAAGGCTGAGAGAAACTTGTGGCACCTCGACTCGGACACGTTAGGTTCGAAGGGGATGGCGGGGTCTAGTGAGCGAGCGAAGAGAGCGAAGGCTGAGAGAAACTTGTGGCACCTCGACTCGGACAGGTTAGGTCCGAAGGGGATGGCGGGGTCTAGTGAGCGAGCGAAGTGAGCGAACTAAGATCCCGGAATCTCCTTCGTCTTAGGTTACTTTAAACCCTACGCCTTATCTACAATCTAGGGGTTATATATAATAACCTTGTTTTAAGTTTATTTCAGGAGTCCTTGAATTATCACACTACTTCACTGTAGCTGAAAATCTATTATTTTTGCTACCCATTTTAATTATTTTTAAAACCCTAAATCAGATTAGTTTGTCGCCGCGTTAAATACATGCTTTTATGATTCAGTAAGCCACCGATAGACCATTTAAGGGTACATCCAAAATCAAACCTTGTACAGTCGTGCCTCGGAAAGCATGTTACGCCATTGGTCCCGGCTGTTATTCCTAGATCTTTGACAGTTGCTATAGGTAGTCAGTCTGTCATCAAATTTGACTAATGGGTCATCATCTGCCTAGCCTCTTCCCAACTATGTTGGGGTCGGCTTCCAGTCTAACCGGATGCAGCTGAATACCAGTATTTTACATGGAGCGACTGCCTATCTGACCTCCACAACCCAGTTAGTACTAGGTAATACAATACCTCTTGGTAACACTGGTTGTCAGACTTTTTGGGCCAGTGACTACCTAACGACTGTCAAAGATCTACAAATGACAGCCGGGACCAACGGCTTAACGTGCTTTCCGAGACACGGAGGAAACTTGGTATGTAATGGGTGGTCACCCATCCACAGGCCGACCTAGGCAAGCACGGCTTAATCTAAAGATCGACCCGAGCGGCTGTTATTATGTAGCCACGAGCTCATCATTTTTATTAATGGGTCTTGATTGTATTACTGTACATTCTGTGTCTAAAATCAGCTGTTCTATTATAAATTTTGATCTAGTCTGGAGCGTGTTAGCACAGCACAGTGGAACAGCAGATTTTTTCATGTAAAATGGTGGTTTTTAGTTTTCTACAATATGTTTACTTGTTTCCAGGACAAGCGTTGAATAAGAAAAAGCGTGCGTTATCAAAAACACCGACGTGGGGCGACGCGACGCCTGAGCAACCGGCTAAAAGACTCAGGGTAAATAATTTATTAGTATTCCTTGTGTTATAATATTTATCAACTTTTATACAGGGTGTAACAGAAAGGTTATAGTCATATGATAGGTTATGCTAAAGACCATCAAACTGAACAACTGCCTCCCCCATGGAGGCAGTAAATGCGAAAAATTTATCAGCTGTCCCATACTAAATTTCAATACCTACTCGACCCAAATGTATGGGACAGCTGATAAATATTTTGTGTTTACGATATTGGACCCATGGAGAAAGTAGTTCAGTTTGATGGTCTGCAGCATATCCTTTCATATGACTATACCCTTTCTGTTACACTCTGTATAATAGAGGTAAAAATCTGTTTCTGACATAAATGCAGTACCTTATCCAAACTTATAGTTAAAACATTCAAATAGTCCTTTACTGCATTTTTTTAAATTAACATGCATACCTTGTATTCACCGCGCTTCGGAAAGCACGTTAAGCCGTTGGTCCCGGCTGTCATTTGTAGATCTTTGACAGTCGTTGGTATTCAGTGACCCGAAAGTCTGACAACCAGTCTTACCAAGGGGTGCCATATTACCCAGTACTAACTGCGTTCTGGAGGTCAGATACGCCGCATCCGGTTAGACTGGAAGCCGACCCCAATATAGTTGGAAAAAAGCTAGCACCTTTAAAAACTAATAACTAATCTATCCCCAGGAATCCAACATATCCCGTTACAACATCGAGTTCATAGAACTGGGTGTCATAGGCCGGGGACAATTCGGTCGCGTGACGAAGTGCGTGAACAAACTGGACGGCTGCGTGTACGCGCTCAAGCGCTCCCTGCGGCCCGTCGCCGGCTCAGCGGCCGAGAGAGCCGCCCTGACCGAGGTGTACGCGCATGCCGCGCTCGGGAAGCATCCGCATGTCGTCAGGTAAGCAGAACTTGTCCATCTTCCAGGTTAAGCAGCGCTTGTCGAGGTCGCTCCGTCGATGGGTGACCATCCATAAGTCTGACAATCAGTCTATACACATGCCGCGCTCGGGAAGTACCCGCATGTCGTCAGGTGAGCACTAATTGTCGATCTTCGAGCTAAAGCAGCGCTTGCCGAGGTCGCTCCGTCGATGGGTGACCATCCATAAGTCTGACAATCAGTCTATACTCATGCCGCGCTCAGGAAGCTTCCGCATGTCGTCAGGTAAGCACAAATAGTACATCGTCAAGGTTTAGCAGCGCTTGCCTAGGTCGCTTCGTTGATGGGTGACCAAATCGAAGCTACAGTCCCAGTCTTAAGACATAATAAATAGCTTGTGAAAGTACTGTAGT
This sequence comes from Noctua fimbriata, assembly GCA_905163415.1. Taxonomy (NCBI): domain Eukaryota; kingdom Metazoa; phylum Arthropoda; class Insecta; order Lepidoptera; family Noctuidae; genus Noctua; species Noctua fimbriata. The sequence goes on from LR990951.1 coordinate 2,274,324, forward strand.
TGCTCATTCTAAAGCGTAGATCTCTATGGAGAAGAATGGGTAAGAAACTCCATGGACACTCTTAAATCAAAATATTGTGACAAAATCATTCATATCTGTCAGACACCAATTCATGGATAGAAAAAGACTTGTCAGGTGTGATTCTTCCATTATCGACTACGTAGTATAAAACAAAGTCGCTTGCCGCTGTCTGTCTGTCCCTATGTATGCTTTCTATCTTTAAAACTACGCAACGGATTTTGATGCGGTTTTCAGTAATAGATAGACTGATTCAAGAGGAAGGTTTATATATACAACATTATTTTTAGTATATGCGAAACCTGAATATAGTTTGTTCAGAATAAGTAACTGAATCGATTCTAATCATTTTTAAACCGTGTTATATTTTGTCCCAAAAATATTTAAAAAAAGTTACAAGTTGGCAACGAGTGACATTAAGTACCTATCGCAATAATTTAGGTACCTACTGCCAGATTATTATTATCAATGAACTCAAGACGACGTTGGAGGAAGGCGCGCGACGCGCTGCGTGGTGACCACGTTTTTGTACGGACAACTAGATAACAGAACAAGCTTATAACTTCATGAGTTTTCATGATACAGTCATGAAATTTTGTACATAGGTTCTTTACATAAAAATAATAGACACGTGTATCAGGTTTCGCATATACTAAAACTAATGTTGTTGTAGTTTCGAATAAAACATTTTTTTCTTATCAATGCTTTTCTTTTCCAACAGATACTACTCCGCGTGGGCAGAAGACGACCATATGATAATTCAGAATGAGTACTGTGACGGTGGCTCGCTGCAGCAGAAGATGGAGAACGGACCGCTGTCTGAAGCCGAGTTATTGTTGCTGCTGGCTCATATAGCTGATGGATTAGCGTGAGTATACCATTACTATGCAACTTAGCAGTTGGATTTAATCCTGCCATAAAGAGAATCTTAGCATAGTATAAGCAGCCTATAATGTTCCCACTGCTGGGACACAGGCCTCCTCTCTATGAGAGGGAATGGTCTATAATCCACCACATGGGCCCAGGGTCTAATTTAGATTCAAGCTGTAGCTGAAATATTAACATAACATAATCACGCCTGTAATCCGCGAAGGATTAGGCAGAGGTGTACCTAATAGTACACCCACATTTCCCCAGTTATGTTGAGGCGAGCCTATTGCCATCAACCGGACACAATACAGACTCCGTGAATGCTACTAAGAAATCCCAGTAACACTGTGCCCGGCCTGGGAATCTAACCCGTAACCACATGCTCAGCAGTCGCGCTTGCGACCACTAAACCAACGAGGCATTCAATGTCTGTATCTTCAATTTTTATATTTTTAAACATCATTTTGTAAAAGTAAAGTGAGTTGAGCTCGTGGCTAAATAATAACAGCTGCTCAGGTCGATCTTTAGGTTAAGCCGTGCTTGCCTAGGTTGGTCTGTGGATGGGTGACCACCCATTACATACCGAGTTTCCTCCGTGCCTCGGAAAGCACGTTAAGCCGTTGGTCCCGGCTGTTATTTGTACATCTTTGACAGTCGTTACAGGTAGTCAGTGTCCCAAAAAAGTCTGACAACCAGTCTTACCAAGGGGTATCATATTACCCAGTACTAACTGAGTTGTGGAGGTCAGATAGGCAGTCGCTCCTTGTAAAATACTGGTATTCAGCTGCATCCGGTTAGACTGGAAGCTGATCCCAACATAGTTGGGAAAAGGCTAGGCAGATTTTTTGAATTTTGTAAAAGTAAAGTTATCTTTTTTCCACCTAATATAAAAACAAATCCTTCTTTTTTTTACTAAATCTTTCTATTCCTGCCCACAGCTACATCCACTCCCTGTCCCTAGTCCACATGGACGTGAAGCCAGGGAACATCTTCATCTGCAGCGGCGAAGGCGAACCGTCGCATGACTCCGACGACGGCTATGACGATGATGAGCCGCAGTACCATCATAAGTATAAGATTGGTAAGTGTGTATACAACATTAGTTTTAGTATATGCGAAACCTGAAACACGTGTCTAGTATTTTTGTGTAAATCTATGTACAAAATTTCAAAACTGTATCATGAAAAATCACAAAGTTATAAGCTTGTTCTGTTACCTGGTTGTCCGCACAAAACCGTGGTCGACCCGCGGCGCGCCCGCACCTCCAGCGTCGACTTGAGCTCATTAATAATAATAATTTGGCAGTAGGTACCTAAATTATTGCGATAGGTACTTAGTGTCGCTCGGTGTCCAACTTGTAGACTTTTTTAAATATTTTTGGGACAAAATATAACATGGTTTAAAAATTATTGGAATCGATTCAGTTACTTATTCTGAACAAACTATATTCAGGTATCGCATATACTTAACACCTCGTATACCGGTGTTTGTGTTCGCACTCCTCCGCAACGGCTCGACTGATTTTTATGATTTTTTTTATGTATATTTGGTAGGTATGAGAATAGTTCGTAAACTTCACACCGCTAGGTTGTCAAATTCTAAATTAACGCGAGCGAAGCCGCGGGTAAATGCTAGTATCTTATATTTTTGTTCTTTCAACATAATCACCATTTATTTCTCCGTCACAGGTGACCTAGGACACGTGACCTGCGTATCATCACCCTCGGTAGAGGAAGGCGACTGCAGGTATCTACCTAAAGAAGTGCTGCAGGAGGACCTGACGCAGTTGACTAAGGCTGATATTTTTGCCTTTGGTAAGTTGATTTTCTATATAGAGTGACTGGTAATTAGTGACCGATACTTATACACGTGATTGTACTCATAATAACAAACAACTTTCCCAAAGAAACTTATTGTTTAATACTCCATTCACTTTTATCACAATGTAACACAACAGCGGAGCATTGCGGAGCGGGCTTGCGAGCTGCGCGGGTGCTCTGCCTACCCACTGTAGCACGGTACGATAGTAGTGAAGCAGCACGGCGTCATGGGGCTAACAGCTGATACACACAGAGGCGCGCGTGCGCACATTTCATACGGCCCGCTGTTGTGTTATATTTATATCACGCATATTAACCAAGCTATCACAATATTTGCGGACGAAGTGCTATTTTCTTATATCATCATCTGCCTAGCCTTTTCCCAACTATGTTAGGATCGGCTTACAGTCTAACCGGATGCAGCTGAATACCAGTATTTTACATGGAGCGTCTGCCTATCTGACCTCCACAACCCAGTTAGTACTGGGTAATACGATACCCTTTGGTAAGACTGGTTGTCAGACTTTCGGGCCACTGACTACCTGTAACGACTGTCAAAGATCTACAAATGACACCCAGGACCAACGGATTTGGGTGCGGAGGAAACTCGGTATGTAATGGGTCCCACCCATCCACATACCAACCTAGGCAAGCACGGCTTAACCTAAAGATCGACCCGAGCGGCTGTTATTATTTAGCCACGAGCTCCCCTGCTATTTTCTTATATATTTTTCGTAATTTCAGGTTTAACGCTATTCGAAGCGGGCGGGGGCGGCGCCTTACCCAAGAACGGACAGCAATGGCATGACTACAGAGATGGGAAGCTACCGGAGCTGCCCAAGTTGTCCAGGGAATTTAATCAGCTGTTAAGAGTAAGTTTATTTATGAACGGGTTCCTCATAAATGTTTGGTGGTGTTGTTAGTGTGAGGGTAGACTTACGGTCTGGAGAAATCAAAGTCCTTTTTGATGTCACACTTTAATGTCTACACACACACGACACAAGAATGTTTACTTATGTTTGGAAGGCACAGTAAACGGTAGGCAGAAGAAAGTAAGCTTTAGCAAGAGCGTTCAATAATTATCACAAGGCAATACAGCGGTTTAGCGCGGGTATATGGCTGCCACGAAAATCATACAAGCAAGCGTGCGTCCGGCTATAGAGGTAGGTCGGGATTGGCGAGCGGCAGGCTGTGAGGCGCGCGCGATCGTATGTTGTATGCATGTGGTATGTAGTGAGTCACCTACAAATGTAATATAGGATGTAAGGGACAGCCCTACGCAAACTGACAGGGTGCCAGTAGCGAAGGGTCAATTTTTGTAACGGGTAAGCCTGGAGTACATATCTTTAATGTGATTATATTATTTGTCTATACAACATTATTTTTAGTATTTACGAAACCTGAATATAGTTTGTTCAGAATAAGTAACTGAATCGATTCCAATAATTTTTAAATCATGTTATATTTTTTCCCAAAAATATTAAAAAAAGTTAAAAGTTGGATACCGAGCGACTTTGAGTACCTATCGCAATAATTTAGGTACCTCCTGCCAAATTATTATTATCAATGAGCTCAAGACGACGCTGGTGGCGCGCGCTGCGTGGTGACCGCGTTTTTGTGCAGACAACTAAGTAACAGTACAAGCTTATAACTTTGTGTTTTTTCGTGATACAGTTTTGAAATTTTGTACATAGATTCTTTACATAAAAATACTAGACACGTGTTCATATACTAAAACTAATGTTATAGAATACTGACTGTGCCATTTTTCAAATGGAAGCCGGTAGGAATCGAGTTGTATGGAATCTTCGCCACTGCAGAGTGCATTCAGCTCCTTTTTTGGAATCGATCCTTAATTTCAGCGAAAACGCACTCTATTTCGCGCACTCAGTTTAGTAGTCTAGGAGACCTACCTTCCGTCCTATCAAGAACATTTTGTACGCGAACAAATTTAATGTGCGGCGCAAATGTTCTCCCACAATTTTTGGTGGAATCGCACCATAAGAAGTACAGTCAACCACATGTACAAAGTAACATTTCAACTTTTTTGGCAGTACAATTGGTTTTCATAGTTCACGTGTTACTGACGTACTGACCCTACAAGGCACAATATAAACGAAGTCTCCAGTGCAATATATTGCAATATCTTTAATGCTTAAACTCAATTTCTTAAACTACCCACAGAAAATGGTAGACCCCGACCCCTCAGTGCGTCCCTCAGCAGCAAGACTACGAAGACACCCGCTCCTACATCCAGCAGGCAACAAGAGCAAAACACAGCTCCGTAGAGAGCTCGCAGCCGCTAAGATGAAGAATGAGCTGCTAGCTAGGAAGCTGCAGGAGGCTGCAAGGTGAGAACGTAAAAGATACGCACTTGATAGATTAAACTCAGGTAAATCTATTGATAAGCTTTTATATCATATAAATCATCATCATCATCATCATCATCATCATCATTCTCCTGCCAATTCCAATTTATTTAAGGTCAGCGCAGCATGTCTTCTTCTTCTATTACTCGTCATCTCAGCAGACACCTCCTTTCTAGCCATATCATCCTTCACACAGTCCATCCATCGTTTCTTTGGTCTTCCTCTACTCTTATAACCATCTACATTCATACTCAAAGTTAATAATTTATACCCCTCTTAGTCTGATTAGGGGCCATCCACAAATTACGTCACACAAATCCCACCCGTCCTTGTCATAGCTGGTCAGATTTGTGAGACCCCCCCTCCCTAGTGTGCCGTCACATATTTTGCAAATTTTACATGTTCATACAGATGAAGTTGGAAATATTTTGATGTTTTTCGTTTATAGTTCAAATTTCGTGAATTTAGGAGCCCTCCTACCCCTTGTCACACAATGTCACACTTGGCCGACCCCTTCCCCCCCTTTACGGGTGACGTAATGAATGGATGACCCCTTATCAGACTTTCGGGCCACTGACTACCTGTAATGACTGTCAAACTTCAATAACTGACAATCGGGACTAATCCAACCTTTTTTTTTGTCCACAGATGTATAAAATCATTAACCCCAAACATGATAACCAATCAAGAATCAGCCAAATTCCGGACGAGATCGGCCAAACGGCTACAGAAACCCCGAGTGGACACACACATAGCCGAGATGATTCAATCAGTGACGTCACCCATCAGAATAGACAGAGCCATCGACAGGACGTTTAGGAGAGCGAAGAACGTATAAGCAGCATCATCTGCCTAGCCTTTTCCCTATGTTGAAGTCGGCTAGATCAAGGTATAATATGTAACTTAAATATTAATTTTTATTGTCGTCTTTGTTAACATTTGTATGTCTTTTTCCGGATATTTTGAGGCCAGAATGAGGTACGGCGCGCTATAAAAATGTTGCTAAACATTTCAAATAATAAATTCTGAATTTCTATTAAAAATACAAAGTAACTGGTGATTTTATCGAACGATTCAAAATATCTGGGATATATTAATGCCTAGTACCTTGACACGCCGCCGTTAACATAATTTCTTCTATATATAAGCAACTAATAAGATTAAATTTTAATATTGGCGCAAAAGGATGCACAGTCAGGCAGCCGAATAGAATATTATAAAAAAATTCCGCACGCCAGAATATCTGTGTCCCTGTTAAGCCAATATTTGATGTCTTAATGTATAAATAAGTCCACCGATGCGATGTTGAATATCGTCTATCGTCTAAATGTAAGGATGCGTGATTTTATTGCAATACGCTGCGACAGAATACGACTTGATGCATCGTGATCGCGACTAATCGCAGAACAAAATACTGAAAATCTCACCCTCATATTAGTCGTCGATTCGCCTTTTTCCAAACTATGTTGGGGTCGGCTTCCAGTCTAATCGGATGCAGCTGGTATTTGACATGGAGCGACTGCATATCTCATCTTCACAAACATCAACATTTATAAGTAATTTTTGCAGAAACCGTGGACTTTTGGCAGAAATGTCAGATATTTGGCATTCATGCCAGATTTTTGACATCTATGCCAGATTTTTGACAATCATGTTAGATTTTTGGCTTAAATATCAGACTTTTGACATTTGTGCCAGATTTTTGACTTAAATGTCAGATTTTTGACATTCATGCCAGATTTTTGACTTAACCGTCAGATCTTTGACAGTAAAAAAGGTCGTAAATATGTCGCAGCGTTTTTGCACAAACCGTACTCGTCCATATAGTTTATAGATTTAATATTAGTGCCTTCTTAAACCAATGTGATTGAAAAGTGCTTTCATAACGAATTTAAAGTTATAATGAAAAATAAACTTGTATAAATGAAAAAATGTCCTTTAAATTGTATCTTCCATTGCATTTTTTGTGATAAAAACTTGGAAAAAGTAATGTATTTAGTTTTTAGATTTTTTTTGAGACATGGGAAGTTCTAGAAAGAAATATCAGGAACAATAATAATCGGAAAAAAGAAACATTATTCTTTTCCTTAACTAGACCCACCTTGTAATATAATTTAGAATACATTCTGAAAAAAAAACATCAAAATTAACTCAGCCGTTTCGGAGATACAGACGCACATACATACCAAATCCGAACATAAAATGTTCCTAAGTTCCTTTTTCAAGCCATGTCTCAAATTTCTATATTTAAGGCAGCTTCTCTAATCATATGTAATAATAAAATATATAATAAATGTAATATTTATATGAGAATAAACATAAAATAACTTGTATAGGTGTATAAAATTATTAATTTTTAAGCTAATCTCTAACAGTTTTTAATTTTTTGTTAGTGATTTTTGACAAATGCGTGGTGTGGAAAACAAATACCAATTTCTTTATAATTATACAAAGATTACCTAACATGTCAGAAACTATACATTGTGTAATAGAAAGGGTATAGTCTTATGAAAGGATATGCTGCAGACCATCAAACTGAACAACTTTCTCCATGGGTCCAATATCGAAATTGCGAAAAAATTATCAGTTGTCCCATACAAAATTTCAATACTTACTCGACCCAAATTTATGGGACAGTTGATAATTTTTTCGCATTTGCGATATAGGACCCAAGGAGAAAGTTGTCCAGTTTGATGGTCTGCAGCATATCCTTTCATATGACTATACCCTTTCTGTTACACCCTGTATAGAATACCAGTGAGCCTGGTTCCATAACTTTATCATTATCTGCCTAGCCTTTTCCCAACTATGTTGGGGTCGGCTTCCAGTCCAACCTGATGCAGCTGAATACCAGTTGACATGAAGCGACTACCTATCAGACCTAGATACCAGTGGCGAAGGTACCATACAACTCGATTCCTACCGGATTTCCTTTGAAAAATGGCACAGTCAGTATTCTATAGTCAAATAATATCATCACATTAAATACATGTACTCCAGCTTACCTCTTACTAAAATTGACCCTTCGCTACTGCTAATTACTGTGTAATACGAGCGATTTTTGACCATCTTGTCATAACATTTTATATGAATAGTGTACATTTTTCTGTATATTTTTTTTTACGTCACGCATTCGTTTTTAAATCGCATTTAGGAGTTCTCTGCTCAGCCTGTCTAAGGTCTTATGTAATAGAATATTACTTATGTATAAAAACTAAGAATTATTAATTTTTAAGTTGATTTTCTCAAAATTATTGTAAGTACATACAATTGAGTGTTTTCGATTTTGTCATCATCTGCCTAGCCTTTTGGGGTCGGCTTCCAGTCTAACCGGATGCAGCTGAGTACCAGTATTTTACATGGAACTGCTCTGATTAGTTTTTTAGATACTGATTTAATTTCAAAATTTTGGTTGATAGATACTTTAATAATTATATGGAAGTGTCAAATATCCGGAGCCGCGGCCGTGTTTTGTCCGTATCGGTATGAACGTACCATTAATTTGAATATATTTTTTAAAACTTTAATTAACTGAATCTGTCGTTAAAGTCATGCTGATAAAATACTAAAAACTTTTAGTTAATGATTATTTTGAGCACCTGATATTTTGACGCTGTTGCAAGCGCCATGTTCGCGGGATGACTAGAGAATGTGGGAGGATGTAAAATAAAGGGTAGACAAAGAAAGAGGGTAGACAGATTTGTCTGCACTTTACAATTTATTTTCCATCCACCCGCATTCTTCAGTCAACCCGCGATCATGGCGCTTGCAACAGCATCGAAATATCGGGAGCTCAAAATAATCAATAATCACGGAAGATATCCCGTAAGTGACAGTATAAATTTAGTGTAAAATTTTAAATTAAAAAATAATTAAATTGAAATTGTTTTAAAAAAATAATTTTAATTAGTAAATCTCAATTGTATTTACAAATAAATCTCCTTTCATTTATGTTTTAGCATGTATATTAACTCTTTAATCAAATTATTTTATTTTTAGTTTTAATGTCTTAGAAAAACCCAATTTTTTTTTGTTCTATGAACCATTGCCTATGGTCATTGGCAAAAAATACAAGAGTAGACTAGATCTATGACTTAATGTAACCAATCAAACTATTTAAAGTAAACATTTTATAATTTTAAGATAGAAACATATTGAGGCATTTTTTCTCGCGTTTGACTAGTTTTTTTTTCGCAACATTTTTTTTTATCACAGTCGTCAATTTTGAGATAAAAAAATTAGTCTTTCCAGGGAAAATGTGTCTTTAAATAAAATTGGTTTTATAACATAGTTACATTGCTTAGATATTTTGCAGAAAAAATAGAAATAATGATTATTATTTTAACCAATAATGTCATTCTGAATTCATACTAAGTCTTATCCTTAGATTTCAAAGAATCATCAAGCTATAAAAAACCAGTTAATACGGATTTATCATTGTACCAGAAATCTACAGGTTGTAAGGGACAGCCCTGCGCAGACTGATGGGGTGAATTCAGTACATCATACTAAGATAACCGGTACAAAAAAATATTTTAGGAACGTTACGGGAATCCAATAAATTTGAGTTTTATTTCCTCATACGCAATGTATCGTTACCGTGGCAAAATCACGTAGCGAACGGCAAGCGCGACGACGAGTTCGATGAACTCTGTAGGTAGGTAGGAAGTGAACAGCTGATTCCACGCGTTGTTCGTTAGAGTAAATAGAGTGCTATGTACAGAGAATGTAATTTTACATTGAAATAAAGGAATAGTAACTGAAAAAAAAATAAAAAATCCGGTGGAATATGATTCAAAATAAGGAGCTGAATGCACCCTGTCTGTTTGCGGAGGGCTGTCCCATACACCCTGTATTCAAAACGAGACTATGTGATACTGAAAATGTGTCACTTGATGTGTCGTGTACAATTTCAAAGGCGCTTGCCACTACGGGTTGCTGCGGTCGGTCTCGGGATTGTACATTTAATCAATTAACTACAGCTATATAAGCTCTATCTTTTCATACACGAAATATTTTAAGAGTAACTTATATAAGTCGCCATAGCAACGAAAAAAAAAATTTATCAAGTGTTTTTGTTTTTACGAAATTATTAGAATTCTAAAATTTCTTGTGACATTTTGCATAAAACCTTTACTATCCCTATTCTATCAATGACAGTAATAAGACGTAGTATACTATCGTAATGGCCGTTGAACAATAAGGAGCCAGTATTTATTTTGTGGGTCAAGTAATTTTAAATTATTTATTTTTTATAAAAATATACTAAGATATTTTTTTTTCCTTGAAATGGCTTCTTTATAGCCGTTAGATGATTCTCTGAAAAAAATTCGTGTATGAATAGTTAGACCAGTTAAAATGTACGTGACGTCAATATGACCACGAGAAGGCTTAACGACAGTTAGGTGAAGGCGCCAGGTTAGCTCGCGAAATTCAAATTTTCTCAGTTTTTTGCAATTTTCCGATCAGTGTCAGACTGTGTGTTGATCAAAATATGATTGGCGCCCGTAACAAATATGACTTTACTGAGTTATATAATCATTAGAATCTTTAATACAACCCTTTAAGTTCATTTAATCCAATTGAATGATTTTTTCATCAAATAGTCGTTCAATGGGGGTTAAATGAACTCAAAGAGGGTCGTATTCATGATTTTAACGATTATAATTCTGTAAATACATACGTGTTAGGGGCGCCAATCATATTTTGATCAACACACAGTCTGACACTGATCGGCAAATTGCAAAAAATCTAAGAAAATTTGATTTTCGCGGGCTGCCTTGGCGCTACGCCTAGATAGAATATGACTATGTTTATAAAACCTTATGTAGTAAAGGTGAAGGGACAATATGTCGTCCATTGTAATTTTAAATAATTTATAAACAAATCATACCTACCCACATGGTGGGTTGGTTCTTATTTAATTTTAGTTTGATCTCATTCTACTTTTTCGTCTATGGTAAACTTGGCTGCGGATACCATCATGTTAGTTTCTTACGGGGACAGCAGAAATTGTTTGTAAAAATAAATTATTTTGACTCAACTTGCTTGAAAAGGGTTTAAACTAACCCCCTTTTTAAGTTTCATTGCAGTTCTAATTTCAATTTGTAATAACGGTTTTAGGAACGCAGTTTGAATTTGAATTAAGAATTAACGGTTCTTTTTTAAATTTCGAATTGCGTTTTCTTTTTTTTTTTCAATCGTGTCTTTTTTTCTTGTTTGGGATTTTCTGCTAGATCCGTAAGAATAGGTTTTAAATATTTTGTAAAAATATGAACTTTGCAGTCAAGGAGTGCGCTTGTACCAAAATTCTGTTTTTTTGCCGTTACTTTGTAAATATGACTCAAAATTTGTTTGTTGGACGCCACCGAAGCTGGAAGATGAGTGGGCTTGTATAATTGTATGTATATTTGCTTATTGATAATGTAATAAATGCTTGTTTCAATTATTTTGGGTGTTTATTATTGGTATTTTACCTGTATCAAGTAACATAATCAGCGTATATTCTTAAATTTCACATCTTCGTGCCGTAAAGGCTGAAAAGCTCACTGGCGAACGCTCTAAGGAATGTCCAAAGCTGCTGCAAGAATGTTTCCCTAACCAACCAAGCCAAGGGGTTTTGGGCTGACTCATTTTGAATCGTCATCGACACGCTAAGAAAATGAAGCGTATATTCGTATAGCGACCTCACTGCTGGGATGCTGGCCTGTGTGAGTGAGTGGGCCACAGTTCACCGCGGGGGCCCAGTCCCAGTTTGTGAAAACCTGGGTGAAATCTCAAGATGTATGTTGGAAAATGATTAATACCACACCACATAAAATCATCATCTGCCTAGTCTTTTCCAGAACTAGGAGCAACTGCTTATCTGACCTCCACAACCCAGCTAGTACTGGGTAATACGATACCCCTTGGTAAGACTGGTTGTCAGACTTTCGTGCCACTGACAACGTGTGACGAATGTCAAAGATCTACAAATTACAGCCGGGATCAACGGCGTAAATTGGTTTCCGAGGACGGAGGCAACTCAGTATGTAGGCAAGCGCGGCTTCACCTGAAGCCTTCGCTTTTCCTGATCGAATACCTATGTATATTCTGTATTAGATTTTGCTCCCGGCTTCGCTCCCGTTATGTACGGAAATTGACCCACGGGGACGCTTTAAATGTAGCTTCCCATAAGTGAAAGTATCTTTCGGAATCGTATAAGTAGTTCTGAAGATTTATCCCCTACATACAAACTTACAAACAAATTTTACCTCTCTGTAATATTAGTATATATTTTCGCCAAATCATGCCTACCGAACAAGTATGTCGCACCTTTGAACAATCAGCTAATTAAGCGAGACTCAATCCCACACGAAAATCAGTGGGCATGGCTGTATTTGAGCTTTGAATATATCAACGCCATCTATCGGGGGGCGAACTTTTTAGTTCTCGGCTCTCTAATAGATGGCGCTGTTAGTTGACCTACGGTTCCTGAATCGCGCTATGGTTTCGTTACATCGGAAGGTATAAGACCGGCGTTTCCGGATTACAACAACTGAATCTGAGGACTACTGAAACTATCGCGACGTCACGATAGTTTCAGTTAAAATTTTTGAGAAAGTAGAATGTTGATTTCGTTCTACTTTAATCATTTTAATAATGGTTAGGGAGCCTAGCCTTTGCCCCACAGGCCCACACAATGTTAGGGACCGTAACGCTTGGATTAAAGTCTAACTTGGGTGCAACAGAATATCAATATTTCACATGGAGCGACTGCCTATCTGACCTCAACAAACCAGTAGCTGGGTAACACGATACCCCCTGGTCATCAGACATTTCCAAACTAAAATAATAATAACTAGAGTAGTACCGTTTCTTTCTACATTAGACATGCGAGGAATATGAATATTTTTTGTTAAAATTTCTTAATTAAAGTAAATAAAGGGGACTATTCACGTCCCGTACAAAAAATACAAGAACTATAAACTGCAAAAAAAAAATACAAGAACTATAAACTGCAAAAAAAAAAATTAAGTCAAATTGTTTTTTTTTTATTTTTTTATTTCTTAATTAAAGTAAATAAAGGGGACTATTCACGTCCCGTACAAAAAATACAAGAACTATAAACTGCAAAAAAAAATTTAAGTCAAATTGAGCTTTTTTTTTTTTTAGGGTGGAAAATCATCAAATGACCCCCCCCGCGCTGGGCGGAGCGGAAGGGAGTGTCAGACTTGTACTGACTAAACCCATCCATGTTCCTTCTTTGCCCTTTGTGTTCCAGGGCCGCGGTATCTCTTTCGAACAGTCCCGCAGCCCTGGCAGGCATCGGCCCGTGCCGACCCCTACGTGGTTGCTGACATCTCTTTGAGGCGCGCGTGGAACACGAACGCGCCGTCGACACGGCCTGTCGTCATAAGACGGCCGGACGGCGAGCTAGCCCATAACTCGCCGTCCACAGGCCCGCGCCTACGGTGGCCGGGGGCCACCACGTGACCCCCGACGGCCAGGGCGTCTCTGGCGGCGGCTGGGACGTGAGGCTCTTTCCTTCTCACGTCCCGCCACCTCCTTCACTAGCATGACTGCTTCGCAGAAGGAGGTGACGGCTTCCCATTCCCTCTCGCTCCGGACCATGGCTTGAACCAGGGCTGGGCGCGAGAGGTCGCCGCCGCCAATCGCCTCTACGAGGACACGGCGCTGCTCCGCCCAAGCGGGGCAGGCCTCCACAGTGTGCTGCACCGTGTCCTCTGGACGATCCTCACAATGGAAACACCACGAATCTACCCCTAATACTTACTTTGCTTCCAAAATAGTAATTTTTTGTTATACACAGATGATCTTAAAATTTATAAGAAAATTTCATCGATTAACGATTGTTACCTTCTTCAAGAAGATTTGAATAGACTAACTAATTACTGTATCAAAAATAAACTAAAATTAAGAATCAATAAATGTAAACTTTACCAAAAATAAAAAAAATATTGACTATAATTATTGTCTCTGCGATGAACTCCTTCTTAAAGAAACTCAAATTTGTGATCTGGGTGTACTTTTGGATTGCAAACTTCATCTTAATTTACACATCGAAAAGATAATAGCCAAAGCTTTCCAAATGTACAATTTTGTTATAAGATCGTCATGCGATTTCAAACGCCCAGTCACATATCTACATCTTTTTAACTCTTTAATACGAGCACAGGTAGAGTATGCGTGTATGATATGGGACCCTTACTATGCAAAGTATGATCAAGCACTGGAAAGAATTCAGCGTAAGTTCTTGAAAACATTGCAGTTTAAATGTCACTTGGAGCGTCTGCCATACGAGCAGTCGTTGCAGAAATTTAAATTAATGACACTACATTCAAGGCGTATGTTACTCCAGGCCATGATGCTCCATGGATTGATACACAACAAGTTCGATTGCCCTGAACTTGTCAACAATATATTTTATATCGTGCCCAGAACTGTAATAAGACGAGAGGCGCGCGCTTGCCCACTCTTTGCTACGACCACTAATCGTACAAATGCGGGTAAGCGGGCGCCTCTCCAAAGATTGGTCAAAACTTACAACCAACATTTTATTAAAATAGACAAATTTGCATTGTCTAACATTGTATTTAAAAAAAGAACTGGTTACTGCACTCAAAGCCAATTAATAATTCTGCATAATGTTAAGATTAGCCCCACCTTTCATCCATACTGTTTGTAAGTATTATAGGTACTAGTAATATGTGGAAACGTTGTTGATTGTACGTTAACCTATTTAATTGTATATTTAGACGTAAGAAAAAATGTACAATTGTTTGTTTTCCCTAATTTAATAAAATAAAATAAAAAAAACTTACGCTTGCATGAATTGCAGAATAACCTAGAAAAGCGCCATCTTGCGTACAATAGGTGGACTATTATGTAAAGCTTACAGTGTTGCTACTCAACAACAGATGTCGCTAGTTACCCTCAAATGCAATGCAGACCTTGCAATGGGTGTCTAGTTGTCAGTACATAATTTACCTAAACTATAGAAAATGCATGCTGAGCTGAATTATCTTTCATTATTATGAACAAAAGAAGAAAAAAATCTCTTGTTCTGTGTGTATCCTAGTTTACCTATACAACATTATTTTTAGTATATGCGAAACCTGAATATAGTTTGTTCAGAATAAGTAACTGAATCGATTCCAATAATTTTTAAACCATGTTATATTTTGTCCCAAAAATATTTAAAAAAAGTTACAAGTTGGACACCGAGCGACATTAAGTACCTATCGCAATAATTTAGGTACCTACTGCCAAATTATGTTTATCAATGAGCTCAAGACGACGCTGTAGGCCCGCGCGCGGGCGCGTTGCGTGGTGACCACACTTTTGTGCGGCCAACCAGGTAACAGAATAAGCTTATAACTTTGTGATTTTCATGATACAGTTTTGAAATTTTGTACATAGATTCTTTACATAAAAATACTCGACACGTGTTTCAGGTTTCGCATATACTAAAACTAATGTTGTATACCATAATACAAGGTGTCAACGGAGACTTCACGAAGCCGTCAACCAAGCATTTTGTACATCAAACTAAGTAACTCTACGCAAAAATGATTGCTGGGAAATCAACGTTTTTTGGGGTGAAAATTCATCCAATTCCAATTCGTTTTACAGTAGGAATCAATGTAACGCACTCAAAACATTGTGCTGATGGATGCATTGCATAGTACGGGGGTCGTGGAGATTTTAAAGTAAAGTTATAACATTAAAAACTTGTATTAAAAAAAAGTTGAAACTTTGACCCCCAATATCTCCGTAACTAGAAGGTTCCACAGTATGGTCTAGCTGTGGAATTCTATAATTAAAAAAATGATCTCAATGACGGAGAGAAGTACCTATCGGCTTTGTTAAGGGTAGGTACTTTTAAACCCATTATAATAACTTCATCCCAATATTGACTGGCTCATTGATGTAGGGGTCCCAAGCGCGACTGATGAACATGTGGTTCCTAGGTTTTATTCTCAAGTCGTGCAGTTTTATTGGGTTATCCATGTTCATTTTGATACCATGGACTTAGTACTTTTGAATGTACTTTATTATATTGTAGTCTAAGTAAAACTTTTGGAGGTTTGTAGTCTTTTAACCTCGCGGACATTCTGGAGAACTAGCTACTCAATTTTAGACAGCTGGTATCGTATCGTATTGATAGAAAAATAGCTGAGATCTATTTAATGAAAGTCAGACTTCTAACCAGATTTCTTTTTATTAGTTCCACAAAATATTTTGTATTTGGCCTCCGTAATAAAATATTCCCATTTAATATATCACCGCAAAACCGGTTCTAAATCCGTCTAAAATAGCCAGAACACATTTAAATAATAAACCAAAGCGTTAAATCTGCCATTAGTCGATCTAAATCGTTATAAATACAAAAATAAAATATAATTATGGCAATCCTAATTCGCCATGTCAAATTAGAGGGAAGCGTGACGAATCTATCAAAAGATGGCGACGCGTGCCGTTTGCCGCCAAAATGCGTGTCAATTGCATGCGTTCAATAAAATTTATATTAATTTTATGAGTTATATTTAATGTGTGATTCCATTTTTATTGCAGCATAGGTTACTATAATTAGAAAATATGTATCTATAATGAAAAAAAATATGAAATAAAGTTTGACGCCGGGATTATAATTCCGATCGATGCACAGCGCAAACGCTTAGGTACTATAACAGATTCACAATAGTTTATCAATGCAAGTGTTCTGCTCACCCCGTTAACAATGCAAGCGTGCATAATACATTGAATATCGACCCCCTATTATGCTCTATTCAAATCAGCGCTATATTTACGCAATTACATCAATTTGATACGCACAGTTGTTAGTTAGCAAGGGGTTAATGTCAAAACAACGCTTTGGAAGCCATTTTTTTATAGTTTTGTTATTATTTACTGACTATTTCTGTTTTATACACGGTGTAAGGGAATATGTCCGTCGCTTTTAAGAGTTCTATTCACACTTGTTAGATATTTTTGTTAAATACAGCCTGTAAGAGTTGTATTAATAAATATCTGTATGAATGATGTATGATCTAAGCGGCGAAGTAACTTTAGCTATCATATGGGTGCCGGAAGAATTATAAATATTCAAGACCTAGCTGTGCCCGCGACCTTCAACCGTGTGAAATTTTTATAAAAATATTACTTCCTTATTTGAATCGAATTTTGTTAACAATTTCAAGGTTTTTTTTTTGCACGGCACCCTATCTTATAACATCAGCTATAGGTCAGTAAAAGTCCCGTCAAAATGATTTCAGCTGTTTCGGAGACTAGCCCGAACAAACAAACAGACAGACAGACAAAAATATAGTACATTTTGATACAAGTCGGGAGTCCAGACGTACTGCAGGTTATCACCCATACCTTGTCGATGTTCCACACATTCGCACGAAGCGCTTTGCTACATCATTTATTATGCGCACAGCCAAGGAGTGGAATTCCCTGCCTGCGTCGGTGTTTCCAAGTTCATATGACCCCAATCTATTTAAATCGCAAGTTAATAGGCTTCTTTTGGGTAAGTTAGTTCCATCGTCGACCTCATCTCTGTCCTCAGGACTAGATTGAGGTCAAGAGTAAGCCCATTCAGAATAAAAAAAAAACGAGTGGGGAAACTTTGTTATTGCATTCGAGGCGGAGTTAACACCCGAGCTGCAGGCGAGGCCTAATATGAAAAATAGACCATTCAAATATTTTTGAATTTAGAACACAAATAAATGCAATTTGTTCATAAAAGTAAATATTTGTTTTAAATAATCATGTTTATCTATTTTATTCTATTTATAAACACAATTTAAATGCTCAAAAAATATTTACGCCGTAAAGACCCATAATTATCCCTTTGCCGAAATTAAAAAAAAAAATAAACACCGCCGACTATAGTCATTGAACCCATTTGGACTTAGTATAAGTATAGTATTCTGTTAAATTTTTATTTCCGCACGTGTGCGGAAAAATATCAATCATAGTGCGATAAGAACCAGTTTTCGAGAAAGTGTATTGAAAAAATTTTTACGCATTACATTTAAATATCACATGGCTGAAAACTGTTTGTTGTGAGAAATTGTAACTACTAGTGGCAAACGTCAGTGTCAGCTGTTTCTCACCCCCAGTCACCACGCGTTGCATTTTATAAGTCACACACGAGGAAGGGTCGCGTCCCATTGTGTCGTCGTCGGTAACCAATGTGTTGGCGAAGTAACCTGTCAGATACATTCGATTCTTGATGTAGCAGAGATCATTAAACTATGTTATCATTATAGAAACGGATAAAAAAAAAAACAAAATCATTTATTTGCATAAAAAAAAAAAACAGAAGGTCTTATCCTGCCTTTAATTTCGGCGTGCAAATATAAGGTCCATATTTTGATACATGAAATATTTTAAGAGTAACTTCTATAAGTAGTAAAGTCGCCATAGCAATGAAAAAAAATATCTGAGTGTTTTTTTTTTCCAAAATTATTATAATTCTAAAATTTTTTGAGACTTTTTGCATAAAACCTTTACTCCCATATTCTAACAATGAAAGTAGGCAAATACAACGTAGTAAACTTGCGCATGGATGTTTAAAAATAAGGAGCCAGTATTTATTTTGTGGGTCAAGTAATTTTAAATTATTTATTTTTTACAAAAAAATATACTCAGAAAAAAAAAATCTCTTGAAATGGCTTCGTTATAGCCGTTAGACGATTCTCTGAAAATGTTTCGTGTATGAATATAAAATAAGGTCACATATTATTTTATTTAAATTAATTATTATTGATCATAATCATACAATCATTAAAATAGAAAATTGAAAAGTATCCGATAACAAGCCTAATTTTATCTTATTAATCGTTAAAAAAGCGGCCAAGTGCGAGTTGGACTCGCGCACCGAGGGTTCCGTATAAACTTGTAGATATTTTGTTTTTAAACTACATATTTATGGTTTTAAGATTTTTTCCTTTACATGTGCTGTAAGACATTGCTTCTTGACAAATTTCATGATTCTAGGTCAACGGGAAGTATCCTATAGGTTTTGATGCCCTTGTGAACTCCCAATAAAATAAAATAAAATAAAAATAGCCTTTTTTCTACCACAATTTAACAATTATTAATACAAAACCATTAAATAATTCCAACTAATAAATCTAAAATAGTAAATTGGAATTTGTTTTAAATTAATAACATTATTGAATTAAAATAATAAATTAAGAACTCTCAATATATATATATATTTTTTTTTTTTTCTTTTTTTTTCTGTATGGGCTTACTCTTGACCTCAATTTAGTCCTGAGGACAGAGATGAGGTCGACGATGGAACGAGCTAACCCAAAAGAAGCCTATTAATATGCGACATAAACGGTCATATCTTTTTATCGCGTTGACTTACAAGTTTGATTTTTTCACTACTGCTAGGGGTAGCAGACTTAATTATTCGATATTAATTTCAGCATGATACCTCAACGTGATGGATGGGTGACCGCCCATTACATACCGAGTTTCCTCCGTGCCTCGGAAAGCACGTCAATCGGTTGGTCCCAGCTGTCATTTGTAGATCTTTGACAGTCGTTAGGTAGTCAGTGGCCCAAGAAGTCTGACAACCAGTCTTACCAAGGGGTATCGTATTACCCAGTACTAACTGGGTTGTGGAGGTCAGACAGACAGTCGCTCCATGTAAAATACTGGTATTCAGCTGCATCTGGTTAAACTAGAAGTCGACCCCAATATAGTTTGGAAAAGGCTATACAGATGATGACCAAGGGACAAGGAACATAGTAGATGGGGTTGCTTTTCTGCCTACTCCCGCGCCTTCATGGGCAATAAGCGTGAGTGTATCAATGACCCTAAAAGCTTCAGATTCGAAAAATCTCGAGGAAATCAATAATATATTAACTAGTAGGTACTACTTATTAGAAATTATATCCGTTTTTTCGATCAAACCCACTAAATTTAATCCAGAAAACTAATTTCCATAACAACCTTGAATCCTGCTACCCCTTTAACGAAAATGACAGCGTCAACATAAACGAATCTTTCACAAAAGATTGCTTTCCTGTCTCGAAACCACAGTAACCTATATTCAATCTTTTACGAGTTTCTTTTACCGAAATAACCAACTGTTCAGACTTACCTCATTAAATCTAATATTTAGCTTCAAGAAGTAAAATTCATACCATGTTTTTTTATTCCAAAAAAACTTAACGAAAAACCAGCTTTTCCTCAATTCAAATAAAGTCCAGATTCAGTTGTGTCAGACAAAAGCGGTTATAGACTCCCAAACAGCCAATAACAATGAGGGGCGGAGCCAATTTTGAAATTGGAACGATTTTTTCTTCTTCAGAACATTCTGCATCTTTTACGCTCAGTCGGTAGATGGACGCCGTTGGAGTAAGACGCATGGATTTTTTCGTAAAGATATGATTTTCAATGGAAAATGGTGTCAATTTGCTCATTTTAATGTCGAAGGTCTATTTGTATGGCAGTATGGTTGTTGTTGATGTATTTTTTAGGGTATAAGAGGAAATTGAGAGGGTATCAGCTGTTGCAATAGGGGATGGGGGTGGAATTGGGGTGTGAAAGCGATGGTCTGGCTATTGGCAATAGTAATTGGGAATGCTGTTCGCAAGCTTCAAGTAACACAATTGATTAGGCTTTATTTGATGTTGTTGCAGCAGTTTTCTTGATGATATTCTTGAGGGCAAAGATCCTTATGAAAAATAATGTTGTTAAAGATTTTTAAAGACAAAATGAAGAAAGAATTCTTGGCTTAAATTTGATGTCCTGTCTGAAAAAGAGGGTCTGAATTAAATAATGCATATTTTGATATTTATTAAGAAGTTTTTACTGTGTACCAGTGGTGAAGGTTCCTTACAACTCGATTCCT
This sequence comes from Noctua fimbriata, assembly GCA_905163415.1. NCBI lineage: Eukaryota > Metazoa > Arthropoda > Insecta > Lepidoptera > Noctuidae > Noctua > Noctua fimbriata. The sequence goes on from LR990951.1 coordinate 2,295,284, forward strand.
ACCGGATTCCCTTTGAAAATTGGCACAGTCAGTATTCTATAGACAAATAATATAAACACATCAAAGATATGTACTCCGGCTTCGCTACTGCTGTGTACTCAGTTTATTATTTCGCTGAAAGCTTCAATAGACTTTCATCAACAGTTCCTTGATGAAGTTTGAAGGTTCTAGTTTTTTAAAGGACGCTTAAAGCGACCTCATCTACCTACCTTTCTTGGTGTGGAAAAATCCTTGTACATAACCTCCTCCGCTAGAGGCTAAAAGTATTCTACGATAGCTAGACGATTGAGGCCGACTATTAGGTTGAATATCCAGTATCATTTGCCTGTCAATGGCTGACAAAAGGCGTCCAGGCGTATCGTTTGCTAGATATGATCTATGTAACAAGGCTATAGTGGAAGCTTAGGTATACAGGAAGGGGTATTCATACACGTTGTAAAACAATTGAAGGTAACGAGATTTATTTATTTGTTTTAGGATCTTAAACAAAAGATATACAGATAACATTAAGCCCGTCACAGACGTAGCTAGAATATACAACATTAGTTTTAGTATATGCGGAACCTGATACACGTGTCTATTTTATTTATGTAAAGAATCTATGTACAAAATTTCAAAACTGTATCATGAAAAATCACAAAGTTATAAGCTTGTTCTGTTACCTAGTTGTCCGCACAAAAACGTTGTCACTACGCAGCGCGCGCCTCCAGCGTCGTCTTGAGCTCATTGATAATAATAATTTGGCAGTAGGTACCTAAATTAGTGCGATAGGTACTCAAAGTCGCTCGGTGTCCAACTTTTAACTTTTTTAAATATTTTTGGGAAAAAATATAACATGGTTTAAAAATTATTGGAATCGATTCAGTTACTTATTCTGAACTTTGAAATTCAGGTTTCGCATATACTAAAAATAATGTTTTATATTAATATTAATCATAGGTATATTACGACATATTTTCTATGTACATTTTCGAGGGATGATTCATATTAATATATATTATAGCTAAGTCTCTGACGGGTTTTACTAGATAATGGACAACATATTACATAAGGTATTATGTAGGTGTACATCTTGATATAAAGAAGACCACACCATGTACAGTAAATAGATAGAGGGTAATTTAAGTAAGATGAGGAGGTTTCTTGTTTGATTTTATAATACGGTAAAAAAGAAGTGTGTGCAATATAATAATTGAAATAATATTTATATTTTAAAATTAATGGAATTTAATTTTTTATTTTTTATTTTTTTTTATAAAACGTTGCCCCTCACTAGGAATTTCTCCTGTATCGTGGGTGCGTTTACAAACATTTAAATTCACATACACAAACAGCCAGAAATTATGTGATTTGAAAGTAATTTAATGTAACTATGAATGTTATTAATGATAATTGTGATATTATGTAATTATACATTGATTTTGCATAACGTTAAAACGGTGAGACATGTAGCACTATGCAATACTAACACCTCTGTAAACATACCTACCATGTTACTGGCAAATAAATTAAATAAAAAATAGCTTTTCTTTGTGTTTTCCATTTGTAACTTGACTCTTACCAAATTATAAGTAGGTTTAGCAATGTATTAGAAAAATACCTACAGAGATTTTTTTTTTAAACGGAAAAACTTGTTAATTGTTTTTTTTTTTAAACCGCACTGGTTGATTTGAATCAGTTTTGTTTATCTGTGGTTCTCTATTCGATGTATTTCATTCCGGTGATATTAAAAAAAAGTCATAATTTTGGTTTAAGAACTTTAATTTTGCAATGATGAGTTCTTGAAGTGACCTCTGAGCTTTCCATTCAAAATTTATGAATGGATGAACCGGCCCATAAGTTAGTACTCGCAACAATATCAATCAAATCTCTTATGCCAAATAAAAACAATAAATCACAAAAGAAACAATATGGCGGCCATTTTTATATTATCAAAGCAACATTTACTGCATTGTATCAATCGTGAACGGGTTTTGTTACAATAAAATGCGGGCGGGACCGGGGGCAGAAACTAACTCGATGAAAAACAACTCTAAAACCCTTTTTACTCACTTATGAATACACACATACCTATTTGTCGGACAATTTTTATTTTTATACCCTAAAAGTATCAAGAAAGTCTCTATTTTTAAAGTCATAAGGGATATTTCAGGTTGTCTGGTTGGTTTATGTAAGTTTGTAAGTCGATAAAACGACAAACAAAGCTTGACCTCATGCTTCTCAACACAAAAAGGTAAACGGGGTTCAGATAAAGATGGACGGTGTAACAAAAGCGTGCTAAAAAGCCACCCCGTGTTCGGATACACGCCCCTTTCTAAAGAACCACTCCCTTATAACCCCAGTCGTTGCTCGAACGCCGACGGGAGAAGACGTATTTCGATTTTTTTTCTGACGCGTATCCGACCGCGAAATTTGAAATAATCGAACTAAAGTGAGCGTGTGATGACTAGTATGATAAATAACTGTTTTATTTTTATATTAGTTTGTAAAATTGTGAAAAAAATATTGTAAGTTAAACAGTTCTTGGCAGAACGTATTATGTACCCGACAGATTTGAAAAATGGACAGTTAAAACTGAACACTTTCGGTAAACAATTAGACCACAACATTATGTTGAAGACGATTCAGAATTTCTGCTATAATAAGTCAAGTGCGGGGCCTTTCAATATGTCATCGCCATTTCTAGTCGACAACATCTTACACCAGCAAAAAACTGAATTACACAATCAGTATATCAACCAGCAAATAGAAAATTATGTCCGGCAAAACTACGAAAGATCCCGAGAAAATACGCCAGATATGGACGAATCGAAGCTTGCGGAATGTGACGAAGAAAACCGAAATGACGAGTCCATTGAAGATTCTAAAATTGAAGACGACGATTCCAAAAGTCGAGATGATGATTATGTCAAAAATGAAGTTTATTATAACAACGAATACTATCAAAGGAACGAAGAAGTTCGGGCTACAGAAAAAGAGGTCTTAAACGTCCCAAATCTAATCCGACGCTGTCAAAGTTGCGGATCTTATGATTGTCCTCCATTTTCTTGCAAGAAATCTGGCATTCGAAGATTAGAGGAACTAGAAAAAAGGTTTAACCTCAATTATCATGAAAATTCAGGCGATGAAGGCGAGAAACATGAAGGAAAGGGGTACACTGATGAGTTGGTGCGGTCCTGTGAGGATTATACTGAGCAAAAAAAGCCCTTATTGAAGTTCAGTGTTAGTGCGATTTTGGGTGAAGATAGTTTGAAAAGTAGCAACGTGAATGGTGAGTTTTATTTAACTTGCCTTGTTAGTTAGTTTGTATTGGTCAAATCTTGCAATTGAATTTCAAACCAGTTCCCCCCAATCGATTGAGTCGAAATTTTGCACACACCTTTGGTTTAGGTGACAATACATGTTTATGACAGACATGACTTGATCCTGCAGCCAGGATCGCCTCCTCACGAGAGAACTCCTCAACGGTTAATAGCACGGACACGAAACTTTGTATACGCGTTCTATGTTGATAGATAAACCTAATTTTCTTCTTTTCATTTAATAAAAGCCTGTTTTTTTTTTCAAGTTTAAGTTATTTTTCGTTTTTGATTGATTGGGTTTTCTTTTTAATTGGTTGGTTGTTCGTTGTTCAAACTTGACAAGGAAACTGCCAATGTTGCCATGTATTTTTTGGTTTTTATTTGTAGAAAGCGTCTTTGGGAAAATTCGTTGTGTTTTTATGTGGTTACCAAACTAATGGCGTATAGATTATTAATTTGAAATGGCTCTTAGTTGGGCAAAGGAATTTATGAAGGAAGTGCTAGTAAGTACTCTTGTTATAGAAGTACAATCACTAGCAACTATCGGCAAGTGATGCGACGGAATGAGGAAAATGTCGTGGGAAAAGTTTTTAGTATGAATGTGGATGAGTATAAGAGTAGAGTAACGATAGATGGACTGTGTGAAAGATGGCCTGTGCAAGAAAGGAGGTCATTGCTGAAATGACGAGTAATAGAGAAGTATGAAAGAACAAAGACATGCTGCGCCGACCACAGATAAATTGGGATAATGGGCAGGAGAATGATGATGATGATAAGTAAGATCTAAGAAAAGCAAGTAAGATTAAAAACTTACAATATGATGCTTAATAAACTCAGCATTCAATTGGTTCGCTGGAGAATGGCTGTAATGAGAACCAAATATTAAAAAAAAGAGTAACCATGGAGTTTCGCGCCGGTTTTTCTCCATAGAAAACAAAACGACTAACGTGAACCATGCGGGTATATTTAGATGTTTCTTAAGAACTAATGTTACAAAGAAGATATATGAAAAATCTTTTGTACCCGCTTGCACTACATTATAAATTTTACCTGTAGTCATAAAAAGAAAATTGTTTGGAGATAGGTCGATTCAATTTAACTGATATTTGAGGGATATTGAATACAGTTTATGCGCTTAACTAAATTGGTCCGTGGATGGGTGATCACCCATTACATCCCGAGTTTCCTCCGTGCCTCGAAAAGCACGTTAACCGTTGGTACCGGCTGTCATTTGTAGATCTTTGACAGTCGTTGCAGGAAGTCGCAGTGGCCCAAAAAGCCTGACAACCAGTCTTACCAAGAGGTATCGTATTACCTAGTAATACTGGGTACTTAATGCAAAATACTGGTGTTCCACTGCATCCGGTTAGACAGGAAGCCGACCATAACATATTTGGGAAAAGGATAGACAGATGATGATCTACCAGTACCCTATTATGAAAACTCTTGTTGTGAATCCTGAAAGATTTTCCAAACTGCAATGGCCGACGGCACGGGACTTCATTATTTTTGTATTTCTGTAGGGGAGTTTTATTTAGCATTAGTAATAAAACGTTTAGTTAGTGCGGCGACGTCAAAAAACAGGTTAAAAAACTAATTAAGCCTAGCTGGGTCATCCCACTGCTGGGCAAAAGCCTGGACTTCCAGTTGTTTCAATCCAGAGCCAATATGGACCACTGGTCGCTGGTCTTGTCCAGCTCGTCCCGCCATTTTCTATGAGGTCTGCCGCGACGCCTTCTGGCTGTGTCAGGTCTCCATAAACCGATTATTTTGGCCCATAGCCCATTGGGCAGGCTTCAGACGTGGCCAATCCAGTCCCAATTCAGCTTAGTGGCTTTTTGAGCAACATCAGTAATTAGTGTTTTTGAGCGCAGTGTGGTGTTACGTACACGGCCTGTATTATTTTTAGTTTTACTTTAAAGAAATTACTAAACACATATTCATTAAAGTAGATTCAGGTGAACACAGGAAATCAAAAATAGTTTCGTATTTCTTTTTAGTGATACAGGATACTATATTTTCTCTAAAAATGTGCGAGCGCGTTTATGTCTTTTGTTTTAAAACAGAATTTGAATGCGCTACGACAGTGCTACGTGGTTTTCTGATAAATCTACTATCTACGCCGAGTTGTCCTATAGACAAGGTGTAAACGGACCCCTTAACGAAGCCGTCAACCAAGCATTCTGGGGCCCAAGTCTGCTATTTTTATAAATTCGTCATTCCAACACGATCCCATTGTCATTTTGCTAAAAGTTCGTAATCTGCTAAATACATAATGGTCGATCAATGGTCTCATCATAGAATTCAGTTATAATTACATTGTCGTATTGCCATTATTATAAAACCCGTTAGTAGAAATGATTTTCGAAAGACTACTACTAAAGAACATTTATTCATGCCAGATTTCATTTATATATATTTTTTCATATTATTTATTATTTATCAGATTACCATTCTATGCCATTTCTTTCAATGGAGTGTGAGTGGTTGACCATTGGATAGTCATAATGGCGCCATTATATTAGTAGATTACCAAACTTCAAAATCAACAATTATGAAATCAGTGATAGACCATTTTGACACAATTGTAATATCAGACTTGAGGCCCTGTACATCAAACTAAGTAACTTTACGCAAAAATTATTGCTGTGAAACACTGGTGTCAGTGTCAGGTTGTATGTTGATTAAAATATGATTCGCGGACGTTACAAATATGGCTTTACAAGTTTACAAAGTTATAATCATTAAAATCATCAATACAACCCGTTGCAGTTCATTTAACCCCATTGAATGACTATTTCATGAAAAGTCATGCAATTTAACTTCTAGTGTTAGTAGGTTACAGACACATACAATTAAAATTCAGTGTGGAGCCGCATCCACCTCCACAGCATCGGGGAATCCTATCGATCTGCAAATACACTGAGAATACTGTTGGTGCTGCCGCGAACACGAGTCATCAGGGATGCACATCTATTTCTAATAATGGCGGCAAAACCATCAATATTATTATCTGCAAACATCCCTGACGCACTACAACGCCACGGCAGCCGCAGCAGTACTCTCAGTGCATTATTATATTGAACGCGTAGGTCGCTGTATGTCCGCTGAGTGAAGTTGACCCACAGGCTGCACGTGTACAAGGACTGACAGTAAGCTTTGAAAAGCGTTACTTTAACTGGCCTCGTACAACGTGCAAACCTGCGGGCCAGCATGTTACAACGTTAATAATTGTATTGATAATAATTTGTATTAATAATTTTAATCAATATAATTCTGTAACAACATACGTGTTATGGTCGCGAATCATATTTTTTAAACATACGACTAGATTCTGACACTGGCCAACAAATAAAAAAAAAACTGACCTTAAGTTTTTTTACTCTCGAATAGTTGAGTCTTTACCAACATCACGACCAGCTTTATCTATTACTATTCTTGACCTATAAAGTAAGTCGTGTTTGTTTATTCTAGTTCAAATTACGAACCGAATCTATGAGGCGTCGGTAACCGTTGGCCGTGGTGGTCCGTCGGCTTACCTTTTTACTCTTTATTGACTGACTTCTAGAAAAAAAAACAAAAAAAAGATACTGGTGGAACGCATTGTAACAGTATTTTTTTTTTCATGTAATTTCACTGATTTCTCTGTGATTATTGATCCGATTTTCGTGATTCTTTTTTCATTAAGTAGAGGAAGCTCTTTTTTGTGTTTTTTTTGTTACATTTATTTTGAAGGCTGTTTAATTGAACCTAGGTGTGGGTGAGTCACACATGAGTTGCCGACTAATAAAATAGTATGAAAGAAGCAGACGTGCTGCACCGACCACAAATAAATTGGGATAAGGGCAGGAGAATGACGATGATCATCGACGAAGGTATTGTTTAGCAGACGAACGCAGTATGATGTTCCTCATTTTCTTGGTGACGTTAATTTCATCCTTGACTTGTATGACATAGACAAGATGCCAAGTCCTTTGTGTCATAAAGTCTTATAAATTAGTAGGAATTAAATTGTAATTGCCGTAAATACTTTGTCTATCAGTAGAAAACACAGGTTTTTATTTCAATGTGTTTTCTGCAAATAGTTCTGAAAATAATGGTGAATTCAGGGAATGATTTCGAAACTCATTACCTTTTTAGTCTAAGATTTAGATTTTTATGTTTTTGCCAGAAAGATTTGTAATAAACAAAATTACGTTTTATACCAATTGTTACCATCACGACAAAGCAAAGAAATTAATTAACTTCCCCGAAAAAAAGAAATAGCTATAAAAACAACGAAAGTAACACGTTAATAACGTTACAATAACGGTTATATCGCAGCTACATCTTAATTCACTAAAGGCAAGTAGCAATATGGCTTCGGGGAGTTTTTCAATAAAATGCTGGCAACATCTGGCCGGACACTTAAGCGCGGGGGCGGGAGAGAGACAGCGCTATACAAGACTCCGTTTGCAAGAAAGAGATGGGTATAGTTCGGGGGTTACCAGTGAAATTAATATGTCCTTTTCCTGACATAAGGTTGGGAAGTAAGTTGCTTTTTATATTATTTTATTATTGATGTCGTTCCGTTGATACGGTCTTATTGTCTGACGATATTGGGCTCGAAGCAATTATGGGGAGATAAAGATTGTGTTGTTTGTAGGAAATATTATAGTTTTAGAGGCTTCGTGATAGTTTCTATTTATGATGTAATGTAGATCTAGATTAAAAGGAAGTAATTATTTGCTACGTTTATGAGATCTTGAATTGAACATCATGCTTGTATTTCTCCTAAGGATCGGGTAGAGGTGTAACATAGTACCTACACCCACATTTCGACAGTTATGTTTAAGTTCCAATAATAGGGGACGAGCCTTTTGAAATTAGCTGGGCATCTCTGAGCACGGCTACTACTGAAAAATTTATAACGGAAATACCCAAAAACACTTTGCCCAATCTGTGAAAAATAACCAACGAAGTATTTAAAAGTATTCGTCTGCCTCCTGGGCCTAGTGGTCGCTATCACGACTGCTGAGCATAGGAACCTGGATTCGATTCTCGGGTCGGGCAAATTGTTATTGGATTTTTCTATCAGGCATTACTCAGCAGCAGCCACGAAGTCTGGATTTGTGCCCGGTTGATGGCAATAGGCTTCGCTCCTATTACATGGGACCTTAACATAACGTAGAAATTTCTGCCTTACGCTTCGGGGTTTACAGGCGTGACGTTATCTTTAATAATGTCTAGTTTATACTCTTAAGCCTAATATTGAGAGTTTTCTTTCATGATAATGTCTTAGATGAACGACTGAGGAAATTTGAGATATGATTGTATATGGCTAGAATAGAGATGTAATGAAGAAGAAGAAGACATGGTGCATCGACCACAAATTCGATTATGGCAGGAAGATGATATCCCGACTCAAGCAAAGCTAAAGTAAGGATTTTGCTGGCACATGCTCCAAAAGAACCGTAAAATGGCTAGCCAAAACTGGCCAATAAGATATCTTTTAAAATAATATCCAATAACCCGACAAACCGAAGCGGACTCGCGCCAAAAATCTATATTACAACATCTGCTAACACAAGAAATAAGAAAGAGAAAAGCAAAATTCCGAATCGGGAGTTATAAAATTATGCATAACGTTCCCTCGGCTCATATTAACATGTCATTCAGTCGCCATATTGGGATCATATTCGAATTCGGAACGTTCACTCACTACGTTTTACTACCAATATACTTTTACACCCAATACACGGAATATTCAACCTTACTTGGTTTGGAACAAAGGTTTTCTTTTGTGAAAATGTTATCTTTGCCCAAGTATATATTAGTCGATTTTTCCGAATCGGATTTTTTTATAGGCATCGTAAAGTTTGCCATGGATATGGATTTAGTAAGTTCAATTCGATTATCGAATGATTGGGAAGGATACTTTTTCTTTGGTAACAGGTGGGGTAAATGATTATTTTGTTAGTTTAGGCTGTACGTGATTGTCGGTGCCTGGAGTTGTTATGAAAAAGTTAATGGTTGGGGGTGAAAAGGGGTGAGCGTTTATGGAATGAGGTTTAGGGAATTTTGTGCTAGAGTTGGGACGGATTGAGGTTTCGTTGTTTCTTATTTTGGTTATAAGTATTTAAAGGTTAGCTATTATGGATTATAGGTACTAGATTAGATCTATTTAGTACCAAGGACTTTCTCAGACTCGTTGACTCATTCATATTATTAGATTTTTCTAAGTTGACACTGAACGTTAAGTACATCGTTTAAGAAAATAATGGTGAGGAAACTTGGATTTATAATTAATATAATTCTGAAATAAGTAATCCAATAATTCTGTGTGTGAGAAGACGCCTTTGCTCTACCATGGGACTAAAAGGCTGGTAATATAGGTACAGACGCCAGCATATCAAGCTACCCGAAACTGTCAAATTTTCCCAATCAACCTTGAACCTAATGCTTTAGCGATAAAGTTATAAATCTAGTTATAAATCTATTAAAGAAATTTGACAGATTGTAGTAGCTTGATATGCTGCAGTCTGTATTAGATAGTGTCATTCTTCCTTATTGTGCAAGTAACCTATGATCATCATCTGCCTAGCCTTTTCCGAACTATCAAAGATCTACAAATGACAGCTAGGATCAATGGCTTAACGTGCTTTCCGAGGCACGGAGGAAACTCGGCATGAAATGGATAGTCACCCATCTAAGGACTAATCTTGGTAAGCGGTGTTTAACCTTGAAGGTCGATCCGTGTGGCTTTTATTATTAAGCTACGGGCTCTAGAAACCTATGAGCACATGTTGCCACACAATGTAGTTACATTATCAACAAAATTACAAATACACGCACAAAACTATAAGTACTTATAACCACTAACATAGTCACTGAATGTTCTACACCTGTTAAATGTTTGCGTTCCAATTTTGAAACACTCCGCGCCCGTTGCACACGACCGCAGACATGTTCTGAATTTAAACGAGCCAATGGCAGCGCGATAACGCGTTTGGGTTTTCACGGAAATTGTCGATTGCGGTCGGCAGGGTAAAGGTGGGGTTAGGATGAATTTTATTTAAGTATGTGTATGTAAATTTTAGGGTTTCTGCCATTAAGGTTGATGGGGGGATTGTCACTTTGGTATCCCATATTTAGGCTATATTAGTTTGATTTTCAGAAACAAGGTCACTCAAAACAATATTTCCGTTTCATATCGCAGAATGCCTTTTACTAGATTCTCTGGAAGACTGTGTTGTGCAACCTTTACCATAATTAAATATGTGGTTAAGTCAATCAATAATAAAAAAATCTAATCAAGTTATTTGATCTTGGATGTTTTTGCAGTTTTTTTTTCTATATTGTTACTTCTCCGACTTTTAGAAGGCATTTTACTGAGCTGATGGCAATGTTGCAGTAAAAACTTGGTATATTTCCATTTATGGACTGGGTTTCAGTGATATTTTTTTCACGTCCACAGTATTAACAGTGCGTTCTACTAAAGACTAAGTAGTTAATGTCATCTACTTCAAAATATTTCTGGAGTATCTCAAGGAACTGTGTTTGTCCAACTTTGTTCGTATTCAAGAAGAAATAGTGCCTTAAATACCTTGCATGGAATTGCGTGTGCTGATATCACAAACACTTGGATGATGGGCTATGTATGCTTGGACATGTATTGACATAAGCTTTTCAGTAACGTAATATCAAATATATTGTCAATCGTTCATTTTTAACTATTCCGTCATCATTATCACTTAAAGAATATCGCTTTGTCTAGAACATATTCACTATAGAAGAGGAGTTTTCTACAGACAATTAGTAAATTAGACTGGCAAAACAGGGTAAATTACAGAATAACCATTACCCCTATTTACATCCCAACAGGCTAGCAGTATTCAGTAGCATAATTCGCAGTAACATAATATGTCTGGAACACACAGGTAACCGCAGCACAAATTGTGACGTTTATATTCGCGTTACGAGCTGCAGGCATGCCAGGGAAATTGTTTTATGTTAACATTTATGTGTCATAACAGGCAGAGAAGTGACAGGTTCATTATTGTTGACAAAAGTTTTGTAGTATTATTTTTTTAGGTCCGCTACGGAATTTTTGTTTGTTAAAATTCACATTGAAGCTGTTTGGCTTGAATATGGGAATCATGGACGCTTTGAAAAGAAGAAGGGGAATAAGGCTTTTCAATGACGTCTGTTAACTCTTGGTAAAAAGCTTCAAGTTCAAGCAACACTCGTCTTGCAATACCGAGATAGAAGAGATGAAAAAAATTGCTTAGGCCTTGAGTCACCGGTATACGAATTGAGAGCGAGGGCACTCCCGCGATAAAAACAAGATGTGACGGGCATTAGGCTGCGTTTCTACCAGAGATGAGTGAGGGTGCTTAGCGATGTGTGTGAAAGTAACCAATAATATCGCTTCTTTTTCTCAGCGTAAGGTATTCTAGCTATGTGATTGGTTAGTTTCACACCCATCTCTCGCTACGCATCGTCGCTCATCGTGGAAACGCAGTCTTAAGCTTTTAAAACTCACTTATCTGCCGATTAAAGTGAAGTTCTTGTTAAGCGATTCGTTTGGTGGTCAGAAGACGGAAAACTAATAACCAGTCTTAGGCTTACCAAGGCGTATCGTGTTGTGGGCGTTAGTGTTAAGAGCTAGATAGGCGGTCGCCTAGGACTGATTACAATATTATTGAGTATTAGCTAGGCAAATAATGAGTTTAAAACGTTTGACAACTAGATTTACTACATAGTACAAACAGTTGTGTCGCTGGAGTGTGCAGCTGAAACACCAGGGACAGGCGAAAGCGGCCATTTTGGCGGGACTTATGAAATTTTTAATAAATGAGTTCTGTTTTTGGATTTAATATTAGGTAAAATTCAAGAGCAACTCCGAAATACTCACAATTATAGCCTATTAAAATCCTTTTCCAATATTTCCCAAAAAAAATCGCCCACAATAAACATTTTTACTTCCAAACAATAAACTGTGAACATAATCACAAAGAAATTAAATGCGACAATCCTAAAACCCGCCGGGATTCGGGAGGGTCCAATAAAATTCGTCCCCTCGTCGAAATCAATTATTTTCTCACTTTCCCGCGTAAAAATTGGCGGCAAATAGCCGTTATTCAGGTACGGCGACTCAATCGTTTTTCGGGTAGCGGTTAATTGTATAACGTTATTGTAACGTTAATAACGTTTTTGGTTTTTGATTAGAGATTCTTTTTTTGTTACTTTTGAATCTTTCTCTGTTGTGGTTTGCTGGATATTTGTAGGTTTTAATTACATTTGTCTAAGTACACATGAATATTATTTATAAAGGTACCTGCGTGTTACAAATGACATGATTTGTATTCACAAAATGACTACGAACTAGCTTATGCCTTCGCGGGATCGTACTAGCAGGATAAAATGTATCCCATGTGTTAATACAGGTTATAAACTATCTGTGTGACAAATTTCATCCAAATCCGGTAAGTAGTTTTTGCGTGAAAGAGTAATAAACATCCAGACATCCATACAACCTCACAAACTTATGCATTTAAATATTAGTAGGACAATTTCAGAAAACGATGGTTTTTCTGATATTATTCCAATGGTTGCAAGTACCATAAAATATGACCATGGTCAATCAATTAATTGATACAACTATTATTACCTGCCTTAGTTGTAAAAAGCAAGTATGAAATCCTACTAGTGCCTCATTAGCAGCTCCTAAAGATAACCCAACCTACATAACAAGATATTTTTTTTACAAAACATGTACCTAGGTAAAGACGTATTGACATAACATCACGCCTGTAATCCCCGTAGGGTTAGGCAGAAACAGAGTGCATAACTCCCAACACACACATTTCATGTAGGAATGCATTTAATGTTACTTCTTACTAATATTATAAATACGAAAGTTTGTGACAATGGATGGAAGTTTGTTACTCTTTCACGCGAAAATTACTGAACGGATTTGGATGAAATTTGGTACATAGATCGTGTATACCCTGGATTAAGTTATAGGATACTTTTTATCCTGGTAGTATGATCCCGTGGGACAGATACTGAACTTCATGCGGGCGAAGCCGCGGACATAAGCTAGTTTTCTCATAAATCATATTTCCTAATCTTTAATTGCACTTATCCTTCAGTTTGCACCCTCAAGAACCCACGTATCCAGAAAATATGCTCAACCGATTAAGGTGAAGAACATTTCACCCCCCAGACGGGGGTGAAGGCGTTACCCCGGAAAAGTTTACCCCTGAAACACCCTGAACGGTTAACAATTTAAAACGTTTCACCCCCGGTGTGATTTTAATTATTTTATTATAATAATATAGGGGTTGATTTCCTGAATGTTTCTGATAGGTTATTTGTGATTTTGGGGTGGTATTTGCATTTGGATAATTTGGTATTATTGGAGATCGGAATGATTGAGAACGTGGTATTAACTTGAATGTTCGTTTGTGAAGGACGAGGAGTTAGGAAAGATGATTATAGGTAATATTAATATGTCTATTCCTGAAGTTGTCACTTATTTCCCTAAGAATGTAGACTGGTTATCAAATCGTTCGGTGGTACTTTTAATTGGATTGACATTAGATTTACTGTCTTCCTTCTTTATCGTGTGGTTAGTGCCTAACCTGCCCCCGTAGCATGACCACCGTAGACAAGGATTTCTTTGACGGAAGAATCGACAAAATTACAGATAGTGTCGACACAATTACGGATTTCTTTGCACTATATGTCATTTTGTCGATTCTTCCGTCAAAGAAATCCTTGTCTATGGTGGTCATGCTACGAGGGCTGGTGTCAGAGTTTTTACGCCGTTCATGGCCCTTTGATTTGGCTTCACATGCCGTCGAGAAATACCTCTCAGGCATGCTTGGTTTGGTTTCCTCAAGATATTTTTCTTCAACGAATCAAGTGATAATTGAGTATATGAATCCGAGATCACAGAGGTGCGTATCTTGGGTTTGAACTCGAGACCTATGACTTGGCAGTACGCCGGTCACACCACTAGGCTATCACTGCGCATAAGATATTTGAATTTACGGTAGTATACAGGGTGTAAACGGACCCTTCACGAAACCAACCAAGCATTATGTACATCAAACTAAGTAACTTTACGCAAAAAATATTGCTGGGAAACTACTTTTTTTTTGGGGCGAGGAATCACGTTTTACGGTAGGGTTCAATGTAATGCATTCAAAACATTGTGCTGATGGATGGATTGAATAGTACGGAGGTCGTGGAGGTGTTTAAAGTAAAAATCTTACATTAAAAAAAAAAAAAAAAAGTTTGAACTTTGACCTCCAATGTTTCCGTAACTAGAAGGTTCGAAGGTATGGTCTAAAACAAAAAAAAATATCGCAATGACGGGGAGAACAAGTGCCTTTCGGCTTCGTTAAAGATCTTTTTACACCCTTTATGTCAATCCAATTATTTTTGACATTTTTTTCATCTATTTTTTCTTATCGCTGTTAGAATGTCTCTTTGACTGACATCCAGAAGTCCAAACTCAAAGTTTGCCAACGAGCAATGGTGTGCAGTATCCTAGGTGTTAACTTAACGGATCGTGTTCCAAACACAATACTACAAAACAAATACATTTTATTTCTTTAAATTTACTATAATATAGCTATATTGTACATAAGAGAATGTTGTGTACACCTGTAATTGGTACCTACATAAGAACCTTAACCTGTATATTTTTATTGTTTAATGTAAAATGTATGTACTGTTGACGTACCTATTTTAAATAAATAAATAAATATAGTTAACGTGGTTCTAAAGGCTGCTCATCTGAAATGGGACTGGGCAGGACATGTCTTAACATTTTAACACCATTAAGTGAATGAATTTTACACAACTCTTCGTTTTTGATAAGTAAAGAGCCCAACAATTAAAGTTATGCGTGGTGTCAC
Source organism: Noctua fimbriata (assembly GCA_905163415.1). Lineage (NCBI taxonomy): Eukaryota > Metazoa > Arthropoda > Insecta > Lepidoptera > Noctuidae > Noctua > Noctua fimbriata. The sequence continues at coordinate 2,310,498 of LR990951.1, forward strand.
ATGTAACATGAATAAATTCAAGAATAACATTATTAAGCAAATGATAAATAATTGATGCTGGCAAGTTATATGCTTTGCCAGAATCAGCAGCTGTTTGATTCAAATTTAAGTTCTCTCTCTTCAACAATTCAGTGGTAATAAATAGGATAATTACCTCAGATCAGTATCCAAGGCAATTTACTGCTTATTGAAATAAATCGAGCATGCAATATAAGAAAACCAATATCTCTTCAACCACAAAAATACAATAAGAAATAAAACACATACACAATAGAAATTATAAGCTCAAAAAGACCCACATTGCATTCTTTGCAAACCTTATTAAAAACTCCTTGAACAAAAAAAAAGCGCATCGCAAAAATTCTGGCAACACTTGAGAAAACAAAAAAAAACGACCATCGACAATAGAGGCAATAAAACCATAATGCAAAGCAAACAGAGTATAATCCATAGACATAATAAAAGATAAAAAAAGATAGTTTTGATCTGTTAACAATAGAGTTTTATATCTTTTTAAGCCCGTTTTGGTTGCGTTAAAATAACGTTCGGTATTTGTTATTAGGTGTTATTTTTAACGGATCGTTTGTTATAGTTGGTTAATTTATGTTGGGGCCCGCCCGTTTTTAATAAGCCTATATATGTAGGGGATGATTTTAAATGCTTTTTAACGACCCCCTGTTCTGTTTGCTTGGTCAAATCTCTGATCAATTGACAAGCTAACTAGCTGTCAAATCTCATGTTAGATTTTGTTAGTGGTTGACAAAATATCTGCACTTGTTATGGAGGATGTGCTACGGTAGCCTGCGAAATTCATTCTTACGTTTATTGCAATTTGTAGGTCAGTGCTCGGTTATACAACATTAGTTTTAGTATATCCGAAACCTGAAACACCTGCCTAGTATTTTTATATAAAGAATCTAAGTACAAAATTTCAAAACTGTATCAAGAAAAATCAGAAAGTTATAAGCTACTTCTGTAACCTGGCTGTACGCACAAAAACGTGGTCACCACGCGGCACGCCCGCGCGCTCGCCTCCAGCGTCGTCTTGAGCTCATTGATAATAATAATTTGGCAGTAGGTACCAAAATTAATGCGATAGGTACTTAGTGTCGTTCGGTATCCAACTTGTAGCCTTTTTTAAATATTTTTGGGACCAAATATAACATGGTTTAAAAATTATTGGAATCGATTCAGTTACTTATTCTGAACAAACTATATTCAGGTTTCGCATATACTAAAAATAATGTTGTATGTTGATTATAATACGATTCGCGACGGTAACAAATATGGCTTTACAGAGTTATAATCATTAGAATCGTCAATACAGCCCTTTAAGCTCATTTAATCCCGTTGAATGACTTTTTCATGAAATAGTCAATCTTGCGTCATTTCGGGGGGTACCCTGGCGTTTCCACTTTAAGGAAAAATTGACATTAGATCGAGTTTACTTCAGAAGACCAAGACAGACGGAGACGTCAAAAATGTATCGATCTGACGTATGACTAACGTAAAACAATTTTTTGATTTAAAAGAGTGTCCATGGAGTTTCTTGCCCATTTTTCTCCATAGAGATCTACGCTTTGGAATGTGTAACTACAGTACTTTCTCAAGTTATTATGCCTTGTGACTGTTACTGTAGCTTCGCTTCTTTTTATTTTATTTGATATTCAAAAGTGCCTGTGATGGTCTAATTGAAATATATGCTTTGAGTTTATGCTTCCAAAGAGCGTGAAATATACATTTAAAGCGATTTTTGATTCAGATTTCTTCAGCTTCTTTTGTTTTCGCTTACTTATTTTATTAAAGTTTTCACCTTTGTCTCTATAGTGTCTGCTAACGGCTAGTCACTTGAAATGCAAAAATCTATGATGATGATGATGCCATCTAGCCGATTTCGGCCACAGCGACTGCATTCGATGGCTTTCGTCGTTTCATCGTTCTCACATAATGTACCACCTCAACATGAATGATGTAAGCAAGGCTTTGTAAAAGTATTCTGATTTAAAAGAGAGTCCATGGAGTTTCTTGCCCGTTCTTCTCCATAGAGATCTACGTTAGGTAATGGGCAACTACAGTACTTTCACAGTTTTTATGCCTTGTGACTGGGACTGAAGCTTCATTTTATGGTTGTCTTTGTTTCGACAATTCAAAAGTGCCTGTAACCGGCCTACTTGAAATAAATGCTTTGATTTTGATTTTTTCTAGGGAGGTTGTCGAGAGCTTTGGTGTTCTGCTCTATCATGTGCTCTCAAGTGGCTAGCATACCCAACTTTGGCCGAAAAACTCCGAGCACAAAGCGTACATGTCAGAATACCATTGACGAAATAGGGTATAACTGCAGGAGACCTAGCTTAAAAAAACTGTCTTTTATCTATCGTTTGTATAAATCTATACTAATATTATAAAGAGGAAAAGTTTGCTAGTTTGTATGTAGGGGGTAATCTTCGAAACTACTGATACGATTCCGAAAATTCCTTAACTAACGGGAAGCTACATTATCCCCGAGTGTCATAGACTACATTTAAAACACTCCCGTGAGTTCATTTCCGTACAGAACGGGAGCAAAGCCTCAAGAAAAAGCTAGTCTTTAAATAAGGTTAGTAGACCCGTCGGCCGTCGGGTCTTATAGACAAAATTCAATCATGAAAATGGTTTTGCATAGTCAAAGCCGGTTTCATAATTCAATTCAATTCAAATTCATTTATTTCAGGTACATAACCCATATTGGAAACATTATTAAATTAAATACAAAATCACATAATTACAAAAACAAACAAAAATTAAAAATAAATAAAAATACAAAGCATAAAAAATACAAATCAACACCAATTAATTATTAATAACAATAAATCAAATTCAATCATTATCACAAATTCATTACAATGTTCAATTCAATTCAATTGGACGATGGCAAGAGACCGGACGGCATGTCTTTGTTTCCATGGAAGATGGGTAGGCCTTTAGTGTGGGATGCAACTTGTGTCGATACTCTTGCGCCATCCCATCTTCCTAGCTCATCGTGCTGTGCTGGGGCTGCGGCTGCGGCTGCAGAGAACCTCAAGCGTCGTAAATATAGTAACCTTATTGGTAACTATATTTTCGAGCCGTTTGGGGTTGAAACTCTAGGTCCGTGGGGTCCGAGTGCTCACAGCCTTTTCAAGGACATTTCTAAACGTTTAGTTGACTCTTCCCGTGACCCAAGGGCTGGCTTTTACCTTGGCCAAAGGCTTAGCGTTGCCATACAACGTGGCAACGCCGCCAGTCTTTTGGGTACATTACCAGTTGACTACGTTGAGGAGGAGTTTTTTGACGCCATTTTTTAAGTTTATTTTTAAGTTAGTTAGTTAATATAGGTTATTTTAATTTATAGCTAATTTATGTAAAAGACTCTAATTAAAAAAATATTATTCAATTTATTTCAATCATCAGTTGGATCATATTATAGCATCATTTTATTGTTATCGTCACTACATTAACAACAATGGTTAATGTAGTAGCAGTCGAACCTCTCAGCCATCATCCTCAAGATGGTGTTGGAGCTGGCGCAGACCCTGCGCACCAAGGATGTGCACCGTTTCCGCATCGTCGCTTAAAAGCAGTCAATACGCGACTCAGCGAACATCCCCGATGCACTGCAGTACCGAGGCAGCCCCAACAACACCTTGTAGGCATTGTTGCAACACCCTGTACCCATAATACCGAGGAAGAATGATCATTGGTCAGTGATTTATTTGAGTTTTGACGACTTCGGTTAATTTTATAAAACAACTAGCTGACCCGCGCAACTTCGCCTGCGTTAGGATTTTTCTCCGTTTTTGCAACATTTTTCATGAATGTTCCGCTCGTATTGGTCGTAGCGTGATGTTATATAGCCTATAGCCTTCCTCGATAAATGGGCTATCCAACGCTAAAATAATTTTTCAAATCGAACCAGTAGTTCCTGAGATTAGCGCGTTCAAGCAAACAAACAAACAAACAAACTCTTCAGCTTTATAATATTATAGTATAGATGACTGAAAATAAAAACATCGTCATTTTCATCATTGTCTTGCCCTTATCCCAATTCATTTGTGGTGGGCGCAGCATGTCCTCTTCTTCCATGCTTCTCTATTACTCGTCATCTCAGCAGTCACCTCCTTTCTAGCCATATCATCCTTCACACAGTCCATCCATCGTTTCTTTGGTCTTCCTCTACTTTGAAAATAAAAACATGAGATGTAAAATACTGGTATTCAGCTGCATTTGGTTAGACTGGAAGCCGACCATAATATATTTTGGAAAAAGGCGGATCAAATGACGAAACAACTGACAATTAGATAACTGATTTAACCGCCCGTAGGTCCAGAGCCAAAGGTTATAAATAAATCTGAATTACGCCCAGACTCTGGATTTGTGCCTGATTAATACCAAGAGACTCGCCCCTATTAAATGGAACTTTTTTTTTTTAGCCTTTTCTGTCCCACTGCTGGGCAAAGGCTTCCCCCAATTCCTACTATGTACTCTTTTCCCGCGCCTCCTCGGGCCAGCCCTCGCGGTACGCGTCCAAATCGTCTCGCCACCTCTTTCTGGGCCGGCCTCGGCGGCGCCGTCCGTCTTCCGGCCACCATCGTGTGGAGACTTTTGCCCGGCGGTCATCGTGCATACGGCTGACGTGACCCGCCCAATCCCATTTTAGCCTAGCAGCCTTTTTTGCCAACGTCCATTATGCCCGTTTTGGAACGTAGCGTGGTGTTTCGAACCCTGTCTTGTCTTTTGACACCCAGAATGCTGCGTTCGATTGCCCTCTGGCAAACTCCAAGGCGGAACTTCTGAGACTCGGTGAGTGAATGGAACTTTAACATAACAAAATGTGGTGCTACTACTAACTACCCACACAACTCCATACCTCCGTCCGTCGGTCAACAGACAATACATGAAGTTCATCTGCTTAGCCTTTTCCCAACTATGGTGATTGGTAGGGTGCTGGCCCCAACGTAGTTGGCAAAAGGCGTACCCCTTGGTAAGACTGGTTGTCACACTTTCGAGGCACAGACTACCTGTAACGCAGTGGCGAGGTTCCATACAACTCGATTCCTACCGGCTTCCCTTTAAAAATTGGCACAGTCAGTATTCTATAGACAAATAATATAATCACAATAAAGACATGTACTCCGGCTTAGCTCTTACAAAAATTGACTCTTCGCTACTGCTGTAACGGCTGTCAAAGATCTACAAATGACAGCCGGGACTAACTGATTAACGTGCTTTCCGAGGCAGTGACTCGATATGCAATGTGTGGTCACCCATCCACGGACCAACCTAGGCAAGCCAGGGTTAACCAAAAGATCGACCCGAGTGACTGTCATTATTTGGCCACGAGCTCCTTTACACAATACATGAAGCTATGTTCTATTAAATAAAACAACACTCAAGCACCTCCATCCATATTTAAGTCCTCCACCAGCAAACACACCAACACATAATAGTTTAAATCTAAAGCGAAGGGATAGCAATGATTAATGACGTCACAAAGGCTCCACAATATATAATAGCAGGCGTGCCTTTGACAAGCGGGGTGGTAAGAAATCGGGGTGCTTGTGTGGTGCAAGTAGTGGGTGGACCGCGGAGTGTGGAATTTTGTAATTGATTGATGAAGTAGTAAGAATGTTCTGTTGTAGATTTGGAATTTGCAAATCATGTACGAGTTTCTTAATTAATTTAAAAGGGAACTTGGAAGTTTAAGTCTAGAATTATATCATAATTATAAAAATATCGTGAGGAAAGTTTTCCGTAAGTATGAATAGTCATCATTTGCCTAGCCTTTTCCCAACTATGTTGGGGTCGGCTTCCAGTCTAACCGGATGCAGCAGAATACCAGTTTTTTTCATGGAACGACTGCCTATCTGACCTCCACAACTTAGTTAGTACTGGGTAATACGATACCTTTGGTAAGTCTGGTTGTCAGACTTTTTGGGCCACTGACTACCTAACGACTGTCAAAGATCTACAAATGACACCCGGGATAAATGGCTTAACGTGCTTTCCGAGGCACGGAGGAAACTCGGTATGTAATGGAACATCACCCATCCACAGACCAAGCACGGCTTAACCTAAAGATCAACCCGAGCGGCTGTTATTATTTAGCTACGAGCTCCTCTCCGTACGTATGAATGTGGAAGAGTAAAAGAGTAGAGGAAGACCAAAGAAACGATGGACGGACTGTGTGAAGGATGATATGGCTAGAAAGAAGGTGTCTGATGAGATGACGAGTAATAGAGAAGTACGGAAGAAGAAGATATGCTGTACCGACCCCAAATAAATTGGGATAAGGGCTGGAGAATGATGATAAGCAAGCGTGCTGCTAGAGGACCTATCTGAGTCGCTCCACGTAATATACTGGTATACAGTTGCATCCGGTAAAACTGGAAGCCGACCACAATAAAAGTTGGGAAGAGGCAGGCAGATGATGAAGCAAGCGTGCTGATCAAATACATGAGATTAAACTTGTTGGGGAAATTGAAAGCTGATATTGTAATTACAGAAAGATTTCAAATGCTATACAGGGTGGAAAATACATCCACACACAAACGGGTACCGTGAATTCACATACATCAACTATTTGTCGGTTAAAAAAAAATACGTACATGGTCACAATGAATGATATTATCTTATTTTATAAGGTTCGGTACCTCAAAAGAAAAAATCGGAACCCTTATAAGATTAAACGCGTGTCTGTCTGGCCGTCTGTCACAGCCAATTTACTCCGAAACTACAGGACCGATTGAGTTGAAATTTGGTGCACATATGTAAGTCGGTGACCCAAAAGGCTTACGTGTAAAGTAAATTAATGAATTTTAAACGTGGGCACCACTTTTGGGGGGTAAATTAGTAAATTGAAAAAAAAAAATGCAAACTATATCGTGTTACATATCATATGAAAGGACTCATTATGAGCATGTCAAATATATATTTTTTATAATTTTAAAATAAATACTTTTGAAATTATTTCAGAAAATAGGCGAACATTAACCATCTACACTTCCATGTTTTATCATACATTACGCTCTGAGTTCCCAACTTGCACCACTCGCGCCCTCCGCAGCAAGCATTGTACAGTAATCACGTCGTTATCCTATTACTGAGCTGTTCAACTTTGATTATTTTATATCGACCCGCCTGTCTTTGATAGATTCATTTATTTATTATACGATTGTGGAATGTAAGTAGATTTTCTTTTGTTTCATTGTTATATACCGAGGCAGATATACAACATTAGTTTTAGTAAATGCGAAACCTGATACACGTGTTTAGTATTTTTATGTAAAGAAACTATGTACAAAATTTCAAAAGTGTATCATGAAAAATCACAAAGTTATAAGCTTGTTCTGCTACCTGGTTGTCCGCACAAAATCGTGGTCACCACGCAGCACGCGTCTCCAGCGTCGTCTTGAGCTCATTGATAATAATAATTTGGCAGTAGGTACCTAAATTATTGCGTTAGGTACTTAAAGTCGCTCGGTGTCCAACTTGTAACTTTTTCAAAATATTTTTTCGAGTTTTATCTTTTTTTTCCTGAAAGTTACAAAAATGTGAACGCATTGTTTCATAATTTTAACGATAAACAATATTGTTGCCCTCCGAATCCTATTTTTATCTCAGATAAAAATTAAAAAAAAATAAAGATAAAAATTCGAAGGATATGATTTTTTGTACACACGTAAAGTTTATCACTACAAAAAAACAAAATGACCGCCAAATAGCGGGGAAGTGGACTGGGTCCAAGTATGCACTGTATTAAAATAGTTCTTATATTACAAGTACCTGAAATATCGCAAGTCCATGACCGGACACATTGTATACATTGACATTTCTGTCAAAGACCGGTGTGGCGGACACAGGACCGGCCAATCCGCTGTCCGGTCCGCTTAGTAACCGGTACGGACAAATTATAATGAATCGTGTGAGGACAACGGACTCTGATTAATTAGTTAGCCGTCGGTAAAACTACTTAAAACATATTTAATTATTGTAGTGTCAAAAACAGTCTTACCAAGGCGTTTCGTGTTATCCAGCAACTGGTGAACTTGGAGGTCAGATAGGCAGTCGCTCCATGTATAATACTGGTATTCAGCTGCATCCGGTTAGACTGGAAGCCGAACCTAACATAGTTGGGAAAAGGCTAGGCAGGTGATGAGTTTTTATAACCGCGTTTTTGCTGTCAAAGATCTACAAATGACAGCCGGGACCAACGGCTTAACGTACTTTCCGAGGCACGTAGGAAACTCGGTATGTAATGGGTGGTCAGTTGATCACCCATCTACGGATCAACCTAGGCAAGCGTTGCTTAACCTGAAGATCAACCCGAGCGGCTGTTATTAATTAGCCACGAGCTCCTCCTTTTCTTATGCCTTCTGTGAGGGCTAAATATCATCGAGCAATTTACGGCCGTACCTAACATAGTTAATTGCTAAAAATTTCGCAGTTTTAATTTATCATCAAATCAAACATTGCATAGATGTTCCCTCATTTATTAGAATTCTCGGAATGCAGGTGTACGGTCTTCAACTGTACATACCTTTTGATGACACTGCGGTCGGCACGAGCGCGCGTCACTTTTGCCTAATTATATAAGTACATTTGCTACACACACAGGACAGTGTGCGTTTGTCATCCATAACATAAACTACTTAAGAGAAAGGAATCGTCAATATCGATAAAACTTGCGTGTTACTATCAAAATAAAACGTAACTTCTGTGACAACAACTTCGTGTTCTCTTCTCTTCATACTCAAACAACCAACTACAATCTGCAAGTGTACGAAGCCGTACAGCAGGCGTTTAGCCCGTAGCTTAACTATTCTCTCTCTATAATATGTATGGTATAGATTATACAGACGAGGCAGGCTACATATTGACCTATTCGGAAGTCAATTGAGTGCATAATCAACGTCATGTTGCGATGAATACGTCTATCAATTTGATACTGCAGCCGGTTGACGAGGCAACATAGTATATTACGAGCAGGATACCTATTACATATACGAGTATACAACATTAGTTTTAGTATATGCGAAACCTGATACACGTGTCTAGTATTTTTATGTAAAGAATCTATGTACAAAATTTCAAAACTGTATCAAGGAAAATCACAAAGTTACAGGCTTGTTCTGTTACCTAGTTGGCCGCACAAAATCGTGGTCACCACGCAGCGCGCGCCTCCAGCGTTGTCTTGAGCTCATTGATAATAATAATTTGGCAGTAAGTACCTAAATTATTGCGATAGGTACTCAAAGTCTCTCGGTGTTCAACTTCTATCTTTTTAAAATATTTTTGGAAAAAATATAACATGGTTTAAAAAATATTGGAATCGACTCAGTTACTTATTCTGAACAAACTATATTCAGGTTTCGCATATACTAAAAATAATGTTTTATAGGTCAATCTAGAGGTACATACGAAAAGATGAATAGATCTATTCATCTTTTACAGTGTTTATTTTATAAGTTTTTGAACTGTCATGGTCACTAACATTGTCATTAACACTAGAAACGGGATATTTACCATGTTTAATGTTTAACAGATAGATAGATCAGTTTATCCGTGATCATGGTGCTTGCAACAGCGCTGAAATATCGGGAACTCAACACAAACAGTAAACATGGTAAATATCCCAAATCTAGTGTTAATGATAGTGTTTATTTTATCAAGATAATCGCTCATGACCGATGACCGATGTCGCTCACTGGTATTCTACTGCATTCAATTAGACTACAAGCCGACCTCAACATAGTTGGGAAAAGGCTAGGCAGATGATGATCCTACATGAGTACTGGAGCACATCCTGGACAGTCAGACCAACTTCTGTCTTTCTAGCTTATTGATTAACATTATATTAAGGTATAACATGGTGTAAAGTTCGTCAGCTTCTATAGAAAACGAGGGATCTTCCAACCAGACGGGTGGTGTGTCTTGTGGGCTAGTACCCGATGGTCGTTGTCAAGTTTCTGTATACTTATACGCTAATCTTTATAATAATAATTATGATGCAGATTATTGCGTGACGTCAGGTGTCTGTGTAGTTCAAATGAGGTGTTAAACATACCCTCTTCTATTTCAGAATACCGGCAGCCAATGATGGGTAGTCCATGGCCCATCGCCAAGCCTATCGCCAGCAGACCTATTCCAGTACAGCACCAGCACTTACAACATCTTCTAGCACATTGTCATCATCCATACTTAGGTGAGTTTTAATATAATATGTAAACAGACCCTTCACGAAGCCGTCAACCAAGCATTCTGTACATCAAACTAAGTAACTTTATGCAAAAATTATTGCTGGGAAACGACATTTTTTGGTGTGAAAAATCACGTTTTCATGTAGGACTCAATGTAACGCACTCAAAGCATTGTGACGATGGATGCATTGAATAGTACGGGTGTAGTGAAGGTGTTTAAAGTTATAAGTTTATAACATACATATGTACCTAATAAATAAACATTAAAACTAGTTTTAAAAAAAACAACCTGTGCAAATATTAGAATTTTGACCCACAATATCTCCGTAACTAGAAGGTTATCAGGTATGGTCCCCAGACCAAAAAAATGATCGCAACGACGGGGAGTAGTGCTTTTCGGCTTCGTTAAGGGTACTTTTACACCCATTAGTTAGAACTCTTATCAATAATGCTCGTCTGCAAAAACAAGTTGGCATGACATGCTTCAAATGTTATTAGCCAAACACCTGGCCAGTTCCACGGTGTCATCGTTGGGAGCACACAGGTCACTTTAACTCCTTGTTTTGGGTCTTCTTCGACGGAATGTTCCACCTCCTATATCCTGCCCTCTGTGCACCGTAAGTAAGTACTTATTTCTGCCGTCAAACAGCATTGCTGTCTTCCACAAGGGAACGGGGAAGGGGGGTGCTCCTGCCCCCGTAGCATGACCACCGTAGACAAGGATTTCATTGACGGAAGAATCGACAAAATGACAGATAGTGCAAAGAAATCTGTCATTGTGTCGACACAATCTGTCATTTTGTCGATTCTTCCGTCAAAGAAATCCTTGTCTACGGTGGTCATGCTACGGGGGCTGATGTAATTAGAGAGCACATGAGACATTTGAGCTTTGTTTTTAAGATGCCTGAAAATTACAGGCTCATAAAAAAAAACTGCTATCGCGCTTAGACTTGGTCTTTGACTGAAGCTCAAAAGTCCAAACTCAACGTTTGCCAAAGAGCGCTGGAACGTAGCATTCTCAATATTAGACTCTCCGATCTACCAGGTTAAAATGAGACTGAGCGGGTCACGTTTTTAGGATGAATCCGGACAGATGGGCCAAAATAGTCACACAGTGACTGCCTGAAGACGGCCGTCGTAACCGAGGCAGGCCCAACAAACGCTGGCGTGACGATCTGGACTCATTCTTAACGGACTGGTCACAGAGGGCAAATTGTAGACAGGATTGGAAAGCTATGGGGGAGGCCTTTGCCTCTTTGGACCGAGTAGGCTATAAAAAAAAAATGTCTCTATGGTTTACAATGAGCGGCAAAGCGGCATAACCTACAACCAAAAATCGATGACGTGATTAAATCATACTCCACTCACATAGAGGAGGCTGAAGTCCCAGCATTGGGGACGTTTTAGGTTGACTATGCTGTAAAAGAAACGAACTCCCACACACCATGAGAAAAAGTATAAATACCTTTTCTATCAGCTGTGAACCACAACAGTTAAAAGATTTTGAAAAGAGCATCCTAAGCCAAATTGTTTAAAAAAAATTATCAAGTTGTTTACAAATACTTAATCCACAACAAAAACAGAATGTGAGAATCTCTTTTTTATTGCAAACCAAATCGTCGCCATTTTTTCAAAACCACAGACAATAAAACACTCACTTTTAAATCTTTTTTTTATCGATCATAGACAATGCATAAAGTTTTTATTTGGACCTCCCAGTGAAGGCAAAGGCAACTAACTATTGTTGCTAATGTCAACAGATTTTTATAAATGGTAACATTTAGTTGGGTACAGTCCTGTCACAGATATTTTACCTCTGATTTTAAATCACTGTGATCCTTATTTCTGTTACAATAAAGGTGCTATTGGATTGCTACTAGAGGTAAAATAATTTTGAAAGAATTGTAACATTGTTGTATAATAAGCCCGACACGCCCAATTTGATGGGCAGATATAAAACAGACCTTTTGTTATAGTTAATCTATTAGATAAACATGGTTTTTAGAGGGTGGATCAAAGTAATGGTTGAAAAATTAATATTGAATACATTTTTGATGTGTTTTTTGGGTATTTAAACTCTGTTATTATTTCATTGTTAGTTTAGTTATTTTGTAACTGTTGAATTGTTAATATTCAAGCAATTTTTCGGGAATATGTTTCGTATTTTACATGGTAATTTTTTTTCCTAGATGTTTTGAAGAATAATTTCATATTCACATATGGGTTTATTATATGGGGGGTCTTTATTTATAGAGCAACAGAAGCCAAAACAACAGTTTTTAGAATTTTTGTCTGTCTGTCTTTCTGTCTGTATATTTGTACGCGCATAACGCAAAAACTACTGCATGGATTTGAACGCAGTTTTCACCGCTCTACTGCTAGATACTTAACTTAAAATATAGGCTATATTAGATATAGTTTTGGACCCGATAGGTGACGCTGTGCGAAGCAAGGGCGGGTCGCTAGTTTAAAAAAAAAAAAAATCTCTCATGGTGTATAAGTAAGTATACACCCACATTACCAGTAAAAAATAAAATCCATGTTACAAAGAGCCACAATCTCTTGATTTTTTTATATTTTTCAAGTCGCAATGAGTACTCAAAAGAAAACGAGATGTCAAATGTTAACATTCCGAAAGCAACCGCCACAATAAGCCAGTGCAGCAGCTTTCTTTCTTTCATTTAACTTATCAAATATCAACACAAAAGAAAATAAGAATAAAATGACATATCATGATGCCTGATTTCAGTTATATTTAAGTCCCACGCAAATGTGGCGAGCCTGTTACTAGCAACGGGTCACAAATCCAGACTCCGTGGCTGCTACTGAGACATTCCTGATGGAGAATTCAATTATGCCCGTCTTGGAAATCGAAAATGGTCTTGTCATTCGAAAATCAACTATTCTCTTTTAATCTTTCATTCACTCATCAAACGTCAATACTAAAGTTAATAAGATCAATCCCTCAAATAAAATCAATCGTAATGTGAATAAAATCAGGAGCAAACTAATATTATTTTCCATAATTCCATTGTCAGCCTTTCAACAAACAAGATCGATTGTGCAAAAAGTCTTACAATGCATGCACGCCCTTTTAGCGTGTAGGCTCAATGCGTTTGTGCGTTTGCCATTTTTGCTGTTTATTGAAAAAAAAAAATGTTATTGGATTTTGGCGGCATAAAAAGATGTAAGCAGCTATTGATTGGCGTCATAAAAATGGTTTGTCAAAATGGTTATTGGTTTGGAATGAGCAAAAATGATTTTATAGGAAGCCGTTGCTTTTAAATAAATAAAAATAGCCTCTATATCTCTATTATTTACAATTCTATAATTTTTAAACTTAACCTATTAAGGGGTCATCTTTTTCTGAATGAAGGCCTCCTCCATCTGTTGCCATCAACGTATATCTTGGGCCATTCTCGCCCATTCTATACCTGCCAGTTCGACGATATCATCTCGCCATCGGCATCGTTGCAGTGGTCTGTCGAGGTGTCTGTTTCCTATCTATGTACCTATGTCTTCATTTCTGTTTCGATTACGGAAGGCAGATCTGAGCATAGTCCTCTCCATTGCTGTTTGGGTGACTTGCCTTGACTTTACGATTGATATGTCATTATCTAATAACGTTGTTTTGTTTCAGTTCGACCAGCACAAGGGCATACTCAAGTGTTTCCGTTACCTGGTGGCTTTCCATGGGCGCACAGTTCCAGAGGTTAGTAACTTGAATTATTTACAACGAATATTTCATTCTGTTTTACCGGAAAACCAATAAATCAGCTAGACCATACATTTATGTTTGCATAACTTGATAATATGTGGGGCCATAGATACTGTTGTTTATAATGATGAGAACGATGGTCTTTTGAGAAATTTTCAGCTTTATCGATTCCATAGCAACTTAATAGAATTTTGTTGCGTGTGGATAATCCGCAACTAACACCACCATTTTGTTTTTCAATACGCATTCTCAGAAGCTCGGTATGTAATTGGTGGTCACCACAATGCAAGATGGTCAGTGAATGCTTGACCATCTTGCATTATGGCACTGTAATGGCAGTTCACAGTTATTTTTAACTCTGAATTTGAACTGAAATCAGGTTGCTTGAAGCTTCCATTGACAAATAGGTATGGAGACCGGATTATATGCAAAATAATAATGGTCGAAATATGCATGCAAATATGCATCGAAAATACTCGAAATATTCAACAAAAACGCTATACTTAACAAAATATGCAATATAAAATTTGAATAGGTTCGAAATAATGTATTTTTGAGTATTAAAAATCAGCATACATAAGTTGAACAAATTGTTGTTTATAGGACTAAATATTATCATTAATGTCCCTGAAAACTTCAATAATCGAGTACTGCTCCAAATTCTCAGTAGCAGTCATGAGTCTTCTTTAAAATATTTTTATTAATTGAGAAAGACTTGAAAACGTCTCTAATTTTGAATTTAGTTTCTTTATTTGCATTGCCTTTGGCACATTTTTGCATTTTTCTAGTTGGAAAGAGAAAAAAATAAGGAAATACGCCCAAATTATGCATGATCAGTCGATTTCAGCTAAAATATGCTATATCTTAAAAAAACTGGCCATAACATGCAAATATGCATTTGCATATAATCCGATCTCTAGGTATGACAAAGCAGACGGTGATCTTTTTAACCGACTTCTAATGAAGGAGGAGGTTTTTTTTAATTAGCCTCTATTGTTCCACTGCAAAGGCATCCCCCATAGCCTTCCACTCTTCTCTCCGAGGTTTTCCCCAAAACGCCTCTAGGCCGCCACGCCAGCGTTTTCTAGGCCTCCCTCGGCGATGACGCCCGTCTTCTGGCACTTACTTTGTGACGACTCTGGCCTATATATTCTACCAGCATCTTTTTTTCATGTATGTACACCGATTTCTCTCTGATTACTGGTCCGATTTTGTGATTCGTGACCGTGCATGAAATTTGATAGCAGAAAAGAAGCTGATACATAGTACACAACATTAGTTTTAGTATATGCGAAACCTGAAACACGTGTCTAGTATTTTTATGTAAAGAATCTATGTACAAAATTTCAAAACTGTATCATGAAAAATCGCAAAGTTAGAAGCTTGTTCTGTTACCTGGCTGTCCGCACAAAAAGGTGGTCACCACGCGGCGCACCCGCACGCGCGCCTCCAGCGTCGTCTTGAGCTCATTGATAATAATAATTTGGCAGTAGGTACCTAAATGATTGCGATAGGTACTTAGTGTCGCTCGGTGTCCAACTTGTAACCTTTTTTAAACATTTTTGGGACAACATTGGAATGGATTCAGTTACTTATTGTGAAAAACTATGTTCAGGTTTCGCATATACTAAAAATAATGTGGTATAGGCAGTAAATATTTCTCCAAAAGACCTATTCTTCGCAGGTAAACCTCGCCGCGGCATGATGAGACGGGCCGTCTTCTCCGACCTCCAGCGCAAGGGGCTGGAGAAGAGGTTCCAGGTGCAGAAGTACATCTCCAAGCCTGATAGGAAGAAGCTGGCGGAGAAACTTGGGTTGAAGGATAGTCAGGTTAGTTGATATAGAGATTTATTATTGGACAGACGAATCAGCGTGTCATCATCATATGCCTAGCCTTTTCTCAACTATGTTGGAGTCGGCTTCTAGTCTAACCGGATGCAGCTGAATACCAGTATTTTACATGCGCGACTGCCTATCTGACCTCCACAACCCAGTTAGTACTGGGTAATACGATACCTCTTGGTAGGACTGGTTGTCAGACTTTCAGGCCAATGACTACCTGTAACGACTGTCAAAGATTTACAAATGATAGCCGGGACCAACGGCTTAAGTTCTTTCCGGGGCACGGAGGAAACTCGATATGTAATCGGCGGTCACCCATCCACGTACTAACCTAGGCAAGCGCGGCTTAACCTGAAGATTGACCTGAGCGTCTGTTATTATTTATATAAAAGATCTCTACTTAGTTTAACAAACTTACTTCAGTTACCTCTTAATCACTGATCAAGTTTTTTCATTCATAAATGCTATAGACCGACCGCTTTAATGAGTCCTCCGCCTCGCCCCATCAATCCACAAAGTCCTAACAATATCCCACAGGTTATTTGCTTTAAAATAGCCATAATCCACGTAGGTATTAAGATACTAATTGAACAAATACGTGATCAACCTTCAGAATATTCCATTTAAATTGATACCTTCGCGAGGACTCATTAAAATTCTGTAGTTATCAGGTGAGAATTTTAGAAACGAAGGCAACACAGATTACCATCATAATAGTGTACTAAAGACAATGATCCTACTAATATTATAAATTCGAAAGTTTCTGACGATGTCTGGATGTTTTGTTACTACTGCGCAAAAACTGCTGACCAGATTTGGATGAAATTTGGCATACAAAATGACAAAAAAAAATATCCTTACTAACTAATATTATAAATGCAAAAGTAAGTTTCTTTGTTTGTAACCTTTTCACGCCTAAACCACTGAACCGATTATCCTGAAATTTTGCATATACGTTGTCAGGTGTACAGAAACGGACATAGGGTACCTTTCATCCCGAAAAAAACTACTGTTCCCGAGGAAAACAACAATAACGTTCTTATGATAATAGATGGCGCCATGTGGCTTTCCAATCGTGATTGAATTATATTATTACAAGCAGAATACAACCCGTATTGATTGTTAATTTCTAAAATAACCAAAGCTGCGGGCAAAATCCAGTAAACAATAAGTATACAACACATAACAAATATTTATAAAATCAAGACGACAAAACAAAAAAGTTGACAAGTGGCCCGTCGTGACTGCGACAAGCAGGCCATCCGGCATGATGATGTGCTATGAGGGGCCCACAACACAGCGCTGGTATTCAACGGTCACCCGTGAAAAAACGTACGGAAGCCAAGACAGCATAAATATTTGACTACATAAATAAGAAAATAAGCAACACTACACTAACTTAAGAAGAACTTGTGTGGTATACTATAATTAAAAAAACCGACTACGGAAAAATCACGCTTTGATTTAAATCGGTAATTACAAGGTAAATTCGACTCCTCCTATTGTTAAAGTTGGTTAAAATGTATATGCTATGTTACCCGGGCCATAATAACGAATCGATTGACACCTAACTCATCAAAATCGGATGAACAGTTTAGGCGCTACGGAAGAATATACGTAAATACCAACATACAACTCGATTCCTACCGGATTCCCTTTGAAAAATGGCACAGTCAGTATTCTATAGACAAATAATATAATCACATTCAAGATATGTACTCCGGCTTACCTCTTACAAAATTTTACCCTTCGCTACTGATACATACACACATCACACACACACATCTGTCTAGCCTTTTCCCAACTATTTTGGGGTCGGCTTCCAGTCTACCTGGATGCAGCTGAATTTTACATGGAGCGACTGCCTTAGTACTGGGTAATACGATACCCCTTGGTAAGACTGGTTGTCAGACTTTTTGGACCACTGACTACCTAACGACTGTCAAAGATCTACAAATGACAACCGGGACCAACGGCTTAACGTGCTTTCCGAGGCACGGAGGAAACTCGGTATGTAATGGGTGGTCACTCATCCACGGAACAACCTAGGCAAGCACGGCTTAACCTAAAGATCGACCGGAGCAACTGTAATTATTTAGCCACGAGTTCCTCACATACACACATAGATTATTAAAATCATAACCCTTCCTTTTGACTTTGCCGTAGTCGGGAAAAAAGGATCATATTGCGATTTGCGTCAAAAATTCTGCCAATAAATATTTCAAAACATTCCTCAAAAACCATTATAATCCTCTAACTCAAAAATCAACTCATACCAAGGAGATTTAACGTAAAGATACAATATCCCGCTCCCCCCAGAGGGGAGCTAAACACAGGGTGTTACAAAAAATTGTTACCCCTAAGGGTACAAAGTGGGGGCCTGTCATACGCAGCCGGCCAACTCCGCCCCCTGTAGGAAACCGTTTAAAACAATTACGGGGTGAATTTGAATGTTAGTATTGAATTGAGACTTTTTGGTTAGGTCTGGTATGGAGTTCGCCTTTTTGATAGGAGTGTGAAAATGTTGTTGTAAACTATATACAACATTAGTTTTAGTATATGCGAAACCTGAAACACGTGTCTAGTATTTTTATGTAAAGAATCTATGTACGTAATTTCAAAACTGTATCATGAAAAATCACAAAGTTATAAGCTTGTTCTGTAATCTAGTTATCCGCACAAAAACGCGGTCACCACGCAGCGCGCGCCTCCAGTGTCGTCTTGAGCTCATTGATAATAATAATTTGGCAGTA
This sequence comes from Noctua fimbriata, assembly GCA_905163415.1. Lineage (NCBI taxonomy): Eukaryota > Metazoa > Arthropoda > Insecta > Lepidoptera > Noctuidae > Noctua > Noctua fimbriata. The sequence goes on from LR990951.1 coordinate 2,329,025, forward strand.
GGTCCCTAAATTATTGCGATAGGTACTCAAAGTCACTCGGTATCCAACTTTTAACTTTTTAAAATATTTTTGGGAAAAAATATAACATGGTTTAAAAATTATTGGAATCGATTCAGTTATTTATTCTGAACAAACTATATTCAGGTTTCGCATATAATAAAAATAATGTTGTATTTATAGTATATGCTGTATTAAGTAAGTATTTAGACGATGAAAATTATTTTAAGAAACAAAACCAAACGGGTTTTTGTAAGCTTTTGTGATTGATTGTCTTGAATAATGAATGTAAATAGACGCTAAACGAAGCCAAAAGGCACTTGTCCTCCCCGTCATTGCAATCATTGTTTTGTTCTGGACCATACCTGGGAACCTTCTAGTTACGGAGATATTGGGGGTCTAGGTTCCAACTTTTTCACAAGTTTTTTTTAAATACATGTTTGTAATGTAAGGTTTTTACTTTAAGTATCTCTAGTTACCAATGCATCCATCAGCACAATGTTTTGAGTGCGTTATACTGAGTCCTACCGAAAAACGTGATTTTTCACCCCAAAAAAAAAAGTTGATTTCTAGCAATAATTTATGCGTAAAGTTACATAATTTGATGTACAGACTGCTAGGTTGACGGATCGTGAAAGGTCTGTTTACACCTTGTATAACAGACGTATCTATAAACAAGTCAGTATAATTACTTGAGTAAAAGTAATAACTTACGTTACGATTTTTACTCTGTGGTATAGTAATTGCTTGAAGTTAGAACTGTCAAAAGTTAGAATTCTTAGCTTTGCTTTCTTTGACGGTTCTTACTTCGTTCAAATTCTTGTCTATTGCATAAAAATAGTTGCATAAGTAATTAATTACTTTAATTTGATTATAAATACAAGTTAAGTATTGCATAAGTAAGTAGTTGGATAATGAAGAGGATTTTGAGATAAATTGAATAAAATAGACATTAACTAAAAATACAGATATTAACAAGATAATAAAGAAAATAATGAATATTTTTTTTTTTTTTTATATTTTTAAATGTTTTTTTATATGGTTTTTGTTCAGAAATATTTAAAAATGTAATTAGTATGTAGGAAAATAAATAAAGGAAAAATAATGAAAAAAAAAGTATTTAATAGACTCACACAGGACAAAACAAAAAAAAAGGGTTGAATTTAAAATATAATAAAAATTATATAAAAAGTAAACGTAAGAAAAAGATAAAACAAATTATATAACAGATCTTTTTCTGAATTGGTCACCAAATTCATTTGTCTGACGTAAAATACCTACCTGCTATTTATAAAACATCAATGGCCAAAAACTGTGAGAAGTCATCATGCATTTGTCGTTTGATACAATGATAAAGCATGTTATGATTATTTTAAAAAAAGTCAAAACCTGAAAGCCGGAGGCTGTTTCCAGTTTTTTTTCTAAAATTTGTTGCGTATTTCGAATAGTTTCGTCCTAGTAACGTCTTAAAATCATAGCTTGGCAATTGTTTTATGATCGATTTTGTTAAAAATCGGATATTTATCGGACATCAAATAACTATAACACAAGGTGCCTTGTGGTGGAGATTGATTGAATGACTCTTCCCTGGAGTGTGAATTTGGTGCTGCCCCACAAACGATGGGCCACTTGATATAGTGTCCTGACTGCCCTGTTGCTTGCACATCACAGGAGTTGATGGACGCTACTGAAAGTGCCAAACTCGTCGTCAAAGGGCTGGAAGATTTTTTATGAAGCCTAGCCGGCCTTACTTCCAACATTTTAATTTGTTGTTTTTTTTTGCCTTTTGTTGTGCTTAGGATGCCATCAGTGAATGGACTTTAACTTTGATAGCTCATATCTCGAAAACGTGACACTTTAGAACATTTTGTCTCATTCAAAACTGGTTTGTATTGATACCAGCTATAGATTCGGTTTTATCATTTTATGTATAGCCGCCACTTTGATAAAAAATTTAAATGGCATAAGTTAAGCCGGCCATTAAATTCGTTTCCCTTTGGGCTGACTTAATTTGAATTGTCATCGACACGCTAATAAGAGAAGACCATAACTCAATAAAAAAACCTAGGTAGAAACTATTAAATAATTTGCCTAAACACCTACACATCAAGACAACCCCTAAAATAACCAAGACAGCTCACCTTCACCCCCTAATTCGATAAACGCCAGCAATTATCCGAACACATCCCCTCAGCTATTCATTTAAACGATTTCATCCCCCCGGGGTGCGGTTGAGTCGGGTTGAATCAACTAAGTATTAAAAATTGAGCTCTCTTTTGTTTATTCAATCTTGATTTTTTGATACTGATTTTTTTACGAGGGGGTGTAAAGGGGTGAAGTTTTTTTTTTTGGCTTTGTTTTGTATAATGAGTGGTTATTGATTGATAAAAAGGGTGTTTGTATTTTAAGGTTTTAAATAACTTTTGTTTTTTATCTGTTTTCAATGTTATCGGAATTTAGTTTAAATATTTGCTGGGGTTTTTATGGAGTACATATTTTAGTGGTCATTGATACATGATTTACCATAATTAATCATTTAGTTATTGTTTTGTCTGTCGCTTATACAACATTATTTTTAGTATAAGCGAAACCTGAATATACTTTATTCAGAATAAGTAAAAGAATCGATTCCAATCATTTTAAACCACGTTATATTTTTTCCCAAAAATATTTAAAAAAGTTGGACACCGATCGGCTTTAAGTACCTATCGCAATAATTTAAGTACCTACTGCCAAATTATTATTATCAATGAGCTCAAGACGACGCTAGAGGCGCGCGCTGCGTGGTGACCACGATTTTGTGCGGACAACTAGGTAACAGAACAAGCTTATAACTTTGTGATTTTTCATGATACAGTTTTAAAATTTTGTACATAGATTCTTTACATGAAAATACTAGACACGTGTGTTAGTGACCACGATAGTTTAAAATCTCGTGTATCAGGTTTCGCATATACTAAAACTAATGTTGTATTTAGACAGTTATAAAAAGGAGACATACTTCATCATCTGCCTAGCCTTTTCCCAAATAAGTGGGGGTCGACTTCCAGAGTTCTGTTGTTAGTAGAAAAATTCTGAGCTCGATTGTATTAAAATAAAATAAAATACCATACATTATAATATAATGTAATGCAGATTTTTGTCTCCTAACTACTCTCAAATGCTACAAAATATGATAAACAGTCAATAGTCAAGGGCAGGGCACAATGCTCGCAGAACGGATGGACGATGGGGCCCAAAAATTCACGAGTGGCGACCGCGAACCGGAAGACGCTACGTTGGAAGGCCTCCCACTAGGTGGACCGATGACCTGGTGAAGGTTGTAGGGATCCGCTGGATGCGAGTCGCACGGGTCCGGTCAATGTGGCGACACTTGGGGGAGGCCTATGTCCAGCAGTGGACGTCTTTCGGCTGAAATGATGATGATGATGAATGATGTTCGAAGGTTTGACGTGGCTACTCAATCCAAATATTTAGATTAAGGTGACACATTTATGTTCATATAACTTTTGAAGTACTATACTACAAAATCGAGGATCGATCCTCCAAATTTTTTAAACTTACTACTAAATAAGTATAATAATTTCATTAAGATACGAAAAGTGGCTCCTGAATCCTCACGGATATGCAGCTGTAACATGGAGTGACTGACTGACCTTCACACCACAACCCAGTTAGTACCTACTGGTGTGGTACTGGGTAATACGGTCCCCCTTAGTAAAACTGGGTAATACGGTACCCCTTGGTAAGACTGGGTAATACGGTACCTCTTGGTAAGACTGGGTAATACGGTACCCCTCGGTAAGACTGGGTAATACGGTACCCCTCGGTAATACTGGGTAATACGGTACCCCTTGGTAAGACTGGGTAATACGGTACCCCTTGGTAAAACTGGTAACCTCAACCAGATAATATTGCTTATTGACAACCAAATATCACACCTAAACACAGGAAATAACATATATCCCAAAAATACATTTCCAAAGCAATATAACAATCTTTGTATTTATTATATCGTACATTCCCGTCAGCCATTTGTATAATTCAGAAGCAACTGTTTGTGGCATGCAATTTGCTTCAACTCATTCTGTTATTTTTACATTGTATTTTATTTTATAGATTTAAGTCTAAGTATGTATTTATTTTGTTATATTGTTCCCGTATCATTACTGTTCCTTTTCTGTAGTCGGGTAAAAGATATAGAAAGATGGTAGGTACCTAGGTGTTGGGTGTAGGTAAGTACTGAAGTAAGTACTACCAGCTACAACCTACATAATTTCAAATACCTATTTACAAAAAACATGTCTAATATGTGTATTGTTCAAATCAAATCAAATAAAAAATGTTTATTTGTCAGAATATGGTACAAATAGATGGTACAACCAGCATCATCATCATCCACAGCCCGAACTCACCCACTGCTGGGTATAGGCCTCTCTTTTCTCGTGCCAATCCCCACGGCCCTGTGCCAGCCTCATCCAGGTTTTTCCCCTGATGGCAACTATGTCATCTGCCCATCTCGCCGCCGGACGACCCACGTTTCTTTTGCCAGTTCTTGGACGCCATTCGGTGACAGTCTTAGTCCACCTGTTATCACTGCGCCTTGCTAGGTGTCCTGGGCAACACCATTTGAGTTCCGTAACGCGATTTCCAATATCGAAAACCTTTGTGCGTTTTCGGATTTCGACGTTAGGAACTCGAAAACGTCGGTTCCAGCATATCCTGCCATAATATGGCGTACAAATATTTTTTTACAAAAACAAAGCTTACATTACTAACCTCTTAATAATTAATAATTAGAGAATAAATTAAAAAAAATATATTAATAAAGATTGAGATTGAATTGTAAATAATTAATTAGTAAGTAAGAAACATGAATAAACGTTTAATAAGGGACACAAAAGAAAGATCGTTTCTGAGGAAATTACGTGAATCCCTCGCAATTACTATTCAGAATTTCAGATTGATAGTTTCTGTCACTTTTACAAGGAGATTTATTTATTTATGTACCTACACACAAAATGACTTAAAGTAGCCGTCGGGCTACCTAAAAACTTCATTAGATCCTATAAAAGAGAATCCCATCTACGAAAACGCCTTATAAAGTATTTTTTTTTTCCATCAACGTACCTAAATGACGTACCAATTTTCACAAAATAAACATCAAAGCATAATACAACATCGTAATCTTTTAATTGTATCCTTTTGTAATTGAAAAAAAACCAAGCTAACATCAAAAACGTATTACACGCGAAAAAAAAGGATTGAAGAAAAATTCGAAAGAAAAATCTCAGTGTGTTCTCAAAATGTCTTGCTCCTTGAGACAATACACCCATAGCCGCGAAACAGCAATATAAGAACCGTCTAAGTTGGAAAGAGACGGCAATATTACTCCAACGACGTCTTAAAACCCGCTTCTATTGGCCGATTTGTATCGAATAAAAGTGTGAAAGCGCTGCTATTGGTCGGTTATATTACGTTTTTTTTTACTCGTTTCGGATATTCGTACCGGGGCCTTTTTTACGATTTCTGAATTTTATGACGTACTTGCGAACAGAGATTGCGGTGTGTATCCGAATGGTTTAGTAGGATTTAGTAGGTTTGCTAGGTTATTTTGAAATAAACAGTTGATTTATTTACAAAATGCTGAAAAGTTAGGTTGTGGAAATAAATCTGATTATTTTCGTTTGGTTTGAGAGTGAGTTGGGTCTATTTTCGGCGTAGATTCTTTTTACTTGGTCATAAATGAACTTTGCGACGGAAACTACTTATAGATTTAACATACTTAGAATATTTGATATTTGCGCTTTCATAAAATGAACTGAACTGAGAATTGCAGACACTGACTTCTTCTTTCTTTTTCGTGCGATTAGTGCCTAACCTGGTGTCAGAGTTTTTATGCCGCCCATGGGCCTCTGACTTGGCTTTACATGCCGTAAAAAATATCTCTCAGGCATGCTGGTTTCCTCACGATGTTTTCCTTCACCGAAGCAAGTGATAAGTAAACAATACGCACATGACTCCGAAAAATCAAGGGTTGACGTCATCAGGGGTTGTGGCCAGACTAGGTAGTCCGACGGTCACACCACTAGGCTATCACTGCTTTCGTGAACTAAATCGTCTGATTTATGACCATAGGCGAATCCTGTAACAATCATCCTCTGCCTGCCTTTTCCGAACTATGTTAGGGTCAGCTTCCAGTCTAACTGGATGCAGCTGAATACCAGTATATTACATGGAGCGACTGCCTATCTGACCTCCACAACTCAGTTTTTATTGAGTAAAACGATACCTCTTGGTAAGGCTGGACTTTCGGGCCACAGACTACCTGTAATCTTGTAATTTGTGTTTGTGTTAAAATAAAACTAATCCGTTGGATCTACGTACCCGTCGGCAGACCCAGCTCAAAACACTTACTCGGAAATGCCGACAGTTGCGAAATGTCTTCATAATATAAAAAAAATTCCGTCGGTTGGTCATCATTAAATAAATTTCGACGACGCTTCCCCCTCGTGTAGACTATTAGCGAATAGACCCGGCAGGGACTGAATATTTTATTAGATTTTCGTCTGAAGTTCTCCAGTTATCAAGGAATATTTGTATTTTTTTTTAACAATAGATTTGGTTTGACGTATTTCTGGATTGCTTGGATTTAAGTTGCTTTATGTAATACCTTGTACCGAAATAGGTTACATTTAAGACAATTTATCAACTTACAGTTTCAGTTTGCTCAATGCTTAGGAATTTTCAAATTCCTCCTATTAAAAAGTTCACTATACACAATATTTTTGGACTATATTCCTATTCGCGTATTATTATTGTTTTTTTGCCTTTTTTATTTTTATCTTCTACCTGCGATTTTTTTTTCTTTAGCCTATAACATCCGCGCAAGTACAAGCGTTAAGTTGACAAAGTTTAATCACAATCGAATAAATGTTTAGAACGGTGTGGCAGGCATGACAGCGCATAAAATACGAACAAACAAACAAACATTTTTTTATTTTTTTTTAGATTCACTACTTTTGATCATAAATATGACTTTGTTAATAGTCAATCAGCAAAATTGAAAGAAAGAAACAAATCAGCTTTATACAAACAAATTAGAAACACTGATTCAACTAACAAAATATCCAATCATTCTTTTGCTTACTACCCAAAAAACAAATCAATAATTCACTACATTCCAATAAGAAAAAGCAATCTTAACACAATATCCGCCGCCTCTATCCGATCCAAACACAGATATCCGCACAGCCAACAATTATTTAATGTCAGACGCAAGCAGCGCCCAAGATTGCGGATACGCGGATACTTGGATACGGGGTACGATACTAGCCGTGGGCGCGTACCTTTATTTATGTCGAGTATATTGAGTGAGTATTTTTGTAGTTTAGTTTTTTGGGGCCATGAGATGGGAGGTTAAGTTCTTGTAATAAAAGATTTTATTTGATTGAATAACCTAATTTTTGTACGATTGCACAAGTCACTAAATTTAAATTATTTTTCTACTAGCTTTTTTCTCGCTCGCTTTCGCCCTCTCTTTATGTGTGGAAATTAACACACGGGAACGTTTTAAATGTAGCCTATGACAAACTCAAACTCAAAGTATTTATTTCAATTAGACCATCACAGGCACTTTTGAATGTCAAATAAAACAAAAAAAAGCGAAGCCACAGCCACAAGGCATAATAACTTGAGAAAGTACTGTAGTTGCACATTCCAAAGCGTAGATCTCTATGGAGAAGAATGGGCAAGAAACTCCATGGACACTCTCTTAAATCAAAATATTGTTACAAAACACTCTCTTGGACACTCTTGGATAATGTAGCTTTCGTTCGTTGATCGTATCATCGTTTCATCATCTCATCTGCCTAGCCTTTTCCCAACTGCTTACCTACGGCTCGGCTTCCAGTCAAACCAGATGCAGCTGAATACCAGTATTTTACATAGAAAGTCTGCCTATCTGACCTAAAAAACTTCAAGAAAAATAGCGAGGTTATGGTCAAACGCGAACATAATTATCGCTCGTTTGCGACAAGGATGAGATAACTTTAAAAATTAGATTTTTCGATGTTATTTTGTACTTCAATATAAAATTAACGAAAGTAAATATTAAATTAAGTAGCGAAATGCGTAAAATAAACCTTTCATCTATTGATAAAAGGTTTCTATGGAAAAAAAATATTGGCTTTGGCAATATAATGAAAATATTTTTAGTCTCTCTCAATAAAACGATGTCCGGTATTTTTCGAGTTAGGTATGTCATTATTGTCGCAAAACAAGCGATATGCATAAACAATTCAAAAGATAGATTATATTATACCATAGAACGTAATAATTCAACTAAACCAACTCGAACGGACTAAATCCCGCCATAATAATATCATCTCCCGCCATCTTCTCCCCGCCATTGTTAAAATTAATTAATTGTCTATGGGCCAACAATAGATTATAATTTAAACGCTTTTGATGTTCTTGTTAGCTTTATCTATGTATTTAATTATAATTATTATAATGATTTTGTGTTAAAAACAATATGGTTTATGGTTAATTGAGTTTCATGTGGGTGTATTTTGGATAATGTTTTAATCAATGCGTAGGCGGCAAAGGTATGTCTGATGCCTATGGCCGGTAGTATTAACGATTCTTAATTTGGTTTACACTTTTTTCCTATCTGGTAGATATTATGCCGTCTATTGTCAAAGAGTACAAACTATGGTCTTAAAGCGAACAAAAAAAATGTCCTCTACAAATGCATAATCTACCTTTAAAATTACAACTGTTGGTACACTGATCATGCAGACCTTCTCAACGTGGGAATAATGAGCCACCACGAGAGCCCAGAGCAGATTGGTGAATGTCTTCGAATGTTTGATTCTAGGACATCCTCACGATGTTTTCCTTCACCGTTTTCAAAAACTTCAAAAGACCCAAATAACGATAAAACTAAACGCATTATTTTTTTCTTTCTGGCAGATAGACATATTTATAAAATGATACAAAACAGACATTGAGAAACAGTTTCAACCCGCCAAAAGCTTTGGTTAAAGCCCTGAAACTATCGGTGTACCTCGTAAATATGTCCACCACTGGCCATGCAGCCATATTGACAATCAAACCCTATATTATCTAGGTACCTATACCCAATGAATCTGATTTTCATCCTCGGACCACGCCATAACTGAAATATTCATATTTCGAATGAATATTCAAACTGCTCTGTGTTTACATTCACGGCGTTCCAATTTCAAATATTTGCATTTATTTATTTATGGATACGGGACCTTTTTGTTCGGACTTTTTGCTGCGTTCCGTTTGCAAAAACATTATTTTTTTCGTCTATCCGTCCTGCTCTAACTAATAGCAAACATCTTCTATCTCTTTTCCACTAGTCGATGAATTTGTATTCTGTTCTAAAATAGTTTTGTGCTATCCTTTTCTTTCATATAGGAGCTTCGTCTGTCCATCTCTTTTTACCATTTGACTTTTTGATTGACACATGTCATGTTTGTTTAATTTTTACTATTCAAATTTAACAGTATTTAAATTATTGTAAACATTTTTGCTAACCCTTTGCAAATATTGAATTTTAGGCAAATATTGTGGTTGTAATAAATACAATGCTCTTATTTGAATATTAAAATTATATTTCAGCTGTGTTTACCCACTTATTATTTTACAAAATCAGTTCGATTGGCACATTGAACGCACCGTAATACAATGACAATATCAATGACTTTCATTTGGAATTCACTTTATTCATGTTCATTGCACTAATTGATTTCCGCATCTTTTTTTTTTTGTTGGCTGAAATGGATCGATTGTTAGATTATAACAATTGTATCTATAGCCAAGTTAAAGTAATTACCTACTTGAGTTTAAGTAATTCATTATGCACCATTTTTAAGCAATAGACAAGAATTTGAATGAAGTAAGAACCGTCAAAGAAAGCGTAGTTCTAACTTCAAGCAATTACTAAACCACAAACCACAGAGTAAAAATCGTATCTTAAGTAATTACTTTCACTTAAGTAATCACTTTGACTTGTTTATAGATACGGGTGTAAGACATAGACAGTCCTTATTACTCCAGGGCAAGATGAAAAAAAAAAAACTTTTTATTGCGTTCTCAATTTTCTCATTTTAATAATTAAATTCTTTTTTATTCTAAATACTTAATAACTACGTTTTGAAAAAAGGTCAAATCAGTACGTCCTTAAGCGATATCCCATTTGACATACGTATTTTACGTATTGCTGAGAAGCTTATTAAAAAAAAAAACTGTAAATTGCACAATAATATGACGTTCTGCTGCTCACATTAACAAAAAAAGCTTGCTTAGCCATAAAAATTAGACAAATCCTTACGAAGAAAGAAAGCAATTCTATTTAATCATAACATCTAATAAACTACACTCCGCCTCCCGGCTTCGCTCACGTCAGTCTCACGCGTTACAGCTCTATCCCGTATAAATTGTAATAAAAGTGAATATGTCAAAAAGTAATTAATACTTAGCCAGAGCACCCCTGTCTCTTGTAGTGTTGGGACAGTGTCGATGGGATTTTATCGATATTATTAGATTTGCCGTAGCTGAAATGGACGAACTTCATTAACTCATAAAAGAAGTAGGTAGATTAATTATTAGACGTGACGGCGTCTATGTTTCTATTAATTTATTTAAATACAAGCTTCGTGCTACCGGGATCGTGCTACCGGGATAAAAAGTATCATTTGTGTTAATCCAGGTTATAAACTATCTGTGTGCCAAATTTCATTCAAATCCGTTTAATAGTTTTTGCGTGAAAGAGTAACAAACATCCATCCATCCAACCTCACAAACTTTCGCATTTATAATATTAGTAGGATTTGTGTTAATTTTCCACTCAATATTGCTTGGATTCGAAAGTCTTTGAGTTGTTTTAATGTACACGTTTTTTGACAAAACCCTTTCTTCTTGTTAAACGAGAATGTGTGTATCTTGATTAGCGGCAAATTGGTCGACTTTTTCAAACTCTTCAAATATCAGAAAATAATAGCAACTTCATTGTCATACAAATTTGAAGCGCCTGTTTGAATTTAGAAGCTTACTCTCGAAGCGGAATCTTTCTAATGTTGAGGTTCTTGTCCACAATTCATGCATTCAGCAAGATAATTCACAAAAGTTCTCTAAAAGTATTATTGAATTTTATAAGTCCGATGATTGTTCTTAGCTTTAAACATTGTCTTACTCAAATAAATGAATATGAACAACAACAACGTTGAGCTATACGATAACTGACAATTGGGACTGGACAGGTCCACTCAAATCTGTGTGGTTCTTTCTTCAAACGACCATCTCAGATACTTATCTGCATAGTCCTCACGTGAGTTGACCAAGATTATGTCTGGACCTTAAAAGACCCTATGATCTCTGAGTTTGTTTCGGCTGTTTCTTCTCAAAGTAGTCAGTTACGAAACACCGGCCTCATCGTATTTGTAAAAAACCTATTTGCAAAATAAACATAATTTATAACAAAATAACATTATCTCAAAAAAAGTTATCTTATCGATAATCACTCCCTTCCACATCCCTACTCGCAAAAGGGCCGGCGTCATCTGCTAGCGGCATATTGTCGCCACCCTTCACGCCGGGGTCTCAGGGACCCGGCAGAGAGGGAGGGAGGGCGGTCAGTAGATTAGAGAGAGATCTTTTACTTCTGAGCTTTCATGGTGCTTTAGGTTTGAGGGTTTTGTTATCGTTGAGGATTGTGAGATTATTAATGCACATACCTTGAATTAATAATCACAAAATCCTCAACGATATGGTGTATGAGGCAGCATCAGTGTTACTGTATTTTTCTTGTTTAAATAGTGGTTCTGTCAACAGAAAAAGTTGTTATAAAAAGGTTTCTTACATTTCCAGGGAATTTTTCAGACCTGATTATGACTAAAAAACAGTCGTTGCACCAGTCAGTGGCTTGAAAGTCTGACAACCAGTCTTACCAAGGGGTATCTTATTCGTTACCCAGCTACCGGGTTGTGGAGGTCAGATAGATAGCAGTGGTTTGACTGGAAGACCCAACATATTTGGGAAAAGGCTAGGCAGATGATGATGATTACGAGAATACAATAACATTTTAACTAAAGTGAATTCTACTGTATCAAATACTTCGTTGGCTATGTATCTCTCTAGTTGGTTTTATAAACTTGAAGACTAATACTGCATAGTCCTCTTCAAGACTGTTCCTACACGCATCTCGACTTTTTCAATTTGCGACAAATGGAGTATGTTTTAAATTCAAGACCGTTAGGTTTTTGTCGATTTATAAATTGATAGTTTATCGAGTTTAACTTCACTTAGACCGTAATAAGACCATGAAAATCAACAATCATTATACCCAAAAGCATCTGTTACTTCAATCCCATTTTTCTACAAAAGATTGTCAAGATTTTTAACGATTCAATCTGACACAATGAAAATATGCGCGCGTAAAAAACATTCGCCATATTTAAAAGTTTGACAAATGATTCGATATTTGAATCGGGCGCGAACATCCATCAGTTTGATTGGTTACGGGCAATCGGCGGGTGCCATTTGTCATTTCGTTAAAGAAAATTGTTTTTGATAAAAATGTGATTCGATTTTTTTTCAAAACGTTTTATTTTTACGGTGATCAAGCGAATTGATTTTAGCGTTTGATTTCGTGAATAGAGATGAAGTCATCTATCAGCTGCTAATTATGTCAGGAAGACAGCAGTTTTTTGCGGATATTTGAGATCTCTTGTAAGAAAAGAACCGGAACATTGTAATTGTTATGCTGATGCTCATCAAGAGATAACTTTCTCATGACTTGACAACTGACTTATAAAATAAAAAGGAAGACTTGCTTGTTCTTTCCTGCTATGACAATAGCATTGACTGCTCTGGAATATAGCAGCTTTTTATGTAACATGTGTTTTTAAATAGTAGCAGTCTAATCTCTTTTTAACCGACTTCAAAAAAAGGAGGTTATGTATGTATGTAAGTACACCGATTTCTCCGTGATTATTGATCGAATTTAAGTGATTCCTTTTTTCATTTGGTAGAGGAGGCTCGCGCGGTGCTCCCATTTTAATTTTATTAACTTTGCTTCCGTACTTTATAAGTTATCCTCTATAATATACATTTTTTCTTCTTCGTGTATGTAAATATGCTAACAAATATTAGTAGAATGTAAAATTAATACTTGAAAAGGATTTGTGTGAGATACTATAAAAAAGTGTAAAATAAAACCTTTTATGCAAAACGAATTAATCGACTTCCAAAAAAAATACACAAAAAGTGGAAAATAACTTTACTTTCGGAAGTCGGTGACTTATAACAATTCAATAAAATACACAAAGAAATAAAAAATATGTTCAAACAATGTTATTATAAAGAAAAATTCGCTACGTTCGTACTGAGCGGCATTCAAATATCGTTGCGTTGTTACGACTGCGATAGATAATACGGAACGCATGATACAGAAAGTTTTTTTCTGTTATTTCTTTTAATATTTTTAAATAATAAATAAAAACCGAAATTTTGCGAAATGTGCGGGGCAAGTCAACAAAAACCAGTACAGGGATCAAATCATCAAGGTCATCGAGCAATGTAATGCCCTTAAATTACGATAATTGTCTGAATCTGTCTGCAACAATTTGCGCGCGCTAGTGCGATATCTACCTCTTTTTATTTATAATATCATTGAGATAAAGAATAAAATGTGGGTGTTTTCTAACTACCCACAAAGCAAGAATGACGTTTCATTTCCAATAAAATAGTATTAACAACCGTATCTCACGCCTACATGACATCAGGCAGATGATTTATCAAAATTTTTGATTCTTTTGTCGAAAATATGACATGTTCATTTTATTGTCAAATATCGACCATAATTGTGGCGTTAGAACTGGAACGTAATTGTAATGAATGGCATTGAATGACCTCAACAAATGACAACTGGATCGCAATTGTAATAAATGCATGGATTTGAATGACCAATGTAGACAAATGACGGTCTACAAATTGCTTTAGGAAGGCTTTGGCTTTTTACACAATTTTTTAGTAGTAAAAAATACTAGTAGTTATACTAGTAGTACATTTACGAATAGGGTATATAAATACATGATAGAAAACATCAAACTTTATACCGTTTATAATCTATGAGTGATATTTTCAATTCGATTCAAAATAAATCACAGAATGATTTTAATTTGTGAATATTTTTTAACTTCGCAGTTATATATAAATTGCAAAGCTTTATTTGGCAAAATGTTGAATTTTTATTATGAAAGCTATAAAAATTAAACACATAAAGTAAAGGCGTAGAAATATGACCCGGAAAAAAAACGAAAAATAGAATCACAACAAAACCGCGCGCGCGGTCAAACGTCAACTTTTTTTTTCTAAACACAACGCAGGCAAAGGAACACCCGCGCGGCCCCGCCTCCGACCATCAATAACATGCGACGTCAAACACAATGCACCGTTACTCGCTATTTATTCCGTAAAACTGTTAGAATTTCTGCCGGGAAAAAAGAAAAAAATATAAAACGATTTTTACGAAACAAAATGAGAAATCGATTCGCGCAATTGTCGATGGTAAAAAAAGTATTAGTAATGTTTCGCGTTCGCGCCCTTTTTGGTGTCATTTGATGATCGGTAATTTTGACGATTATGACTGTTTTTTTCTTTTTGGCTTAGGAATAAAAGCGTGTGATGCCGTTTTGATGCAATCGCGAAAATGAATGATTGTTATTAATATGGAATGAACATTTATGAGCGGAATGATGGTTTGGTTTAGGGTGTCAGCTGCCTTTCAAGCTCCGTGGATTTGCCTTATGCTCAACGAAACACGACATAATTAATGATTTGTCTCCCCTGTTAATTTATAGAACCCATGTCTTTTACACAGATGCTAAGACACGTCATGATGTCCAACAGAGTTTGTATAGTTACTAATCAGTTACTATGCAAACCTAAACAACTTATTAAATCCGTCTTTCTGTGATTACCTTCCCTACTAACTATTGAGAGCATTCACCAACATCTATAAGTTTTATAATTAGTGCAAAATTTAAACCATCTATTTTCATTCACAGGTAAAAATCTGGTTCCAAAATCGCCGCATGAAATGGCGGAACTCAAAAGAGCGGGAACTTCTCGCGTCAGGTGGGTCTCGAGAGCAAACGCTCCCGAACAAGAACAATCCACACCCAGACCTATCCGATGCTGAGGCCGACAAACCTAAATTATCTCCATTATCACCAAACACTGAAGAAACTAACGAAGAAATGAAAAAAGTTTACGCAACCACATCAAATGAGTTTCGAGGTTATGAAGACAAAATGGCGGGCGGTCAACTGTTTTCCCGCGATATTCCCTTTCAAAATATGGAGGAGGATGACTTTGACAGCGATGCGAGCGCCAGTGATGAGGAAATTAATGTAACATGACGTGTTTTTGTCATAATTAGTTTTAATTGTAAAATATATTTTTAATCGGATAATGTTTTGTATATTTTTGATTAAGTAAGGTATTTTGAAGCCGATGTTACTCCAATATGTACGGGTTCTTCCTTTTTTGATATGTTATGAAACTGATTACTTTTTTGTCTGTCAAGTAGATCCAAAAGTTTCACGCCACAAAACTATCATGTCATTAAATTACTGATAAAGTGGAGATATTGAAAAATAATATTTTTTGTTTACCTACATATTTGTTACCGTTTGTTTGTTGTTTTATAATTCAGGCCGGAAACTTTTGTACCTTACCATGCAAGAGTCGCTTGGGTGAAAGACGTTAGCGCGAATAGGATTCACACAAAAGACCCTGAAGCAAATGAGCTCTCGCGCAAAAATGTCTATGGAGTAGGTATGTTTACTAGCTGGGTAATTGCGTAACACACTCGCATTCCCAATGCTGTTTATTTAGAATATTCAACAAAATCGCTTTTTTTAAGTTGTCGAGCCAAAGACAATCAACTTTCAAAAGTATTTCCAAATGCGAGGGAAAACCAACCATGACGTCTTAAAAAAGTCTGTATAATATTGTTTTAATGTCAATCCAGTGTGGGAAAGAGACGGAGCTATAGAGGACGTCTAGCGCCATCTCTTTCCCACTCTGGAATAAGATTAAAACAGTACTGCTTTAAGACGTCATGGTAGGCCATCAGGGGGGTTACTATGACGTACTAGAGACAGAGCTATGCAGGTCGTCTAGCGCCATCTCTTTCTCACACTGGAATTACTCCAGCTTTAAGATTTCAGATCCTTCTATGGTAAGTAAGTTCTATAACAGTAATCGGTATCAGAATATTATTGGAGCAGTATCGGTACTATAATTTGAATGGGTATGTTTGGAGTGACTGTGTTGAAATTTGAGTATTTCCTCGAATATAATGAGAGAAAATAAAAAATATTCGCGAATTAATCTTTCCTTATTTTGAAAAACGACGATGTACGATTTGCTTGCTTGTATATCTTTTTTTCTTTATTCAAAGTCAAATTAAATACCTTATTTAAATATTTATACCTTATACAATATTATTTTTAGTATATGCGAAACCTGAAAATAGTTTGTTCAGAATAAGTAACTGAATCGATTCCAATAATTTTTAAACCATGTTATATTTTTTCTCAAATATATTTAAAAAAGTTAAAAGTTGGACACCGAGCGACTTTGAGTACCTAACGCACTAATTTAGGTACCTACTGCCAAATTATTATTATCAATGAGCTCTAGACTAAGCTGGAGGCGCGCGCTGCGTGGTGACCGCGTTTTTGTGCGGACAACTAGGTAACAGAACAAGCTTATAACTTTGTGATTTTTCATGATACAGTTTTGAAATTTTGTACATAGATTCTTTACATAAAAATACTAGACACGTGTATCAGGTTTCGCATATACTAAAACTAATGTTGTATATACAGGGTAGAAGAAACACCGATGCACAAACGGGTACCACGTATTCAGTACATCATCCTGAACACGTAGAAATTGCTCATCAGTCATTAAAAAAAATCTGCTGTGCCATACATTTTGACCGTGCAGGCACTGTTGCAAGAAACAGCAGATGTTTTTTTTTAAATACTGATGTAAAGTTTCTTTGTGGGGAGTTCAGAATGAGGTACTGAATACGTGGTAACCGTTTCTATGCAAGTGTCCCTTCCACCCCGTATTATACCTTATTGTAAGGTCTATTTTCTTTCTTTCTCAAAATATTGCTATGTATAAATTAACTAATATTAATTTTATAATAGTCTACTATTTACTCTTAAGGACTTAATATACCTAGGTATTTGATTGATGATGAGTTTAAATTAGGATAAATCATGTTGATATTAAGTTTAAAATTCTGGAAAACTTGTACTTCAGCTAGTTTCTGGTACAGCGGGCCGCATGTCAGTGATGGTAAGAAAACTAGTATAATCTGGACTCCTATTCTATTGAAACTCCGTACTTCATTAGGCCATGCACATGACATGCGGTCGATTGTACCTTTTGTATCTGTGTTTTTTATGGCAGCCTTTCAGATTAAAATCACATTATGTTAAATCTCAATGAAATCCTATAATAATCAAAAACTCTAGCTGGTTATCTAAGCATGTAAATAAAATAGTATTTAATAAGTCTGTAAATGTTCCCTATTTATTATTTGGTGCAAAATCACAATCTAAATAGATTTATTTGTAAAATCCGTCCCTTTTATGTCTGATTTTGTTTGTTTTATCAAAAGCTAATTCTGAATTCAAAATTGTAAATGTGTAACTCCGCAGTATTAAAAAATAATATATTCAAACCTACTTGAAAATTGCGCTAGACACTCACACCCGTATCTATAAACAAGTCAAAAGTGATTACTTGAGTAAACGTAATTATTTAAGATACGATTTTTATGTAATTTAGTAATTGCTTAAAGTTAGAACTGTCTCAAGATAAAATTCGTAGCTTTGCTTTCTTAGACGGTTCTTACTTCGTTCAAATTCTTGGCTATTGCATAAAAATGGTTGCATAAGTAATTACTTTAACTTGACTATAGATACGAGTGTAACAATGGCATCGCCTTCCATTTTGACGGTTCAACGACATTCATTGCGTTTTTTACATTGAAATGTTTACATCCTAAAATGGGTGTAACAAGACGATTAACGAAGCTGATAGGCACTTGTTCTCCCCGTCATTGCGATCATTTTTTTGTTCTAGACCATACCTGGGAACCTTCTACTTCTAGTTTCAAAGTTCCTACTTTTTTACAAGTTTATTTTTAAATACATGTTTTTAATATAACATTTTTACTTTAAACACCTCCACGACCCCCGTAATATCAGCACAATGCTTTGAGTGTTTTCTATCGAGTCCTACCGTAAAACGTGGTCCCCCCCCCCCAAAGTCATTTCCCAGCAATAATTTTTGCGTAAAGTTACTAAGATAGATGTACAGAATGCTTGGTTGACAGCTTCGTGAAGGGTCCGTTTACACCGTGTATAACATTGAATTTCCTTCAAAATCTTCGGAAAGTCACTTGTAAGTGTGTAACATAATTGGGATGCTTTGTCAACCTGCATGCCAGTTGCATAATAAAACTTTTCTGTCGCATTCCGAAGCATTTTGAATCGATTTGTAATACACATATTTCACGTAGGTACTTCTACATCGTAAAAAATGCAATGCAAATTGTTGAATAATTAACAAAATGAAATAGCATTCGGAATTCGAATCTGTTAAGAAATTCACCCATAATTTTTTTTTTTGCTGGCACTTCACATGTCAAAATTTTCGCGATATTGAATCGAAACAAAATATTCTTTATGCCTATTGAGATGAAGTTCATTTTGTCTTAATGTTAGAAAGCGAATATTTGCCTAGATCTGCCATGTGTAGTGCCACTATTAGACAATTTAATATTCCGATGTTTTCTCGTTTATTAACTAGTTTGCACCAAAACCATTGTAAATAAATCGAATCTATTTGTAATAATTAATAAATAAGTGATCTCATAGTGTAAGTGTAAGATCAAGACTTTAAATAAATCATGATAGTGTCAGGAAACCTTTATGTGAAATATAAATGATGTAAAATGAATTGGTTTTGTTTTTTATTTTTATTTTTGGACAGCAAACCCGATGACAGTCGGTAATAGAAATTCTGGCTGTGAATAGCGTTCTAAGCCTTTCCTTTTCGTAAACACACCAACCTCCGTAGCATGACCACCGTAGGCAAGGATTTCTTTGACGGAAGAATCGACAAAATGACAGATTGTGTCGACACAGTGACAGATTTCTTTGCACTATCTGTCATTTTGTCGATTTTTCCGTCAAAGAAATTCTTGTCTACGGTGGTCATGCTACGGGGGCAAGAAACAGTATTTTTGATGTGAAACATCAGCTGTGCGGACCTTGGCAGTAAATCACTACATATAATAAAACAACGTCGCTGCCCGCTGTCTGTCTGGCCCCATGTATGCTTAGAAATTTAAAACTATGCAACGGATTTTGATGCGGTTTTTTTTAATAGATAGAGTGATTCAAGAGGAAGGTTTATATGTATATATTGCACCCGTGCGAAGCCGGGGCGGGTCGCTAGTAATATAATACATTTGCTTAGACAACAATGAGCCGAGGGTAAGTTATAAAAAACTTAAACTGTGTGTAATTAAACCGGCTCTAAATTATCGTATTATGATTCAGGTCATTTCAGCCCCCCCCCCCCCTCCCTGTGAACATTGACCGTGAATCGGAAGAACTGAAAGTAATGGGGAGAAGTCTATGCCCAGCTGGGGGATGACGCAGGCTGACAGTAATATAAATCTGACAATTTAGAAGCAATATTCAGAATTTAATAATCGGCCTTCTAAACTCATCTGCTAGTCAGAGCTATTTTGATGGCGAAACAAAAAGCAAATACATACGGCATAACCAAAACCCAAATAGCTGATGCTGGCCTTACAGTGGCTAGGTTCAAATGGAACTGGGCTGGTCACGTCTGCCGCATGTCGGAGGGGCAACAGGCAAAAATAACAACTCATCATCTTGTCCCATGTTACTTGGGGTCGGCGCAACACGTTTTTTTCTTCCATTCTCCTCTGTCAACCGTCATACTGTCATTTACTCCTTTTTCTTTTATATCATTCCTCACGCAATCCATCCATCTTAAACAAAAATAACCACTCAATGGCTACCAAATTGCAAGAAACGTCAACGCGGCCGGCCCAGGAGATGGCGGAATGAGCTGGTCGCTTTCTCAAACGATTGGCCTACAATCGCACTAGATCGCGAACAGTGGAAGGAGGGAAGGAAGGCCATTGCCCTGTAGTGGGTCAATATAGGCTTTAGCATAACAATCAGTCTAAAAAATCCCACTGCTGGGTCTTCTCTGTCTAAGAGAGTGAGTCTGTAACCCACTTAGAGGGCCCAGAAAAGACTCGGGTCAGTGCAGATTTGTAGGAGTTGGAGTATAAGCTTAGGGGCACTATGAGCAGCAAAGAAAACAAAAAAAAAATTGGGACTTAGAAAAAATATCTGACTTAAATTTTTTAATTTTATTTCGTTATAGAAGGCCCGTAACACGGAAATGGTGCGTCGGAAGACCATGCGTCTTAGAACCCAAGTGGTTTCTATGGTCTAGGTCAACCCGGTACTGTAATAAAATTGGGTAAAATCTAAAAAAAATCTAAGCTCGAATTTGTTTTTAATGTCCTCGCTCCATAGCTCCCCTAAGGCTACACTCCAACCAAGACTCATATTCGAAAATTAAATTTGAAAATAATAACATCAGATTGGTAGGTACTTCTTCTTCTTAGCGTGTCGATGGCAATCTAAATTGTGTCAGCCCAGAACTGAGCTATTAGTTTGGCGCTTTCGGTAGCGTCCATCAGTTCCTGTAGTGAACAAACAACAGGACACGAAGGGCACAATATTAAGTGCCCCATCGTTTGTGGAACAGCACCACATTTACACTCGAAGGTAAGTACTAAAAGGACAAACATTACCAAAACAATAAAACACAACAGTATCAAAATACCAAAAAAATACAGAGAAACAATGGTTCCGTACCAGCCCCCTTTAATTTGTATTACTTGTTGTTATAGCGGCAATAGAAATACACATTCTGTGCAAATTTCCACTATCTACCTATTACGGATCATGAGATACAGCCCGCTGACAGACAGACGGACGGACGGAAGGACGGATAGCGGAGGCTTAGTAATAGGGTCCCGTTGGTTATCCTACGAGTACGGAATTCTAAAAAAAGTACCATAAAATAACACACACAAAACCGAAAATTACAAAACATAACTTAAATGAAAACGAACAAAACAAGCAATCAATAGAGGTGTCCCCTCGCGTGTGAGCTAGAGGTGTGAAATATAAATAACCGTTCGGTCGTACGGACTGCACTTGACATGCGTTCGCACCTTCATATTTATAATCTGTGCCGCCTACCCGCCGTGGACGGTGCCCGGTTGTTTTTTTTTTCTTTATTGATATTATTTTGTCTGTGGTTTTTTGAGGAGAATGGAGGGAAAATTGAAAAGATTTTTTTCTGTTTGTTTAAATAATACGATTGAAAATATAGAGTGGAATATATAATTACTAATTGTAATAATAAAAAGTCTACATTAGATTCCACCGAAGCGGGGACGACAGTAGAGGTAAACCACCATGTGTTGTAAACCATCGATATAATTCTGTTACTTTTCGTCTCAGCTTAGCTTTAGTGGAAATGGTTGAGCAGATAGGAGAGATATCTCGTAACTGATTAGGCCAGCCTCTGCACTAAGCAGCCAAGCGCACAGCGAAGACGAGACGCGACATGAGCGGCGTGCTGCGAGCGGCGTGCGGTGAGCAGTGTGCTGCGAGTGGCGTGTGGTAAGCGGTGCACATCTCCTCACCTCTCTGCTTTACACACCTCCTCATCTTCGATGGATACACCCTACCTCTTACGCATCTCCTCTTCTCTCCGCTTTGGACATCTCCGAGCGTCTCTGGTTCGGTGTTCTAGATTGAAATAATATATCTTTGGATTTAGAGGAACCGAAAACGCTGTTATGTAAACTACCAGTTGCCCTGTATTTATAAACAGACAACGGGGGTCTTTGCCTTGTAGTGAGAACTTACATGCTGAATAGATCGATGGAGACCTCACTCAAGAACGTCCTACTTCTAAAACCCTCAGTCTTTAATCTATGATTAGCTTTATTACTCGGCAGAACAATTTACACGTGATCGTACTCCTTAAAAATACCGGTATTCAGCTGCACCTGGTTAGACTGGAAGCTGACCCCAGCATGAGAAAGGTAGATGAAGATGCTCAAAAATCAGGGCCAAAATTTAATGTTAAAATTAAATTGACTCCAATTTAAAAATCCCACAACCAAAAACCAAAAGAATAAATAAACAAATGAATTTCTAAGCTCAAATAACAAATAAACGGATCGATAGCCAACAGATGACACGTGCGAGCCACGCGCCAAAACTTATGTCAAACGCATGTGACGCCATCTTGATTTTCTGCGGCCATTACATGCACTCCCGTTGCTAATTTGACGTTGAAAATTTATTTGAATAAATAATAAAGAGGAGCAAGATTATTTTGGTACAATGAGTTTAATTGAAACTTAGTAAATTACTATGATAGTTGAAAAGATTTTTATTTTTTTGTTTAGGGCAACGGAGCCGTTGTCTAATAGGTTCAAACATTAAATACAACCGGACATTTGCAAACAAATCTGGAAATCTTAACTTTAAATATTTATTTTTTCAGTATTCAGTGAACTTTTATATAAAAAGTAAACTTTTATATTTTTCCTTTTTAGAGAAATAAAAGGCCAGATATAGGGGGTAAAAACTGGTCTTGTCCACTTGTCTAGCTCCGAAGGGATGGTAGCTAACAATGATATTATAAAGAAAGATACGCTACGTTCATACTAAGCGGCGGTCAAATATCCTTACGTTGTTACGACTGCGATAGATAATACGGAACGTACGATACAGAAAGAGATAGCTATGGCGCGTGAAGTACTTAAATTACGACAATTGTCTGAATTTTGTCTGCAACAATTTGCGCCGGCTAGTTCGATATCTACCTCTTTTTATTTACAATATCATTGGTACACATAGCTACACTAAACGCACATCAAGTATTCGGTCATTTGATATGCCGGTTTCTACACGATGTTTTCCTTCACCGTTTTGATAACAGTGGTGATGAAATGCATGGTGTTACACGGGCTGAGATCTTCATCATCATCATCATCATTTCGACCTGGAATCACCCACTGTTGGCCTCCTCTTCTTTCTTCAATTCTTCTCTGTTCTGTGAGTCTCTTAACCATTTGTTTTTTTATTTGAGTATTTTTGATGATATCGTCATCACAACGCGATTTTAACCACCACAGCCACCATTCGGCTGGGATATTACCATCACAAAATCCATAATTTAATCAACTATATCTACGACATGTAATCTCATTCACCCCGAGACAGCAACAGCTTGTAAATAAACAATAAAATTAATGCCTGTCTTTACAAATACGTATAATTTTTAGATCGCAAAGCACAAATGCGTTGATAATCCTTCAAGGGGGCACGTGTCTGCCACGCGTTCCGTCATATGGTGTGCGAGTGGGACGGACATACATGTTAAACAAGGACAGAAACGTTTATGGTTTGTTTACAAAGTCAAAGATGTAAAATATTGAATGTTAAATAAACAGTGTGTGGTATCGAGAAGCTCGTAGCGATTTGCTACGGCGTAGATGGGTCTACGAGTTTGCTACGTTTTTCGTAGCAGTTGTCGAAAGTTGTTTTTGGTGGCAAGAATGTGATTTTGACAGCTTCTATTTGTCAAATGAATACTTATGACAACTGTCATGTGTAGTCAGAAAGCCCAACAGATATAAATAACCTAGGATATTACTAAACACGACAAGGAAGCTCAAAAAGTCCGTAATTTAAATCCATTGGTAGATTTTTAGGTTTTCGAGATTTCCAATTGAGCTGAACTTATGCATAGTTGCATATATGTTAAGTTTGGATGACAATGCATTATTAGGTAAGTGACGTCATTCTAAATCCAATATGGCGGACTCCCATAGAACGCTGTCTTGTTAGTATTGAATAGCACAATAAAATTTCATTAAATGAACTACTTCCTTTATAAGATTTGATTTGTAAAAGCTATAGAAGCATTTGCCAAAGTTTATGGATAAAGTGAAGAACACGGTGTATAAGAGTTTTGTCTGTGTATTTATTTAAAGAATAAAATTAAATATAGACCTCCTTTATCGAAGGGGTGGTATACATACACGTCAGTAACAGCGAATGCATTATGTCTTATCTTAACTTTGATGTTTAAACATAGGGGTACACGCTTGTGAACAACAGAGAGTAAAAATAAGGCTTTTATCCTCACATCAAACATGTTGTTATTGATAAAATAGATTAGGTTTAGGAAGGAATTTTGTTCAACCAGTCTTGACAAAGGGTAATCGTGTTACCCAGTAACTATACCAGCCCCCGTAGCATGACCACCGTAGACAACGATTTCATTGACGGAAAAATCGACAAAATGACAGATAGTGCAAAGAAATCTGTCATTGTGTCGACACAATCTGTCATTTTGTCGATTCTTCCGTTAAAGAAATCCTTGTCTACGGTGGTCATGCTACGGGGGCAGGTGGAAGGGACACCGACGATAAAACGGTTACCACGTATTCAGTATGTCGGATATGTCAGGATTTATTCCGTTACTCTCTCTCTCGTACATCATGTTGGCAGACGATGAGTTTCGTGCTATGAAAACACACTGGGTGCGATACACTGTTTCTAGCAAACTAACGAATTACTTGAGATTACAACTTAACACAAACACGGGGTACAATGAATTGGATACAGTTCCACGACGTCTCAACTCCGCCGCGATCAGACGTTGACTGTCGCCCTCGAGCTGGACATCAGGGCTCTGTAGAAGCACGCTGTGTTGTGACTGGTAAGTAGGTCGCGTGATGTCACCACTGCACACAGGCGCGCTTTCCAATTCATTTTATGTCCGTACTAACGACCGGATCCGACAAATATGATATCATAGCTTACAGTTCGGTTCTGCTTTACAGTTTGGCAGAAGTAACGTTTTTTGTAAGGCTTAGGTGGTCTCCTCGAATAAACGCTTCTTCCTTTCTTTTTCACGCCTGTAATCCCCGAAGGGTTAGGCAGAGGTGTACCTAATAGAGTACCCACATTTCGCCAGTTATGTTTTAAGTACCACGTAATAGGAGCTCGTGGCTAAATAATAACAGCCGCTCGGGTCGATCTTTAGGTTAAGCCGTGCTTGCCTAGGTTGGTCTGTGGATGGGTGACCGCCCATTACATGCCGAGTTTCCTCGGTGCTTCGGGAAGCACGTTAAGCCGTTGGTCTCGGCTGTCATTTGTAGATTTTTGACAGTTGTTATTGGTAGTCAGTGGCCCAAAAAGTCTGACAACCAGTCTTACCAAGGGGTATCGTGTTACCCGGTACTAACTGGGTTGTGGAGGTCAGATAGGCAGTCGCTCCATGTAAAATACTGGTATTCAGCTGCCTCCGACCCCAACATAGTTGGGAAAAGGCTAGGCAGATGATGATGAGCTACAAGGTTTTTATAATATTCATCCAACAATTCCAACTTGGAAGACACAAGCAACCTCATCACAAAACAAATAAGGCCCCTTTCACATTTACAATCTTTACACACACCCTTTAAAAACAAATCAATGAGTTAATGATCTAGAAAATTCGCTCAATATAAATAAATAAAATATCTTGGTGCTCATCTGTCGCTATTTATTTTGTATTCTAAGTAACGACCCCACTAATGTTAATATTAAAATATCGTAAAATCTCTCCATCCATCAACATTAATTTTTGACCAGCCCCCGCAGCATGACCACCGCAGACAAGGATTCGACAAAATGACAGATTGTGTCGACACAATGACAAATTTCTTTGCACTATCTGTCATTTTGTCGATTATTCCGTCAAAGAAATCCTTGTCTACGGTGGTCATGCTACGGGGGCAGATCAACACCAAAATAACAACGCAACATAATTTTATCTGTAATACCCGATACCCCATCAAATCCCCTATGATACACAACACAGCCACAAGACAAACACATCATTCCCTGTCCACTACCTAATATTTGCGAAAGCACTTTACGAATTGTCTCGTGTTTCGCAAATATTTTGCTGCAATTTGCAAACTGTGGCCGAAATGTGTTCTATGATTGATTAAGGGGTAAAATATGGCTTGTGGCTAAGTAACGGCTGATCAATCTTACTGTTAGATACTTTAAACTTAACATAACATCACGCCTGTAATCGCCGAAGAGTTAGGCAGAGGTGTACCTAATAGGCACAAATCCAGACTCCGTGGTTGCTACTGGGAAATGGTCTGTGGAAGTGATCGCCAGCGGGACTGTTGAGCATGAGCTCCTAGGCTGAATTCCCAGGTCGGTCAAAGTGTCATTGGGGTTTTCCGTCAGGAATTTCTCAGTAGCAGCCACCGAGCCTGGATTTATGCCCAGTTGATGGCAATAGGCTCGCTCCCTATTACATGGGACTTTAACATAAATGGCGAAATATGGGTGTACCTTTTCTTCTTGACATGTAGATGAAAAATTTTCATTAAATATATATTTGGCCCAAAATTCAGTTATACGAACTCCGCTCGCTGATGCAGTCATAAGATCGCCAAATGCTCAGGTGTTAGGGCATGCAGCGCAAGATGGAAGGTGGGTCATTGTCTGTGGAGACACGCCACATACACCCTTGAGATCTGAGTCGTCCATGAACCCCCATCTGAAGAGATTGTTATTGGTGTACTATTAAGTGCA
The DNA here is from genome assembly GCA_905163415.1 of Noctua fimbriata. NCBI lineage: Eukaryota > Metazoa > Arthropoda > Insecta > Lepidoptera > Noctuidae > Noctua > Noctua fimbriata. The sequence continues at coordinate 2,355,892 of LR990951.1, forward strand.
GCACGCGCAGCATGACCACCGAAGAAACGGGTTTTGTCGACGGAAGAATCGACAAAATGACTGATCAACAAAAGAAATCTGTCATTTTGTCGATTCTTCCGTCTACAAAATTCGTTTCTACAGTGGTCATGCTACGCGTGCTGTTGTTGTTAATTAATGTTATAGAAATTTATCAACACACTTTTTGTACAAAATTACAATACTTTTACTTGTTGTGTTCTTAATTTTATCTGATAACGGAAGTTACATAGTTAATGTAGACTAACTGCCAAGTTACATACTGCATGGTACAATAACTGATGGATGGAGTAGAACATGCAGGTAAGAAAGGGACAGCCTTCTACAAACTGATGGGGTGAATTCAGTATATCATACTAAGATGTGTTGGATTTTTGATTTTAGCCGTATTATTTACATAAGTGGAGTGCTGCGTACAGGGAGTGTAATTGTACATTGAAATAAAAGAACAGTTACTGAAAAAAAAAAAAAAAATATACTTTTTCCGGAGAAAAATTCCGGTGGTATTCAAAATAAGAAGCTGAATGCACCCTGTCAGCTTGTGGAGGGCTATCCCTTACACCCCTGTATGTATATGTTTCTGAAGAGTTTTGAGTGGTTATCGGTGACTGGATATAATAAAAATTATACTGTAAATACTTGCCTTTATCCACGGTTTCGCCGGGACAAAACAGTTAAAAAAAAACTACATAATATGTAGTTGGAAGCAGGCGAGACCATAGAGACCTAGAAATTGGTATGGCCCCGCCAATCGAACGGTTTGGAAAAATTAAAAATCGAATTCCACAATATGGCGCCCAAAATCCCGCATTTTTTTAAATTTTTTTGGTAACTATTGACACTCGCACTAAGAAGAATCATTCTTTGTTGAAACTAAAAACTTTTTAATTTTTATAACCGTCAGTCTCTTCGGCATATATCAGCTGACAGCGTTGACGAGTTTTTTGATGCCCTTTATTGTTTGTTTTTAGTTTATTTAATAGTTTTTTATTTGCAACTGTATTGTCTCAAGTTCAATAAGTATTTAACATACCAAAATTCATCCCGTTATAAACTGCCGCCTCCAAATCATCACACTCTGACGTCATCACTACACACCACACTTGTAGTGTGTGTTGTGTACTTGTTAACATGACTGTGACGAGCGCAGGGCCGAACTCCGTGATAAATTGCTGACGGCCGATAGTGGAGAGTATTGATGGTTCACAAGATGATCTATTAGGTAGGCTATTTTGTTGACTGACTTGGATATCTAGGTATATATTTTACTGGCTGTAACTCTAGTTAATGTACGTTTTGATAGTCGTAGAGTAAATCTACATAAGGCCAATGGTTATACGGTGATCATTTAGTAAACTATAGATCATACCTAGCACGAACGTGCCGAGTAAACGTTTCGTAAAATCGAATGATTTAAAAATAGTACTCATTCCCACATCATATTATTTATGAATGATTTATGATTTACTGTAACTGTGAAAAGGTAAATGATGAATCATCAACTGCCTAGCCTTTTCCCAACTATGTTGTGGTCGGCTTCCAGTCTAACCGGATGCAGCTGAATACCAGTATTTTAAATGGAGCGACTGCCTATCTGACTTCCACAACACAGTTAGTACTGGGGAATACGATAAGACTTGGTAAGACTGGTTATCAGACTTTTTGGGCCACTGACTACCTAACGACTGTCAAAGATCCACAAATGACACCCGGGACCAACGGCTTAACGTGCTTTCCGGAGCACGGAGGAAACTCGGTATGTAATGGGTGGTCACCCATCCACAGGCCAACCTATGCAAGCACGGCTTAACCTAAAGATTGACCCGAGCGGCTGTTATTATTTAGCATCGAGCTCCACAGGCAAATGATGATTCAATCCCTCAAATCGTTTCACCCCAAATCCTGCCCTGTTCCCCACTTAAATCCGCATCGTATTATGTTTCAGAGCAATTTGTACATTCAATATTATTTGTATACGAGCTACGTGTACTAATGTAACGTTTGTCGTGTGGGGGATCAGCTGAGTTAGAGGTAGAGGGATATTTTAGTCAGAAATATTGTTTTTTGTAATTTATGTAGGCAAATAAGCTAATATTAGGCTAGCCGACTTCTGAAAAGGAGGTGGTTATGTATTTTCATTTCATTTATTTATTTCATCGGAATGTTTCACAAAATTATAAAATTTAAAAATTTACAGTATCAATCATTATTATAACAGTAACCCAAAAAAACTAAAACATTTTCAATTCCCCTGTTATTATGTTACATAGCAAAATAGAAAATGTGATACTAATTCCCATACAAATGTCAAAAATCAGAATAATCAATATATGTATTTTATCAGCATCGTTTTTTTTTCATGTATGAACACCGATTACTCCGTGATTACTGCTCCGATTTACCTGATTATATTTTCATTTGGCAGGGGAAGTCCATGCGGTGGTCTGTTAACTTTTTCTGGGTACTTTTTGAGTGAGCCATTATATATAATTTTTCTCTTCGTCTATGTTGATCTCCTAATATCTTCTAGATAGTATGTAAAATGAGCACATCACAAGAATTTGTGTGGGATGCCAAAATTAAGATAGGACTGTAGACTGATATCCGAACCTATCGCAGTAAAACAATTTTCTAGAAGACTACAAGTACTTACTGTTTTAGATTTTTAAGCTTTATTTTTTTGAAGCTGAAGAATATACGTTTGATCATCTGATCTGATGGTGTAGAAACTGCAAAATCAGAGAAAATGTATATTATAACCACCTATTTTTAAGACGATATATGTATAAAATATGTATACAGTTAGGGCCACAATGTATAATTCAGTAGGGGTCACTCATTGTCAGACTGACCGCGGCAAGAACGGTTTAACTTAGCAAATCGATCCCCGCGAATCAATGATCTAACATTCTAACCCCTAAGTTCTGTTTAATCATAATGAGACATTTAACGAAAACATGGGTGGCGAAAGGGTTGACATCAGTCACAACATTAAAAAGTAACCCTTGAAATTCTCACGCAAACACGTGCAAAAACTTAAGTTGTAACATTTTCAAACACTACAATACATTCCTTAGACGATTACAATAAAAAACTGCATTTAATTCTAAAAAGGCCACACGCAAGTACAATAAAAAAGTACGCATCCCTTGAAAAAATCACCCCATTTAAAAAAATTAAGTGTTCGCGCGAACGCACCCGAATAGAACAATGCCATTTTGACAGTTCACAGCAATGGCCGACCTAATTTGACATTAAAAAAGGCGCAAATTCAATTGTCGGATAATTTATCGATGTTTTGTAGAATTTTTATTTGTTATTAATTAATGTTTTTGGGATCTGTTAAAATAGTTTTGGGACCCCGTTCGAACTTGAATAGAACAGATATAAATCCACATTCAACTTGATATGGAAGATAAGAGAAGAAAGTGCTGGAGTTTAGACCATGGACGGGACGGAGGAATGTGGGAAGACAACTGACTAGGTGGACAGATGATCTCATTAAAGTAGCCGCGAAGAAACTGGGTAGCCATAACACAAAACCGCCAAAAGTAGTCAGATTTGGAAGAGACCTACACTCGGCATTGGGTGGGCAAAGGTTGAAGAAAAAGAATAGAATAGAATATTTTATTGTAAAACATGAGTATACATCAAATAATATGTGCAAGGTCTTAAAAATAACAGGTAGATCTACATGTTTTGCCATTTAAGGCGTACAAAACAACATATTTTTGGCTTAGAATAACCAAAAAATTAAAAAATTTGATTCTACACAGCAAACTATGATAATTAAAAAAATAGAAAGTATTGATTTACAGATTTGGGGGTCAAATTGTGAAAATATCGTAATTACAGGAATCTATTTAATTAATTGCGGTCATTTAAAAATTTCGATAAGGAATTCATTTGGCTATGAAATCATTTGGCTATGAGATATTTTTTTAAATGTATTTTAAACAGAGCAGTAGGCATTTGTCTAAGTTTACACCCATTTATACATCACATGCCCATATCGTGACAACCGATTCGCCCGATTTATAATATTACATCCCTTTATTCATTTTTTCTACAGAATGGTGACATTTTTAAATATAAAAAAAAACTTGAAAAATTTAAAAACTAGGGGTCCGCCGGTGTCTGGAGTGTGGTCCAAGCTACCGGTGGTTAGGGCTCCAGTGACAGAAATCTCATCACAATGCAGGCATTAATGGCATGGTAATTGAAATCAATTACCAAAAAAAAAATGCTGCATTTTTAACGTTTTATTACAAAAATCTTTCTCAAACCCAGCATACGGAACTCAAAGCACCCCAAAACGACCAAACACAACATATTTTTTCGACAAACATTCATTTAAAATCATAAATAACCGTCTTTCAACGATTACATGCTACAGTAAGTTTAACTAATGTTTACAAATGATGGCTTCAAACCGGTATGATGACTTGATTGCAAATTATTCCGGTACATTTAACGCTTTCAGAGCGTATTTTGAATTTAACAAGATGTTTTTTTTGTTGTTGTTAACGATGAGACCAGAGACGAAAATATTTGCAAATTTGTACAATCTTACCAAAGAGTATCGTATTACCCTGTACTAACTGGGTTGTAGAGGTAAGATAGGCAGTCGCTCCGTATAAAATACTGGTACTCAGCTGCATTCGGCTGGACTGGAAGCCGACCAAAGATAGTTGGAAAAAGACTAGGCAGATGATGATTCAAATATAATCTTCTAGTAAGTTAAGGCATTGGTCTTGCGGCAGATCTCTCTTCGCTCTTGTCGTTTTGTCGAACTATGAGTGTGAGGAAAGAGGGTGCACCTGTTTGCGTACACACTTTTTATTTATTTATTTAAAACTTCAAGCACAAAAGTACAAAGGCGGACTTAATGCCATAGGCATTTTCTACCAGTCAACCTTTGGGTGATGCAGAGACAAGCAGTGGTAGGTGTATATCTGAAAATAATTTTAATTAATACTAAGATTAGCTACAAGGATATATAAAATACTATAAATATATATCAAAATTTAGATTAATGTAAATAGACATTTTTACGAATATACTTAAATAAAAACACAAACAATGGGGAAAACATTACCGTTGTGACGAAACTGCCGGCTTCTTCCGAATGTACTCGCGAACTTTAATTTTAAAAGATAGGCGATTGGTTGCCATCCTTTCCTTCCTTTTTCACTATATAATTGTGTTTCCTGCTACTAGTAGGTAGGTATCTGCTGAGATTTACCACCGTGACTTAAACTCGGCTCTTTCCGGAGGAAAAAATATGATTTTTACCGCCGCATGATATCATATTCAATTCGAATCGATTCGGAGTCAATGCCGTTTTGTGACTTATGATACCTACCAGTAGCGAAGGGTCCATTTTTGTAAGAGGTAAGCCGGAGTACATAATTATCTTTAATGTGATTATATTATTTGTCTATAGAATACTGACTGTGCCATTTTTCAAAGGGAAGCCAGTAGGAATCGAGTTGTATGGAACCTTCGCCACTAATACCTACTGATAAAAAGACTCAAGACTAGTCCAGCTATTTTAGGGTCGATTTCAGTGAAGTCTGATGCACCTACTTAGCAATTCTTACTAGTAATAGGTATTTAAGAAAACTATCTAGAAACCACATCACTATCTTATACATAACTGGCGAAATCTGGGAGTAGATACTATTGGGTACACCACTGACAATACCTTTGGGAATTACAGGCGTCTTGCTTTGTCATGTTATCTAGACCGGGGGGGACCAAGAGTAATTCCATTGTGGAAAAGAGGCAGAGTTATACAGGTCGTCTAGCGCCATCTCTTTCTCACACAGGATTTTCTACTGCTATGACGTCATTGTAGGCCACCAGAAATCACCATCATTCTCCTGCCCTTATTCCAATTTATTTGGGATCGTCGCAGCATGTCTTCTTCTTCCATACTTCTCTATTACTCGTCATCTCATCAGACTCATTCTAGCCATATCATCCTTTACACAGTCCATCCATCGTTTCTTTGGTATTCCTCTACTCTTATACCCATTCACATTCATACATAAAACTTCAAGCCAATCGATTACCACACAACTTTTCAATCCCCGGCGCCACTTTCAGACTTCCTCTTATTTTATCCATTCGCGTAACACCACACATCCCCCTTAGCATTCTCATCTCAGCCACATGCAAATGCCTTTCATTAATTCCTTTTGTGGCCCAACATTCCGATCGATACAAGACAGTAGGTCTAACCATCATCTGCCTAGCCTTTTCCCACCTATGTTGGGGTCGGCTTTCAGTCTAACCGGATGCAGATTACATGGAGCAACTGCCTATCAGACCTCCACAACCCAGTAAGTACTGAGTAATACGATATCTCTTGGTAGAACTGGTTGTCAGACTTTCGGGCCATTGACTACCTGTAATGACTGGCAAAGACAGCAGACAGCAGGTTTAACCATGGTTTTATAAATCTTCTTGAGTATAAGGGGAATGCGGGAGTCCATCAGGTTAAAATATTTCCAATACATTTACAAAAAAATATCTAAAATCATAAAACAAAATCGACTATTTTCAAATAGAACGCAGCCCGATTTTTCTAAACTCCAGTACTCCACCGCCGCGGGTTTCGTTCGCGTATTTCGCAACACGAGTCAATCATCGTTCGCTGGTCCAAACACCTGTCATTGTCAGCCATTTTGAATTTTAGAAAAGTTAGGTTAGGTTTTACAAACGAATTTTTTCGTTGAATACAAAAACAACGTTTGGAGGTTTGTTATTGTATGTTGATAGCGGTTTTGTTTTGATAAAAATGGGTAAATATGTATTTGGTGGGTATTTTTTAACATAGTAAATGGATTCTGCCTCGTGTAATGCCTAACCTGCCCCCGTAGCAGACCACCGTAGACAAGGATTTCTTTGACGGAAGAATCGACAAAATGACAGATAGTGCAAAGAAATCTGTCATTGTGTCGACACAATCTGTCATTTTGTCGATTCTTCCGTAAAAGAAATCCTTGTCTACGGTGGTCATGTTACGGGGGCTGGTGTCAGAGTTTTTATGCCACCCATAGGCCTCTGACTTGGCTTTACATGCCGTCAAGAAATATCTCTCAGGCATGCTGGTTTCACGATGTTTCCCTTTACCGAAGCGAGTGATAATTATACAATAAGCACATGAATCCGAAAAATCAGAGGTGCATGTCTTGGGCTCAAATTCGAGACCTATGATTTGGCAGTAGTAAATGGGTTGTGGCCGTCAGATAGACAGTCGTTCCATGTGAAATACTGGTATTCAGCTGCATCTAGTTAGACTGAAAGCTGACCACAAGACCACAACATAGTTGGGGAAAGTCTAGGCTAGAATATGGATGATTAGGATTTCAGCTCCATAGGTAACTCTGGGATGGCAACGTTCATGTGATGTCTCTAATATGCATTCTACATAGAGCGACTGCCTATCTGACCTCCACAAGTCCACAACCCAGTTAGTACTGGGTAATACGATACCTTTTGAAAAGACTGACAACCTGTAACGACTGACAAAGATCTACAAATGGCAGCCGGGACCATCGGCTGTTTTGACACAACTCGGGCACCTTCACAAACATCTTAATGCTTACTGTTCAATAAGAGACTTATACAACATTAGTTTTAGTATATGCGAAACCTGAAACACGTGTATCAAGTATTTTTATGTAAAGAATCTATGTACAAAATTTCAAAACTGTATCATGAAAAATCACAAAGTTATAAGCTTGTTCTGTTACCTGGTTGTCCGCACTAAAACGTGGTCACCACGCGGCACAACCGCGCGCGCGCCTCCAGCGTAATAATAATTTGACAGTAGGTGCCTAAATTATTGCGATAGGTACTTAGTGTCGCTCGGTATCCAACTTGTAACCTTTTTTAAATATTTTTGGGACAACATATAACATGGATTAAAAATTATTGGAATCGATTCAGTTACTTATTCTGAACAAACTATATTCAGGTTTCGCATATACTAAAAATAGTGTTGTATAAATCAAAAATCACTCCGATCCCATTGACACCAGTAACTTTAAAACGGATACTTTATGATATTTTAATAATAACATTAGTGGGGTCGTAACTTAGAATACAAAATAAATAGCGACAGATGAGCACCAAGATATTTTATTTATTTATATTGAGCGAATTTTCCGGATCATTAAGTCATTGATTTATTTTTAAAGGGTGTGTGTAAAGATTGTAGATGTGAAAGGGGCCTTAAAATTAGTTTTGTGATGAGGTTGTGACTTCTAAGTTTGAATAGTTGGATGAATATTATAAACACCTTTTAGCTCAATTGAAGGAATTATTAAAATATTCCTTAAGACTAGGAATGTACTGAAGAGAAAAGTGACCTGCCCCAGTAGCATGACCACCGTAGACAAGGATTTCTTTGACGGAAGAATCGACAAAATTACAGATTGTGTCGACACAATGACAGATTTCTTTGCACTATCATTTGTCATTTTGTGAATTCTTCCGTCAAAGAAATCCTTGTCGACGGTGGTCATGCTACGGGGACAACTGGTTTAAGTGCTTGTCCTAGGATGAGACTGAGCAACTTATGGTGTCATAAACGCGGTACACACTCACACACACACCATAACACACCTCATCCCCACCTCCACTATACATATACACAACACAGTAAACACACAGTGTACATTATATGTACAACATTAGTTTTAGTATATGCGAAACCAGATACACGTGTCTAGTATTTTTATGTAAAGAATCTATGTACAAAATTTCAAAACTGTATCATGAAAAATCACAAAGTTATAAGCTGGTTCTGTTACCTAGTTGTCCGCACAAAAACGCAGTCACCACGCAGCTCGCGCCTCCAGCTTCGTCTTGAGCTCATTGATAATAATAATTTGGCAGTAGGTACCTAAATTATTGCGATAGGTACTCAAAGTCGCTCGGTATCCAATTTTTAACTTTTTTAAATATTTAGGGAAAAAATATAACATGGTTTAAAAATTATTTGAATCGATTCAGTTACTTATTCTGAACAAACTATATTCAGGTTTCGCATATACTAAAAATAATATTGTATATTTTGAATTGGGTGTTGATAGCTGCGCCACAGTATGTTACTTTTGTAGCTATCTTCGTTTTTCCTGTGTAACCTGTTAACTTAAGTTGTTCCAAATAAATAAACTTTTACTTTTAATTATTTTAATTTACTGTTACTGTTAGCCTGTGTCATCCCACAGCTGGGCAAAGGCCTCTCTCCATGACTTCCAAATCCTTCGATCTAGGGCCAATGTGGACCACTAATCGTTGGTTCTGTCCAGCTCGTCACGCCATCTCGTGCGAGGTCTACCCCATCGCCTTCAGGCTGTGTCAGGGCTTCACATCGCGTAGGTGCGGTCAGATTGCACCAGATACTGACAGACACTTCAGTACTTACACTACCTGCATTATCTGCTGGAGTCCAGTCTTCAGAGCCGCGTAGGTATCCGAACCGTTTGTAGGTGAGGTGCTCAGGTACGTATACAACATTAGTTTAAGTATATGTGAAACCTTAAACACGTGTCTAGTATTTTTATGTAAAGAATCTATGTACAAAATTGTAAAACTGTATCATGAAAAAATCACAAAGCCATAAGCTTGTTCTGTTACCTGGTTGTCCGCAGAAAAACTGCGTCGTCTTGAGCTCATTGATAATAATAATTTGGCAGTAGGTACCTAAATGATTGCGCAAGGTACTTAGTATCGTTCGGTGTCCAACTTGTAGCCTTTTTTAAATATTTTTGGGACAAAATATAACATGGTTTGAAAATTATTGGAATCGATTCAGTTACTTATTCTGAACATACTATATTCAGGTTTCGCATATACCAAAATAATGTCCTCTGAAACAGTGTAAATACTAGAGCCTAAAGTAAAACAATAGCGCTCAATTTCCACCGCCTAACAACTTTCTTTCAAGGCACCTAACTACTTATTTAAAACCCCACAAATAAGCAAGAAAAGTACCAAATTAAGTGGCAATACTGAAAGCATTTTTGGGGTTCCCTATCTCCAGTCGGTAAAAACGGAAACCTTATTACTTTGTTGTCCGTCTGTCGAGAACTTTTTGCTCAGGAACGCGTAACGATATCAAGCTGAAATTAATATAAAAAACTCGGGTTGCTACCTCATGGAGAAATAAAAAAATCCACCTTGTCAACACGATCAAAAGATATGACCGTTTAAGTCGCATATTTTGCGATTTCACAAGGGAATCAAAGTCTATAGGGTACTTCCCGTTAACCTAGAATCATGAAGAAGAAAAGGCAAAAATCTGAAAACCGTAATTAGGTAGTTTAATAACAAAATACCAAAAAGTTAAACGAAACTATCGGTGCGAGAGTCCAACTCGCACTTCGCCAGTTTTTTTAACTTGCATCTGCAAACAACAGTTCAACAGTTTACACACAGATTTCCGCCTGTAACAGACAGACAGACAGAACCATATCCACCCCTATTTCCAACCATTTTACGAAAGTATTGCCACGGAAGCTAGCCTCAGGCAACGTCAATCATTGTCCGGTAACAATTAAATGAAACTGCGTTCGGAAATGCTCGGGAGTATTCGGCAAACCTCGGGAATAACGAATTTAATTTTAAATGGCCGCGTGTTTATGGCAGTGATTTTGACAGTTTCGATGCAAACTTTATTTATTTTGTTGTTTTAATTATGAATTTTGGTTGGGGAATTAATTATTTTGATAGGTAATTTAGTGGTGTTTTTTAATGTAATTGGATAGCAATCAAATCAAGCAGGCGAATGCGAGCAGTGGTAATTACTTTTTTACATTACTTTGCGTTATTTATTTCATCACCACTGCTCTCAAAACGGTGAAGGAAAACATCGTGAGCAAACCGGACTGTCCAAGAACCAAAAAATCGAAAACATGTCACATCCACCAACCCGCTCTGGGTACAGCACCACAAATCACTCTCTCTCTCATAGGAGAGGAGGCCTGTGTGACCTGAGTCCCAGCAGTGGGAACGTTATACAGGGTGGTACCGACAATACGACAATAAATTAAACTGCGTATACATCATGAAGTCCCCAGTATGCGTATAAAACTTCAATTAAAAATTTCCAGCAGTTTAGTTACAAGACATTATGATTCATTTTCTACATGATGTAGGTTAATAGGCTAGCACCGACAGATTAACGACTCCCACATCGATATAAACACTAAACACATGTTGCCAATTCGCTACTTCAAAAACATTTGTCAAATTCGTTCCTTAAGTTTTATTATCAAACGCGAATTAGTGCAAATTATACCTAAGTTTCGTTAACAGTTTTAAGATATTTAGTTTGTTTGAATTTTTATTTCGATGTAAGATTTCTTTAATAGTTTAAGGCAGCTGTCAAAAAGTGAATAACAAGCTCCCGTAGCCATGACCACCGTAGACAAGGATTTCTTTGACGGAACGATCGACAAAATGACAGATAGTGCAATAAAAATATTCCTATGAACTAGTATTAGCAGTATTTTCATTTATTGTCGTGCTGATAAGTCTCGAACAAAGCGCTGTGCTTCCACATATAATGAGCGAATCGCCAGTCTGTGGAATTCACTGCCGGCTTCTCTGTTCCCTCATCATTATAATCTGGATCTATTCAAAGTTCAAGTGAATCGGTTTCTTCTAGGCAAGCGTGTGCCACCATAGGCTAAAAAAATGGATAAGCAAGCAGGCGCTTCATCTGATGGCAAGTAGTTACCACCACCAGAGCAGAGCTAGGAGCAATACCAGAGACACCGCAGTGAGTTTCTTTCGCAGAGACAAAAGTGAAACGTCACATCACTATCTTAGGTCAAGTTGAAAACCAGCGTCGGGCAGTTGTCAGACATTTTGCTGAAGTGTGCCTATTTAGCGCAGCCGTGACACAATAATTATCTTTTTGTTTATTTTTAAGTTTTTTTGTTATATATATCACTTGTAGCATGTGCCAAATAAACATTATAAACTGCTTTGCTTTTTCCCAACAATGTTGTGATCGGCGAACTGGGCCACCAGACACTCTAGAATTAACCAGTCTACTGCTAACAAGACTTGAAGTCAAGAAGACGTTGGTGGCCAAGAATATGAGGAAGTAGTTGGGACTAGGAGGCATACATTTGTGTCTTGTGGTATGGTCATGTAATGAGAAGTGATAAATCGCATGTGACTAAAAGAGTGAGGAATATGAATGTAAGAAAAGATAAATGGAGACGGAGAGGGAGAGGAAGGTCAAAGAAAATATCGATGGATTGTGTGAAGAATGATATGAAAGAAAAAGGAGTAAATACATGACGGCTGACTGGAAGATTGGAAGAAAAAAGTCCTGTTGCCTAAAATTGTACTGTCATATGAATCTATCACGAATGTTATTCACAGCATTGTCGTTCCTTATTAAACTGTCAATTTTGGCCTAACAGCGCCATCTATTATCGAGTAGAATAACTTGCTTCCTAGTAGCAGACTAGCGAAATCAACAAGACCAGATAATAATTTATATTAGTGACATCTGTTGTCGAGTAGGCACAACTAAAAAATTCCAACATGAGCTGTTTTTATTCTTTTGCTAAGTATATATTGGGCAAATCTAGCAACTGAATTTCAAACCAGTTCCCCCCAATTGCTCGAGCTAAAATGATTTCACAAAAATTTCTTTTCAAGTAAATGAATACATGTTTATAAAAATACTGGTAGGTACTCTTCTAATTTTAACTATTTTGAAGCTACTTCGGACTTCGTCAGAAATTTTTTGCATGCCTCTCTGTTCACACTGTTTTACCCGGTAACATCTATTTCACTTGGGGGAGGCCTATCTCCAGCAGTAGAGGTCTTTCGGCTGAAATGATGAAGATGATGATGATCTATTTCTGAATTTGAAAAGAAACAAAAAAGTCACTTTGGTAAGCGGCATTTATTAAAAAAAGAACATACAAAAATTATTAAAATAAAAAAATAAGTATAGAAACAGACTTGAAACAAAAAAAAAACGCGCAACTATTTTAATACAGACGCGCAACTAAAAAGTTGCTATCAAATCGCGCTGAACGCATTTCCTACAACTATATTGCTTTACAGTTTTGCATGATTTCATTATTTTACGCGATATATAATATTTTCAAGTCTGTTCCTATACTTAAAAATCGTAATATTAAAAAAAAATATACAAAAAAAATTGTGATGTACAAAATTCAAGGTACACTCGAAACTTCCTTGGTAACAATATTGCCGGTTGCACAGTCGACTGATCGTCAGTGTTAGCTGGCCTAGCATAATACAGAGTTTCAATACAATGAAAGGCCAGCTTATACTAGTTTTATTACCATTACCACTGACGTATGGCCAATTGTACACAGGCGATTTTTTAATTACAAACATGGAAAATATTTCACAGCCTATTGGCATAAGCTATTATTAAAAATTATTAATCTAACCACATCTTAGAGCAATATTATTCAAATCTTACATTCATGTGTGAAAGAGATGGCGATAGACAGGCTGTATAACGTCGTTGAAGTTCTAACAACACATAAGTCAATTTTTGGTGGTCTTGACATTTTGATGCCGTTTGCTAGGGAATCAGACTCGTTTCAGCCAATTAGAAACAAGCAACTTTCTATCTCTTTCTGTATTTGAAATGAACAGAAATTAAAAAAATGGTTTTGTACTGTTACCTAGGTATAATTATGCATTTTTTCACTCTCCTGTAAAGTTGCTAGTTTTGACTTACGTTGTGTTAGAACTTTACCGACGATAACACCGCCTCTTTTCCACTAAACTAAGATTAAAATAATACCGCTTTGACATTGGTGGAACAGTCATAGACTATAATTTTGATTTTTTTAATTTATTCTTAGCTAAAAAGGCGATCCCGTCTCTTTCGCAAAATATTCAAATGCAAATTGAATAAAGGGTTTCATGAAAAGCGACAACAACAAGGTCCCATCTTTAAGGACTTGTCAAATATGTAAACAATTGATTTTTTTTTATTAGCCAGACAATACGCGTTTATAATTTGCAATATCTATACCATCCTATCATTATTTGATCGCCATCACAGAACGTGTAATTTTTCATGTACACCTCTCGCATAAACTGAAAAGTAAAATAATACAGGGTGGTTTCGTCGGTTACAGAATGATGTACTGAATACGTGGGCGCCGTTTAAGCATCGGTGTTCCTTGCATCCTGTATAACTTAACATCGACTAACAATCACCAATCATCATCAATCATCGATTAACTTTTTGCATCGTCTTTAACTTTCAAGTTTATGCAAGAGGCACAAAAATACACATTCTATTAGCCTACTGCGAGTTTTTAACAATGACAATACTTACTCGATCACGCTAATAAAAACCGCAATTGTATGGAATATTTTTTCCTATCTTTGTCACCAGACGGCGCTAGCTCAGTTTCATTACAAATTGATGTTTACGTTAACAGGCTTGAATAGGTAAAAACAAAACTCGCCCTAACCCGTCTTAGATAGTACCAGCGATCATTTTCCTTACATTACGTTAACCTCACAACCGAATTACAATATGTAACTTATTTGCTTAAAATCACAGCCACCGACAGTAACCACTGCATAAAAGTAAAGATGGCGATTCACGTAACGGTTTTTTAACTTACCTAAACTAAAAAATGTCTGAGTATTTTAAAGTAATTTAGTATCAACTTACCACCACCATATCAATGATAACATTAAAAAGTAGGCGTATCGTGTCTGAAACGTTATTAACCCTTGTGAAACATAGTTGAGCAACTGTTGCGCAACATTATTGCTTGAAACGTCAATAGTTATTGCCAACAATGTTTATATTGAATACATAACATTAGTGTGTTGCCAACAATATTATATAACATAATAATATGTAACATCGACGCCATGAAGTGGTTTAGGTGTTAGACCAACCAAATTGTAAGTGTAAGAACATTTCATATTGCCAGCAACATGTTGGCACACGCAAAAACATGTTCTGCAATTTTGATTGTTATCTGGATTTTTAGTTAGAAGTACAAAACATAGATTTCTCGTTACGTTTATGGCCATCTTTACACTGCGCCCACAAAACAAAATGTTACTGAGTGTCTTTTTATCATTGCTAGCATAAAACAGGGATCTACGCGTTCAGCGGATGAATTCACTTGATAAAATCATTATTAGGTGCTGATCAACAAAAACATATTATTACTTTCCGTTTTTCAAATAATGACACAACTTTTCCCGATGATTAATTAATCATTTTAACAGTCTCTGCAAAAAATTGTCATAACGAACCAACGGTACAGTTTATTTGCCTACACTGCAAGGTTGTAAGTGCACAATACCTCCATATGAAATAAGAGAATTGTTTTTAACATAAAATCACGCCTGTAATCCGCGAAGGGTCACGCAGAGGTGTACCTAACAGTACACCCTCATTTCGCCAGTTATGTTTAAGTCCCATGTAAAAGGGGAGCGAACCTATTGGCATCAACCGGGCATATATCCAGACTCCGTAGCTGCTACTGCGAAATTCCTGATGAAAAACCCTAAAAACACTGCCCGACCCGAGAATCGAACCCAGGACCTAATACTCAGCAGTCGCGCTTGCGACCACTAGACCAACGAGGCAGTCCAGAGAACTGCAAGGAAGTAAGCGGATCCGTGGCCCTCCGTATAATTATACGAAAAACGTTTTTAAGTAGCGAAATAAAGCTCACTGCAATAGTTCGGCCGCAGCCAGATTATATTAGAAGGAGGTATTATCCACATGTCACTCACTCGAGATTTAGGCAAATAAACTGTACCTATTCGGGACTCTGATCATAACAAACAAAACAACACATTGACCTACTGTCTATTTTAGGTATTTCTCCCATTAAATTTTCTATTTTCATTGATTAACAGGCACCTTTCGAGAAAGTAAAAATGTCATATTTTTGCTGATCAACAACCTCTTTTATAATGTCAGTTTCAATAAAAAACAATTAATATCTATTAAGCTACAAAAATCTCAGCTCAATTTCAAAATCTCAATACCTATCTACTATAAATTCTATACAACATTAACTTTAAAAATAAAAGTCAATAGAATTGCCGGAACAGATTTCACACAATTCTTATTTTATTTCCGCAAATGACCATAAAGCACCGTTGAGGGTGTATCAAGTCTGTTCTCAGCTTATAGTTAGAACCGCATATGCCAGTAATTCACATAATAATAAGCAAGTAACAAAATCAAAAATCAAAGCATTTATTTCAAATAGTCCAGGCACTTGTGTCGAAACAAAGACAACAATGAAAAGTAGCTACAATCCCAGTCACAACTGTGAAAGTACTGTAGTTCTTCTTCGACCTTAATAGCTTGCATGCTATTAAGGTGGAAGCGTCAGGGTGGCCCGCCAAATTCAAATTTCGTTATATTTTTTATTTGCCTGTGAGTTTATCATTCTGTTCCATACATTATATTTTGTTGGGGTCTAGAATCATATGCAGATTTTCTGGTATGAGTTTGCGTCGATGCCCCGCCGTAAACCCAATTTTCAAACCCTCGAGGATGTCTTCGAGACACCCAACGAGGCAGTCGAGGCTTTACAAACTTTTGTACAAATTACTGGCTAATGTGTTCCTGGCTTATTTCACGTCAGCATCGTCAGCAAAGCATTCAATCTCACTCGTTTATATACAAAGGAACAATATCTATGAGAGAGCATAAGTTTTTTTATCAATTTCATGTCATTATCATAAGCTATATATCACAAAAAATATGAAACATGTCAAAGTTGACGAAAAGTTGCGCGACTGTTGGGCAACTGTTGCACAACTGTAATGGCATGTTTCTTCCGATAGTTTCCAGATATCTAGCAGATAATTTCATTTTGTTTGTTTTATTTATTTATCAGGTAGATACTCCCCATTTAAGGTCTGTAAACAATAACTTGTGCAGAATTACAAGAAATTACATTTCATCACTTTTGACATGTCTCGTTTACATATTTTAATTCTTAAAAATATACATAACCTTTTAAAATTAAATGACTTTTGATCAGATGAACTAGAAAATATTAGCGGGCAACATTTTTAATTCCATATCTATAAGGTTCCATTAAAATAGATGGACAAACTTTTAGAAATCATTCAGACCACCAAAATAAGGAAAATAGTAAAAAAAAAATAAGAAAATTTTATTAGATACTTACAAGAAAAGAAAACAGCTAACGAAAATACACTAAAAATGTTGGTTACCCAATGATTTTAGGTCAAAATAAAGTGACTTTTGTACTTGTGTATATCTTTAGTTAGACGTGCTGAACGCAGTGTTAAAATTTGTCCATCTATTTTAATGGGACCTTATATAATTTTATGCATTTGTGATGTTGTGTCAAAATTATGAATTTAATTAAAAAACATATTTTTCTTTTTAACTTCCAAATCAGAATTTGCTAAGATTTGTATTCATGTCCGCTTATAATTTCTAGTTAACAACTAGACCAGAGCAAGGCTTGATTTCACCAATATTAACCAAAACTGGGGGTAGTTGAGAAAAACATAATTTTGTACCAAAATGTTTAAATTTTCTGTCATCATCTGCGTAGTCTTTTCCCAACTATGTTGGGATCGGCTTCCAGTCTTAGCGGATTCAGTTGAATACCAGTATTATACATGAAGCGACTGCCTATCTGACCTCCACAACCCAGTTACCACTGGGCAATACGATACCCCTTACTAAAACTAGTTGTCAGACTGTCAAAGATCTACAAATGACAGCCGGGATCAACGGCTTAACGTGCTTTTCGAGGCAAGGAGGAAACTCGTTATGTAATTGATGTTAGAACTTTCTGTAAAACACTTTTATTCTTATGATTGTTTACAATGATTTTAAATTTTCAGTAAAACTAGTGTTTGTGTGATGTATAGAGATCGGATATTCAGATGCGTATGTACCTAAAGTTTGAGTGTTGAGTAGTATGGAGCGCTCTTCACTACAGAAAAATCCCGGTTAATTTTTTTTTTTTATGTCAATTAAATTGAAAAGTCAATGAGTTATATTTTTAATAAAATAATTAAATAGTATTTTTACGTGTTACCCTTATCATATCCTAACCACACAAGGTTTGTGAACTTTGAAAATCATAAACACCAAAAAAATAATTTGATTAAATTCAATCACTTACATAAAATCTTAATTAATGAAGCAAAACATCTTGAGGAAACCTCCTAGCACCAAAAAATCCGAAGACATTTGTGATCCACTAACTCCTGGGCCTGTATGGTAGATTACAGTACTTCCTTTAAAACAGAGGACGCCTATCCCAGCATTGGGAACATTTTAGTCTGAAGTTTAGATAATATTAGTGAAATCCAAGCATAAAAATCTCAAAAAACAATTGTATTATTATTATTAATTATTTACAAAATTGAATTCATTATAACAAACATAACTAATTTATTTAAAAAAGCAAAATTCAGGAGCTTTTATGAAAATGGATATTCAGTCTATTGCATTATTTGTAATCTTTTTTTTATGAACAAGACAAGTTTCTGAGCGAGATGTGATACTTATTTTTTGGATATAAAACATGTATCATACATTTATTAAGGCGCAAACCCATCGCGGCGCATGCTTTGCACGGGCACGCGGCGCATGCTGTGCACGGGCACGCGGCGCATGCTGTGCACGGTCACGCAGCGCATGCTGTGCACGGGCACGCAGCGCATTTTCGCTGCGTAGATTCATTTATTTGACAACGTGGGTCTACGTTTCCACTGCTATACACTCTACACACCCACAACTATGCACAACTGTAGCGTGCGTAGCCCACCGCGGTCGTGGGTTAATATTCGTGTATAGCTTGTACCGCATGCACAGCGTGCAAAGCATTGACAGCGTTGAGCTATGTGCGTTATTCGAGCAAGCCACGCATGTACCAATGATGTCATTTGATGCATAGCGTGTCCGTGGTTTGCAGTGGAATCCGGTAGGAATCGAGTTGTATGGCACCTTCGCCACTGGTACCTTAACACAACACATAGGATACATGTTTTAAAACTTGTTGTAAATGCGGCGTGAGACAGACAGTTAAACAAATAATATCATTTTCACATAATCTGGCTAAAATTACATATAAACGGCCAAGCATTTCTAATTTAATAAAAAGGTTACAAAGTTTAACACTGTCCACTTTTGGCCACAAAAAAAAACACTGACACAAAAAAAGAATAAAATCATCCAAAAATGCAATAGACTGAAGCGTTCATCATCTCTTTAAGGAACCAAAGTTCCTTACCTCTAACAACTATGACTCTTCACCAACACTCTCCTTGTCCTGGCACTCAAAGTCTTTTTTCACACTTAAGTTTATACTCTCAGCGTCCTCCGTAGTCTTCATAAGATTCAAACCCTGTTCGAATTCGCCATTTTCTTGTGTTAAATGCTTGAATTGTAGATGTTTCTCCATACTCGACTTTTGAACACATCTGTAGGTACAATGCGGGCATTTAACAGACTTCTGTCTCGGCCTATAAGGTTTACTTTGGTTTTTCACATCGACTTTTTCGCCATCTTTTTCATTTAAGTGTCTCTGCTTATGTTTTGTGAGGTTAGTTTTTTGAACGCATCTGTAAGAACACATATCGCAGCTAAAAGGTTTCTGGTCCGTGTGTAAATACATATGTTTCACTAAATTTGGTTTTTGCACTGTCCTGTAATCACAAAACGGGCACGCAAAAGGCTTGTACCCCGTATGCGTTCTTTCGTGAACTACTAGGTTATTTTTTTGTGCACATCTATAATCGCAGTATTGACATCTAAAAGGTTTTTCTTTCATATGAACTAATATGTGTTTTGCGACATTATTCTTCTGGCCTGACTTGTAATCGCAGAAGGTACACGAAAAAGGTTTTTCTCCAGAATGGGTGCGTTCGTGTATTTTCAAGATGGCGGGTGATTGACATCTGTAAGCACATTGGCTGCAACTAAACTTTCCAACTTTTTCTACCAACTGATCGCTGTCAGAACACGATTTCGCATGATGTTTTAAACCTCTTTTCGAAGGGAAAATATCGTTGCACTTATAACAGATATATTGTCCTTTAATATTCATTGAAATATCTTCCGTAATTTTATTATGAACACTAGAATCATTTTCACTTTTCGCTTCAGCAAAATTCTGATTATTATACTCTGAATAGTATATTTTATTCTGATCTGTAGGTTTCAAATTCTCTTTCGGCTCTTCACATTTTTCTTTCCCGCCATTTTGGCAGCCATCTTGTCTTAACTTTTTATAATCGTCGAGATAAGGGCTGGTGTTTTCAAACTGCCTGTTTATGACTAAGTTTTGTGGATTTTCTCGAATGTTTGTATAGTTTTGTACGTAGTTTTGAGGTCTTGAGTAAAGGTCTATGGAATTTAATGCTGGCACGTTGACGTGTGTGTTGTATACGTACATTTGGTTATCTGGGTGTACATTTGGCTGTGGTTGCGTGTGATCAGCGGGTAGGCCTGAAATGGGAGACGTAAAAGTATGATTATTTTGTTTACAAAAATATATGAAGCCTCATGGACAAATATGAACGAAAAAGGATATATGCCACCGGAATTTCGTTCAGTAAATTTGTTGAGGTCACCTTCCTGTCTAAACGGCTGCAGCTGAATACCAGTATTTCAGATGGGCCGACTGCCTATCTGATCTGTCCCTTGGACAGACTGGTGGCAAGATTTTCGGGCTTCTAACAACCCATAAGTTCCATATCTAGGCAAAGCGCGATGTTATCACGCAACATCAGCGGAATTACGCCCGGAATTTTCCGCACAGATATGTCCCTAATCTTACGGCTTACGGTTAGGATCACCTGAGTCAATGCGACATGCGTAAGGGTTGCGCCTCATCTAGCAGCAAGGAATCGCATTTCTCCATGCTCCTATCCTTTACCGTCGCTCAGAACCGTAATATGATAGAGCGGGATTCATATCGCACGCGGCAGCATCGACGATACGGTCGGCAGCGTGATTCGTTTTCTTCGAAGTCGCTGTCACAACACGCATGACGATTGAACGTGTGCCAAACAGTTAGCTATTGTGATTGGTTATCAGAAATAACAACATCCAATTAAATTTAGTATTTGATGTAAAGCTGGTCGTGCCGAAACCCGAGGTTAATGTCGCCAAAGATAGGTGATTGACATACATGCTTGCCTAGTAATAATAATTACGCGATAAAAGTTGATAAAACACTATCTCGTTTATAAAAAAATGTAAGTAAATAGAACAGCCAAGTTAGTAACGGCCTAGTAACCTAAAATCTTAGGTTTTATCTATTTAAGTTGAAGCGACATTGAAATAACATGTTTTAGTTTTATCTCTAGGATGGTAACGTATCTGCGAATCATCTGCTGTTGCAGATATCCACCCAAGACACAGGACACAGGACTCCTCTCTGCGAGATGGGCCGTAAGCTCAGTGCGAATTTTAGGATCTTTCGAATTTGAGCCGTTTTGAGAGCATATTGGTAATGAAATAAATCACACAAAGTGGCGATGATGTATCTTGGAATTGGAACTGCTAAGACCTGAAGACTGGGCCATCACTGCACGCAAAAAACGAGATGCAGAAAATATGTTCCAACAATTGTTGTGGTTTCAGAAAGCCTCGTAGTCTCTGATTAGTATAAATCAACTAAATCTGCTTGTAGATCTAACATTTTTCTTTGTTACCCGAAACCTCAATAGTCAAAATGAAATCAATTAACAACTGGTTTAATTTAATCGACATTTGAAGACCGGAGATCAATCAGATCTTCGATTTTTTACGCCATTTCGTTTTCCAAGTCCTAAGCACAGAATTTGGTGAATTATGGGCGTTTGAAAGGGCAAACGTAAGGTCATGTAACGTAAGTTCTGATGCACCGTAATCCGAAAACCATCAGGGACCGGGCCATCCTCAAAAACCTCAAATGGAGTTGGGCAGGACATCTAGCTAGACGCGAAGATGGCTGATGGAGTCAAGTTTTGACCAAATGGTTGACAAGGTTGAGCCAAAGAAATCAGAGCCGTCCAAAAGCGTGTTGGGTTGACCATAACTTCAAAGTCGCAAGATACAGTCAGCCGAGTGACGTATGGAACTGACAAGTATGGCCGAAGAAAGGGGAGGGCTATACCCAGCAGTGTGCGACTCCGGGTTGAAATGATGATGATGATGATAAAGCTCTGATTCTGATCTATAATTTGGATTTTTGGGAGTCATCTGGAAAACGACCCGTAAACTGCGAAAAAAGATGAATATTAATATGAAATTCTAAGAGAACCCGACTATTATACGTCTTATAGTTAATCTAGCCGTGAAAGCAAGACATACAAGTGATATTAAAACCAGTCGGACTGACCTTTTTATAATAAACATTATGTTTAATATATTCACAAAGGTTGAAGAGTCAACTTTTATCTAAAACATGGATACGTCTGTCTGTGATAGTTGCTAGGGAATTGATAGTGAAGTTTCGCGGTTTTTCTTATGCCAAAACATTTCCCCAAATAACAAAGCTGAGAGACATGTGTCCCATCATTGCGATATTTTTTTGTACTGCACCATATCTGGGAACCTTCTATTTAAGATTTAGATTCTTCTAAGACATTTAAGGTATCCACATTTCCAGTTTATTTTTTTTAATTTTTGTTTATATAAGTTTACTTTAAATACCTCCATGACTTTTGTACTATTCAATGCATCCATCAGCACAATGTTTGCCTTTTGAGTGCGTTACAGCGGCCTTGTACAGGACCAAGATCATTCAAAGTCAAACTCAAAGCATTTATTTCAACTAGACCATCTCACAGGCACTTTTGAATGTCAAATAAAACAAAAAAAAGCAAAGCTACAGTCACAGTCACAAGTCATAATAACTTGAGAAAGTACTGTAGTTGCACATTCCAAAGCGTAGAACTCTATGGAGAAGAATGGGCAAGAAACTCCATGGACACTCTTTTAAATCAAAATATTCTTACAAAATCTTGGTTACATTCTCTTGCCCCTATCCCAATTGATTTGTGGTCGGCGCATCAAGTCTTTCTTCCAAACTTCTCTATTACTCGTCATCTCATCAGACACCTCTTTTCTAGCCATACCATCCTTCACACAGTCCATCCATCGTTTCTTTGGTCTTCCTCTACTTTTATACCCATCCACATTCATACCTACTCAAAACTTTCCTCATTCGGCCTAGAACAGGACAAATTTAGTTTAATGTACGTCTCATTTTTCAATTATTATTTTTATGTTGGTTTGTCCTGCGCGAGTCAAATAAATTTTCGTTTTCTTTAGATACTACGCCGATTTTAAGTTGGAATAAGGGCAGGACGATAATGATGATTGAAAGCATAATTTCTGTTGGCGTTTCCATCGAGTTGCATAGGAACCAGTCGTATCGCAGTCGTACTACTCGGGCCTTGCCGATGCGGTTTACAATTGCGACCTTCTTCGTAATTCCAGCATTACTCATCATCATCTGCCTAGCCTTTTCCCAACCATGTTGGGGTCGGCTTCCAGGCCAATCGGATTCAGCTGAATACCAGTATTTTACATGGAGCGACTGCCTATCTGACATCCACAAACCAGTTAGTACTGGGTAATACGATACCCCTTGGTAAGACTGGTTGTCATACTTTTTGGGCCACTGACTACCTGTAACGACTGTCAAAGATCTACAAATGGCAGCCGGGACCAACGGCTTAGCGTGCTTTTCGAGGCACGGAGGAAACTCTGCATGTAACGAGTGGTCATCCATTTACAGACCAACCTACGCAAGGACGGCTTAACCTAAAGATCGACCCGAGCGGATGTTATTACTTAGCCACGAGCTCCTCCTAATTCTACCATTACTATCTATTTTAAAAACAGGAAGGAATTTCAGTGACATTTCACAAACTCAACTCAACCAACTTGTTTCTAACGAATGATTGCAGCTTTTTTATGAAAAGCATCTCAACAAATCAGTCTTTTTATCGAAAAAAAATGGAAATATTTCTAGTTTTGATACCAAGATGAATTCACTACATAATAAACTAATTTTAGACAGTCTAACGTGGCGCCAGAGATAAAAACTAGTATTTTATATGCACTTCTTTAGATCGGCGATGTGTGCGTCAATGAAATGGAATGAATTATTTATAAACTCAATATTTAAATAAAAGATTAAATAATCTTGTTTTATTTAGACCTGACCTTGATATTTTAGTTAGAAAGGAGAAAATAGTATATTTTTGATGATAAAACTATACATAATGAGTGTAAAAATACTCTTAACGAGTCCAAAAGGCACTTGTTCTCCCCGTCATTGCGATTTTTTTTTTTGTTCTAGACCATACCTGGGGACCTTGCAGTTACGGAGATATGAGGGTTCAAAGTATCATCTTTTACAAACACATGTTTTGAAAGTTATAACTTCACTTTAAATACCTCCATGACCCCCGTACTATTCAACGCATCCATCAGCACAATGTTTTGAGTGCGTTACTTTGAGTCCTATCGTAAAACGTGATTTTTCCAGCAATATTTTTTGCGTAGAGCTAATTAATTTGATTGTACAGAATGCTTGGTTGAAGGGTTTGTAAAGGGTCCATTTACACATTGTATAATATGGATAAAGAAGTCCAGCTCATCGCCATAGTCTATCGTATGTTATGACCGAATTAAATAATGTTGACATTAGTGAATGAATTTTACATCAAATATATTTAAATCATGCATATTTTTTACATACCTGTCTGTACCAAACTGCGCATGTCGCATAAAATTATCATACTTAACATCACGCCTGTAATTCGGAAGGGTTAGGCAGAGGTGTGTTAATAGTGCACTCACATTTCGCCAGTTATGTTTAATTCCCATGTAATAGGGGGCGAGATTATTACCATCAACGGGGCACAAATCCAGAGTCCCAAAATCTAGAATTCCTGCTGGAAATATCGGCTGTCATTTGTAGATTTTTAACAGTCGTTACAGGTAGTCAGTGGTCCGAAAGTCTAACAACCAGTCTTACCAAGGGGTATCCTATTACCCAGTACTAACTGGGTTGTGGAGGTCAGATAGGCAGTCGCTCCATGTAAAATAGCTGGTATTCAGCTGCATCCGGTTAGACTGGCAGCCGACCCCAATATACTTAGGAAAAGGCTAGGTATGACTTTGGCCGCCCTGAGACTCGAATCCAAGACCTCATGTTAAGCAGTAGTACTTGCGACGTCTAGTCCAACGAGATATTGTACAATATTAAACATAAGATAACATCACGCCTGTAATCCCCGAAGGGTTAGGCAGAGGTGTACCTAGTAGTACACCCACTTTTCGTCAGTTATGTTTGAGTCCCATGTGATGGGGGGCGAGCCTATTGCCATCAACCGGGCGCAAATCCAGACTCCGTGGCTGCTACTGTAAAACTCAATAGCACTTTGCCCGACCCGGGAATCGAACCCAAGACCTCATGCTAAGCAGTCGCGCTTACGACCACTAGACCAACAGGGCATTGCACAATATTAATTAAACCAAAATGTTAGTTTTATTTGATGGTTTAAAATTAATTGACATTCAATCGGCAGAATATTTAAATGCTTTTGCTAACTAACCTTCTTAAATCAGACTGGTTTTAAACCGTTTATTTTTACATGCTTTAATTTAACTTGCAATGTATGTATGTTTGTTTGTTTAGCTCAAATCTTGCAACTGAATTTCAAACCAGTTCCCCCCAACCGATAGAGCTGAACTTTTGCATACACGTTTAGTTTGGATGACAATGCTTGGTTAGCTAAGTAACGTCATTCTAAATCCAATATGGCGGATTCCCAAAGATGGCGGACTTGTTATTTTTTTTGCACCCCCAAGATATGAGTAAGGCGATAGATTATGTATGCTTAAATATCAATTAAACCCGGCTTTTTACCACCTCATCATCATTCTCTTGCCCTTATCCCAACTTATTTGGGGTAGCGCAGCATGTCTTCTTCTTCCATACTTCTCTATTACTCGTCATCTCATCAGACACCTCCTTTCTAGCCATATCATCCTTCACACAGTCCATCCATGGTTTCTTTGGTCTTCCACTACTCCTATACCCGTCCACATTCATACTCAAAACTTTCCTTTCGACATTTTCCTTATTCCTCCGCATCACATGTCTATACCACGTTAACACTTTCAGACATCCCTTTTATACAGGGTAGTGCCGACAATACGACAATAAATTAAACTGCGGATAGCTCATGACGTTCCCAGTCTGCATAGAGTAAGTATGTAGTAGTTTTAAGGTCTAGTGCCCTACCGTGGCGTCTTGAGGCGAGAGTGGTTCCGGTGTGGGGGGGGGGGAGATGGCGCTAGACGACCTGTATAGCTGTCTCTTTCCCACGCTGGAGTTGCTCCTGCTTTGAGACGTCGTGGTGTGGCCAAGTTGTTTACTAGATTATTTGTTTACCATTTTTGTATGTAAAAACAAGCGCTTCTCGCCTTCAAACTAAAAAGTTTGGCGAGTAAATTGTATTAAAAAAAATAATATGTATGTCTGTGAACAATAAAATGAAAAATATACAAAAAAAAATCGAATATAATCCAGTATTTTAATCACAGGACGTTATTTTTCATTTTCAGATACTCATTCCTTATTTTTTCCACCCAAAAAGAAAGATACCTTACTTTGAAACGAGATTTAAAAAAAAACAAATAAATAATGATGCAGTTTTGTTGTCTACATTAATAAACGCCAAGTTAACCTTTATGCAAACAGACATAACCTTTCAAATTCTAATCAAACGTTTATTTTCGTTCTGAAACTCGTTTCAAATTTTATAAATTATTCCGATGGAATATTCCCATTTAATTGTGTCATACTGACCATAGTCTGAGATCTACCATTTCCTGAAAACCGCTTCAGTGTGCACAATGGTTACATTAGAGTCCTACCGTATACCGATATTTTACACCACCAAAAAAGAAGTCGTTTTCCAGCAATAATTTTGCTGTACAGTATGCTTGGTTGACGACTTCGTGAAGGGTCCGTTTACACCTTGTATATGCGATGTAATAACGCGTTAGGAAAATTCTACTGCGCAACTAAATCGACGAAATGTCGATTTAGTTCTATCACCTTGTAAGTCACAAATAGCAACTTTACAGACGAGTGAAAAAACTGCATATTTTCGGCTAGGTAAATAATTGTGTTCCCTTCAAATTAGAAAGAAACATTCCTTGTTTCCGATTGGCTGAAACAACGCGTCTTCAGATTCTCTAGCAAACGGCATCAAAATTTCAAAACCGTTAAAAATTCAATTAAGTCTCGTTAGAGAGGTCTTTTCTGGCTCCTAGGAAGAAACTCGAAACTGGCGATAGACAACAAACTCCTCATTTACAAGACTACAGCCAATCTAGACATATAGCATCCAACTTTGGGGATCAGCCAGTGCCTCCAACATAATGAAAGTGCAGGCACAAAATTATATACTAAAACAAATATCCAACGCACCAGGGTTTATTATGACAACAGAGATCCATGAAATCCTCAATATACCTTTGGTCAACGAGGATATAAATTCACATGGCGACAACTACAAATCCCGACTGCTAATGCATCCAAATAAGCTTGCGGGGTAACTATAGCTAACCATCCCAGAAAGCATCCGTCGATTAAAAAAGCAACGGGATATTTTGGACCAGAACAGTCAGTGATGACTTCGGAAAGATAGGGCGGAGTCTTCCGGGAGTAGTGCCCAACACGCCATCCGAACCATCCCATCTGCTCATAGTCTAAAAGACTGATCGTAAGATAATAATAGCATAATCAGCCTATAATGTTCCCACTGCTGGGACACAGGCCTCCTCTCTATAAGAGGGAATGGGCTATAAATCCACCACGCGGGCCCAGTGCGGGTTGGTAGATGACACATGTCTTCGAAATTTTGGTTCTAGGACATGATCGTAGAATTAAACAAAAAAAAAAAAGTGTCGTTAGAACCTCGACGATTTGTATGGACTCTACAGTGCAATTGTACGGATGCTATCAGACCTTCGCATCGATGCCTTGGTATCGATGTTATTGCACACTTGGCTGTTTGCCGCGACCGTCGTTCGCATAAGATTACAAAAAAAAAAAAATTTCTTCCCTTTTTGAATCGGGTTTTATTTTTTTTTGCCCGCAACACTAATTCTTTTTCGAAAATAAAAGTAACCTATATTAGACCTTATAACATCAGCTATCTGCCAGTAAAAGTCCCGTCAAAATCGGTCCAGCCGTTTCGGAGATTAGCCAGAAAAAACCGGAAAAAATTGTTTTTTTTTTTATAAGTGCCATATACACCGAGAAATTTTAATGGTTGTTTTCCCGCGGCAGAACAACTTGCCATAAGGAGTACTTTCGAAGTATACAGTAAAAGTAAAAAAATAAATATATGTTTTTATTTTAAAATAATTTAAATTCGAAAACTTGAGAAACGATAGTAACACTAGAGGTAACTTGTAGGTCATCATCATTTCATCATTTCAGCCGAAAGACGTCCACTGCTGGACATAGGCCTTTGCTTCGGTGGTTTTGCCATAATCGCCACGCTTGGCAGGCGGGTTGGCGATCGCAGTATGGTTTTTATAAAACACAGAGAACGCTGCTGCCCATTCTCTGGTAAGTCCCTTAGTCGCCTCTTACGACACCCACGGGAAGATATGGGATGGTGCTATTCTTTACGTCCGGACACCATACAGAACTTGTAGGTACTCGAATTATATTTTCATAAGCATTCAGTAAAAAGCTGTTATTTTGATATTACAAACAGACACTTCAAACTAGGTATTTAATGGGTGGTCCACCCAACCACGGACCAACCTAGGCAAGTGTGGCTTAACTTGAAGATCGACCCGAGCGGTTGTTATTACTTAACCATGGGCACTGTAAAAGCTTAACAAATAAAAAATAACAAGTACTCACCATTCAAACTGCCAACATTACTAATAGCAGGATTAATATTATCATAGAAATATCCATCATCCTCCTGCTCCGACTTAATATGGAACGGCATTGGCAGCAAATTGTGCTCATTTTGGTCCAACCTCTCATGACCATGAACATTCATACTCCCAACCAACCTTGGCCCCAAGTTTTGATCCAACATATGGCTCTCCTGCACACATTGAACGACCATAGGTGTTCTTCTCGCTTCCTCTTGGCTGAGATCCTCAATATTTGGTCTGCTTAAATGATGTGATAAATCAATTTCATGGCTCAAATCATGAGGAATATCTGCTCTTAAGTCATTAATCCTGCTCAAATCAGCGTTCAAATTCTCATTTAAATTCTGCGCTAGTTGATTTAAGTTTTGCAACTCTAAATCGTTGCCCAAAGACCTGGCCAGCGACAAATCTAAGTTCCGGCTTAGATTTTGACCAAGTAAATCGTCATGCCTGTTTAAATTCTGAGGTAGTTCATTTGCTAGATTATGCACTAGGTCCAATTCTGAAGTTAAGTTTCGTTGTAAGTGTGCAGGGATATCGTTGAAGTTCAGGTTTCGCGGTAGATGGTTGGTCTTTAGCATCAACGAGGACATTTGTCGTGGAGAGAGTGGCAGTTGGAAGTTGTGAACGAGGGAGTTTGCGACTGAGGACTGCATCGCCTGGTGGAGCTGTTCCACTGATAGCGGAGAATGCTGGTAGTCTGTTGGTTCCAGTTGGTGTGATTTTTGTAGCTGCGGAAGAAGAAAGAAAAATATTAAAGTGTAAAGTTGGAAATAGTGGTATCTTGGCATAGTTACTTAGTACTTATTTTAAAGTAGCGATAACTCCTGAATAAATACATATTCTTCAGCAAGTTTCTGAGAGACAGGAACACATTTTTATGTTTTGAAATATGAAAATGAGATTGACATTTTATGAACACTTTTGGATTTTGTTGACATTAATTTTAAACACTAATTGTATTTGATGAATTCAATTCGTACTATTATGTTATTATTTTTTTATAATATTATTTTTTATTTAATTCAATGTGAAACAACCAATTTTAATAAACTACTTCACAAAAACAAAACCATTGTTTTTTTTTTTTCAAAAAAAAAAAAAAATATTTACACAAATTTACAATAACTCTTGTCATTAATTGAGTTTACATTGTAACTAGAAGTTAATATGGAACTATCATGTCACCAACATAGTCCAAGAAGAATAAAAATGTCACATATTAAAAATGTGTTAACTCATAAACTTCAGTAGTTTATAAGATAATTAACATACATAAAAAAAAATGCAAATGAACATAGAATCTCCTCCTTTTTTGAAGTCAGTTAAAAACTCAAATTAGCTACATCAAATAAACATGAATGAAAAGAAATCCAGTATTAAAACACTACTTTACATTGCTTCAACAATTTTGTATCACCATTTCTCTTAACCTTGAACTTGTTTTGCTTAAAAAATATAAACCAAGGTCAATATAACCTTTTTCAATAATTTATTTGACTTTTGAAGAAGTGTGAGTTAGTACCCATAGACTTTTCCAGATATCATGAAAAAAAAAAAGTAAAATTTTATTTTAAATTTGGAAGCTGTTAATTTGTTCAGGTCAAACTGATCTGAACAGTCTATTGTGAATTAAAATGATTATGAATATAAGAAAAGAAACGATGGCGCAGCAATAAAGGAAACATAGAACTTATAGGATAATTTAAAGGTAAAAAAAAGATTTTGTTTACATTGTGTGGAAACCACATTTTTGTAATGAATGAAAACCTTCATGGTTCGACACTAAAACTCTAAACAAAAAAAAGTTTGGCCGTAAAAAAACTAGAATACATCAGCCGGGAACCAAACCCGGAACTCCGTTCTCGTTATCAACACTTTTTATGTAAAAAACGATCGAATTTTGAATTAAAACAAACAAACTTAAATAAACTTACACTTTCAAGATAAAACTTGTAGTTATCATCGTCGATGATATTCTGATCTTCTCTTTTCACAAAATCCATGATATAACACGAGTAAGAGGCTTAAAAATGGTAAAACAATTAATTTCAGTTTCGACCCATAGTATGTTCCTAACCTATCAGAATCATTGAATTAAATGACTTAAAATATACACTTAACCTATGTAAAATTGCGTGAATTACACTATATATTGCTAATCACATGACTTCAAAGTTAAAATGTAAAGAAATTTGTTGAAATAAATGTATAAAAAGAATTTTTAGTATCCTTTCAGATTGTCTGAACTACGAAAGAAAGGAAGCTAAGTATAGACAAGTAGAGTTGCCGTCAACGAACATCTGTCGGGGATACACTCATAAAATTCAATTTACCCACTTTCTTATGAGTAAATATGTTTTCATCTCTCTGTTCTTAAACTGAACAAGCTTCCAATAATTGTTTATTTAATACGTGAGAAAAAATACCTAATTAATTCAACACACAATGTTGTGTGCGTTTATAATGTGAACTTGGAGTCTCCCGCGCGCAAAAGTTTGACTTAGCCGTCATTCAATGCCAATATAAAGTTGACTTTGCAGGTGCGGCTCGAGTGCCTGCGTCATTTAAGAGCGCTCTTACATTTCGGCGCTACGCGAATTTAGGTATTTTACGCACCGAGCGGTCGGCGAGCCACGCGACCGATTCTTTCTTTCATATCTGTACACTTGCTCGCACAATGATATTGTGAGTATGGCGACTAAACGATCTTGATCCAACGTAACACAAGTTTTCTTAGGATAAAGTTACGGTGGTACTTCGGTGGAGGGGGAAACTCTTAATTCGTTTTAAGATTTATTTTAATATATTTTTCATTATTTATATATTAAGAATCTTAAAGTGTTAAATTAAGTAGATATACATAAACATTAAAACTTTACGCAGTAACCGATCCTTGATAATCGACATCCGTAGCATAGTAGTCTGAATCGTGCTCTATACTCATAGAAATCGAAATAATTGGTACTATCGATACCATGAAAGTACTTTTGTTAGATATTTTAAAGGTAGTCTGCGCTATTCGTATTATTTAAACGTTTCATTTGCTGTTATATTTTTAAATTCATTCAGGTAATTTTTGACATTGATTTCCTTACGCGGTCAAAGCCGAACGCACGTGTTTTACAGCCAATCAAGTATTACAATAGGTAAAAGGATAATTAGCATCAGAACTTTCTGTTAATTGTTCACTTTAGCATTTTTGGTTCCAGCTGTAAGCCTCAAGTGTAAAACAATGGATACCAGCGCATTTACTAAAGATGCATCATCAAAGTAAAAGCCGACCACAATACTCGTACACACATAGGTTTCTGGTGAACAGATTTATTTGAAAAATAAACAATATCTTTAGACCAACGAATTATAAAGAGATATTACACAGACAAATATGTCTGTTCAATATCTTTTATATGTACGTAAATAAATAAATAGTACGGTTGTAACATGTTTAAATAAATAAAACACATCAACGTAATTTCTTTTATTTGGTACAGTCAATTACCATATTTTTTTTAAATATTTTTATTTAAAACGATCAAAAACTGCAGTCGTAGTTTACGAAGTTCTAGAATGCACACAAAAGCAGAGTCTATACGGCAATAGATGCACACCACGATAGTATCGACTGGACGAAGCGCGCGAAATTATCCGACATAGATCCGCCCTAGTCAAGCGCTCGCGCTGTTCTGAGCACAGATTGCCGGCGCAGTGAAATATATAGTACTTTTAATTAATTATTTAAAAAATAACAGTAGCTGTTTAAATAATAAAAATAATAATATAGTTCAAGCAAATATTAAAGAATATTTTGGTATAAATATTACGTCAAAATGATGCACAACTTCGGAGACATCGCGGCATGTTTCGAAGCCTTTTCGGTCGATAATTGAATTAGATCCAGTTTTTTTTTCTTTACTTTTAAGGCATATAACGAAAATGTATTCTAATAATATTAAAGTATAGGATATAAGTGAGACGAAAAAAAATTTTTTGATGGTCTATATTCAATACAATCTACACATTAGAGCCCAAAAATCAGGTCTCCGTGAGTTTTTGCCTAAACATGCATCGGGAGAATGATGATTACTAGAGAAATAAAAAAGTTATTTAAAATTTGCTTTGATATAATTGTAGTAGAGTTAACGACCTATCTTTAAAAAATAATTGTTGTTTCAAGCAACGAACGAAAAACATACAATTTCAACGAGGAAACCTTGCAATTTCGCGTTTTTTTGTAACACCCCTCTTAAGCACGAGATCAGACCCGTTTCGCTATTTAAAATTCTAATAAAGAAGACCTGTTTATTTGTATAGCGCCTACTTTACCACCTTACCTACTTTATAAATGAGTCTAAAAACTTTTGAACATTCTCCTTCAATTAGATTTAACGATCATTTCTCATTTCATACAGGGTGTAAACGGACCCTTCACGAAGTTGTCAACCAAGAATTCTGTATATGAAACTAAGTAGCTTTACGCAAAAATTATTGCTGGGAAACGAATTTATTTTTTTGGGTGAAAAATCACGTTTTACGGTATGACTCCATATATAACGCCCTTAAAACATTGTACTGATGGATGGATTGAGTAGTACGGGGGTCGTCGAGGTATTTAAAGTAAAGTTCTTACATTAAAAACATGTATTTAAAAAATAAAACTCGTGAAAAAGTTGGTACTTTGACCTCCAATATCTCCGAAACTAGAAGGTTCCCAGGTATGGTCTAGAACAAAAAAATGTGCTTTTCGGCTTCGTTAAGGATCTTTTTACACCCTTTATACTTACATTACGTACACAATATTTAAAAATACCCTGGGACGCATAGGTAACCTACTAACACTAGAACTTAAGTAAAATTGTTACTAACCCTATGGACCCTGGTCTGAAATAAAAACTTTCTATTGTATTCTATTCTATAGGTGCATTTTTTCGCTAAATAAAATTAGTATCAAGCATGTAGCATGCATAAAGCTTTTGCATAAGATTATACGCATTCGTTTTTAATATTTTAGGTTTTCCTTCGAGACAGGCAATTTTTATTATTTGGCAACACTGTTCCATTCCATAGACGAAAGAAAACAAGCTGTAAATTCCGTTCAGAAATTATAGTTTATAATATTTTGCCGACTGAGTAGAAATTTATCGGAAAGGGAAAATTAACAATGAATGAGGATACCACAAAATATTTTATCTCCAATCTTCATGATTTTTAGTTAATTTCAGCAACTTTTGATAAAAAGGCGATTAAGTTACTTGTAAATAAAGAAAAATAAATTATTTGACGTCTATCCCGTGGCGACCCGCGGCAGTCATTGCTGAACTTTATTTGGTATGTATTATATATTTTTTTGACCTTCAGAAAAAACTGTCAACTTTTCTTGATGGTATTCTCGAGATTATTTTTAAAGTCCCATTTTTCCCTTTTACACCCGAAATACAATCAGTTACCAGTTTTATACTTCAAGAGTCTACAACGCACGTAAGTATTTCTATTTTTTATCAAAACCATAATAGTTTACGCCAAGGTTTGTTCTAAAACTGAGTTATCAAAGACATGAACTGCGTGGACACAATTTGGAAAATACCCGAAAACACAATAAATCCTTTTTTAGAGGTATTTGTGGCATATTTAACAGGAAATTACGACGTTAAGCTGAAATCGTAATCAGTTTTTACGTTATAGTAAACTTTCCTTATTGTTTTATAATTTTTGTCGTGTTTTTCCCGGTATTTGCTTACATTTTGTTTATTCAATTATCCACGTAAAGTATAAATTATGCATTTATTTACGACATGTAAATAGATAAATATGCAATCAGGCATTACATTTCAGAAATCCATATACATATAGAGGTAAAATTTGTTCTAATCTCCGGAACTAATAATCCAATTCTAAAATTTCTTCCACTGGCAGAAAGCTACATTATTCGTGGCTCCTATAGGCTATAAATTATATTTATATCATGCATATTAACCGAGCTATCAGAATTTTTGCGGACAAAGTCTCATGCTAATTTCTAGTATTATATTATAATTGTACAGCACATAATTATGTGAGTACTATGTACTATCATTGACTTGAATGTGCTCTGGTGGTTGAGAAAATGCCATGCTCATTCAAATGTCTTGCTGATGGCAGGTGTATCAGATCATTTTGTTCCCTTCAAAGTGGTTGAGCAAATGGTACTGATCCATGCATCATGTTCGTTAGCGGGCGCTGTCAGTTGGGACTGGACATCTCTTAACTGCCACTGTTTATTTTTATTGCTTTATTTGTGAATTGTTGATTTTATATTTACTCTCGACGCTCTTATACTTTTGACTGCCATGTCAATGATGAAAATCTGAGTTCTCTACGTGAAGCCTTTAAAAAAGTGTTATTTTCGACGTGCCATGCAGTTTGAGGCGTCGTGAGCACTTTTTGATTTGAAGTCCATAGACGTCCGTGGCGGTCAATAGGTTAATGTGCATGTCTTGGTCACATATAATCTACACATGGATGATGTACCAGATCTTGTAAAAGGGCTTCTTGCCCATTCTTCTGATCTACGCCTTGGAATGGGCAACTACAGTAGTTTCACAAGTTATTATGCCTTGTTTTTGTAGCTTTGCTTTATTTGTTTTTCTGACATTCAAAAGTGCCTGTAATGGTCTAATTGAAATAAATGCTTTGAGTTTGCTCTTAATGTGCATGTCTTTATCACATATGTATAATCTACACATGGCTGACGTAACAGATCTTGTTAAAATATTTTGATTTAAAAGAGTGTCCATGGAGATGGTGTTTTCTTGCCCATTCTTCTCCATAGAGATCTACGCTTTGGAATGGGCAACTACAGTACTTTCACAAGTTATTATTCCTCATCCATCGTTTTTTTTTTTCTAAACTGCCTTAATGCGAGCGTCTAATTGAAATTCTCTGGCTAATTGTTCCAGATACTGCAAAGTAAAAATGGCTCTGCAGGCATTAGTTATCCTGGCTCAGGGTGCCGAGGAGATGGAGACGGTCATCACTGCGGATATGCTTAGAAGGGCAGGAGTGAGTATCTTCTTGTATGTGCACAAATTGTAGAACTTGTTGTTACCACTTTGCATACTATAAAATAATAAGAGCCGAGGGGCCGAAAAGTTCTGGTGTGGCGACCGCAAACCGGAAGATGTTGCGTTGGAAGGCCTCCCACTAAGTGGACCGATGACCTGGTGAAGGGTGCAGGGATCCGCTGGATGCGAGTCGCACGGAACCGGTCAATGTGGGGACACTTGGGGGAGGCCTATGTCCAGTAGTGGACGTCTTTCGGCTGAAATGATGATGTAATGACAAGAATGCCTAGAAAGTGACATACTAACAGTTAATCAGAGAAGACCAAACAAAATATGGATAGATGGTGTGAGGGATGACATAACATCACGTCTGTTGCCTCTGAAGATTTGAAAAACGGTTTATTAAGAATAAAATATTTAAAAAAGTACCTATTACAAAAAGTGTATCGCTAAATAATCCGACATTACAAAGCTAATTTTTTTATAACTTAAACTATAAAAGTTTATTATCTTGTCTTGTCTTGCGTATGAAAATTTTTTCAAAACAAAATTTGTCGCAAATTTAATGCTCTACAATTTTTGTTTTTATAATAAATGTTAACATCATTGGAGCTATAGAAACATATAACGAAAATCGGTCTATAATCTTCTTGTTTTTTTTTATATATTTTAGGTGGCAGTTACAATTGCAGGACTGGATGGCACCGAACCTGTGTTGTGCTCCAGGCAAATAACGCTTGTTCCTGACAAGTCTTTGGAAGCTGCTTGTAAGGAAAAGGCATTATATGACGCTGTGAGTATAACATAACATAATTTCACGCCTGTAGTACCGAGACATGCACCTCTGAAACGTTGTTTTTGCATTAGCATTATGAGCCTAAATGTTCCCACTGCTAGGACACACGGCCTCCTCTCTATGAGAGGGAATGGGCTATAATCCACCACGCGGGCTCAGTACGGGTTGGTAGATGTCATATGTCTTCGAATTTTTGGTTCTAGGACATGCCGGTTACATCACGTTGTTGTGCTTCACCGTTTTGAGAGCAGTGGTGATGAAATAAATTACACAAAGTAATGCGCGCCTGCCTGGGTTCGAACTCACAACTTACTGTTCGTAAGTCGGGGCCTCCACCACTGGGCCACCGTTGCTCTCAATAGTTATTGAATGGAATTAAATGAACTTAGGGGGTTGTATTGATGATTTTAATTATTATGTCGAATATGTCAGGATTTTTTCCGTTAGACTTGTACATCGTGTGGACAGACAATGGGTTTCGTGCTATGAAAACACACTGGGTGCGATACACTGTTTCTAGCAAAACTAACGAATTACTTGAGATTACAAGTTAACACGGGGCACAAAGAATCGGGTACAGTTCCAAGACGTCTCAACTCCTTCGCGATCAGACTTTGACTGCCGCCCTCGCCTCGAGTTGAACATCAGTCGCCCTCGCCTCGAGTTGAACATCAGGACTCTGTAGAAGCATACTGTGGTGTGGGTAGACTTGTAAGTAGGTCGTGTGGCGTCACCACCAGCGCACTTGCTATTCATTTTATGTCCGTACTAATGACACTTCAGTTTTGTAAGTTGAGGGTAATCTTCGAAAAAACTGATCCGATACCGAAAATTCTTTGACTATCCCGGGTGTAAACGGACCCTTCACGAAGCCGTTAACCACGCATTCTGTACATCAAACTAAGTAACTTTAACCAAAAATAATTGCTGGGAAACTACTTTTTTTTTTGGGGTGAAAAACCACGTTTTACGGTAGGGCTCAATGTAACGCTCTCAAAACATTGTGCTGATGGATGGATTGAATAGTACGAGGGTCGTGGAGGTATTTAAAGTAAACATCTAACATTAAAATAATGTATTTAAAAAAAAAAAAAAAATAATGGAACCATGACCCCCAATATCTCCGTAACTAGAAGGTTCCCAGGTATGGTCTAGAACAAAAAAAATATCGCAAAGACGGGGAGAACAAGTGCGGTTTCGTTAAGGGTCTTGTTACACCCTTTATTATTCACAAGTTACACACTACATCAAAAAAAATACAGTACATACTTTTAGAATAATGTCCGACTATAACCCTAGCGAACGCGTGGCAAAGCTAGTTCTAACTATTCAAGTTGTTGAACAGGTAATCCTGCCCGGAGGACTCGAAGGAGCAGAGCGTCTCTCCAAGTCAGAGGCTGTTGGAAATATTCTGAAGGAGCATGAGACGCAAAACAAGATCATTGCTGCTATTTGTGCTGGTAATCATCATCCTAGCTGCTTTTCTCAGCTGTGCTAGGGTACGGCCTCGTTGGTCTAGTGGTCGCAAGCGCGAGTACTGAGCATGAGGTCCTGGGTTCGATTCCCGGGTCGGGCAAAGTGTTTAGGTTTTTCTTTCAGGAATTTCTCAGTAGCAGTTACAGAGTCTGGATTCGTGTCCGGTTTATGGCAATAGGGTCGCCCCCTATGGACTTAAACATAACTGGCGAAATTTGGGTGTCCTATTAAGGTTCGCGCACATTATGTCGCGCCGCAGCGGGGCGGAGCGGGTAGTTTTGCTGTTGAATGTAATACAATACAACATAAGAATGAGCCTTCAAAATATTTTTATTATATTGTTTGGTGCTACCGAACCGTGCTGCGTGTGCGAAAAAGTAATTATAAAAAATAAAAAACCCGCCGGAAATTTAAAAAAAAACTCGTTTTTTTTTAATTTTCAGTCGGGTTTTTTATTTTTTTTTATAATTACTTTTTCAGAAGTCTGACAGACTTCGAAAAAGCCTAGGCTAATTGTAATAATTTCCATCTTGCAGCCCCAACAGTGTTCGTAGCCCATGGCGTGGCTCTGAACAAGAAGCTAACATCGTACCCCACAACCAAGGCGAAGATACCAGCAAATCTTTACACGTATGTGGAGGGGCACCGGGTGGTTGTCGACGGTAATGTGGTTACTAGCAGGGTGAGTACTTAAAAAAAAAAAAATTGAAAAAAAAAATGTTATTATACAAGGTGGAAGGGACACCGACGAGAAAACGGTTACCACGTATTCAGTACATCATTCTGAGACACAGAAATTTTTCATCAGTGATTTTGATAAAAAAATCAGCTGTTCCATACATTTTGACCGTGTAGGTATTGCACTTTTGTAGGAAACAGCCACAGATATAGATAGACCTAGATAACGCAAGTATCACGATCTGTATGAAAACCAAGCGTGCCATTTTTTGACTACCTATTATGACGTCACAAGCACTATTTAGTGAAGGGAAAATCAAATCGATTCAAAGACGCCGCCCCCCTCGTCCTACCCCCCGCCATGACGCCCACTGACGTCCGACTAGCGCTATGCTCCGAGGCAGACTGAGTTCGAAATTGGCCACTTACGATTTTTGTACGTAAGCTAGGCACGCGAAGTAGTTGCTCTCGCGTTATCTAGGTCTATCTATATCTGTGGAAACAGCAGATTTTTTTAAAAATAATTTTTGCCTCGGTGATTCCTTCCACCCCGTATAATATAGCGCGAGGAATTCTCCTGTGGTAGTTGAAACTATGTTGCAGGTCACTAGGTCTAGGCACTACATACAGACTCGTATGCCGTGACGGGAAATGGCATGATGCCTCCTCTATGCCATGTAAAATCAACCTTTTCCCATTAAAATAAAGTTTGTTTTGTTGATCTACATAATCCGTTTTCGAAAGCTCCACGCTACTCAATTAGTGATGTAGTTAGGTCGTATGCAGATTTGATCGATATCAAAGAAAATACTTTATTCTTGATTTAACTCCATATTTCGTTATAGTTT
Organism: Noctua fimbriata; assembly: GCA_905163415.1. Lineage (NCBI taxonomy): Eukaryota > Metazoa > Arthropoda > Insecta > Lepidoptera > Noctuidae > Noctua > Noctua fimbriata. The sequence continues at coordinate 2,395,744 of LR990951.1, forward strand.
TTTTTTATTAATTACTAGCTGTACCCGGCATGCGTTGCATTGCACCTTTTCCTACTACCTACCTAAGAACCTTCTCCTGACAGTAACAAACAGATTAAAAAAAGAATTAGCAAAATTGGTCCAGCCGCTCATGCGTGATGCCGTGACCAAGGGAAATAGGGATTCATTTTTATATACAACATTAGTTTTAGTATATGCGAAACCTGATACACGTGTCTAGTATTTTTATGTAAAGAATCTATGTACAAAATTTCAAAACTGTATCATGAAAAAACACAAAGTTATAAGCTTGTTATGTTACCTGGTTGTCCGCACAAAAACGTGGTTGCCACACAGCGAGCCAGCATCGTTTTGAGCTCATTTATAATAATAATTTGGCAGTAGGTACCTAAATTATTGCGATAGGTACTTAATATCACTCGGTGTCCAACTTGTAACTTTTTTTAAATATTTTTGGGACAAAATATAACATGGTTTAAAAATGATTGGAATCAATTCAGTTACTTATTCTGAACAAACTATATTCAGGTTTCGCATATACTAAAAATAATGTTGTATAGATGTATTCTAATATTAACATAGATGTTTCAAATCTGCCGGGCGTCCGGTGACGGTCAATTTTTTTTCATTTATATGTATCTTTCCAGGGCCCTGGTACTGCCTACTGGTTTGGCCTGGCACTGATTGAACTGCTGCAAGGCAAGGATGAAGCTATCAAGGTTGAAAAGGGTATGATCACCGAATGTTACTAAGATCTGATCCGAATAAGGAACCTCGCTCACTACGGCTACGACCAAGATTGGTCTTGGTCGCTCGCTAAGGCTGCGTGTCCACCAAAGATGTGCTAAGAGGAGCGAGGCTGTGGAATGGTGTGAGCGTTTGGACCAGAGATGTGCTAGGCCGCTGAGTGAGCCGAGGGTACGAGGATGAGGTAGCAACGCTGTGAAACGGTGCGTGTGACTGACACTGGCTTGGCCACCATCAGGGATTTTCATTTTCATAACACATAAAATTAGTCGAAATTTGTCGCCAAATATCAGAATTTGTCGGTCACTGATTCAAAATATATAAGGGTTTATAGGTGGCCGATCTGGAGAGTCTCCCCAGCTTGGCCACATTTATATCTCAAAAACTGGGGCACCTTGTCAACATCTGTTTTGATCCAAATTTAGTCGCTAATTCGTCGCAATGCGTCGCCAAGTTACAGATTCAGTCGATGTGTAATTAAAAAGATATTAAAGATTTCAATTTCCCGATACAGTGGTAGAAGCAAGTACAAAATACTTTAATTAGTTCCTAGAAACGATGCAATACAGTCAGTCACACAAACGGTGCGCAGATGAGCGGTGCGAGGATATGTAGCGGGCTCGAGCAGTGATCACACCGTCTAGTGACTGCTATTTTTTCACACATCCCTCGCACACATCTTTCCTTCGTATGTACTAAAAACTCTCTCCGCTGAGCGAGGCTAGGTAAATGAAGTGATTCCATTGGTTCTTAACAAACACATCCCTCGTAACGCATCCTGGCACATCACTGGTGAAAACGCAACCTTAAAGGTGATCCGTAATAGATAGACAGTTGAAAATTTTAACAGAATATGTATTTTTGTTGCCGCTACAACAAATTAAAAATTAAAGGGGACTCCCCTACCATGATGGTACGGAATCTTTAATGCGCGAGTCCGGCTCGCACTAGGCCAGTTTTTTTATAGAATAGAATTTCTCTTTATTCTATGACTCAAAAAAAAAAACTGTTAGTAAAACTTACGACTATGTTAGTAACCACTTATAAAAACAAAACAACACAAGAAATAACGGTGGATTACTGCTGGGACAACCCATGAGTGATAGCACAACAGCGACCCACATACACACAGTCCAGGCGACTAGCAATCACGTTTAAGATACTGTTGGTGCTGCCCACAAATATAGATAGACCTAGATAACGCGAGAGCAACTACTTCGCGTGCCTAGCTTACGTACAAAAATCGTAAGTGGCCAATTTCGCGCTTAGTCTGCATCGGAGCATAGCGCTAGTCGGACGTCAGTGGGCGGTCATGGCGGGGGGTAGGACGAGGGGGGCGCCGTCTTTGAATCGGTTTGATTTTCCCATCACTAAATAGTGCTTGTGACGTCATAATAGGTAGTCAAAAAATGGCACGCTTGGTTTTCATACAGATCGTGATACTTGCGTTATCTAGGTCTATCTATATCTGTGGTGCTGCCCCACACCCTGCGCACCAGGAAAACGCACCTGTTACGCATTGTTGCGTGGCAACAATCCACATGCGCATCTGCGAAGATCCCCGACGCACTACAGAAGCGGGGCGGCCCCACCAGCATCCTAATCGCGTTATTATACTGAACGCGGAGAGCACTGTAAGATCGCATATCATATAGCTGTTTAGTGAGTGAGTTCCATTACTATACTTTATTCATAGTTGGGAAAAATTATCTTAGTACCCCGGGTTTTTTCATTATAATAGATTATTATCCATGTATGATTAAATAGCTTGACGCAGATTCGTGGTTGATTAAGTTTAATTTGAATGGTCAAAATTGTTATATATTTTTTTATGTTATTGGAATTTAAGTTTGTAAATGTTTTTATTTTAATAAAGTGCTTATGCAATCCTTATTAAGGAAAATTTTATTTTTGTCTTTTTCTGCCCTATACACTGTGTTCCGGACGATATACATAAACTACGACCAGATGTTCAGACCACGGGAATAAGCATTTTTGATTATGGACACAATATCTCGTACGTGCAAATGAAATGAAAATACTAATAGCATTTGGTAATTTAATTTCACCAAGCGGCAACATAAGCCAAATTAAGAACCTTTGTTCCTGCATAGCTCAATTAAATTTCATTAAATGAAATTAAAAATATCTTTGTAACGACGCCTTTTTAAGCACTACTTGCTATGTAAGATTTGATTTGTAAAAGCTATAGAAGCATTTGCCAAAGTTTATGGATAAAGTGAAGAACACGGTGTATACAAGATATGCCTGTATGCCCCTTTCGGATCGGACAGGTTTTTTTTACATATTGTATAATTAGACTACAATGTTACCACTTGACTGCTGTTTCCACATTTCGCATATGTAATAAGGGGCGAGCCATCAACCGGGCACACCTCCCGAAAAAGCAACATAATAAAACAATACAATCATATTTTAATACTTATATTTGAGTATATAGATTACACATTCATCTTATTTTTTTTAAACTAAATAAATTATATAAAAAGTAAATGCAGTTATAAGCCTGAGAGAACATAGTCTTATTCGTTTTCTGAAAGCCTATTCAGTCCCCGTAGAATGACTACTGTAGACAAGGATTTCTTTGACGGAAGAATCGACAAAATGACAGTGCAAAGAAATCTGCTATTGTGTCGTCACAATCTGTCATTTTGTCGATTCTTCCGTCAAAGAAATCCTTGTCTACGGTGGTCATGTTACGGGGTCTGGACACCTAAGTGCTTATGGGCTTATTTGAAATAATTAATTTTGAATTACTGATCAGAGGCTTTCAGAAAACGAGTTTTTAGCACACAATGCAACAATAATTCCGATTTACACACTTAAATACAATTTATTTTCTACTCGCTAAATAGTTTCTTCTGTGTAGTGACTTAAATTCAAATAGCAATAAAAATTTATTCAGACTTTTTATAATTTTAAAACAAATTCACATCACATAGAGCTATAATTTCAAATTCGGAGACAAGAATTTCCACAGAGCTCGGAGACGACTTTCCATACAAACCAGGCGTGTCACTGTTTACTCGCACTGCGATACAAATGACGTATAAGTAGTCTGTACCACAAAGGTACGGTCATACTTAAGGGTGATGTATACACCATCAAACTGATCAACTTTCTGTATGGGTCAAACATCGTAATCGCGAAAAAAATCTGCTGTCCCATACATTTGACTCGAGTAGGTATTGAAATTTTGTATGGGACGGCTGAATATTTTTTCGCGATTACTATGCTGGTACCCTGTTGAAAGTTGTTCATTTTGACGGTCTATACCACACTCTTAACACTCACTGCCATCCATATAATGGAATTTTCAACTCCAGCAAGCCAAGATTAAATGCCTATGGTCCTTCCATCACCTATTACTATCCGCACAAGCCGCGGTGTCATTGCTATAACGAGTGTGTAGTGAGTGTGAGTCTTCAATGGAATGTGTCTTATGTCACACATTCCATTGAAGCTCCCATTCTTATACAGTACGTTCACTTCTGTGAGAGCATCAATGTCAAATTGACAATGATCTTCAAGGTGGAGGCGCCAGGGTTGCCCACGAATTTTCTTATGTTTTGTTGCAATTTGCCGGTCAATATCAGGCCGTATGTTGAATAAAATATGATTTGCGGCTGTAATACGCATGTATTTACAGAATTATAACCATTGACACCACAGATATAGATAGACCTAGATAACGCGAGAGCAACTACTTCGCGTGCCTAGCTTTCGTACAAAAATCGTAAGTGGCCAATTTCGAACTCAGTCTGCATCGGAGCATAGCGCTAGTCGGACGTCAGTGGGCGTCATGGCGGGGGGTAGGACGATGGGGGCGCCGTCCGCGGCGGTGTCTTTGAATCGATTTGATTTTCCCATCACTAAATAGTGCTTGTGACGTCATAATAGGTAGTTAAAAAATGGCACGCTTGGTTTTCATACAGATCGTGATACTTGCGTTATCTAGGTCTATCTATATCTGTGATTGACACTAATACAACCCTCTAAGTTCATTTAACCTTTTGACCGCTATAGTCACATAAACGTCACAAGCAAGCGCGTGCCCTGCACGCCAAACGACACAAATTGGTAGATGAAACTGTGGCTTGGCGTGGAGGGCATGCGCGTGCGTTCATGCTCTGGCGCTCAAAAGCTTAATCACATTGAATGATTTTTCATGAAATAGTCATTCCCTAGCCCTGGCGCTTGTCCCTACAATAAGATTACTGTTCAATGTCTGTCACTTACAAGTCTGTCTAATAAAAATGATATTTGTTGTCATAACAATAAGGGTCTTGTTGCTGCTGTCAGACGTAACCCAACTAAGGGACAGTAGGGAAGCTCTAGATCAAAGTATTACCACAGAGAGTCTACAGTACAAAATTGCAGTAGCGAAGGGTCAATTTTTGTAAGAGGTAAGCCGGAGTACATATCTTTAATGTGATTATATTACTTGTCTATGGAATACTGACTGCCATTTTTCAAAGGGAAGCCGAGTTGTATGGAACCTTCGCAACTGCTAAATTGATACATAATAATATGAGTATTCCAATCAATTATAAAATAACCTAATACAGTCTATTACAATGAGATTCCTAAAGTCAGGAACACAACTATTTGGCAAATTATAAATACTAAATATGATAGAGCTTACAAGTTGTTGTTTTTGCTAAAGACAGCGAATATCAGAAATGTGTCAAACATACCATCAAATTGAACACGAAAAAATTATCAGCTGTCCCATAATTTTTTTTTAAAAATCGGGTCTTCCTATACAAAATCTATCAGAAAAGTGTGGAACATACCATCAAATTGAACGCGAAAAAATTATCAGCTGTCCCATACATTTTTTTTAATATGTCTTTCCTTACAAAATCTATTAGAAAATTGTGGAACGTACCATCAAATTGAACGCGAAAAAATTATCAGCTGTCCCATACATTTTTTTTTTAATCTGGCCTTCCCATACAAAATATCGCATCGGCTGACACAATTAGTATGGAGAGTCCATTTTTTTTTCGACTATTTTTTCTCAGGGAAAGTTGTCCAGTTTGATTGTCTGAATCACTACTGATGTATTACGATTTAGTCGCTTGGCTGTGTCGATTAATACTGACCTGAACATGTCCATAGCACCTCTAAAACTGAACTGCACCAAAAAACTATTGCTATCTCTTTTTCAAGAGTCCAACAAGAAAGAGATGGAAACAAGAACTATTGATTTTCAAGTGTTTCACAAAATCTGATCTATTTTTTTTTTAATACTAGAATTATTATAAGTTTTTAATAATGAGATACAAAGTCTTGTTTTAAATTAAACTAGTACATAATACATGTATAAATTCACGCCTTTGTTCCATGAGGGTAGGCAGACACTACAGAACGCCACCTGCTACGATCCTTACATAATCCTTTCGCCTTGACTACGTTCATACATCTGGTGGGGACTTGAATACTCTCTTTTCCGGCATCGGGATTAACAAAATGGCTGTACTTTAAATCCCTTGCTCTATTCAATGTTTTATATACATTTTAACTCATACAAGGTGTAAACAGACCCTTCACGAAGCCGCCAACCGAACATTCTGTACATCAAATTAAGTAACCGTACAGAAAAAATATTGCTGGGAAACGACTTTTTTTTTTGCTGTATAAAATTACGTTTTACAGTAGGACTCTAATGTAACTCACTCAAAACATTGTGCTGATAGATGCATTAAGTAGTACAGCGGTCATGGAGGTATTTAAATTAAAGCAAATTTATAACATTAAAACCTTGAACTTATACTGTCACTTACGGGATATCTTCCGTGATTGTTCATTATTTCGAGCTCCCGTTAAACAATAATGAACAATCACGGAAGATATCCCGTAAGCGACAGTATAAGTTTAGTTGTAAACCGTGAAAGCTTAAAAAATGATTAAAACATTGGATTTAAAAAAAAGTTGTGAATAAGTTGAAACTTTGACCTCCAATATCTCCGTAACTAGAAGGTTCCCAGGTATGGTCCAGAACAAAAAAATGGTCACAATGATTGGGAGAACAAATGCCTTCGGCTTCGCTAAAAGTATTTTTACACGTAGTATAAACACACAAGTTTCTACACGACATATTTCTTAGAAAATGACTTACATACATGTTTTGACATAGTGACTAATCTTAAGTATATTTCAACGTTACATCTTATATGCGTAGGAGTCATTTCATAGTTTGGGTAAGCTTTTCAAAATGAGGTTATATCCTTAATGAGTTTGTTATGCAAATAAAATTAGTAATAACTGTTTCCTGGCACACATTTTCGTGTAGTGTTTGATTCTTGAAAAATCATAACATAACATCACGCCGTAACCCTCGAAGGGTAAGGGAGAGATGTATCTAAGTCCCATGTAATAGGAGGCGAGCGTATTGCCATCAACCCAGCACGAATCCAGACTCTGTGGCTGCTACTAAGAAATTTCTTATAGAAAATCTCAATAACACAGTCCGACCGAATCAGAAATGAGGACATCCGCAAGAGAACCAAGGTAACCGACGTAGCCCGAAGAATAGCCAAACTTAAGTGGCAGTGGGCAGGGCACATTGCTCGCAGAACGGATGGCCGATGGGGCCGAAAAGTTCTGGAGTGGCGACCGCGAACCGGAAGACGCTGCGTTGGAAGGCCTCCCACTAGGTGGACTGATGACCTGGTGAAGGTTGCAGGGATCCGCTGGATGCGAGTTGCACGGGACCGGTCAATGTGGCGACACTTGGGGGAGGCCTATGTCCAGCAGTAGACGTCTTTCGGCTGAAATGATGATGATGATGACAGCCCGACCTGGGAATCGAACCCAGGACCTCATCCTCAGTATTCGCGCTCGCGACCACAACACCTTCGAGGCAGGTCAGAAAATACCTCTTTCTTCTTTATCATGTGGTTAGTGCCTAACCATGGCTTAACATGCCGTCAAGAAATATCTTTCAGGCATACTAGTTTCCGCACGATGTATTCCTTCACCGAATCTGAATGATCAGAGATGCGTCTTGCCCCCGTAGCATGACCACCGTAGACAAGGATTTCTTTGACGGAAGAATAGACAAAATGACAGATTGTGTCGACTCAATGACAGATTTTTTTGCGCTATCTGTATCGACAAAATGACAGATAGCGCAAAGAAATCTGTGATTGTGTCGACACAATCTGTCATTTTGTCGATTCTTCCGTCAAAGAAATCCTTGTCTACGGTTGTCATGCTACGGGGGCTGGTCGTCGTCGAACTTGAGACCTATGACACTGCTTGAAATTACCTAAAACTAGCACTATGGAGTAATAGAACAGTCCCCAGGCATAGGAGGAATTATGGACTAGTAGAACAGTCCCCAGAAATCCCAGCTAACCCAGATAATTAAAACCAGACCGTTGAAATATACCTAACATAAAATCATCACAAAGCATCTTCTAACACTACAGATATTACCAGTTATCAAGGAAGTCGTATCCAGTCTTCGGCACGGAATCCGTTAAGGTCTCCGTCGACTGGAAGTCGGTGCCCGAAGACGCTTGACTCGAAGACAGGAGGCCGCGGTTCTCTTCAGAAATATCTGGAAATCGGGAAACGGTTTGTTAGTCTTTTTTTATGGGATCGCCACACTATTCCCAAATCATAGCTCCTGAAACCAGAATCAACAGTGGTCAGCACCAGAAGTCTTGTCCTATCCTATTGTAAGAATTACAAGTAAAGGTAAATTCATTCATAAAGCGCAGGCCACACCACCAGCTAACGTGCGAGCGAGCGAGCTGACGGGCGAAGCGAGGCGACGGAAACTATATAAACTACGCGAAGATATGGCGAGCTAAACTATGTGGGTTCACACCGAAAACTACGTACGGACGGACGAGTGAGGGTGCGGGCGGGAGAGCGAGGGGAGCGTTCCGTCTCGCACCGGGCGTGCGACACGGAATGAGACGGAACGCTCCCCGGGCGACGTGGAATACGTCGCCCGCGTAACATCGCTCGCATCGTCGGATATTTCGTTCGCATCGTTTGTATCGCTGACGTTAGCTCGGTAGTTCGCGGTGTGAACCAAAGTATGAAAAGAGGTGAAACGGTGCGTCGTTCGCCCGCCAGCTAGCGGTGTGGCCCTCGCTTAAAGAGTGTATGCGTCAAGTTTTTATGAATAAGCAAAACGGAAATCAAACACGGAAATATCAATGCTGTGATTAGCATATTCTTAAATGACGCATATCATCTGCCTGCCTTTTCCCAACTAAGTCCGGGTCGGCTTCTAGTCTTAACTGAATGCAGCTGAATCCTAGTATTTGAACTAGTCTAGTATTTTATATGGGGCATCGGTATGTAGAGGGGCTCAGAATGATGTACGTAATACGTGACTACGTACTAACCGTTTTCACGTCGGTGTCCCTTCTTAAAAATCGGGACGTCTGGCAACGCTGGGTAGCGTTGCCAGACGTCCCGATTTTTAAATCAAAATTAAATGTCCCGCGCGGGACAGGCTCAGTCCCGCTTTTGGGGATAACTCGACCGTTTTTATTTTTTTTATTCAGTAGACGAATTAGACTCAACTATTTAACGATAGGGTAAATCTTATTTAAAATATTACATTTTTATTAAAATGTTGAACATTTTCTATGGCTATTTTTGCTATCTATTGTCACGTAAACGTAATTTAGAAAGACGTCCACTGCTGGACATAGGCCTCCCTCAAGTGTCGCCACATTGACCGGATGCGAGTCGCACGGGACCGGTCAATGTGGCAACGTAATTTGAATTCAAATAAAAATTATAAACGTTTTTCTACTATGTCCCGCTTTCGACGAAAGAATCCTGCTTTCTTCACTCAAAAAGTTTCAAAATCCCGACTTGGCAAAAAATCTGGCAACGCTGCTTCCACCCTGTATATTAGGTCCTGTGATGATCTCCGATCACTAATACTGACGTCATAATGAAAAAAGGCACAACTAACATTTTATAAATATGGAGAAAATCGACTTTAAAGTTTATGACTTTTCTTTATGTTATGTTGGAAGTGTGCCTTTTCAAAGTAGTTTTTAGTAAAAATCTGTATGAAGTAATAGTCACATCTACGTATTTGTGCCTTTTCAATATAATGGTAAATAAATGTGCCTTTTCATTTTATAAAACATGAATATTAGTCTCATTTGTGCCTTTTGAGCCTACTGTATCTCCGAATTCCTTGAAGATAAAATTCTATAAAAAAATGAGTAGATGTGCCTTTTTTTCTGATTCTAAATATGTATATAACTCAATTTTGACAAAAATGTTAGTTGTGCCCTTTTTTCTTACGACGGCAGAATACTGGACATGATGATTAATTAATGGCAGGATGTGGGTGAACTATAAGACAAGTACATATCTGCAAACCCTTTCGGCGTATACAAGAATGTTTTTTAACCGACTTCCAAAAAGAGGAGGTTAAACAATGGAATTCTTCAATAATAGACAGCAAATCTGTCGCGATGGCTGCAATCGCTTGGATATTCATTGTTTACACATAATCATAACATAACATCACGCCTGAATGCTCCGAGATGTGTACAGTCTACAGTAAACCCCCGTTTCAACAGTTAGGTATGTTAAGTTCCATTTATTGGAGATAAGCCTATTACCATGACATGTATTGTTAACGGTTCACTAACTCCTTAGACAATTTTTAACCGACTTAAAAAAAAGGAGGAGTTTCTATGTTCGACTGTATGTATTTTTTTTTAAGTACCTATGTTCACTGATTACGCCGCCAACTGTAGACCGATTTTCATAATTCTTTTTTTATTCGAAAACCTATACTCCTGAGGTAGTCCCATTGTCACCAAATCAGAATCTGATGATGAAATCCCAGGGAAATCGAGGGCAACACTCAAATTTTATAGGCGCATACAATGTTTTTCATATACTCTCTAACATAATTCATATATTTGTGCCGGGTAGTCATCGGGTTGCTGAGCTGATGATGGACGGTATAAGTCAGGATCAGATGATGCAATCCCGGAAAAATTAAAGGCACCCCTTAAATTTTATGGGCATTGTTTGAAACAGTATACTTGCCATGTGGTCGCATAGTAATAATGTCAGGATCTAATGATAGGATCCTGGAGAAATCGAGGGGACTCTCCAAATTTTATATTATCGATAACTTCGACAATTGTGAACCGATTTCGATGATTTTTTTTTAAGTGGAAGAATATTATTCCGCGGTGGTCCCGTTTAAATTTGGTGAAACTGATCTTCGCAGTTATACAATGGCACTCTTCAATAGTAGAGAGCAAATCTGTCGTGATTGCTGAAATCGCTTGGATGTTTATTGTTTACACAGTTACAGTACACCCAGATTGCGACAGTTAGGTATATTACCTACCATTTTATTGGGGATAAGCCTATTACCATAAAATATATCGTTGACAATGTAAATTAAAGGTAAAGCAAATATTTGCTATACATTTACACTAAAAATGGAAAAATAAAAAAATCTTTTTTTTGCAAATAATAAAACCGACTTCAAAAACAAAGAAAAGTGAAAAATAACTTTAGCTTCAGAAGTCGGCGACAAAACAACTGAATCTGTTAAGCTGTGACGAAGCGCGCGAGCAATGACATCTAAGTATGTTATTCGTAAGTTTGGTCGTTGTGTCGCGCCGCTGCTCAATGTCGTAATTTGTATTGAATTGACTTAAAAAGTTAACGGCATACGCGATATCTGGTCTGGTTGACACTGCCAAGTGCATTAAGGCGCCAATCAAACTCTGATACGGATATTGTTCCATTACATCATTACTAATACACTCAAGGCTTCACTAATTTTACATTCACATCTATAGGCGTGATAGCAGGTTGACACTCACTCATACCAAAGCGTTCCAACACTTTATCAGTATATGATTTTTGACTTAAGTACACTCTATTTTCATCATCACGACTAAATTCAATTCCTAAACAAGTAGATATTTTCCCGATATCTTTCATTTCAAATGTACTTCCTAACTGTTTCTTCACATTTTCCATCCATACATTATCATTTGACGCTAGAATCATATCATCGACATATATCCCTATTAACATTAGTCGTTCACCCTTTCTCGCAACAAACACATAAGTTTCCTGTGGCAATGATTCAAAACCAATATCATTCAACATTCTCGCCAACAACTCCTAAACAAGTAGATATTTTCCCCATATCTTTCATTTCAAAAAGAAAGTACGCCTTGTCGCAAAAGGATGTTCACAACGGCCAGGGGAGGATTTTCATGAGACGTTTTCGCCTGTTGTGAGATCGGCATCCAAAAGACTCATAGCTGCTTTGTCGGCTGAGTTAGGATTAGAAATCCATCAAATGGACGTAGTAACGGCTTACCTGAATGGTTCACTAGACGAAGAAGTCTATATGGAAATTCCAGATCAGTTAAGCGACGTTTTAAAGAAAGTAATTGCGAAAGAAAAGGTCGGTTCGCAGAAGAATATAATAACAGACAAGGATATACTACAGACAGCTAAACGCTGGCATGAAACTCTTGATGAATGTGTGGATAGTGTGTGTTTATTGAAAAAGTCTTTATACGGCTTGCGACAATCAGGATTGCAGTGGTATAAAAGGTTAGCGAGAATGTTGAATGATATTGGTTTTGAATCATTGACACAGGAACCTTGTGTGTTTGTGCGAGAAACACTAATGAACGACTAATGTTGATAGGTATATATGTCGATGATATGATTCTAGCGTCAAATGATAATGTATGGATGGAAAATGTGAAGAAACAGTTAGGAAGTACATTTGAAATGAAAGATATGGGGAAAATATCTACTTGTTTAGGAATTAAATTTAGTCGTGATGATGAAAATAGAGTGTACTTAAGTCAAAAATCATATATTGATAAAGTGTTGGAACGCTTTGGTATGAGTGAGTGTAAACCTGCTATCACGCCTATAGATGTGAATGTAAAATTAGTGAAGCCTGAGTGTATTAGTAATGATATAATGGAACAATATCCGTATCAGAGTTTGATTGGCGCCTTAATGCACTTGGCAGTGTCAACCAGACCAGATATCGCGTATGCCGTTAACTTTTTAAGTCAATTCAATACAAATTACGACATTGAGCGTTGGAAGGCTGCTAAACGTGTGTTACGATATTTGCGAGGTACATCAGATTACGGGCTAGACTATGAAAGAACCGGCTTGCCTCTTTTTGGTGTGGTTGATGCAGACTGGGCAGGGAATGCGGTAGATCGTAGGTCCTATTCTGGCTTCGCATTTATTTGTGCAGGTGCACCAGTCAGCTGGGAAGCGCGAAAGCAACGAACCATTGCTTTGTCCAGCACTGAAGCCGAATACATGGCTATATCCGAATGTACTAAAGAGGCCATGTATTTACGTGATGTTTTGAATAGCATTGAGGTTAAGTGTGAGTGTGTGATACTATTCAACGATAACCAGGGTGCGATTAAACTTGCCCAAACTAAGAACTACCATTCACGAACGAAACATATTGATGTACGGCACCACATTATTCGCGATAAGTGCGAGCAAGGTGTAATTGATCTTAGATATTTGTGTACTGATCGAATGCCTGCTGATGTTTTGACTAAAGGTTTGAGTGGAACAAAACATCATGAATGTCTGCATAATTTAGGGATGATGGATGAATGTATGTAAATTTCGTAGATCTGCTCACGACTTCGAGGTGACGAAGCGCGCGAGCAGTGCCATCTAAGTATGTTATTTGTAAGTTTGGTCGTTGTCTCGCGCCGCTAGCACGGATTGCATTGTCGATTCAAAACATATAAAATAAATTAGATTACTGCTATAAAAGTGTCTAATTTACCCAAAACCTTCAGAATCAAACAAGCAAAAGTCACCGACTTCAAAAGCTAAAGTTATTTTTCACTTTTCTTTGTTTTTGAAGTCGGTTTTTTTTTTTTTAAGTGGTCTAATGGTGTCCTACTTCTTCTCCTTAGCGTCGATGGCAATCTAAATTTTGTCAGGCCAGAACTGAGCTACTAGTTTGGCGCTTTCGGTAGCGTCCATCAGTTCCTGGAGTGAAGAAACAACAGGACACGATATTAAGTGCCCCATCGGTGTCTTACTTATACAACATTATTTTTAGTACATGCGAAACCTGAATATAGTTTGTTCAGAATAAGTAACTGAATCGATTCCAATAATTTTTAGACCATGTTATATTTTTTCCCAAAAATATTAAAAAAAGTAAAAAAGTTGGACACCGAGCGATTTCGAGTACCTAGGTACCTAGGAGTACCTAGTACCTACTGCCAAATTATTATTTTCAATGAGCTCAAGACAACGCTGGAGGCGCGCGCTGCGTGGTGACAACGTTTTTATGCGGACAACTAGGTAACAGAACAAGCTTATAACTTTAAGATTTTTCATGATACAGTTTTGAAATTTTGTACATAGATTCTTTCCATAAAAGTACTAGACACGTGTATCAGGTTTCGCATATACTAAAACTAATTTTGTATTATGAGAATTACAAGGAAAGGTATTCATTCATAAGGTGTTCGTGTACCTAAAGTTTTTATGAATAAGCTAAACGGAAATTAAACACGGAAAGCAAAACTGTGATTAGCATATTTTAAATAACGCATCATTGTATTATTACTGTTAGTCAGTGGTGGTCAGTTTTTACCGTACAAGGATGTTCAGAATAGACACTTCAAAAGATGCGAAATTGACCCCTTAGTGTGGGAAAAGCAGGCACAAAATCGGCCTGAGTGGAAACGTCGTGTGCATCGGCAGGTCAACGCCTTCGAAGAGAGAAGAAGGTCGCAGCTAGATTTAAAGCGTGATAACCTTAAAACTAGGCCACCTGCAGTCTATACCCTACAATTTCGTCAATGGTGTTCTGACATGTCCGCTTTGTGCTCGGAGTTTTTCGGCCAAAGTTGGGTATGCTAGCCACTTGAGAGCACATGATAGAGCAGCATACCAAAGCTCTCGACAGCCTCCCTAGAAAGCCATCGAATGCAGTCGCTGTTGCCGAAATCGGCTAGATGGCATCATCATCATCATCATCACTATCAGTCATCTTTCACTACACCTTTACGGAGAGTTTGTACGCCACTCTTTCTACTTCTAGGGTTTCTGGGACCGATTTTTAAGCTTTTAATCCTACTAATATTATAAATGCGAAAGTTTATGAGGATGGATGGATGTTTTTTACTCTTTCACGTCAAAACTACGGACGGGTTTTGGATGAAAGGAAAATGGGCAGATTTGCCCAAGTATTGTTGCACTTTGGAGTAATATATCATTAGAAAGATGTTATTTAGACAAACAGTTTGTTGTATGACAGCGATGCTGAAATCAACATCAGTATAAAGTTAGAGAAGCTTAAAGTTCCTTTACAACGCATTAAAGTGTTTAGGTCTATTTAACGCAATTCTAAAATAACTTGACATTTGAAAGAAAGAAAACATATTTATTTGGCACCTGCCACAAGTACACACAACAAACAAATGAAAATAACTTAAATTTACACAATAAAAACGTTAAAACTAAACAAAAATAAAAAAGAGATTTCATACTGAGAGTCGTAAAACTACCACGTGTATTATTGCAAATCAAAATAGCGTCACTTTAATGCGCTCGCACCAATTGCGTAAACAAGTAGGTTATTTGCTAAATATGCAATTTTTTAAATTACTTTGAAGTCACTGAGAGTAAAAAAAAATACATTTATGTGATGAAGGCAACCAGTACAACATATAACCATATAGCCTATATTGCTACAATAGTTGGGCAAACCTTCATACAATTTTGCCCATTCTCCTTTGGAACACAGATAGTTTATAACCTGGAATAGCACATAGGATAATTTTTATTCCGGTAGTACGATCCCGTGGGATAATTACCGAACTCTACGCGGGCGAAGCCGCGGGCATATAAAGTAGTCTTAAACAAAACAAGCTTTTTGAAAATTAGGTTTATCTATCAACATAGAACGCGTATACAAAGTTTCGTGTCCGTGCTATTAACCGTTGAGGAGTTCTCTCGTGAGGAGGCGATCCAGGCTGCAGGATCAAGTCATGTCTGTCATAAACATGTATTGTCACCAGACCCAAAGGTGTGTGTAAAATTTCAGCTCAAACGGTTGGGGGGAACTGGTTTAAAATTCAGTTGCAAGATTTGACCAATACATACTAACTAACTAAGACAGCTACACAAGCTTCAAGACAGCTACATCTCAACCCGATTAAGTATTCACAAAACTTTTGACGAGATCGACGTTTCGTAAACCCCTTTTTCCTTTTCGAACACTGCCGATTTAATTATTTTTGACATTAAATTTTTAAGAAAGAGTATGCTTCTGCTCTCTAAGTAGCACAGAAGCGCGAGCTTTGGAAGGAGTGGAGGGAGGCCTTTGCCCAGCAGTGTGACAATATGGGCTAGCTATAATTAATATATAATAATAAAATCTAGGCTCCTATGAATTTCTTTTATGTTTAAAACTTTTCGAATCTGTGTGGTAGTCCTCCAATCACGGGCGTAAAAATTAGGTATTTTTTGTAATTTTTGGAGGGTCATATTTTCTTTACTTATTCGTTTCTGAAAAAAAAAAAGCGATTGCTCTAGACTGGAGGCATTATTGAGGAGGAAAATAGGGGGAATACATTTGTATGGAGAATCGCAGGCCCTGTTCTCTTTCAAGGCGCTCCATCACCGTAGCACTCGCAACAGTTGCGTATGCATCGCTACAAAAAGACGTAGTGAACAAAGGCTCTTTCTCCAAAGCAAAAATAACAATTATGTTGTCAAAACTCTAGCTAGCCCATCACCTATCAACTACACGCCGATAATAAAACAATCACAATGACACACAATGAATCAAAATATAAACATTATAATTAGTATCACAAATTCGTGGTCTATCTTAAACAAATAGCCGTGACTCCGTGAGTGAACCTATAACTGTTTTGTAAATATAGCGTTTTGCTGGTACATTCTGGGTGTATTATAGGCTTCGTTCGCACGTCTAGATTTTCAATTATCATTCTCCTGCCCTTATCCCAATTTATTTGGGGTCGACGCAGCAAGTCTTCTTCTTCCATACTTTCTCGTCATCTCAGCAGTCACCTCCATTCTAGCCATATCATCCGTCACACAGTTCATCCATCGTTTCTTTGGTCTTCCTCTACTCTTATAGCCATCCACATTCATCTTCAAAACTTTTCTATGTCCTCAAAACGATGTTGGGGTGGGCTTCCAGTCTAACAGGACGCAGCTGAATAGCAATACTTTACATGGAGGAACTGCCTATCTGACCTCCACAATCCAGTTAGCACTGGGTAATACGATGCCCCTTGGCAAGGCTGGTCAGACTTTCGGGCCTCTGACTTCCTGTAACGACCGTCAAAGATCTGCAAATGACAACCGGGACCAACCACTTCACGTGCTTCCCGAGGTACGGAGGAAATTCGGTATGTAATGGATGGTCACCCATCCACGATCCTGAAGATAGACCCATGCGGGTGTTACTATTTAGCTAGGAAACGGTTCAAAAAATAAATATGGATAAGATCAAGAAGATGGGGAGCTAAGTCCACGCAAACCTTGGATTATCATAAAATAAGCATATAATATAAATTAACAGTAATTCCACGTTCAGTCCACAAGCGTTTCCTTTATCAATATTTAATACTATGTGCGGAGAATTAATTATATTAGGCACTAGTGTATCCCTGCGACTTCGGCCGCGTAAAGTTGGATAACTGTTCCACGGGATCGTACAACCGGGATAAAAGTATCCTATGTGTTAATGATGGGCAGGACACCTAGCAAGGCGCAGTGATAACAGGTGGACTAAGGCTGTCACCGAATGGCGTCCAAGAACTGGCAAAAGAAACGTGGGTCGTCCGGCGACGAGATGGGCAGACGACATAGTTGCAATCAGGGGAAAAACCTGGATGAGGCTGGCACAGGACCGTGGGGATTGGCACGAGAAAAGAGAGGCCTATACCCAGCAGTGGGTGAATTCGGGCTGTGGATGATGATGATGATGTGTTAATCCAGGTTATCCAAATCCGGTCAGTAGTTTTTTGCGTGAAAGAGTAACAAACATCCAGATATCCATACAACATCACAAACTTATAATATTACTAGCGACTCGCCTCGGCTTCGTACGGGTGCAATATATACATATTAACCTTCCTCTTGAATCACTCTATCTATTAAAAAAACCGCATCAAAATCCGTTGCGTAGTTTAAAATCTAAACATACAAAGGGACAGACAGACAGCGGGAAGCGACTTTGTTTTATACTATGTAGTGATTACGATGTACTAGCTTCTACCCGTCGCTTCGCCCGCATAAAGTTCGTTAAATTGTCGTTAAATCGTACTACCTGGATATAAAGTATCTTAGGTCTTGGTTCTCCTGTGTGCCAAATTTAATCGAAAGCCATAACACTTGAAAAGGTATAAGATAGACGAGTTACTTGCCGACCAGCCCCCGTAGCATGACCACCGTAGTCAAGGATTTTTCTACGGTGAAGAATCGACACAATGACGGATTTCTTTGCACTATCTGTCATTTTGTCGATTCTTCCGTCAAAGAAATCCTTGTCTACGGTGGTCATGCTACGGGGGCTGTAATAAAAAGTAGCCATGTCTTTTTCCAGATCCCAGATTACCTATCTGATCTATCAAATTTCATAAGAAACGGTTCAGAGGATTATGTTTTCATCAATCCTGATTTTCGCGGACTTGTCTTGCTTTTTAGCCCTTTGTCCGAAACCTGTCTAGCCTTTTCATTTGTCCGGACTTTTCAACTTAATGGGATTATATAAGAAAAATAAAATATTAAGACTGTCGAAAAAAGAGAAATAAAAATTTCTGGATATTTTTTACAAAAATGTCTCCCACTTTTAGTCAGTACTTTTAAAATTTCGAAATAACTCTAGGTTCAGAGGTTTCGACATGAAAATGTAACAGACAGACTTCACTTTCGCATTTATATTACGTGTGGATTATAATGCAGCTCCCGAGACAGTTATACAATAAATAAATATCCTAAGTAGGTACTTAAAATTACTAGATGCGTGTTCTCATGTATTAAATGTGCACATAATCTGTTTAAAACACATTTACACTGTCCATGTGGGTGCTGGTTGAATGCGAGAATGAAAGTTGTATAATCGAAGAAGAAACACCAAACAACAGGCATAGTGGACGTTGGCAAAAAAGGCTGCTAGGCTAAAATGGGTTTGGGTGGGTCACGTCAGTCGTATGCACGATGACCGCTGGGCAAAAGTCTCCACACGATGGTGGCCGGAAGACGGATGGCGCCGCCGAGGCCGGCCCAGAAAGAGGTGGCGAGACGATTTGGACGTGTACCGCGAGGGCTGGCCCGAGGAGGCGCGGGAAGGGATTGGGGGAGGCCTTTGCCCAGCAGTGGTACAGTACAGGCTAATATAAAAAAGGAAAAAAATCGAAGTGACAAAATAGGCAGTAGCTCTATGTAAACAAAATACTGTTGTTCAGCTGCATCTGGTTACACGAAAGCTGAATCCAACATAGGAAAAGGCTAGGCAGACTCCGATGACCGTTTTCAGTAACTGTAGGTGAACTCAGCACCTGAATGTGTACTAATTGCCTAATAAAAACGCACTGTCGGATTTTTATCTCTGGGCGCAGCGCCGAAAGTTGAAAATGTTAATGCAATATCAGCGAAAACGAGCATTTGGATGACTATGCGGACAAATCTGACAGGAAAAACGCGGGAAAGTATTGCGTGCGTGTTTTCGCTCCATTGTTGCTAGATAAAATATTCCGAATGTGCCATTTCTAGGCGAAAAAGCGCGCGAAAAAGCGCGCGAAATATCGCCACGTAGTTCTACTATTTTAATTTATAAGTTTGTTACTTGCGCTTTTTACGCAAGAGCGTTTTCTCAACGCGCGTTAAAGCCTTTAGCTGTTGACATTCGGATTTTATAACTGTGATTATGGAAGTGTCAAAATAGTAAAAAACACTGGTGTGCGTACATGCACCGTTTTTCCATTTGTTTTTTTTTATATTTTTATTATTAAATGGGCCTACTTTTGACCTCAATCTAGTCCTGAGGACAGAGATGAGATCGAAGATGAATCGAGCTAAAGAAGCCTATTAACCCGCGACTTAAATACTTTAATCCGAGCCATCTTTTAACGGGCGTTGAAAAAGCGCCCGTACGTATAAACTTTAGCTTTGTGTATAAGAAAAAAAAAACAAACTCACCACTGCTAGATTTGGCAACACTGCTCCTATAATCCTTTTCATACTTATTCTCCGCCTGCGGGCTCTTGAAATTAGTTCTAAAGAAGTTTTCTGAAGAGGCCACAATCTGCGTTTGAGGACCAAGTGATACCAAACACTCCCTTTCTTCATCCTTACTTTTAAAATTCCCTATAAACTTGCTGATAAACCCTGGTGAGGTAACCTCTCTATCAGGGCCCTCTTTGTAAGAGTTTCGGAGGACTTCATGAGATTTTAATGCATTTTTTAGCTCGGATACCACTTTTGAGTGTGACAATGCAAGCTCAGACATGACAGGAGGTGGGGATGTTGGTTTTACATCTTTTGGTGCTCGGCAATCACTTAAAATACATAGATTTAATTGGCTTTTCGTTTGATACAGAAAAGGACTGCTATGTTCATCTCTATATGAGGTGTTTTCATCCTGGATCAGTTTCTGTCCATGATCTCGTCCAAAAAATGACATTAAGTCATCTTTGCGTACAGGTGGGTCGTTGATGTCGAAGTCTAATGTATCTAGTAAAGCATATTTCAATGAAATATCTGACTTTATTAGAGATTCGTTTATGATTTCAGTCTGGAAATAAAGAAAAATAATTCATTAATTATTGTTAATAATGGAGATATGGAACAAAAAGCAACCTTTGAACCCTTGAGAGGAGGAGAAAAATGAAGTTTAAAATATGGGATGACGACACAGCCAAAATGGCTGGAATAACTTGGATTAATCTACTCAGGTGACCACTGAAAACCAGCACTGTGGTGAGGGCAGGTATACAGGATTTTTGTGTGATTTTACCTATCTTCCAGAAAAATAATTTTAAACAAAAGAAAAAATATAAAACATGTAATAATTAATGGCTGATGCGTTAGATTGCGGAAATCCTTGATATAGAACTAGAATATTTAGTTTGAATGCCGCCAAACACGATGGTCATAATGACGTATTTGGTCGATTTCAGGGGAGGGCAATTACACCCAGTGCCCCCCCTTCTGTATCCGTGAATGGGTGTGGCCCCCCATTACTCAGCATCATGCATAAGTCCTGCTTGTCGCAGTCACGACATGCAAGCTGAACAACATTATTTTAAGTATAAATGCGAAACTTGGAATATAGTTTGTTCAGAATAAGTAACTGAATAGATTCCAATAATTTTGAAACTATGTTATATTTTGTCTCAAAAATATTTAAAAGGCTGCAAGTTCAACACCGAGCGACACTAAGTACCTAGCGCAATCATTTAGGTACCTACTGCCAAATTATTATTATCAATGAGCTCAAGACGACGCTGGAGGCGTGCGCGCGGCGGCGCCGCGTTGTGACCACGTTTTTGTGCGGACAATCAGGTAACAGAACAAGCTTATAACTTTTCATGATACAGTTTTGAAATTTTATACATAGATTATTTACATAAACATACTAGACAAGTCTTTCATGTTTGGCATATACTTAAACTAATGCTGTGTAAATATTTGTTATGCATAGTATGTTTATTGTTTGTTTTATCGTTATGCTGTAGGCACGTCGTTTCCCTGCCACAAATAAATATTTATTCTTTCTTTTCTTTTACTAAGGGAAATTTGGTAAAGATCGGACTGTTTTTTAAAGGGGCGTGCAGAAAATTAAAACTAGTGATGATTTTCTTGTTTTGAATTTGTTGAATCTGTCACTCTGAAAGAAAATAATTAAACAAATTGTACCTGTATGATTGTGTAAAAAATTAGTGTATTAATGTAAACTGAATGTGAGAAGCAATACTTTTATGTTAATAATTTTCTGACCTGTTTTCCTGTATTAATTATATTTATTTATTTATGTACACACAAAACACATATACAGGAAATAACATACAAACTGCTGATGAATAATCCTGGCTACAAGGTAAGGTTGTGTCTATGCAAGTACTCTCCGATAGCCAGATGAGAACACCCAGAGATAATGTGATGGATTGAATTGTCTGGACTGTGGCATACCCGGCATTTATGTCAACCCTACCATCCTTCACAATAATCTCCAGTAGTTATTAGTTTAGTTACTTTATAATTACACATTGCTCTCTTTTAAAAATTAATTTAAATCTAGGATACATTCTTTGGTTGGCATTGCTGGTAAAACAGGGAGACAAACTCAGGGATTATTAAATGTTAGTTTTTGCAAAAAAAAAAAAATATTTTATATAAAATTCATTGTTTTGATGGTTCTAGAAATGAAATATAAGTTTAGTTTTGATTCACCCACACATTCATTTTTACACTGTTTTCACTGTTATATGAAGACAGTAATCAGTGGTAATTTTTTATTACAGCTGCAGATTAGGGGCTGCAATACAAAAATAACCGCTTTAACCATCCTATGATATTTATTTTGATTTGTACAGGAAATTATTGTGTAAACATGTTGCCAACAATATTTCCTCAAAGTATAGTTTTCACATAGGTTCTAATGTCAGCAGTTAATCAATTAATTAATGACCCCAGGATAAGATAATTGGACATAAGAGGTCTATTACCGTTGCCAGTTGCATATTCAAGCTATGATTCACTCTTCGAAAACTGTTATACCGAAAAATTTACATGCAATTACTGAACACTTGTATTTGTTGATTTTCCTCACTTATTACTTAACTAAAATGGTTATTAACAAGTTAATTAGGTGTAGAGGAAGTGTTTTTTCTACCTTTTCTTTTTCCGTGAGCGTTTCCCATATATTTTCGTAAGAAGTTTTTGCTTCGACGATATCCTCGTGAATTTTCGCAGCTAACGGGTTCATAGAGCGAAAATATTCTTCAGCGTAGGCTCCCAGCGCCATGTTCGCAGATTTTTTATTAAAACTTACACCAACACTGTCCAATTGTGCTATTTTTAATTTAATTCGAGGTTCAAGAAACACAACACAACCATTATCATCGGAAAATAAATAACGAATGAAAGAGTGAGATAAATGAGAGTAAGCGAGAAACACGTAATGTTACCTCATAAAACAAAGAGGTTTTAACTATACTAAAACAGACAAAATTAAACTCTTTGTCAATCGCATAGCGTCTATCATGGTTGTTTGTAAAGATCTTTCGTATTGCTAAAATGAATCTAAATCTTAGCTGATCTGGGTAGGGTTTAAAATTGAGTGTCAAAGTTTCATCCACGCGTAAGCCATCTGGCGATATTTTAGAAAAACTTTTATAAGGTCCTTTCACATCACATCCAAGTCATCCAACTGATCGAAGGAGTTCGTTTGAGAAATTTGGAAATTAAAACTTCAAAGCTGATTCCTTAGTTTTATTAGTATATTAGAGATGAGTTTTTAAGCATGTTCCCAAAATTATGCAGAAATTATATTTTTGCTGCTGGAAGAACACAGAATAATTCCGGTTTTTGTTAAAGGGCTAACTTGTCAAGTCTGTGTCAATTTGTCGATTTATCGGTTTTTGGGTGGACATTGAAATGTCAAAAAGACAAAATGGCTTACATTAGCTTTATTTGTTTAGTGTTTTCGACATTAAAATGTAACGGCAAAACGTGAAAAGTGAACAAAGTTTGATACTACGGCCATTATGTTGCACAACACAGGGCATTATGGTCCGAACGAGGCGCCTATAAACATGGGAGCGCCCGTTAATATGACACCAATGAGTGGTCACATGAATCTTGCTCATAACATTAATAATTTGAGCAAAATAGCCCACCAAGGCGTCCCAGCGCCTAGCGGGCACTACAACCTACCGGACTATGGACATTACAACCATTCTCCTATAACGATGCCGACGCAAATGAGTCAGTTTCCCAACTATCAACAACTGAGTTTCCAACAGTCTTATACGAACCAAAATGCGAATAATATGAACGATTTATCATTCCCAAACGGTATGTTTCCTATGAATTTGAATATACAAAATGAACATAACTCTAGTATGATGAATTATGCTTACGATAAGCGAGTAACTGAGTCAGCCAGGCAAGAAAACTTTAAAGAACAAAATATACGTAAAATGCCGTTAAACATACCTCAGATACCAAATAAAATTTATAATAAACACATTGGCGGCAACAACGACTATTTACATAACAATACGTACCAAGAAACTCATCATAATCTAGATTTAAGCATGAAAACTCAAGAAAAAATACAAATCAATAGTACAAGGCGGAAAAACATTGAAAACACGGTCAAATTAATTGAAAATATCCTGATTCATTCATCTAATAAACCCAGGGAAGTACCGGTAATTAATCAAGTTGTACCAACCACTGCTAAAACTGATATACCATCTGATATGACAATTGAAAAAATGAAAAAGAACACGCAATTATCAAAAATTATACCTGAAATAAATACAGACCTATTACCTGAATCTCCATCATCATCCATCTCATCCTTCTCAGACTTAAGGAAAGATGATACAAATAATAGCAATAATAAACAAAATTCAAAAGAAAATGTAGATGATGAAGAACAATATCTGGGAGAAAATGACAGTAAAGATGATCAAACTAAATCAGAAACTGACTCATCGGATGATGATGATTTACAACCTATCGCAATAACACAACACTTTATAAGAGAAGATGCCGAAGTGACTACGGATAACAGTATTGTTATAAAGGTCGAGAAAGCAAGCTGGGCGGACTCCGATTGTTATACGCCGTTCTTGAAGGACAATCACGGATTTGAGCGGGATGAACACATGAACTATAGGATTATTGAGGGAGATTGTAGCGTTGAGCAAGCTGTTACTTGCTATAAAAATGGTAATTACCTATGTTTTTTTTTTCTAGTTTTTTTATCAGTATCCGGCCGGATATTGAGTATACTTGATGATACTTTTTCAATATGGGTAATGGAAAGCCATTACCACTATTGAAAAAAATGGATTTTAGAATTTTAAATTAAATTACCTTTTGGTTGAGTATTAAGCCAGATATTCAGGATCCGCCTGATACTATGGGGGGATATCTTATATCCAACCAAATCACCATGTTACAGAAAAAAAAACCATTTATTCTAGTGCAGCTGTTATCGTGATTTTCCCGGTTCAATTGTCATGTCGAGAATTTAATTGAGTTTTCCAGTTCTATCAAGAAATTCTCCACCTAACCCAAAAGTTGAGGGAATTGTCTTAAGGCCTAAACATATTCCTTCTTACAGAACTAGTGCAAAATTGAATATGATACTCTCGTATTTTATATTTTTTCTTATAAGCCATTTGTGTCTGGAGGGTAAAAACCTCCCTTCTCCATTTCCACTTGCCCCTATCCACTGCCGTTTGTGGCCAATGTTTAAGGTAAGAGTCAAGTTCTTCCTGCCATCTCCTCCTATTCATCTGTCGCATGTTAGAGAAGCTATGAGCTAAAGTAACCATACAGTGGGTCGCAAACACCAGCAACGCAGCAGACCCAAGAAGATGATGTACATTATTTTAAAATATATTTTACTTACTGCCTCGTGTTTGATTCCCAGTTTAGGTAAAATGTTATTTGGTTTTCCATCAGCAATTTTTCAGTAGCAGCCACGGATTCTGGATTTGCGCCCAGTTGATGGCAATAAGATGGGACTTCAACATAACTGGTGAAATGTGGGTGTACTATTAGGTACACCTTAGCCTAACTCGTCGAAGATTACAGGCGTGATGTTATGTTATGTTATATTTATCTTAATTACAGACATAAAAGCAGAAGGAGTCTTCGAATGTCCTCACTGCGCTCTTCTCTTCAAACATCCGAAGAGGTTTATAATACACAATAAATGGCATTCATTCGGCCTAACGAATATTAAACGTATGGAGTATGTAAAAGCAAAAGAACAAAAGAAAAATGAACGAAAAGAGGCTAAGATTGTGGAGCGAATGAAGTCTAAGGAGGTGACAGAAGCGGTGACGATGGATGAAACGGTGTTTCCTTGTAAAGATTGTGATAAAGTGTTCAGTGCTAAGGGGAGCTTGAAGAATCATAGACAGAGGTGAGTGTGTAAACATTATTAAAATACCAACAACGTGGCAATGGCGAAATTTTGGGCAAACATAATTAAAAACATCTCCGTGCCAGGAACACGAAGAAGAATGTAAATGCAGTTTATTTATTTATTTAAACTTCATGTACAAGAGTGGTACATAGGCGGACTTAATGCCACAAGGCATTCTCTACCAGTCAACCTTGCAGTTCTGTTTTTCTAGTACCCATTGATGGCAAATTCAACAACTATTATATGTGCTTTCACCATGAGTATGTTATCTTAGAGGTTGCGTAATGCGGCACAGCCGAATCAATTCATAGGCAATTTGTAGATATACGTCCAGAAACACCGTTCGGCTTAGCTAGCTCGAATTGTGCCGAGCTGACGCGAACATGATTAAGCGATGAAAGATGCCGCATAGAGTTTGCCGATCGGCACAACCCTAATAAAAGTCGAATTTCTCTAGTAATTACTTCTACCACCGTAGACAAGGATTTCTTTGACGGAAGAATCGACAAAATGACAGATTGTGTCGACGCAATGACAGATTTCTTTGCACTATCTGTCATTTTGTCGATTCTTCCGTCAAAGAAATCCTTGTCTACGGTGGTCATGCTGCGGGGGCTGGTCGGCTTTATTGTTCAACAATACTACCTAATAAAATTTTGCATATACTTTGTCAGGTGTACAGAAACGGACTATTTCCGAGGAAAACAAAAATAGCGTTCTTATGATAATAGATGGCGCCACGTGTCTTTCGAATCATGATTGAATTATATTATTACTAGCAGAGTACAACCCGAATTGATTGTCAAATTATAAAGTAACGCGAGCGAAGCCGCGTGCAAAAGCGATCTTTAATAACGAAAATATCATAAACCCTTTTTTCAGATCACACCCAACCCGCACCCGTGAATGTAAGATCTGTCACAAAGTAATTCCAAGCTGGAACGCTCTCCGAGCGCACTTGGCGACTCACTCAGCGGAATCAGGGCTCGGCTACCAGTGCAGCGACTGTCCGAAGAGGTTCAAGTACTCGCACTCGCTGGCTAAGCACTCTGATACTCACTTGGTGAGTATTATTTGCAACTTAATCTACGGGGTGGAAGGGACACCCACGCGAAAACGGTTACCATGTATTCAGTATATCATTCTGAGCCCCCCTACATATAAATTTTAATTTTAATAACTGATGAAAAATTTCTGCACTTTTTTATTGCACTTTTATAGCAAACAGCAGATTTTTTTTTTAATAACCGATGATAAATTCCTATGTCCGGCTCAGAATGAGGTACTAAATACGTGGTAACCGTTTTCGCGTCGGTGTCCCTTCCACCTTGTATACTAGTATGATTCGGTATTCATTTATTCCGGTCTGGATTTTCATTATTTCGGTATTCCTCATAGTCTCGGATTTGCCACGCCCACTTGAAAAAATTCACCCTGTATACAACTCGTCTCGACTACAAGCGTCGGAAAGTAGTCTACCCTCTGTTAAAACAAAACTATATATTTATCTATTTGAGAATAGCTCATGCCATATCATAATATTATTTAACCTAGCAGTAGATACCGGCCAAAAACATGTAGTTTTAGGCTGAAATTGAAGTTTGGCTTCTTTTCAAATTTTTACCATTTCGGCTGACAATTATTGTCAAAAATCGCCAACGAAATTCGGTCATATACTACCTATCAGCTAATAATTTACAATGGCACACCTTCCACCGCATGCCCTACCACCTGCGCTCTTGATGATTTGTTTACTGCATCCGTGAGCGGGTATCGCGTGGCTGAGTTTTGGGCTAAACATATTTAAACTTTTTGCCATCGATACGCTAAGAAGAACAAGAAGATAGTAGTGGGGGGGAGGAGGCTAGGGACAACCATTTGGATTAATATCCTGCTAAATTACTGTCAACTTGCTAAGTATCCTGCCGGATATTCAACACAACATCTACTATCCGGCCAAGTCACTATCCCTTTTAGTTTATCACATTAGGTATTCCTTATTAGATGTAATATTAGTAATTTTTTCCTTTATTTATATTTTTACAAATTATTTACATTTTTAAATAGTCCTTAAAAAACAATATAAAAAACATTTAAAAATAAAAAAATGTAGCCAACCGGTATCGGGAACAGGGTCCAAGCTACCGGCGGTCAGGGCTTCAGGGAGAGGAACCTCCTAACAATACGAGCCGTGTCCAGAAGTACCGCTTTCTGAATCAAGCCCTTGATCCAGCTGCCTAACGAGAGCCTCCTCAGGTATTGGTCGAAGCTCTTGGCAATTAAGCCATGGGCTGATACGACTATCGGCACAATGATCGCTGAGTCCACATCCCACATGTCGACAACCTCGCGAGCCAAGTCAAGATGATATTTATTATTATGTTGCATATAATCCAGTCTCTACTGATTAGACTGTAGGACTACAAAAGGCATAAACGAAAGGCAAATTGTATGTAATTGAAATGAGAATGCTGAGATATTGTGTGATAAGAAAAACTCTGAAAGTGACTGGAATTTTGTACTGGGTCGGCTTCCAGTCTCACCAGATGCAGCTGAATACCAGTATTTTACATGGAGCGACTGCCTATCTAACCTCCACAACCCAGTTAGTAATTTTATTGTTAATTTTGTCAACAGGAAAAAGTCCACGCGTGCGCCGAGTGCCCCAAGAAGTTCGGTTCGCAAGCTCTTCTGAAGATGCACATGAAGACTCACGAGCGAGTGTTACGCGGAGCCACGTTTAGGTGTACATACTGCGGGAAAGGGTTCTTTGAGTCATATAGTTTACAGGTGAGATTTATACCTACTGTTTTAATTTTTTGATTGCCATGTCCTCCTGCCCACGTAGCATGACCACCGTAGACAAGGATTTCTTTGACGGAAGAATCGACAAAATGACAGATAGTGCAAAGAAATCTGTCATTGTGTCGACACAATCTGTCATTTTGTCGATTCTTCCGTCAAATATATCCTTGTCTACGGTGGTCATGCTACGGTGGCTGTTCATCTGTCGCATGTTAGAGGAGCTATGGGCTAAAGTAACCATACTGGCTCACAAACACCAGCAATGCGGCAGACCCAAGGAGATGATGTTCATTGTTTAAAAATATATTGATCTCACTGCCTCGTTCGTCTAGCGGTCGCAATCACGACTGCTGAGCATGAGGACCTGGGTTTGATTCCCGGGTCGGGCAAATTGTTATTAGGTTTTTACATCATGAATTTCTCAGTAGCAGCCACGGAGTCTGGATTTGTGTCCGGTTGATGGCAATAGGCTGCCTATTACATGGGACGTAAAACATAACTGGCGAAATGTGGGTGTACTATTTGGTATACCTCGGCCTAAGCCTGCCTATCCATTGAAGCGGAGCGAGGTTGCGCAGCGGAGAAATGGAGGAAAATTAACCAATAGGATTGCATAAAATCTCCGCTCCGCTCCAGTTTGAAGTTCTGTTGGTTAATATTTCGCAGTTTCTCCGCTCCGCAGCCACGCTGCGCTTCAATGGACAGGCAGCTTAACCCTTCGGGGATTACAGGCGTGATGTTATATAGATCGACATCTAAAAAAACTGCAACATAACAATTTTTAATAATTTCAGGTGCACGAAAGAACACATCGTAATGAGAGACCTTTCGCGTGTGACATCTGTAACACCAGCTTCGGGACTAACTCCAGTCTCAAGAGACATTTGAAAGTGGTGAGTTTTTAGACTTTATTCTACTCATAGAAAGTATAATAAAACCTTTTTACACATTGACAGCACGTTAAGCCGTTGGTCTCGGCTGTCATTTGTAGATCTTTGACAGTCGTTACAAGTAGTCAGTGGCCCGAAAGTCTGACAACCAGGTTTACCAAGGGGTATAGTATTACCCAGTACTAACTGGGTTGTCGAGATCAGATAGGCAGTCGGCCCATTTAAAATACTGGTATTCAGCTGCATCCGGGTTGACTGGAAGCCGAACCCAACATACTTGGGAAAAGGCTTGGGAGATGATGATGACATTGACAGCTGATCATATCTTATTAGCCTAGTTTCAAGCCTTTGAACTGCAGCTACACATAGCTAGAGCTGAAAAATATAGTTAACAGGCTTTTTTTCTGGCTAAAACCTGTAGTAGTAATAAGAATAAGGGTTTTGAATAAATAAACAAAAAACTTCATGATCAGTGTCTTAATGTACAAAAGAATTGCCGGAGCGACTTTATGAGCTGCGTCGACGTTCGTATTTTTTGTCTTTGATAATAGTTTATTGAATGTCGTCAAAAACTCCTTATATCTGCGTTCGTTTGCGCATTTTTTTATTTATAGCGACCTCGTAAATCTTTTACTTATTATTTATGACCGCTTTTTTCGTCAACAGTCCCACAGCACAGCGAAGCCCTATCAGTGTAGGATTTGCCGGCGCAACTTTTCCACGGAGTCCATCAGGGACAAACACGAGCTCAGGCTCCACGGAAAACCTGAGGACTTCAAGTTTCCATGCAAGCAGTGCTCTAACAAGTAAGTTAAAGTTTTTAACTGTGTGACTTTATACAAGGTGTAAACGGACCCTTCACGAAGCCGTCAACCAAGCATTGTGTACATCGAATTAAGTAACGCAATCGTAATCATGGTTAGGTAGAACTCAATGTAACGCACTGAAAATATTGTGTTGGTGGATGCATTGAATAGAACAGGGGTCATGGAGGTGTTTAAAGTAAAGTTATAACATTAAAAACTTGTATTAAAAAAAAAACTTTTGAAAAAGTTGGAACTTCAACCCCCAATATCTCCGTAACTAGAAGGTTGCCAGGTATGGTCTAGAACAAAAATGAACGCAGTGACGGGGAGAACAAGTGCCTCTCGGCCTCGTTAATGGTCTTCTTACACCCTTTATTATAATTTGGTAAATACGGAAACGACTGCCTCGTTGGTCTAGTGGTCGTAAGCGCGACTGCTGAGCACGAGGTCCTGGGTTCGAGAAATCAGCCTTCTGCCCTGCAGTGAGATGATATCAGACTAGGTTTTGCCCGTTGCTTCCCTCGCCTTATAGTCGGAAACTATCCCACGGAAAGGTTTTAAACATAGCCTATGACATTTGGGGATAATGTAGCTTCCCATTAATTAAAGAACGTTCGGAATCATATCATATAGCTCCGAAGATTACCCCCTACATCTAAACTTTACTTCTTTATAATATATATTTACATACAAAAATCTCGTGTCACGGTGTTTGTGGTCGCACTCCTCCGAAACGGCTCGACCGATTTTTATGTATATTTGGTAGGAGAATAGGTCGTAAAGGCTAACCGCTAACTAACCGCTAGGTTGTCAAATTCTATATTAACACGAGCGAAGCCGCGGGCTAAAGCAATCATCATCATCATCCACAGCCCGAACTCACCCACTGCTGGGTATAGGCCTCTCTTTTCTCGTGCCAATCCCCACGGTCCTGTGCCAGCCTCATCCAGGTTTTTCCCCCGATGGCAACTATGTCGTCTGCCCATCTCGCCGCCGGACGACCCACGTTTCTTTTGCCAGTTCTTGGACGCCATTCGGTGACAGCCTTAGTCCACCTGTTATCACTGCGCCTTGCTAAGCTAGTATTAGTATAGATTATTACATTTTCAATCTTGTCCACAGATACTTAAAACTAAAAGATCTTCAGAAACACGTCTACAAAATGCACCCCAAAGGTAAGAGGAAGGAAAAGGAGGTCGAAGAAGAAGAAGCAAGCGAATCGGAATAGACCTTGTTTTGAAAGGAATGAGGTACAAAATTGAATGCGCACACGCTTGTGTTTTATATACCATATCAGATGAAGTGAGATTTCGGCGATGACGTCTTTGTATAGATGCTTTGATGTCAAGAAAAAAATCTTTGATAAGGTCAAATTAATTTAGCTAATTAGACTAAATATCCATTGAGAAGCTCGTGGCTAAATAACAACAGCCTCATGGACCAATCTTTAAGGTTAAGCAGGGCTTGCCAAGGCTGGTCTGTGGATGGGAGACCATCTATTACATACCGAGTTTCTTCCTTGCCTCGGAAAGCACTTTAACCCGTTTGACCCGGCTGTCATTTTGTAGACCTTTGAAAATCTTTACAGGTAGTCAGTGGCCCGAAAGTCTGAACAATGGGTAGCGTATTACCCAGTACTAACTGAGTTGTGAAGGTCAGAGGCAGTCGTTCCATGTAAAATACTGGTATTCAGCTGCATCCGGTTGGACTGTAAGCCGACCCTAACATGGTTAAGAAAAGGCTAGGTAAATGATGTCCGAGTTTCGCTAGCAAATTTAATTTGACCTTGTCTATCTCGGTAGAGTGTCTATACATTGACGTCGTCAATTTTGGCTTGTTTTGTAGTATTATAACATAGATTGGAAATTAAAATATGCGCCAAAAAATCAGCAAGATTCAGAACTAGCGTATGATCTAGACAATTTTCAAACTAACCAATTTCTAGTAAAAGACAAATTTTATTATAATGTAAAATATATTCGTAAATGATAATTATCTCTTAGTATTAATTTGGAATGTTTAATAGAGATTGATTACAGTATGTTCATTTTATGATGGTTTGTGTGTGACATACTCAAAATCTTACATAAATATAAATTCACGGCTCTTTCCCATCGGGGTAGGCAGAAATTACAGAACGGCACCTACTACGAAACTTACATACTGCTGTCGCCTCGTCCTCGTTCATACATCTGGTCATACATGCACTACGGTTGCGAGTGTACCTGACCTTTCTGAGGAACCACCTTTATGGTTAGAGTGCTCTAGGGCGCTGCAACTCACCTTTGTATTTTGCCTTTCACTCGTCCGCAAAATAACGTTTAGCTTATGCTTATACTGTACTAGCGATACTCCCCGGCTCTGCACGGGTGCAATATACATATAAACCTTCCTCTTGAATCACTCTATCTATTGCTGAAAACTGCATTCAAATCCGTTGTGTTGTTTAAAATATCTAAGCGTACAGACAGTGGGAGCGACTTTGTTTTATACTATGTAAAGAAGATGACCAATACTGCCTCGTTGGTCAAGTGGTCGCAAAGCCCCACAGCTGAGCATGTCATGGATTCGATGGCAAGGTCGGGCTATTAGGTAAAGCAGTAATAATACCAACCGTGACAGGGATTAATAGCAACAACCGAACACAAATCCAGATTAATCGGGCTTGTTCGCTCCCTAATACATGAGCTTTAACTTTTTGAACGCCAAAGCATTAAAGCACGCGCGTGCTCCACGCCAAGCCATAATTTCACCGCAAATACCTACAAAAATAATAGCAATACCAGAACTATTTAATTGTTTATTTCGTGTTATAGTACACCGCGCAGTTTTGTCACATATTTGTGTCGTTGGCGTACACGGCACGCGCTAGCTTGTCACGTATGTGTGATAATGGCGTTCAAAACATAACTGGCGAATAGTGAGTGTGCAGACACCTGTGCCTAAACCTGCGGGGTTTAAACAGGTGATGTTATATCTAAATTAATAAATTTTGACATGTGTCATGTATTCCATCTTTTTCTGAACAGACTATAATGAAAAAAAGTTGTTATAAAACTGTAAATATACGTTTTTATTATCTGTTTATCTTACAAATATAAGTTACTGTAAAGTAATATAAATAAAAATATTTGTTAGAAGTCAAAATAGACTATTTTTATTCTATTTTTTTTTGTTTTAATTCTACTTAATATTAGGCTATAATCAATATGACATAAAAGTGTATTTTGTTTTCATTTTTTATCGTTATTCTAGGAATATTGGTGGCGACAATCCTTCTTTGTTGAGATTGAGTATCCGCCTGCGAGCAAAGATTTAAATAGTTAGGATTGGCCTTACCGCATTAAAAATGGTTACATTTCTGTTTATTTGATATTTGAATAGTATGGGCCAGCCCACACAACGCGGGCGGCAGGGAGGCGCATTTTATCTTTACCCAACGTGAATTCAAATGTAGCTAGTGGTAACAAGATACAGATTACAATGTTTAGAGATCGACCTCAAGGCATCAAAGGGGATTTCCCAAGTAAGTGCAAGTAGTATCTATCGATCAATGAGTGTGAGAGTTCACTCTTCTCATTGTGTACACTTTTTCACGGGACTTAGGTACGATAACGGCACATTTAACGGTTAAAAACTGTAGTTGGCATAATTTTTGTCGTAATTTTAGGGCCATTGCTGACGCCAATATTTTTTTTTTAGATTGAGTATCCGCCTACGTGACGTAACTGTTTGTCACTTTGAAAGCGTCGTGTTTTTATTCTAAATTTAAGTTATAGATTGTATGTCGACTTAGTCAGCCGTCGTAAAACAAGGAGATTTGAACATTGGACGTTGATTAAAGCGCCTTTAGATCAATTTTGTAGTAGTATTAGTAAATGTATAATGGAGGTTGTATAAAGACGGGCAATGTAGATATCCGGTTTTTTGGCCGGATATTCAGTATATTTGGCCTAAGGATTTGTTTTTCAGCAATTTACCTACTTGTGGTGAAAATGTTATGGTTTAAAAAAATGCTGATTGAAAGGAATATCCGGCCAAGTTTAAAGCCGAATATTCGACTTTGCCCACTTCTTATATCAAAGTTGTTAGAACATAATATGTAATTATAAAATTTATCACTAAATAAACGATAGAATATAATAGTGAATTACTGAAAGTGCGTGTAAATCTAACTGATTTTAAACCAAATTATTTAATAAAAATAGGTAATAGTATTGTTACTCACCAAAAGTTTTATAAATTTTACATTTCGGAATTGGCAGTTATTAGAAGTCAAATATTTTTGTTTTTATTTTGATAGTATTTTTTCCCCGAGACAATTCCTGGCGATTTTCTCACTGCGTCGGGTTATTGGCTGACTTTTAAATGTTTCGCTTCTAGTTAAGGAATTTGTATTATTTGTAGATAGTATAGAAATATTGTCTGGAGAAGTCATCGTAAACAACTGAATAGAAGAGTTTTAAAAGCTAATGGAGTCGGTGTAGACAATTTTTCATAGATCTTTTTCCGATTGCTTCGTTGGTTTAGTGGTCGTAAGCGCTACTGCTGAGCATCAAGTCTGGAACTGGATTCTGAGGTCGGACAAAATTAAATTAGGTTTTTTCCATAAGGAATTTATCAGCATCAGCCCGGAATCTGGTTCATGGCAAATACCTATTACATGGGACTTTAACATAACTGGCAAAATGTGATTTCTTTACATGTTCTCTTTTTACAGTATAGAGTGAATTATAATTGTTTTTGTTAATAACTGTTAATTTTCATCTGGTTTACTGTAAATAATAAGAAATATGTAAATAGGTTTATTAAATAAATAAATATGTCGATTCAAGGGAGTTTTTTTTTAATATTTTTAAAAACATTTTAACGGATACTCAAAAAAATGGCCGGATATTAATGAATATCCGAATATTTGTTGGCAACTATTCCCACCTAGTTTAGATGGCTCTCCAAGCCAAACTAAACTTCGTTTTTTTTTTTTCTTCTAAATTACCACTACAGGTACTGAACGTTAACATACATCAAGATTTCGAAAGATATAACGCTCTAATTATTATTAGTAATTATGACACCTGTCATTATTACTTCCGCATACTTAGTTTGACAGGCAGTCTTTGGGGTATCGTCTTAATATCACCTAGTAACAGAGTCGTCAGATATTTAGAATGGATCAGCCAAGTACCAGCTGCAAGCGTTAAAGCTATTGAGCGAGGTGCCAAGAGGCTCACTGACAACGACTCCCATGTCAAAGCCTTGAACGCAAAGTTGCCAGTTTATCGGTTACATTTCGCGGAGTGTGCTCTAGAATTACACAATCGAATTCCCTCATCCCCATTCTATCATCGGACGATCAGCTAAATGGCGAAGCGGGTCCTTCATAATTAATATGGTTGAAGTTCCACGGGCCCGAACAAAGCGCTGTGCTTACACATTTATTGTGCGAAACGCCAGTCTATGGAATTCACTGCTGGCTTCTCTGTTCCTTGATCACTTTAATCTGGATCTATTTCGAAAGTTCGAGTGAATCGGTTTCTTCTAGGCAAGCGTGCTCCATCCTGTGCCGCATCATCGTTTTACATCAGGCGAATTGCGGGTGTGACTGACACTGGCTTGGCCACCATCAGGGATTTTAATTTTGATAAAACAAAAAAATTGTCGAAATTTGTCGCCAAATATCAGAATTTGTCGGTCACTGGTTCAAAAGATATAAGGGTTTATAGGTGGCCGATCTGGTGAGAGTCTCCCCAGCTTAGCCACATTTATATCTCAAAAACTAGGGCCTTTCTGATATTTGGCGACAATGTGGTCAACGGTGGCCAAGCCAGTGTCAGTCACACTAGTTGCGGTCAAACGCAAGCTTATTTAGTATAAAAAACATAGGTCGCGCCATGTAAAATACTGATATTCAGCAGCATCCGGTTCTACTGGAAGCTGACCTTAAAATAGTAGGGAAAAGGCTAGGCAGGTGACGATTGTAAAGTAGGGTATCTAGAAAATAAAAAAAATAATTTCTTTTTTCGAAATTTGTTTTTACTCTTAAAAGGTACGTATTAAACTACCTAAAGTAACAAATGAGGAAGTAAAAAATGATTTATGCCCATTTTGAGCAATATTTGGCGAAATTTAAAATTAATGCTTAAATATTATTTCACCGTTGTAATTAAATCTTACAATGCGCAAAATCAGGCATATCATTCATTGTAAGCTTAAAATTAAACAAAAAATAAAACATCTAAACTAAAACAAAGACATTCTGATCACTTGTCTAATTTTACTGATCGCCTGCAGTATTTCTGATCAGTTTAAGGTTAATACACACTTAGTAAAAAGGACCAAATGAGATATGAAAATCATAAAGATTATACAGGGTGTTAGGGACATCGACGCGCCAACTGTTACCGTAATTATTGTATACGCACGACGACCGATCAAGCTATGCAAAACCAGTATATGTTGATTTCTTGATTGATCGTTGGCTGATTTCTTTTTTTTTCAGTATCTGGGAAGCTCATACAATGCGAGGTCAGGTTATACTGGATATGTATAGCTTGCTGTTTCGCCGTGTTTACATATTTCTAGACCCATCGTTGAAATTAAAAAAATTGCCGCATGTACGAAAGATTACCACTTGAGAATGGCTAGACCGATTTAGCTGTTTTTAGGGTACCATAGCGAAATTACAAAAAATGAAACCTTCATTCACACCAAAATTACAAAAGACCGTTATTCAGTTGTTTCAACTTTTATGTTTTATGATATCTGATCATTTTTTAAATCTTATTTTAATCTTTGAACATTTTATTAAACCTTAACAGCGAAAATATTTACGTAAATGCACAATTTTATAAACAAAATATATTATGATTTAACAATTGACGTAAGGAAATACGTTCGTAAGGAGGAGTTCAATTGTTAAACACTTATTTTCCCCACACAAATTAACTGATCAGACAGTTCTGATCACCTGTCAAATTACTGATCGCATGTAATAAACACAGTGCGGGGAAAACTGATCAGTTTGAACAAATTACTGACCGTGTGTCGTATTAAAGTTATTTAATATTTGACAAATGTATACCGAGATATTCTAGTCAAATTCCAACCAAAAAATAAAGGAAAACGTAGTTCGAGACACTTATTTCTGTACATCGATGCAGAAATAAATCCTCGAAATTCCTTATTTACTCAACTAGGATTAAAATAAAATATGTAAATACAATACGATGATCTAGTAAAGTTTTAAATCGTAAGATTTGCCCTACCGGGTCAGTTAAATTTCGCAATACAATTCGTTTTTTTTTTTGCGGGTATCTTAGATTTTTTATTGGATTATTAGAAACTACAAAAGATTTTCGTAATGATACGATATACGTTTTGCAAATATCTTAATCTAAAGACATTGTCATAGAGTATCACCATCCTACTTAATTTTAGAGTTGTAAGCACATGGAGTAGCATACACATTACGAATAAATATATCTTGAAGTGAGACAGCAGAAATGTCAATGATAGAACACCGACCTAAGATCGGCAGAGATTAAAGAGGAATGCAGAGCAGAGCGGTTTTTGACATCAAATAGTGCAATTTATTGTCACTGTCATAAAGTCCAGTTTTGCGAACACAAATGTACACATCAGTTGTTTGGATGTCAGCAGGGTACTAACATTTTTACGACTCCTTAGGTCTCGTTTACACCTGAAAGCCGCTCTTCCAAATGCGATGGCAACTGCAAACGGCGTCGGCAAAGTCTCTCAATCGCAATGACCGAAACGACCGATTTCTATGTTACTCTGTGAAAGTGCCGCCATCTACGGAAGCAATTTTAAATAGTTACGTAAAAACCACCTGCGGTCTATCATTGCGATTATGTGACGTTGCAGAAGCAGTTAGCGTTCGCTGTGCCTTTGAATAGATCCTTAAAACACTACATTAAGACTTATTATGCAACTCTATAAAAAAGCAACTTTTCTGCGTTCCTTACCAATCCTTTCCATGTTCAAATAAATTACCAATACATACCAACTCCATGCGTCCACTACTCTTTTTACTTATAAGTTAATTCTATTCGCCGGGACCTGCTTCCTGGCGAAGCAGCACATAGATCTTCTCCTTGATCCAATCTTTGTTGTATGGTGCGTATGTGTTCGTCGATTTCTGGTAGACGAGACAGCTTAGATCTGCCAGCTGAAATTAAAAAGGATATTATCTAGAAAGTAATCCTGGAGTACCCCTGAATGTCGCAACCACGCGAGATGTCGTATGTCAGGCGAACACAGCACTGATTTTGATAGTAAATTTAAAAAATGTCTAGATTAAATAATTATTCCCGCCAAAGTTGGCAGCTGCAGCTTTATCAAGATGGCCGCTACACACTGTCAAAGTTAAGTTCATGATGCTTTAGAAAAGAAACGATGCCCTACAAAACAAAGCTCCTCTTTCTAAAAATGTATGTAAAGAAATAAAACAAGGAAATGTTATTCCCAAATTGGTTTTTACTCTTAAAAGGTACTTATCTAGTATCTTAAACAATCTAAAGCAACAAAATGAGAAAGTATTATTGATTTATGTCCGTTTTCACTAACATTTAAACGAATACCTAAATAACATTGAACAATTGTAATTTCAACTATCGGCGCTAAGGAGATAGTTCAAAATCCTGCACTGCGCCGTTATTTAGGCATTTAATTAGGAAAAACAGTCGAATTAATAAGCAGATTGTAGACTTATAATACAATTTAACATAAAAATAATCACACTCTGATATATAAACTTTTTAACTTGTATACAACAAAGACATTCTGATCACTTGTCTAATTTTACTGATCACCTTAGTATTTCTGATCAGTTTAGGGTCAAGACACACTTATTAAAAATCAGTCTTACTACGAGGTATTGAATTATCCGTTAACTGGGTTTTGAAGGACAGATAGGCAGTCGCCATGTAAAATACTGGTATTCAGCTGCAACCGAGAAAATTGGTGGGACAGATTGGAATAATTCGAATTTTGTCCCACGTCCTGCGCAGGTTTTGCCTCAAATTGACCAAAGCAATTATAAATAAGATGTAGAGAGTAGAGAGAGGAGTCAATGGAAAAGTTGCGGGCTGATTATGTATAAAGTGAGTACCAGTCTGACACTTTTCATCGGCATACGAAAGACCATTGTTCAGCCTGTCTTAACCCTTATCGTCATTTTTTTAACGTTTTATATATTTTGAACATTTTATTACACCAACAGCAAAATATTTACGTAAATGCACAATTTTATAAACACAACATTATATTAATTTAAAATTGACCAATACTTAGTGAAGGTGAGAGTGGACGAGTGTGTTTCTTAAACATTTATTATTTTCACACAAAAACAAACCGATCAGAAACTTCTGATCACGTGTTATATTTTTCTGATCACATGTAGTGAACCGTGCGTGAAAAACTGATCAGTTTTAAACAATATTTCTGACCGTGTGTCGTATTAAAGTTATTCAGTATAGGACAAATATATTCACGTCAAATTCCAACAAAAAATATAAGAAAACATAGTTTGAGATAATATTACTTTACAATGTGGTGATACTTCAAGACTAATTTCTGAACATTAATACAGACATAAAACCACAAAATCGAATATTTATTCAATCAGCAATTAAAGTACAGAAGCCAGCACATCAAGCTACCCGAAACTGTCAAATTTTCCAAACCAACCTTCAACCTAATGCTTTAGCGATAAAGTTGGATATCTATTAAAGAAATTTGACAGATTGTAGTAGCTTGATGCGCTGGCGTCTGTACAATACCCAGCAAAGATTTAAACCGTTAGATTGGACCTACCGCTTCAAAAAGTTATTACGATGCTGTTCCGTTAACAAAGGACAGCTGCTTTTTTGCGAAGGACCTGAGGGGTTACCATGACGTATTAAAGCAGGAGTCATTCCAGTGTGGGAAAGAGACAAAGCTATACATGTCGTCTAGCGCCATCTCTTTCCCACACTGCTTTAAGACGTCATGGTAGGCCCCCAGATTATTGGAATTTACGAAATCTTTTGTAATACGTATTATTACAGTATTTCTTAATCTTAAGACATCGTCTTCAAGTATCACCATCCTACTTAATTTAGAGTAGTAAGCACATGGAGTAGTATACACACGACTAAATATACCTTAAAGTAAGAGGGCAGAAATGTCATTGAATGAACACTGACTGAAGATTGGCATAGATTGAAGAGAAATGCAGAACGAAAGAGTTTTTGAAGACATTGAAAAACGCACTCTATTCAATTTTATTTTTCAGTTTCATTTAGGCAATGTTTTGGAACAAAAAACGCAGCTCTTGCTTTTATAAACAACAAAGTTGTATGTAGATAGATCCTTACGAGTCTTTAGGTCTCTTTTTACCCGACTGCGGCGAAGCCCAAAAGGAGGGTTATGTACCTTGGGAAGACTTTATCACTAACACACGCGGTAGCACGGACGATGCGCTCCTTGGCAGCACGTTCTGTTTCCAGCTCTAGTAAATGACGATTCTGAGCATCGTAAAAAGATAGGAGCATGGAAAAATGAGATTCCGCGTTGATAGATGGTATTCAACAGCCACCCACGCACTGACAGACCTCAGCAAAACTATTTTCTATGTACCTAACAATTCAAAACTGCAACAGGCCGCAGTGGCGCCATCTACGTAAGCGCAAGTACAGTGACCAAAGAGTGAACCAGCATTGCGATCAAACGTGGCAATGCTGCCAGCTTTCTGGCTACAATTCCTGTTGACAGCGATGTGGACGAATTTTTTGACACCCTTTAAACCCTTTTCTCCTTTTTTCCATGTACATATTTTTATTATTATTTTAAGTTTGTTAATAATTTATACATAATTATGCAAATAAAAAAAATAAAAAATCACATAAAGAAACCAGTCGTGTCATAGCGATTGGGAGGCTTTGCGGCTGCGATTGCGGTCGCATTTATAATTTAGCACATTCAGACACTCCTAAATAAAGTTTATTATCCATCCAACATCATAAAAAATCCTCTACTCCGTGTTCCTCTCCAATCTAAGCCATGATTTAATCATGTTCCAACTAAACTACGAATACATACTGACTCCATGCATTCACTACTCTGTAAACTTATAAGCTAATTTAATCGCCTTGTCCAGCAGCTTGGCGTAGTAGCACATAGATCTTCTCCTTGATCCAATCTTTGTTGTATGGTGCGTATGTGTTTGTAGATTTCTGGTAGACAAGACAGCTTAGGTCTGCCAGCTGAAATTAAAAACGAATACGTAGAAAACTACCTACTTGGATAGCAGCATTCCTACGGGAAAGAACTTAAGGCCAGGATATTCGAACGCAGTAGGCATTTAGCGTGAATAAACCTACGCGCGTGGCAAGTCCGGCGGACGCTATTTGAAATGAACTCGCTGACCCCGCTGTGCAAAAATTTCGAGTCACAGTATAAAATTGTAACAGAAGGTACGGTGAACTTTGTTTTACGGAATTCATGTTAATATTTGGGGCTTTAGTTTTTAGGGAAATATAAGTAAGGTAACATAAATAAATTAAAAACAACAAAACAATAAACAAAACAAAACACAAACAAACAACAATAAACAAACAACAAACCAAACAAACAAAAATAATTGTTGTTGATTGTTGTTGTTGCTTTTGTTGTTGTTGTTTTTCAATTTTTATTTTAAACAATTGTAGGTATACAATTGTTTTAATTTTCACCAAATCTCCATAACTTTCATGATTGTAACAGCGCTTCCGCACTATGCAGTGCTTACGACTTGGTTTATGGACTTTTTGTCAGTAAACTACTGGAGAGATTTTGTTGGGAGTTTCGGTAGTTTATAAACTAAGTTATTATAGACCACGCGTACATTAGTTTATCCGTAAATTCGGATAAAACTCATCACAATATAATCCACGGGAAATATTTTCTTTAGTCTTATGTAGTAGCCAACTAAGTTATTATAGACCACGCGTACATTAGTTTTATTAAACTCTTCACAATAGAATACTCAGGACAATCTATTCTTTAGTCTTAGGTAGTAGGCAGTTGGTAGGTATGTGGTAGGTAGGTGGTAAGTGGGTGGCAGGTAGGTGGTAGGTAGGTACCAACCGACGAAAATATTCGGTTTTTTCGTCATGGGTGTCATTTTCGTGGTTTTCGCGCGGGCCGCCTTGTTATAATTACTTGTTAAAACATTACAAAACTTTTTTAAGAAAGTAACCGTAGAATTTTCTTCTAAACATCATTGCCAATTTTTCATGTTTTTTGGGATTAAAAGTTTAGTTTACTTCAAGTACGACTAATTACTAATTA
Organism: Noctua fimbriata; assembly: GCA_905163415.1. NCBI lineage: Eukaryota > Metazoa > Arthropoda > Insecta > Lepidoptera > Noctuidae > Noctua > Noctua fimbriata. The sequence goes on from LR990951.1 coordinate 2,438,550, forward strand.
TTCATTTTAACGTTTTAACGAATTTTTATGATCGAGTAAAGTTGTAAGTATCGTGTTTTGAACCGCAGAATAATCAAGAATGTTTTTTATCAGATCAAAACAAACAATATTTGACTGTTTACTGTTCAATCAAAAATAGGTCGATTCTGAGGAACCTGGCCTTAAGAAGAGAGAGTAGGTGAAACGATGTCGGCTCGATTTTAGACTCAGTGCTATACATTATAAACACCTTCGCCTTTCCCCATTGCCTACAATGCAATACCAGCATCTTTGCTGATGACACTAAAATATTTGCAAACCTACCACACGATTACGACCTCTTCAAAATTGCCAATTGGTCTAAAGAATGGCTTGTAAATGTCAATGCCTCGAAATGTACGGTATCGCAAATAGGTCGCCGCAATCCCCGTCTGACTTACAGATTGGGCGATGCTCAAATGATGAGGTCAATGTGCAAACAGACCGAGCAGTGAAGATTACGGAGGATCTAAAGTAGGTAGGTAGGTAGAGCATATGGCAACGATCTCTAAGACAGCTGAGACCTTATTTACCTTGTCGGAAAAGCCTTTGATGCCTTGACACCAGATGATGCTTCAGATCTTCAAAACTTTTATCAGACCAATCCTAGAGTATGCCATTCAAGTCTAGAGTCATTTTTTTGTTAAAGACATCAAACTTCTAGATAAGGTACAGCGCAGCTTCACGATACTACGATTACTGTAACGACGATTGTACGTGAAACGCTTAGAAAATTTAAAGCCTAAAATTTGAACCTCGGAGACCTAATTGAGACATACTAGATCTTAAATGGACATTACGACCCCCGGGATTTCAATCATATATCCAAACGGAAAGAGAATTTCCTTCGAAGAGGTCTACACCTTAAGCAGTGTACCAAGTTCTCGAGTAGCAACCCTCACAAACTCTTTCTAAGCAACCGAACTCAGAGCGTGGAATAAGCTCCCAGAAGATGTAGTCTCAGCCCAAAATAAAAACCCATTCAAAAATCGATAAACATCTGCAAGAAGAAAATCTAGTAGGAAACAGGTTACAAGCGGCTATCAGTTGTCTCAACTGCCTGCCTGATAATAATATCAGATCAGGTCATATCTCTCAATGAATAAACCACATAATAATATTAAGTAATGGAATCCGATCGAAAGAGGGCACTGTTCATACAGGGTGTAAACGGACCCTTCACGAAGCCGTCAATCAAGCATTCTGCACATCAAACTAAGTAACTTTACGCAAAAATTATTGCTGGTTAACGAATTTTTTTTTTGGGTGAAATATCACGGTAGGACTCAATGTAACGCACTTAAAACATTGTGCTGATGTATGATTGAATAGTATGAGGGTCGTGGAGGTATTTAAAGTGAGGTTATAACATTAAAAACATGTATTAAAAAAAAATACTTGTGAAAATGTCGGAACTTTGACCCCCAATATCTCCGTAACTAGAAGGTTCCCATGTATGATCGCAATGACGGAGAGAACAAGTGTTTTTCGGCTTCGTTGAGGGTTGTTTTACACCCTTTATAGAACTTTAAGGACAATTTTATCTTGAATTTAAAAGAAATACTGAAGTTAAAGTTGCCCTTAATGCTGAAAAAGAACCGAAAGAATCATGGGTCAGAAACCTAAATTTACAAAAACTATACACAAAATAAAATACAGAAAACATAACGCAAGGAGACTAATATAATAGATGCTCTTCAACATACGAAATGTCTGAAGGAAGTGGACTGAACACGTAGCGAGAATGACAGATCAGATGGAAGATGGACATAGTTGGTAATGCAAGGCCATGGCCCCCGCCGAGGAAATGTTATACAAATGTACTGTTAAAAGTATTGTTAAGTGAAATGTTAAAAGTATGGATAAATTTAATGTTAAAATTATGGTTAATGAAATGTTAAAATAATGGTTTTAACCCATGTATGGTTTTTTTTGGTTTTTTTTTTTTTTTTTTTAATTAACCATAATTTTAACATTTTAATGTTAAAATTATGGTAATTTTAACATTTCATTTAACCATAATTTTAACATTTTAATGTTAAAATTATGGTTAATTGAAATGTTAAAAGTAAGGTTAAATGAAATGTTAAAATTATGGTTAAATGAAATGTTAAAAGTAAGGTTAAATGAAATGTTAAAAGTACAGTTAAATAATTTTATTTAACTGCACTGTTAAGGTAAATAAAGGCTATTGATTATTATTTATAACGTAATCAGGCGATACTTCGACATGACATTCAATGTCATGCAAAACATTTACGACCACATTATAAACAAGTACTTGAGTAAAAGTAATTATTTAAGTGAAGTATTTTTAAAGCAACGAAGGGACTTTTGGTGTTATTGATGATATCTACAACTAAACACAAATTGCCACACATCAAGTTTCTGAGACATAGGTTAGGTATCATACTTGATAGCTTATATCTCAGAAAATGACACTTAAGTTTTGTTCCTTACAATACTTTTTGTATTGATCTTCTTCTTCTCGAAGCGATGACTTAGAATTTGTTCGACCAGTATGTAGTTACCTGGACAGCTCCATCGTTGGACTCAAGTCCTAGAGGGTGCAGTTAGTTGTGCATGAAGGGCCGGAGGGGAGGTGTGGCATATCCCTGGGTTGGGACTCCACACTCGCATTGTGTTTGAGAAGGGTCGATAATATCCCATCTAGCCAAATTGGATATACAGCAGCCAACTATCACAGTTGGTTCAAAGATTTCCAGATTGGCCACTGCAGTTTGTGACCAGTGGTTCTTTTGCTGCCGGTTTGATGAAGTATGGAAGAATGAAGTATATGATGAAGGTGGAGGATATTTTTGGCTCCAAAGCTTTTTCGGCTCTTCAAGCAGATTCAACGGATTTGGTGTTCATACAGAGGGTGACTACTGTCTTTTCTCCTGTTTACCCTTCACAGTACGAGCTGCTATTTCTCGGCGCTGGACTGGTGGAGTGGAGCTATACCCAATGGGTACAGCATCGTAAGAGGGGTGGGTTATAAGCACCCTGTTAAGATGCGGCAGGTTTCATTAAGCGTTATGTCGACCTCTTTAGCATGACGGAATGATGCCACACTGGGCATGCAAATTCGCCAGCAGAACAGGAAAGACATAGGCAATTAGTGCGAAGAACTTGCGATGCTCCCCGGTGGTGGATATAAGGCGGGGAAGCAAGTTATTACGGGAACTAACTTTTTTCTTTGTCTTCAAACACTGGTGTCTATAATATATTAACATCCTATCCAAAGTAATGACCAGGTAGCAGGGTTGAGGTCAGTGCTCTATCTCAACACCTTGCCATGAGATGCTGAGATTTCAGATTGCGTGGACGGTTCGAAGATGGAAAGGAAAACACAGGATTGAGTTTTTGATAAGACCGTAGGGCGTTTTGTTCGTATATCCCAAGTGCTCCCTAGCTTTTGTCAATATTTTTCAGCCTCTTCGAAACTAGGTATCTGAGCTGCTAAAGCATGGTCTTCAGCGTATACAAAGCTTTTCGTTTCGGGTGTGCAAGTCGAGTTTTATGCTGATGTTGAATAGCATTGTTCGCCACCTGCTTTTGTTGTTTTTAAGGTGCAGTTTGAAAACGGTGGTTATTCAAGGTTTCGCTGAGAATACGCACGAAGCCAATAAATATCTTTCGTGAGGTCTTTGACCTTTGACAGGAGTTTTCTGATGTTGACTGTGTTATTCGCGTCAAAACCATTTTCGGTTTGTTGCGTCAGTTTGACAGTCTGGTTGGAATAGGACTTGCCGGGCCTGAAGCCGACTTGTTCAGAGATAAGATGAGATTCAATCACAGGCCTTAGGCAGTTCAGGAGCCTTTCAAAAAGCTTTAAAGTGTGGCAAAGTAAAAAAGTTGTTTGGTAGCTTTTAGGATCTTTTGGTCATTTTCCAGGGCAGGGATTTTATAGGCAAAGCAATCACTTAGCTGTCCTCCAAAGTTTTGGGATTTTCTTTTCTTTAACACTTTCGAGTTTACCCCCGTTTCATAGAGCCCATGTGCCATCCCACCATTGCAAATGGAGTAGTGGACCCTCCAGGTGGGTTCCCGGCATCGCAAGTGCGATTTGAGTGAACCTATCAGGTAGGTTCCAGGCAATGAAGGTGTTAAGGCATGTTTTGAATAATCATAAAATCCCGCTTACGGCTATTGATTAATACAGGTTTTATGTGTGGATAATAAAAGCAAAGTTGTATTGATGGTGGCATCAGTGACTAGATTATTACTTTGATAGCTTATATCTTAGAAACATGATGTGGCACTTTAGAAGATTTTGTCTCATACAAAACTAGTTTGTATTGATGCCACTATTTTGTAAATAAAATAAAATGGCGGAACTTAGGCAGGCTTCATACAACAATATTCCAACCTTTTTAAGTAAAAATCGATTTTAATGTAAAATAATCTACAGCTCACGTATGCCTTCTAATGAAACGAAACACAGAAATCGAGTATTGCTAGAGGGGAACAACCATCAAGCATTCATTCTTACTTAAGTAAGTAACATACATTACTTGATTATAGAATAAGATTTCTTAATGAAGAATTCTATCGTCAAGTTTTGACTTCTCTAAGAAATTACTTGGCAACTAGTGATTACTTATTAATACATATAAACAAGTTATTGTAGCCCTGGTATCTACAATAATCAAGCTAAAGTAATTACTTGAGTTTAATTAATTACTAATGCAACCATTTTTATGCATTAGACAAGAATTTGAACAAAGTGAGAACCGTCAAAGAATGCAAAGCTAGCAATTCAGTCAAGTTTTGACAGTTCTAACTTCAAGCAATTACTAAACTACAGAATAAAAATTGTATCTTACTTAATTACTTTTACTTAAGTTATCATTTTGACTTGTGTAAAAGAGATACAGAATAGATTCAGGTGTTAATGTTCATTCAACTAAAAGAGGAGCTTGTGACTAAATAATAACAGCCGCTCAGATCAATCATCAGGTTAAGACGCCCTTGCCTAGGTTGGTCTGTGGATGCGGTCTTTCCTCCGTACCTCGGAAAGCATGTTAAACCGTTGGTCTGGCTGTCAATTGTAGATCTTTGACAGTCATTGCATGTAGTCTGTGCACCGAAAGTCTGACAACCAGTCTTACCTTATTACCCAGTACTCACTGGGTTGTGGAGGTCAGATAGGCAGTCGCTCCATGAAAATACTGGTATTCAGCTGCTTCTGGTTAGACTGGAAGCCGACCACAACATAGTTGGGAAAAGGCTAGGCAGAGGATGTTCATTCAACAAAAAAAAAGTATGCAACACCATCCAACACAAATATACACATGCAAGAAAAGCGAAAAGTAAAGAACTAGTAGTCATGGGGAAAGTATTTGCTTAGCAGTAAGATGATGCAGGTTAACCATAACCAGAAACCCAGAAAGTTGGACAATGGCCAAGACTTCAGCTGATTTTCTTTCATACACAGAATTTGTCCAAAGTAGGGCAAAATAAGGCGTTACCAAATCTCTAGCAATACTTTTTAATTATATTGGGTATCCTCGATTCATCCCAAACAAATTGCCAGTGTGGAGCCCCTCTGCAGGATATGCTCCACCTTCTGTCCTGCCCCTCCTGCACAACCACTTGCACCTACCAAGATTTAATCAGAGCAAATGTTTGAGCTGTGCAGGTGGCTACATACTGGTCTAACACAATTTGAGTTCATCAACATGTAAAGAAGAATAAAATCTTAGACAAGGCTAAAATATGTTCAGTAATTAAAAGGAAGTTTTTACAAAAACTATACAGGGTGTAAACAGACCCTAAACATAGCCGTCAACGAAGCATTCTGGACATCAAACTAAGTAACTTTAAGCAAAAATTATTGCTGGGAATCAACTTTTTTTTTTTGGGGGTGAAAAATCACATTTTAAGGTAGGACACGATGGAAAGCACTCAAAGCATTGTGCTGATGGATGGATTGAATAGTACAGGGGTCATGGATGTGTATAAAAATCTTACATTAAAAAAATGTATTTAAAAAAAAAACTTGTGAAAAAGTTGGAACTTTGACCCCAGTATCTCCGTAACTAGAAGGTTCCCAGGTATGGTATAGAACAAAAAAAAATATTGCAAAGACGGGGACGAGAACAAATGCCTTTCGGTTATGTTAAAGGTCTATTTACACCCTTTATTATCTGTTGGTACGTAATTTGAGCATAAAACATTTCATCTTGTTAAGCGATGTCTACTTCAAACATTTATATACAAATTCCTCTACAATATTTGTTGTAAAGGTGTTGTTATAAGACAAGACAACAATGCTGTATGTCTTTTAGAAAATAGGCAACCTTAATATCTGTATGGTAATTATTCTTCTACCCTACAGAAACATAAAAAGAATAACAAGATTTAGATGCAGAATAATAAGCTTGGAAGATCTTCTGGCTATTATCATGCTAAAAAAATAGGACAAGATTCTAACAAAAAGCTATTTTAATATTATGCCTAGCTTAGGAATAACACTAATAACAATGTGTGTATGAAAACTGATCCGCACAGAGAATGCTGTCCTAAGCAATCTGTAACTACGCATGGGTGGTGAAAACATCGAAATATCGCCATAGGTATGTCATCTAATTAAGGATATGACCTTTATATGCTTAAGTTTAATAAATACATTAAGTAAATTGCTTACCTGATCGATAAAATCGAATAATTGAGAAATGTCGTAAGTAATAGTTGGTGTGTTTGGATTCCGTCTTTTTAGATGCTCCTCGTATATTTTACAGACTCCCTCCATGCAGTCATTGACGCTCTCGTAGTCAGAATACGTCCTCGTCTCAGGCCTAGGACCCGGTTGGACCAGCAAAATTGTGTGGGACTGCAAAAAGTAACCTAGTATTACCCGCCATTTTCATTATTAAAATACAGCGATAATATAACTTTACATACCATTTTGGGTGGAGCGAATGCTAATGCTGGAATTTTGTGTATGTTTTAATTACACAGTATTTGTCGTTTTAGGGTCTTTAACGCAATTTTTCAGAAAATCACAAACGCCGTAGTGGAGCTTGACAATCGTTCTGAAACTGCAATTTAGGGACAGATTATAAATAAAAAAAGAATGCTGAAAGCTATTCACAAAACAATTGAATCGAAATTGAATTGATTATGACTCTTGTTCAATTATCTGGTTTTTGAACCGAAAAACAGGCAAAACGCTATTCACATTAGGGAGAAAATTAGCACTTGTAGTAAAAAATTTGAAGTGGCAAATATGAGTTTTACTGTATATTTAAAAGACTAATTATCAATGATTTAATTATTAAATGGGTTTATGTTGAAGAGACATTGACGTCTGCTTCTGTTGATCTGCGGCACGTCGACTGTCCCTGGATCACAGAATCCTGTACTCCATCTACCCTAATAATTTAGATTTCTTCATTTTGTAATCATACTTTTGTAAATCCTAATGATTACAGTCATGTTTCTGAACGATTTCCTAATAAGTAAGTTCGGATGCGATAGACGTACTTAATGAATGTCGCCGACTATTAATGTTCTGTGAAATGAACAGAAAACACAAACAATAATATACAGTCCAAGAAAAAATACTAAAATAATGTAAAAAGTCAAAAATTACCAAGTTATTGCTTTTTTTCAAAACTATCAATTAAAACAAAATTTCGAACCTTACCGTGTAATGGAATGTAAGATGAGGTAAGTTTATACCTGTCAAATTCGGACTTTCGGAGCACGTAAATAGAAATGTTTGTATCTAATTTCGCGCTCAAACTATTTTTAAAACCTTGTGTAATTAATAAATCCTGCCATCCCTTAAAATCTTAACCCTACAATTACGCAAAACGGCCCTAATAAAGATAGGAAATCAATATAGGAAAGGAAATAATATCAGTTTTACATTCAAAGGACAATGAGTGACTCTTTTCAAAACTTTGAGTTTATTTTGAAGAAAAACAGCACAAAACGTCCTTTAGGGCTCTACCGTGATAATAAACAACTAAACAAACCTAATTTAAAGCCTCAAGATGTGATATCAAGTGTGTCTATGCAGCTGAAGGCAATTCAAGTTGCAGATTCTCCAAAAAGTGTTAAAAGTGCAGCTAAAGACTTACAAAAGTATAATAAATCAAATTTCTTGAGTGTAAATAACTTGCCGGTGTATGAAGAAGTGAGTTAATTTTTTTTCATGTTATCTGGTAGAACTTGTGTTTATAAAAGTCTTGTCATTAAACCATGTTCCAATACTATCAGCTATATACCAGCACATCAACCTGTCAAATTTCTTTAATAGATTTTCAACTTTATCGCTAACATATTAGGTTTAAGGTTGACTGGGAAAATTTTACAGTTTTGGATAGGTTGCTGTACAGCAACGAAATTAATTCATAGCAAATGTTCTAACTCAAACTTATAGCATTTATTTCAATTAGACCATTACAGGCACTTTTGAATTTCAAAAACAAAGAGAGATGAAGCATCATCTTTTTGTTTTTGTCCCAGTCATAAAGCATAATAACTTGCGAACATACTGTAGTTGCCCATTCTAAATTCTATTGATTGGTTTTCTGATTCTTTACTTACCTGTTATCCTATAACCAAGCAGCATTTAGTGTAGCATTCATCTGATAGCTTGGCAAATGCATCTCCTATTTATTTCTAGCTTACAATATTCTACAATTCTAATTAATTCTGATCATTATATTACTGCTCTTTTCAAGGTACCGAAAACAACTACAAAATTCGACACACAATGCGTCTCAGACACACAACTTATAAACATTATTGAAGATGCCGAAATCATTGATGTTCACCGAGGAATGACACAAGAGTTTGAAACCACCTTCTGTCATTATACAGAAAAACATACATTAGAAGATGATGAGGAAATAGAGACAAATGTATGTAAAGAGGATAGTGAAAAAGAGAATGTACTAACTGCAGATAATAATGAGAAAATAAGTAAAGACATACAGGCAGAAATTAGTGACAAAGTTGCTAAAGTTGTAAGTGATGAAGAAAATATGAATAAGATTCATGTAAATATTACAAAAGCAGTAAGTGTTAATAGAATAGACAATAATATAGACGCAGATGATTCTGTAAGCTTTATTTCTTCTATAATGTGCAGCAATAATGTTATAGATAGAGAAACTGACATTCAAAGCAGTAAAAATTATGAAAATTTGCAAACACAAGAATACAGTCAAATATATCATGATTGTATAGAAATTGAAGATGATTTTGAGATAGATAAGTCAATAGAAAGACCATTAAGTCCAATATTTATGCATAAAACGGTAAAAACGAAATCGAAGACTCCTTCCCCTTTAATTTTCAACTTAGAAAATTTTGAGCAATTTGAGAAAATTGTAATACCTCTCATAGAAGGTACTGATTTGAAAACTGCAAAACAAGTTATTAACTCACAGATTTTGGAAAAGGAACTATGTTTTAAAGTTGCTGAAGAAATAGTACTAAATGAAAGAGAGATACTCCCAAGTGCTGTACTAGAAAATAAGGATGAAAACGAAGCACATAGTTCTAAAACAGGGCTTAAAACTCATCTTATCAAAGATGCAAACATGGATACAGATTTAGAGTTCATGGAACTAGATAAAGCTACATCTGAAGATTTAATAAACAAAGTAATGAATAATGACTCTAAAACTTTTAAAGCTAGAGCAGAAAGTGAAATTTTGAAAGACGAGATTCTATTTAGCAGTGATGAAGAAGATAATTACATAGTACAAAAAAGCTACCAAGACCTGCCATTCACATGTGCACTAGAAACATCTTTTTACGATCAGGCAGATGTTTTAGATAAAACTATGTATGTTGGTTTTCAAACTGCCAGCAATAAATCCATTCAAATTTTCACTGAGTCTTTTGCTCAAGCAAAGAGCATATTAAGTGGTGAATTGACTGTAACTGACTTGGTTAATAATTGTGATAATAGTGTAAAGAATAAAACGGAAGTTGAAGACAAGTCTCAAGCTAACATAGACCTTGAAAATGAAGAAACTGAGTTTAATTTAGCTCAGAAAGATCATAAGCAATCTGAATTACAACCAGAGTGTGGTGGGGATGAAAAACCTGGTAATACACAAGCTAAAACAACGAATTTTGAAGGTTTCTTGACAGCCAGTAACAAAGTAATAAGACTATCTCAGAAAGCATTGGCTAGATGTAAAAAAGTCTTTCAAGACATTGATTTAAGTGACAATTTTGATACACAAATTGAAGAAGAAAATGTAGAAGAGCCTGTTAAATACGACAGAGACAAAATATCAGTTCTCTCTGTCAATACAAATAGAGAAGTAAATAGAAATCTTGTTGAAGAAGAAATACAAAACATAGATGATGAAATAATTCAAGAATTTGAAAATATAGAAATGTCTTTAAAAGAAGATAAAGATCCAGACAAAAATGTGCCTGATATAGGATTTAAAACTGTCAATGATAAAGAAGTAGAAATGTCAGACACTGAAAAAATTAAGGATGATTTTAAGGACATTGATTTTGATGAAGATCTGGTTGAAGTTAATTATACTGAAGAGGTTAAAATGAAAGAAAAGGCTTTGTCAGCCATTATAGAACATCCGAAGTCTAGTGGTATAAACTTAGGAGGATTCAAAACAGCCAGTAATAAAAATATAAACATTTCCAAAGAAGCACTAGCAAAAACAAAAAATATATTCCAAGACTTAGGTTCTACAGAGTTCCCGACTAAATCAAGCAGCAATTTAGATAAAGAATATCCTAATTTCAGTGATTCGGAAGAACCATTCAGTAGTAAGGTAAACTTTGTTGGATTCAAAACTGCTAACAATAAAAATATCAAGATTTCAGAACAAGCATTTGCTAAAGTTTCCAATATTTTCAAAGATATTGACAAAATTGAACTACCAGAGAAAAATATACATGAAAATACTAGTGAAGAAATTCCTTACAACGAACCATCAACCAGTAAAATAAGTTTTGGAGGCTTTAAAACGGCAAGTAATAAGAATATTAACATTTCTAGAGACGCTCTTGCTAAAACTACAAAAATATTTGATGATATAGATTCTACAGACTTTAAGTTACCTACAAAAAAGAATACTGATCCATCTGAAATATATCCTGAAGAATCGGAAGAAGTCATGGATTTGAATCAGCCATCAACCAGTAAATCTAGTTTTATAGGTTTTAAGACAGCAAGTAATAAAAATGTTAAAATATCTAATGCTGCTTTGGCTAAAACTAAAATCATTTTCAAAGATATTGACTCTGAGGATTTCAAATTATCTGAAAAATGTCAGAAAACAGAAGATCAAAGGATAAGTGATCTTGTAACAAAATGCTCTGAAACCACTTTGCCTACACATACATTTAAAGGTTTTAAAACTGCCAATAATAAAGAAATTAAAATATCAGGCAGTGCCTTAGCTAAAACTAAAAACATTTTCAAAGATTTAGATTCTGATGAGTTTAAATATCCTGAACAGCAGCAAAACAACGAGGAAACAATAGAAGATGCCAATAAGAGCCTACAAGAAGTTAAAATGATGGATATGAATAGACCTTCTACTAGTAAATCATCTTTTGCTGGTTTTATGACAGCAAATAATAAGAAAATAAGTATTACTAAGGAATCCTTGGCTAAAACCAAAAACATATTCAAAGATATCGATGCAACTGACTTCAAATTTCCAGAGAAAGGTGATACAGGCTTAAATGCAAATGAACCAATAAAAGAAACATTGAAATCTGATGATAATAAGTTTCTTCAAGAAATAGAAGATTTTAACCAACCGTCTACAAGTAAAGGTATATTTATGGGCTTCCAAACAGCTAATAACAAAAACATTACAATTTCTAAAGAATCTTTAGCTAAGACTAAGAATATTTTCAAAGATGTTGATGATACGGATTTTAAGTTTCCAGAAAAGGCCAATAAAGACCTAGAAACAGTAGATGCTATTAAAATAATGAACAAAGATGAAAAGAGTTCTTATGAATCCAAAATGATAGATTTCAATCAACCGTCTACTAGTAAAGCTAGTTTCGGTGGTTTTAAAACAGCGAATAATAAGAAGATTAATATTTCTGAAGAATCTTTAGCTAAAACTAAAAATATATTCAAAGATATGGACTCTAATGATTTTGCATACCCAAATAAATCAGACAGAGAGATAAAAGACACAGATAGAGAAGGAAAGAGCCCATATCCTGGCCTAAAAGAGTCTGTCCGACCTACAGAAAATAAAACCAGTTTCATCGGTTTTAAAACAGCAAATAACAAAGTAATTAACGTTTCTGAAACTGCTTTAACTAAAACGAGAAACATATTTAAAGATATCGACTCTATTGATCTCGAAATTCCGGATAAACTTAAAGATGATTACCCAGACATTGAAATAGAAGATATAGAACGTCAAATTGATCAAGAACCAGGTCCTAAAAGAGCTAGAAATAAAGATATTAGAATCCCTGAACCTGTTGTATCTAAATTTCAAGGTTTTCAAACAGCCAATAATAAGCAAGTTACAGTATCAGCAGAAGCTTTAGTTAAAAGTAGAAAAATCTTTCAAGATATTGGTGTAAGTCAAGATTTGAATAGTAAAGGAACAGATGTTTCGGATGCAGTTAAAGATCCTTTACACATTCATAAAGAAATTGATAATGATATTGGAGAATCTAATACTGAAGATTTATTTCTTAATGGTATATCAAGTCCAGTATTCAAAGGATTTCAAACAGCAAATAAAAAAGTTGTGAAAATATCTGAAGACGCGTTAGCCAAAAGTAAAAAACTCTTTCAAGATATAGAAACAATTCAAGACGACCCTGAACCTGAATTTCGTGGATTTAAAACAGGAAATGACGAAGAGGTGGAAGTTTCTCAAAATACGTTAGCTGAAACTAAGAAGTTGTTTGAAGATGTTATTAAAAGAAGTAGTTTTCAAGGTTTTCAGACAGCCAGTGACAAAAAAGTTGATATATCTGAAGATGCTTTAGCAAAGTCTCGTAAAATGTTTCAAGATATAGACAAAAATAACGCTATATTACAGACTAACGTGAAAAAGTCTTCAAATATTAAATTTGGATTCAAAACAGGTTCAAATCATGATGTTACCGTTTCTGAAGAAGCTATAGCAAGATCCAAGAGACGATTTTCTGAAATAGATGACTCTAATGAGAATATAACAATTAGGAAAAAGGATAAAGTAACCGAAGATAATATAGCTAAAATTATTGATACACAAGTTTTGAATAATTTCGACGAGAGCTTACATACAGAAGATTTTCATGATTCGCCTATAAAATCCAAAAGATCTGGAAGTCCAATATTATCATGTCCAAAAGCGAAAAAGAGGAAGAAATTTGAAACGCCATATTCACAGAAACTACCTGCACCAGTAAAAAAAAAAGAAATAATCAAAACTGCAAAAGATACAAATAAACTGATATTCACAGAAAATTACAAGAAACATAAGAAATATACACTAAAAGATTTAGCTGAATTGACGAAAAATAATAACAAACAAAATGATCCGTATTTACTAGAATTCACATTCGATACTTTACTACAATTTGAGTTTCATGCAAGCAGAAACGAATTATCAAATTCCATAATGACTATTGAACCACTAAAAGAAATATTTATAAATTCTGTAAACGCAAAATTGATCCCTAAAAGCTGGGTAGAAAACCATTTAAAACTAATACTATGGAAACTAATATCTTACGAGATAAAATTCAAATCTTTGGTAGTAACAGCAAGAAATGTCATAGATCAACTAAAATATAGATACGACAAAGAATTGTACAATGCCCAAAGACCAGCTCTGAGGAAGATTTTGGAAAAAGATGATGTCGCTTCTAAAACTTTAGTTCTCTGCGTTACTGGGGTGTATGTTGATGGCGTTGGTGTTGCCAGGTATGTACTTATATTTGTATTATTTTTATTAGATCGACTGCAACGTTGGTCTAGTGGCCGCAAGCTACTGCTGAGCATGTGGTCCTGGGTTCGATTCCCGTGTCGGGCAAAGTGTTATTGGGTTTTTCCATTAGGAATTTCTCATTAGCAGCCTGGAGTTTGGAAGTTGGCGGTATGATACCCCCTGTGCCTATTAAAATTACGTTAAGCCGTAGGTCCTGCACCTGATTTCACTCCGGTCGTGTCGAATTCCGTCCCATTAGACTATCGGCAGACGCGAGGAGTTGTGCACTATATACACTATACAACATTATTTTTAGTATATGCGAAACCTGAATATAGTTTGTTCATAATAAGTAACTGAATCGATTCCAATAATTTTTAAACCATGTTATATTTTTTCCCAAAAATATTTAAAAAAGTTAAAAATTGGATACCGAGCGACTTTGAGTACCTATCGCAATAATTTAGGTACCTACTGCCAAATTATTATTATCATTGAGCTCAAGACGACGCTGGAGGCGCGCACTGCGTGGTGACCACGTTTTTGTGCGGACAACTAGGTAACAGAAAAAGCTTATAACTTTGTGATTTTTCATGATACAGTTTTGAAATTTTGTATGTAGATTGTTTACATAAAAATACTAGACACGTGTTTGAGGTTTCGCATATACTAAAACTAATGTTGTATACCCGAGTCGATGGTAAGTCTCCGCTGAGAATGGCCGCTATAGCCGAAATTCGGTCTGGATGAGTATTTTACACGTGGGACAGTTGTCAACTTAGTCTCAGTCAGGCAACGCATGGCAACATGTCCATTGGATGGCGGTCACTACTTTCCATCAGATAATCTACCTGCTTGGCATTATTATTGGTGTCCGACTGCTGGCAAAGACCTTCCTCCATTATTTCTATTTCTCTGTGGTCTAGTCTTAAAACGGTCTAATTCGTCTCGCCATTTTCGCTTGGTACCATCCAATAATATAAGCGACACGAAAGTAATTCTTTAACTTCAGAAGAAATCTTTTGTTCAATTACAGTGCAACCACCACAAACAACCCAGAACTACTCCTAACAGACGGCTGGTACTGTATAAAAGCGACCATAGATAAGATGTTGGCCCAACTCGTGTGCCAAGGTAAAATAGTTGTTGGGTCTAAGATTGTCACCAATGGGGCTGAGTTGGTGAATTGCGAGCAAGGCATCTCGCCTTGGGAGGTTAGTATATCTTAGTACTTTTATCGTCAAATACACAGACCACAGTGTGTCAATTGTGATAAATTCGGGTTTAATAAGCTTTAGTAAACTGAACAGAAGTCAACTATCAACCAATTTAAATATTAATTATTGCAAAAATACTGTTTTCAGGACACATCAGCAGTTCGCCTCAAAATCTCCGGTAACTCCACCCGCCGCGCCCGCTGGGACGCGGGTCTCGGTTACCATGGGAACGCCGCCATCTTAACTGAGCTGTCATCTGTCAAATTAGATGGCGGGAAAGTGTCGAAACTAAGAGTTTTTGTCACTAGAGTGTATCCTGCTTTGTATGTTGAGAAGTTTGAAGATGGGAGTACTGGTAAGATTTTGACTAAATAAATAAGATCATCTGATTAGTTTTTTCCGAACTATGATACCAAAAAGAACTCTAATCGAACCAAATGCATATTCATTTTCAGTAACGAGATCAGAACGTCTAGAGCACCTACATCAAATGAAGACTGAAGCTGAAAGACAGGCAATCATGGAGAAGATCTACGAGGAAGTGGAGAAAGAGTTCTCTGATGAAGTGAGTGCCAGCTTCTCTTTTTAATGTTTAAAAATACTATAGAGAAATCCTATGGCGTCCCACTCCTTTCGCTCCAAACTTGTTCAAATCACGCTGTCGAGGCCGACAGTTAAAATTGCGCCATAGCTACTAGTACAGAAGCCAGCTTAACAAGCTTCCCGAAACTGTCAGATTTTCCCCATCAACCTTGAACCTTATGCTTCAGCAATAAAGTTGAAAATCTACTTGATGTGCTGGACTGTACATTGCATTTTGTGGCGTTGGAAACGCGCAGTTTTGCTAAATATTATTTGTTTTTCAATGGCTATTCTGAAAGTCTACTTTCAGGAAATTTTATTAGAAAGTGGGAATTTGTATTTTTAGTGTTGAGTATTTTGAAAATTACCAAGCCAGTCAGCCAGTTGCCAGTTTTACCAAGGGGTATCGTATTACCCAGTACTAACTTGGTTGTGGAAGTCAGATAGGCAGTCGCTCCATGTAAAATACTGGTATTCAGCTGCATCCAGTTAGACTGGAAGCCGACCCCAAAATAGTTGGGAAAAGGCTAGGCAGATGATGATCAGTATTTCGAAAATTTTTAAAGAAACAATGTCCTTTATGTAATGTCATGTTTCAGGAATCTCAAGATTCAGAAGGACTTTCAGAATTGACCAACAAGAGGACGTGTTTGGACAGTGGATCCCAGATAGCTAAAGTTATGAAGAGAAGCAAGGACCCAGCTGAATTTAGAGTAAGTTTTCTTTGCAATACAAACTTTATTCATTTACTAGCTAGTGCCCTCGGCTTCGTCCGGGTGTAAGTCAGAAGTTATCACAAGGGAACGTAGCACCGGGATAAAAAGTATCCAGTGTGTTCATCCAGGTTATAAACTATCTGTGTGCTAAATTTCATCCAAATCCGTTCAGTAGTTTTTCCGTGAAAGAGTAACAAACATTCATCACAAATTTAAAATTACATTTGTAATGTATAATGGAAGTAAGTAAGATAAAATTCATTTAATGTTCTTCTACGCCGTGTCGAAGATTCCTTGAAACTTTAAAAATCACCACCAGCTCGATAGCGTTACTAATGCCTGCGGTCAGGTCCCTCAAATGTGTATACCACATCACAGATCAGCGTTGCCAGAACTCCCAATTTTTAAATCAAAATTAAATGTTCCGCGCGGGACAAGCTCAGTCCCGCTTTTCGGGGATAACTCGACCGTGCGTGCAGCGTGATGAGGAAGTTTGAAACGCCATATTTTCTAATGAATAAAACTTATTTTTTTTTATTCAGAAGACCCTTTTTTATTTTTTATTTTATTCAGAAGACGAATAATACTATTTAACGATAGGGTAAATCAGATTTAAAATATTACATTTTTATTAAAATACATTATCTATGGCTATTTTTGCTATCTATTGTCACGTAAACGTAATTTGAATCCAAATAAAAAGATAAATATTTAAAAACTTCTGATTAATTATATACGTTTTTTTACTAAGTCCCGCTTTCGACGAAAGAATCCCGCTTTTTTTCACTCAAAAAGTTCCAAAATCGCGACTTGGCAAACAAAAAAATCTAGCAACGCTGTCACAGACCCACCACCTTTTCTGATCCTTGTATGACTACTCGCTCGTGGCTTAATAATATATAGCTTCCTCCGTGCTTCGGAAAGCACGTTAAGCCGTTGGTCCCGGCTGTCATTTGTAGATCTTTGGCAGTCGTTACATGTAGTCAGTGGCCCGAAAAGTTTGAAAACCAATCTTACCAAGGGGTATCGTATTAACTAGTAGTAACTGGGTTGTCGAGGTCAGATAGGCAGTCGTTCCATGTAAAATAATGGTATTCAGCTGCATCCGGTTAGACTGGAAGCCGACCTTGACATAGTTGGGAAAAGTCTAGGCAGATGATGATGTGGGACTACACCTGTACCTTGAGGGACCTGTAGGCCACAAAGGAAGGAGACAAAATGTACAAAAGACTTAATGCCAAATAGCTGTTATTCACGACCTTCGTCCGAAAAATATTATTATTTGAATCGGATTTTGTTAACAATGTCATGGGTTTTAGTTTTTTTGCATGGAACCCTAACACTTTTTCTAAAATAAAAGTAAGCTACTTCTTATAACATCAGCTATCCGCTATTTGGCGAGGTAGTGCATCCTTACCTAACCCATTCGTTCCACCTGCTGAAAATCTCCCATCTGGACATGAGTTGCCATGGCTGACCTGGAAGTCTTTAAATAGACTCCGGACCCAGGTTGGTCGCAGCAAGGAAAACCTGCTCAGGTGGAGATTCATTAATGACTCTGCCCTGCAGTGTAAATGTGGTGCTGCTCTACAAACGATGGGGCACTTAATATGGTGTACTGGGTGTTCTGTTGACTACAGGAACTGATGGACGCTACCGAAAGCGCCAAACTAGTAACTCAGTTCTGGGCTGACACAATTTAGATTGCCATCGACACGCTAAGAAGAAGCTATCTGCCAGTAAAAGTCCTTTCAAAACTGCCCCAGCCGTTTCGGAGATTAGTCGAAACAAACAGACAGACAGAGAGTGGACTTTAATCCACCACGCAGACACAGCGCATAGGTAGATAAATGATGTTTCATTTTGTTTCTTCTCCAGGCCTGCCTAACCTCCTCCCAAACGAGACTCCTAGAGTCCCACACCACCAAACACCGCGAGCATCTTCTCCAGACCATACAACAGAAGATAAGACAGAAGGTAGAGAAGGCAGGAGTCTGTGTGACTAGAAACGTGGTGACGCTACTGAAGATACGAGTCGCCGGAGTGAGGGGTAGTGGAGAAGTCACTAAAGGTAAGGATTAGCATTATCAGCGATCTTCAGGTTAAGCCGCACTTGCCTAGGTTGTTCCGTGGATGGGTGACCACCTATTATATACCGAATTTCCTCCGTGCCGGTAAAAACATTAAGCTGTTGGTCCTGACTGTCATTTGTAGATCTTTGACAGTCGTTACAGGTAGTCAGTGGCCCGAAAGTCTGACAACTAGTCTTACCAAGGGGTATCGTATTTTTTAAATTTTTTATTTATCCTGTACTGTCCCACTGCTGGGCAAAGGCCTCCCCCAATTCCTTCCATGTGCTCTTTTCCCGTGCCTCCTCGAACCAGCCTTATCGTATTACCCAGTATTAACTGGGTGGTGCTGGTGGAGGTCAGATAGGCAGTCCCTCCATATAAAATACTGGTATTCAGCTTAATCCGGTAAGACTGGAAGCCCACCCCAACAGTAAAATAAAATAAATAGTTGGGAAAAGGCTAGATAGAGGATGACATAGGCCGGCTATAAAACGTCGAGAAAAAATGCACGGTTGGAGTTGGTCGTTTCCTATGGAGAAGCACCGCTAAGAAACTCCATGGTTACTCTTTTACGTAACTTGGGAATTCAATTCAGGATCTCACGTTCAGCAGGCACTAGACTAATACAAAACTTTTTTATATCTTAAAAATGCCTTGTGTTGGCCCATAAAACATTGTGGTCCACTTGTTTAATTTTGTAATACAACACTTATTTTACAATTTAATATTTTATGTAGCGTGTTTTGGTGAAACGGAACGTAAACTCAAAACGCATCGTCCCTACATAGCGCCGGCAGTGACGTCAAAGTCTATGTGTCAAAGAAACACTTTTATTTGAATAAAGTACATACAATTAGTAAAATTAATATATTAAGGGTAAAACCTTCGATGTAAACAAGGCAGATAGAGGTAAGTGACGTCACATAAAATGACATGAATGGCCGCGACAGTCACGGACGTTTGAACTGTCGAAGACAATTGTAGATTAATATTTTTTTTGAGCGACAAGCAGCAATTGAACTTAACTTTTAATTATTTTCTTGGGTTGATAGTTCTATATTTTATTGATTTAAGTGAAGAAAAAATGACATGCATATTCCCTATTAGCTTACTTATATTATTTTTTCAGGTATGATGTCAATATGGAAGCCGCCAGAAGCAGTGTTAGAAATAATCAAAGAAGGCGCCTGGATCGATGTTATGAATGTAGTCCCTACAGCTGTTAGGTAAATATACATTTATACAGGGTGAAAGCTTTTAAATGATTATCATTTGACTCAGGACCATATGTGACACTGAATGTAATGTTACTACAACATTATTTTTAGTATATGCGAAACCTGAATATAGTTTGTTCAGAATAAGTAACTGAATCGATTCCAATAATTTTTAAACCATGATATATTTGTTCCCAAAAATATTAAAAAAAATTAAAAGTTGAATACCAAGCGACTTTGAGTACCTATCGCAATAATTTAGGTACCTACTGCCAAATTATTATTATCAATGAGCTCAAGACGACGCTGGAGGTGCGCGCTGCGTGGTGATCACGATTTTGTGCGGACAACTAGATAACAGAACAAGCTTATAACTTTGTGATTTATCATGATACAGTTTTGAAATGTTGTACATAGAATACTAGACACGTGTATCAGGTTTCGCATATACTAAAACTAATGTTATGTATCTATGACCCATAATATTTATCCGTGGTGCTAGGTAACTGGTCTTGTCCCAGTTATAAACGTCCCTTTGTGCCTATCGGCCTTGTTTTGTTCTATCTCCTGCTGATATGGAGGGTCTACTCGTCCGCGATTGTTTTCTTGTAGCGGGATCCAAGACAGTTAAATTGTTTCTCTGGGACTTCGTCGAGCTTCATTGTCTCGGCACTTTTCTGGTGGTCGTCGCTGTTGATTCTGGCTTTCAGGAGTTGCAGTGGTTTGGTGGTTTGGGAATAGTGTGGTGGGATTGTATCTTAGGTAACTTACTAACTAGACCAAAAGATCGAAGTTCAAAAGATTCGATCGTCGTTTCCACGACATTCTGTCTTTTGCCAGCACATTTGGTAGGTGTGAACCTCGCCCTGCCATCTTCTCCTTGTCTCCTTGTCCACCTCTAAAAATATTTATTTACTTCCAGGTACTCCGAAATCCAAATATCAGCCGGCAGACAGTCAGTATTCAGCACCTCAAAATGTAAAGAGTCAGAAAGTATCAAATCTTACACAAAACTACTAAAACGCAACTGTTTTACCATAAAAGATTTATCACACAACCCATCTATGGCAACCGATTATAATGAAATCGATACTGTAGGCTTCATATTCTTAATCGATCCAGGAATTCGAGAATTCGATTCGACTAAACAACCATTTCAAAATGTCTTTCTAGCAGATGCAGATAAAAATATAATCTGTGTAAACTTTTGGGGAGGTCTTAAAAAGTTCGGTTATCAAAACGTTTTGGATACTGGCCAGGTAGTTTATGGTGCGAATTTGCAGAAACGCGCTGGCAACAATAGGAAGAGTATACCGGAGTATAGAGTGACGGAGTTTTCGTATTTTACGAAAATGCCTAAGAATGAAACGGTGAGGGTTTTAGTTGATGATTTGAGTAAGAAGTTTCTGAGTTTGGATAGGAGAAAATTCTGTGAGGACTGTGTTGTATTGAAAAATAATTATGCTGTGATAAAAAGTAATACTGAAAATATATCTCCCTACAGATTCATTAATAGTGACTTTAATATGTCTAAGAACAAAATGTTCATTCATTCGCCTTTAGCGAGACCGAATAAGATAGAGGACAATTTCAACCTTACCGGCTTAGATTTTGAATCGACTTTCAAACAAACGGACACGCAATTATCTGAAGAAGTATTACAAAGGAAGAAAAAAGTCAACGAAAAAATTGCCAGATTAAAAATGTATGGAGAACCTCCTCCATTATCAACTATACATATTATAAATCGGTCTAAAAACGCTTCTAATTCATATAAAAGTCCTTTAAATTCAAATAACAATAACTCGAAAATTGTAACACAAAAAACCGAAAGTGTAATGTCAATATTTGACAGTTCTGTAAATGTTGCCAGCGTAAAAGAATCTCCCGAGAAGTTTGGAAATTCAAACGATTCTGAAGCAGCATGTAGTCCGGTGCTTTTGAATCGGACTTTTGTGAAAACTGTTAATCCTGTGAAGATTAATTTTGATATGCAAGATAATAATGATAGTAATGTAGATCATTTTGCTGAAGAATTTGATGGTAGTCCGCCTTTGAGTTTAGATTAGAAATTGTTCCATATGTATATTTGCATGCATGCAAGCAGCTTTGTTGGACATAAAGTAAAACATTAATGTTTAAGGAAGGGACACCGACGCGGAAACGGTTACCACTTATTCAGTAAATCCTACTGTTATAAAAAAACAGCTTTTTCATACATTTTGACAGTGTAGGTATTGCACTTTTGTAGGAAACAGCTGTATTTTTTAAAAACGATGAAAAATTTATTTTAAGAATATTTTTTTTAGCAAAAAGTTGTATTTTACTACATATTTAAAAAGTCCACTTGCATGACGTGCTTCCAGCCAGAAAATTTATCATTATATTTGTATGGCCTTTAAATTATATTTGTATGGCTTTAAAATACTTGTACCCATTATATTAGTCTATGTGATTGAATAGTTTTTAAGAAAAATCAATAACTGCTAGGCATAAGTTTTGATACAGCTTTTTGAAAGCGTTAAAAACAGTATAAAAATGTTGCTGATTTGTTATTATTATTGTCAAACAATAACTCTTTGAATTGTGATAGTAGGAGAGTGCCATTGTTGTTAATAAATATGTTATTATTGTAAATATGTAAATTGTTGAATAAAACCTTTTTTACTATTACATAACGTTGTGTTTCTTTTTCTACTGTTGTGTAGCAATTTTCGTACCAATTTTGAGCCGTGGTCGCTAGGAAGAGCTCGTGTATAAATAATAACAGCCGTGGATTGGTGACCACATACCGAGTTTACTTCGTGCCTCCGAAAGCACGTTAAGCCGTTGGTCCCGGGTGTCATTTATAAATCTTTGACAGTTGTAACAGGTAGTTAGCGGTTAGTCTGACAAACAGTCTTACCAAGGGGTATCGTATTACCCAGTACTAAATGGGTTGTGGAGGTCAGATAGGCAGTCGCTCCACATACAATACTGGTATTCAGCTGAATCTGGTAAGACTCAAAATCAAAATATTTTATTTCATATAGGCCTACATGGGGACTTATAAAACGTCGAGACTGGAAGTCGACCCCAAAATAGTTGGGAAAAGGCTAAGCAGATGATGGTGGCCCAGTAATAATGGCTCCGAATTACGAGTTGTAGACCGTAGATCGAACCCAGGTAGTCACTTTATTTTGTGTATTTATTTCGGCGCCACTGCTCTCAAAACGGTGAAGGAAAACATCGTGAGGAAACCGGCATGCTTTAGAATAATAAATTGAAAAACTTGTTACACATGTGAATGTGGCAACCCATACTGGACACTTGTGATGGATAACGTATGTACAGACGCCAGCACATTAGCTTGATGTGCTGGCGTCTGTACATACGTTATCCATCACAAGTGTCCGAACCGTCAAATTTTCCCAATCAACCTTGAACCTAATGCTGTAGCTATAAAGTTGAAATATCTAAAATGAAATTTGACAGATTGTAGTAGCTAACGTACTAATACGATAACAAACTAGTGATAAATTACCAAGAAGTAAAAAAGTGGTAGTTGCTTTAATTCACGTTAAAATAAACTGGCAACTCAATTGAGTCCCTCGTCCCATGTAATTTATAAACAGACCACCCCAGCTGTCATTTCAAGGTGACCTTCAAAGCGAGCAAGTTTGACGTTTTGTAACCTACAAAAATTATTTTCATTTGAATTCCCTACCCGCGCAGACATACACTATGCGGTAATTTCGTCGTAAATAACTTCGTCGAACAAGGAATTGTGAAAAAGTATCATAAAAACAAGTTTTTAGTGTGATTTTAAGTGATAAAAGTGGTTATACCGACTTCCGGCGTATCGCACCAACTTTTTTTTTTAATCCGTAAGTATTTATTACTTTTTTATTTTCTTAGACACGTCGTTTCATACAGCCGATCGGCGTGGTTAAAAATAGTTTCTTTTAAACCATAGCGTTTCTCGTAAACACGCAGATATGAATTAATTGAACATTCAATTGAAAATCTGTCGTCATTTATTTATTCAGTCGAGAATTTGCGTCGCAAACTTGAATTAAAATTCGATACGAGAGATCATTTTAGCCGTAGATAAGGCTCCACAGAAACGCAACAGTATTCAACTAGAAAATTAAAGTATTAAAAAAATTATGTTTACTTTTATCACAACAATTGAATTTTGAATCAACATTTAATTTCAACATGATATTAAATACATAAAAATACTGGCTAGAGAAGTAGGGGGACATTATTAGAAACCATGAATGAAATAAGAGAAATATGGCATGGCTAGAAAGAGAGTTGAATATTAAGATGATGACTCATTTAAAAAACGAACTGCACCACTTAAAATAAAATGGAAATAGGAAGTGTTGATATGAAAAATATATTAGAACTTGCTATTGCCTAAAGCAGGAGGTGGAGACCATAAATTATCTCAAATTAACATATTACTAGGATAGAAAATCTTCATCTATCTACATCTTCAAACCCTCTAACTCATCTTATGTCATAATCCTGGTTATGATTTATGTTTGTGTCCAATTTCATTGAAATCAACTGTGGAAAGATATATAATAGACAGGCAGAGTCACTTATGCTTTTTTAATTCTGGCATGGCTGTTAAGTTGCTACCATAGATTATTAAATTTTTCAGCCTCCCCTATTTTTGTATAGCTATAGCTGGACAATCCTTTTTCAAATCAGACATCTCTGCCTTACCTTTTGGAGATTATAGGTGTTATGTTATGTTATGTTATGAAACTACACAGCTGACTGGTACATTATTTCTCCTAAAATATAAGGAAAAAACAATTTAGAAAATATTTCCTGTCAAATAAACACACTGAAAAAACCTGATAATTTTGAAAACAACATGCCTGTAAACCTCCAAATGGTTTAGAAGATTTGTGCCTAACATTACACGCACATTTTGCCAGCTATGTCTAAGTCCCATGTAATAGGGGGCAGACCTATTTAAATCAACCATGCATAAGTCCAGAACCTGTGGCTGCTACTGAGAAATGACTGATAGAAAAACCTAGAACCAGGACCTCAGAATCAGCAATTTGTGACCACTAGACCACCGAGAGGCAGTCTAATAAAATTAATAGGTTCCTCCCTCAAAAAATATCATTTACCGTTTCCCAACTATGTTGGCATCAGCTTCCAGTCTAACCAGATGCAGCTGAATACCAGTATGCATACAAATGAATTTAAGTTGTAGTGTGAAATGCATATGTAATTACGGTCCATCTAACAAAATATAAAAAATAAAATTTAATTGTAACTTTTTTCTGTCTGTCTGTTCCGGCTAATCTCCGAAATGGCTGGACCGATTTTCATAAGACTTTTACTGGCAGATAGCTGATATTACAAGCAGTTAGCTTAGGCTACTTTTATTTTATAAAAAAGAATGGTGTTAACAAAATCCGATTCAAATACAGATGTAACATTTTTCAACAGCTAGTTTTACACAAAGCAACTGCCTGAGCTCCTCAACCCAGCTACTAGGTAATAGAATAGCCATTGGTAAGGCTGGGTAACAATTTCCTTCTACAAAAATCGTTGAATGGAATTTTCAATGGGGTTTTGTATAAGGCAAGAGGAAGTTGCAATGACAACATAAATAAACCTATTGAATTAAAGTTTACATAATGCATTCATCTGTATTTATTTAATGAACAATTATCTATGTGTAATATTGTGATTGTATTGAGGAATTCCTTGAATGCTGCGTCATAAGGAAAATGACGACAGAAAATCCTATTAAAAAATCGGATTTTGTTTTTACAATTTCATGAGTTTTAATATTTCGGCACGGAAGGTAAGTTACTCCTTATAACATCAGCTATCTGCCAATAAAAGTCCCGTCAAAATCGGTTCACCCGTTTCGCAGATTAACCGGAACAAACAGACAGAAAGAAAAAACTTAAAAAAAACATTTTTTGTTATACATACCGTAATACTTTTATATGTATTTAGTAAAAAGCTGTTATTATGAAATTACAAACAGACAATTCAATTTTATTTATTTGTATAGATCACTGGGCAAAGACTGACTGCCTCATTGATCTAGTGGTCGCAAGCGCGACTGCTGAGCATGAGGTCCTGGGTTCGATTCCCGGGTCGGGCAAAGTGTTATTGGGTTTTCCATCAGGAATTTCTCAGTAGCAGCCACGAAGCCTGGATTTGCGCCCGGTTGTTGACAATAGGGCTTACATGGGATAAAAACATATCTGGCGAAATGTGGGTGTACTATTAGATATACCACTGCCTATCCTTTCGGGGATTACAGGCGTGATAGTGGCCTTTACAGTTTTAGGAAATTGGTCATACAACTGGCGCGGGTTGCTGATTTTAACACCAAGATATCAATTCAAACTAAACATACCCTATAATCGTGATCACAGATTTCATTGAACTCAACATTCAAGTATAACGCGATAACTGTTACATAATGAGCTGTTATCAGTCTAATAATGGACACATATGTGCTGTTGAGGTAATTCATTATTCTACTCTTGTTAGATTATGAAGGCCTGGTACTTTTGCTTTCGTTATGGGGCAAGTGGCTAAAGAAGAACGCCCGCCCGTTAAACAATGCTTGGCGAGGACGGCCCTTGGATGGGTAACCATCAGTTCCACGGTGTATAATCGTGCCTAGGATAGCACGTTAGTCTAAGGCCGCTTGTACACGCTAACTTCACCGCGTCTGCTGAAGATAGGACCTCATTTAATGTAGGTACACGATAAGAATTCGGTCGGATCTAGGCACGTAAATCCCTTCGCGTGTCGGGTCTAGCGCAGACAAGATTTTTTTCTTGGTCAGCGTCGAATCAGTGTACGCAGTTCGTGTGTAGATAAGACACGAATTCTTGCATAGGCCCGGCGACTTTTCTTAGCGTGTACAAGCGGCCTGAAAGTCTAACAACTAGTCTTAGCAACGGTCAAATAAAATGCAGTTGCATCCGGTTAGACTGGAAGCCGACCCCAACATAATCATGTAGTTGGAAAAAGGCTAGGCAGATGGTACAGGTACCTAAGTCTGGGTTTGTGGTTTGCGCCTTTGTGGATTACTGTGAAATATGGCTGGACTAGACAGCTCTCCCTGCCTTTGCGAAATCTGACGTGACAACGTGTATCAAATCACAAACAATCAGAATTAGTTAAAATCAGCTAATTACCAACTTTAATTTCCTCATCCAAAAATAAAACAAGTCACAATATTGACCTGCTGTTACCATCTGTCTTCTAATCTCCCATATCACAACTCTGCTAACCCCGTGAGCGACTAACCTTGAAGATACCGCTAACAATAACAAACGCATGTCAAGTTGTCAACACGAATAATGATGTGTATGTTAAGATTTAAATCGTTCGATGTACCGTGGTTACATCGCTCCATGTTAAAATACTGGTATTCAGCTGCATCCGGTTAGACTGGAAGCCGACCCCAACATAGTTGGGAAAAGGCTAGGCAGATTATCTTCTGAGAGCAATGGTGATGAAATAAATTACACAAATCAATGCGCAGACGCATTTGGGTTGGGTTTTAACCTACGACCTGCAACTTTAAAGTGGGACCCTTTACCACTGGGCCAGGAGTCCACGACTGCTCTCTCAAGTTGTAATGTGGTTAGCCTTACAATCTAGAGTGATAAGTGCTTATTCTGTGGTCATCGGCTTGAATTTTCATACAATTTTGGGATCGACCACAAGTCTGTCTGAGATCTGTTGACAAACCCATAAAATCTGAAGTTATACAACATTATTTTTAGTATATGCAAAACCTGAATATAGTTGGTTCAGAATAAATAACTGAATCGATTCCAATCATTTTATTACAAATTCAAAAAAGTTACAAGTTGGACACCGAGCGACATTTAGTACTTATCGTAATAATTTAAGTACCTACTGCCAAATTATGTTTATCAATGAGCTCAAGACTACGCTGGAGGCCCGCGCGCGGGCGCGTTGCGTGGTGACCACGCTTTTGTGCGGACAACCAGGTAACAGAATAAGCTTTGTGATTTTTCATGATACAGTTTTGAAATTTTGTACATAGATTCTTTACATAAAAATACTCGACACATGTTTCAGTTTTCGCATATACTAAAACTAATGTTGTATATTGAAATTAGACTCCCCTACAAACCGCCCATCATCACCACAGTTTACCCGTGTGTTATTTCATTTACCTATAAAGAAAAAAGAATTTATTAGTCGACACAGGACAAAACAAAGAAAAATTGTTAAATTAACTGTAAAACAAAATTATATAAAAAGTAAACATAAAAAAAAACAAATGAAGTTGGTTCTGAACGAGGCCAAAGGACCAAATCTCAACATGCTGCTGTAACATTAAAAAAAAAAAAGTCACAGCGCTGGTATTCTGATAGGGCTCAAAGTGATGGTCAGATACGAATAAGAATAAAAAATAAAGTGTACAACGAATAAACAGTTATAATTATAGGGTGTAAAATTGTAAATAGACCCTTAACGAAGCCGAAAGGCACTTGTTCTTACCGCTGTTGCGATCATTTTTTTGTTCTAGACCATATCTGGGAGGGAACCTTCTAGTTACAGAGATATTGGGGGTCAAAGTTCCAACTTTTTCACCGTTATTTTTTTAAATTTATGTTTTTAATGTAAGAGACTTTAAACACGTCCGCGACCCCCGTAATATTCAATCCATACATCGGCACAATGCTTTGAGTGCGTTCCATCGAGTCCTACCGTAAACCGTAAGTTTTCACCTAAAAAAAAAAGTCGTTTCCCAGCAATAATTTTTGCGTAAAGTTACGTAATTTGATGTACAGAATGCTTGGTTGACGGCTTCGCGAAGGGTCTGTTTACACCCTGTATGTAAGGTATAAAAACACGAATTTAAGAAGAAAATAATACTTACATCTACACCTAACGTAACCACAACGTTGGGTGATGGTGTGTGATGTTACCTACACATCACACACAGCCCATCGTACTATTTTGTTTACATACATAAACGTGTATATTATGTATGTAGGCGTGCATAAACGCGTGTAAGATCATTATCGCAGTGTGATCCAGTAATGGCATATTGTTGTAGGTACATTATTTTTGTTTTAAACTGATATCAAGAGATGATTTTGGAGTGGAAGATGAAGTGGTTTAATGGCATGCCATCTATCACATGATATACTAGCTGTAATCTTCGTCCGACTGAAATTATTATTCCTTTATTCATTTTTAAATATTCCTATACAAAGTAATATAAAAAAAAACATTTAAAAATATAAAAAATAGTAGCCCACCGACATCGGGAACAGGGTCCGAGCCACCGGTGGTCAGGGCTCTTGAGAGAGGAACCTCCTAACGATACGCGCCGTGTCCAGAAGAACTGCTTATTATTATAGCTAGTCCACATTGTCCCACTGCTGGGCATAGGCCTCCCTCCGTTGCCTCCAAAGGTCACGCTTCTGTAGTACTTCTTTCCAATTCTCAAGGAAGACATCCAGTTCGTCCCGCCATCTCCTTCGTGGTCCGCCGCGACCCCGTGTCACTGTTTCAGGGCACCAATTCTGAAATTATTATTAAAATAAAAATATTCCTTTCCTATTTGAATCGGATTTTGGTAAAATAAAAGTAAGCCTAAGTTACACCTTATAACATCAGCTATCTGCTCGTAAAAGTCCCGTCAAAACGGTCTTACCGTTTCGGAGATGATCCGGAACAAACACTTCGATTTTATTTATTTGTAGGATGTATGGGTATTAAAATTTAGCAAGTCGTTAAGTTTGACCATGTTTCACCCCCTGCCAAATCTTTTTCCAAGTGTAAAGGGTGTAACAAGACCCTTAACGAAGCGTCGTCCGTCCCGTCATTGCGATCATTTTTTTGTTCTAGACCATACCTGGGAACCTTCTAGTTACAGAGATATTGGGGGTTAAAGTTCCAACTTTATCACAATTTTTTTTTTTTAAATTCATGTATTTAATGTAAGATTTTTACTTTAAATACTTCCACGACCCCCGTACTATTCAACCCATCCATCAGCACAATGTTTTAAGTGCCTTACGTTGAGTCCTACCGTAAAACGTGATTTTTCACCAAGTCGCTTCCCAGCAATAATTTTTGCGTAAGTTCGGAGGGTCCGTTTAGACCCCGCGTCAAACCCTTGCACATAATGTATTGAGCTCACTGGCAAACTATTTAGGATGATGACAGAATTATATTCAGTAGTGGATAGCTACAGGCTGATAACGATAATAGAAAAAAATGCGGTAGCACTAGCACATAGTATTGCGATCGGCAGATCACGACAAAATAGTTTATCTAACACATTGGCCGCGTAATCTTGAACTTGTAGTGTTATTTGTGTTAGTACGACGATAAGATTACGTTTTGTCTTCTAATAATACCGAATAGATGTTGTATTTGACGTGCTATTCGTAATTTATAAACATGAAAGACGTGAGCAGTTCCTTGTCCTTCCTTCTGTTTCTCTAGAGAATCTTACAATTCTTGCAGTACTTTACTTCTGGTTTCGATAGTGCTGCCAAGTCTCTGAAACTCAAAGCATTTCTTTCAATTACACCATTACATGCACTTCTGAATTTCAAAAAAATTAAAAAAGCGACGCTACAGTCACAGTCACAAGGCATAATAACTTGTGAAAGTACTGTAGTTGCCCATTCCAAAGCGTAGATCTCTATGGAGAAGAGTGGGCAAGAAACTCCATGGACGCTCTTTTAAATCAAAATATTGGGGGGTCTCTAGGGGATTTTCAAGAATGTGTTTATATCCCCCATAAAGTTGCAATAACATTGTTTATGATTATATTACATGATAAGACATGATACGATCTATAACTATCGTTGCAGCAATACGATCTTATCACACGTTTTATTACTTGAATTTCATATAAATTGTACTTATAGAATCAAATCAATGTGGATGGGTATAAGAGTAAGTAGAGGAAGACCTATGAAACGATGGATGGACTGTGTGAAGAATGATATGGCAAGAAAGGAGGTGTCTGATGAGATGACGAGTAATAGAGAAGTATGGAAGAAGAAGACATGCTGCGCTGACCACAAATGAGTTGGGATAAGGGCAGGAGTATGATGAGCTCTATAAGATGAGTGAGAAGGTTCCTTTGCCGCAATGCAGACTATTACTGGACGAAGGTGTCTCCCAAGATATCATGGGTGTTCTCCGCCAATCGGGTCCTCCCAATCAAACCTGGCCGACTTTTGAAGTTCGTTTGTTTAGCTTGCGAGTTTCCGCCGTGCCTCGGAAAGCACGTTAAGCCGTTGGTTCCGGCTGTCAATTGTAGATCTTTGAGAGTCGTTACTGGTAGTCAGTGGCCCGAAAGTCTGACTACCAGTCAAGGGGTATCGTATTACCCAGTAAAAAATGGGTTGTGGAGGTTAGATAGGCAGTCGCTCCATGTAAATTACTGGTATCCAGCTGCATCTGGTAAGACTGGAAGACCCCAACGAAGTTTGGAAAAGGCATTTACTGGGACAATATCAAAAATAAGAGTGTCAATAATGAAGTCTACAACATTAGTTTTAGTATATGCGAAACCTGATATACGTGTCTAGTATTTTATGTAAAGAATCTATGTACAAAATTTCAATACTGTGTCATGAAAAATCACAAAGTTATAAGCTTGTTCTGTTATCTAGTTGTCCGCACAAAATCGTGGTCACCACGCAGCGCGCGCCTCCAGCGTCGTCTTGAGCTCATTGATAATAATAATTTTGCAGTAGGTACCTAAATTATTGCGATAGGTACTCAAAGTCGCTCGGTGTCCAACTTTTAACTTTTTAAAATATTTTTTCGAAAAATAAAACATGGTTTAAAAATTATTGGAATCGATTCAGTTACTTATTCTGAACAAACTATATTCAGGTTTCGCACATACTAGAAATAATGTTGTATTGGGTACCCCGATTAAAACTGCAAACTTATTTTTTTAAATAATGTTGTATAGTGAATTATTACCACAAATTATTATCAATACTACCTATATGCTCTCTTATCAGTAGTTACTTATTCATTGAGTCTCATTTTACTACAGCTTATGTCAGAATAAATGTGTTATCTTGGTATTTTATCTTGTTAATACTATCTACTTGTGAATATCTGGCGTATTTATTAATTTATTTTGTTGCTTTTTCAAATGGTTCAGGAGCTCGTAGCTAAATAATAACAGCCGCTCGGAACGATCCTTAGGTTAAGCCGTGCTTGCCTAGGTTGGTCCGTGGATGAGTTTCCTCCATGCCTCGGAAAGCACGTTAAGCCGTTGGTCCCGGCTGTCAATTGTAGATCTTTGACAGTCGGTATGTACTCAGTGACCTGACAGTCTTGGAACCGCTCATACCAGTACTAGCTGGGTTGTAGAGGTCAGATAGGCGGTTAGACTGGAAGTCGACCCCAACAGTGTTGTGAAAAGGCTAGGCAGATGATGTTGTTTGAAATGGTTAATGAAAATATCGTGAAGAAACTGGCAGCGGCATCGAATGGCAAAAAAGACATGTGACATCTACCAAGCAGCATTGGGTCCTCGTGGTGGATGAAGGCTCACTGACTCTCTCTCTCTCAGAAAGAAACCGTGTCCTAACATAGGCTATTATAGAGTTACGTTACGCTATACAGCCACGGAGTCTGGATTTGTGCCCGCTTGATGGCAATAGGCTCGCCCCCTATTACATGGGACTTAAATATATCCGGCAAAATGTGGGTGTACTATTAGGTACACCTCTGCCTTATCCTTTGGGGATTGCAGGCGTGATGTTATGTTATGTTATTGCCTTCGAGCTATTCTCGGTCATCAAAACATAAAAATCCTTTTCCACCGTCTCTCATATGCATTATTCATCACAAAATATTACATGATACTTATGCAAGTGCACAAGACACGTGTTTGGCTGTCAGCCAGCTGTCTTTGAACGGACTTCTTTGTGACCGTTGCAGATCTACGTAGGAGTGCGTGGATAGTAGATTATGGAGAAGGTCTGGTTGTTTTGGCCATTGAATAGGCCTCGAGCTTTCGGTGATGGCAGCCAATCTCAGTGGAGATTAGCCATGGATGCAGGGAATATTATAGTGTGTGTGCTAACACTGGTGCTTACGGGAACTTTTAAGCTCATCGCTCGATGGTCTCGCTAATCCGACACGGCCAAAGAGAGATCAGGAGCAGAACCAACGGCTTTTAGGAAAAACTAGTGTCTTTTTGAGTATGAATGTGGATGGGTATAAGAGTAGAGGAAGACCAAAGAAACGATGGATAACTGAAAAGTTATCTGATGATCAGTTGTCATGGTATGGGCATGTGACGTTTAATTTAGTATTTTACAATATTTTTTTTTTTACCTTTGTATAGATTCTTTTTTATCGATTGTGGCTTTGTAGATTCCCAGCTGCTTGTTAACTTTTGGTAACTTTTTATTTTTTTCTACATTTTTTGTGTAGTAAGGAACGACTTATTGTCGGGCCTACGCTGTCCCCCCATACTTAAGTACAAATGCTGTATCCATGATAATATTGTAATACCAAATGATTTGAAAAGAGTAACCATGGAGTGTCTTGTCGATTCTTCGCCATAGGAAACGACCAACCCGAACCATGCACCTTTTTGTCGACGTTTTATAAGTGCCCATCTAGGCCTATGTGAAATAAAATATTTTGATTTTGATGCGGAGGAATGAGGACAATGTTGTGAGAAAAATTTGAAGATGTATTTGGATGGCTATAAGAGTAGAGGAAGACCAAAGAAACGATGGGTGGAGTGTTTGACGGATGATACGGGTATAATGGAGGTGTCTGATGAGATGGCAAGTAATAGAGAAGTATGGAAGAAGAAGACATGTTTCGCGAACCCCAAATAAACTAGGATCAGGGCAGGAGAATGATGATAGAATCTTTTTAATCTGTCTAGCAGTAGAATTTGTGATGAAAACCGTGGGTTTATGCCAATTGCCAAGTTTGTCTTGAAAATTCGCGCGAACGTGGACACAGCAGTGGCAAATGCTTCGCTGCAAAAATATCTATATCCTGGCGTGTAAGAGTGTATCCAGTAGCTGTAGGTTTCAGATAGGCAGTCACTCCATGCCAGATACTGGTTTTTACCTGCATCCGGTAGGACTGGAAGCCGATCTCAACGTAGTTGAGAAAAGGCTAGGTGAATGATATGATCATGACTAATTCAGTTGTACTTCTGCATATGTTTTTAGCATCGCCTCGGGGGCACGTCCGTCTGCGTCACACGTTCAGTTCTCTGCCAATATCAATGTTTGTTGTAACAGTATGTCTTCCGGACACAAATAAACAGAGTTTTTGTCGAGGACTGTGCTAATATTGAGTGGGTTCCAGTGGTTTTGAAGGTCAGCTAGTCTAGTCTTCTGTTTGATCTATCAAACCTCGATTACATACATCATTATCATCTGCCTTTTCCCAACTTTGTTGGGGTCGGCTTCCAGTGTAACCGGATGCATATAAATACTAGTATTTTACATGGAGCGACTGCCTAACTGACTTCCACAACCCAGTTAGTACTGGATAATACGATACCCATTCGCAAGACTGTTTGTCAAACTTTCAGGTCACTGACTACCTGTAACGACTGTCAAAGATCTATAAGTGACAGCCGGGACCAACGGCTTAACGTGCTTACCAAGGCACGGAAACACACTCACTCACACTCACCCACTACTGCTGTTAAATCGTGAATAATGAGGACATGATAATTTAGAACTAATAAGCGAATTTTATCGTTTTATGACGCGCTGGAATGCACTCTATTGGTTTCTAAATGCTTGGCTCAATACCAAAAGTTGACAATCCGTTGCGTGATAAAAAATTCTCCCGAATTCGACGGCTCAAATCAAAATGTTATTTCCGTCAAAATATTCAGAAAGAACATGTTCTCAATACCCAATAATTATTCAAAAAATCGTATGTTAAATGGCGTCCAGTTATGTGTGGTTATGTCAACTATTTCGCGCATACATTTGCAATTCATTATATCTTCTACTTAAATTACGATTTGTGTTGAGTTCGAACACAAGCAGTCGCGTTACTTAGCGTATGTTCTAACCAGCTTTTGCCCACGACTTCGCTCGCGTTATGATCTGAAAGTATCCCACGGAAACCTTTTTAAATAAAGTGTGTAAATAGACCCTTAACGAAGCCGAAACGCACTTGTTCTCCCCGTCGTTGCGATCAATTTTTTGATAGGAATATTGATTTTTCAAAATGACCACCACTTGAAAAATTCACTCAGTATACTACCGAATGCAGTGACGGTCGACCACTTCTCAACCTTATTACTTATAACATAGGGTTAGAAGTGGCAGACCCTCAGTGCACTCGGTAGTACCTATGATTATATACATTTGCAACTAGTTTTTGCCCGCGGCTTCGCTCGCGATAATTTAGAATTTGACAATCAATTCGGGTTGTACTCTGCTTGTAATAATATAATTCAATCATGATTCGAAAGACACGTGGCGCCATCTATTATCATAAGAACGTTATTGTTGTTTTCCTCGGGTACACGGTACTTTTTTTCGGGATGAAAGGTACCCTATGTCCGTTTCTGTACACCTGACGCATATGCGAAATTTCAGGATGATCGGTTCAGTGGTTTAAGCCTGAAATGGTAACAAACAAACTTATTTTCGAATTTATATATGGTGACTGGTAATTAGTGATACTTAAACACGTGATTGTACTCATGATAACAAACAACTTTCCCAAAGAAACGTATTTCTTTTTAATACTCATTCACTTTTATCATAATAACACAACAGCGGGCCGTATGAAATTCGCGCGCGCGCACCTGTGACCTATCAGCTGTTAACCGCATGACGCCGTTCTGTCTCATTACTATCGTACCGTGCAACCACTGTGGGTAGGCAGAGCACCCGCGCGGCTCGCAAGCCCGCTCCGCTGCTGTGTGTTTAAGTATTGATCACTAATTACCAGTCACCCTATACATATACATATAAGGTCTAACTATTCATACACGAAATATTTTCAGGGAATCATCTAACGGCTATAACGAAGCCATTTCAAGGGATTGTTTTTTTATCTGAGTATATTTTTATAAAATTAAATAATTTAAAATTACTTGACCCACAAAATTAATACTAGCTCCTTATTTTTGAACATCCAATACGCTAGTTTACTACGTCGTATTTACCTACTGTCCTTGTTAGAATATCCCATAATCTAACAATGACAAATGTAAAGATTTTATGCAAAAAGTGTCAAAAATTTATAGAATTATAATAAATTCCGTAAAAAAAATAACTCAGATATTTTGCTTATTCGTTGCTATGGCGACTTTACGACTTATAGAAGTTACTCTTAAAATATTTCGTCTATGAATAGTTAGATATTATAGTTTGGATTTATTTAACGTAAGCATAACACGTCACTACAAGTAGATGTATTAGCATTTTAATGAGCAGAACGTGGTCTGTCCGTACATTGTAGTTTAATTGAGTTCTTGTGACGGACAGAGGACTTTTCGTACAACACTGTAGTTACTACTTACATAACCGTATTGACGCATGCAAAAATGTAGATTTTCTCACGGAATGAGAATCTTTGCGCAATGCATCCGATCTGATTCTGTCATAAATTCATCGTCATAACATCAAGACTATAATCCCCGAAGGGTTAGGCAGAGGTTAGTTACCTAATAGTACACCAGTGGCGAAGGTTCCATACAACTCGATTCCTACTGGCTTTCCTTTGAAAAATGGCACAGTCAGTATTCTGTAGACAAATAATATAACCACATTAAAGATTTGTACTCCGGCTTACCTCTTACAAAAATTGACCGTTCGCTACTGTAGTATACCCACATTTCGCCAGTTATATTTGACTTCCATGTCATACGGGGTGAGCCGATCTAGACCCTAAAAAAAAATCTGCTGTTCCATACATTTTGACCGTGAAGGTATTGCACTTTTGTGTGTTTTAACCACTGTTTTTTTTAAATAACCGAAGTACTGAATACGTGGTAACCGTTTTCGCGTCGGTGTCCCATCCACCCCGTATAACACTTTGCTCGACCCGGGAATCGATCCCAGGACCCCAAGTTCAGCAGTCGCGCTTGCGACCACTAGACCAAATGAGGTAGTCCGTTTGAATATACCTATAATATTTCGATTTTTGATGACAACTCGCATTCAGATTCAGATCGAATCTAGTGTGCATAAACAGTAAGGGCAAAAAAATCTATATCAATTACTTTGGCTTGCTAAAGTTAGCGGTTCTTACGAATATAAACCTTATCCTAATGCTCATAATGTCCATATTCCTATTAAAGTAACTCTTATTCCTGTGTAGAGTCTCCCATTGCACCATACACTTGCCAAGCCAAACGAAACCCTATTCTCTTCACCAAAGACCACAACATCACGCGGCACATTTTCAAAGCATCATTGACCATGCACTTGCCAAACCAATTTAAACCCTATGCTCTCCTCTCCAGGCCACAATGTCACGCGACAGATCATCGAAGCGGTTCTACAGAGCTGAGTCTACACATGACTTGCTGTCGTACATGGATAAGGGGCAGGCAGCCAGCAATGAGAACCGATGGACGTTTGAAACGGCTTGGGAGGTTGCTAATAAAGGTAAGATATAATGGCTATAAAAGTAGGGAAAAATCAAGGAAACGTTGGATGGACTGTACGAAAGATAACATGAGTAGAAAGGAGGTGACTTGTGAGAACACGACTAACAGAGAAGTATGGAAGAAGAAGAAATTCTGCAGATCTTATCCTAATCAGTGGGCTTATCCTAATCTTTAAGGTAATGTCTTTTTTAGGGTTCCCAACGGGACCCTATTACTAAGCCTCCGCTGTCAATCTGTCCATCCGTCCGTCCGTCCGGTTTCTAGACCCTTCGAAATGTGAATATTTTATTCTAAAATGCCCCTACATTTTGCACAAACGGCGCCTCTACTTGTAACTTAATGCTCTATTGTCTATGTTCAGCCAGTGTTTAGTCCTTGCAGAATACTTGAATTACGAGTTCCTTGCTTTTTGTTTTAGAGTTACTAAGATGGGTCCTAAGTTGAAGTAGGCCACGGTAATCTAGGATGTTGAAACTTGGAGCATGTAGTTAAAAAAAATCTATAAATAGTATAAAACAAAGACTTTTTGTGTCTGCCTCTATGACCACTTTAATTCTGAACTGCACAATGGATTTTCACGCAGTCGTCACCATCATTTAGAAAATTCTTTCAGAAAAACTTATACCTATTGTCTTTTACGGGACATCTTTGTCTCAGTTAGAATCTGCATCATCCAAAGGTCGACTGGTAGAGAGTGCTATTGGCATTGAGTCCACCTTTCTAAATTATGAGTGCTTAAAGTTTTTTTTTCTGTCGCCTTATTGTGCTACTGCTGGGCAAAGGCCTCCCCATAGCCTTTCATTCTTCTCTCCGTGGGGTTTTCTCCGGCTAATCCCGCACAAACGCCTCCAAGTCGTCATGCCAGCGTTTTCTAGGCCTCCCTCGGCGACGATGCTCTTCTTCTGGTAGCCACTGCGTGACGATTCTGGCCCATCCGTCCTGATGCATTCTACTGTAAAAGTATTAGATAAAATACATAAATGCTAACGTAGGCTTTTTTCATTTCATTTAAAAGCAACAAATAACAGCTATAATATAAAATATAGAACAAGAAATTAAAAAAACTTACAGACAGTATTCTAGCCCAGAAAGCTGTTGAGGGTTTATTGACAATGAGTTTACGTAAACATGAGTAATAATTATACAGTGATTACATACGGGAACAAAACGTGGTGGCTCACATTGGGGCTTACCAGAAGGCTTAAAGTCACCAAAAGGACAATGGAGAGGGCTATGCTCGGAGTTTCCTTGCGTAATCAAATCAGAAATGAGGACATCCGCAAGAGAACCAAGGTAACCGACGTAGCCCGAAGAATAGCCAAACTTAAGTGGCAGTGGGCAGGGCACATTGCTCGCAGAACGGATGGCCGATGGGGCCGAAAAGTTCTGGAGTGGCGACCGCGAACCGGAAGACGCTGCGTTGGAAGGCCTCCCACTAGGTGGACCGATGACCTGGTGAAGGTTGCAGGGATCCGCTGGATGCGAATCGCACGGGATCGGTAAATGTGGCGACACTTGGGGGAGGCCTATGTCCAGCAGTGGACGTCTTTCGGCTGAAATGATGATGATGATGATGAGTAATAATTATTAACTGTTATTGTTTTGTTATTTTTCAGTTGGAGGAATTTACACTGTGATCAGATCGAAAGCCTATGTATCCACTGAGGAAATGGGAGAGAATTACTGCTTGCTTGGTAAGATATAAAATCTTATGGCCAGGTGTTTTAAATGTTCGATTGGTTGATTTATTTTTTAAACGAGGATTTTTGTCAAAACTGTCATTTGTCTTTGACAGTCGCTACAGGTAGTCAGTGGCCCGAGAGTATGAGAACCAGTCTTACCAAGGGGTATCGTATTACCCAGTACTAACTGGGTTGTGGAGGTCAGATAGGCAGTCGCTCCATGTAAAATAGTTGGTATTCAGCTGCATCCGGTTAGACTGGAAGCCGACCCTAACATAGTTGGGAAAAGGCTAGGCAGATGATGATGTCTTAATAACTGCCTTGTTGATCTAGAGGTCGCAATTGCCACTGCTGAGCATGAGATCCTGGGTTCGATTCCCGGGTCGGCCAAATTGTTATTGGGTTTTTCCATCAGGAATATCTCAGTAGTAGCCACGGAGTCTGGATTTGTGAACGACTAATGGCAATTGGCTCACCCCCTATTACATGAGAGTTAAGCACAACTGGCGAAATGTGGCTGTACTGGGTATTAGGTACACCTCTGCCTAACCCTTCGGGGATTACAGGCGTGATGTTAATGTTGTAATAACTTTGTTTTTCCCACAAGGACCCTACAAAGAACAATGCGCTCGTACTGAAGTTGAGGAGGCCGACTTCCCTCCAAACTCGCCGCTCACTATCGCTGTTAATGCTATGAGGAGCCAAGGATACAAGGTATGTTATATGTCTTATTCATCCTAATCCTAACTAATATTAGAATAGAATAGAATAGAAGACAATTATTTCAGATGGAGTCCTTATACTATTAGTAACACATAAAACCATAAAAAAAGTATAAAAAAATAATAATAAATATAAAAATAAAAAATATAAAAAATAATATAAAATGTACGTGAACGTGTACGACCGAGCGTGTACGTGTATGTGTCTGTGTATGTACGTGTGTGTGTATGTATATAAGGTCTAACTATTCATACACGAAATATTTTCAGGGAATCATCTAACGGCTTTAACGAAGCCATTTCAAGGGATATATTTTTTTTATCTGAGTATATTTTTACAAAAAATAAATAATTTAAAATTACTTGACCCACAAAATAAATACTAGCTCCTTATTTTTGAACATCCATTACGCTAGTTTACTACGTTGTATTTACCTAGTGTCATTGTTAGAATAGTATATAGTAAAAAGAAGAATTACGAACAGCTGGAGAAGATACTGGAGCTTCAGAGAGGTTACGAAAGACAAACAACTTCACATAAAGATTAAAAGCAAGCTATTCAACACCTGCATACTACCCGTCCTTATGTATGGCTGCCAATCATGGACCTTAACTCAGGAAATGACAAATAGATTAGCGACTTGTCAATACGCTATGGAGAGAAGCATGCTGAATGTTAGGAGATCAGACAGACTGGAAAATCGTGTCATTAGGAATAAAACAGGAACCATAGATGTAGTACGGAAAATAAAACGTCTCAAATGGAGATGGGCAGGGCACCTAACAAGAGGTCATGACAAATGGAGTAAAAAGGTGACAAGGTGGTATCCCAGGGAAGGTAAAAGGAAAAGAGGTAGACCGCTGAAAAGGTGGGAAGATGACATCAGAGAAGTGGCAGGAGTTATGTGGAACAGAGTGGCTCAGGAAAGACCAGAATGGAAGAGGTTGGAGGAGGCCTTTGCCGATTGGCAAACAGATCCACAGAAAATAAAAAAGCTTCAAATACTAGAATAGAAAAATAGAGAATAAGTTTAAAGTTTTATGTTTTATTTTAGAATATTGTTAATAGTCGATCTGAATAAAGGCTATATTATTATATTATTATTATTACATTGTTAGAATATGGGAGTAAAGATTTTATGCAAAAAGTCTCAAAATTTTTTAGAATTATACCTAATAATTTCGTAAAAAAAAACACTCAGATATTTTTTTTCGTTGCTATGGCGACTTTACGACTTATAGAAGTTACTCTTAAAATATTTCGTGTATGAATAGTTAGACCTTATATAGGAAGATTTACAGATACACACTAGAAGAAATGGATGATCATGTATGGATACATACAAGGGAAGAGTTATACGGGATGGAAGGGACACCCACGCGAAAACGGTTACCACGTATTCAGTATATCATTCTGAGCCGGCACATAAAATTTATCACCGGTTATTTAAAAAAAAAAAACAGCTATTCCTTACATTTTGACCGTCTAGGTATTGCACTTTTGTAGGAAACAGCAGATTTTTTTTTTAATAGCCGATGAAATTTTCATGTGGGGGTGGTAACCGTTTTCGCGTCGGTGTCCTTTCCACCCCGTATTCAAATCTTCGACAAAATATAGAAAATTGTAACATTTTCAATTGGCTGTAGCTCTGGTCTCCAGTGACTTTTTTATTGGTCGTAATAATATGAATTGCAGAACTTATTGTGAGCTATGGTTTGGCAGTCGGCTGTCATTTGTAAATCTTTGACAGTCGTTACAGGTAGTCAGTAGCCCATAAAGTCTGACAACCAGTCTTACCAAGGGTTATCGTATTACCCAGTACTAACTGGGTTGTGGAGGTCAGATAGGCAGTCGCTCTATGTAAAATACTGGTATTCAGCTGCATCCGGTTAGACTGGAAGCCGACCCCAATATAGTTGGGAAAAGGCTGGGAAATGATGGTTTGAGATATATTTCAATTCTGTTGGACTTACGTCCATTTTGACGAAGATCCTTTGAAAGAAAGCTCATTTCCTATTCGTCCCACCGAAATCGGAGCCTTGATTTTGGTGACTATACATAGGGAACTGCCTCGTTGGTCGTGGTTGCGGTTCCCGGGTCATGCAAAGTGTTATTTATTTTTCCATTAGGAATTTCTCAGTAGCAGCCATGGACGATTGATGGCAATAGGCTCGCCCCCTATTACATGGGTGTACTATTAGGCACACCTCTGCTTAACCCTACTGGGATTACAGGCGTGATGTTGTTATGTTATGTTACGTAAGGCACTTTTTGTCAGTTCAGAAGTATTCTGTAAACAAAGTATTTACTTAAAGTTAATTCAGAAAGTTCCTGGATTTTTTGGTGTCATACTTTCAGAGCAAATCAATAAATTCTTCTCCATTTTCTTCCAGGTCCACACCGGCACGTGGCTAGTAGACGGCAA
Organism: Noctua fimbriata; assembly: GCA_905163415.1. Lineage (NCBI taxonomy): Eukaryota > Metazoa > Arthropoda > Insecta > Lepidoptera > Noctuidae > Noctua > Noctua fimbriata. The sequence goes on from LR990951.1 coordinate 2,480,750, forward strand.
CCCTCAGATCATACTATTCGACATCGGCTCCGGCGCCTGGCAGCTGGACGCGTACAAACAGGAGCTGTGGAACACCTGCGGCATAGGCATCCCCCACCTGGACGTGGAGGCCAATGACGCCGTCATACTGGGCTTCATGGTGGCGCACTTTATTGGGGAGGTCAGTGTTAGCAATAGGTTGTATTATCTATAATTTTACTATCCAGATTTTATGCAATCCAGAATCTTCGCCACCCAGTTTTTAATTTTTTTTTTTTTTTTAAAGAAAATCGTTGCCCCGCTCTTGGATTTTCTCCTGTATCGTGGGTGCCTTTACAAATATTTAAGCTCACATACACAAACAGCCAGATCCGGAACAACTACCTGTAGGCCATACAAATATTTGTTCCGTACGGGAATCGAACCTGCGACACGAAGCGCAGTAGTCAATCGCTCAGCCACTGCACCAACCGTGTCGTCATAGAATCCACACTTACCATAAATATCGCTGTCCAAATTTGTCACTATTCAGAATGGTCATGCTCCAGATATTTCACTATCCAGAATTGCCAGTATCAATTAAAGTTAAAAGTTATCAATATCCAGAATTATCTTAGCTACACTATCACGATAAGTGGGTTGGGACTATTAGATCAGTTTTTAAGTCATTTAATTAATTCTATTGTTTCAGTTCCGCAAAGCAGCTGAAGGCTACAGCGATACTCCGCCTCGCGTGGTAGCTCACTTCCATGAGTGGCAAGCTGGTATCGGTCTCATTTTGCTCAGGTAAATTATTATTTATCAATTGACAGCCGGTACCAACCGCTTAACGTGCTTTCCGAGGCACGGAGGAAACTTGGTATCTAATGGGACCCATGTATCCCCCACCCATCAGGCATCCACCTCAGAAGATGATATTTTTTATATTATTTTTTGCTTTTCCCAGGACCCGTCACATCGACGTCGCAACAGTATTCACGACGCACGCCACCCTCCTCGGTAGATACCTGTGTGCTGGTAACACTGACTTCTATAACAATTTGGATAAGGTAACACCATTGCTTGATTCTGTCTTATGCTTTATTATTGCCAAGAGAATTTGAAAAAAAATCATATTTTTTTTCATCATGGTCTTGGAGAGAAACACTGTCATTATGATTCTACCACATTTTAATTGCCAGGCTAAAAATCTGCGGTCTATTTGCCTAATCAGGCCTGAGTCGGAAACTCCACTGCTCTAGAAAAAATATAAGTTTTGACAATAGTCCTCGATAGATTCCAAGTGGACATAAATCACAAACGATCAAGCTTATTCAGTTATGACTGTATTTCAAAACATGCAAGGTTGATTTCCTTTTGTAGTAAAAACAGCGTCGCTTCGTTTAAAAAATTAGAATTATCACGGCTACACTACTGCTTTTAACCGACTATGGTAGAACCAAAAAGGAGCGTTAAGTTTTTAAACAAACCTGATGCTTTTAATCAAGTGTATTCTTTATTTCAACAAAAATAAAGTTGCTATTTCTCTGCCTTCAGATCACTATTATTAACTAAAACAAATTATTGTTTTTTTGTTACAGTTCTCAGTAGACGAGGAAGCAGGCAAGAGACAGATCTACCATCGCTACTGTATGGAGCGGGCGGCCGCGCACATGACGCATATCTTCACTACCGTGTCTGATATTACTGGTAATCTATACTAATATTATAAAGCTGAAGAGTTTGTTTGTTTGATCGCGCTAATTTTAGGAACTCCTGGTTCGAATTAAAAAAATATTTTAGTGTTGGATAGTCCATTTATCGAGGAAGGCTATAGGCTATATAACACCACGCTACGACCAATAGGAGCCGAGCAAAAAAAAAAAACAAGTCAGAAGTGGCGGGTGAAACCGCGGGCCACAGCTAGTAAGTTATAAACATTATCATCAAGCCAAGCCAGGCCATAGTCATTATCGTCAGTCAAGTCTTTTGCATTCAAATCAGTATACATGGTAAATATTCCGTTTCTAGTGTTAATGATAATATTATCTGTTCTCGATGATGGTAATATCACGTTGTATTGGGATCGATCTATCGCCACTGACAGGACTATTGTTGCCAATAAACCTGACATTGTGGTGATAGATCGATTGGAGCGTCGCACAATGATTGTTGATATAACGGTTCCGCATGACGAGAACCTCGTGAAAGCAGAGAAAGATAAACAATTCAAATATCTAGATCTGGCTCGCGAGGTTGTCGACATGTGGGACGTGAGTACAGCAGTCATTGTGCCGATAGTTGTGTCGGCCAATGGCTTAATAGCCAAGAGCCTCGACCAACAACTAAGGAGGCTCTCACTTGGCAGCTGGATCAAGGGCTTGATTCAGAAAGCAGTACTTCTGGACACGGCACGTATCGTTAGGAGGTTCCTCTCTCAAGAGCCCTGACCACCGGTAGCTCGGACCCTGTTCCCGATGCCAGTGGGCTACTATTTTTTATATTTTTAAATGTTTTTTATATAGTTTTTGTTAAGAAATATTTAAAAATGTAATAAGTATGTTAGAAAATAAATAAAGGAAATATTATCATCATGCCTATATTAGCAGAGATGTAGTTTGCCCGAATTTTGCAAATTCCTGCTGGTACTGAAGATTCCTCATTGACAAAATATCATATATTTCTCGATCTGGGAATCCAACCTAGGGCTTGTTAGAGGATCGATTCAATAGTCAAAACGTCGGAAGGTTATTGCCGGGTCCAAAAAAGAAGAACGACTAAGAAACTTTCACTTTAAGGTAGATAACAAAAAAGAATAGTGCACGACGAAAAAATACTTGAAAAACATAGTCCTCAATAAAAACAAATTTAAAAAATTTATGGTTATTTTTTAACTAATTTAAAAAAATGATGGCCCTTTTTTAACTTATTTAAAAAAAATTTGGCCATTTTTTAACTAATTTATTGAGGATTATATGTATAAGTTAATATTGAGGCCTAATAAGTTTTTATTGAGGAGTAAATTTATCGCTGTCTGACAAAAACATAGCTTTAATTCACCTATGTCTGTCTTTCAACAGGTTACGAAGCCGAGCACCTCCTCAAACGCAAGGCAGACATCATCACACCCAACGGGCTGAACGTGAAGAAGTTCTCCGCGCTGCACGAGTTCCAGAACCTGCACGCGCTCGCCAAGGATAAGATCAATGAGTTCTCCAGAGGACACTTTTATGGGTAAGCAGAGTAACAGAACAAACGCTGGTTTATGTAAGCTTGATCATTCCAGAACAGAGGCGAAACTGGAAGTATTACACGTCTGGAAGCTTAAACTAGTTTTTTCGGGTGCGCCTCGATTCCACAGTGTTTATCAAAAATGTGTAATCTTAAAATTTTAAACTATCATGGTCACTAACATTATTATTTAGACTAGAAACGGGATATTTGCCATGTTTACTGTTTTCGTTGAGTTCCCGATATTTCGGCGCTGTTGCAAGCACCATGATCACGGATAAACTGAAGTTATTGCGGGTGGGTGTTTATGAGCAGACAAATCGGTCTACCCTCTTTCTTGATCGTTTTCTTGTTTTTTTTTTAAAATATCGGGAACTCAATGAAAACAGTAAACAGGGTAAATATCCCGTTTCTAGTGTAAATAATAATGTGTAATCTTATTTAAGAATGTAGTACATACCATTATCATCATCATCATCAGCTGCCTAGACTTTTCCCTAAAACCTCGTAAATCATTTCATCCATCATCATTTGCCTAGCCTTTTCCCAACTATGTTGGGGTCCACTTCTAGTCTTACCGAATTCAGCTGAATACCAGTATTTTACATGGAGCGACTGCCTATCTGACTTTCACAGCCCAGTTAGTACTGGGTAATACGATACCCCTTGGAAAGACTGGTTGTCAGACTTTCGTTCCACTACCTGTAACGACTGTCAAACATCTACAAATGACAGCCGAGACCGACGGCTTAACGTGCTTTCCGAGGCACGAAAACAACACTTACACAACATGTGAAACAATATTAAAGTTGGAGAACCTGTTCCAAACTATGCGGCGTCTATTCTTATAAATGTCGTCTAACTTTTAAAACGTCGAAATAATCTAATAGTTACACACAATCTTTTTCCACAGCCACTTCAACTTCGATCTAGACAAGACGCTCTACTTCTTCATCGCCGGTCGTTACGAGTTCGGTAACAAGGGAGCTGACATATTCATTGAGGCGCTAGCGAGGCTGAACCATTATTTGAAGGTAAATTTCTTAAGAGGAAATGCGGGTGGTCTTTTCTCTCCATAAAAACGCTCTCGCCTGTTTTCTTTCTGGTTTATGACTTTAAAGCACTGATTTTTTACAGTAAAATAAATATCAACTTCTTCTATGTCCCTATGTTTTCCTTTTTGATGATACATAATCTCTATACGCACTATAACCTTTACAAAATGCTCAAAATTGCCTATTTAGACCGCTGTCAACAGAGGCCTAGTGTACAAATTTGACAACTATTAATAGAAAAAAGCAAAACATAGGGACACAGGACATACCCTTCTCATTCAGTTTATGAAATATCTTTTAAATTAGCCGAATATTGGAGGAGGAAACAGTCGAGAGCCAAACCTCCAATTATGACTTTTTACTAAGGCTATTCAGTCGGATCTGCAGTTGTCCTTATCGCACCATTGTTGAAAACGCGCTCGCAGTGCGACAGCGATAGTATCTTCAAATACCTAATTTAAAAAAGTTTCTCCGACAGTATTTCCTCTTAATTCTTCATCATAAAAGCCTAGTCAAAACAACATCACAATAATCAGCTTATATGTTTTATGTCACTAAACCCTTGCAGGGTTTTCTCACTGCGTAGAGTGTTCAAGATCCGAGTTCGATACAAAACTATACATCTAAATAAAATTGAAGTGTCTATTTGTAATATCAAAATAACAGCTTTTTACTAAATGCATATGAAAGAATATATACGGTACTTATAACAAAAAAAAAAAATTTCGTTGATTGTTGATATACTGGTTGTAACAATCATAATAATCGCAAGACTTCTCGTGTGGTATCTCAGACCATGTAACTGAACAACATTTGTTATATGACTTTTGGAAATTCATAACTTCTTTTTTAGTGTTACCATACATGTTGATCAGCTCATCGGGTCAGTTCCTATACAAAGTAACTTTTTTATTGCGAATTTGAAGAACTAGTAGAACAAAAAATGTTTGCTTTCATGGTCCGTGAGACCACACGGGAGGTTTTATGTTTATTATATTACACCTTGTGTCCGAAAATAATCAAAATCTTCCTTCTCTTTCCAGTCATCAGGTTCCGACATGACAGTGGTCGCCTTCATGATATTCCCCGCGAAGACTAACAACTTCAACGTGGAGTCTCTTCGCGGCCACGCCGTCACCAAGGCGCTGAGAGACACCATCAATGATATACAGCAGAAGATAGGCAGACGCATGTATGACATCTGTTTGAGGTAAGAACATCCTCTCTAAAGTTATGAGATATAGGACCGATTGCCGGAAATAGGACCCTCCCCAACGTAGGTAACTGCTGGATATAGGATACTGCTGAATAGCCACTACTGCCAGATATAAGACATTTTAGAAAAAAAAATCTTTTCGGCGTTTATAGGCCTTATTTTTCTACCATAATCTATACTAATATTATAAAGCTGAAGAGTTTGTTTGTTTGTTTGCTTGAACGCGCTAATCTCAGGAACTGCTGGTCCGAATTGAAAAAATCTTTTAGTGTTTGATAGCCCATTTATCGAGGAAGGCTATAGGCTACATAACATCATGCTACGACCAATAGGAGCGGAGCACTTATGAAAAAGATTGTAAAAACGGGGAAAATCCAAACGCAAATGAAGTTGCGCGGGTCAGCTATTTTGGATAAAGGCCTCTCTCAATTGAATTTTCTGACTGCCTCTTTGGTCGAGTGGTCGCAAGCGCGACAACTGAGCATGAGGTCCGATTCGATTTTCGCGTCGGGTAAAGGGTTAATGGGTTTTGCCATCAGGTATTTTCTCAGTAGCAGCCATGGCGCCCATATTACATGGTACTTAAAACATAACTGGCGAAATGTGGGTGTTCTATTAGGTACACCTCTGCCTAACCCTTCAGGGATTACTCCTAAATGCCATGTGTTTTCCCTAAGAATTACCCAGCACTTGTTCTTCCCGTCATTGCGATTATTTTTTTGTTCTAGACCATACCTGGGAACCTTCTAGTTACGGAGATATTGGGGGTCAAAGTTCCAACTTTTTTTTTAAAATACATGTTTTTAATGTAAGATTTTGACTTTACACACCTCCACGACCCCCGTACTATTCAATCCATCCATCAGCACAATGCTTTGAGTGCGTTACATTGATTCCTACTGTAAAACGTGAGGTTTCACCCCAAAACAAAAAACTCATTTACCAGCAATAGTTTTTGCGTAGAGTTACTTAGTTTGATGTACAGAATGCTTGGTTGACGGCTATGTGAAGGGTCTTGTTACACCCTGTATGTTCTATCTCTTTTCCTCCAGACTCTTAAAGTCCTAACAATATATGTTTGTATTACAGTGGCCACCTCCCTGACGCATCAGACCTCATGCACAAAGACGAAACTGTGCGTCTGAAGAGGTGTATCTACAGTCTACAAAGAGACGGACTACCGCCCATTACCACGCACAATGTTGTAAGTACACCTTCAAGACTTGAGACATCAGTAACAAAAAGTACTTATAAAAAAGACTTTACTAATTACCTGAAGCTGAAGACGCAGTGGGTAGGCCGTGTCTGTCGAAGGACCGATGGCAGATGGAGCTAACAAGTCCTAGGAGGTTACCATGACATCTTAAAGCGGTTTAACGTCACTATAGTCTTCTTTTTTGCGTGTCGATGGGTACCCGACCAGTATAATAGCCAGCTGCACTACTCTTTCGTTAGCATCGTATAAATCCTTGAAGGTGCTGGTGGCTGTGCAGGATGGGCAAGAAAGGAGGCGAGGCATATCCTGCAGAGTCATATCCTGGCATTGCCACTCCAGTAAGGGAAAGAGACGGAGCTATAAAAGACGTGTAACGCCGTCTCTTTCTCACTCTGGAATAAGATTGAAACAATCCTGCTCTAAGATTTCATGGTAGGCCACCTGGAGTGGATCGCGTGCATAGTGTAAGACGCCCCAAGAGACTCGATGCGGAAGACGGTGTACAGTAGGGTCTACAGTCACTAGCACCAATATGGACACTATGGCACTTTCCTAAAGAACATTGGGACCTTAAGTATGGAAAAAATACCCACGGCGAACATTAACGAATTATACCTTATTTTAAACTAATGTTGTATATATATCTCTCAAGATATATATACAACATTAGTTTTAGTATACGCGAAACCTGAAACACGTGTCTAGTATTTTTATATAAAGATCTGTGTACAAAATTTCAAAACTGTATCATGAAAAATCACAAAGTTATAAGCTTGTTCTGTTACCTGGTTGTCCGCACAAAAACGTGGTCATCACCTCATAGTTGTATCTATTTTTTTACTGTTTTCGACATCACGGCGTAACGCTTTAGAGTTATTCAATGGAATTTACTTTAAAACAGAAAATTATCATATCAAAGTTTACTCAAAGTACTTTTAAATGTATATATATATTTTTTAAAGTAGTAAATTCGTTTTGGCACATATCGTTTCATTCTGAGCGCACGCACATTATAGCCATCTCTTCTTTTGCGTTTCAAAAGTAATTGCATCACTTTCGCTCGCTTAGTAGATCAATAGAGCTACGATTTATTTTCGAAGTAGCGCCTTAAACTCGTAACGGCACTAGCAGTGGCTGCGCATACGCATGAGTGCATTATTGGTCCAAATCCAGATCCTGTTTTCTTATATTTTTTATGTTTTGCGCAGGTGGATGATTGGAGCGATCCCGTATTGAATTCCATCAGAAGATGTGAATTATTTAACACAGTCAATGATAAAGTTAAGGTAAGCTATAATTATGTTAAGTTTCTAGTTTGATTCATCATCAGTTATAGTTTAAATGATTGTCTTTTCATTTAAGAATTGAATTTTCTATTTTAGAACCTTTTTTAATCTGGCAACATGTTTTCAATGTTCATCTTTGTCTGCAAAAATGTTCTGTTCTGTTGATTATATCTTTTTACTCTGGTCCTTCTTATACGACACCAAGGGGTATCTTATACGATACGCAGTACTAACTTGGTTGTGGAGGTCAGATAGGCAATCGCTCCATGTAAAATACTGGTATTCAGTCTAACCGGATGCAGCCGGTTAGACTGGAAGCCGATCACAATATAGTTAGGAAAAGGCTAGGCAGATGATGATGACTCTGGACGCTCTTAACTTACACTTCTTTAACATCATTCTCACATGAATGATGTAACCAAGATTTTGTAACAATATTTTGATTGAAAAGAGTGTCTCATGGAGTTTCTTGCTCATTCTTCTCCATAGAGATCTACGCTTTGGAATGTGCAACTACAGTACTTTCACCAGTTATTATGCCTTGTGTCAGTGACTGTAGCTTCGCTTTTTTTTGTTTTTCTGACATTCAAAAGTGCCTGTGATGGTCTAACGTTTGAGTTTGAGTTTTTTGTACTAATTAAAATTCTTGATGCACAGTCTCGAAGTAAAAAGGCTGTGTGTAACATACGGACCGACAGACAGACTGACGGACAGCACGAATCTATAAGGGTTCCGTTTTTTACCATTTTGCAACTGGACCCTAAAAACAAGATGGCCGCGTTAGTTCCGATTAAGAGCGTGTGTCAAAAAGTTGGCAACATCGCAAATAACTGTCAAATATTTACCTGTTTTAATAAATTGCGACGTCGCCTACTTTCTGTATAAACGCTCTTAAGGCCGAGCGCCAAAAGGAGTCCTGTACAAGTAGTACCTACAGGGTGTAAACGGGCCCTTCACGAAGCCGTCAACCAAGCATCCTGTACATCAAGCTAAGTAACTCTACGCAACAATTATTGCTGGAAAACCCCTTTTTTTGGGTCAATAATCACGTTTTACGGTAAAGCTCAATGTTACGCACTCTTAACATTGTGCTGATGGACGCATTGAATAGTAAAACGGTCATAGAGGTTTTTAAAGAAAAATTATAACTTTAAAAACTAGTATTAAAAAAAAAAATTGTGCAAAAGTTAGAACTTTGTCCTCCAATATTGCTGGGAAACGACTTCTTTTTTGTGTGAAAAATCACGTTTTACGGTGGGACTCAACGTAAGGCACTCAAAGCATTGTGCTGGTGGATAGATTTGAATAGTACGGGGGTCTTAGAAATGTTTAAAGTAAAAATCTTACATTAAAAATTAATAAAAAAAAACTTGTGAAAAAGTTGGAACTTTGACCCCCAATATCTCCGTAACTAGAAGGTTCCCAGGTATGGTCCAGAACAAAAAAATGATCGCAATGACGGGGAGAACAAGTGCCTTTCGGCTTCGTTAAGGGTCTTTTTACACGCTTTATAAGCATTCCACTTTTTTGTCATTTCGCAACTGAACCCTAAAAACAAGATGGCCGCGTTAGTTCCGATTAAGCCTGGGCGCCAAAAGGTTTCTGTACAAGTAGTACATATAGCAATATCGATATCAATTGTGCAACGTTTTTTTTTTTAAATGATTATGTCGCGATGGTATTTCCTTGGAAAAATCTCACAAATGTAATGTTTCCAGGTAATATTCCACCCAGAATTTCTGACCTCAACGAACCCTCTCTTCGGTCTGGACTACGAGGAGTTCGTACGGGGCTGCCATCTAGGCGTATTCCCTTCGTACTACGAGCCGTGGGGCTACACGCCGGCTGAGTGCACCGTCATGGGCATCCCCAGCATCACCACCAACCTTTCAGGTAATAACACATCTGATTACAGAAAAAGAACGGATTTCACCAAAGACATTAACATATTTATAAGCGATAGACGGGACAAGACGAAGAGAATCGGAATTCAATACTTGTTACTACTTAGTAACCGTGTCTGGAGATCCCATGACCTAAAGCTAGAGACAAAGATTAGTGTTTACAAGGCACTAATCCTACCTGATCTTCTTTATGACGCAGAGCCATGGTGTCTATATAAACCAGACATTAGGAAACACACACACATACATTTCACCTAAGGTGTCTGAGATCCATCCTAGGCATTAAGTGGCAGGACCGCGTTGCTAATACTGAGGTTCTGCGCCGTTCGGATATGTATGGCATAGAAGCTATACTGACGCAGCGCCAACTCAGATGGTGTGCGCACGTCCTTCGCATGAAGCATTACCGTTTGCCCAAAGTGGACTTCTACTCTGAGATGGCAGAGGGCAAACGGAAGCATGGCGGTCAACATCTCCGCTATTAGGACGTGCTCAAGAGGCATCTTAACGCTTGCGCTATTGATCCGACAAGTTGGGAGAGGCTCGCTTTGCATAGGTCATCTTGGCGCTCTACTATCTACAAAAATGTAAAAACCTTCGAAAACCAGCGACTCGATACGTTGAACGAAAAGCGCCAAATACGGAAAGAGAGATCTAAGCCCTCCTACACCTACACCTGTAACTCCACCGGTCAAGTACTGCTTTAGTTGTGACCGGGTATTTAAGAGCAAATTCGGTCTGGCCAGCCATATAAGGGCACACGCAAGGAAATAGCATTAAAGGGTCGCCGTTACCGAAATCGGTAAGGAGGTACTTAGTAACAAGTCGGTCTGTCTAGTGTCTTACGCCCGCTGGTCAGATAGCATTCTTGTGACAAAACAGAAAAAGTTTTCGTGTATGAAAATATTCCCGCTCTATAAGTCTTCTAAATTTCTTTGAGTGAAGGTGAATGCGATCAGCAGATCCAAACGCTGTTCAACAGTTGTCAGTGTTATAAATATTTTAAAATAATTAATCGGTTAAACTTCAGGACTTTTGAGCAATCTTTGACTCATATATCTGTTTATTCGTTGCACACTTCATTTTATATTATTTTTTATTTCCTTTATTCATTTTAAAAACTTATTTTACATATTTCTTAAAAAAAAACCGAAAAATAGTGGACCGCCGGTATCGGGAGCAGGGTCCAAGCTACCGGTGGTTAGGGCTCCAGAGACAGGAACCTCCTCACAATACGAGCCGTATCGAGGAGTACTGCCTTCTGAATCAGGCCCTTGATCCAACCGCCTAAGGATAGCCTCGAAAGATGGTCGTCGAGGCTCTTGGCTATAAGGCTATTGGCCGTCACGACGATCGGCACAATGATAGCCGATTATTATTATTATATACGTATCCGACCGTGGTATTACTTTGGGCTCTATTAGAATACCAGCGTTGTGACTTTTTTTTAATGTTGCAGCAACACGCTGAGATAGGAACCTTTTGTCCTCGTACAGGACCAATTTAATTTGTTTTATCTTTTTATTATGTTTACTTTTTTTATTATTGTCATCTCATAATTAAAATTATAGTCTAATAAATACTTTTTCTTTCATTCTTTCTTTCTTTCATATGATTTTTTGACTTCTTTTAGCTGAAATTAGCTTTAAGTGATTTCAATTTATGTTAATTTTACATTAAAAAGATGTATTTAAAAAAAAAAACTTGAAACTTTGACCCCCAATATCTCCGTAACTAGAAGGTTCCCAGGTATGGTGTAGAACTAAACAATGATCGCAATGACGGGGAAAACAAGTGTCATTCGGCTTCGTTAAGGGTCTTGTTACACCGTATGTACCAAAAGTATTTTTTTTCTAACTTACTGTCAATATTACGTTAAAGATTTCTACCATCAATAATTTGTTTCAGGTTTCGGGTGCTTCATGCAGGAGCATATAGCAGACCCCATGTCGTACGGTATATACGTGGTAGATCGTCGCTACATCTCGTTGGAAGGCTCCGTGCAACAACTGGCGCAGTATATGTTTGATTTTACCAAGTAAGTATCATAACATCTCGCCTGTAATCTCCGAAGGATTAGGCAGAGCTGGCCTGCTGCGGGACTGTTCGAAAGAGATACCGCGGCCCTGGAACACAAAGGGCAAAGAAGGAACATGGATGGGTTTTAGTCAGTACAAGTCTGACACTCCATTCCGCTCCGCCCAGAGCGGGGGGGGGGGGGGGTGTCATTTGACGATTTCCAACCACAAAAAAAAAAGGCAGAGCTAGCCTACAGTACACTACACAGTTACGTTTAATTCCCATGTAATAGGGGGCGAACCTTTTACTGCCACCAGGCCACACACATTCTTACTCCAAACAGCCACTAAGACAGCAACAACATTAACATTAACACATAACTCGACCAGGGAATCGGACTTACAACGTCATGTTCAGCAGTAGCGCTTTGCGGCCACTTGACCAATGATGCATTGAAAACATTGGCCGTCACGGGACGCCCGGTAGATGTGAAACATTCTTTGCAAATGACCCCCCCCCCCCCCCGCTCTGGGCGGAGCGGAAGGTAGTGTCAGACTTGTACTGACTAAAACCCATCCATGTTCCTTCTTTGCCCTTTGTGTTCCAGGGCCGCGGTATCACATTCGAACAGTTCCGCAGCCCTACTCTTTGTGAATACTAGTATTCATAATTAATAAAAAAGAAAAACGAAATATGTAGTAATTTAAAGAATAAAGGAAAAATAGTTTCGTTAATAAAATATTTTTTTTTTAAATTATTCTAAAGAGACACTATTCAGACTTTTATTCTCTTACAACAATCGTTCCAAAAACAAACATTATTCTAATGAGAAAAGGTTGATTTTACATGGCATAGAGGAGGCATCACGCCATGACAGCGTCATGCCATCTTCTGTCACGGCATACGAGTCGGTTTTACTGCCTAGACGCGCTAAAGATACGAGACGTCACTAAAAAATACGAGCTCTTAAAAAAAGCTACTAAAAATATAACAACTGACATACGAGCAGGTTCACCAAAACCAAAAAACATAAAGCTTTCAACTCCACATACGAAGTTAACACAAAAACAAAAGGAGACTTTTGAAGATAGACTCTTGCTACCCGTTATGGATAACCATCAACAATCAGTATCGAATCCAGAAACACTTAGGCCTGCTCTGAGTATATCTAAAAATATGCAAAGCACAAACACTCAAGAATTAAAATTAAATGGCGTCTCTTCGGAAGTGCAATCGGTGGTTCAAGCTAACTTTGTAACAGAAACCCCTAGATCTAAAAAACTTTGTATTATTTCTAGCAACAATGTAAATAAAATATTAGATATAGGAGAAAACGTGTTCATGGGGTATGAATTGTGTCATTACATCATGCCACATGCTGGTATAAACCAATTGTTTGCAGATTTAGATAAAAAGCTCATAGACTTTACGCATGAAGATTACTGTGTCATCTATATAGGTGAAAGAGACTTTGAAGTCTCAAAAAACCATAGATTTTTAATAGACTATATTAAAAATGAGCTTAAAAATGTATTGTATACCAATATTGTTATATGTTCACCAAATTTTAAATTAAGTGTTAATTTCGCTATTTTTAATAAGCGAATTGAAATGTTTAATCATTGCATGCATTTGGATGTGGAATTGAATGAATATGCATATCTCTTTGACTCTAATTTCTATCTAGAATACACAAATGACATGTTCTGGAAATATAATGCAAGGGTAAATAACAAAGCTGTTGCCATCATTTTTAAAAATTTAATGTCATTTATGAATTATTTGGACTTACAAACAGAAGTATCCTATAACTTAGTTTCCCATCAGTGTTTGGAGAATACTGCTGTCAAACACAATTCAGGCAACACTAGTAATGAACAACATGCGTATCTCACAACACAAAACTATAACACCCATAATGAAACTGCAAATGATCTTTTTCGTGTTTAATTATGATCATCTATATATTTTAAACCAAAATATAAACGGTTTGGTAAGTAAGTCAGACTTACTAAGTTTAAATTTAAATGAACTCTCACGTGAAGGGAAAAAAGTGGATGTGGTGTGTATAACGGAACACAACATGGTAGATGATGATAACTTACAATTGCATATTCCGAACTATAAACTAGCAGCATATTCGTCAAGAAGCACCAGGAAGGGTGGTACGTGTATTCTAATTAAACATGGACATGAATATAGGGTTATAAATATTAAAGAATTCTGCATTCCCGGTATTCTAGAATGTTGTGCCATCGAATTGATAACTCAAAAATTGACTATCATTTGCGTTTATAGACCCCCTAAATCGAATAGAGGTGTTTTATCGATTTTCTACGAAAAAATTGAACTAATATTAAACCGTTGTGGACGAAACCTAGGAAGGAAGATGCTGCTATGTGGTGATTTCAACATTGATATCTTGAAAAACACTAGAGTATCTATAGAATTTCTAAACCTGCTCCTAAATTTCAATTTGAAACCCAGTATAAAAGAACCTACACGTATTGCGTCTGGCACATGTATTGACAACATTATCCATAATGTTAGGGGTGGTTGTGGCGAAGTTTTAGAATTGGCTTTATCTGACCACACAGCTCAACTGTTTAAGTGTCCTGTAAAAAAGTTCTGCTCGAGTGATCACTGGTACATACAAAGCCGCGATTTTAGCTCTGAGAACACGACTAAATTTATTGAAGCCATTAATAGTCTAAGCTTTGCTGAAGTTTATAATAACACCGACCCAGAACTAGCTTTCAATTCATTTTATGACCTTTTCAAACTTTTTTACGATTTGTGTTTCCCCACTGTGAGAAACAAAATCTCTACTAGTAAATCTCCGAATTGGATTTCTAAGGGTATCAGAAGATGTAGCAAACGGAAAAGAGAAATATTATGGCAGTACAGACGATCACGTAATCTTGAAAATAAAAAGCTACTCAAGCAATATTCGAAAAGACTAAAAAAAGTTATACACTTGACGCAAAAATCCCAAAATAGTCACATAATTAATAGCGCAGAAAATAAAACTAAAGCTACCTGGAAAAAAATTAATAGATGCAAAACTAATTTCCCCCCTTCCGTGACAAAAATAGTCAATGATGACAAACTAATAAGTAATCCTAAAGATATGGCTACGGCATTTAATAACTACTTTATTGACTTAACTCATTCTGACATTAATTATTATAATAATAGTAATGCGTTATCTTTTATAAATTATTATCCCAAATCCATATTTATGACACCGACTGATGCGTCGGAAATAGTTAATATTATCAATTCACTAAAGAACACAAATAGTGCTGGTTATGATGGAATAACTACAAAGATTTTAAAATCTGTGTCGCATATTATTGCACCAGTCTTGAGTTTTATTATCAATTTGTGCATAGAACATGGCCACTTTCCTAGTTTGTTAAAAATGACATTAATTAAACCAGTGCATAAGAAAGGCGATAAAGCCGAAATTGCAAATTACCGTCCAATAGCCCTGATACCGGTCTTGTCAAAAGTTTTTGAAAAGGTAATCTACAAATCTATGAACTCATTCTTAGAAGTAAACAGTATACTTGCTGAAGAACAATATGGTTTTCGGAAGTACAAAAACATAAATAAAGCTATCTATGAACTATTTTCAGAAATTGTAAGTAATGTTGACAAAAAAAATCCAATTGTAGTAGTACTTATGGACATGACCAAAGCATTTCATCACGTAAATCACGAAATATTGCTAGGTAAGTTAGAACGATATGGTGTCCGAGGGAACATATTAAACCTTGTGAAATCATATCTCACTGGACGACAGCAAGTCACTGTTTTAAGTAGAGTCTGTTCTGAAACCAAGACCGAAGTTACTTATACGTCATCAGTTAGAGAAACAACATGTGGTGTGCCCCAAGGAAGTGTGCTTGGACCTCTGTTGTTTCTCGTATATATTAACGATCTGCCAAAATGCACTGATCATCAAACTGTTTTGTTTGCTGATGACAGTACCCTTATTGTTCCATGTCAAAATATTGAAACTTACGAAAATGACATAAACAATTCTATTCTTTGCATTATAAATTGGCTTCAAACAAATAAGTTAAAAATTAATATAAATAAAACAAAGCTTATGAAATTTTATCAAAGAACGAAGAAACTTAACTTAAACATAACTTATGCAGATCAAACAATAACTGAAACACCCAGTGCTAGATTCTTAGGACTCCACTTGGACATGCACCTAAACTGGAAATGTCATGTGGAATCTGTTTGAAAAAAACTAAATCAGTACTCATATGCACTTCATAATTTGGCAAAAATTGTAAATGAGTCCATTGTTCTTATCTCTTACAAGGCTTACATTACATCTACATTACGTTTTGGAATAATATACTGGGGGAATTCCTCTGACAAGGAAATTGCATTTAAGGCCCAAAAAAGATGTTTGCGTGCTGTCTTTAAGCTGAAACCTACGGATAGCTGTAAGCCTTCAAAAAATTTACTCTCTTAACATTGCCTTGTATATACATCTTTGAGACAGCAGTATTTGTCAAATCTAATTTCCATCTATTTGAAACATTGAGATCTAAACGACGACACAGAGAGATATGCGCTAAACCACATAGCACGGCTCTTTATAAAAAAAGCTTTTTAGGAATGGCACCTAGAATCTATAATAAGATCCCTAGGGGAACTACAGATATTGAAAACATTCACGATTTCAAAAGGGCACTCCTGAAAATATTACACGACAAAGCATATTATACGGTGAACGAATATTTAACTGATATATTTTGACTACATTTTGTTTCTGCTTGTTTATACTAGAACTTATTATTTTTATACCTTATTGGAATGTTTTTCTGTTTTGACAATTTGTATTTGATTATTTAAACGTTGTGATAATAGTATTAGAATTATTTGACTATTTGTTATAATCAGCATGTTTCTTCGAAAATATTTGTACGCCGATAACGGCTTGACATAGAGTTCATTAATGACTATAACACCTGTAACTAACCTACCTATGCTCAACAAATAAAATATTTGAATTTGAATTTGTTTCACATTAAAAAAGTCAAGTGTTGGTGTGGAGGTCAGATAGGCAGTCACTCCATGTAATATACTGGTATTCAGTTGCATTTGGTGAGACTGGCAGCTGACCCTGTTATTTTTGTGAACAGAGTAGGCAGATGATAATATCCAAGCATTTATTTCAAGTAGGCCAGTTACAGGCACTTTTGAATTGTCGAAACAAAGACAACAATGAAATGTAGCTACAGTCCCAGTCACAAGGCATAAAAACTGTGAAAGTACTGTAGTTGCCCATTCCCTAACGTAGATCTCTATGGAGAAGAACGGGCAAGAAACTCCATGGACACTCTTTTAAATCAGAATACTTTCACAAAACCTTGGTTACATCATTCATGTTGAGATGGTACATTATGTGAGAACGATGTAGCAAGATGTGTACGTTAAAAGTGTCCATAGTAAAAACAATTCAAAAATAAAATATATAGTATGAATAAAATAAAATAAAATATATGATAGTTAGAATTACACTTTGCCCTACGCGGTAATGCTTGCTTCGGTGAAGCAAAACATCGTGAAGAAACCAGCATGCCTGAGAGATATTTCTCGACGGCATGTAAAGCCAAGTCAGAGGCCCATGGGCGGCATAAAAACTTTGACACCAGCCCCCGTAGCATGACCACCGTAGACAAGTATTTCTTTGACGGAAGAATCGACAAAATGACAGATTGTGTCGACACAATGACAGATTTCTTTGCACTACCTGTCATTTTGTCGATTCTTCCGTCAAAGAAATCCTTGTCTACGGTGGTCATGCTACGGGGGCAGGTTAGGCACTATCCTCACGAAAAAGATGAAGATGGGGTATTTATTTACTTCTTTTTATTTTACAGGTTAACACGGCGACAACGTATCATTCAAAGGAACAGGACTGAGAGATTGTCAGATCTTCTAGACTGGCGGAATTTGGGCATTGTGAGTACATCCTTACTGTTTATCAGCATGCTATAGAATAGAATAGAAGACATTTCATTCAGACGTAGTCTATATACTGAGTTAGTAACACAAAAAACCTTATAACGCTATTGTTAGTACACACATACAAAAATAAACACGGAAAAAGCGGCACCGCACAGGAGCGCCAGTTTATGCCAAGCCCTGGACGCGACCACCTGCAGTGTGTAGTCGCATCCAGTGCCGCCACATCAGCGAGTCCCAGCGGCCCACGAACAAGCTATACTATGCTGCCTTTGTCCTATGTTGCTTGGGGTCGGCGCAACACGCTTTGTCCTTCCATTCTCCTCTGTCAACCGTCACGCTATCATTTACTCTTTTTTCTTTCATATCATTCCTCACACAATCCATCCATCGTTTCCTTAGTCTTCCTTTCCCTCTCCATCCATCAATATTTATATTTATCACTCTTTTAGTCACATGCGATTCGTCCCTCCTCATCACATGCCCATATCAAGACAGTCGATTCCCTTTCAACTTTTCTGTAACTGGCGCAACTCCTAAACTCCGGCCGAATATTTTGAAAAAAAAATCCAAAAATAGCTCTTTGCCTATAGATTACAGGAAAACCTATAAGAAAGCTATAACAATAAGTAATCAAAATATATTAAATATTAAAGGGGGGAGCCCCCTTTAATATTTAATTTATTTTACCACTACGATGTTACGGAACCTTTTCATGAGCGAGTCCAACGCACTTGGCCGGTTTTTTCTTGCTACAATGAATGCTTTAGAGTACTATACTCTAGTCTGTACTGATATACTACAAATTGACCTCATCACATAGTTTAAAGACTTAAAATTGAGATTATTAACCAAAACCATTAATCTTTTCCACAGTACTACCGCCAAGCGCGCGCCGAAGCCCTGAAGATAGTATACCCTGACTACGTGGATCACATGGACCAGGAGCTAGGCAAGAGGTTCAACTACCCACGACCCATCTCCGAGCCACCAAGCCCTACGCACTCTAGTAAGTATTCTTACCTTTTTCGCGACAATTTCATTTAAACTCAAAGCATTTATTTCAATTAGACCATAACAGGCACTTTTGAATGTCAGAAAAACAATGAAAACGAAGCTACAGTCACAGACACAAGGCATAATAACTTGTGAAAGTACTGTAGTTGCACATTCCATAGCGTCGATCTCTATGGAGAAGAACGGGCAAGAAACTCCATGGACACTCTTTTTAATCAAATATTAACATTTAAAACCTTAGACACAAACTATTATAGACACCGATATCCTTGTAGGTGCGGTCATAAAATGTTAGAGCGAGACGACATCCGATTTTATCACTGTCCTCTTCGCTCGTTTCATGACCGTAAGTGACTTTGTCAGTCTTGTACTCAGATTGTTAAACTTTACTTATAATGTGGTTTTGCTAAGCTATATTCGTGTCAGTGTCACAGAACTGACAAAATTCAAGTACAAGATAGTAAAGTAACGTTTATCAATCCCGGCCTTTGAGACAGGTCAATAAAAATACAACAGGAAGTGTAAAATACATCGTAAGTGAGCCCGAAAAAAAAAACAAATCATCCTAACAAATAAATAAAATTTAAATGTCTGTTTGTAATTTCAAATAACAGCTTTTTACTGAATCCATATGAAAGTATATACGGTATATTATAACAATAAAACAATTTATTTTTTAAATTTTTGTCTTTCTGTCTGTTTGTTCCGGTTAATCTCTGAAATAGCTGGAGAGATTTTGACGGGACTTTTACTGGCAGATAGCTGATGTTGTAAGGAGTAACTTAAGCTGCTTTTATTTTAGAAAAAAATTTAGGGTTCCATGCAAAAAAATTAAACCCTTGAAATTGTTAACAAAATCCGATTCAAATAGGGAAGTCATACATTCATTTTACGTGGATGACGGTCGCGGGGCACAGCTAGCACTTAATGTACAAGCTACTAAAGACCGACCGCTTCAATGAGTCCTCCGCCTTGCCCCATCAAAAGCACGTTAAGCGTCCACAAAGTCCTAACAATATCCCACAAAAAAACTATAATCCAAGTAGGTATTACGATACTAATTGAACCAATACGTGATCAAGCTTCAGAATATTCCATTTAAATTGATACCTTCGCGAGGACTCATTAAAGCGGTCGGTTTATAGATAGTGTAGGTGTATACGCCTTGAAAATGTACTTCAATAGAGATTTTAAAACGAAATTTCGTAAAACTAGTTATGTTGAACTAATACTGTCACTTACGGGATATATTCCGTGATTCTGACGCTCTCGATATTTTGGCGCTGTTGCAAGCGCCATGATCGCGGGTTGACTGGAGAATGCGGGTGGATGGAAAATAAATTGTTAAGAGCAGACAAATCTATCTACCGTCTTTATTAGTGTCGAGTTCCAGTAGTGCGCGTAGCAAAAGACAAAGAAGCATTCTCCAGTCAACCCGCGATCATGGCGCCTGCAACAGCGCCGAAATATCGGGAGCTCAAAATAATGAACAATCACGGAAGATATCCCGTAAGTGACAGTATAAGTTTAGTTGTAAACCGTGAACGCTTAAAACTGTTTTAGTTACGTTGAAAGTTGAACTAGTATAATGACAAAGTATTAAAACATCACCAGTACGTCGCGAACGCCACTCATCAATCGAAAAAGAAACTAAAGACGAACAGAGCCAAACGTCAGCCGAACAAACCGATATACAAAAGAAAAACCTGCTAAACTTACAAAAATCCTTGGAAATCCTCGACATAACTGATGATGGGGACGATCCGAGTCTTGAAGTCAGCTTCGAGAAGCCGAACTTTACCGAATCGGAACACGAGCATTACCGAACGCCGAATGAGAACTTTCTGGAGCCGTTGAATGAAGCTGTTGCTGAACAGATCGATCAGCTGATTGCGAAGCTGCAGGATTGTGCCGATGCTGGAAATTAGGTTAGGTTGGGATTTGGGGCTGCCTTTGAAGTTTTAGTTTGACCACAAATCACCAAGGCCAAATTTCACAAATGATGCTGAACGTGTTCAGCATGTCAAAACTGCGTTCATGAGTTGTCAATGTCATTTTTGCTATGGAATATTCACACTGACAGCTTTTCAACGCGGTTTAGATGTACTGATCGCGATCAACGGTGAATTATACGCCCTATATGCGTCTAGCGCATTTAAAACATCGTCATGTTTCTTTCTTTCTTTCATTTTATTTTCCACTTTACTTCAACGTGTTTAAGGTTCACGATTCTGTTGACTGTTAAAATCGATACAATTCTATGTTCAATCGATATTTTTGCACCTAAACGTCATCTGTCAATAACTATTACGCGCTATACCTTTGAAATAAGGACACACAAATGCCAACCGTATTTCAAAGCGATAGCGCCTAAAATAGTATAAACGCTGTTGACAGATGGCGTGGCGGTGTTTAGCCTAAACATAACGATGAATCCTGGGAAAATGGAAACTATGGCAGCCTTGAATCTTGGTTTATCACGATCGGGTTTTTGGTCGCAATTCGGCGGGACTTTAGAAAGGTTTTTCACATAAAACACAATTTTGTGGTAGATTTAGAGTGTTTTTGTACTGGCAACACTAGAGGATTCGGCACATGATTTTTGTTCTGGCAATACAAAAGAAATAGACACGTGTTTTTTTTTACAATTTTCACTTGTTTTCTTGTTTATTTTTGCACAGGATTTGAGCACTTAAAAGTTGAGCACTCTTAATAGGTAATTTGGAGTGGTGCAGGATAAATTCACTATTTTTTATAAATAGTAAATAAAAATACCAATACAATAAAATACAATCAAAATCAAAGCATTTATTTCAAGTAGGCCAGTTACAGGCATTTTTGATAACAAACAAATGAAGCTACGGTCCCAGTCACATGGCTTAATAACTTGTGAAAGTACTGTAGTTGCCTATTCCAAAGCGTAGATCTCTGTGGAGAAGAATGGGCATTGGCTATTTATTGTAAAACCGATCTTAGTCCCATATCATAAGGTCTAGGATCGATTATGACGTCGAAAGAAAATGCAGGCCAGAAATAAATATAACTTTTATTTGTTTAAAATGTTCTCCAACTATTGTGATCTGACCAACTAACTATTGTTTTTCAAATAGAGATTATTGACATCACGGGGTGGCCCAATTTGGATGCCAGACTGCAACATACACGGTGGATGGGCACCGATGCTATAACGGTTACCATGTATTTAGTATATCATTCTGAATCTCCGCACATAGAAATTTACCATCAGAAAAGTTCATTAAAAAAACTTTAACTAAAACTTTTTTTTATTTTTAATGTAAATATAAATATGTGGATGTGGACTCAGTGATTATTGTGCCGATAGTTGTATCAGCCCATGGCTTAATTGCCAAGAGGCTCCACCAATACCTGAGGAGGCTCTCGTTGGGCAGCTGGATCAAGGGCTTGATTCAGAAAGCAGTACTCCAGGACACGGCTCGTATTGTTAGGAGGTTCCTCTCTCTAGAGCCGGTAGCCTGGAAAATTGTAGAAAAAAAAAAGAAAAAATTATAGACCACCGGTATCGGGCACAGGCCAATACCGGTGGGAAACATTTATTTTTATTTTTCATTGCTTTTTTTTTTCTAATGAATTTATAAAAATGTAAATGATTTGTAAAAATATAAATAAAGGAATCAAAATATAATTAAATATAAATGTATGCAGTTTTGTAACAAGAAGCTGTTTTTTTTTTAATAATCGATGAAAAATTTACTGAATAAGTGATAACCATTTTAGCGTTGGTGTGTTTTTCAGCCAGTATCTGTTTAGTGTTTTAAAAAATTCGCCAATTATTGTCCCTTACTTAAACTCGGGTATCGTATTACCCAGTACTAACTGGGTTGTGGAGGTCAGACAGGTAGTCGCTCCATGTAAAATACTGGTATTCAGCTGCATCTGGTTAGACTGGAATTCGACCCAAACATGGTTTGGAAAAGGCTAGGCAGATGATGACTTAAATTGGTAACTCGGCGCATTTACTCTAGTCCAAGTCTTTATTGAAATGCCTCTTATTTTAAAGACTACTAAAATCGTTTTCCTCTGCTTATCTTCCAGGAGGTACAACCCCGGCCGCATCAGTCCACGGTTCTGACGACGAGGATGAAGTGGACGAGGAGCAGGAGCTAGCAGAGCTTAGAATCAGCGATAAATAAGTATGTTTTGTATACTCTTTAGCGTAAGTGTGTTGGTGAGGCTAGGATTTTGAAAGGACATTTTGTATCCCTAAAAACGGGATATTTACCATGTTTACTATTTATTTTGAGTTCCCGATACTTCGGCGCTGTTGCAAGCACCATGATCACGGATAAACCGGACATTTTGACATTTTATATGCCAAAAGCTGTCAGTGACTTGTAATAAACTGGTAAATTATTTTTTATTCTGTAACTTGGTATAAACGTCCAAATAAAAAAAATATTATAAGCTAGATGAAGCTGAAATGAAATACCGAAACAAAATCGAGAGGTCAGTCTCTTTTGTAGTCTGAACTATGTATTTTTTATACAACATTAGTTTTAGTATATGCGAGACCTGATACACGTGTCGTGTCAAGTATTTTTATGTAAAGAATCTATGTACAAAATTTCAAAACTGTATCATGAAAAATCACAAAGTTATAAGCTTGTTCTGTTACCTAGTTGTCCGCACAAAAACGCGGTCACCACGCAGCGCGCGCCTCCAGCGTCGTCTTGAGCTCATTGATAATAATAATTTGGCAGTAGGTACCTAAATTATTGTGATAGGTAATCAAAGTCGCTCGGTATCCAACTTTTAACTTTTTTAAATATTTTTGGAAAAAAATATAACATGGTTTAAAAATTATTGGAATCAATTCAGTTACTTATTCTGAACAAACTATATTCAGGTTTCGCATATACTAAAAATAATGTTGTATAGTCCTTTGTAAGCACTGGTATTTATTTAACGCGAAGATTTTAACGTGCATTGTGTTTACAACTCTCGGTATTGAGCTTAGCATTGAGAATTCAATAGAGTACATCCCAGTGCGTCAAAAAGAGCACTCTTGAATTTTCAACTCTCGGAGATCAGCAGTGCGTTGAAAATTCAGTGTGCGATGATAAAGCCTGTGCCTTCAAGGGTTCACTGATATTGTACATGAGTGTGTCAAATCTAAATGCTCAATAATGAAGGCTTATTTATTGATATTATTATTTTACATCATCTTCCTGGCCTTTTCCCAACTATATTGGGGTCGGCGTCCAGTCTAACCGGATGCAGCTGAATACCAGTATTTCACATGGAGCGACTGCCTATCTGACCTCCACAACCCAGTTAGTACTAGGTAATACGATACCCCTTGGTAAGACTGGTTGTCAGACTTTTTGGGCCACTGACTACCTGTAACGACTGTCAAAGATCTACAAATGACAGCCGGGACCAACGGCTTAACGTGTTTTCAGAGGCACGGAGGAAACTCGGTATGTAATGGGTGGTCACCCATCCACAGACCAACCTAGGCAAGAGCGGCTTAACCTAAAGATCGATCCGAGCGGCTGTTATTATTTAGCCACGAGATTTTTTTTAACATATTGTATATTAATTGATATTCTTTCATAATTATATTATGGACATCATGACAGTCATAAAAAAATTACTTACCATAATTATACTAGTTTCACCAACACTGTATATTTAAGCCAATAAATCTTTTATTATAAACGATCAGTGTTTCTACGGGTCATAAAACGACATTATACATAAGAATGGAATTTATATACTTACTTACTATAAAATAAGGTCAAATAAATTAACAGAACTCCACAGACCTGACAGTTAAGAGCGTTAACGTCCTACGGCATTTCATACAATCTTTCAAATGATTTTTTTTCGAAATGACTGAACCGATTTTAATGAAACTTCGTACGCATAAGCTTTATTATATTTAATTTATTATGTAAAGTTATGCTATGGATAATTTATAATCTGATAATAAACGTTTAATAATATAATAAGCAGGATACACAAGTCTAAAAACTTGACAGAGAACATTTTCGAAAAATAGTGTTAAATCTAAATTAGACCGATTTTAGATTTTCCATACAAACGTTAAAAAAAAATGGAAAAGTTCTCTGTCAAGATTTTAGACTTATGTATCCTGCTTATTATATTATTAAACGTTTATTTTCAGATTATAAATTATCCATAGCATAACTTTACATAATTAATAAAATAAAAAAATATAATAAACAATCAAAATACAATTACAATACCATTATCACGCATTACTCAATTATTAATCATTATCCTATAAAATCAAAATACAAAATTAAAATACAAAATAAATAACAAGACATTCACATAACAAAAATTACTAATCTTAAATCAATCAATCGGCGAGCCAGACACGTCACTATCATCTCTGTAAGGCTTCCCCTAGATACCACCAAACTCCTGCGCTAGTTTGCCGACATTTAACGTCCCAACATAGTATTCATCCATCTCTGTTGGATTGGGCAATCAGCACGAGAAGCAATCATCTTCAAGATACCGTTGCTGCTGTCTCTCACGCGCTTAAAAATAGACGCGACTTTCTTACGGATAATCGCATGAAAGCCGTCTGTGCGCGCCTCCGCAAACATTGCAGATGCACTGCAGTAACGAGGCTTATGCGTACGAAGTTTCATTAAAATCGGTTCAGTCATTTCGAAAAAAAATCACTTGAAAGTTTATATGAAATGCCGTAGGACGATGACGCTCTTATTTGTCATGTTTGTGAAATTCTGTTACTTATCGTCGACCCTTAATATTTCAACAATGTTAAACATATTTTGAAATCATTTTTTTTTCTATGAAATTTTAACTTATTGGGATGGGTATATTGTATGAAAAATATGTTTTTTATTTGTATGTCAAATATTATTTTTGGTGGTTGAAAAATATGACTGAAAATGTGTCATAAATTATTATGAATTGGATTCAAATCAAATATGAAGTTTTTCTATACTAAATGTATCTATTTAATTGAAAACACTATACAGGGTGTATCAGAGAGGTGTGGTCATATTTAAGTATATGGTATAGACCTTAAAACTGAACAACTTCTTCTAAAGGACCAATAGCATAATCGCGAAAAAAAACCACGTTTCTCATACATTTGGATTGAGTAGATATTGAAATTGTGTATGAGACAGCTTAATATTTTTATGTGATTACGATGACTGCCTCGTTGGTCTAGTGGCCGCGACCGCTGAGCACGAGGTCCTGGGTTCGATTCCTAGGTCGGGCAAAAGCGTTATTGAGGTTTTCCATCAGGAATTACTCAGTAGCAGCCATGGAGTCTAAATTTCCGCCCGGTTAACGGCAGTAGATTCGCCCCCTATTACATGCGACTTAAACATAACCGGCGAAATGTAAGTGTACTATTAGGTACTCGTCTGCCTAACCCTTCGGGGACTATAGACGTGATGTTATGTTGTTTAACGCTAGTCCCATGAAGAAAGTTGTCCAGTTTGATGGTCTGTAACACATCCTTAAATATGAACACATATTACTGATACACCCTGTATAAAATCAGTTCTTCCATTTCATAAGTTCCTGTTACTTTTATAAGATAGTTTATTTTACCCCTTAGAACCACACATAATAATGTATTTAAATATCAAAATATTTGTTTATTTTATAACATTTTCTTTTTATGAATAAACGTTTATTGATCAAAAACTATTAAGGGGGTAGCTCGCGTAATTTAAATTTCGTTACGCTTTTTTTTTTTGCAATTTGCTGGTCAATGTAAGGTTGTTTGTTGATTAAAATGATTTGCGGCTGTAACAAATATGGCTTTACAGAGTTATAATCATTAAAATCATCAATACAACGCTCTAAGTTAATTTAATCCCATTAAATTACTTTTTCATGAAGTAATCATTTAATGGGATTAAATGAACTTAGAATTGAATTTCGACGGCTAGCCTGGCGCTGCCACCTTACATTTTTTGGCTAGTTAACATTTATTTATCTTAGCTTTTTCTTGCCTTCAATATTTTTATATTTGTCTTTTTGAAGTCAATCAATCCGTCGTCACTCATTTACGGAGACGCGGTGTAGCGCGTGACGCGCCGTGTTACTGTAAATAAGCCGTTAGCCTTTGCCTAGCTATGTTGGGGTCGGCTTCCAGTATTTCTTGTATTTTACATAGATAGCTACTGCTTATATGACCTGCCCAACCCTGCTTCGTGACACCCCTTGGTAAGACAGGTAGTCAGACTTTCGAGCTTTCGAATTTTTTAAACTTTCATAGTCTCGACCTTTAAAATGAAATTTAAATTAAAAAGTCTCTAAAAGAGTTCACCTACTCATTCTATTTTTCAAATAGTATTTGTTAATATGAAATATTTATAGTTATAGGAGTATTTAATATGAAAAATCTTTTAAATATATGGATTTTATAGCAACGCTCTTGGTTAAGCAATAAAATGAATTTTCTATTTTAATATAGTTATTATTTACTCGGTTAAGATATTTGTATTTTACATAATATTAAAAGAAATGTAATACAAGGTGTAAACGGACCCTTCACGAAGCCGTTAACCAAGCATTCTGTACATCATACTAAGTAACCCTACGCAAAAATTTTTGGGGTGAAATATCACGTTTTACGGTAAAACTCAAAGTATCGCACTCAAAACATTGTGCTGATGGATGCATTGAATAGTAAACGGGTCATGGAGGTAATTAAAATTATAGCAATGACGGGGAGAACAAGTGCCTTTCGGCTTCGTTAAGACTTCTTTTACACTCTTTCTCTATTCTTAAATACACTTCCATGTAGTCATTTTTGTACTCTTTAAAACTATGTAAAAACGAGAGCATTATTGAAAACTATTAAAAGCTTAAAGATTTTTTTTAGTTTGCTCTCGACGGCATGTCTCGAAATAATAAATGAAAGATTTTTACCCTATTTATTTACTATTCCACATTAGTTTTCTATGAATGTCACCTGCTAAAAGCGCTGGTACGCAAAAGAAATAGTATCTAAAGCAATGTCGTTTGCGAACTACGAAATGAATTGGCAAGACAATTCAATAAAATACGGTTACCACGTATTCAGTACATCATTACGGAACCTCCCCACAAAGAAATTTCTCATCAGGAATTTTCATACATTTTGACCGTGTATAGGTATTGCAGTTTTGTAGGAAACAGCTGGTTTTTTTTTAATAACCGACGAAAAATTACTATGTGGGGGCTCAGAATGATGTACTGAATACGTGGTAACCTTTTTAGAATCGGTGTCCCTTTCACCTTGTATATGTCATTTAAAATTACGATAATTATATTTTTCTATTAAAACAATTTAATGGTTTATTTGTAAAATAGATGCTTACTTTATGTATTTTTTTATCAATAAGTATGAATATCATAATAATATTTACTGATATGTTTTCTTTCTGAAATGCCATATTTTTATAACGAAAAATAAGAGGCGTTTAGTTTCTCAGAGAGACAACACACGGCCAACTTATCTGTGCAGACGGTAAAACACAGAACTAAAAAAAATTTACCTAGTTTGACATATTGATGCATTTTTTCTTGACAAGCAGCGCCACCTTCAACTACAAACTTAAAGCGGTCATACTTTATACCACTTCTAGGTCTGATCTAAAAGGATGTAATTTTGTACAAGACTTATAATGACTCGTTGGTCGTAAGTGTGACTGCAGAGCGTGAGGTCCTGGGTTCGGTTCCCTGGTCAAGCAATTGCTGTTGGGTTTTTCTATCAGGAATTTCTTAGTAGCAGCCTCGTAGTCTCGATTTGTGTCCGGTTGATGGCAATAAGCTCGCCCGTTCT
The DNA here is from genome assembly GCA_905163415.1 of Noctua fimbriata. Lineage (NCBI taxonomy): Eukaryota > Metazoa > Arthropoda > Insecta > Lepidoptera > Noctuidae > Noctua > Noctua fimbriata. The sequence goes on from LR990951.1 coordinate 2,509,478, forward strand.
CCTGCATATTTAATGGTGAAATGTGAAGTAGGGGGTGTACTATTAAGTAGGTACACTCCCACTTTTCGCAATGTCATGTATGTGGCTATAAACGAGAGTGATAACAAATCAGGGTTTTTTTTTTTAAATTCATCCCCTAAAGGGGTTGAAAAATTAAATTTGTTTGAAAGTGAAACAGAATAAAATAAAAGTATGGCAAGTCAGAAAAATAGTAGCATAGATTTTTTTTTTATATACATAATTAAGTTATTATTAAATATTTCCTTTACTGCCATCTATCGAATTAAATATAAACGCTTTGTCAGTCATATTCCGATACCTTTTTTTTATTAAATAAAAATATAAATTATGAGCCAGTCAAAATAAGCCTTTCTGTCAGTCATAAAAAATACGACGTCAAATAAAATTTGTTGGTGTAAATTCCACCAACAAATGCAATGCAAAAAAAAAAATGCAATGTTGCATGAGTCCTAACCAAGGCGAAAAAGTGAGTGACATAATTATGAACGCGGTTATCTCGTATTTGCGGGACCGATCGTTCTGGTCAGGAAGTTGGCTAATGAGTATTGAAATAAAAGATATAATACACCACAAACGTTCTTGTTTTTTTTTTATATTTGAATTTGTGTGATTCCAGTGATCAGAGCGCGTGGTGTAAACTTAATGTAAATACTTCAATTTTTTGAATGGAAAATACAATTTTCCCTTTGCATTTTAGTTAAATTTTTTGCAACAAGAAAATATTATACAGGGTGTAAATGGACCCTTCACATAGCCGTCAACCAAGCATTATGTACATCAAACTAAGTAACTTTACGCAAAAAATATTGCTGGGAATCGACTTTTTTTTTTGGGTGAAAAATTATGTTTTATGGTAGGACTCGATGGAAAGCACTCAAAGCATTATGCTGATGGATGGATTGAATAGTACGGGGGTCGTGTGTAAAGTAAATGATCTTAATGTTTACTTTACACACGACCCCCGTACCGTAAAAACATGTATTTAAAAAAAAAACTTGTGAAAAAGTTGGAACTTTGACCCCCAATATCTCCGTAACTAGAAGGTTCCCAGGTATTGTCTAGAACAAAAAAAATGATCGCAAAGACGGGGAGAACGAGTGCCTTTCGTTAAGGGTCTATTAACACCCTGTATGTGAAACGAGTATTTTTAATGTTAAAATTGACGTATTTACGTTACGTTTCCACGGCGCACTCGTGTTAGGACCTCGGCGGTAATCACTAGAAATTATGAGCTCATATGTGGTATATTAATATACTTCGCCTGGTATTCTCTTCCCACGATGGCCCAAGACTACGTCACGATAAGTGTTACCATTGATTGTCCTTTTCAGTAAATTTAGGGACTCTCATTTAGTGTTATTACTTAGACAGGAAACGGGATATTTACCATGTTTACTGTTTTGTTCTTTTTTTGTTTTTTTTTTTGTTACTGTCGAGAGCTTGGAATCCAGTGGTCCAGCTATGTAAAAAGCGAAAAAGTGCGGAAAAAAGTTCGCGAGCGGACACAGTGAGTTTCGTATGTAGGGAACAGAATCGAGTTGCGAGTGACAGTGGTAGCGGTACTGAGGGCAAAAAACGAACAAGAAAGAGGGTAGACCGATTTGTCTGCTCATAAACACCCACCCGCAATAACTTCAGTTTATCCGTGATCATGGTGCTTGCAACAGCGCCGAAATATCGGGAACTCGTCAAAAATAGTAAACATGGTAAATATCCCGTTTCCTGTCTAAGTAATAATGTTAGTGACCATGATAGTTTAAAATCTTATATCTCATTTAGTGAATGAAAATAAAATAAATTACTAACTAGCTTAACTCATGTGATTCATCTATTTTTTTAAATTAATTTAAGTATTGAATTATTAGTTCATAATTGCTTTGTTAAGTTAAAAAATGCATTTTGCTCGGGTAATTTAATCACACACCGTGGCAATACATGACAGCATCGCAACTGATGACGTATTCTTGGGCCAATCACGTGTCCCAGCTGTCACGGGAAGAGAATACCAGGCGAAGTATATTATTATACATACCATGAGCTCATACTAGTTTAACAGATACTTGCGAAGTTGCTCCAACAAATTAAAATTATTTTAAATTTTAAATGACTGACATGGCGTTTAAACGATTTTAGTCTTATAATAAGTCTGAAACGACATATTTCCATCTCTATTGTGCCATAAGATCATAACTTTGTTATTTAGTAATAATAAAAAATGTTTTAAAATATTTTCTTGGTTTTTTTTTCACCATTTCTCAACTATTTTGGGTCTGCGTCATGTAGTTGAAGACTAATGTTTTGGGGCGACTGCGTATCTGAACTCCACAACCCAGTTACTGAAGATACTCCTTGGTAAGACTGTTTGTCAGACTTTCGGGCTTCTGACGACCCATATCAAGCAGGGTTTACCTTTTGACCGCCAGATCTTAAACGCACGCGCGTACCCTCCACGCCAAGCCACAATTTCACGTATTTTGTCACATATTTGTGCCGTTTACAGTGCACGCGCTTGCTTGTCACGTATATGTGACTACGGCGGTCAAAAGGTTAATAAAAATCATGATTTTCATAAAACTATACGCTTAGCACTTAACAACGAAGCCAAATCATTTTTTCAGATGTTTACCAACAGCAGGCCCTTGAAATTTGATCGTCAAAATCCAAATAATCAACGATCCTTGTACCAGTGTACAAGAGACTGGTTAGCAAATACACATCAATGCGTCAGATGAAAGATGTGAATTGTGGACGAGCAGATATCCCTCGGATCCTCACTTCATCAATCCAGTAGAACATCTTCCTCCTGGATTGGAACTGCAGTGGCCAATCTGGAAATCTCTTAACCCATTCATTCATGTCTTGCGGGCCCAGGTTGGTCGCTGTAGAGATAATCGACCCGTCCCAAATACAGGGTGTAAACAGACCCTTCACATAGCCGTCAACCAAGCATTCTGTACATCAAACTAAGTAAGTTTACGCAAAAATTATTGCTGGGAATCGACTTTTTTTTTGGGGTGAAAAATTACGTTTTACGGTAGGACTGGATGAAAAGCATTGTGCTGATGGATGGATTGAATAGTACGGGGTTCATGGAGGTGTGTAAAGTAAAAATCTTACATTAAAAACGTGTATTAAAAAAAAACTTGTGAAAAAGTTGGAACTTTGACCTCCAATATCTCCGTAACTAGAAGGTTCCCAGGTATGGACTAGAACAAAAAAAATATCGCAAAGACAGGGCGAACATGTGCCTTTCGGATATGTTAAGGGTCTACTTACACCCTTTATAATGCCAGTGTTTAGCCCCTCTACAGGATATGCCCCACCTCCTTTTTTGCCTATCCTGCGCAGCCATCTACACCTTCCAGGATTTAAACGAAGCCACCGAAAGAGCTGTGCAGGTAGCTATATAGGGTGACTGGTAATTAGACTCAAATAATACGCGACCAGTATATACGGTGACTGATAATTAATAAGACAAAACGGCGACACGCGGCTAACAGCTGATAGGTCAAAAGCGCGCGCGTGCGAATTTCGTACGGCTGTTGTGTTATTGTGATAGTGAATGAGTATAAAAAAAGGTTTCTTTGGGAAAGTTGTTTGTTACCATGAGTACAATCACGTGTTTAAGTATCGGTCACTAATTACCAGTGACCCTATACAACATTATTTTTAGTATATGCGAAACCTGAATATAGTTTGTTCAGAATAAGTAACTGAATCGATTCCAATAATTTTTAAACCATGTTATATTTTGTCCCAAAAATATTTTACAAAAGTTACAAGTTGGACACCGAGCGACACTAAGTAGGTACCTATCGCAATAATAATTTAGGTACCTACTGCCAAATTATTGTTATCAATGAGCTGAAGACGACGCTGGAGGCGCGCACGCGTACGCGCCGCGTGGTAACCACATTTTTGTGCGGACAACCAGGTATCAGAACAAGCTTATAACTCTGTGATTTTTCATGATACTGTTTTGAAATTTTGTACATAGATTCTTTACATAAAAATACTAGACACGTGTATCAGGTTTCGCATATACTAAAACTAATGTTGTATACTGGTCGGGTATTATTTGAGTCCGTCGACACGCAAAGAAGAAGAAGACATTATTTATAATTCGATATAACGTTTTATTGCAATTTTACTTAACTTAAAACAAACTTAAAAGTAACTATTTACAACATTCAAAAATCGAACAACTTGACCGTTATATTTCTACAACAATACGAGGGCACATTGAGGAGGGCTAGACCTATTCCAGTTTCAAATCCAACTGATGTTGTTTACACCTTAACGAAAATCAACTTAATGTTAGTGTCGATGAAGTTGATTTCCGAATGAGTAGTGCTATTGAAAAAGTGTTTAATTAATAGAATAGTTGAAAATGCGAGTTGTATCTGTCCATAAAGCGTACGAAGAAATTGATTTGATCACAAATAATAAATAATACTCTCTGAGTAAAATACTTTAAATTCAGATCACAATTAAGTACAATTTTCGATTGTATTGTTCTCAAATTAAATTTAAATCTCGCTAGACATGTTTTTAATCTGAGGATTTTTCTCCTAAGGCGTCTTTCTGTTCAGTTGAATTTTCGCCAGAGCCATTTTACTGATCATCAGATGTTTTTCCTGAGGCATCTTGCTCTCCAGATTTTTCTCCTGAAGCGTCTTTCTGTTCAGAAGATTTTTCTCCCGAAGCATTTTTCTGTTCAGAGGATTTTTCTCCCGAGGCACCCTTCTCACCAGAGTCTACTATCTCCGCAGAGGTGTTTTTCTTCCCTGAATCATCTTCTTCTCCTGAGCCACTTTTCTTTTCACCAGAGGCTCCGTTTTCGCTGGAAGCGTCTTTCTTTTCACCAGAGGTATCTTTTGACTCACTGGAAGTGCCCTTGTGTTCTACAGAGGTATTAGGGTGTTCCGAAGTGTTGGGTTCTCCCGAAGTGTCCTTGTGTTCTCCCGAAGTGTCTTTGAGTTCTTCAGAGGCATTAGGCTCTCCCGAAGTGCTGGGTTCTCCCGAAGTGTCCTTGTGTTCTTCCGAATTGTTCTTGTGTTCCTCAGATGCATTGGGCTCTCCTAAAGTATTGGATTCTCCCGAAGTGTCCTTGTGTTCTCCTGAAGTGTCCTTGTGTTCTTCAGAGGCATTAGGCTCTCCCGAAGTACTGGGTTCTCCCGAAGTGTCCTTGTGTTCCTCCGAATTGTTCTTGTGTTCCTCAGATGCATTGGGCTCTCCTAAAGTATTGGATTCTCCCGAAGCGTCCTTGTGTTCTTCCGAAGTGTCCTTGTGTTCTCCCGAAGTGTTGTGTTCTTCCGAATTGTTCTTGTGTTCCTCAGATGCATTGGGCTCTCCTAAAGTATTGGATTCTCCCGAAGCGTCCTTGTGTTCTTCCGAAGTGTCCTTGTGTTCTCCCCAAGTGTTGTGTTCTTCCGAATTGTTCTTGTGTTCCTCAGATGCATTGGGCTCTCCTAAAGTATTGGATTCTCCCGAAGCGTCCTTGTGTTCTTCCGAAGTGTCCTTGTGTTCTCCCGAAGTGTTGGGTTCTCCCGAAATTTCCTTGTGTTCTCCCGAAGTATTGGGTTCTCCCACAGTGTTCTTGTGTTCTGCAGAGGCATTGGGCTCTCCTGAATTGTTGACTTCTCCCGAAGTGTGCTTGTGTTCTCCCGAAGTGTTGTGTTCTTCCGAATTGTTCTTGTGTTCCTCAGATGCATTGGGCTCTCCTAAAGTATTGGATTCTCCCGAAGCGTCCTTGTGTTCTTCCGAAGTGTCCTTGTGTTCTCCCGAAGTGTTGGGTTCTCCCGAAGTTTCCTTGTGTTCTGCAGAGGCATTGGGCTCTCCTGAATTGTTGACTTCTCCCGAAGTGTGCTTGTGTTCTCCCGAAGTTTTGGGTTCTCCCGAAGTGTCCTTGTGTTCTCCCGAAGTATTGGGTTCTCCCGAAGTGTCCTTGTGTTCTCCCGAAGTATTGGGTTCTTCCGAAGTGTTCTTGTGTTCTCCCGAAGTATTGGGTTCTCCTGAAGTGTTCTTGTGTTCTGCAGAGGCATTGGGCTCTCCTGAATTGTTGACTTCTCCCGAAGTGTGCTTGTGTTCTCCCGAAGTTTTGGGTTCTCCCGAAGTTTTGGGTTCTCCCGAAGTGTTCTTGTGTTCCTCAGATGCATTGGGCTCTCCTAAAGTATTGGATTCTCCCGAAGCGTCCTTGTGTTCTTCCGAAGTGTCCTTGTGTTCTTCCGAATTGTTCTTGTGTTCCTCAGATGCATTGGGCTCTCCTAAAGTATTGGATTCTCCCGAAGCGTCCTTGTGTTCTTCCGAAGTGTCCTTGTGTTCTCCCGAAGTGTTGGGTTCTCCCGAAGTGTTCTTGTGTTCTGCAGAGGCATTAGGCTCTCCTGAATGGTTGGCTTCTCCCGAAGTGTCCTTGTGTTCTCCCGAAGTGTTGGGTTCACCCGAAGTATTGGGTTCTCCCGAAGTGTTCTTGTGTTCTGCAGAGGCATTAGGCTCTTCTGAATGGTTGGCTTCTCCCGAAGTGTGCTTGTGTTCTCCCGAAGTGTCCTTGTGTTCTCCCGAAGTGTTCTTGTGTTCTGCAGAGGCATTAGGCTCTCCTGAATTGTTGGCTTCTCCCGAAGTGTCCTTGTGTTCTCCCGAAGTATTGGGTTCACCCGAAGTATTGGGTTCTCCCGAAGTGTTCTTGTGTTCTGCAGAGGCATTGGGCTCCCCTGAAGTATTGGGTTCTCCCGAAGTGTTCTTGTGTTCTGCAGAGGCATTAGGCTCTCCTGAATTGTTGGCTTCTCCCGAAGTGTCCTTGTGTTCTCCCGAAGTATTGGGTTCACCCGAAGTATTGGGTTCACCCGAAGTATTGGGTTCTCCCGAAGTGTTCTTGTGTTCTGCAGAGGCATTGGGCTCCCCTGAAGTATTGGGTTCTCCCGAAGTGTTCTTGTGTTCTGCAGAGGCATTAGGCTCTCCTGAATTGTTGGCTTCTCCCGAAGTGTCCTTGTGTTCTCCCGAAGTATTAGGTTCTCCCGAAGTATTGGGTTCTCCCGAAGTGTTCTTGTGTTCTGCAGAGGCATTGGGCTCCCCTGAAGTATTGGGTTCTCCCGAAGTATTGGGTTCACCCGAAGTATTGGGTTCTCCCGAAGTGTTCTTGTGTTCTGCGGAGGCATTGGGCTCCCCTGAAGTATTGGGTTCTCCCGAAGTGTTCTTGTGTTCTGCAGAGGCATTAGGCTCTCCTGAATTGTTGGCTTCTCCCGAAGTGTCCTTGTGTTCTCCCGAAGTATTGGGTTCACCCGAAGTATTGGGTTCTCCCGAAGTGTTCTTGTGTTCTGCAGAGGCATTGGGCTCTCCTGAATTGTTGGCTTCTCCCGAAGTGTCCTTGTGTTCTCCCGAAGTATTGGGTTCACCCGAAGTATTGGGTTCTCCCGAAGTGTTCTTGTGTTCTGCAGAGGCATTAGGCTCTCCTGAATTGTTGGCTTCTCCCGAAGTGTCCTTGTGTTCTCCCGAAGTATTGGGTTCACCCGAAGTATTGGGTTCTCCCGAAGTGTTCTTGTGTTCTGCAGAGGCATTGGGCTCCCCCGAAGTATTGGGTTCTCCCGAAGTGTTCTTGTGTTCTGCAGAGGCATTGGGCTCCCCCGAAGTATTGGGTTCTCCCGAAGTGTTCTTGTGTTCTGCAGAGGCATTGGGCTCCCCTGAAGTATTGGGTTCTCCCGAAGTATCCTTGTGTTCTTGAGAGGCATTCGGTGCTCCCGAAGTGCTGGGTTTTCCCGAATTGTTTTTGTGTTCTTCAGAGCTGCTAGGTTCACTAAAATTGTCATTGGGCTCACCGAAGGTGTCTTTATGCTCGCCAGAGATGTTTGGTTCGCCAGAGTGGTTGTCGGGCTCACCAGAATTGTGGTCTGGCTCACCGGAATGGTTGTCGGTTTCATCAGAATGGTGGTCGGGCTCACCCGAATGGTTGTTGGCTTCACCAGAATGGTGGTCGAGCTCACCCGAATGGTTGTTAGATTCGCCAGTGGGCTCACCAGAGTGTTCGTTTTCAGGAGGATTTTCAGTACTGGTTTTATCTTTGAAACCTGTAATATCATCTCCTGAAGGCGTCGAATCTATACTACTCTCTGTTGTATCATTAGGTCCTTCTGTTTTATGGCCATTGTTAGTCTCCGTGCTATATCCTTCGCCAGAATTATCCCTGTTATCATCTGTACCAGGTTCTTCTATTTCAGGGCCTGTTACGTCATTTCCATGCCCATTTTCAGTGAGAATTTCAGTACCAGTAATGTTAGGTTCATTTTTAGTGCCCTCCGTTACTTCGTCATTTATACTTGGTTCAGTCACTCCTTCAGTAACTTTAGGGGATTCTGTGGGTTTAACTTTTGCGGTTTCGCCAGGTTTCTTACCTTTGTTTTTATGACCAGGTTTAGACATGTTAGGTCCAAATGTAAAGATGTTAGTACTATTGTTCCCATTGACAAGGTTCTTGATATTTTTCATGATGTCATCCATGTTTTTGCTAGCATAGAAAATGTAGATATTTGTTACCTTGTCGTTACCTACAGTGTTACCGTAAACTGTGTTGGCTTTTACATGTACTGATGGTTCCTTTTTGGGCTTTTCAGTGGTGCTAATTTCATTGCGTTTTGGTTCGACAGTGGTAGCATCAATTTCGTCATGTTTTGGTTCCAGAGTATGCTCGGTAACAGGTTTATTTTCCTCATTTGTAGGTTTATTAACATCGTTTTCGTGACTATCAAGTTCATTTTCGCCATCTTCTTGACTGTGAGGTTCTTTTACTTCCTTTTCGCCACTTGTAGGTTCATTTACATTATTTTCGCCGCTACTAGGTTCCTTTGCACCTTGTTCATGACAATTAGGCTCGTTAACCTTTTCGTCACCGACGTCAGGTTTATCAGTGGAAATTTCCTGGTTGTTTTTTTCTGTAGGATCTTTATTAGCATTTAGAGCTGGTTCCTTATTAATTGGATGTTCTTCGAAATACTTGCTTACTTGTGCTGCAACTTCATCTTTAATGAGTTTGGTAGTCCGCTGTAATAGATAATACAGGTTAAGTTGAAAATATACGTCCATTTGTATTGAATATTTTTGAAACGTAGTGTGGAAAATGTTGAGTATAGATAGAGCGAGGGCTATAAGAGTAGAGGAAGACCAAAAAAGCGATGGATAGACGGTGTGAAGGATGATATGGCTAGAAGAGAGGTGACTGCTGAGATGGAAGAAGGAGACATCCTGCGTTGACCCCAAATAAATTGAAATAAGGGCAGGAGGATGGTGATTTTTGACATTAAAAGAGACTGTAAGGGTATACAATAAAAGGTTCTTACCTCTGACAACGATGCTATGTATTTGGCACCTAAGTCTCCCATGAAGGACCAGAATTTCTCCTGCAAAGGAAAACATGTATTAACTTTTTAATTTAGTATTGTATACCAACCATAACATAACAGTGAATCCATCTTTGAAAGCGAGTTTCGCCCTACCATTCTTTTAGGTTAGTACTGTTAGTCAAAAAACAATCCTCAGAACTTATTTTGAGCTCCCGATATTTCAACGCTGTTGCAAGCACCATGATCGCGGGTTGACTGGAGAACGCGGGTGCAGCAAAATAATGAACAATCATGGAAGATATTCCGTAAGTGACAGTATAAGTTTAGTTGTTAACCGTAAAAGTGTTTAACAATCCTCATAGTTAAATATTAATAAAGAAAACATAGTGTCATTTTATTTTTGTAAAAATAATACTTACGTTATTAATGAGGTCTAGTAAGTAATCAATCTTCGTATTCTTTTCAGCTTCAGTGTTGCCCTAAACAAAAAAAAAAGCATAAATAAACATACACAGGAGACGAGAGCATTATTGATGCCTTTTCATCAGGAATTTCTCAGTAGCAGTCACGGAGTCTGGAATTGTGCCTGGTTGATGGCAATAGGCTAGTGTTTCTTACCTTATTTTCAACAGGACATTTTTCTTTCGGTTCTTCAACTGTTGCTTTCGTAACTTCTTCTGGAGCTTCCGTACGATGTTCAACTGGTTCTTCACTCACTTCTCCACTGCCATGGGGTTCATCGGGCCTCTCTGTTTCATCTGAAGATTTGTGGCCTCCAGTTTCTTTTGATTGGTCAGGTTTTTCTGTTTCAATGGAAGGTTCTTGGTCACCAGTTCCATTGGGTTGGTTGGGCTCTTCTGTTTCCTTAGTAGATTTATCAGGGTTGTCACTTCCTTTGCCTGAAATGTCATGATCATCTCCTGAATTGTCACCAGTTTCATTAGATGTGTTAGGTTTTTCTGTTTCGCCAGTAGGTTCATAGTTTTCATGCTCGTCATCAGTCTTGCCACCAGTTCCATTAGGTTGGTTGGGCTCTTCTGTTTCCTTAGTAGGTTTATCAGGGTTGTCACTTCCTTTGCCTGAAATGTCATGATCATCACCTGAATTGTCACCCGTTTCATTAGATGTGTTAGGTTTTTCTGTTTCGCCAGTAGGTTCATAGTTTTCATGCTCGTCATCAGTATTGCCACCAGTTTCATTAGGTTGGTTGGGCTCTTCTGTTTCCTTAGTAGGTTTATCAGGGTTGTCACTTCCTTTGCCTGAAATGTCATGATCATCTCCTGAATTGTCACCAGTTTCATTAGATGTGTTAGGTTTTTCTGTTTCGCCAGTAGGTTCATAGTTTTCATGCTCGTCATCAGTATTGCCACCAGTTCCATTAGGTTGGTTGGGCTCTTCTGTTTCCTTAGTAGGTTTATCAGGGTTGTCACTTCCTTTGCCTGAAATGTCATGATCATCACCTGAATTGTCACCAGTTTCATTAGATGTGTTAGGTTTTTCTGTTTCGCCAGTAGGTTCATAGTTTTCATGCTCGTCATCAGTATTGCCACCAGTTTCATTAGGTTGGTTGGGCTCTTCTGTTTCCTTAGTAGGTTTATCAGGGTTGTCACTTCCTTTGCCTGAAATGTCATGATCATCTCCTGAATTGTCACCAGTTTCATTAGATGTGTAAGGTTTTTCTGTTTCGCCAGTAGGTTCATAGTTTTCATGCTCGTCATCAGTATTGCCACCAGTTTCATTAGGTTGGTTGGGCTCTTCTGTTTCCTTAGTAGGTTTATCAGGGTTGTCACTTCCTTTGCCTGAAATGTCATGATCATCACCTGAACTGTCACCAGTTTCATTAGATGTGTAAGGTTTTTCTGTTTCGCCAGTAGGTTCATAGTTTTCATGCTCGTCATCAGTATTGCCACCAGTTCCATTAGGTTGGTTGGGCTCTTCTGTTTCCTTAGTAGGTTTATCAGGGTTGTCACTTTCTTTGCCTGAAATGCCATGATCATCTCCTGAATTGTCACCAGTTTCATTAGATGTGTTAGGTTTTTCTGTTTCGCCAGTAGGTTCATAGTTTTCATGCTCGTCATCAGTATTGCCACCAGTTTCATTAGGTCTGTCAGGCTCTTCCGTTTCAATAGTAGGTTCATGGTTTTCAGGGTAGTCACCTTCCTCACCTGAGATGTCATGATCATCACTTGTATTTCCTAAGCCATCATTGTCGTTATGTCCATCCTGTGATGATGTTGAATTTTCATTTGGATTCTCAGCGTCTTCTTTAAAAGAGGAAATCTTAGGCGTGCTGTCATCGGGGGTTTCGATATCTCCTTGAGGATTTGTATCATTGTCGGGTCTTTCAGTAGCCAGCGTTTCTTCTTGTATGATCGGATTTTCTGTTACGTCATTGGTATCGTTACCCAGATTTGTCTCAGATGGTTTGTCTTTACCAAGTTTGGATTTGTCAGAAGTTTCATTTTCATCATTTTGAGAAGTTGTTGTTTTATCTGATTCAGAAGTTACTATTCCGCCTTCTCCGACAGCTACCGTTGTATTCTTTTCAAATATTACTGTTGTGTTTGTTTTAGATTTTTCTTTCTTCTCTTTTTCGGCACTTATATCACTGTCAACTGATGGCACATTATTGTTGATAATAATTTTGTTCTTAATTATATTTGTGAACAAACCTTCTAAGACGTTCACCATATTAGGGTTATTTGGATCTCCACTATTAATTTCAACACCAGGTTTTAGAATTTCAGTATTACTGTTGACGTCATTGAATATGTGGTCTAGTATATTTTGTACATCAACATTACCTGTATCGTCTGGCTTTTGCAAAACGATGGTAGAGTTTCCTTTAACAAAAATGTCATGTAGATCAGTGAGTATCTGATTGATTTTATGAATGATACCATTAGTTGCGACGTTATCCCCAGTATTTTTGTCAACATCGTTATGGCCAGTATTCTCTTCGGAACCACTTTCCCCTGATCCACTGTTACTCTCTTCAGAGTTACTCTTACTTTGACTAGAATCGTAATCATTTTCTACCGAACCACCATCGTTAGCCCCTGATTCGCCACTTTTTTCTTCTGACCCACTATTGTTTTCTTCAGAATTATTATTACTTTCTTCCGACCCACTGTTACTCTCACTAGACCCACTAGCAACATCAGCTACTGAACCACTGACATCACCGCTGTCTTTAGAATTAGAATTATTACTTTCTTCAGAATTACTATTCTCATTAGATCCACTGGCAATTTCACCAGATAGGTTTTGACTTCCTTCTACATCAGCAGTGTCATCGGGTATTTCGGAAGAGCCAGATAGAGATTCGTTTGAGTCAGAATTGGAGTCGTTGGAGCCAGAGTCGAATTCGCTGGAGCCAGAACTTGCTTCGCTGGTACCGGAATCTGATTGATTGGAATCAGACGTTGATTCATTACTGGATACTAAAGAGTCTTCATCGCTGTCGCTGTTACTGTTGCTATCCGACTGAAAAGGAGATTTGTGTTTAGAGGTAACATTCCAACGGCAAACGACAGCGGCGAAGCTAGAAGCCAGTTACTTTTTCTGCAACTTTTTTTTAAATATTTAATTTACAATGACTGACCCAACAAAGTTGGGTTAAAGGCAGGCAGATAATGATCTATTTTAAGTATTATATAAATATTTACCACATCACTATCCTCAATGCTGTCTGCATTACCAACGTGGTAGGAAATATGGGGGTTGTCCAGGTTCTGAAAGTAAAAGATTCGAGTTACAGTAAGATAATATAATGTACATATTTTGATCACTCGAATGGCATAAGGTCCGCCTTGTGTACAGGGTCTAGCAAAACTGAACAAACGCTTTTTTTTGTACTCATTTTCCGTAGGTAGCTGAGTTACTTGATGTAAGAGTTAAGAAAATCTGTTACTTTTTTGTATTATCGTGTATAGACCGACCACTTTAATGAGTCCTCCGCCTTGCCCCATCAAAGGCACATTAAGCGTCCACAAAGTCCTAACAATAACCCACAGGTTATTTGCTTTAAAATAACCATAATCCACGTAGGTATTACGATGCTAATTGAACCAATACGTGATTAACTTTTAGAATATTCCATTTAAATTGATACCTTCGTGAGGACTCATTAAAGCGGTCGGTCTATAGATATCTTTACCCATCACCATATCCATCACGAATTTTCGCTAGCTAATTCATTTGGCCTTGTAGATCTATAAGACTGATAACTGGCAAATATGATTATATCGTCCTCTTGGCACAAGCACACGAGGTTTTGTACACAGCTGTGGATGAAGTTTGGCTATGGATAGGATATGATGATGATTTACACCATTTTCGGCAAAAATGCATCACACCTACATAGGTGTGATGTTCAAAATATAGCACATTTTGTTACAACTGGGGAAACTTTGTTATTGCAGCCGAGGCGTATTCACGCCCGAGCCGCAGGCGAAGTTGTTTTGGAGCCGAGAACTGCAGTAATAAATGCCCACGTGTATCAAACGAAAATTTGAAAAAAATCCACGAGTGTGAAATACATTGCACATTGAACCTAATCGTAGTGAAATGAGAGCTGGTTTTCGAGGAAGTGTATTGAAAAATAATTAATTTGTGTTAAAGTTAAAAATCTTTGGTCTGTCTCATACTTACATTCCATACAGTGCCTCCATTCCCGCTAACTTCCATGCCATACACCTTTAATTCACTATCTGGTACTTTGTCCTTGAATGAGGTAAGCTTTATATTGTCTGGAGCCTGAAAGAAAATGCCACAAATCCACAATTAACAAGACTCCCTTTGACAGAATCAGCATATAATGTTCCCAATGGTGGGACCGAATAACAGTGATAGCCTAGTGGTGTGTCATGAGTTCGAACCCAAGACACGTACCTCTGATTTCGTCCTCATGTCCGTATTGTATAACTTGATTATTACTTGGTTTGGTAAAGTAAAACATCGTGAGGAAACCAAACCAGCATGCCTGAGAGATATTTCTCGACGGCATGTAAAGCTAAGTCAGAGGCCCATGGGTGGCAAAAAAACTTTGACACCAGGTTAGGCACTAACCACGCGAACAAGAAAGAAGACTGGTGGGACAGACCTCCTCTCTGAGAGTGGGGATGGGCAGTCATTCGCCATTGGTAGATATCTCATATCTTCGAGTTTTTGGTTCTAGGACATGCATTGGTTTTTCTTACGATGTTTTCTTAATCGTTTCCTCGTTGGTTTAGTGGTCGCAATCGTCACTGCTGAGCATGAGGTCCTGGGTTCAATTCCAGGGTCGGGCAAAGTGTTATTAGGTTTTTTCCATCATAAATTTCTTAGTAGCAGTCACGGAGTCTGGATTTGTGCCATGGCAATACGCTCGCCCTCTATTACATGGGACTTAAACATAACTGGCGAAATGTGAATGTATTATTGGCTACACCTACAGGCGTGATGTTATGTTATGTTAAAATACTTACCGAAATAGTCGTTTCACTATCAGGTTTCGCTGTTGTAGATGTTCGTTTATTTCTGTATTTTGATAGTTTCTTATTTTTCCGACGCGATGATCTCGACGATTTTGCGGTGTGTCTCTGTAAACAAAAGAAATTTAGTCTGATAGAAGAAAAAGTAAAAAAAAAATATACAACATTAGTTTTAGGATATGCGAAACCTGATACACGTGTCTAGTATTTTTATGTAAAGAATCTATGTACAAAATTTCAAAACTGTATCATGAAAAATCACAAAGTTATAAGCTTGTTCTGTTGCCTAGTTGTCCGCACACAAACGCGGTCACCAAGCAGCGCGCGCCTCCGGCGTCGTCTTGAGCTCATTGATAATCATAATTTGGCAGTAGGTACCTAAATTATGGTGATAGGTACTTAAAGTCGCTCGGTGTCCAACTTTTAACTTTTTAAAATATTTTTGAGAAAAAATATAACATGGTTTAAAAATGATCGGAATCGATTCAGTTACTTATTCTGAACAAACTATATTCAGGTTTCGCATATACTAAAAATAATGTTGTATATAGTCGTGTTTTGTTTCGTGCTGCAAAACGCTACAGTCATTTCCGAGTTATTTTATCTCAAATGTTTAGCATTGATAGCCTAGTGGTGTGACCGTCGGACTGCCAAGTCATAGGTCTCGAGGTCGAACCCAAGACCACGTCTGATTTTATTTTCGGATTCATGTGCGTATTGTATAATTATCACTTGCTTCGGTGAAGGAAAACATCGAGAGTGAACCGAACCACCTCGTCGCACGGGACCGGTCAATGTGGCGATACTTGGGGGAGGCCTATGACCAGCAGTGGACGTCTTTCGGCTGAAATGATGATGATGATGTAAATAAATATCTCTTATCACATCATTCCTGAGAGGTATTTCTCGACGGCATGTAAAGCCAAGTCAGAGGCCCATGGGCGGCGTAAAAACTCTCACACCAGGTTAGGCACTAACCACACGATAAAGAATCTCTGAATTTGTAGCGAGAGCTCACTGTGATTTTGACAGTAAAGCAGAATCAGAAGTAACATCATAAAGTAGATCTAGACTAGAAGATCTAAGTAGGATCATTGCCTTCCTTTTTCCAACTATGTTGGGGTCGGCTTCCAGTCTGTCCGTGTTTAATATTGTTATGCCGTCTTTTGGAGTTAAAATAAAGATGATAATTACCGCACGATGAGACCGTGTCTTCACTTGTTTCAACCCGTTATCTTCTTGAAGTTCCTGTGGACAAGAATAAAATGGATTTTATATAAAACTAACATCATCTGCCTAGCCTTGTCCCAACTATATTGGGGTCGGCTTCCAGTCTAGCCGGGTGCAGCTGAATACCAGTATTTTACATGGAGCGACTGCTGATATATAGATACCCCTTAGTAAGACTGGTTACAGACTTTTTGGCCACTGACTACCTAACGACTGTCAAAGATCTACAAATGACAGCCGGGACCAACGGCTTAACGTGCTTTCCGAGGCACGGAGGAAACTCGATATTTAATGGGAGGCCACCCATCCACAGACCAACATAGGCAAGCACGGCTTAACCTAAAGATCGACCCGAGCGGCTGTTATTATTTAGCCACGAGCTCCTCCTTATATATATATATATAAATATATTTTGTATAAAACTAACATTTGTAAGTAATAAATTTAAAAAAACTGTCTCGTTGGTCCAGTGGTAGCAAATGCGATTGCTGAACATGAGGTCCTGGGTTTTATGCCCGGGTCGGGTAAAGTGTTATTGGGTTTTTCAATCAGTAATCTCTCAGTAGCAGCCATGGAGTCTGGATTTGTGCCCGGTTGGTGGCAATAGGCTCGCCCCTATTACATGGGACTTAAAAACATAACTGACGAAATGTGGGTCTACTGTTAGGTGCACCTCTGCGTAAATCTTCGAGGATTACAAGCGTGAAATATGTTTTTTTTTTGTAAAAAAGACCTCACCTTATCTTTATCAGAGATCTCCCTTTTGCTTCTCTTTTCAGGTGCATCTTCGGAATCATCCTGAAACAATACCATAGGCAACATAAAGACAGGCACAATATATAAATAATTTTAACCTAAAATAATAAAATTGCAGTCTTTGATTAACCATAGCAACTTCAATTGAGAGCGTTAACGTCTTACGGCATTTGATACAAACTTTCAAGTGATTTTTTTTTTATATAAACATAACTGGTGATAAAACGAAAAAAACGTGTTGCGCCGACCCCAAGTTATATGGGACAAGGGCAGGAAGATGATGTTGTTAAACATAACTGAAATAAAAGGTGAAATATGGGTGTAGGTACACCTCTGTCTAATTCTATGGGGAGGTCTGATGTTATGTTACTTAAAGATGCGAAAAAAAATATAATATTAGAACAGTCTGCATTAGGTATGAAATACAATCTTACCTTTTCTGCAGATTTTTCTAGCAAATCAGTTGAGATTTCTGCTGGATCCTGCAATAAAGGATACTAAGATAACTACTCCGGCCTTCGTTCAAAACTGAATCTGGTGACATTTTTGGAAACTTGATTCATATTCTTACTTAATTTTTACAAAATTAAAGCCTGGTATCAGTCACACTGACATGCACCTCTGATTTTCCAGATTCATATGCATATTTTCTATTATCAATATCGTGTCCTGCGTGCCCTGTTGTTTGTTCACTACAAGAACTGATGGATGCTACCGAAAGAGCCAAACTAGTAGCTCAGTTCTGAGCTGACACAATTTAGATTGCCATCGACACGCTAAGAAGAAGAATGTGCACTTTCTTTGGTAAAGGAAAACAAAACATTGTGAGGAAACCACACCAGCATGCCTGAGATATATTCTGCCGTCGTAATAAAAAAGGGCACAACTAACATTTTTGTCAAAATTGAGTTATATACATATTTAGAATCAGAAAAAAAAGGCACATCTACTCAATTTTTTATAGAATTTTATCTTCAAGGAATTCGGAGATACAGTAGGCTCAAAAGGCACAAATGAGACTAATATTCATGTTTTATAGAATGAAAAGGCACATTTATTTACCATTATATTGAAAAGGCACAAATACGTAGATGTGACTATTACTTCATACAGATTTTTACTAAAAACTACTTTGAAAAGGCACACTTACAACATAACATAAAGAAAAGTCATAAACTTTAAAGTCGATTTTCTCCATATTTATAAAATGTTAGTTGTGCCTTTTTTCATTATGACGGCAGTATTTCTCGACGGCATGTTAAACCAAGCCAAGTCAGAGACCCATGGCCGGCATAACTCTCTGACACCAGGTTAGGCACTAACCACAAGAAAAAAAAGTTTGACTTACCTCTTCAGAAACACTGTCACCGCTATCCTGGTTGCTATGTTTCCGGACGTCAAATTTTGGGTTCCCGTCTACCGGTATCTCTGACTGTAGAAATAAAAGAATGACGTTAATAGGCGTTTCTAGTCGGTATACAGGCCTGGTGACCTACCATGGCTTCATAGGGGTATTCTTTTAATCTTACTTCCGTGTGGGAGAGAGATGGAGCTAGACATCATGTATAGCTTTGTCTCTTTCCCGCACTGAAGTTACATTAAGGAGGATGCGCTAAGGTAGCCGGCGTAGTTCAAATTTTCTTACGTTTAAATTAAGAGCGTTAACGACTCACGGCATTTCATACAAACTTTCAAGTCCTTTTTTTCGAAATGACTGAACCGATTTTAATGAAACTTCATACGCATAAGCATATTACATAGGTCTAAAACTACATACAAATTGGTTGCATTGCCGGCTGCACCTAGTTGTACCCGGCTAAAACTAGGTGTAGCCGCACTTCGGCTATTAGCCGTAACACATACACTATTCTAGCTTGCGCCCTCACGTGAGAATGAAATGCTGACAGGGAATGAATGAGAATGATGATGAGAATGAAGAATAACGTAAATTCTTACATTTTCATCCTCTTCTGGGAAAGATGGGACACCTTGCCCATTGGTGAATGTCCGGTGAGACTCATTGGAATCCGAGGTATCAACAGCATGAGGTTCCTTTAAAATTTGAGGATTTTTGAAAAGGTGATCATATCTAACCCGACTTTAGTTTTAGTAGAAGAACCAATTTTTACAAGTTTTTATGTAGTAGGGTGACTGGTAATTATTGACAGATTCTTAAACAGGTAATTATACTGATGTTAACAAAAAACTTTCCCCCTTTTTTTTAATCATTTTTTTATATCACTTTTATCCCAATAAATAACACAACAGCCGTATGAAATTCGCGCGCTCGCGCCTGTGAAATATCAGCTGTTAACCGCGTGACGCCGTTCTGTCTCATTACTATCGTACCATGCAACAGTGGGTAGGCAGAGCACAGTGGGAGACAGAACGGCGTCACGCGGCTAACAGCTGATAGGTAACAGGCGCGCGCGCACGTGATTTTCATACGGCTGTTGTGTTATTGGGATAAAAGTGAACGAGTATAAAAATAAAGTTTCTTTGGGAAAGTTGTTTGTTATCATGAGTACAATCACGTGTTTAAGTATCGGTTACTAATTACCAGTCACCCTATGTTGTAGCAGCACTACAGCGACATAGAACAAAAAGTACTACAGCGCCATCTATGACACAACTGAAGAACTAAACTCGAAATTCTTAATCGCTCTTTTAAATTTATCCGTGACTTAAGAACAATATAGAAAAACCCAACTACAACACTGTTGGGCAGTAACCTACCAGATACAACACCCATCTAATCGGAGGATCTTCCCTTATCAACTAGGGATGATGAACTTTACATCTTGTTCTTCATCCTCCAAAATATAACTCGCTTTGTTAGTTTTTTATAGTGGGTAGTCAACTACAATAACACTATCATTAACACTAGAAACGGGATATTTACCATGTTTACTGTTTGTTTTCAGTTCCCGATATCGGCGCTGTTGCAAGCACCATGATCACGGATAAACAGAAGTTATTGCGGATGGGTGTTTATGAGCAGACGGTCTACCCTCTTTCTTTTCGCACTCCCTACCACTGTCACTCGCAACTCGATTTTGTTGCCGACACACGAAACTTACTGTGTCCGCTCGCGATCTTTTTACGGCACTTTTTCGGTTTTTGCACAGTTTTTCTGGATTCCAGACCTCGACAGAACATTACTCTATTCCTAGACTGGTGAGAGAAGCTATTGAGATTACCAAATATAGGAACTTCAACCGAGGGGATGGATTTCAACTGTCGAGATCTTGGAATCCAGTCGTTACACACCATGGTAAACATCCCGTTTCTAGTGTTAATGATAATGTTAGTGACCATGATAGTTTAAAAACTTATAACAATAACACTAATTATTGAATGATTTACTGTAAAGCCAATATCTCTCTCATATAGAGGAGGCGATCTCTCATTAGCGAAATACGAAACGCGGTATAGTTCAGTTCAAACTTTATGGCGTCTCGGAAGTTAGCTGCGAGTGACGATCTGCGCATTATACAGTCAAGACGATGCGTCCTCTGCGCTGACACATAAAATTGTGTTCTGCGCAGCTTTACGAGCCGCCATAAAGTTTGGACCGTTTTACCTGCTCAGATCGTCACTTGCAGCTAACTTCCGAGCCGTCTTAAAGAACAGAACTATAACCTCTTGTCTCAAATTTTGTGATTTAATTATTTCTGTAGTGTTATCAAGAGTTACGGAATAAAAAGATCAGAAATGGCGGCGGCTACCATTCATTATAATACCTACTTAGAACTTACCTCATCACTCGAATCTTCAGCATACCCGAAAGGTTTCTCAATGATGTGATAATAGATGATCTCTCGTAACGATTTCTTTACGTTGGGACTCGAAATTGTTAGAGACTTCCCATCTTTATCTTCTTGCACTTTGTAGACCAGTTCTGTTGGGGATTTTAGCTGAAAACAGAAGAATAGGATTGTGTTTATTATACAGGGGTGGTCTGTCTTATTTAATAGTATACAGAGTGATTATTTTATGCTGTTAGTTGTTGAACAGTGGAAAATCCGAACCAATGAGACATCCTAGAAAATTTTCTTTGGAAACTTTAGGTCTTTTTTGATGAAAATAATTTTTACATATTTTTTTTTTTGGGTAAGCGTGAGTTGTTTATAAAAATGAGTGAAAGTGCCTAATTTTTTTTCATGCTCTTCGATTCTGTTTCATGTAAGGATCATTTCATTGTATGGGTGAAGAAAATCTGGACATCGGAAGATGGTCAAGTTTTGCTAATTCCTAATCTTTGTACTTTACGATTGTGACGTTTAAATCTTGTACACATCTGTAGAAGTTAGGATATTTCTTTCGTTTGTTGCCCGCGGTACTACCAGCAGTACCACAGATAAAAAAACCCGTAGAACTACCAAGCGATCCAGTAGTTTTTTTTTGCCAGTCTTACTATCGGCATTGGTACATAGATCAACAATCATAATCTCAACGATTCAAAATCTCAACACTTTAAAATATCAAACGTAAAACAATTATACAGGATGCAATTAAATTCATGGCCATTCTTTTAATAGGTCATATGAACAACTCTTACGAATTAAAAAAAAATCAGCCGTGCCATACATTTTGACGAGTTATGCGAACATAAATGTAGGGAACAGCTGATTTTTTTCGCGAGTTCAGGTTTGGTCCCATAGTAAAAGTTGTTCATAATGATGAGTACAATGACCACTTAAAAGGATGCCCATGAATTCAATTTCACCCTGTATAATCTTTTTTTTTAACTGTAATTCTTATATTAGGCCATAAATTGCATGGTGTTGAGATTTTCAGTGTACGGGTGTATACGGTTTTTTTTACCCGTGGACTACTCGTAGTAATACTGGTAGTACCACGGGTAACAAACGATTTCTCGTTTGTCGTATGTTACTTACTTTGATTTTTGATAGCGAGTGTCCAGAACACCAATGCGCCCCCAGCCAAAGTACAGATATGCTCAACTGTGAAAGAAAAACACTTTCAATTTTTTTCGACGGCACTGTTGGCGCAACGGCTGAGCGATTGACCGCTGCGCTGCGTGTCGCGGGTTCGATCCCCGCACGGAACAAATATTTGTATGATCTACAGGTAGTTGTTCCGGGTCTGGCTGTTTGTGTATGTGAGTTTAAATGTTTGTAAATGCACCCACGATACAGGAGAAATTCCTAGTGTGGGGTAACGTTTAAAAAAAAAAAAAAATTTGGTTTTAACTTATCAATAATTAGATACCCTACACAAGCTGTCAGTATTTCTTAGCTCTCTAATTTGTATGCGACTAGCTGGCTTCTGGTCGGAAATTGCCTCACGTTTTAAATATAGTCTATGACACTCGGGGATAAAACAGCTTCCCATTAGTGAAAGAATTTTCAATCAACAGTTCCGAAGATAACCCCCTACATACAAACTAAAACCACTTTGTAATATTATTAGTGTATTATGTACTAAAACACACTTGATCATCATCATCCACAGCCCGACTTCACTCACTGCTGGGTCTAGGCCTCTCTTTGTTTGTGACAAGCTCCACGTTCTTGTGTCAGCCTCATCCAGGATCTTTGCGCGATGGCAACAATGTCATCTGCCCACTGTAACACTTCTCTGTCCAGTCCTTGGACACGCTTAGTATACTTCACATCACACTAACACACTATCACTCACTAACACACACACTCACTTACACACTATCTCTTTTTTTTTCTTTTTCTCGCTCACTGTCTTCACACTATTAACAAAACGTGTCTGTTCAATTAGTACATGATTGAATACTAATCATTGCATATTAATTGCTTTATTCATTACTTTCGTCTTGCCAATACAAATTGCTTGTAAATTAATTGTGTTAAAACAGTAGATAATCATTACGGATAGCCTAGTGGTGTGACCGTCGGACTGCTAAGTCATAGGTCTCGAGTGCGAACCCAAGGCAGTACGAGTATTGTATAAATATCACTTGCTACGGTGAAGGAAAACATCGTGAGAAAACCAAACCAGTATGCCTGAGAGATATTTCTTGACGGCATGTAAAAGCCAAGTCAAGAAAAAATTTGACACCAGGTTAGGGGGCTAAGCACTCGAAAAGAAGAAGCTAGAAGACTGAAAGTCTGACAGCCAACCTTACCAAGGGGTATCATGATGCAAGGATTAGGATTTTAGGCTCGTTACTGTCGAAATGTGGGTGTACAATTAGGTACACGCCTGTCTAAAGGATAATTTCCACCAAACGGCTCGCATCGCTTCAGATCAGAAAGGGATGCGGCGAAAGGCGATCGCGTCCGGCAGATGTCGAGCCATACGGTCGGCTCAGTACCGTCACTTGCGAACATATCCGTTTCCGTGCCTAGTCAAATAGTTTCATTTCATCCGATCGTATACGACGACAGGAGAACGAAGCCGATCGCGTGTTGCAGCATACTTTCGGCCTGCTGTGCGCGGCTTGGTAATAAATCTAACTATTCATGCACGAAATATTTTCAAGGAATCATCTAACGGCTATAACGAAGCCATTTCAAGGGATTTCTTTTTATCTGAGCATATTTTTATAAAAAAATAATTTAAAATTACTTAACCCACAAAATAAATACTAGCTTCTTATTTTTGAACATCCATTACGCTAGTTTATTACGTCGTATTTACCTAGTATAGTGTCATTGTTAGAATATGGGAGTAAAGATTTTATGCAAAAAGTCTCAAATTTTTTTAGAATTATAATAATTTCGTAAAAAAAAACACTCAGATCATTTTTTTTTTCTTTGCTATGGCAACTTTACGACTTATAGAAGTTACTCTTAAAATATTTCGTGTATGAATAGTTAGACCTTATATAGACTTTAAATACTGTGTACACAACTTAATATCGTTTAAAGATTGTAAAATCCGTTCCGATTCGATGCGATGCGAGCCGTTTGGTGGAAATCATGCTTTATCCTTCGGGAATAACAGGCCTAATGTCATGTGGCGAAAAAAATAAAATAAAATCGAATCTTACCAACAAATACTTCATGTTGACGCCGCACACAACTTAATGGCATCATTTCTTCGTCATCAATCTTTTATATACGTGTTAATTAATAGTTATTTTATCTTATCTTTTATTACTTTCCCATATTTGAGGTTTTGGTAACAGTTATAGTAACTGTCTTAGTTAAGAATAAATGCTTCGTTGGTCCAGTGTTACAAAACGCAAGCGAGCAAGCGCGATGCAAGCGTTCTTGGTGCGCCAAGATGCAGTCCAGAAAGGAGGTATCAGAAATAGCATCATTGCGCAACATTGGTTCAGTAATTGGGCCACCTGAGGCCTCAAAGATGAACACAGGACGAGGGGCGCCAAATGCATCGGCAGTTTTGAATCGCCGAATACAAGTGCGTCCCCAGGTGCCGATAACGCTGAGCAAGCGCCGTCCGCGCCACAACATCGGCTGCGGAAACATCACGCGTAGCGTAGGTACGTCGACCCCTAAACGTGCTTACGCTGCTATTGTCACCAGCGACAAACCAGAAAAGGGGACAAACTGATAAAGGGTGCTCAACCTGCCCTGACTGCGGTCCGTAGCTCTGCCAAGAGCCAGCCAAGTTGATGAGGAGGGTTTCACGAAAGTAGAAAGGATGAAGAAGAAGCCCTGTTCTCGTAACCTGTGTGGTACTCACCGAGTGGACCCAAAATGCTGTGCCTACGAGGCAGCTGTACCTTTCGCGTTTGCATCACTGTACGACAACTGAGGAAGTCGTGCAGTATTTGAAGGTTGAACTGAATTCTGAGGGTTGGAATCGCGCACAAAATCGTGGTACGAGTTCCAACCCAACATCTACAGACCTGCGTTTAAGTGGACTAAAAAGGTGTCGCATATCGACGATTTCGAGGACGGTTACGCGACACCACGCAGCAAAACATGACGCCGACAACGTTACGTGTGTAGTCATAGTTTGCAACATGCTTGTCCGTAGGTTTGCTCGTTGCACGTGTGAAGTGAAAGTGACGCTTTTTAAAGCATATTGTCAGACATTGTACACGTGTAACCTCTGGACAAGCTGTACGTAGAAAGCCATCAATGCTCTTCGAATTCAATATAACAATGCGTTCAGGATGCTGTTGGGGCTGCCACGCTTCTGCAGTGCGTCGGGAATGTTTGCTGATGCGCACACTGATAGCTTCCAAGCGATCAGACGTAAGCGTGCCGCGTCGCTGCTGCAGAGGGTCCGGGGTAGTTCGAACAGTCTCCTGAAGGTCATTGCGGGGAAATTTGATTGCCCGTTCATGTTTTACCTATCTTGCCTACATGTTTTACTAACATAGTTTTTAAGGTTTTCATGTTTACTAACAATATGTGGATGTAAAATGTCTGAAATAAAATGATTATTGTTATATTATTATAGTATTAAGGTTTTTAATATGTGTTAGTTTATTATTGTATAAGATTATCTTGTGTATTTTATTTATGGGCCTTAGGTGCCTGATAATAACATCATTATTATTATTTGGTTCTGTTGATCATGAAGACCTGGTATCGCTTCGCAGGTCGGGCAAGTTTTATTAGTTTTTTCCACAGGGAACAGGGCCGTAGTAAGCCAAAGTTTGAATCACCCTTTATTACATGAGAGCTAAATAAAGGGTGTAAATAGTCCCTTAACATAACCGAAAGGCACTTGTTCTCCCCGTCTTTGCGATCATTTTTTTGTTCCAGACCATACCTGACCTTCTACTTACGGAGATATTGAGGGTCAAAGTTCCAACTTTTTCACAAGTTTTTTTTTCAATACATGTTTTTAATGTAAGATTTTTACTTTACACACCTCCATGACCCCCGTACTATTCAATCCATCCATCAGCACAATGCTTTGAGAGCTTTCCATCGAGTCCTACCGTCAACCGTGATTTTTCACCCCAAAAAAAAAAAAGTCGTTTCCCAGCAATAATTTTTGTGTAAAGTTACTTAGTTTGATGTACAGAATGCTTGGTTGACGGCTTCGTGAAGGGTCTGTTTACACCCTGTATATCTGACGCAATGAACAATGTACACTCGTACTATAAGGGCAGTACAGGCGTGGTGCTATGATATGTATTAGAATGTTTTTAGCTTGATATACTATTAATAGTATTTTACCGTTAATGATTAAAGTAATTAATTTAGTATTGACTAATGACCAATCGTTTTATAACTCGTTTAGTTGTTTAATAACTCACAAGAAACTGTCTTGCGAATATTATGAATAGCAGGTCACACCGCCCGCTAGCGAGCGAGCCCGGCGAGCATCTTTTCATACTTCGTTTCGGCTCTTTCGATAGTTCGCGGTGTGAACCGAAGTATGAAAAGAGACGAAACGAGGCTAGCTAGCTGGCATTGTGGCCTGCGCTCTAAGCGCAGATTTATAATATTTTTATCATTCTTTATTGTAAATTAGTTTCTATTAACTGTGCAATAAATTGTATTTGTCTGTAATGTGTCGTACATGTTAATCATAATCATAATCATAATCATTTATTTGCAATAAGTATTGGTACATTTTGGTCTTAAATCAGTTGAGGTTCCTAATACATAGTCAGATACAGATGGCATGCAAATGTTTTCCAGTTATTCTCCATAGGAAACGACCAACCCGCACCATGCACCTTTTTGTCGACGTTTTATAAGTGCCCATCTAGGCCTATGTGTAAGAAAATATTTTGATTTTGATTTTTTATCGAAAAAATATAAAAAATAAACATAAAATAGAAAAATCACTTATTTAATAAAAAAAATGAACAAATAAATAGATATATAAAAAAATTAAATTACGCTTTACAAAATCTACGTCGAAGTACTATTCCTAGCCGAGTTATGGTCCCTGTTCTTATTAAAACCACCCATCTTTATTATTTTATACCCATTCACTAAATCGTCAATGAAGAACTTGGATTGATTGTTCACTTCTTGGGCTGCCTGGAGCTGGTTCTCTTGATCAGAATGTAGTAAATCCCTATAACGTAATGCATTTCGTATATGCCCTTGATAAACCACACTGGCAACTTGAGTTTTGCTCTTAATTGGTAAAGAAGTAGGCGGTTGATATGCATAAGTGAACGGTATTGAAATGTGGGAATCATTTTTCCTTATAACCATATTTTGGGTATATCCAGCCCCTTGGTCCACCCAATCCGGATCACGTTCATCTTTCATGTTTTCTTGCTTTGTGCTAATTGTAGGCGGCAATTCGATCTTTTCTGTTAATTTATGTAAAAACATCTGCAGTATTTCTGTGTTTCTGTCAATCTTTTTAAGAATCTGGTCTGTCAAATTCCCGTTTTTTTCTATTGAGCTAATTATGTTATTGTTTCTTAGTTTTTCTTGGAAATTCAGTAGTTTTGTGGTATGTGTTGTAGTGGTTGTACTTGGGACTAACTCTACCCCTGTTGTAGGTGGTACAGTTGAAGTTTGTACTTCTTTTACAGCCTCCGTAGTCGTTGTGGTACCTTCGAATTTATCTGCTGCCAATTTTAAACGCCTTGATGCTAGGTTCAATGCATAGTTATAACTGTCAGTATTATTGTAACCGTTTAACATAGATTCTAGATTCATCTTTTCTTCGTGTAAACGGTGAAGCTGTTCGTTTATATGTTTTGCGTGTTGTTTCAGTAATGATTTCATTTTCTCTTGTTGATCTTGGATTTTCTGTGTCATGAATGATTCGTCATTTCCCAAGAATGGGATACCATCTATTGGATAGTTAGACCTGTTGAGTTTAACAACTTTAGATATCTCTGACACGTTTACTAAAGAAGAATATAACAGACCATTCCGATTAAAACTTTTGTTGATACTAGTATGTACTTCTTTAAATCCTTGGTTTACACCTGTATTGTTTTTCGGTATTATTTTCACAGTTAATTTGTAATTAGGTTTGTGGTTTGTGACAGGAGATTCTATTAAAGCGTTTATCATTTCTTGCTCCCTGAATTGTTTTCGTGAATTAGTATCATTAATTATAACTGGAGTCAAATTTGACATTGGCCAGTTTATGCCAATGTCAATTTTGCTATCATCATTATTTTCTACTTCACTGTTTCTTTTACCAAGTCCCGGTAATTTACCGAAAAGTAAAGCGTTATTTGGGATATAATCTTCCCGTGATCTTGATATTTCCTCCATGAATATATGTGGATATTTTGACATTAGAGGGTTATGTCTGGATATTCCATCAAATATCTTAGTAATGTAAGTGTTAGATTCAGATTCATCGTTCGGATAAGGATCTACGTATTGGGTCTCTTCTTGTTTTTCATCTCCATCTGTTTCAACTTCTTTTAGTAACGCCCTATCAGCCATCACATTTTCGTCTGACATAACGAAAACGTTTTCATCAGAACGTTGTGTCATTTGTGGAAGGTCCGTGGCGATGATTCTTATTTTATTAATCTGTCTTTTATTCCTTTTACTTTTTGTGTTCAATAATATTGTCTTTGATCTAGTTTTTGTGTTAAGAAACCTATTAAACTTACGTCTAGATCTTAAGTCACTTATTACTTTTACTTTATCTTTTTTAATTGCTCTTTTCTTGCGATCAAATAGGTTCGCTAGGCTTAATATTTCAGATGGTTTCAAGTTTTTGTTAAAGATATTCTCGTCCAAAACTAAAGGCAACGTTTTAGTTTTCTTTTGAGTATGTTTATGCTTTTCTATTTTTGATTTATAAATGTCGCGATAGTCTTTGTAAGGCATGAAATCATTATTAAAAATAATCTTGTATTCGTTTGAATGGTAGTCATGTTTTTGGTTGATAGAACGGCGTTCTATTATATGTTCATCACTAGTTGGTTCCATAAGTCTTCCTTCTGGTTCTAACATAGGTTCTGTTGTGGGTATAGTTTCAAAGCTTGGATCATAAGTTTGATGATACGTTTTAAGAACATTTTCTAAACCTGTAAACAGTTTAATTGATTCTTTATCTGGGGGTCCATCAACATACTGATTGAATCCCACTGAGAACCCAGATCCATCTATATCTTTGATAATAAATTTCATTTTCCCCATATCGTAATAGGAATTAGTATTAATAGTTTCTTCACTTAATTCAGTATTCAAAGGCTGTTGCAGTCTTTGTGGTACTCCATTAACTTCTAATATTTTGCTGTAGTCTACATTAAGTTCACTCATTTCTGCTGAGTTTATCGCTTTGGTGCTGGCCAAGAATCCCGGACCTAAGTTTGGTTTTTTCCATTCTTCTCCTGATTTTGTACCAATGGCAGGTGCGCTTGTTTCTTCAAGAGGCACTGTCTTACTAATAGGGTGTAGTTCTCTGTGAACTATGTTGGAAGTAGGAAGATTGTTCTTGTCAACGAAAACATGATTGAATTTATGTTCTAAAGGATTTTGTGTGCGTTTCCTGAAATGTACACTCTTTCGTATTTTTTTGGTGTTATTTTTATCTGTAGACACTAGTTTGCCTGAAATATCCGAATGTATAGCTTTCTGTATCTTTTCAATCAAGTTTTTAATAAGTTTCTTTTTCTTTTCACCTTTCATGCCTTTACTGTCAAAATGCGTTTCTATTTCAACGTAAAGCTCATCCTCTTCCGTGTTCTTTTTAAAGGCTTTCTTTGCTTCTCCAGAATTTTCGTTTTCATATTTGATTCTGACGTGACGTTTCAAACGTTTTGTTTGAAAATGTTGGTTGATTTCATTACTTGTACTGTCTTTGGTGTCATGAGGAAAGTGTTTGAAATACTCTTCAACGAATTTGTTCATGTACGTCTTTGGTATCATATTGAAGTAGTCTGAAGTGGTCGTGTCAATGGTTTTCTTTGGTTTAAGAGTGACGGGTAGTTTTTTCTCCGGTGGTGGTTGTACCATTTCTGCGTCTAAATTTGTGAATTTTATAACTTTACCATTGTACACAAGTTCTACTTCGCCTTGAATGATTTCATTTGATGTTCTGAAACAAAGAATAATAAGCTAATTGGCTGGCTTTCTGGCTGGTAAACTAACACCTTAGAGAGTTCTTCAATATTTCGCAAAATATGGGTACACTACTACAATGAATGTCAAAATCAAGGTTGATTGATTATTCTCAATACAAGAGGATCTCGTGGCTAAATAATAACAGCTGATCGGGTCAATCTTCAGGTCTAAGCCACGCTTGCCTAAGTTGGTCCGTGGACGGGTGACCACCCATTACATACCAAGTTTCCTCCGTGGCTCGGAAAGCACGTTGAGCTGTTGGTCCCGACTGTCATTTATAGAACTTTGACAGCCGTTCCAGGTAGACAGTGTCCCGAAAGTCTGACAACCAGTCTTACCAAGGTTTTAACCAGTACTAACTGAGTTGTGTAGGTCAGATAGGCAGTCGCTCCAAGTAAAATACTGGTATTCAGCTGGATCCGGTTAGACTGGAAACCGACCCCAACATAGTTGGGAAAAGGCTAGGCAGATGATGATGATGAAGAAATAACGAGTAATATTATGGAAGAAGGAGACAAGAAGCTGCGCCGACACCAAATAAAATTGGATAAGGACAGAAGAATGATGGTGTTAATACTTCATGGCTTTTTGTACAATAATGGAGGAACAAAAGAAAAATAATATTAGGAGATTTCGTGATGTAAGTGGACGTATTTACTTACTTGTTTTTATTTCCTTTGACTTTATTGTGGTCTTCAGACGTGATATCGATGATAGTTTTGATCACGACGTTTGGGAGAGCTGAAATAAGTAGTTTATGATTAGAATTGATGCCAATTTGGTAGCCCGAGTCCTAAATTATCTAAGATTTTATAAATTCGAGTTAAATTTAAATACCTCCCCTATCCCCGTACTATTCAATGCTGCTGTGTTACTGGATATTAGCACAGTGTTTTGAGCGGATTTCATTGATTCCTACCGTAAAACGTGAATTTTCACCCTCAAGAAAAAGTCCGTTTCCCAGCAATAATTTTTGCGTAGAGTTAAGGATGATTTCCACCAAACGGCTCGCATCGCATCGGATGGGAAAGTTTACGAAAGGATGCGGCGGCTGTCGACGCATACGATCGGCTCCGAACGTATCAGTTTCTGCGCCTAGTAAAATAGTTTCATTCCTACCGTGTTGACGTGTTCTAATTAGATACGATGACAGGCGAACGAAGCCCATCGCGCGTCGCAGCATACTGTCGGCTGTGATCGCGTGTCACGGAAGAAGCCCACGGTCAGGTGCTGTGCGCGGATTGGTAATATAGAGTTTAAATTCTTCGATTTAATATCGTTTAAAGATTGTAAAATCCGTTCCGATCCGATAGGATGCGAGCCGTTTGGTGGAAATCATCATTAACTTAGCTTTTTGATTGATGGACTACTTCGTGAATGGTTCGATTACACCTTGTATATTGAATTCTATATAATGTATATTAATGAGTCCTTTTAATTGAATGAATAAATGAATTATTATAAAAAATACCTTTAACAGGTTTCACAGTCGTAGTTTGTATTATATGTTCCTGTTGCTCATTTTTATTAAACATATCATCGAAAAACTTTCGGATTTGTTTAGGTAACTTTGAATCTTCACCATCCTTCTTTATTTCTTCTGGTTTAAGTTTTGGTACGTCTGTAATGATAATACATAGTTTAACCTTTGAACGCCATTGTCACAATTACGTGACAAGCAAGCGCGTGCTGTACGCCAAACGACACAAATATGTGACAAAATCGTAGGTGGAATTTAGGCTTGGCGTGGACGTATCTAAACTCCGTGGCAGCTACTGAGAAATTCCTGATAGAAAAACCCAATAACACTTTGCTCGACTCGGAAATCGAACCCTGGACCTTATTCTCTCGATCAACGAGGTAGTCTGAGTCGAGGCAACTGTGAATCAGTTTTGTGAAAGCATATTTACGTTATGTTAAATAAAATAGGGAAATTATTAATCGGGCGAATAAAAATTTAATTGACGACCAATATACTGAATGGGCAACTAATGTACCAAGTAAGTTATTATTTATCCGGTCATTGCGGCAAGGAGAATATAGGAAGCAAGAACGAGCGAAGGCTGAGAGAGACTTGTGGCACCCCGACTCGGACAGGTCAGGTTCGAAGGGGATGGCGGGGTCTAGTGTGCGAGCGAACTGAGCCAACTAAGACCCCGGAATCCCCTTCGTGTTAGGTTACTTTAAACCCAGCAGACAGTAATAGGAGCCCCGCGCAGCGGGGCTACGTTGACTACAATCTAGTGAATTATAACCTTGTTTTAGGTTTTTTTCAGAGTCCTTGAATTATCACACTGATCGCAATGAACAACTAGTAACTCAAATTTGTATTTTCAAGTCGCTGTTTTAAACATTTGTATTCGCCCACTGTTTGTCGCTCACTTAGTATTTCAGTAGACTATTTTCAATATTTATGACACCTTTAATTTGCATTTATTTTCGCTCGTTTAAATACTAGCCAATAAAATAAATAATTCAATAATTTCCTTGACTGCGCTACTGAATTGCGGAGATCATTTTGAAAAAAGCGTGCAATACCCGTTTTAAAATGACCTCCAGAACTTTTTTACTGATTAATATGATAAGTACCCTTTAGTAAGACTGGTTGTCTGACTTTTCAAGCTTCCCTATCCGTAAGATATTAAAAGGTCCACAAATGGAAGCCGGAACCAAAGGCTATACGTGCTTTTACAAGCACGGAGGGATCTTGGTATGTAATGGATGGTCACCCATCGACGGACCGACCTCGGCAAGCATTAAAGTCCCGTCAAAATCGGTTCTGCCGTTTCGGGGATTAGCCGGAACAGACAGACAAAATTTTTTTTTTTTTTGTTAGTACTCAGCATGCCCAGCAGTGGGACAGAATAGGCTAATAAAAGAAATATATACCGTAAATCTTACTTAATATTATATAAATAGTTCCATAATTATGCCTTCAGTAAAAAGCTGTTATTTTGAAATTACAAACAGACACTTCAATTTTATGTATTTGTATAGATTGAAATCTTTGAATGCCCAAGGTACTCTTCTCATCATCATCATCATCATTTCAGCCAAATGACGTCCACTGCTGGACATAGGCCTCCCCCAAGTGTCGCCACATTGACCGGTTCCGTGCGACTCGCATCCAGCGGATCCCTGCAACCTTCACTAGCTCATCAGTCCACCTAGTGGGAGGCCTTCCAACGCAACGTCTGGTTGCGTCCGGTTCGCTCTCCTAAAACATAATAATTTCAAGAATACCTTTTTTATCATGAACATTGTTTAAATTATACAATGTCATAAACATCTTCTTATAGATATCATTCAAAGCCATGTGTCTGTCAATGCCTTGCAGCAGAATATTATGCATGCTCCAATGCAGCATATTATCTTTGTCTTCGGTCAATTTCTGCGCCTCTGCTGCTTTCGTAGTTTCTTCTGTTTTTGCCCTTTTAATATTATTATCTGTGGTTTTCTTGTCTTCTTCAGCTTCTAATTCTTCTAGTAATGTTGTTAACCGATTGGCTAGTATGTTTTTCACTTTCGGATTTTTTATGTGGAATAAGAAGCTTTGGGTTTCTGAAAAGAGATTTTTGGTTTTAGTTGATGAAACATATATCATATCATATCATATCATATCATATCATATCATATCATATCATATCATATCATATCATATCATATCATATCATATCATATCATATCATATCATATCATATCATATCATATCACATAACACATCATATCATATCATATCACATATCACATCATATCATATCATAACATCAGGCCTGTTTTCAAGTGGTAGACATAGCTGTAAAAATACTATACCCATATTTCGCCAGTTATGTTTAAATGCCATATGACGGGGAGAGCTAGAGGCGGTACTTACATAAATACAAATATAATAGCTTGGTTTGCCCTTATAACGTACTATTCTTCATGATGTTTATTTTCTCAAGTTCTGAACAGTCTGCTTGCCTTATTGGCTTGCCGTATCGTTGGCACCTAGGCCACTGAGACTCTATTTTGCCATTAACCCGGCAAACATCCACACTTCTGGCTGCTACGATGAAATATAGTACACCTATATTCGCCAGTTATGTTTTAAATCTCATGAAATAGGGGGCGAGCCTATTGCCATCAACCGGGCACAAATCCAGGCTCCGTGGCGGCTACTGAGAAATTCTTGTTGGAAAGCCCCAATAGCATTTTGCCCGACGTGGGAATCGAACCCAGGGACTCATTCTCAGCAGTACCATAGTTGCTACCACAAGACCAAGTCAACAACGATATGTTAAGTATAGCTTACAACATTAGTTTTAGTATATGCGAAACCTGATACACGTGTCTAGTATTTTTATGTAAAGAATCTATGTACAAAATTTCAAAACTGTATCATGAAAAATCACAAAGTTATAAGCTTGTTCTGTTACTTAGTTGTCCGCACAAAAACGCGGTCACCATGCAGCGCGCGCCTCCAGCTTCGTCTTGCGCTCATTGGTAATAATAATTTGGCAGTAAGTACCTAAATTATTGCGATAGTCAAAGTCGCTCGGTATCCAACTTTTAACTTTTTTAAATATTTTTGGGAAAAAATATAACATGGTTTAAAAATGATTGGAATCGATTCAGTTACTTATTCTGAACAAACTATATTCAGGTTTCGCATATACTAAAAATAATGTTGTATATCAGAATTATTATCTCCAAAACTGTTCTTCTGCGCAGTCAGTCGGTTCCTCAACTCCTCAACCTCTGCCTTATGATAATATGATAAGTTAGTATCATCATCTCCTCCTCTGCCTAACCTTTTCCCAACTATGTTGTGGTCGGCTTTCAGTCTAACCGGATACAGCTGAATACCAGTATTTTACATGGAGCGAGTGCCTATCTGACCTCCACAAACCAGTTAGTACTGGGTAATACGATATCCCTTGATAAAACTGGTTGTCAGACTTTCGGAGCTCTGACTACCTGTAGCGACTGTCAAAGATCTACAAATGACAGCCGGGACCGAAGAACAGAGGAAACTTGGAATATAATGGGTATGTTCCAAGTTTATTTTATATTAAATTTATATAAAACAGGCAAGCGCGGCTTAACCTGAATACATTAAGAAAATAATAAAAACTCATCAGGATTTTTTGCTACTGTTTTTTTTCTTGTACAAAATAATAAAAATCTCACCTATTGATCGTTTCGTTCGGTAAGAATCCTCACTATCAACGTAGTTCATTTCGTCATTATCTATAGCTTTGGTTGTGTACTCAGTACGACGAATGACATTATGATTGAGGTTTTCTGAAAAAATTGTTCGTATCATAATTATTTGAAACATCACATCATATCTACAGATCCTCGAAGGAGCGGGCAATGGCCTTATGAACGCAATTGGCACATACAGGATGTAAACAGACCCTTCACTTAGCCGTCAACCAAGGATTCTGTACATCAAACTAAGTAACTTTACAAAATTATTGCTGGGAATCGACTTTTTTTTTGGGGTGAAAAATCACACGATACGATAGGACTCGATGGAAAACACTCAAAGCATTGTGCTGATGGATGGACTGAATAGTACGGGGGTCGTGGAGGTGTGTAAATTAAAATCTTACATTAAAAACATGTTTAAAAAAAAAATATGTGAAAAAGTTGGAACTTTGACCTCCAATATCTCCGTAACTAGAAGGTTCCCAGGTATGGTCTAGAACAAAAAAACGATCGCAAAGACGGGGAGAACAAATGTCATTCGGCTATGTTAAGGGTCTATTTACACCCTTTATACATGACAAGCAAGCACGTGCCCTCTACGCCAACGTCACAAATATGTGACAAAAAATGTGCGGTGCGCTATAAACAATTAAATAGTTTAGGAATCACTATTCTTGTTGTGTGGTAATCGGTTGTCGTGGTATAGGCATGTGATGAGGAAAATGTCGTGAGGAAACTTTTGAGTATGAATGTGGAAGGGTGTAAGGATAGAGGAAGACCAAAGAAACGATGGCCGGACTGAAGGATGATATGGCACGAAAAGAGGTGTCTGATGAGATGACTAGTAATAGAGAAGTATGGAAGAAGAAGATATGCTGCGCCGACCCGAAATGAATTGGGATAAGGGCAAGAGAATGATGATTCTTTTTGTAAGTATTTGCGGTAAATTTGTGGCTTGCCGTGGAGTGCACATAAGTCATAAGCCACATCATTTATTTCTGAACAACGTAGGTACCACAGATATAGATAGACCTAGATAACGCGAGAGCAACTACTTCGCGTGCCATATTATTATGTAGCTTACGTACAAAAATCGTAAGTGGCCAATTTCGAACTCAGTCTGCATCGGAGCATAGCGCTAGTCGGACGTCAGTGGGCGTCATGGCGGGGGGTAGGACGAGGGGGGCGCCGTCCGCGGCGGCGTCTTTGAATCGATTTGATTTTCCCATCACTAAATAGTGCTTGTGACGTCATAATAGGTAGTCAAAAAATGGCACGCTTGGTTTTCATACAGATCGTGATACTTGCGTTATCTAGGTCTATCTATATCTGTGGTAGGTACATTAAAACATTACAATTGAAAACACGTCAAAGAATAACAAATTCAAAACGATAATAATTCACCTTCAATTTAAAAAAGAAAAAAAAAATACAAAAAAAAAACAAAAGTTATTTTTATTTATGTCATCTAATTTTCTGTGCACGCGCGTTTATATTCTGGCGTTCAAAATGTTAATAGCAGTGAGGAATGAGTGAGTGCACCTGCATCTGCGCACACACATTGTTTTTTTTTTTTGGCCGGTGTCACGTGTCCCACTGCTGAGCAAAAGCCTCCCATTTCTCTTTCCAAACCTTCTATCTTGTGCGATATCTGGCCATATTCGCCCCGCAAACCAGATCGGAGCTCTGTCTGATCTGGTATGGAGTAACTGGGTTCTCTAACCCAGTTACTTCTTATAACACAGTTATCTGACAGTAAATGTCAATAATACAAAAAAAAAAAATCTTTTGTTATAAGTACCGGTGTTATAAGTACTTTCATATGCATTCAGTAAAGAGCTTAGAGTTATTTTCAAATTACAAAAAGACACTTCAATTTTTTTTATAGACATATACTCGTAGATTTGTATAGACAGAGTCGTTACAGGCACTTTTAAACTGTTAATAACAAAAACATGAAGCTACAAACAAGCCATAAGGCATAATAACTTCCTTTTTTTGATTTTTCCAATTTTATTACCAAATGTGTTTTGATTTTTTTAATTGCTACTATGACTTTGTTATTTTTTTTTTTTTTCCAATTTAATGTTATTACCTTAACATGTTTTGATTTAAAATTTTAAATGCTACTATATCTTTGTTAGCTTAGTTATACATTTTATTAAGAATGCTGTGGTCTCCTGTAAGTGTAGGCGTACACCTACGTGCACAGATATAGATAGACCTTGATAACGCAAGTATCACGATCTGTATGAAAACCAACTGTGCCATTTTTTGACTACCTATTATGACGTCACAAGCACTATTTAGTGATGAGAAAATCAAATCGATTCCATTTTTGCGGCACAATATAATACCCGAGCAACACGGTTTTGTTAAAAATAGGTCTACAGTGACAAACCTAATGCTCTTTACAGAGTATTTGTTTAATAATATGGACGCAGGATATCAAACCGACGCTGTTTATACTGATTTTAAAAAGGCCTTTGATAGGGTGGACCATTCAATTTTATTAAACAAAATAGCCTTTAACGGCATCAGAGGCAACTTACTGCGTTGGTTCTGTTCATATATCAGCAATCGTAATCAAACTGTGGTGAGCAATGGTTACAAATCAGACTCATTTCTAGCGACTTCAGGCGTTCCCCAGGGATCTATTCTTGGCCCATTGATGTTTATTTTATACATTAACGATATTTGTATCTGTTTTCAAAATAGTAACTTCCTACTTTACGCTGATGATCTTAAGGTATTTAGAACAATAAAAAACACTGTTGATAGCAGCCTATTGCAAGAAGACCTGAATAGATTATCTGATTATTGTAATGAAAATAAATTAATACTAAGTATCCCTAAGTGTAAATACATAAATTTTACTAAAAATAAGAATGTAATAACGTATGATCATTCACTTTGTAATAAGACTCTAGATAAAGAAACCTATATCTGTGACCTGGGCGTTCTTCTTGATTGCAAACTTCACTTAAACCTACATGTAGCTAAAATTACTTCTAAAGCATTTCAAATGTATAATTTTGTTATGAGAACCACGTCGGATTTTAAACGACCAACCACATATCTGTATTTATTTAATTCTTTAGTTCGCCCACAAGTTGAATATGCTTGTATGATCTGGGATCCCTTTTATATAAAATATGAGAATGCAATAGAGCGAGTTCAGCGTAAGTTCCTCAGTACAATGCAGTACAAATGTCGCATCGAACGCTTATCCTATGAGGACGCATTGAATAAGTTTAAACTGTTAACACTGCACTCTAGACGCTTGTTGCTCCAAGGAATGATGCTTCATGGACTTGTACACAATAAATTTGACTGCTCTAATTTGATACATAAAATTTACTATATTGTACCTAGAACAGTAGTGAGACGAGAGGCGCGCTCTTATCCACTGTTTGCTACAACTCCCTGTCGTACAAATGCAGGAAGGAGAGCGCCGCTCCAGAGATTGGTTCAAACTTACAATAATAACTTTAATGATGTCGATGTATTTGCCCTATCTAAACATAAATTTAAAAAACAGATTCTTATGCGCCTTGCTCAAAACCTTTAATTTATTTATTTCCTTTTTTCATTATTTAACTATTAGACAGCGAAAAATTGTATTGTTGTTTTATATTTTTATTACTTAAGTTTACCAAAACTGTATCTACTATAAGCTAGTAATATGTGGAAACGTAGTGGATTGTACATTTACTTACAGCATACTGTTTATCTAGATGTAACACTCAGTGTATGATTGTTTGTTTCCCAAATAAAATAAAATAAGATTCAAAGACGCCGCCGCGGACGGCGCCCCCCTCGTCCTACCCCCCGCCATGACGCCCACTGACGTCCGACTAGCGCTATGCTCCGATGCAGACTGAGTTCGAAATTGGCCACTTACGATTTTTGTACGTAAGCTAGGCACGCGAAGTAGTTGCTCTCGCGTTATCTAGGTCTATCTATATCTGTGCCTACGTGATACTTTTGTCTTCGATTATTTATTTCGTGTGTTTGTGTTCAAGTTCAAGTTAAAGTTATTTATTTCATAACAAACGTACATTTGTGTCGAAATATTTGCACAGTAGGTACACACAAAAATAAACATATAAACAATAATAATATAAGTAACCTCGTTCCTCACCCATCATCGAAGTTAGAACATCTATTCAAATTAAAAAATACTAACTTTACAAATATTAATATTCTTATTGACACAGAACAAAGTCCCTAACAGAAAATGCTACAAAAATACATACATTTAACGTCAAAATATTAAGAATAAAAAAAGCAACAATTATAAAAATGTCAAAGAGCAATGGGTAGGTACACATATTTAATGTGTACATCCTTTGTTAGAGATCCTAAACAAATAAATAAATAAACTGTGAAAGTACTGTAATAGCCCATTCCAAAGAATAGATCTTTAAAATGCTTACCTTTCTTGCTGACGAGCAACCCATCAATATCTATAAAGACACTGGTCAGTATGACAGTGAACGTGAACGCAATGGCCAGGAGCGTGATGCAGAACACCCTGTAGAACATCGCGTCGTAGTCGCATCGTGTCATATAGACGGTGTTACTTTTTGTGTTTCTGGAAAGTAATGGATTAATTGTTAAAAGATTTAAATAATGCCCTTAGCCTAATATATTTGGGGTTGGCACAGCATGTCTTCTTCTACCATACTTCTCTATTACTCGCCATCTCAGTAGTCTCTAGCCATATCATCCGTCACACAGTCCATCCATTGTTTCTTTGGTCTTCCTCTACTCTTATAACCATCCACATTCATACTCAAAACTTTCCTCACGACATTTTCCTCATGCCTCCGCATCACATGCCCATACCACGACAGTCGATTACCATACAACTTTTCAGTCACCGGCGCCACTTTCAGACTTCCTCATATGTACTCATTTCTTATTTTATCGATTCGAGTTACATCACACATCAAATCAAAATTCATTTATTTATTTTATGAACGTAGGGTAAACAAATATAGATATTATATAAATAAAATGTTGATCCATACATATATGTGTATACATGTATGTCCCGCCAGACGGCATACAAAATAGCGTAGGTAATCGTATGCCAATTAACAAAATACAAACCAAAAAATAAAGTTAAAAGGTAAGTAGAGTATGTCAATATAATAATAATATGACAATAAGAACTATTGTTGCCAATAAGCCTGACATTGTGGTGATAGATCCATTGGAACGTCGCGCAATGATTGTTGATATAACGGTTCCGCATGATGAGAACCTCGTGAAAGCTGAGAAAGATTAACAGTTTAAATATCTCGATCTGGCTCGCGAGGTTGTCGACATGAGGGACTGGAGTACAGTAGTCATTGTGCCGTAGTCGTGGCGGCAAATGGCTTAATAGCCAGTAGCATCGACCAACATCTGAGGAGGCTCTCGCTTGGCAGCTGGATCAAGGGCTTGATTCAGAAAGCAGTACTTTTTGACACGGCGCGTATCGTTAGAAGGTTCCTCTCTCAAAAGCCCTGACCACTGGTAGATCGGACCTTGTTCCCGATGCCGGTGGGCTACTATTTTTTATATGTTTAAATGTTTTTTATATAACTTTGTACAGGAATATTTGAAAATTTAAATTATATGTAAAAAATAAATAAAGGAAATAAATAAATTAAGACGGCACATAAACAGGATTAATTTTATGGATTATACGCGATATTAGATGGTCAAATATTATAGTTGTCATAATTAAATTAATTTCAATAAAGTACAAAATGTCAAAAAAAATGTCAGCAAAATTAAAATTATCTAAATTATAACTGTAAAAAAATTTTTGTTTGTAAACCATTGGCCCTGGATCGAAGATTTTGGAAGTTATGGGGAGAGGCCTTTGCCCAGCAGTGGGGATGGAATGATAAAGGCTAACAGTAACAGTATTACCGTACCAAATCAAATCAATAATAGAATGTCACCAAAATTAAAATCATCCCTCTTAGCGTCTTTATCTCATCATTGCATCATTTCAGCCGAAAGACGTCCACTGCTGGACATAGGCCTCCCCCAAAGGGGGGTTTTTGCCATAATCGCCACGCTTGGCAGGCGGGTTGGCGATCGCAGTACGGTTGTTATAAAATCACAGAGAACGCTGCTGCCCATTCTCCCTTAGTCGCCTCTATATCTTCCTGTGGGTGTCGTAACACCCACAGGAAGATATGGGACAAAAAAACGTCTTTATCTCAACGACATGCAATTGCCTTTCAATATCATTGCTTCTGTTGCCAACATTGTGATCTTAGTCGGTATCGCTGATTGAATCACTTTCTTTCTGCACACATACTTGTATATTTTTTTTTGTCTTTATTATATTTCTTATACAACATTAGTTTTAGTATAAGCGAAACCTGATGCACGTGTCTAGTATTTTTATGTAAAGAATCTATGTACAAAATTTCAAAACTGTATCATGAAAAATCACAAAGTTATAAGCTTGTTCTGTTATCTAGTTGTTCGCACAAAATCGTGGTCACCACGCAGCGCAAGCCTTCGGCGTCGTCTTGAGCTCATTGATAATAATAATTTGGCAGTAGGTACCTAAAGGTGTCCAACTTTTAACTTTTTTAAATACCTTTGGGAAAAAATATAACATGGTTTAAAAATTATTGGAATCGATTCAGTTACTTATTCTGAGCAAACTATATTCAGGTTTCGCATATACTAAAAATAATGTTGTATAATTGTTTTACCCAAGTACTTTTTATTTTATTTTCATATTCATGTAAAAAATATCTATGCTGTCTTGGCTTCCGTACGTTTTTTCAAGGGCGACCACTGAAAACTAGCGCTGTGCTGTGGGCCCCCCATAACAAAGCATTATGCTGAGTGGTAACCTGCTTGTCGCTGTCACGACGTGCAAGCTGTCAACTTTTTTCTTTTTTTGTTCCGTTATGTTGAATTTATAGTTGATTGTTATTTTTTTGTCATTTTGTATGATGTTTCCTCTGAATAACATGCGTACGGTATAAAATTTAGCAACTGGGCTGTGGAGGTCAGATAGGTAGTCGCTCCATGTAAAATACAGGTATTCAGCTGCACGCGATTTGAACAAGAACCGTGTTTGGATTTGCGGTTCTATTGTAACATATACGAGTACATTTCAATCAACCTGTGCAATCGGGAAAACACAGAACTAAAATAAATGGGCTGTTCTTCAAAGCGCAACCAACTAAGCGCAACTAAATTATTCCTCGAAGCGCAACCATTAGTTGCGCTCACAAATTCAAATTAAAAAATATTATATGTTTATTCGTCAAAGCGCAACCATGATTGAAAAAAAATCCATTACACTCCTCTCTATTTTAACTTTTGAAACTTTTATAAAAAAAGGTTATGAAAGTTATGTCAAAATATATAACTATGAAATGGCTAGTAACTTCTGTAGAGAAAAGCAAAGGGGCGGCACTTGTATTTTAGTAAAAAAAGGATTCAATTACAAAGAATTATCAT
This sequence comes from Noctua fimbriata, assembly GCA_905163415.1. Lineage (NCBI taxonomy): Eukaryota > Metazoa > Arthropoda > Insecta > Lepidoptera > Noctuidae > Noctua > Noctua fimbriata. The sequence continues at coordinate 2,551,910 of LR990951.1, forward strand.
TTGTAAAAAGCTTTGCAGCACAAAACACGTTTGAAGTCTGCGGGATAGAGCTAATGTGTGGTAAATTAGTTATTATATGTGTTTACAGAACACCTCAATCGGATCCATATCAGTTTATAACTAAATTACACAAACTTTTGCACGATTTGCTAAAGAAATATAAATCTAAAGTAAATATAGTTATAGCCGGTGATTTCAATATAAATACTCTAAAAAAAGGCAACATCACAAATGAGTTGCAAGACTTATCCAACAATTATAATTTGAAAATTCACATCAATGTTCCTACACGTAAATTGTCTTGTATTGACCACATCTTAAGCAACATTGCCAATGCAACTGCTACCGTATTACCTTTACATCTTTCAGATCACGACACAGCGCAAATGCTTAGCTTTCCTACTAAACATAAACCACAAAAAGCACTAATATACCACATTTATAAAAGAGATTACAATTTAGACAATATCCGGAAATTCAAGGAATGCTTGCAAAGCCTTTATTGGTCGGATATAATTATCTAAACACTGATGCAAAGTCCGCATTCAATGATTTTCATGAACTGCTGTGCCTATTCTACAAACTCTGCTTTCCCAAGGTAAGAATCAAGGTAAACAATAATGCAAAAAATACACAAAAGTGGATAAGCAAAGGGCTAAGACAAAGTTGCAGAACTAAACGTAAACTACGTTATCAGTACTACAAAAATAAAAATTCATCTAATAAAATTAAATATAAAAGTTATTCCCATATGCTTAAGAAATGTATTTATGGTTCAAAAAAGAACTCAAACATAAAATATATTAACACTCATGATAATAAATGTAAAGCTACTTGGACTGTCATTAAAAACGAAATAAATAATACTACCCCCAAAGACAACATAGAAATCATAAAGTTAAATGATACTGTAGTTACAGACCCTGTAGAAATGGCTACTATATTCAACGATCATTATGTAAATGTAACGAATATACCAACACAAAGTGCTGTAAAAAACTCTAGGCAAAATAAATGTGCCAACTCAATGTTTCTCAAACCAATGTTGGTAAAAGAGGTGCGACAGGAAATAATGTCTCTTAGCAACACTAGATCGGAAGGCTATGATGAAATAAACACAAAAATCATAAAAGCCTGTTGTAACGAACTGACTAGTATCTTAACTCACCTTATCAATATGTCATTTTTAGCAGGAATTTTTCCCGATATTTTAAAACTGTCTATAATAAAGCCATTATTTAAAAAGGGAGATAAATGTGATATCAATAACTATCGACCCATAACGTTAATTCCTATTTTGTCTAAAATCTATGAAAAATGTATGCATATAAGACTCATTGATTTCTGCAATAAATTCAAAATTATAAGTACCGAACAGTTTGGATTCCAAAAAAACAAATCCACGACATTAGCCATTTTCTCACTTATTAAATCAATACTTTCAAATATTAATAATAATCATATAACTACTGGGCTCTTTTTTGATCTATCGAAAGCGTTCGATCTGGTGTCACACGACATATTACTAGATAAGTTAGAGACTATCGGAATCAGGGGACCTGCACTTCAGTGGATATCGTCCTATTTAAGTAACAGACAGCAACGTGTCATTATCCATAAAATCAACAAAAATAAAGATATGATACCTTACTCATCAGAATATCGACACAATAAATATGGTGTTCCACAAGGAAGCGTTCTAGGCCCGATATTGTTTCTTATATATATAAATGATATCATAAAAATAACCAAACATAAATGCACATTATTTGCGGACGATATATCTATTATAGTAACATCTGATAAAAAGAAGAATACCATTGCGGATCATGAGTTCGACATTAATAATACAATAAATACACTGCTGCTTTGGCTTGACATGAACCATTTGAAAATAAATTTAGACAAATCAGTTTATATTCAATTTAATCAATCGAATAATAATAAAAATAATATCAAACTTCATATAAATAAAATCAAAGAGGTAACACATACAAAGTTTTTAGGCGTAGTAATAGATAAGGATATAAACTGGAAAGAACACGTAGATAATGTAAGCACTAGAATTAATAAATTCGTATATGCACTGAAACAGGTCAAAAATGTAACGAACATAAAAACTGCCATTATGTCATACCACGCGTATGTAGAATCAGTACTGCGCTATGGTCTCGTAATGTGGGGTAATAGCACCGACCTGAATAGAGCATTTATAGCTCAAAAAAAGTGCATCAGAGCAATATGTGGACTTCAGCCTGATGACTCTTGTCGACCAATGTTCAAAAAGTTTGGTTTGTTACCGTTGCCATCTCTGTATATTTATGAAATATGTGTGTTCGTAGTTAGGAATAAGGAACTCTTTAAGACACCAAACGATGTGAATCCTCGGAACAGACGAGATCCTTTTATGTTAGTATTGCATGATTTGCCAAGACTTGCTAAATATAATAAAAACTGTCTAACAATGTGCGTCCGTATCTACAACAAGATACCAAGGCAATTCAAAATATTAAATTCAAGATTACTAAAGATAAAATTGCACAAGTGGATAAATGAATGTAATTTCTACAGTTTAAAAGAATTTATGGATAAAAAATGTTGAAGCCTTGTAACATTTTACTTAACCCCGAAATTTTGCATGCTATGTTCTACCTTAGCTAAACATGTTTGAACTATTTTAATTTTATTGAACACCATTGTATACCATGTTTTCTGCAAATAAATATTATTATTATTTCCTTTATTTATTTTTTTACTCACTAATTACATTTTTAAATATTTCTTAACAAAAACCATATGAAAAAACATTTAAAAATATAAAAAATAGTAGCCCACCGGTATCGGGAACAGGGTCCAAGCTACCGGCGGTCAGGGCTCCAGAGAGAGGAACCTCCTAACAATACGAGCCGTGTCTAGGAGTACCGCTTTCTGAATCAAGCCCTTGATCCAGCTGCCTAACGAGAGCCTCCTCAGGTATTGGTCGAGGCTCTTGGCAATTAAGCCATGGGCTGATACGACTATCGGCACAATGATCGCTGAGTCCACATCCCACATGTCGACAACCTCGCGAGCCAAGTCAAGATACTTGATTTTCTTATCTTTCTCGGCTTTCACGAGGTTCTCATCATGCGGGACCGTTATGTCAACAATCATTGTGCGCCGCTCTGATCGATCCACCACCACTATATCAGGCTTATTGGCTACAATAGTCCTGTCAGTGATGATGGATTGATCCCAGTACAATGTGATACTGCCATTTTCGAGAACTGGGTCGGGCACATACTTATAGTACGGCACTTCCGATTCCACAAGGTTGTATTTTAGAGCAAGTTGCTGATGGATAATCCTGGCTACAAGGTTGTGTCTATGCAAGTACTCTCCGTTAGCCAGACGAGAACACCCGGAGATAATGTTTATTATTATTATTATTTATTTTTCATCACATATAATATTTTTAATTTGAATTTGTTAGCGCAACTAATCGTTGCGCTTCGAGGAATAATTTAGTTGCGCTTAAAAATAGTTGCGCTTTGAGGAATACCCCAAATAAATGTACCAAGCTTGACAATTGACTCAAATTTGCTTGACAAGCAACACCACCTTGAACTACTTCAATGTATAGAATGCATAAAAAAGAGGAGTAGAGCTTCTCAATTGAATTGTTTTTTGCTTATTATTCAGCGATATGATCGCCTATTGTGTTCAATCGACTTTGTGGATTTCTTTTTAGGGTTTCGTAGTAAAATGGCTAAAACCCTTATAGATTTGCCCTGTCCGTCTGTCTGTCTGTCTGTCCGTACCTACATATGTCACAGCCATTTTCTTTTTTCGCAGACCGACAAACAGGGCAATCTATAAGGTTCCGCCCTAATAAATTTGCTCTGTTTGTCTGTCTGTCTATATGTCACAGCCATTTTACTCCGAGACTGTTGACACCATACAGTTGATTGTTTGCGTTGTTTTGGAAAATAGGTGTCTTCTATATTTTTTCTTTTTTTTTGTATACAGGGTGCAAACAGACCCTTCACATAGCCGTCAACAAAGCATTCTGTACATCAAACTAAGTAACTTTACGCAAAAATTATTGCTGGGAAACGACTTTTTTTTTGGGTGATAAAACACGTTTTACGGTAGGACTCGATGGAAAGCACTCAAAGCATTGTGCTGATGGATGGATTGAATAGTACGGGGGTCGTGGAGGCGTGTAAAGTAAAAATCTCACCTTAAAAACATGTATTAAAAAAAAAACTTGTGAAAAAGTTGGAACTTTGACCCCCAATATCTCCGTAACTAGAAGGTTCCCAGGTATGGTCTAGAACAAAAAAAATATCGCAAAGACGGGGAAAACAAGTGCGTTTCGGCTATGTTAAGGGTCTATTTACACCCTTTATTTAACAGTTAGTTTTGCCATACCAAAAAAATATAGATATATGGTTGGCTCACTTTAATAATAAATTAAACACTATCAGCGTCCGTAGCCTGGCTACGTTCCGGGGACCTCTTCGGAGAAACCGAAGGTTTTGTCTGTGCAATTATGGATGAAGTTATGATGACGAATAACTACCGGAGATTTATTGTGAAGGACGGTACGGTTGACATATGTCGGGCATGCCACCGTCCAGGCGAATCAATCCGTCACATTATCTCCGGGTGTTCTCGCATAGACACAACCTTGTAGCCAGAATTATCCATCAGCAACTTTATCTAAAATACAACCTTGTGGAATCGGAAGTGCCGTACTATAAGTATGAATGTTTAAAAATGTAAATAATTTGTGTAAATATAAATAAAGGAAATAATAATTAAACAAAAATCTCAACTGACAATATACAATTGAACCATTGCATTGGGTGAACCCAATATTTGTCACAAAAGCTCCGTATAATTGTAACAAAGATGAGCACTAAAAAATAACGATATTAAAAACCAAATAAAGAAAAAAAAAATGTTGGAATTTTTTTTTTTAGAAATTGTGCTGGCGCTGCCGCTGCGGCTGCAGAGAACCTCAAGCGGCGTAAATATAGAAACCATTGTGGTAACCATATTTTCGAGCCGTTTGGGATTGAAACTCTGGGCCGTTCGGTCCGAGTGCTCATAGCCTGTTTAAGGAAATTCCGAAACGCCTAGTTGACGCTTCCCTTGACATTTTTGTTCTAGAACATACCTGGGAACCTTCTAGTTACGGAAATATTGGTGGTCAAAATTCCAACTTGTTGACAAGTTTTTAAAAAAAAAACAAGTTTGTAATGTAATGACTTTACTTTAAATACCTCCACGACCCCCGTACTATTCAATGCTTTGAGTACGTTACATGAGTGATTTTTCACCCCAAAAAAAAAAGTCGTTTTCCAGCAATATTTTTAGCGTAGTGTTACTTAGTTTGATGTACAGATTGCTTGGTTGACGGCTATGTGAAGGCTCCGTTTACACCTTGTATAAGGCACACGGATTGTTTCCATAAATTTTGCAGTAAATAGTACAATACCATTGTGCGGTTTTCTTTGTAATGTGCCATGTTCCTTAGAGCCGGTGACAAAGTTCCAAGAAGCGACATTTTAGTTTGTGAAACGCACCTTGAACTGGTCTCACGCTACTTACCTTTCTGACAGCAAGGAGAAAGAAAAACAAAATATTTATTTCCGCGGTAACATGACACAAAACATATTTTCATGGTACTTATTTTTTTTGTGTAACAAAAATTAAAACCGACTTCAAAAACACACCAAAAAGTGATAAATGCCTAGCTTCAGAAGGCGGTGACTTTTGTTTTTAACCGACTTTAAAAAGGAGGATGTTATCAATTCGGATGTTTATAAATATATTTTTTTATGTATGTTCGGGCATAACTCTGCCATATACAACAGTAGTTTTAGTATATGCAAAACCTGAAACATGTGTCTGTCTAGTATTTTTATGTAAAGAAAACACAAAATTACAACAAAATTTATTATTAAAAACAAAACAAAAACAAACTGAACAAAATTTCGGAAACATACAATGGAACTTTTAAAAAATGACAGCAAATCAACTGCGATTGCTGCTATCTCATAAATATGCATTGTTTACGCAATCACACAACATAAACCTTTTATAACCATATTTTGAAGTTTTTTTTTATTTAGTTTTTTTTTGCCACAGATTTCGGATTATATCCTGCAATTTTAATTATTTCTTGCTATGCATTAATTTAACACTATTAAACAATACATGTTATGGTTATGTAGTACGTCATCTGCTTTCACAGAGCAAACAAAAAAATAATCATTGAATTCACTTCACAATTGGCGAAGATATCGCTGAAAAGACACACGTGAAGTCGGTTAAACAAAAAACAAAATAAGTAAGCGTCATTTCTACGTTCTGATTTTAGGTTCAAGTTATATCAACATCATCAGCCTAGCCTTTTCCCAACTATGTTGGGGTCGGCTTTCAGTCTAACAGGATGCAGCTGAACACCAGTATTTTACATAGAGCGACTGCCTATCTGACCTCTACAACCCAGTTAGTACTGGGAAATACGATACCCCTTGGTAAGGCTGGTTGTCGGACTTTCGGGCCACTGACTACCTGTTATGATTGTCAAAAATCTACAATAGACAGCCGGGACCAACGGCTTAACATGCTTTCCGAGGCATTAAGGAAACTTGGTATGTAATGGGAAATGTGTGGTCAGCATTAAATTGAAAAGATCCAATTCACTTGACTAAACACTGTCCAACTATTTTCATGCTGTGAACATAATACTCATTGAAAATTATTATGATCTAATGATCTATCTGATCTCCACAACCCAGTTAGTACTAGGTAATACGGTACCGCTTGGTAAGACTGGTTGTCGGACTTTCGGGGCACTGACTACCAGTAAGGACTGTCAAAGAGCTATAAATTACAGCGGGGATCAACGGATTAACGTGCTTTCCGAGGCACGGAGGAAACTTGGTGTGTAATAGGTGGTCACCCATGTACGGACCAACATAGGCAAGCGCGGCTTAACCTAAAGAATGATCCGAGCGGCTGTCATTATTTGAAGAAGCTATATGAATCATATTATAACACCACGCCTGTAATCCCCAAAGGGTTAGTCAGAGTTGTACCTAAATAGTACACCCACATTTCGCCAGTTATGTTTAAGTCCCATGTAATAGGGGGCGAGTCCCTTTCCATCAACCGGGCACAAATCCAGGCTCCGTGGCTGCTACTGAGAAATTCCTGACGGAAAAACTCAATAACACTTTGCCCGGCCCGGGAATCGAACCCAGGACCTCACGCGCTTGCGACCACTCGACTAACGAGGCAATCAGTGATATGAATCGACATTATAATATCCTCCTGACCGATTAGAGATTAGCCAAGCACTTACATTAGTAGGCCGATGTTATGAATTGACTTTAGTAGACGTCCCTCTCAAAAACAGGACACCGCTGTCCCAGAAATCGGAACATTAAAAACTGCACAAAGGTCATCATCTGCCTAGCCTTTTCCCAACTTTGTTAGTGTCGGCTTCCAGTCTAACCGGATGCTGCTGAATACCAGTATTTTACATGGAGCGACTGCCTATCTGACCTCCACAACCCAGTTAGTACTAGGTAATACGATACCCGTTGGTAAGACTGGTTGTCAGTCTTTCGGGCCACTGACTACCTGTAACGACTGTCAAAGATCTACAAATGACAGCTGGGACCAACGGATTGACGTGCTTTCCGAGGCACGGAGGAAACTCTGTATGTAATGGGTGGTCAGTCATCCGTAGACAAACCCAGGCAAGCACGGATTAACCTAAAGATCGATCCAAGCGGCTGTTATTATTTAGCTACGAGCTCCTCAACTGCATAAGGGTGCCAGAGCAAAATCAACCCTCAGATTTAAAGCACAGAGCTGCTAAAACAAAATATTACTATGTTTTTTGAACTTACATTAAAATCGTGCGCCACGGCCGATGGTCAGGTCTGAAGTGTAAATCTTTTCGTAAACAATTCAGTTATCGCTTTCCTTTTATTCTCTTTGTCTCTCAATTTCGCGGTTTTATCGTAAAAAGGAGAAGTTTCCAAGCGATAACATTGTAGCTTCGATTTTGATGCAGTCACCTATTTGTAATTGTGTTTAATGATTGCTGTCGTAGAGAGATATTTCTGTTTGCCGAAGAAGAAAATACAATATTGTAGGTACAGCAAAATAGTAACACAGATCTTTTACAAATATTACTTACCAGCTTGCAGGAGAGAGAAGCTCGTGGCTAAATAATAACAGCCGCTCGGGTCGATCTCTAGGTTGGTCTGTGGATGGGTGACCACCCATTTCATACCCAGTTTCCTCCGTGCCTCAGAAAGCACGTTAAGCCGTTGGTCCCGGGTGTCATTTGTGGATCTTTGACAGTCGTTAGGTAGTCAGTGGCCCAAAAAGTCTGACAACTAGTCTTACCAAGGGGTATCGTATTACCCAGTACTAACTGGGTTGTGGAGGTCAGATAGGCAGTCACTCCATTTAAAATATTGGTGTTCAGCTACATCCGGTTAGACTGGAAGCCGACCCCAACATAGTTGGGAAAAGGCTAGGCAGATGATGACTTACTAGCTTGTAGGGCAGGGCACATTGCTCGCAGAACGAATGGCCGATCAGGCCGAAAAGTTCTGGAGTGGCGACCGCGAATCGGAAGACGTTGCGTTGGAAGGCCTTTCTAGGTGGACCGATGACCTGGTGAAGGTGCGGGGGATCCGCTGGATGCGAGACACACAGGACCGGTCAATGTGGCATCACTTAGGGGAAGCCTAAGTCCAACAGTGGACATCTTTCGGCCGAAATAATACCTTACTAGCTGATGCCCGTGACTTTCGTCTGAAATTGTTATAAAAATATGACCACCATATTTGAATTGAATTTTGTAAACAATTTCAAGGGTTTAATTTTTTTTATACACGGACACCTAATACTTTTTCTACTAAGTAGTCTGACTTACTCCTTATAACATCACCTGTCTGCCAGTAAAAGTCCCGTCAAAATCGGTCCAGCCGTTTCGGAGATTAGACGGAACAAACAGACAGACAGTTGCACAAAAATGTTTTTTTGTTATAAGTACTGTATACAGGATGTTTGGTTAAACGTGGGCAATACTTTAAGGGAGTGAGGTACTCGTAAATATGAGCAACTTTTGCTATGGGGCTAACTATGAAATATGATTTAAAAAATCTGCTGTTGTCTCCATTTTTCGGAGTTACGCGACCATAAATGTGTGGAGCAGCTGATATTTTTTTCTCGATTTTATGGTCGGTCCCATAGTAAAAGTTTCTTATTTTCATGAGTGCCCTTAATGTGCACGTCTTTCTACATCGTTCTCACATATATGTATAATCTCAACATGAATGATGTAACCAAGATTTTATAACAATACTTTGATTTAAAAGAGTGTCCATGGAGTTTCTTGCCCATTCTTCTCCATAGAGATCTTCGCTTTGGAATGTGCAACTACAATACTTTCTCAAGTTATTATGCCTTGTGACTGTGACTGTAGCTTCGCTTTTTTTTTGTTTTATTTGACATTCAAAAGTGCCTGTGATGGTCTAATTGAAATAAATGCTTTGAGTTTAGTTGCCCCTAAAGTATTGGCCACGTTCAAAAAAACACATTGTATACTTTCATATGAAAGCTGTTATTTTGAAATAACAAACAGACACTGCAATTTTATTTTTTTGTACTGATTCCTAATTTTATGATTTCAATGGCTGTTTTATTGCTGGTCTTACGACTCACATTTTATACTACTTTCATCATGAACCAGACCTTTAGATCTTAAATTCGTATTTTAAAAAGAAGAATATGAATAGAACATAAACATAACATCACGCTTGTAATCCCCGAAGGGTTAGGCAGCGGTGTACCTAATAGTACACCCACATTTCGCCAGTTATGTTTAAGTCCCATATCATAGGGGGAGAGCCTATTGCCATCAAATGGGCACAAATCCAGTCACCTGATGGCAAAACTCAATAACACTTATAGAATATTATTTAAGTATATTTGCCAGAGGCAACCCATCATTCCCAACCGACTTTTAACTAAATAGGATGTAGCTTTGTAGAGGTCAGATAGGCAGACACCATGTAAAATACTGACAAAAAGTCTTACAATCTGTCTTACCAAGGGATATCGTATTACCCAGTACTAACTGGGTTGTGGAGGTCAGATAGGCAGTCGCTCCATGTAAAATACTGGTATACAGCTGCATCCGGTAAGACTGCTAGCCGACCCAGTACAACATTCCAGTCCCTTTCAGAGTTTCTCTAGCCACACAATATCTCAGCATTCTCATTTCAATTACATACAATTTGCCTTTCGTTTATGCCTTTTGTAGTCCTACAGTCTAATCAGTAGAGACTGGATTATATGCAACATAATAATAAATATCATCTTGACTTGGCTCGCGAGGTTGTCGACATGTGGGATGTGGACTCAGCGATCATTGTGCCGATAGTCGTATCAGCCCATGGCTTAATTGCCAAAAGACTCGACCAATACCTGAGGAGGCTCTCGTTAGGCAGCTGGATCAAGGGCTTGATTCAGAAAACGATACTTCTGGACACGGCTCGTATTGTTAGGAGGTTCCTCTCTCTGGAGCTCTGACCGCCGCCGGTAGCTTAGACCCTGTTCCCGATACCGGTGGTCTACAATTTTTTATATATTTTTTATGTTTTTTATATTGTTTTTTAAGGAATATTTAAAAATGTAAATGATTTGTAAAATATAAATAAAGGAAAATAATAATATGCATCGTAAATACTCGAAATATTTAACAAAAACGCTAAACTTGCCAAAATATACAATATAAAATTTAAATAGGTCCGAAATAATGTATTTTTGCGTATTAAAAATCAGCATACATAATGACTTGAACAAATTACTATTTTTTGGACTAAATATTATCATTAATGTCCCTGAAAACTTCAATAATCGAGTACTGCTTCAAATTCTCAGTAGTAGTATTGAGTCTTCTTTAAAATATTTTTAATAATTGAAAAAGACTTGAAAACGACTCTATTTTTGAATTTAGTTTCTTTATTTGCATTGCCTGGCACATTTTTGCGTTTTTCTAGTTAGAAAGCGAAAAAAATAAGGAAATACGCCCAAATTATGCACGATCAGTCGATTTCAGCTAAAATATGCTATATCTTAAAAAAACTGGCCATAACATGCAAATACATATCAAATGCTTTGATATGTATTTACAGGCACTTTTGAATTGTCGAAACAAAAATAACAATGAAAAGTAGCTACAGTCCCAGTCACAAGGCATAAAAACTGTGAAAGTACTGTAGTTGCCCATTCCCTAACGTAGATCTCTATGGAGAAGAACGGGCAAGAAACTCCATGGACACTCTTTTAAATCAGAACACTTTTACAATACTTTGGTTACATCATTTAAGTTGAGATGGTACATTATGTGAGAACGATGTAGCAAGACGTGTACGTTAAAAGTGTCCTTAATAAAAACAATTCAAAAATAATTAATTCAAATAAGTCGTGGCAGCCACAACTGACAGCGCCCGTTCACGAACATGACGCATGTATCGGCACCATTCAACTCAACCATTTTGAAGGGAACTAAATGATCTGACACGCGCCACCATCAGCGAGACATTTGAGTGAGCTTGACATAAAACAAATATGCATTTGCATATAATCCGGCCTCTACCAATCAGCAATGGCTTTTCACAAGTTATTTATTATCGCAGTCATCCTACCATCCTTTTCTCATGAGAAGGCTGGACTCCACCGAAGAGGAGAAGAAACGAGAAGAGAGGAGATGTGTTTTAAATCACCAATAGGATTTCATTGTTTACACTTGTTGTCTCTGCTTAGCTTTATTGGAAAAGGTTGAGCAGATCAATCAATCAATCAATAGTCTACAACAGGACAACAGGTCAATCACTACAAAAAAAAAAAAACAAATATGTTACAACAGTCGACGACACGGTTGGCGCAGTGGCTGAGTGATTGGCTGCTGCGCTGCGTGTCGCGGGTTCGATCCCCGCACGGAACAAATATTTGTATGATCTACACGTAGTTGTTCCGGGTCTGGCTGTTTGTGTATGTGAGTTTAAATGTTTGTAAACGCACCCACGATACAGGAGAAATTCCTAGTGTGGGGCAACGGTTTCTTGAAAAAAAAAAAAAGCAGTGTGTGATATTTTTTTTAATTACATTGCTATGGCGACTTTACGGCTAAAAGAAGTTAGTACTCTTAAAATAGTTCGTGTATGAAAATATAGACCTTATACAACATTATTTTTAGTTTATGCGAAACCTGAATATAGTTTGTTCAGAATAAGTAACTGAATCGATTCCAATAATTTTTAAACCATGTTATATTTTGTCCCAAAAATATTTATAAAAAAGCTACAAGTTAGACACCGAGCTACACTAAGTACCTATCGCAATGATTAAGGTACCTACTGCCAAATTTCTATTATCAATGAGCTCAAGATGACGCTGAAGTCGCGCACGCGGCTGCACCGCGTTGTGACCACGTTTTTTTGCGGACAACCAGGTAACAGAACAAGCTTATAACTTTGTGATTTTTCATGACACAGTTTTTAAATTTTGTACAGATTCTTTACATAAAAATACTAGACACATGTTTCAGGTTTCGCATATACTAAAACTAATGTTGTATAAAGGAAAAACAAATAAAACACAAAAAAATATATTATGCATTAGATTTATTAGAAATAAAGTTTTAGATGTTGGTAACAAATTTTATTTAAATTGCATTTTTTGTTCACTATACACTATTAAAACTTGAATAAACTTACTGATTGCATTTTCTTTTCTGTACAAAAAAAAACATAGTAATTTCTATTTCTAAAACTTAATCAAAATCTCTGGTCTAGAAGCATGACATTTTGCAAGTTAACGATTTGTTTACCCTTAAAGCAGGCAACACCGTCAGCTAGTAAGCGAGCGAGCGAGTCCGGCGAGGCATCGGTTCACCTCTTTTCATATTGGATCACACCGTGAACTACCGAAAGATCCGAAACGAAGTATGAAAAGATGCTCTTCCGTCTCGCTCTCTCGCTCGCTAGAAGCGCCAGGGTAGCTCGCAACCGTAACACGTATGCAGTTAGAATGATAATCACTAAAATCAAAGCCATATTTGTTACGCTCGCGAATCATAGTTTAACCTTTTGACCGGCAAAGTCACATATACGTGACAAGCAAGCGCGTGCCATGTACGCCAAACGACACAAATATGTGACAAAATGGTAAGTGAAATTATTACTTGGCGTGGAGGGTACGCGCGTGAGTTTTAGCTCTTGCAGTCAAAACGTCAACCAATATACAACCTGACACTGAGCTGTAAATTGAAAAAAAAACTTAAGAAAATTTGAATTTCGCGGGCTTTTCTGGCGCTTTCAATTTAATCTCTTATGGAGTAATTGCGCTCATTATTAAACAACCAGCAGCCCCATTTGTGTTCACGTAAAACGTCAAAATGTAAGTAAAAACTGATTTCTTTTCACGATAACCAAAATTTTGTAACAATATTTTGATTTAAAGGAGTGTCCATGGAGTTTCTTGCCCATTCTTCTCCATAGAGGTCTACGCTTTGGAATGTGCAACTACAGTACTTTCTCAAATTATTATGCCTTGTGACTGTGACTGTAGCTTCGCTTTTTTTTTGTTTTTTTGACATTCAAAAGTGCCTGTGATGGTCTAATTGAAATAAATGCTTTGAGTTTTTTTTTTTGATTTCAAGATTCGTTTCAAATTTAGTAAAAGTTGTTCTTAATTATACTAGGTGTAAATATTACCCTTAACGAAGCCGAAAGGCACTTGTTCTTCTGGTCTTTGCGATCATTTTCTTTTTCTAGACTATGCCTGGGAACCTTCTAGTTACGGAGATATTGGGAGCCAAAGTTCCTAATTATTCACACGTTTTTCTTTTAAATACATGTTTTAATCTTGTAATTTTACTTTAAATACCTCCACGACCCCCTTGCTATTTGATTCATCCATCAGCACAATGTTTTGAGTGCGTTACATTAAGTCCTGCTGTAAAACGTGATTATTCACCACAAAAAAAAAAGTTTCCCAGCAATAAAATTTTTGCGTAAAGTTACTTAGTTTGATATACAGAATGCTTTGGTTCACGGCTTCTTGAAGGGTCTGTTTACACCTTGTATGAGTATCTTATACAAGGTACCTTTAGAGGTTTGTGTCAAACAAATACTGAGGTTGTATTTCATACAATAGGAAGCATATTTTTGAAAATACACTCAAAAGAATAAATTCTATTAAAGTTTTTATGGAAGTTTTTCTTTTAAACTAATTCAAGCCACATCTTCGCCAACTGACACACTTTTTTAATTTTTACATAACATCACGCCTGTAATCCCCGAAGGGTTAGGCAGAGGTATAACTAGTAGTACACCCAGATTTCGCCAGTTATGTTTAAGTCCTATGTAATAGGGGACGAGCCTATTGCCATCAACCGGACACGAATTGAGACTCCGCGGCTGCTACTGAGAAATTCCTAATGGAAAAACCCAATACCACACTGCCCGACACGGGAATCGAACCCAGGACCTCATGCTCAGCAGTCTCGTTTGCGACCACTAGACCAACGAGACAGTCCAATTATTTACATTCATAACATTAATAAATTAACTATAATTAATTACAATACATAAGCCAGGGTGTCATGTCTTCAGCTGCAACTGTGAGCTGAGGACATCAGACTATTTTCTTATACTACACGTTTTTGTATACAACGTGTTTTTTTGATTACGCTTAACTCCAGGGTTATATTCTATAAGTAAAAATAGTACAAAAAAAATAGTAAAAAAGTCATGTGGTCCAAAAATGAATAGTTTCAAAGATATCATCACTCATAAATTTAAGTTTCATTGATAAATACGAGTAATTCATTTTCATTCAAACCAATAATTCATATTTAAAACTAAGAAAATGCGACGTTGGCATATTTTACGTAAGGGTGTTCATCAATCGTGACTTTGTCGAAAAAGTACGAAAATGAAAAAAAAATGACGATTGAGAAATAATTCATATGCCAGTTGATTCTTTGATTAAGTCTCATTTATACCATACAGTTATGGTATATAAAAAAAAACACCTTGTATACTCATCTTTTTCGTCTCGCCCGCTCATATTGAATGCTATGTGTTGATTACGATTCAATTTCTCCTTTCTGGTTTTTCCAAGTGACAATCGTTTCGTTTATCTAGAACGACTCGCAAAAGAATTGACATAAGCTCTTTGGTAACTTAGTTTCATGAATTCGCCGCTAGAGGCACTCGTGTAGGGTGAGGTCTTCAGTAATGTCAGATGTCATAAAGTTCGCGCGCTGCGCGCTTTTTATCTCATACTTTTATTATTAGTCATGGTTGTAAGTTCATTTAAGTATTCGTAGATACCTTTCAGGTTGTTCTTCTCATTATTTCTTTTTGTTAGGTATTTCTTTATTCATTTTCTTTTAGTTACAGAGCTTCTTGTTTCTAAAAGATATTAGTAGGTACCTCTATTCAATCTTTATCTCCTTCTGCTTTCCATAATTATATCTTTTTTCGAGACTCTTCTGAGTTTTTTTTCAATTAATTCTATCTTAGATATTAAGTACAAAAATTATAAATAATTTGTGATTTTCATTATTTTAAGTTACACTACCTAAAGTTTACATTATAATTTTCAGATTATTTTTTACATTACTTGCTGAGCTTATTTTTTACCCAGTGACATTTTTATTTTCTCGTTCAATCTGTAACAAGGGAATAAAATACTAGTTAGGCAAAAATAGTTAAGCAGTGGTAACCTTTTTAACACTAGTTAACTTTTTCACAAGTTACGTAGCTGAAACTCCCACATAATTAGGGGCGAGCATATTGCCATCAACCGGGCCTAAACTAAATTCTGTGCTGGAACTGAGAAATTCCTGATGGAAAAACTCAATAACACTTTTCCCGACATGGGAATCGAACTCAGGACCTCAGCAGTGCTTGCGACCACTAGAAGTCATCCGCATTTACAATTTAAACAAATATGCTTGTATACTGGGTACAAATCTGAGTATCGGCAGCTCCTGAGAAATACCTAAATTAAAACCGAAAACTTATTTAGACAATGGACACCACACAAAACAAAAAAAAAACTACTTCAAATATCTATCTACTTCGAAATTCAAATATTTTTTTCTTTTTTTGCAATTGTCAGCTCAGGTTGTATGTTGAACAAAATATGATTCGCGACCGTAAAGGATGATTTCCACCAAACGGCTCGCATCGCATCGGATCGGAAAGGATACGATCGAATGCGGTGACAGCCGATCGCGTCCGACAGGATGTCGACGCATACGATCGGCTCGGTACCGTCTCTTGCGAACATATCCGTTTCTGCGCCAGCCCCCGTAGCATGACCACCGTAGACAAGGATTTCTTTGACGGAAGTATCGACAAAATGACAGATTGTGTCGACACAATTTTGTCGATTCTTCCGTCAAAGAAATACTTGTCTATGGTGGTCATCCTACGGGGGCTAGTCAAATAGTTTCATTTCATCCGATCGCATACGACGACAGGCGAACGGTGCCGATCACGTGTCGCAGCATACTTTCGGCTAGCGGTCAAGCTGCTGTGCGCGGCTTGGTAAATTTAGACTTTAAATACTGGGTATACGATTTAATATCGTTTAAAGATTGTAAAATCCGTTCCGATTCGATACGATGCGAGCCGTTTGGTGGAAATCATCCTTAAAGAGAAATATAATCATCAACACAACCTTCGAAGTTCATTAAATCCCATTGAATGACTTTTTCATGAAATAATCTGCAAATTGCAAAAAAACTTTAGACAATTTGAATTTGAATTTTTTTTTTTAGACAACTGTTTTTCAAAAAGACATACTTTCGAAAATCTGACCACCTTAAGAATAAGCTAATAAATAAGCCTTCTTTATTAAGCATTTAGAATTGACTTCACACTCATGTACTATGTCAGTAAACCCTTGTAGGCACTGGCTTTATCATCGCACACTTAATTTTCAACGCACTGCTGATCTCCGAGAGTTGAAAATTTAAGAGAGCTCTTGTTGAAGCACTGGGAGGTACTCTATTGGATTTTCAATGCTAAGCTCAATACCGAGAGTTGAAAACATAATTCGCGTTAAAATCGTCGCGTTAAATAATGCCAGTGCTTACAAAGGGATGTACAACATTATTTTTAGTATATGCGAAACCTGAATATAGTTTGTTCAGAATAAGTAACTGAATCGATTGCAATAATTTTTAAACCATGTTATATTTTTTCCCAAAAATATTTAGAAAAGTTAAAAGTTGGACACCCCGACTTTAAGTACCTATTGCAATAATTTAGGTACCTACTGCCAAATTATTATTATCGATGAGCTCAAGACGACGCTGGAGGCGCGCACTGCGTGGTGACCACGATTTTTAGGTAACAGAACAAGCTTATAACTTTGTGATTTTTCATGATACAGTTTTGAAATTTTGTACATAGATTCTTAACATAAAAATACTAGACACGTGTATCAGGTTTCGCTTATACTAAAACTAATGTTGTATAAAAATACATAGTTCGAACTACAAAAGAGACTGACCTCTCGATTTTGTTCCACATTGTTGGGGAAGGGCTAGGCAGATGACGGTCAAGGCATACTTACTTCCTGACAATAGCTCGTCTTTGAGCCTGAAGGTCATAGGTTAGGGGATCCATGTCTATTCTGGAGTTACTTTCAATTCCTGGCATGATGTCATCTATATATCCCCGGCTTTCGCTGTCCACTGTGGAGAGGAACTATTAAGATTTTAAACTATCATGGTCACTAACATTATTATATAGACTAGAAACGGGATATTTTTTTTATTTTTTTTTTTTTCCGAGTTGCGAGTGACAGTGGTAGCGGTACTGAGTGCAAAAAACGAACTAGACCCACCCACCCGCAATAACTTCAGTTTATCCGTGATCATGGTGCGTGCAACAGCGCCGAAATATCGGGAACTCAATAGAAACAGTAAACATGGTAAACATGGTTTCTAGTCTATATAATAAGAACTATTAAGCAAATGCTACTAATAGGGCGGGCCCTTCACTCAGTTCCCGTATCTGACGAGTCTTTGTTTTCCATTCCTGTAATGGATGTAAAAACAAACTTAACAAAGCTGAATGGCTCCCCGTCATTGATATCATTTTTTGTTCTAGACCATATCTGGGAATCTTCTAGTTACAGAGATGTTAGGGGTCAAATTTCCAACGTTTTCACGAATATATTTTTAAATACAAGTTTTTAATGTCAAAATTTACATCGCATACTTACACGACCCCCGTACTATTCAATGTATTCATTAGAGTAATGTTTTGAATGCGTTCCAATGAGTTCTACCGTAAAATTTGATTTTTCATCCCAAAAAGAAAATCGTGTCCCAGCAATATTTTTTGCGTAGGGTTACTTAGTTTGATGTACAGAATGCTTCATGCGCGGCATCGTGAAGGGCCTGTTTACACCCTGTGAAGGGCCTGTTTACACCCTGTATAAGAAGTTATTTAATACCGCACTAGCTTTTGGCCACAGCTTCGCTACCATTATAGTCAGAAACAAACCCACGGGAACGTTTCAAATATTAACGAACAAGACAGAGGCTAGACCGATTTGTCTGCTCATAAACACCCACCCGCAATAACTTCAGTTGATCCGTTATCATGGTGCTTGCAACAGAGCCGAAATATCGGGAACTCAATAGAAACAGTAAACACGGTAAATGTCCCGTTTCTAGTCTATATAATAATGTTTTAAATATTGCCTATAACATTCGGGAATAATCTAGCTTCCCATTTCTTTGTTGCTAGCCTTCTCTATCCCTCCTGGACACAAAGGCCTCCCCCCACTCGTTCCATTTCTTGCGAACTCGCGTGTCCTCCACAGTTCTGATGGAACCTGTCTAGTTCGTCGCGTCTCCTTCGTGGCCTGCTTCCCATTAAATAACGATTTTTGGTAATTAGATCTGCAGTTCCGAAGATGATACCCTACATACAAACTTACAATTTTTCTCAAATTATTTTAGTGTTAAAAAACTTTTTTTTTTTTGGTTGTGTGTATTTAGTGTATTTTATTTTGGTTTTTGTGTGTGTGTGTGTGTTTGTTTCATTATTTCTAAGATTTATGATGTATTGTACCAATTTTAACTTTGAAAAAAAATATATTTTTATTTATTTTTTAATGATTTTTGGTTTTTAAGACCATCAAATCGTTAGCCTGCGACGTCCCACAGCTGGGCAGAAGCCGTTCCCCAAGACTTCTAGTCCATTCGATTCAGTGCCAATGTGGACCAGTCATTGGTTTGTCCAGCTCGATCCGCCATCTTCTACGAAGTCTGCTGCAAGGCATTCTGGCTGTGTTATGACTCCCATTGTGGTTATGTCAAATCGAAAGTTTTTTTAATTATTTCTACTAGCCTTGCAACGGTGGTTAAGACATAAGGTTTAGTTACAACGTCCGTTAGACATAGGAATATTTGCGGGTGGTAAAAGTACTAACAAAAATTATTATACACGGTGGACGGGATATCGACGCTAAAACGGTTACCACATACAGTTTTTTTTTTCCGGTAATTAAAAAAAAAAATCAGCTGTTCCATACATTTTGACAGTGTAGGTATTGCAGTTTTGTAGGAAACAGCTGTTATTAACTCAAAGCATTTATTTCAATTAGACCATCACAGGCACTTTTGAATTTTAAAATAAAACAAAAAAAAAGCGAAGCTACAGTCACAGTCACAGGGTATAATAACTTGAGAAAGTACTGTAGTTGCACATTCCAAAGCGTAGATCTCTATAGAGAAGGATGGGCAAGAAACTCCATTCCATCCATTTTCTTTAATAACCGACGAAAAATGTCAATGTGGTGGGGTTCAGAATGATGTACTGAATACGTGGTAACCGTTTCAGCGTCAGTGTCCCTTCCACCCTGTATTGATAAAATAACACAGTGTAAAACTCTTTATAACGTCACTCGATTTAACGAGAAACTTCTTAAAACGTCGAAATTGCTTGACTTTGGTTGGTTTACCTTGTTTTCTATACAATAATACACTATAAAGGGTGTAAATAGGCCCTTAACGAAGCTGAAAGGCACTTGTTCTCCCCGTCTTTGCGATCATTTTTTTGTTCTAGACCATACCTGGGAACCTTCTAGTTACGGAGATATTAGGGGTCAAAGTTCCCACTTTTACACAAGTTTTTTTTTTAAATACATGTTTTTAATGTAAGATTTTTACTTTAAACACCCCCCGCCCCCGTACTATTCAATCCATCCATCAGCACAATGCATTGAGTGCGTTCAACCGAATCCTACCGTAAAACGAGATTTTTCACCCCAAAAAAAAGTCAACTTGTACTGTCCTTTACGGAATATCTTCCGTGATTGTTCATTGTTCATTTGATATCCCGTAAGTGACAGTACAAGTTTAGTTGTAAACCGTGAAAGCTTAAAACAGTGTTTAAAAAAAAAATCGTTTCCCAGCAATAGTTTTTACGTAAAGTTACTTAGTTTGATGTACATAATGCTTGGTTGACGGCTTCGTGAAGGGTCTGTTTACGCCCTGTATAGCGTCATGTTCACTATTTAACGACAACAATACCGCATTATAATCATTCTTCATTTGTTTGCTGTTTTTTGTTTTATTATCAAGCACATGTTTACTTCGACTGATGTACCGGAGATTCTTACAGAACCTTTTGTTTGTGTATGATGAACTTCCACAGGATTACTTCGTAAAATAATATATGAGTTCATGGCTAAATAATAACAGCCGCTCGGATCGATCTTTAGGTTAAGCCGTGCTTGCCTAGGTTGGTCTGTGGATAGGTGATCACCAATTACATACCGAGTTTCCTCCGTGCCTCGGAAAGCACGTTAAGCCGTTAGTCTCGGCTGTCATTTGTAGATCTTTGACAGTCGTTACAGGTAGTCAGTGACCCAAAAAGTCTGACAAAAAGTCTTACCAAGGGGTATCGTATCACCCCTTGGTACGACTGGTTAAAATACTGGTATTCAGCTGCATCTAGTTAGACTGGAAGCCGACCCTCACATAGTTGGGAAAAGGCAGGCAGATGATGACTCTCTCCATTAAACGACAACTGTCTATAACACCGAAAAATGCTCGGTCCGTTAAGTGACGTTTTATAGAGTTTACACTGTACTTTAAAATATTTAAATCTTACACATGGCACTGGCGTGAATACTTCCTTCGTAGTACACGTTTCCTTCCGTATCGGGCTTCATATCTGAAAAATGCATCATAACACATAACGCGATTGGTCAGGCTGAAGTGTGCCTAATAGTAAACCAGTTATGTTTAAGTCCCATGTAATAGGGGGCGAGCCTATTCACATCACACACAAATTCAGACTCCGTGGTTGCTACTGAGAAACTCAAACTTAAAGCATTTATTTCAACTAGACCATCACAGGCACTTTTAAATGTCAAATAAAACAAAAAAAAAAGCGAAGCTACAGTCACAGTCACAAGGCATAATAACTTGAGAAATTACTGTAGTTGCACATTCAAAAAGCGTAGATCTCTATGGAAAAGAATGGGCAAGAAACTCCATGGACACTCTTTTAAATCAAAATATTTTTACAAAATCTTGGTTACATCAATCATGTTGAGATTATACATACATGTGAGAACGATGTAGAAAGACGTGCACATTAAGAGCGTCCAGAGTAAAAGATTAAATCAACAATGAAAAAATAAAGTATTTAAAATAAACCGTGGCAGCTTAGAGATGACCAGTCCCAGTTGACAGCGCCCGTTCACGAACATGACGCATGGATCAGAGCCTCTACTGAACCATATTGAAGGGAACTAAATGACCCGACACACGCGTCACCATCAGCGAGACATTTGAGTGCGCATGACATTCTCTTAGCCACCAAAGAAAAACTCCTGATCTTTCTTTCTTTATCGTGTGGTTAGTGCCTAACCTGGAGTCAGGGTTTTTATGCCGCCCATGGGCCTCTGACTTGGCTTTACATGCCGTCGAGAAATATCTCTCAGGCATGCTGGTTTCCTCACGATATTTTTCTTTACCGAAGCAAGAGATAATTATACAATACGCACATGAATCCGAAAAATCTGAGGTCTTGGGTTCGAACTTGAGACCTATGACTTGACAGTACGACAGTCAGTACGGTCACACCACTATGCTATCATTGCTGCTGGTGGAAACAAATAGATTTTACTTTTATTATTTCGTTATCACAGCTGATGAAGGGACACATCGTAAGGAAATACGGCATATCCTAAAACCAAAAAATCGCTGGCTTCTGACGACTATCGACACGCACTGCGCCTGCGTGGTGGAAGACCCATTCCCTCTCACGAAGAGGAGGTTTGTATCCCAACAGTAGCCATAGTTATGCACAATGTATGCCTTATAATCGCAAAGAATTTGAATGAAAAAACTTACCAAATTGTTGTAACTTTGATTCCAGCATATCATTGTCTGAAACAGAAAATATTTTTTAGAAAATACAAAAAAAAAACGCGAAGTACGGAGGGATCATGTTATGAAAGGAGTCGTCCATTAATCACGTGAGGCTCGAAAGGGGGGACCCACTCGGAAAAATCACAAAATAACACTTGGGGGGGGGGGGGGGGGGGGTAATGATATATCACGTGTATTTATTTTTCTAAACGAAAAAGCGGTGCGTGACCTTGACATTTTTATCACAGTGATTAATTTTCCAGAATTAAATACGATTATACCTGTTAATCTGTATTTAAAGAAAGATAATATTCTGATTTTTTTAAGATACTTTGTACCGAAAAAATACACGTGATTTGGGTAGGGGGGAGGGGTAGTCTAAAACCTTACCACGTATCACCATGGGGGACGGCGGGTTTTAAAGTTGCTAAAAAACATCACGTGGTTAATGGACGAACTCTTTGCAATCCGTTGCTGGAGAGTTTGTTCTGCCACTAATTCATCCTCCCAGCTTTTTTTTTCCTTTGATTTTGGATGGTCATCCATCCGCAGATTTACCTCAGCAAGAGTTCCTTTACCTCGATTGAACAACTCGTGCGGCTATATTAAGCTTTGAGTCATTCTCTTGCCCTTATCCCAAGTTATTTAGGGTCGACGCGGCATGTCTTCTTCTTCCATACTTCTCTATTACTCGTCATCTCAGCAGTCACCTCCTTTCTAGCCATATCATCCTTCACACAGTCCATCCATCGTTTTTTCGGTCTTTCTCTACCGTTATAGCCATCTACAGTCATACTGAACATTTTCCTCATTCCTCCGCATCACATGTCCATACCACGATAACCGACCACAAAACTTTTCAGTCACCGGCGCCACTTTCATACTTGCTCCTAAGTACTCATTTCACGCGTTACACCACACATCCCCCTTAGCATTCTCAACTCAGCCACATGCAAATGCGTTTCATTCATCCTTTTTGAGTCCCAGATTTAAATCGTTAAATGTCTCCTCACCGCTCTGTCCACGTGAAAAAGTTATCACACTGAAAGATAGAGGTTTTCCTCATCCAAGTTTTTCATCAGAAGGCAGTCATGTCGTCTGCCTGTCTTGTCGCTGATTATGCTATGTGTCAAATAGACAATGGTAGATAGGTAGAAAATGCCTATGGCATTAAGTACGCCTTTGTAAAGTTTCTTACTTGTGCATAACTCAATGATTACGATTGCAATTATTTATGAAATAATTCAGAACATTTTCATTTCATTTTATGCATATTTCAACTTTATTATTGACTGGCACGTACCTTTCATCTCCTTCCTTATCTACGTACGAACCACAGTGGTATCATTTTATTAATTTGTTATACCGATCCACTGTTAGGTAATCTTTCCGTTAATTTAATTAGTCCGTCGCGCTCGGCTGCTTGCAGCGTATTAAGCGAAATGTATGGATAAATAAAATACAACATTATTTTTAGTATATGCGAAACCTGAAACACGTGTCTAGTATTTTTGTGTAAAGAACCTATGTACAAAATTTCAAAACTGTATCATGAAAAATCACGAAGTTATAAGCTATTTCTGTTACTTGGTTGTCCGCACAAAAATTTGGTTACCACGCGGTGCAGCCACGCGCGCGCCTCCAGCGTCGTCTTGAGCTCACTGATAATAGTAATGTGGCAGTAGGTACCTAAATGATTGCGATAGGTACTTAGTGTCGCTCGGTATCCAACTTGTAGCCTTTTTAAAATATTTTTAGGACAATACATAACATGGTTTAAAAATTATTGGAATCGATTCAGTTACTTATTCTGAACAAACTATATTCAGGTTTCGCATATACTAAAAATAATGTTGTATTGTGTGCACTTGTGGCATGTGTCAAATAAATGTATTTTTTTTCTTTCATAAAGTTTTAATAAATAAAAATAAATAATGTTGAGGTAATTATAACTGTAAGTACCTGGGAAGAATGTTGCAGCATCCGATATTGACGTTGCAATTTGTGGTGGCGTCGCTGGAGCCACAGTTGTGTTTACTTGAGCCGGTGGCAATTGTGTTTGCTTACTGGGAGTAACTAAAATGAAAGATTATCAAACACTGTTTTCAGCTTTCACGGTTTACAACTAAACTTATACTGTCTCTTACGGGATATATTCACTGTAAACTCGCGATCATGGCGCTTGCAACAGCGCCGAAATATCGGGAGCTCAAAATAATGAACAATCACGGAAGATATCCCGTAAGTGACAGTAGAAGTTTTGAAAGATTATCTTTTAGTTACATTTTACATACATACATAAACTCGCACAATTTTCCCTTGGCAGAAACCATACAGGGTGCAAGGGACAGCCCTCCACAAACTGATGGGGTGAATTCAGTATATCATACTAAGATGACCGGTACAAGAAATTATTTCAGGAACGTTATGGGAATCCAATAAATTTGATTTGTTTTAATTCCTCATACGCAATGTATTGTTACCGTTGCAAAACGCACGTAGCGAATGGCAAGCGCGACGATGAGTTCGATGAACTCTGTAGCTAGGGAGCTCCGTGCCTCGGAAAGCATGTTAAGCCGTTGGTCCCGGGTGTCATTTGTATATCTTTGACAGTCGTTAGGTAGTCAGTGGCCCAAAAAGTCTGACTACCAGTCTTACCAAGGGATATCGTATCACCCAGTACTAACTGGGTTGTGGAGGTCAGATAGGCAGTCAAATACTGGTATTCAGCTGCATCTGGTTAGACTGGAAGCCGACCCCAACATAGTTGTGAAAAGGCTAGGCAGATGATGTAATAGGGGGCAAGCCTATTGCCATCAACCGGGCACAAATCCAAACTCCGTGGCTGCTACTGAGAAATTCCTGAAGGTTAAGCCTGCCTAGCCTTTCCCCAACTATTGGGTCTGGTTTCAGTCTAACTGTATGCAAATAAAAAAAGGAAGAAAGAAAAAATAAATAAAAAAAAAACA
This sequence comes from Noctua fimbriata, assembly GCA_905163415.1. Lineage (NCBI taxonomy): Eukaryota > Metazoa > Arthropoda > Insecta > Lepidoptera > Noctuidae > Noctua > Noctua fimbriata. The sequence continues at coordinate 2,577,386 of LR990951.1, forward strand.
AAAAAAGAGCCACTGACACTTGTAGCGATTGTCAAAGCTCCAGACAGCCGGGACCAGCAATTCCATTCACGGACCGACCCTGGCAAACGTGGTAAAGAAAGAAAAGACTTCTTACCAGTAACTGTAGTTTCAGTATTAGGTTCAATTCTACTAGCAGATGTTGGTGATTCTGTTTCAACAGGAGTTCGCTTCGGTTCGGTAGTCGTCGGCTCGGGTATCCGTTTGGTAGTCGGCTTGGCTACCAGTTTGGTAGTCAGCTCGGCTATCAGTTCGGTCGTCGGCTTGGCAATCGGTTCGGTAGACGGTTCGGTAATCGGCTCGTTTCTCATTTCAATAGATAAAGTCTTCAATCGAGTGTGCTCTCGTGATTTCTTTGGTTTCCTTAGATAATATGTCTGTTTTGGGACTTCTGGTATTTGGACTCCACGTCTTTTTGTAGTGTGTTCAAAGTGATTCTTGTCTGAAATGAATGAAGTTTTCGTTAATTTTTAACCGACTTCCGAAAGGAGGAGGTTAGCAATTCGTCTGCTTTTTAGGGTTCCGTAAACCGAATGACAAAAACGAAATTCTTATACTGAAACTATTAGGACTACAAAGTTGAGGTATTTTGTGAACCACTTTACGATTTTTATACAAAAATAAAAAAAAATAAAAGATTAAGTCATTCCAGGCTCCTACATGGAACAGAAACTAAAAAAAAATCATCAAACCTATACGTGAAGGGTGTCTATAGATATAAAGGGTGTAAATAGACCCTTAACATAGCCGAAAGGCACTTGTTCTCCCCGTCTTTGCGATATTTTTTTGTTCTAGACCATACCTGGGAACCTACTAGTTACGGAGATATTGGGGGTCAAAGTTTCAACTTTTTCACAAGTTTTTTTTTGAATACTTGTTTTTAATGTAAGATTTTTACTTTACACGCCTCCACGACCCCCGTACTATTCAATCCATCCATCAGCACAATGCTTTGAGTGCTTTACATCGAGTCCTACCATAAAATGTGATTTTTCACCCCAAAAAAAAAAGTCGATTCCCAGCAATAATTTTTGCGTAAAGTTACTTAGTTTGATGTACAGAATGCTTGGTTGACGGCTATGTGAAGGGTCTGTTCCAAAAAGTGGTAAAACCCTTCGGGGATTACAGGCGTGATGTTATGTTATGTTTTACACGTCTTTTTCTACTCTTAGAAGAAACAGCTGAACGAAACTCGGAGATCACAGTCTCTCTTAACGTCCTGTCTTAGTCTTGGTCAGATCAAAATAAGCATCATGCAGGTTCTCGTCTGAGATGGTGAGCTGCTTGTTAACTTTTTATTTCGATTTACATCTTTTGTGTAGTAAGCAACGACTAATTGTCGGGCCTACGCTGTCCCCCCATACTTGAGTACAAATGCTGTAACCATGATAATATTGTAATACCAAATGATTTGAAAAGAGTAACCATGGAGTTTCTTGCCGGTTCTTCTCCATAGGAAACGACCAACCCGAACCGTGCACCTTTTTGTCGACGTTTTATAAGTGCCCATCTAAGCCTATGTGAAATAAAATATTTTGATTTTATGAGGGCCACACAGTTTTGAGTGGACGTGTAACCGTGTAGCTGAACTCAGATGTAGAGAAGATCCACAAGTTCTTTTGGAGCATGGTCCTAGTCAGAACAAACGTCGCCATCTTTATTTTTCAACATAATTTCCACAAAAAATTCCACAAATCTTTACCGACAGCGCCCTTGTCATTCTAGAGCCAAAATAACCATGCTGCACTATAGCTACGAATCTGGCGCTGTGAACTTAAGTAGTCTAGAAGTGTGCCCAAATGATGGCAATAGGCACGCCCCCTGTTACATGGGACTTAACTGGTCAAATGATGGTGTACTGTAAGGGTTAATTTACGGAGAAGCATCGTGTTCCGGCTCGCTTGCAATTCAAACTTATGGCGATGTATGAGAGCATTGACGGAGAAGCGATTTAATGTGCGTTTGCTTGAAATGCAGCGTTACTTGCGGGGGAACCCGCAAAAGACACGGCCGCGTCGCACGCAGCGAGCCAGTTCCTTTAATACTTTTCAATACACTTTCTCGAAAACTGGTTCTTATCGCACTACGATTAGGTTCAACATGCAGTGTATTTCACACGAGTGGATTTTTAATATTTTTTCGCACACGTGCGGAATAAAAATTTCCACAGATAATTATATTTATACTAAGTCCAAATGGGTTCAATGACTATAGTCGGTGGTGATTGTTTTTCCTTTAATCTCGACAAAGAGATGTGTTTCTTTACGTTGTAAATATTTTTTGAGTATTTAAATTGTGTTTATAAATAGAATATCATAAATAAACATGATTATCTAAACTAAATATTTGAATTTTCTATTTTTCATATTAGGCTGTTTAGCGACTTCATACCTTTGCTTCTTCTTCAACCTGGCGAAAGCAAACCGCGGAAAAAAGCAAATTTAATCATAGTTTCCTAATAAACTGACAAAAATACTTTCCGTTCTAATATTTTATTTCTTCGAAAGTGTATTGAAAAACGTCGTTAGTATGCGTGGGGATTTGTTACTGCAGTTCTCGGCTCCATAACACCCAGCCTGCAGCTCGTGTGTTAATTCGACTTCGAATGCAATAAGTTTCCCTACTTATATCAAAATGTACTATTGTTCACGGAGAAGCTGTGTATGACACGTAGCGATATCCGCGACGGAGCACGCGGCATCGCACGCGGCGATGCACGTGCATGCATGCATGCTACTCGCACCGCAACTCCGTAAACAACATCGTACTTTGCCATATGTTTGTGTTTGTGCGTGTGCGCGGGGATCGGGGATGGTATGTTATACAACATTATTTTTAGTATATGCGAAACCTGAATATAGTTTGTTCAGAATAAGTAACTGAATCGATTCCAATAATTTTTAAACCATGTTATATTTTTTCCCAAAAATATTAAAAAAAGTTAAAAGTTGGACACCGAGCGACTTTAAGTACCTATCGCAATAATTTAGGTACCTACTGCCAAATTATTATTATTAATGAGCTCAAGACGACGCTGGAGGCGCGCGCTGCGTGGTGACCACGATTTTGTGCGGATAACTAGGTAACAGAACAAGCTTATAACTTTGTGATTTTTCATGATACAGTTTTGAAATTTTCTACATAGATTCTTTACATAAAAATACTAGACACGTGTATCAGGTTACGCATATACTAAAACTAATACTGTATTCACATGTCTAAAAAAAAATGTCAAATAATGCCTCGTTTGGCTTAGTGGGCGCAAGCGCTTCTTCAGAATAGTAGTCTTGGTTTCGATTCAATGAAACGCGGAAAGTGTTTTTCTATCTGACATTTCTCAGTAGTAACGCAACGGCTGGTTTTGTGCCCGGTTGATGGCAATAGGTTCGTCCCGAATTACATGAGACTAAACACCTCTGCTCTCTCCTAGAGTAATGTTAGTACGTAAATTAAAATATAGCAAAACACTCACCAAGAAACCGAAGTCTCCTCAAAGCTTTTTCAACACACCATTGTAACGTTTGCGCTGTCGTATTTTGCCGAATTTCATTACAAAAATTCGTCGCCATAGCTAAAAAAGGGTCGTATTTTATCTTTATATCCCCTTCGTCCTTCGATTTTGGATGTTCATCGACTAATGCTATATTATTAATGACTTTCTTTCTGATAGATTTACCATCTGTAGCATTGATTATAGTTGCTACAGCTCCTTTGCCGCGGTCTCGCCTCCTATTCCTATGTCTTGAATGATGATTGATCCATCTTCTTTCTCTGTTCTTAGTTACAATAGCTTCTGAATCATTATTCTCAAAAACGGGCAGTAAAATAGTAGTTTCCAGGTCGCTTCTCTTGGTTTTGACATTCCGAACAACACCGGGATGGTTTGAAACTCCCATCAAACTTGTCAGAACGTTGTTCTTCATTATATTGTCAATGAAAGTGTTATTAAAATAATATTTGTAAACTAAGTCATCTATAGTTTGGTCGTCTTTTTCTTTGATGATCAACTCGTCTTGATTCTCAATTTTGTTTGATGTTGGGATTGAAAACAGGTTTATTTTTACAGATTCTGTAGATGGAGTAGTCGTCGTAATAATGTGTGCATTTTGTGTCACTGTTTTGGGATTTTGGAGTGTCTTTATCAAATTCGAACTTAATTTGGATATCGGGTTCTTGGTTTCTAAGTACAATTGTTTAGCCTTTTTCAGTATCCTAGCAAAGTTGTTTTGTCTGTGAGATATTTCACTTTGAGTCTTTGCTATCGCGTTTTGTTTAATATTTATCTTCTCGTTCTGTGCAAGCATTAACTTCTGTATATTATAGAATTGTCGCTGCTGCTGCAAGAATTTCTTCTGCTGAGTTTCAAATTCTTTTATATTATCAGTCATTTCTCTGTCTTTACTTTGGAAATATTCCTGCTTATTCGCCAGTTTTAGTTCGAAATTTTTTAACTTCTCATGTAATTTTAAAAGATATAGATATTTAACGTCGAAATCTTGGAATTTGTTGTTCATCGCACCTGAGTTTTTGATAAATTGGTTGTTTACATCGGTTAATGTTTCATGAATTTTTTTGATTTCGGCGTGTTGTTTAATGATCTTCTTAAAAGTCTTTGTTAACATTGTAATCACCTTAATAAGTCCTCTTTCAGTAACTGCTTTACTCTTTTGTGGTTCTTTAGGTACGACTTTGTAGATATTTACATTTGGAATTGGTGCATTCTGGTGCCAAACAGTGTTGTCTTTATCAAATATATTTCTATCGGTAATTTTGTTTCGTGTTTCTAAATTATTTTCATGAGTCCCATTCATATCTTCTGTCAGTTCAAACTTTTTGATTATTTCACTTTCGAAATCATATTTTTTACTTCGTGGTGAATTTATATTTGATAGAATTTTATGAAATCGTGTGTTATTCTTATCGAAATCTAATTCTCTAGAAAGTGTAGAGGTTTGAACGATGTCATTAATTTTGCTTAAATTATTGTTATTGATTTCATTTTCAAAGGTGTGTGTATCATTACTCGGTGTGCCTGCATCTCTTTTTTTATTGTTGAGTAAGAAGGTGACGTCATAAGGATAGTCATTGACCAACTTCTTTTCTTCACTGTCATCTCGCTTTACAGCCCCTTTGCTTTGTTCTACTTTTTCTTGTTCTAAAGTTTTGCATTCTTTGCCGATGCAGTTTTTAAGATTCTTTCCAAGTCTCTGGGCTCGAATGTCTGTGAAAATAATATTAATTAGCATATTATTAGCAGTAATAGTCTAGTGGTGGGCTGCCAAGTGTTGTCTTGAGTTCGAACCTAAGACACGCACCTCTAATTTTTTGGATTCACGTGCGTATTGTTTAATAAATAAAATATCACTTGTTTCGGTGAAGGAAAACATCGTGAGGAAACCAGCATGCCTGAGAGATATTTCTCGACGGTAGTTAAAGCTAAGTCAGAGGCCCATGGGTGGCATAAAAACTCTGACACCAGGTTAGGCACACTAACCACACGATAAAGAAGAAGAAGAATTTTAATTTAGTTCTTACTAGTATAGTATGTCAGAAATTATCCCATGGAAACATACTACAGGGAGACAGTCATCATCTGCCGAACCTTTTTCCAACTATGTTAGGGTCAGCTTCCAGTCTAACCAAATGCAGCTGAATACCAGTATTTTACACGGAGCAACTGCCTATCAGACCTATAACCCAGTTAGTACTGGGTGACACGATATCCCTTGATAAGACTGGTTGTCAGAATTTCAGGCCACCGACTACCTGTAACGACTGTCAAAGATCTACAAATGATAGCCGGGACCGTGCTTCCCGAGGCACGGAAGAAACTCGGTATGTAAAGATTGGCACCCATCCACGAACCACTAGGTTGGTCGGTTGATGGGTGACCACACGCAAGTGCAGCTTAACCTGAAGATCGACCCGAGCGGCTGTTATTATTTAGCCACGAGCTCCTTTCACATACTCTACAGGGAGACAGTACTAATAATAATATGAGACTGTATACATCGCGGAAGTGCGGAGGTCGTGGCTTCTTAAATGCTAAGACCTTGCACAACCACGAGGTATGCAGTCTCAGGGAATACTTTCTCGAAATCGACATCAGGATACACAGAGATGTGATCTCAGTGGACAAGGGCCTCACCCCGCTCTCCTTGGCTAACGAGAACTGGCCCAAACCTGTGGTATTGGATACTAATGGCCGTAGGGAGGTATGGCAGAGCAAGGAGCTACACGGACGATTTTTCCGGGCCCTACATGGGCCTGATGTAGACCTCTTGGCGTCTGTATCCTGGCTACGATTCGCGATTCGCCTTTGCGATTATGGATGAAGTTATCATGACAAACAATTATCGGAAATACATTATCAAGGACGGTACGGTTGACATCTGTCGGGGATGCCACCGTCCCGGTGAATCGATCCGACATATTGTTTCCGGTTGTTCTCGTCTTGCTAACGGTAAGTACTTGCACAGACACAATCTAGTAGCTGGGATTATTTACCAGCAACTTGTCTTGCAATACAACCTTGTGAGTTCTGAAGTACCATACTACAAGTATGTGCCCGACCTAGTTCTCGAGAATGGTCATGCCACATTGTATTGGGATCGATCTATCATCACAGATAGAACTATTTTAACAAATAAACCTGATATTGTGGTGATAGATCGCCGAGAGCGCCGTACAACGATTGTTGACATCACTGTCCCTCATGACGAGAATCTCGTGAAAGCTGAGAATGATAACAAAATCAAGTATCTTGATTTAGCACACGAGGTTGTCGGCATGTGGGACGTGGACTCTGCAATCATTGTACCGATACTCGTTACTGTTAATGGACTAATAGCAGAAAGCCTCGACCAACACCACTAGGAGGCTCACATTGCGCGGCTGGGTGATTCAAAAAGCAGTACTCCTGGACACGGCATGCATAGTGAGGCGGTTCCTCTCTCTGGAGCCCTGACCACCAGCAGCCTGGCCCTTGTTCCTGATGCCGATGGGCCGTCTATTTTTTATATTTTTAAATGTTTTGTTTCTGACTACATTCGTAAATAAATAAATACATTTTGAATTTTATAAAATATCCCGTAGATCAGTGTGCCTCTTGGCATAGGCCTCCTTCAATTTCCACTGGGTTCTGTCTCGCGCTCCTCTTCTCCAATGGTGTCCAGCCGTGAGCTTCATGTCGTCTTGTCATCTGGTTTGTTGTCGACCTCTATTTCGTTTCCCGTCCCTGGGGTACTAGTCGGAGACTATTGTGCTCCATTTGTTTTGTGGGTCTCGAATCATGTGGCCGGTCCATCTTCACTTCTGTAGGTCTATCCGAGTAAGTATGTCTGCTACCTTTTTTTTTTTAGGATGGGAATTCATCAAATGATCCCCCTCCCCGCGCTCTGGGTGGAGCGGAAGGGAGTGTCAGACTTGTACTGATTAAAACCCATCCATGTTCATTCTTTGCCCTTTGTGTTCCAGGGCCGCGGTATCTCTTTCGAACAGTCCCGCAGCCCATGTCTACTACCTTGGTTTTTTTCTCTTATTCTGCTACTTTTCACTTTGTCCTGTTTCTTTATACCTGTCATACTTCTTTCCATGGTTCTTTGGCAACGTTTCAGTTTTTCTCTATGGTGTTTGGTGAGTGACGATGTTTCGCATCCGTAGATAATGACTGGCAGTATACAGGTTTCGAACGCTTTCCTTTTTGTTGACATACCTAGCTCCTTGGAATTCATGATCTCTCTCAGGAACCAGTACTTCTTCTATCCATTTGCTATTCGTCTGTTAATTTCTTTAGTGGTTTGGTCACTGTGAGAGATTATCTGCCCCAGGTAGACATCTACCTGGGGCATACCATTTATTCTTGTACGTATTCGAGTGGTTCATTGTCAATATTTATAGCTATTGGCTTGGAGTTCGTGAGTAGTTTTGTTTTACTTTTGTTCATTAGTAAACCTACTTTTTTACTTTCCTTGTCGAGTGAGTTTATCATTTCTTCGAGATGTAGAGGATTTTCTTCAAACAGGACTATATCATCTGTAAATCTTAGGTGGTTCAGTTTTACTCCGTGTACATTGAGGCCAAATTGATTCCAGTTCATTTTGCTAAAGATTCTTTCCAGTACGGCCGAGAAAAGTTTCGGTGACAGGGGGTTACCTTGTCTTACTCCCCTTTCGACCTTAAACCTTTCTCCCAACGTTTCTAGTTGTCTTCTTGTTGTTTGCATAGATGTTCTTGATAATGTTTGTGTATTGACTGTACCCCTTGTTGTTCTAGGATCTCCCATATTGCTTTGTCACTTATACTGTCGAAGGCTTTGGAGTAGTCGATGAACAGGTTTTTATTGTATTCCTTGTATTTTTCCATTATTTGTTTCACAGATGTATGTGGTCTAAAGTTGAAAATTTTCGTCTGAAGCCAGCTTGCTCTCGTGGTTGGTTTTCGTCATACTTTTTGGATATACTTTTCAGGATCACTTTGGAGAATACCTTGTAAATGTTTGACATCAGACTTATAGGTCGATAGTTGCCTATGTCTTCTTTGAGACCTTTCTTAAAAATAAGAATGATGTGCGATGTTTTCCACTGTGCAGGAATTAGACCAGTCTTCATTACTTCGTTGAATACAGATGTAAGTGTGGGTAGTAGTTCTTCGAGAGGGCTTTTGAGAAGCTCGTTTGTAATTTTGTCAGGGCCTGGAGCCTTTTTCAATTTCTGGCTAAGTATAGCTTTTTCGAATCGCTGGGCAATATTTTTGGTTCTGGATCTTCTCTGTGTTGCCTTTCGTTTGGATCATTCTTATGTCCTTGTTTTTGTTCGTCATCTAGGTTCGAATATAGGTCTTTGTAGAATTTAGTTGCTAAGTTGTTAATATCTTTTCTGTTCGTTGAAGTATTTCCTAGTTTTTTGAGGTTGGTTTTGAATTCTTTGTTTATTTCCCTGAGTTACTTTAAAGCCTTCTTTACACCACCTGTTTTCTTTAAATGCCTTTCTAGTGTTTCCTGTTTCTTATTCTTCCTGTCTTTTCTGATGTTTAGTTCGGTTATTAGTTTGATATTTTCTTTTTTAGGGTGATTTGAGAGCAGATTTTTCGGTTTTCTATAAATTTAAGTGTTGTATCGGTCAGTCTGTATTTCTTATCTATCGTATTTTCGGTTTTAAATAGAGTTAGCTATTTTTCTAATTTTCCATACTTTGTAAGGAGATTAGTGTTTTTGTCTCCTAGGGTTATTTCTTCATTCAATTCCTTCAGTGATTTGGCAGCTTTCTTTAATGTTACGTTGCAGTATTGGCCTGTTTGGGTGGAGTTATGTGTTTTCTAGATTGACATGGTGGATCTGTTCTCAAGGTGCTTCTTACCATGCGATGGTTCATGTTGAAATTAAATTTAGTTACTACTGCTGTGTCCGTGAAGGCATTTGGGTGGCTTGTTGCTATGTAGTCAATCTCGTTTTATAGTTGCCGTCGGGGGATATACATAGTACATTTGTTCTTCTTGTTTTTCTTGTACTTACTGTTGAGTAGCGTTAGGTTGTGTTCTAATAAGAACTCCACTAGCAGTTCGCCGTTTGGTCTTCTTTTTCCTTGTCCAAAGTTTCCCAGGGCATACTCTTTGTCCGTTAAAGTCCCCCATTAGTATAATATGGTTGTGTGAATATTTCGTTACTGTTTGAGTTAGTTCCTCGTAAAAATATGCATAGTTTTCAGTATCTTGGTATGTTGATGTTAAGTACAGCTATTCGGTCGGAGATTCCAACGAGCTCTTGAATATGTTGTTTCATCGTCTGTTTGATTAGGAATCCCACACCTCGTTGTCCAGCTATTTCTCCTTTATGGTATAGTATGTATTCTGCACGTTCCTCTATTTTTTCGTCTAGTCTTCGCATCTCGCTGATTCCTAGGATATCCCAATTTATCTCTTCCAAAGCTTTTTCCAGCTCATGTAGACTTTAATTTGTTCTGAGGGTTCTCGTATTTAGGGTTGCAATTTTGAGTGTTTTGTTTTCTTCTTGTTAGAGGGTGGTGGTCTAGTGCTCTCACGGGGACCAGCCGTTGTGGGAGACGCTTTGTTTGTTGTCGTTTAGTGTGGTGTGGTTTTCCAGGTCGCGGTTCCCTTGTCTTCAGGTTTGTGTTCGTATTTATCTGATATTGAATGTGATCTTTCGCGTAGGTACTGAAAGGCATTCCGCTTCATAATTTTTGGGTCCTTATTTCTATCTTCATTGCTAGTTTTGGGGCTAGGGGTTTCTGATCTCTTCCTTTTTTCAAATCCTTTATTATCATTATTTTTTCTTTCCTTCTTTTTAAGCTGGGCTTGGACAGGGAGACAGTATCCTATGTCAATTTAGTGTCTCTAGTACTCCGCACTTGTGTCTATCCTTGTATATAGTGGAATGCAATATGGTTTAGCCGTTTGAACGTGATTAACAAACATGAAACGACTAATGACATGAAAGATTATATGGATAGAAAGAAGGTGAGTCTTGAGATAACGAGTAAAAGAGAAGCATTAAAGATTATGGCGTGCTGCCCTGACCTCAAATAAATTGGGATAAGGGTAGGAGAATGATGTTGATGGGTTGCAGTATAAGTAGATTCCTATGAAAGAGCAATGACTTGTAAAACTATCTAAGGACTTCGTGATACATGATTAATCTCAAGCCATTTGAGATTGAAGCCCTCGGGATGTGGGGCCCGATTGCTTTCAGCCTTTTAAAATAAAAAAATCGTAACTAAAGTGTGTTTTTTTATAGGCGATGAACTTTGAATTGAAATAAAACAGAAAAATGGTTTTAATATCCATGAAATTGGTTTTATTTGATTGGTAGCTTAATGCCATTTATGTGTGGATATGATTTCGGTTATGTGATCTCCGCGGCTGGCGTGTGTATAGAGTAATCTGGAGGTCGAATTTGCTCATATTCTACTTAGTAAATCAGGCTCTATTTCAGCACAAATGCGTCGAATGTTAACTTCCAAGAGCTCAATTGTTTCTGATTATTCGGTGGAGACGTGCACTTTACATATGACCAAAGAAAATAATCTAATGGAGTTCAATTGCACGAACGAGGTTAGATCAATTTCGAGAAATGGATCATTCGTCAAAGGTGAAGATGGTCAGAACATTACAGTCAACGGTGAGCTATACAGAGACATGATTAGTAACATAGTTTCAACAAGATGGCGCCTCATGTCAAATAGGGCCGATACGAGAAATTTACTCAAAGAATACAGCCACGGTGACCAAATGCCCTTAAGAGGCGACTAAGGGGCTTACCAGAGAATGGGCAGCAGCGTTCTCTGTGTTTTTTTAACAACCGTACTGCGATTACCAACCCACCTGCCAAGCGTGGCTATTATGGCAAAACCCCTCTTTGGGGGAGGCCTATGTCAAGCAGTGGATGTCTTTTGGCTGAAATGATGATGATGATGGTGGCCAAATGCCCGAAATCGTATGAAAACATAAATTGCATAAAATTACCAATTTCATGGAAATTAAACACATATTTCTGTGTTTTTTTGTCCGTATTTTTTAATTTTCCGCCTATAAAAAACACCCGTTATTTAAAGTTAATGTTTCCCGTGACCCAAGTCATACAACATGGGAATGCGGCCAGTCTCTTGGTCATATTACTCGCTGTTCAGCGCTGACGAAGAATTTTTTGATGTTTTTTTTTTTTTTTTTTTAATTTAGATTTTTATAGTTTAGCACCAGGTTAGCCCGATAAATTCAAATTTTCCAAGTTTTTTTGCAATTTGCGGGTCAGTGTTGAGTTGTATGTTAATTAAAGTATAATTATGACCCGCGATCGTAAAAATATGGCTTTACAGAGTTATAACACAGGTCTACATTGATTTTGTTGCCGTTAAAACTATAACTGATTTTTAGTATATTGGGTACGCGGATTAAAACTGCAAACTTATTTTTTTTAATGCTAAGTGTAGTTTTTTTTGAGATACGCGATAAGTCTAAAAAAAAATAAGCAAATTACAAACATTTAATTACATTATTTTACAGGTAGGAAGCTTCTTTTTCTATTTTTTTTTTATTTGATCATCCCATGTGATACCCCAACAGTAATCATCCATCATATTCTCATCCTAGCTACCTTGATACGTATCTTCCATCACTTTAAGATCCTGATGGAAGCGCTATCCTTGTTCTTCGCTGTAGCCGCCGTAGCTTGACCACCATTTCTTTGACGGAAGAATCGACAAAAGACGGATTGTGTCGACACAGTGACAGATTTCTTTGCACTATCTGTCATTTTGTCTCAAAAAAGTCCTTGTCTACGGTGGTCATGCTACGGGGGCAGGAACCAAGATTTTCAGGGAATTTGTCCAACTGGCTATGTAACAGTAGCGAAGGGTCAATTTTTGTAAGAGATAAGCCGGAGTACATACCTTTAATGTGATTATATTATTTGTCTATAGAATATTGACGTGCCGTTTTTCAAAGGGAATCCGGTAGGAATCGAGTTGTATGGAACCTTCGGTATATGTAGGTAGTGGATTTTTCTGCTCATGTTATAGCCAACATTTTTAAAGTTATCTAGAAGGTCCTGTAATTCCACGTAGTTTTCATAACCTAAGAAATTTTTGCCGTTTTTTTTTCTGTGCATCTCACGGTTGCACACTATCAATAGTTTTTTTAATAGTTAAATAGTGTTCCTGTACATTTTTTATACAATTAACTGTACCAAAAAGTGTGTACAAGAATAATTTTTTTGTGCGATATCCCCATGACTTACGGTGATGTCGTCATAATAAAAAATGATCATGCTGTCAAGATGAATTAATTGACATTTGAAATCTGTTGGTGATATGGGACGATTTTTTGCATGGTCCTTTGACGAAAGATTTCCAAGCCGCTGATCTGATGGTTCTGCCTTCATAGTATCGTCTGAGTGTGGTAAAGGCCGTCGCAAACGGTTGGTCAGAATATGTCATCTTTTTATCTATTTACCTCATGCAATTTGACTAAACAAAAATAACAATCATCAAAGTGGTTTTTTGATTCTTCTTCTTAGCGTGTCGATGGCAAATTTTTAATTAAATATGTTTGGCCCAAAATTCAGCTTTGCGAACTCCGCTCGCTGTAGCAGTCATAAGATCGGCAAGTGCGCAAGTGTTAGGGCATGCAGCGCAAGAGACCTCCATGGCGAGTGCAAGCAGGCCAAGGAGGCACTTCCTACTATCGATGGCCGCCTCACCAAACGGGCGCTTCGGCTGACCAAATTACAGCTGCGCACACTTACAGCCGCCATCACTGGACACGGCTCTTTTAATAAACACCTCTTTGTCATAGGAGTCACAGACAGCCCCCTGTGCCGAGCCTGCATGGAGGAAGACGAAACAGCAGCCCACGTGCTTCTTCATTGCCCAGTGGTTGCAACATACAGGGCAAAGTACTTCGGTAACCCAGGTACTCTCCGCGAGATTGTCAGCAACATCAAGCCGCTGCTGGCCTTTCTCGGGGAGTTGGGGTGGATCGAATAAATTTCCCACCCACACACAAAATACGCGCTTTGACGTGGACTTGCGGACACCAGCCCGTTATACAATACAATACAATGCAGCGTAAGATGGAAGATGGGCCATTGCCTGTGGAGACACGCCGCATACACATTTGAGATCTGAGCCGTCCATGAACCCCCATCTGAAGAGATTATCTTTGGTTCTGACTAAATCATAGGTACATTGAACTTTAAATGTGCTCGTTCACCACTCGTCCACTGTCTTAAATATTCAATACATAATTTGCACACGATATTTGGTACTCACGACCGGTGTGAGTCCTTAATTTTGATCTTAAAATAGTTAAAATACGCCTTTTACGAAGACCGTTGTAAGTTTTCAAAATTTTTTCACCATATATTAAAACAACTCCTTCTAGACGACGACATAATGATATTATCGGATAATCACACAAATTGGCGGAATGTGAACACGGTAATCATAACACAATCGGTATTTTTTTCCGACGAGGGTAGTTTAAAAACTACACGTAGTTTTGACGTTCTAAAACTTCTGTGCGACTTATTATCAAGTCATTCATCAAATCATATTTATAGGATTGCCAGGAAAAAAGCTTTTATATTTTTTGTAAAATTATCAATACAGCCCTCTAAGTTAATTTAATCTTTTATTATAATTTTGCCAAATTAATCAAAACAGCGAAATATTTGACAGCTTTTTGCGACGTTGCCTACTTTCTGTATAAACGCTCATAAGAATTTTAATAAATTAGATTGTAAAATAAAACTAAGATTATTGATATAATAAAATTGAGTACTTACGCCGTATCGCTCTCTTAGCTCTTTCAATGTAGTTGGAGACAGAAAGCTGGTCATCTCTAGAATTTGAAGGAAACGTATCAAAAGTATTTTGCAATAAATTATCGACATCCAACGAATTCTCTCGAAAAATAAAGTCCCCAATCCTCGTTTTATCGAATAAGTTTTCCGTCAACTTATTCCGAAACCAAATGCCTTTGTTTATGATATTATTACGTTCCAACTTCGGTTTTTCATGGCTCAATTCGGAATCTAAGACGGTGCCTCGTATAGCCCTGGTTAGCGCGATCAGTGTTATTATTTTGGCCAACATATTCAGGACATAGTTTGATTGCAACTGGTTGATGAATGGAAAGAATTTCACTTATGTGTGTTCACTGAAAATTGATCGGTTGTGTTTGTAAATTTTTGTCGGTGTAGTGTTGTGCTTTGTGTGGTGCAGTTTTATCGATGTTTTCTGTATTTTAATTTTTACTTTTTGGATTAGTGGACTACTTCTTTCTTCTTCAACTTTCCGCGGCACGGAGGAAACTTGGTGGTCACCCATCCACGGATCAACCTAGGCAAGCGCGGCTTAACCTGAATATCGATTCGAGCATAATCAGCCTATAATGTTCCCAATGCTGGGAACCACGGCCACCTGTCTAGGAGAGGGAATGGACTATAATCCACTACGCGGGCCCAGTGCGGGTTTGTAGATATCACATGTCTTCGACATGCCGGTTTCCTCACGATGTTTTCCTTCACCGTTTTTGAGAGCAGTGGTGATGAAATAAATTACACGAAGTAATGCGCCTGCCTGGGTTTGAACCCATGACTTAAGGATGATTTCCACCAAACGGCTCGCATCGTATCGGATCAGAACGGATTTTACAATCTTTAAACGATATCAAATCTTTTACACAGTATTTCATCATCATCATTTCAGCCGAAAGACGTCCACTGCTGGACATAGGCCTCAGTATTTAAAGTCCAACAATTACCAAGCCGCGCAAAGCAGCTTGACTGCGGGCGGTTTCCGCGACACGCGATCGTAGCCGAATGTATGCTGGGACTCGCGATCGTCTCCCTTCGCCTGTCCTCGTATCCGATCGGATCCTTGCGGCTGTCGTCGCGTGCGATAAATCATCAATACAATTTTTTTCTTTTCCGTGTTTTATGATTCTTTTCTTCTTCTTCTAATGCCAACAATACAATACTACGTCAACTTCAACCATTTTCAAAAATTAGACCACGTCAACACGGTATGAATTAAACTATTTGACTAGGCGCAGAAATGGATACGTTCGCAAGCGACGGTATGGAGCCAATCATATGCTTCGACATCCAACCGGACGCGTTCGGCTGTCGCCGCATCCGTTCATATCCGATGCGAGCCGTTTTGGTGGAAATCATGCTTTACTGTTCGTAAATTGGGGCCACCACCATTGGGCCACCGCTGATCTGCACGGACTCGAGCGGCTGTTATTATTTTGCCATGAGATCCTCGTTTCGTTGCTAACTTCACGTTGGTTAATTCGGATAAGCTCTGTCACCACGGGACTGAACTTATTTCACTATTATCTATTTATGGGGTTGGCTTCTAGTGTAACTAAGTGCAGCTGGACGCTCTTAATGTGCACGTCTTTCTACATCGTTCTCACATTTATCTATAATCTCAATATAAATGATGTAACCAAGATTTTGTAACAATATTTTGATTTAAAAGAGTGTCCATGGCCCATGTCCATGTCTTGCCCATTCTTCTCCATAGAGATCTATGCTTTGGAATGTGCAACTACAGTACTTTCTCATGTTATTATGCCTTGTGACAGTGACTGTAGCTTCGCTTCTTTTAGTTTTTTTGACATTCAAAAGTGCCTGTGATGGTCTAATTAAAATAAATGCTTTGAGTTTGTGAGTTGCTGAATACCAGTATAGAGCGACCGGCTGTCTGACCTCGACAGCATAGAAGCTGGGTGACACGGCATCCCTTGGTAAGAATGGTTGGACTTTTGGGTTACAGTATACGAAATAAATTATACTTTTTCATTTTTTCTTCCTATTTCTTTAGCTAGGGCACTACAAGCTCTCCCAGTTATACAGGGTATAAGGGACAGCCCTCCACATACTGACAGGGTGCATTCAGCTCCTTATTTTGAATCATTATCCATCGGATTTTTTCACAATTTTAATTTTTTCCAATCGTTTTTTTCTGTTACAAATCTTTTATTCCAATGTACAATTACATTCCCTGTACGCAGCACTCCATTTATGTAAATAATACAGCTAAAATAAAAAATCTGCCTAGCTACAGTGTTCATCGAACTTGTCGTCGCGCTTGCCGTTGACTACGTGCGTTTTCCCACGGTAACGATAAATTGCGTATGAGGAAATAAAACAAATCAAATTTATTGGATTCTGATAACATTCCTAAAATAATTTCTTGTACCAGTCATCTTAGTATGATATACTGAATTCACCCCATCAGTTTGTGGAGGGCTGTCTAAGGCACGGCTAACGTTTAATACACAGGGTGTATTAAACGTTAGCCAAAGTATCTAAACATGCATTTTCCATCATGATTCTCCTGTCCGTACCCAATACATTTGCCCGCCGCACAGCGTACGATACTTTTTCATACTTCTCTATTAGTATAAAATTATTACTACCTCGTTGGTGGCAGTCACCACTGCTGAACATGAGGTCCTCGGTTCGATTCCCGGGTCGGGCAAATTGTTATTGGGTTTTTCCATCAGGAATATCGGTCAGTGGCTCGTCTTGGGACGGATTTGGAATTTCTCAGTAGCTGCCACGGAGTGTAGAATTGCGCCCAGTTGATGGCAATAGGCTCCCCCCTATTACACGGGACCTAAACATGACTGGCGAAATGTGGGGGTACTATTAGGTGCACCTCTGCCTAACACAGGTGACATTTTATTTTATGTTAATGTTCCCTAGTAGTCGGCAACTCAAGTTATCTAACTTTTCGCTATATTATCTTTCACACAGTCAATCCATCGTTTTTTGAGCTCCCTACACTTTTATGGCCATCCACATTAATACTCAAAACTTTGCACACGGTATTTTCCAAACTATCGATAACGTTTCCCCGCCCTATTTCTCAAAACCAAAATATTTACGTTTACCATCGTATCGTGTTCGGATATTCATTATAGTTCACATTTTTGTTATTTTCTTTTTAAACAATATGTAATGTTCATGGGTTTTCACAGTTTTAAGATTTTTTGGTGAGATGAAAGTTGATAAACATTGTGAACTGCCCCGGTTTCGACTGGTACATGTCAAAATATGCTTTCAAGGCTGTGCAATAGCACAACCAAAAAACCGATGAAGGTCACGCTGCTGATTGAGCTATCAAGGTCATCATCATCATCATCATAGCATACTGCAGCGGCGGCCCAGTGGTGGCGGCCCCGACTTACGCACAGTAAGTCGTGGGTTCGAACCCAGGCAGGCGCATTAATTTGTGTAACTAATTTAATCACCACTGCTCTCAAAACGGTGAAGGAAAACATCGTGAGGAAACCGGCATGTCCTAGAACCATAAATTCGAAGACATGTGACATCTACCAACCCGCACTGGGCCCGCGTGGTGGATTATAGCCCAATCCCTCTCTAGAGAGGAGGCCGTGTGTCCCAGCAGTGGGAATATTATAGGCTGATTATGCATCTGGATCATCTCACTCATGCTGGATCTGGCCTCTCTGTGCTTGTGACAAGCTCCACGTTCCTGTGCCGGCGTCATCATTTAGGTAGAAGCGTCAGGGTCGCTAGCGAAAGCAGGCGTTTTACTCCGAGACTACGAGCTCCACACAGTCGAAAGGAGCAAATATGATGTGAAAAAAAATAAGGGGGCCAGTGGCGAAGGTTCCATAGAACTCGATTCCTACCGGCTTCCCTTTGAAAAGTAGCACAATCAGTATTCTATAGACAAATAAATGTACTCCGGCTTACCTCTTACAAAAATTTACCCTTCGCTACTGGGGGCGCTCAATACGTATAACTGAGGGTTGGATTATCAATCGAGAGAGAGACAAATTTACTACGGTGTGCCTCAGGGAAGTGTGCTTGGCCCTTTATTATTTTTATGCTATACAACATTATTTTTAGTATATGCGAAACCTGAATATAGTTTGTTCAGAATAAGTAACTGAATCGGTTCCAATAATTTTTAAACAATATTATATTTTTTCCCAAAAATATTTAAAAAGTTAAAAGTTGGACACCGAGCGACTTTAAGTACCTATGGCAATAATTTAGGTACCTACTGCCAAATTATTATTATCAATGAGCTCAAGACGACGCTGGAGGCGCGGCGGAACCACGTGGTGACCACGTTTTTGTGCGGACAACTAGGTAACAGAACAAGCTTATAACTTTGTGATTTTTCATGATACAGTTTTGAAATTTTGTACATAGATTCTTTACATAAAAATACTAGACACGTGTATCAGGTTTCGCATATACTAAAACTAATGTTGTATAAAGGACCTTCCGAAAACCATACCACATCCTATGACCCTATTTGCTGATGACTGTACGATAGTATTTTGTGACATAAACAGTAGCTTAAGTCTAATAATTCAATGGCTAATTAATAACAACTTACAGATTAATTTTAATAAGACTCAAATAATGACATTTAAACAAAGAACTAATCCTAAAGTACTTGACATTAATTATAACCGAAATAAGATTATTAAAACGGAACGAACCAAATTTCTAGGTATTTGGCTAGACAAAAACATGACATGGAAAACACACATGGAGACTATGATAAAAAAAAACATAAATTTTGCTATACTTTACACAATTTGAATAAGGTTGCAAATCGTAATACTTACTGCATATCATGCATATGTCTTCACAACTCTTCGTTACGGCATAATATTTTGGGGCAACTCTACCAACAGAGGAATGGCATTTAAAGACAAAAAAACAATGTCTACGAGCCATATGTTTGTTAAATACCACCGAAAGTTGCAAACCATTTTTCCTTAGTTTAAAAATACTTACGCTTCCATCCCTCTATATACAAAATTATTTTTAGTATATGCGAAACCTGAATATAGTTTGTTCAGAATAAGTAACTGAATCGATTCCAATAATTTTTAAACCATGTTATATTTTTTCCCAAAAATATTAAAATAAAGTTAAAAGTTGAATACCGAGCGACTTTGAGTACCTATCGCAATAATTTAGGTACCTACTGCCAAATTATTATTATCAATGAGCTCAAGACGACGCTGGAGGCGCGCGCTGCGTGGTGACCACGATTTTGTGCGGATAACTAGGTAACAGAACAAGCTTATAACTTTGTGATTTTTCATGATACAGTTTTGAAATTTTCTACATAGATTCTTTACATAAAAATACTAGACACGTGTATCAGGTTACGCATATACTAAAACTAATACTGTATTCACATGTCTCTGTCCGCTACAGCTCTACAGTACAATATTGAGTGGGTATCGGCGAGGTCTTTGCTGGTGTCAAAGCAGTTTGACAGCTGCGAATCTAGACCACATACCAGCGCCTTGTTTTTCTTGTGCATAGGCAAACGAGGTAGACGTGGCCTAAGCTCAGACGGTGTGGAACGATACTCCCGGAATGCACTCTCCAAAGCGCTCCTCAATTGTGCGTTGCACTGGGTACTCACGGATATAACTTCATCATCATCCCCTTCACCACCGCGGTCGGACCGCGGCGAAGCATTGGTAACATTTTGCAACTGTACCGCAGTCATTGGTGAAGCAGGCGTAATTAGGTTACTCCGTGATTCGGAGCGTAGTCGATCAAGTACGGTGTCATCCAACATATGGTTACGCTGGATGACACGCACCTGATCCGACAGTCGTTGCGCCGTCACGCTGACACCTGGCTCAAATACCTGAAACAGAGAGAGCATCCGACCACGGTACGCAGTCAAGTTGCTTCCCCCCTCAGTAGCCCCATAATATGCGCGCATGACTTGTTCATTAATGGACTGAGTCCATCGCATGCGCGACACATTTCCACCAGCAGCGGGGACCCTGTTCGGGGCCGGTTGGCCTCGAGGTCCCAAGCCCGCTGGCGTCCGTCCTCTTCCACGTTGTCGTTGCGGTAGTGGCGGTGTCGACGGCGGGGAGAAAAACTCGTCGCTCGAGCTCGACGCAACTGCCGCGACCGGCGACACGGCGCTCACGGGTGTGGCGCGTCCGGCTGCGAGGCGGAGCTGAGCGACGAGCCCGGAGATGGTGGGTGTGCCTGTTGTTTTGCCCGGCTTCTAGTCAGCATTCTTAGGTTTTTGACGTTTGCAATTTTTTTGATCTAAATTATTTATTATTAAAAAAAATATACACAGAAAAAAAAATCCCTTAAAATGGCTTCGTTATAGCCGTTAGATCATCATCATCATCATCATTTCAGCCGAAAAGTCCACTGCTGGACATAGGCCTCCCCCAAGAAGGGGGGTTTTGCCATAATCGCCACGCTTGGCAGGCGGGTTGGCGATCATAGCCGTTAGATGATTCTCTGAAAATATTTGGTGTATAAATAGTTTAAAAAACAATAGTGCACTTTTCTCAAAGAGTTGTCTCGGCATGGATACAAAGATTTACAATAAACTATCAAAAACTTTAAAAAGCATGACCAACATAAACCATTTTAAATCGCAACATAAGAAATTCTTCATTGAAAAGGCTTACTATTCTATCAATGAGTTTTTATAAAATAGAAGCATAAAATAAAAAATGCCCGATCCACTTGTTCATACATCTTGTTTACGACGTTACTTGTTTGAAACAGTTTTATTTAGTTTGTAGTTGTTTACACCTAATTTGTACGCCTTGCAAGGCAAAACATAGTGATACAACACAAATTTTATACCATGTACCATATTACCTATGTTCAACAAATAAAATACTCTGTGAAATGTCCTTTCTTTGGTATTGTTCGTCGTGTCGTTGAGCTCCTTGGATTATGAGTCGAGCTACACAATCACTGACAAATGCTTGCACTGTCTGGACAGGTCCACTCAAATCTGTGTGGTTATTTCTTCAAAATACCATCTCAGACATTAATCTACATGGTCCTCATATGACTTGAGCAATGTCTGGACTTTAAAAGAGACTGTGACCTCTGAGTTTGTTTCGGATGTTTCTTCTCAGAGTAGTCAGGTACGAAACACCGGCCCCATCTAGTTTTAAAGCAACATGTTGTGACATGTAAAAGAGTTTTGTAAACCAATTTATATAAATAAATATGATTTATTTTATATGATTTAAACTATTAAGTTTGTTAAAATTTATTTCATGGACCAGAAATTGACGATGTAAATAAAATCACCTTTATTTTTTCAATATTTAATTATTGCTGATAGGCATGATGAATACACCCTTTATGTACGTAAAAAACAGAATTACACAGATCATTTACGAAAAAAAAACAACAGTATATCTTCAATCTAACACAGTTGAGAAAAGGCTAGGCTGATGAATGAAGATTTTCAGAAGTTCAGAATCGGTTTTCTTTCTTTTCCACTTTGTCCTTCTTCCTGTAAACAAAAATAAATATATTAATTAATTGACTGTGTAGGAGCGCTGACACATCGTTATTATACGTGCAGCGCCCGGCGACACTAGTTCGCCCGTAACCACCGTAAACTATAGACGCGCTCCCAATCTGATTAGCTACTCCTTTGTAATATTTCGTAACAAGTTTAATAAGTAAAGTAATTATATAGTTCCGCAGCGTTTCATTTCTCTCCGTACACAAAACACAAAGACCCTATATACATGCACACAAAAACTGGATGAAAGATGGGGAAGAAAGTGCTGGAGTGGAGACCACAGACGGGACGGAGGAATGTGGGAAGACAACTGACTAGGCGGACAGACGATCTCATTAAAGTGGCCGGGAGAATCTGGAGAGTCACGACGCAAAAAGTGGAGATATTTGGAAGAGACGTACACTCGGGATTGGGTGGCCAAAGGTTGATGAAGAAGATACTAATTAGCATATAGCATAAGCATAATCAGCCTATAATGTTCCAACTGTTGGGACACAGGCCTCCTCTCTATGAGAGGGAATGGGCTATAATCCATCACGCGGGCCCAGTGCGGGTTGGTAGATGTCACATGTCTTCGAATTTTTGGTTCTAGGACATGCCGGTTTCCTCACGATGTTTTCCTTCAACGTTTTGAGAGCAGTGGTGATGAAATAAATTAAAAGTAATGCGCCTGCCTGGGTTCGAACCCAAGACTTACTACTCGTTAGTCGGTACCGCCACCACTGGGCCGCCGCTGCTCTCGTCATAATAATTTAAATAACGGAAAATAAATCTATATTAAAAGTTAACCAATAAATAAATAATAAATCTCTAATGAAAATGAAGACGTTAACAAGGCAGAAAGAAGTAAATGCCGTTACATAACATGACATGAATGGCCGCGACAGTCACGGACGTCTGAACTGTAGGAAATTTAAAATTGTAGGAGTTTAATTTTTTTTTTGAGCGACAAGCGACATATAAAAATCATTTAAAAATATAAAAAATAGTGGTCCGCCGGTAGCGGGAGCAGGGTCCAAGCTACCGGTGGTTAGGGCTCCAGAGACAGGAACCTCCTCACAATACGAGCCGTATCGAGGAGTACTGCCTTCTGAATCAGGCCCTTGATCCAACCGCCTAAGGAGAGCCTCGAAAGATGGTCGTCAAGGCTCTTGGCTATAAGGCCATTGGCCGTCACGACGATCGGCACAATGATAGCCGAGTTCACATTCCACATGTCGACAACCTCGTGTGCCAAGTCGAGATATTTTATTTGTTTCTCTTTCTCAGCTTTCACGAGGTTCTCGTCATGCGGGATGGTAACATCGAAAGTTGAAAGTATCTTTTAATTTTTTTTTTTGGGTTGATAGTACCATATTTTATTGATTTTAGTGAAAAAAAATTACATGCATATTCCCTATTATCGCTCGCTTCGGTGAAAGAAAATATCATGAGGAAACCAGCATCCCTGAGAGATATTTCTCAACGGCATGTAAAGCCAAGTCAGAGGCCCATAGGTGGCATAAGAACCCTGACACCAGGTTAGACACTAACCACACGATTAAGAAGAAAGAAAAAGTAAACATCCGGGCTAGGAATATTGATTTTTCAAAAATCTAATGATGCAGCTTTAGTTTTCATCAAAATCAGGCTCGAGACTCCTTTGAGTATTTTTTTTCTGTTCCTCATAGTTTCGGATTTGCCCATCCACGCCCACTTAAAAAATTCACCCTGTATCGTGTCCATTTATCTCTTTCCGCGCTCAAAATACGCGCTTTGACGTGGAGTTGCGGACTCCAGCCCGTTATACAATACAATAGTGTCCATTTTACATTGTCACAATCAGCTTATAATGTCTCCACTGCTGGGCCACAGAGTGAGAGAGAGTGGGTAATCCAATAAATTAGTGATAAATTGTGTGTATTTTTAACAGGCTTTTACTAGCTTCACTTGTAACTACGTAACGAAATCTTAGAAGTTAAATTTGACCCGCTTTCCGGTTTCCGATTGAGCTGAAATTTTGCATACATGTTTAGTTTGGATGACAATGCATGGTTAGCTAAAAATAAAAATAAACTGTGTTTTAATTCAGGCAAAATACCCATATACAACAAAAAATAATAAATTGAGATTAAATAAAAACAGTAAAGTAGAAAATCATAGCAAAATATCATTAAAAAGTCATTAGAATCATTGAAAAATCATTACAAAAATCAATAAAAGTCATTAAATAAAAATATGTCCTAAGTGACGTCATTCTAAATCCAAACAAGCTGAAGTATAATAGAAAGAAAGTGAAAAAAGTCTGTCTGTTACCTATTCGCGCCTAAGTGACTGAATGGATTTCGAATAGCTATACGGGTAGACCGTGACTTGGGATCATCATTCATCATTTCAGCCGAAAGACGTCCACTGCTGGACATAGGCCTCCCCCAAGTGTCGTCACATTGACCTTTCCCGGGCGACTCGCATCCAGCGGATCCCCGCAACATTCACCAGGTCATCGGTCCACCTAGTGGGAGGCCTTCCAACGCAGCGTCTTCCAGTTGCCCACTGCCACTTAAGTTTGGCTATTCTTCGGGCTACGTCGGTTACCTTGGTTCTCCTCTGGTGCGGATGCCTCATTTCTGATTTGATCACGCAAGGAAACTCCGAGCATAGCCCTCTCCATTGCCCTTTGGGTGACTTTAAGCCTTCTGATAAGGCCCATTGTGAGCGACCACGTTTCGGTCCCGTAAGTAATCACTGGCAACACACACTGGTCATAGACTTTCGTCTTGAGACACTGCGGTAAGTTGGCTTGACTTGGGATAGAACAAAGGATATTTTTTATCCCGGTAGAACATACCCATAGGTTTATTCTCGTCTTTCACGTAGGAAAAGGTCGTAGGCGACACCAACAGATTATCATCATCATCATCATCATTTCAGCCGAAAGATGTCCACTGCTGGACATAGGCCTCCCCCAAGTGTCGCCACATTGACCGGTCCCGTGCGTTTCGCATCCAGCGGATCCCTGCAACCTTCACCAGGTCATCGGTCCATCTAGTCGGAGGCCTTCCAACGCAGCGTCTTCCGATTATGCAATGAAACAGATAATGCTTTAAAATAATTCAACTTACCTATTACAACACGGGAAATCCCAGAACTTTTGGTCCAGTCCATATTGTTCGCCATCTTGGATAGTTTGCGGCATTTCCTTGCCCATAGACTCAGGTAGAAATAGGCATAGACAACCTCCGAAAATGCCTAGAGTGCCGAGAATTAGTAGAGGGATCTCTCTTGCTATGGTAGCCTGGAAAAAAAAAATAAAAAAAAAATTATATTAGTACATTTTGATAAAAGTGGGGAAAGTTTGTTATTGCATTCGAGGCGGAATTAACACCCGAGCTGCAGGCGAAAAAAAACTGTAAAAAAGCTTATGGAAAATTTGGAGCTTTGACCCCCAATATCTCCGTAACTAGAGGTTCCCAGGTATGGTCTAAAAAAAAAAGAAGTTCGCAAAGACGGGGAGAACAACTACCTTTACACAGCGTTCAGTACGTCTAACCAAAGATATTCAAGCAAAAAAACATGATTAAAGTGATATAATTTTGACCTAAAATAATAAATTTCCGGCTCTCTCTCATTCGCACATATTGTAGTATCAGAATTATGGGATAACACAGACATGGATGTGTTTATGCATTGGGTAACCAACATTTTTAGTGTATTTTCGTTAGCTGATTTTTTTTTGTAAGTATCTAATGCGTTTTTTTATTTTTTTTACCAGTTTCCTTATTTTGGTGGTCTGAATGATTTCTAAAAGTTTGTTCATCTATTTTATTGGGACCTTATATAGGATGACTGGTAATTAGTGACCGATACTTAAACACGTGATTGTACTCATGATAACAAAACAACTTTCCCAGAGATTTTTATTTTATTCTCATTCACTATCACAATAACACAACAGCTGTATGAAATTCACGAGCGCGCGAACCGCACGGGTGCTTTGCCTATTCACTGCTGTACGATACGATAGTAATGAGACAAAACGGCGTCACGTGACTAACAGCTGATAGGTCAAAGGCGCGTGCACAAACATTTCGCCAGTTATGTTTAAGTCCCATGTAGTAGCGGGCGAGCCTTTTGCCATCAACCGGGCACAAGTCCAGAATCCGTGGCTGCTACTAAGAAATTCCTGATGCAAAAATGCAATAACACTTTTCCCGACCCGGGAATCGAACCAAGAACCTGACGGAGAGTACTATTATCACTCACCAGATAAACGATGTACGGCGTCAATATAGTAGCTACATAGCCGCTGATATGTATCAGCGCTATGCCTTGAGCCCTGACGACTGTTGGCAGCAGTTCAGCCGCGTACTGCATGCCGATGTTGTATGATATGTTGACGGCGAAGCGGCCGACGATGGCTAGAGAGGCTGAGGGGATACCTGGTGGAGGAAAAGAGGCTAAGTTTAGAAAATTAACAAAGAAGAAGAGAAGAAGAACAAAGAATAAGTATTTATTAGACTGGTAAAAATGGTTGAATTCACAATAAAACAAAAATTATACAACATTAATTTAAGTATATGCGAAACCTGAAACACGTGTCTAGTATTTTTATGTAAAGAATCTATGTACAAAATTTCAAAACTGTATCATGAAAAATCACAAAGTTGCTTGTTCTGTTACCTAGTTGTCCGCATAAAATCGTGGTCACTACGCAGCGCGCTCGCGCTCGCGCTCATTGATTTTAATAATTTGGCAGTAGGTACCTAAATTATAGGTACTTAGTATCGCTCGGTGTCCAACTTGTAACTTTTTAAAATATTTTTGGGACAAAATATAACATGGTTTAAAAATAATTGGAATCGATTCAGTTACTTATTCTGAAAAACTATATTCAGGTTTCGCATATACTAAAAATAATTTTGTATAAAAAAGTATACATAAGAAAAAGGTAAAACAAAGTAAATTAGTCCTTTACGAGGCTATCTATCTCCCTATCTCAGCATGGTGCTGCAAAATTAAAAAAAAAAAGTCACAGCATTCTGATATGGCCCAAAGTGTTGCCATAGCCAGATACGAATATAAATTTATAATACAGAATAAAGTGTGCAACGAATAAACAGGTATAAAAAAGTTAAATTAAATTAAATTTATATTAAATATAAACAACAATTGTTCCACGTGATCATACTAATATCGCAATAAAAATTATCCATGTGTTAATCCAGGGTATAAACTATCAGCGTGCCCAAATTTCATTCAAATCCGTTCAGTAGTTTTGCGAGAAAGAGTAACTAACACCCATCCTCACAAATTTTCACATTTATAATATTAGTAGGATAAACGAACGATTGACGAAGAAATCACAGCTGTGAGCCTGAATATAGCAAGACTGGAACCCTGAGACAGCTAGACGGGCAGACCGAGGAGAAGATGGCGGGACGTCTTGGATGGCTGCCTCGCGAATTGGCGAGAAGAAGCACAGCATTGAGAGAAGTGGAAGGAACGGGGGGACGATTTTGTCTAGGAGTGGGACAATACGGGCTAACTAAAAAAAGTAACGAACGATCACGTCGTTTTGATTCCCTGGTAAATCATATCACTCACATTTGTCAAGGGGAGGCATTCTATTTAGGTATTTTATTTAAATTAAATTAAAAATGAAACAGATCTTATATCATTCCCATACATTTGATGAATTGTTGCAAATCAAGTTTTGTAACACCCATCATCTGCCTTACCTTTTCCCAACTATGTTGGGGTCGGCTTCCAGTCTAACCGGATGCAGCTGAATACCAGTATTTTACATGGAGCGACTGCCTATCTGACCTCCACAACCCAGTTAGTACTGGGTAATACGATACCCCTTGGTAAGACTGGTTGTCAGACTTTTTGGACCACTGACTACCTAACGACTGTCAAAGATCTACAAATGACACCCGGGACCAACGGCTTAACGTGCTTTCCGAGGCACGGAGGAAGCTCGGTATGTAATGGGTGGTCACCCATCCACAGACCAAGCTAGGCACAGCTTAACCTAAAGATCGATCCGAGCGGCTGTTATTATTTGGTCACGAGCTCCTCGACTCGAACTCGACTCCACGAACAAGTCTTGTAAGACCCATTTCAAGGAATGCACCCAAGTACCAATCACCCTGCATCATCAATCTGGTGTAGACTTACTATGTTTTTATCGCGAGCTGAGGTATTGTCAGTTTATTTGAGACAGAGATTGTGACAGACCAGATTGTACAACAAAATACCGAAACAAATTAAAGAGTGTAAAAGTCTTAATGAATTTAAAAACAGACTTTCAGAACTATTGATAGACAAAGTATATTACTCTGTTAGCGAATTTCTAAATGACAAACTGTTAGAATGTTGACATTTTATTTATTCATTCTATTTGCTTAATACTTATATTGACGTAACTCTGACAATTGATACATGTAATTTTAATATCGACATAGATGACATAAAGTTAGGTAATGTTTTCGTTTTGTTGTTTTATGTTGTGTTATTTGATGATTTTAATTATTCAATGAACCAAATTGCATTGTTATTTATTGCCTTTTTTATTTATTTTTTTGAAGCAATTTAATTGTATTTACCATTGTTAAAAACATTTTGTATGCCTTACGGCGGGACATAGATAGTTTCTGAATTTTATATATTATACCACGTACTGACAAAATAAGTGAATTTGAATTTGAGAACATGTGTAACAAGCTAGAATAGAATATATTTCTCTTCGTATATCTGGCATGTCAAATTTTATATTTTGCTAGCCCAAAACTTCGCCAGTTCCACGACGTCGTCTGTGGCAGCGCAAAGGTCATTTCGGCTGCATGTTTTTGGGCAGGATAGGAGGTAGAGCATAGTTTGCGACATAGCTCCACAACCTCACCCCACTGCTGTTTCATTGAGGTAGCCCCCTTAACGAGGTTGGAGATACATCGACCCACTTGAGTCTGGAGATGGCAAAATAGAAATAAACAGAGGAATGGAATGTAATTCAGTACTTACCAATGGGTGCAGCGGTAGCTAGTAGACTGAATACGCCACTGAGAACCATAGTCAAAAATGCAAGCCAGCGACGACCGAGGCTGTGGACAAAACACAAAAGAAATAATAAAAAAAAAAAAATAGTTTTTTAATTATTTTTCTGACCTTTCTGAAGATCATCATTAATATAGTGAGTGTCAAGTGTGTGTCCTAGAAGGATACACATTGATTTTTTGGTATGATCACATAGATGAACTAAAAAAAAATTATACAAGGTGTAAACGGGCCCTTCACGAAGCCGGCACCCAAGCATTCTGTACATCAAACTAAGTAACTATCCGCATTTTTTTTTGTTGGGAAATTATTTTTTACGGTAGGACTTAATGTGACGCACTCAAAGCATTGTGCTGATGGATGGATTGAATAGTATGGGGGTCGTGGAGGTGTTTAAAGTAAAGTTATAACATTAAAAACTTCAAATTTTTTTGTGAAAAAGTTGTAACTTTGACCCCCAATATCTCCGTAACTAGAAGGTTCCCAGGTATGGTCTAGAACAAAATATGATCGCAAGGACGGGGAGAACAAGTGCCTTTCGGCTTTGTTAAGGGTATTTCTACGCCCATAATAGGAATCGTAACAGATAGAGTTTTGTAGGTAGTTTCAGCAGGAAAGAGGCGTGCCTGCCTCACTGCCACGTTGGTCGAAGGGTCGCAAGCGCCACTGCTAAACGTGGGGTCCTGGGTTCGATTCCCTGGTCGGGCAAACTGTAAAATTGGTTTATTCCATCAATGAGGAATTTCTTAGTAGCAAAAGCATGGTTGTTGATGGCAATAGCTCGTCCTCTTTTACATGGGACTTAAACATATCTGGCGAAATGGTGTACACACCTCTGCCGGGAGTTATATGTGTAACCTAAATTAAACACATACGCACATATACACACTATTCTCTTCCTTTTTCATTTCTCCTTTTTGCGGGTCTGCTGGCAGAAATTTCATATGAAATAAGCTGTACCCTTGTACTCCTATATTATTATGTTATTTTCCTGTGTTGTCTTCTGTGTGGACATAAATAGTTAAATAAATAAAAACTTCAACTCACACATCCAAAATTAGAATCAGCAGAACATCAGC
Organism: Noctua fimbriata; assembly: GCA_905163415.1. Lineage (NCBI taxonomy): Eukaryota > Metazoa > Arthropoda > Insecta > Lepidoptera > Noctuidae > Noctua > Noctua fimbriata. The sequence continues at coordinate 2,607,363 of LR990951.1, forward strand.
GGGGAATTCCGTAAAGGTTGCCACAGTGAACGTCTTGAACATGTCCAGACCCAAAGACCCCACGTTCCGGACATGTCCGTCGAATACCATGGCTATGGACATCCAGATGACCACCAGCAGGATGCTGTGCCTTCGAAGGCGAGGAGTTCGGAGAAGGTCTAGGACGCTGTAGTTTTTGAGTTCTTGTTCTTTTCGATGGATTTCTTTGGCGGTTACCTGTGGGAGAATAGTTGGATTTTTATTTTACTCTTTTTAGTTGAGATATTCCACACATGTTCTTGTCATAATGGGTGTAAATGTACTATTAACGAAGTCGAAAGGTACTTGTTCTCCCAGTCATTGTGATATGTTTTTTATCCTAGACCATACCTGGGAACCTTCTAGTTACGGAGATATTGGGGGTAAAAGTTACAACTTTTCCCAAGTTTATTTAAATTCAATTTTCAATATTAAAACTTTACCTTAAATACTTCCACGACCCCCGTACTATTCAATGCATTCATCAGCACAGTGTTTTGAGTGTTTTTCATTGAGTTATACCGTAAAACGTGATTTTTCACCCCAAAAAAATCATTCACTCAAAAAGTAGTAATGATGGATGGATTGAATAGTACGGGGGTCGTGCAGGTGTTTAAAATAAAAATCTTTCATTAAAAACACGTATGTAAAAAAAAAACTTGTGAAAAAGTTGGAGCTTTGACCCCCAATATCTCCGTAACTAGAAGGTTTCCAGGTATGATCTAGAACAAAAAAATGATCGCAAAGACGGGGAGAACAAGTGCCTTTCGGTTTCGTTAAGGGTCTTGCACCCTTTATATCTGTGGTATTAACTAAGGAAGATTTGCCTTAAAGAAAGATGGCGTATAATAAAATGTTCTTACCCTAAATTCTTCAATAACTTCATTAGGAATCTTTTTCTTGTTGATGCGTTCACATTTTTGCATTATTTTGATTGCTTCGTCTATTCGTCCTTGGGATATGAGCCATCTGAAAAATGTAGGGTTTGGATCAGTCTTTATCAACTGCCTAGCCTTTTCCCAACTGTGTTAGGGTCGGATGTGTGTTCAGTGTTGTCTGGAAAAAATCTAACGTAATAACGGGCGCATAAACACTATTTTCACAAAAATGACAATCATTTTTATTATATTGTTTGGTGCTACGGAACCCTGTGTGCGTGTGAGTACGACTCGCACTTGGCAGGTTTTTTTTTGTTTAATAGAAATTGTTCGTCAGTTACGAACAATTTCTATGTGGTCGCTCAGAATGATGTACTGAATACGTGGTAACCGGCGTGGGTTTCCCTTCCACCCTGTATTTGATTTAACAGCTGATACTATCTTCCAAGTCCCCACTTCATATAATCACCCGAAAACATGAAGGAACAGAGCAGAACACTACTAACCTTGCACTTTCGGGAACCACACAAGGTGTCAGCACAGCTAAAGACAAAGGAACGCTGATGATTAACGTGTAGATCTTCCAGTCGGCCACCCACAGCGCTATCCACGGTAGGAGGCAAGCAGCGAAGGTGAAGTAGACCGCTATCGACATGTTGGCTACGAAGGTACGCCATTTTAGGCCGACGTATTCGAGAACTGAAAATAAAATACAATAATTATTAAAATGGAATATAGCTCGTGGCTAAATAATAACCGCCATTTGGGTCGATCTTAAGGTTAAACCGCACTTCTGTAGGTTGGTCCGTCGATACCCATCCACGGACCAACCTACACAAGTGCGGTTGGGCGGGACCGCCCATTACGTACCGAGTTTCCTCCGTGCCTCGGAAAGCACGTTAAGTCGTTGGTCCCGGGTGTCATTTGTAGATCTTTGACAGTCGTTAGATAGTCAGTGGCCCCGAAAGTCTGACAACCAGTCTTACCAAGGGGTATCGTAGTACCCAGTACTATCTGGGTTGTGGAGGTCAGATAAGCAGTCGCTCCATATAAAATACTACATCAAACTAAGTAACCCTACGCACAAAATTATTGCTGGGAAACTCTTTATCGTGTGGTTAGTGCCTAACCTGGTATTAGAGTTTTTATGCCACCCATGGGCCTCTGACTTGGCTTTACATGCCGTCAAGAAATTTCTCTCAGGCATGCTGGTTTCCTCACGATATTTCCCTTCACCGTAGCTGGTGATAATTATACAAAACGCACATGAATCCGAAAAATCAGAGGTCCTATGACTTGGCAGTCCAACGGTCACACCACTAGGCTATCACTGCTATGGTGCCTTTCCGAGTGTGTACCTCTCGGCTATATGCTGTAGAATAAAATTAAGTAGAACTTACCAACAATATACATGATGATAAAACAGTTGTCATAGGCCAGTCCCACGATGAAGCGACAAAGACAGAATGACCAGAATGCGTTGGTGAACACTGATCCCAAACCGCCGACGAAGCCAGCTAGGTTGGCACCTGGAAGAAGACATCATCATCATTCATCATTCTCTTGTCCTTTGCCATCATCATTTCAGCCGAAAGACGTCCACTGCTGGACATAGGCCTCCCCCAAGTGTCGCCACATTGACCGGTCCCGTGCGACTCGCAGCCAGCGGATCCCTGCAACTTTCACCAGCCCCCGTAGCATGACCACCGTAGACAAGGATTTCTTTGACTGAAGAATAGACAAAATGACAGATAGTGCAAAGAAATCTGTCATTGTGTCGACACAATCTGTCATTTTGCCGATTCTTCCGTCAAAGAAATCCTTGTCTACGGTGGTCATGCTACGGGGGCAGGTCATCGGTCCACGGATCCCTGCAACCTTCACCAGATCATCGGTCCACTTAGTGGGATGATAATTATTCTAATCCTAATCCCTTATCTCAATTCATTTGGGGTCGGCGCAGCAGGTCTTCTCCTTCCATACTTCTCTATTACTCGTCATCTCATTAGACACCTCCTTTCTTGCATTATTATTCTTTACACAGCCCATCCATCGTTTCTTTGGTCTTCCTCTACTCTTATATCCACATCCATACTCACGACATTTTCCTCATTCCTCCTCATCACAGAAGACATTAAACAGAATCCTTACTAATATTATGAACGCGAAAGTAAGTTTATTTGTTTGTTTGTTACCTTTTCACGTCTAAACCACTGAACCGATAATCTTGAAATTTTGCATATACGTTGTCAGGTGTACAGACACGGACATAGGGTACCTTTCATCCCGAAAAAAATACTGTTCCCGAGGAAAACATCAATAACGTTCTTATGATAATAGATGGCGCCACGTGTCTTTCGAATCATGATTGAATTATATTATTACAAGCAGAGTAGAACCCGAATTGATTGTCAAATTCTAAATTAACGTGAGCGAAGCCGCAGGCAAAAGCTTGTTAGATCTAAAGGAGAACTTGGAAAAACTACGGAGACTGCCTCGTTGGTCTAGTGGTCGCAAGCGCAACTGCTGAGCATGAGGTCCTGGGTTCGATTCCTAGGTTGGGCTATAAGTGTTATTGGGTTTTTCCATCAGGAATTTCTCAGTAGCAGCCACGGAGTCTGGATTTGTGCCCGTTTGATGGCAATAGGCTCGTACCCATTGGAACTTGATTATTTGGAAATCTAGTTTGAAAATATTCTACAGACATCATTAATGATTCTAAATCGAAAATACACCTCGATCTTCAAAACAAAATTCCGTAAGATGAAAAATAAAGTAATATGAACTCACCGATCAAAGCTGGAATCCTTCCATATTTATCAGCCACCCATCCAAATATTAGGCCTCCAGCGATACCGCCGCAGAAGAATATGGCCTGAGCTGTCGCTGGGTAGTTGTCTCGCTCGCACACCCAACCTTGCTTTACGGAGAGAAAGAGGTAAAATATAAAATTGGTACAGGATCGCTACATCGAGAATATCAGTGTGTTGCATTTAATTTATCGAAGCAGAAAACACGCTGTATGGCCGATACGATACGTTGCTCAAACACGAACATATGACAAGACAATGAGTACAAGTGGTATCTATACTAATATTATAAAGCTGAAGAGTTTGTTTGTTTGTTTGCTTGAACGCGCTAATCTCAGGAACTGGTTCGATTTGAAAAAATCTTTTAGTGTCAGATAGCCCATTTATCGAGGAAGGTTATAGGCTATAAAATTTCACGTGGACGAAGGTCGCGAGCAAAAGCTAGTTTTTAATATAATCATGCTCCTGCCCTTATCATAATTTATTTGTGGTCGGCGCAGCATGTCTTCTTCTTCCTTACTTCATCTCAGCAGTCACCTCCTTTCTAGCCATATCATAGCCATACACAGTCCATTACAATGAATGATCTTTGGTCTTCCCCTACTATTAATTAATGGTTCTTCAATTAGATATATTCAAATTATAGAGGGTGTAACAAGACCCTTAACTAAGCTATCAACCAAGCATTCGGTACATCAAACTAAGTAACTTTACGCAAAAATTATTGCTGGGAAACGACTTTTTTTTGGGGTGAAAAATCACGTTTTACGGTAGGACTCAATGTAATGTTTTCGACAATTCAAAAGTGCCTGTAACTGGCCTATTTGAAATAAATGCTATGATTTTGATGATTTTGAATGCACTCAAAACATTGTGCTGAAGGATGGATTGAATAGTACGGGGGTCGAGGTAGTGTTTAAAGTAAAAATCTTCCATTAAAAACATGTATTTAAAAAAAAACTTTGTGAAAAAGTTGGAAATTTGACCCCAAATATCTCCGTAACTAAAAGTTTCCCAGGTATGGTCTAGAACAAAAAAATGATCGCAATGACGAGGAGAACAAGTGCCTTTCGACTTCGTTAAGGGTCTTGTTACACCCTGTATTTACCTGCGATGCGATAGTCTCATACGGCACATCAGAGTAATTGAACTCCCATCTCTCCACACACTTCTTAACGCTCCACTCAGGATTCGGCTCCAGGGTACCGTTCTGCAGTATCGATGTCCAGTTCACGTCGTAGACGGAGCATTTGTCGTATTTGTTGTTTATGGAGGGGATTGAGAGGTGGCGTCTGTGGGAAGACGAAAATATATATTTTTTAGATGGCAATACAGCAATGTAACTGGGTAACCAACCATGCTTCACTAGCTATAGAATGTGTTAAAAAATCCCTATCCGATCCAAAAGGCGCATAGTTATCCCAATGACATTTCCAAACATAAAATATTCATGAAAAAAAAAAACAATATTATTAATGTTCATTTCCCCAAAATCTAAATTAAAACATGATAACACCGTCATCGGCTTTAGTACGTTCGATCGTCAATTGTTCGTTTATGACGTCAAGTACATTTTATATAAGTTGGTCGACTATTACTCGTAAACTTGAAAAGCCTACTTAGCTGTGATAGTTTTTCTTTTAATTTCATAATTACATACAACATTATTTTTAGTATATGCGAAACCTGAATGTAGTTTGTTCAGAATAAGTAACTGAATCGATTAAAATAATTTTTAAACCATGTTATATTTTTTCCCAAAAATATTTAAAGAAGTTAAAAGTTGGATACCGAGCAACTTTGAGTACCTATCGCAAAAATGTAGGTACCTACTGCCAAATTATTATTATCAATGAGCTCAAGACGACGCTGGAGGCGTGCGCTGCGTGGTGACCGCATTTTTGTGCGGACAACTAGGTAACAGAACAAGTTTTGTGATTTTTCATGATACAGTATTGAAATTTTGTACATAGATTCTTTACATAAAAATACTAAACACGTGTATCAGGTTTCGCATATACTAAAACGGATGTATACTACCACCGTGAATTTTTTCACATACCCAAACACAACCGTACAGCTGGTAGAGGGGGGGGGGGTCTACCAAAAAATAGCACTTTACAGCCTAATATTTCACAAACGAATTCCTTACTCGATAAAGTATATAGACAAATTTGTAATATTTTTTAAAGACCTTTCCAACGACATACCACACTATGGGGTAGGTACGCGAGAAAAAAAAATCCCCACTTTACGTGTAGGTACAGGAGATACCCTAAAAAAACACTTTTCGACATTATATTTTACCACTTTGTCGGCGTAACTAATCTGTATATTCATGACAAACTTCTTTTTTTTTTCTACTTCTAGTACTAACGGTCTTTGAGCTAAGCTGCGGACAGACAGACGGACATGGCGAAACTATAAGGGTTCCTTGTTGACTTCGGAACCCTAAAAAAATGGGGGTATTTTACTACAGGAAACGGGATATTTACCATGTTTACTATTTTTGTTGAGTTCCCGATATTATATTATTTTTTTGTTATATCCCGTTTCCTGTAGTAATAATGTTAGTGACCATGATAGTTTAAAATCTTATATGGGGGTATTTTTTCATAAATAGTGTGGAATCTCGATACCTAATAATACCTTCACACTTCACGGGTCGGTCAGGGGTTTTTTTTTGACAAATTATATATTTTAAAAGCTTCACCAATGTAATTTCAGAAAATGCGAAACCGGTTTCAATACCTGAAGGTAGGTTTCATCTATTTTAGTATTTAGTACAAATAAAGTCACTTAAAAAAAAGGAGGAAAAACTGTATCCTCACCTCTCCTCCACACTCAAATTCCCCAGCTCCTCCACAAAACACCAGTGCTCCTCGGGCACAATAGTCATGAAGATCTGGCCAAAGTAGACGAACGCGAAGAAGAAGGAGTACGGTATCATCAGCAGGAACAGGATCCGTTGGTACCAGCCGAAGTCGCCGAGGTACGGGAGCAGGTCGTCGAGGTCTTTTATCTGGTGCTTCGGCTCCGGTGCGGCGGCTTCTATGCCGTTTGCTGTGGAAGAATTATGAGATTAGAAGACATATAACATCACTAATAGTACTTCCACTATTTGGGCAGTCATATTTTGATGCTCATCTCCCTTAAGGGGTGAGGCCATTGCCATCAACCGGGCTCAAATACAGACTCATCATTCAGTACCGACTGAGTTTCCTCCGTGCTTCAGAAAGAACGTTAAGCCGTTGGTCACAGCTGTCATTTGTAGGTCTTTGACAGTCGTTACAGGTAGTCAGTGGCCCAAAAGTCTGAACACCAGCCTTACCAAGGGGTATCATATTACCCAGTACTAACTGGGTTGTGGAGGTCAGATTGGCAGTCGCTCTATGTAAAATATTGGTATTCCGCTACACCCGGTTAGACTGGAAGCCGACCCCAACATGGTTGGGTAAAGGCTAGGCAGATGATGACGATGATGGTTCCATGAAGAAAGTTGTCAAGTCTGATGGTCTAAAGGGTGTAAATAGACCCTTAACGAAGCCGAAAGGCAATTTTTCTCCACGTCTTTGAGATCATTTTTTTGTTCTAGACCATACCTGGCAACCTTCTACCGACTTTTTCACAATTTTTTTTTAAATACATGTTTTTAATGTAAGATTTTTACTTTAAATACCTCCACGTCCCCCGTACTATTCAATCCATACATCAGCACAATGCTTTGAGTGCCGTAAAAAGTGATTTTTCACCCAACGTGATTTTACAGAATGCATGGTTGACGGCTTCGTGAAGGGCCTGTTTACACCTCCAAATATGAGCACAACTTTCAGATACATAGTGTATAGAGTGAAATGATTAGGTCCTTACCTCCGTTCTTCATTTCCATAATATCAGTTCCAGTGGGGTCCATGTCGTGGGCTCCCACCGTGTACACGTTCTTCTCATGTGATTCCATTTTCGAACAACGTTTTAGCCTTAAAAGACACTTTTCTCGACGTGATTTCTGAGTCCTAAGACTTCAAGTTGAGAGCGCTGGGCTGCGGACAGAGAGAGGTATAGTTTAAATAACATCATTAAAAAATATACTAAAAAGTGGTAAATAACTCTACTACCGGAACTCGGTGTATTTTGGTTTTTCATTGACTTTCTTGCTACCGACTTCCGTAAGTAATTTTCTACTAATTTTTATTTCTTTTTTTGGAAGTCGGTGGTGGTTTTTGGAAAAAGTTTTTTATTATAGCCTGTCAGTTGTGGTATAATGGTATGTCACACAAAATCTTGTCGAGTATTCATTTTTCCATTGTTACTAAAAGTTATTAGCAGATCATACAAATAGACATAGAAGAAATAAAAAAAACTGGCCAAGTGCGAGTTTGACTCGCGCACCGAGGGTTCCGTATAAACTTGTAGATATTTTGTTATTAAAATAAATAAAAAAAAGGTTTTCAGATTTTTCCCTTTACACGTGCTGTAAGACATTGCTTCCTGCCTAATTTCACGATTCTTGGTCAACGGGAAGTATAATAAATATTGATTCTCTTGAGAGTGTCGAAATATATATGTATATGTCGTTTTTTTGTGGCATAAACGGCCGTATCATTTTTTTTGCGTTAACTTAGAAGTTTGATTTTTTCACAGCTTCAAGGAACTGTAGACCTAAGTATTTTAATTTCAACTCGATACCTTCACGCGTTCCTGAGATAAAGGGTCTTGACAGAGAGACGGACAGACGGGCAACAAAGTGATTTTAGTTTCAGTTTTTTTCCTTTCGAGGTACGGAAACTTAAAAATGTTAATTATAGAAGATAACTAATAAACTACCCAAAAAATGTGAAAAAAAAATCCTCTACCAAATAAAAAAGAATCACTTGAATTGAACCAGTAATCACGGACTTATGATTAGAGGTTAACAAACATTAAAAAAAAACAGTTGAATTGAGAACCTCCTCCTTTTAAGAAGTCGGTTAAAACGAAAAAATAATTGTCTTAAACTTACTTGATGTCTTATTTAGTTGCCAAAACAACGTTTATTAACTATAACGTGACTAAAATTAATTACAAAAGGAACTTGTCACTGATCACATTAAACTCTGAAATCTAACTGATTTAAAAATTCATAATGTAGGCTTTTATTCAAAACACTGTTGTACCTAAGTCTTAGGCTTAATTCAGTGATTATATGTGTCAAATGAATTATTTGTTTTACATTTAAACAGTATTTTCGACTTTGGTTGGGGAGTAGACACTTAAAGAATTTTTTGGGTTCCGTGTGGGAAATTGGCATAATCATAAACCATTTTTTCGTCGATGGTCGAGTGTACACCCTGAATACTTTGGGATACCTGGCCTAGTGTAGAACGGAGCGTCAACGCGAAGGTGGGGTGGGAGCGAGACAAAAACTTGTCTTCATATATTTATTGTATTTGTGTTTATTTTGGTTACCCTGCACACAAACTTGTATATTTTTTTTTAGTGTGTATTATATTTCCTAGAGGTAGTTGTTTTATATTATAAGTATAGCCCAAGTACTGTTTATTTTATTATCATATTTATGTAAACAATATTTATGCTGTCTTGGCTTCCGTACGTTTTTTCACGGGTGACCACTGAAAACCAGCGTTGTGTTGTGGGCCCCCATAGCACAGCATCATGCTGAGTGGTAACCTGCTTGTCGCAGTCACGACGTGCAAGCTGTTAATTTTTTTCTTTGTTAGTTCCTTCGTGTTGAATTTATACTTTATTGTTTTATTTGTGTTTTGTTGTTATTTTTTTGTAATTCTGTTTGATGCATTTCATGTCCCTGCGGCAAATATATATATTTTCTTTCTTTCTTTCAATATTTTTTTTTTCGACATGGCATCTCTCAGGTCAACCTATGAGGCTGGCTTCTGCTTATCCGGACTATCCTGTGGGTGCCTTGAGAGTAAGGCCTCCAGCCAGGAGTAAAAGACTTATAAACTTAGCGACAGCGCGCTAAGGGCACCCCCTGTGGGGTGCGAGCCTCGGCTTAGGGCGTAGCTGGGGAGTCCAGCAAAGGGACAAGCTGTATCTGATTGAGGACCTTCCATAAAAAAAGAGGTCAACTTGTATTATATTATACAACATTATTTTTAGTACATGCGAAACCTGAATATAGTTTGTTCAGAATAAGTAACGGAATCGATTCCAATAATTTTTAAACCATGTTATATTTTGTCCCAAATAAATTTTTAAAAAGTACACATTAAGTACCTATCGCAATAATTTAGGTACCTACTGCCAAATGATTATTATCAATGAGCTCAGGACGACGCTGGAGACGCGCACCGCGTGGTGACCACGTTTTTGCGCGGACAACCAGGTAACAGAACAAGCTTATAATTTTGTGATTTTTCATGATACAGTTTTGAAATTTTGTACATAGATTCTTTACATACAAATACTAGACACGTGTTTCAGGTTTCGCATATACTAAAACTAATGTTGTATATTGGTTTTGTTAACATTGATACATTTTCAGATGTGTTAGAGAGCAGCAGCGGCCCAATGATGGCGGCCCCGACTTACGAACAGTAAGTCGTGGCTTCGAACCCAGACAGCATTACTTTGTGTAATTTATTTCAACACCACTGCTCTCAAGAACGGTGAAGCAAAACATCGTGAGGAAACCGGCATGTCATATAACCAAAAATACCAAGACATGTGTCATCTATCAACCCGCACTGGGCCCGCGTGGTGGACTATAGCCCATTCCCTCTCATAGAGAGGACATAAGTCATTAGTCATTTATTTCAGAACAACATACATCGTATAGAAATATAGTAAAATAAAATAAAATGTAAAATAAAAAAGTACCATTAAAACATTAAAATCGAAAAAATATGTCAAAGATGGAATAACAAATTCAAAACAAAACAATCCACAATCAATTTAAAATAATTAATAATATGCCATCTAGTTTCAAAATAATAAAAATTGAATGTCAAAACAAGTTGTTATAAAATGTCAGTAATAGTATGTCATCTAATTTAACAAAACAATAGTAAAAAATGGAATGTCAAAAATAAAATTTATAATTATTACAAAAGAAAATTTGTCATTTAATAATCCACGAGTAATACAATAAAAAAACTTAATAAAAAAATAAAAATATATCAATGTTAAGTATAAAAAATTCAAAAAAATAATAATCAAGACACCATTTAAAGTATACAGCTGTCGCTTATCATCAAGGTACTCATCGACACTGTAGTAGGAGGCCGTGTGTCGCAGCAGTGGGAATATTAAAGACTGATAACGTGGACGAGGAGGTATTTAAGGATCGTAGCAGGTGGCTTTCTATCATTTCTGCAGACCCCCATGGGCAAAAGGCGTGACTTTAAGAATACACGGAACCCACTCACATAAATCATTACAAAAATCTGCCACTGCAGCATTAAAATTGTACAAATAATACTCTCGAGTTAATATCTTAATACCAGTGAACATTCTTATCAGTATATAACCAGTTATCACCAGTTGACGTACATAGTTCATCAAATATCATAAATTGTTTAGTTCCAGATTCTTAAAATTGAACTCCTTATATAATCAGCTTATGTACAATGTTCCCACGGCTGGGACACGGGACTCCTCTTTGTTGGAGGAAATAGGCCGAATTTACCACATTGTCACATAATATAAGACCTTTGTTTTTTTTCGGATTGGAAATCATCAAATGATCCATGTTCCTTCTTTGTCCTTTGTGTTTCAGGGCCGCGGAATCTCTTTTGGACAGTACCGCAGCCCCGGCAGGCATCGGCCCTTGCGGACCCCTTCCTGTGTGACTGACATCTCTTAGAGACGTGCGTGGAACACTAACGGCCTGTTGTCATAAGACGGACGAACGGCAAGCTAGCCCATTACTCGCCGTCCACAGGCCCGCGCCTACGGTGGCCCCCGACGCCCGGGGAGTTTCCCGTGGCTCTTTCCCTCTCACGTCCCGCCATGAAATAAATGCTTTGATTTTGATTACAAGCGTGATGTTATGTATGTTATAAGATTTGAAACTATTATGGTCACGAACATTATTATTTAGACTAGAAACGGGATATTTACTATGTTTACCGTTTTTGATGAGTTCCCGATATTTCGGCGCTGTTGCAAGCACCATAATCACGGATGAACTGAAGTCATCAAAAACAGTCTCTAATGTTATGTATGTTATGAGGTAGTTATGTGTGTGAAACTTCTAGTGGCGCAAAGATTCTTGCGTAAGGCAAGTTCGGATGCCCGTGAATAGGTATTCAATTGTTTTCATTGATTTTCAATTGACCACACGCGAAGTGCCGATTGAGCTTCATATAATACATTGTACATTGATATGAATGATTTTATCAGTTTGTTTTTTTCCTAAACACTGAGTGCCTCGTTGGTTTAGTGGGCGCAAGCGCAGGGTCCTGGGTTCGATTCCCGGGTCAGGCAAATTGTAATTGGGTTCTACCATCAGGAATTTCTCAGTAGCAGCCACGGAGTCTGGATTTGTGTCCGGTTGAGGCCAATAGGCTCGCTCCCTGTTACATGGGACTTAAAAAAATAACTGGCGAAATATGGGTGTACTATTAGGTACACCTCTACCTAACACTTAGGGGATTACAGGCGTGATGTTATGTTATGGTAATGAGACACAGGTCCCCCCTCACACAGGCCCCCCTATGAACAGAAATAGGAGTTTCCATCACGCGGGTCCAGTGCAGGTTGGTAGATGTCACCAGTCTTCGAATTTTCGGTTCTAGGTCATGCCGGTTTCCTCACGATGTTTTTCTTTGTCACGTCTTTAAAATCAGTAGTGATGAAATGGATACCTTGAAGAGGTCAAGATACACCGGCGTAGTGCTAACGCGTCGTCACAAAAACAAACTAAAGAAAATAATCAGAAATGACCTTGATTTTAAATACAAACCACGTGTATCTTAGATGTGTAACACACTTCTTGGGGTCCTCACGTTCAATTCCACACTAATTCGAACGACAACGGCGCCTAGGCGGCCGCTGTTAAAGACGGTAATGTCAAAACTTTTCAAACAAATAAAGAGTGACAGTTAATGTCACCTTTTGTTAATAGAAACTGACAGCTGGTACTATAGACAAATTTTGTTTGAGATGGCCACGAGTGAAACTCTCAAATAACACGCGTGTTTTGACAGCGGTGCTGGAGAAAACAGATGAAAGTTGCTTAGAGTGTGCCACCAGTCACCACCACGCGATTGTATATTCTTCAAGGAATCTGAAAGGAGCCTGAAGTCGCGAACTAGGCGTCTCCAGTCACCCTGTGCGCTACACTGACGCCACTGAACAACCAGAGTATCATGATTTAAAACGTAGGTATCGCTGAATTGCGTACGCATGCGTTGAATGTTAAATTTAGAACACTATTTCTGATGGATTCGTTAGCAACAGACGGCCGTCCCTGACCTTGGTTACTTACGTCAAATTGATTAGACAGCGACGTAAAAATGTGTTTTTTAAGGTGGGTCCCGTAGCTTTTGGGTGCGTCTTTAGATTCGTAGAATTTTATCGATTACTTTTATTTGGGCGTGATCTTTTTTTATAAGGTCAAAGGCGGATAGACCTTTGACCTTATAAAAAAATCACTCTTGAACAATATACACGGTGGAAGGGACACCGACGCGAAAACGGTTACCACGTTTTCAGTACATCATTCTGATCCTTCTACATAGAAATTTTACATCGGTAATTTTAAAAAAGACAGCTATTCCATACATTTTGGTAAAAAATTGAATACTTGGTTACCGTTCGCGTTTGTGTCGCAGTCTCTTCCACCCTGTATTTACTGATACTGATTTTTTTTTTATCATAAGTTAATAACGTAGCCCGCGGTTTCGCCTGCATGGAACGTCAAAAATTACATAGGTATCAAAACTTTCTTACCGAGCAATTTCTAGTATTTTATTGGGAGAAGGAGTGACGGAACAAACTCCCTAGTAACATAATCGTCTGTCAGTATTTTTTTTAAATTAACAGTAAAATCAAATAACTTGACAATCGATTTGATTGAAGGTTTATTTGATTAAACGCTACACTAAAGCGCAACACACAAAGGGAGCGGGTGCGGGGTGGACGTGTGTTGGGAGTATGGTGGGTGTGGTATCATATACTACGAAAACACAAATGCGTGCGCGGGTCGGGTAACGCGCGAAAGCCGCGCCCGTTCCCGCCAACACGCGCGGGCGAGCGGGTCGGGAGCGGGTGTAGAATATGGAATCATTGTTACGGGTTTTTTAAAGTTTTTGGTCATTTATTATTAAAAAACATGTTCTTTTTATAAATTTTGCTTACAAAGTCACAGTCAAATTCTAGTTTTAAATGGATAAAAGATATACAACAATAGTTTTAGTATATGCGAAACCTGAAACACGACTCTAGTATTTTTATGTAAAGAATCTGTACAAAATTTCAAACCTGTATCATGAAAAATCACAAAGATAAAAGCTTGTTCTGTTACCTGGTTGTCCGCACCAAAACGTGCTCAAGCGTCGTCTTGAGCTCATTGATAATAATAATTTGGCAGTAGATACCTAAATGATTGCGATATGTACTTAATGTCGCTCGGTGTCCAACTTGTAACTTTTTAAAAATGTTTTTGGGACAAAATAAAACATGGTTTAAAAATTATTGGAATCGATTTAGCTAGGTACTCATTCTGAACAAACTATATTCAGGTTTCGCATATACTAAAAATAATGTTGTTGAGTATTATAGTACGTTATAGGGCGGGTTTTGTACACAACGACATACAAAAGCTGGTAAAACTCGTGTATGATTGCGTCGTATCCTAAATAATAATGGTAATACACGTGTTCCCCATACGCAGTCACTCAGACGCGTGCGCGGGACGTGAGCGGGACGTGAGCGGGGCGTGTCGTTTTTGATTTTGTGAATATTTTCAAAAGTTTATCAATTCCGCCATGGATCTCAACGAAAAAAACAATAGAATGAGTCGTAAACATATTATTATTATTTGCTTGTTCGAGTCTAGTGACAAAAACTATAAAAGTGCAGTTTTATAGTCCTAGCAACCGCTGCCGCTAGCAAGTCGGCCGCACCCGACACGCTGCCGACACGCGCCCTCTTTGCGTGTGAAGGCAATTGAACATCGCGTCCCACTCGGCGGACACGCACCGACCCGCACCCACTTTCTGTGTGATACAAGCTTAAGACCGAGGCCAAACGAGCGTAATTTTTTGAGCTGTGAGTCGCGTAAAATGAGTCGCGGAATTTACGCTGCATTAGGTTTCATACTAAAGTCCTGTTTGTACCACACGGAGACGCAAAATGAGTCGTTCTGTAAACAGGACTTTGCAATGCAGCGTAAATTCCGCGACTCATTTTACGCGACTCACAGCTCAGAAAATTACGCTCGTTTGGCGTCAGCCTAAGACTTACTAAACTGTTATATTGATGTTATACAAGAAGAACAAACAAATTATCACTCAATAATATGTCTATATTTGTCGCGTCAATTCTAAAGCGAATAGAAACCGCAAATAAAGTATATTTGAATATCTCGTAAAGTACTATTATAAATCTGCATTGTCACCTCTTTATGGTAAGCAATATCAGCCTGGTATTTTCCAGTCGAAGGACAAAGGTACAGCTAGTCATATTAACACAGGTCAACCTTCAAGGTTAAGCTGCCCTTGCCTAGGTCAATCCGTGGATGGGTGACCATAATTACATACCAAGTTTCCACCGTGCCTCGGAAAGCACGTTAAGCCGTTGATTCCTGCTGTCATTTGTAGATCTTTTTTTTTTTTTTTTTTTTTTTAAATTTATTTGAACGTCTTAATACAGATTCGTTTGTTTTGTACCATTAAACCAGAAATGGTTTACAAGTAGGCAGTGTCCCGAAAGTCAATTTCAGGTCTCCTTACCATAATAAACATAAGACTTCTCCTGTGGTCTCTCGGACCATGAAACTGAACAACTTTTGCTTTATTACTACAGGAAACGGGATATTTACCATGTTTACTATTTTTGTCGAGTTCCCGATATTTCGGCGCTGTTGCAAGCACCATGATCACGGATAAACTGAAGTTAAAATAGTAAACATGGTAAATATCCCGTTTCCTGTAGTAATAATGTTAGTGACCATGATAGTTTA
Organism: Noctua fimbriata; assembly: GCA_905163415.1. Classification (NCBI taxonomy): domain Eukaryota; kingdom Metazoa; phylum Arthropoda; class Insecta; order Lepidoptera; family Noctuidae; genus Noctua; species Noctua fimbriata. The sequence goes on from LR990951.1 coordinate 2,623,214, forward strand.
AAACTTTTGCTTTGCTTAGCGAGTTTTGGAAATTCGCAAAAAAAAAAACCGGCCAAGTGCGAGTAGATCGATCCTCTACTACGATTAAGCTAACTTTAATTTTTAATTTATTTTTATTATTTCCTTTATACATATAATTTACATTTTTAAATATTTTTATACAAAGTAACATAAAAAAAAACATTTAAAAATATAAAACATACTAGCCCACCGGCATCAGGAACAGGGTCCGAGCTACCGGTGGTGGTCAGGGCTCTTGAGAGAGGAACCTCCTAACGATACGCGCCGTGTCCAGAAGTACTGCTTTCTGAATCAAGCCCTTGATCCAGCTGCCAAGCGAGAGCCTCCTCAGATGTTGGTCGAGGCTATTGGCTATTAAGCCATTGGCCAACACGACTATCGGTACAATGACTGCTGTACTCACGTCCCACATGTCGACAACCTCGCGAGCCAGATCTAGATATTTGAATTGTTTATCTTTCTCTGCTTTCACATATTTTTTATTGTTATAGCGGCAACAGAAACTGATGACTGAATACGTGGTAACTGTTTGGGCGTCGGTTTTCCTTACACCCTTCTTTTTAGTTATAAAACAAGCGTGATATTTGTTACATTTATGTAATAACCCCGTTGTAAAGATAAAACATGAAAGACAACTCACAGACATATTTACTTAAACGTGACAGTCATAATCGCAGAACAACATCTTACCTTAATAAATAAATAGGTTTTATGACTCTGTTTTTGCGGTTAAAATAGTTTTATTTAAGTTTAGTCATATTAATGTGTCATGTGAAATTTTCCATTGCAAGCATCCGGAGCCTTTTAATGATTTATTTCTAGTGGGGATTAATTTTAAAAAACGTTTAATTCCGTAGAGTTCACCTTATGTATAAAAGGAACTATTGTGCCATGTGGTTTAGAATATGCATAAAAAAAATCTTACCTATGTCACTTATTTTTTTTCATTCACTAAAAAGTTTTTTTATTTATTTTTATTTATGTTTCATGATTGTGCAATAATATATGATAGTTACAAAACTGGATACTATATTACAAAGATTTATATTGTATGTGTTTCATTGACGAATAAAAAAAGACGTAAAATTATAAAAGATAACTCATAAACTGACAATTTTAATGGAACCACCGCGCGAGCTTCCTCTACCAAATGAAAAAATAATCACGGAAATCGTAAAACCGGTAATCTCGGAAAAACCGGTGTACATACATTCATGAAAAAAAATGCAAGTGGAATACATAACCTCTTCCTTTTTTAGAAGTCGGTTAATAAGTCGGTTTTTATGTTTTTTTTAATAATTTTTATTAACGAAAATATTTAAAAATGTAATTAGTATGTAAAAAAAAAAATATACAAGAAATGTGTTATTTTGTAAGTAAACATTTTTTTTCGTGTTAAATATTGTACGGTGGTAGGGAAGCCAGCGTGTACGAGCCCGACTCGCACTTGACCGGTTTATTTAATTACGATCAAAGTTCAATCTAGATATTTGCGAACTTAGGTACCTACCTACCAATGTAGTGTTCAGCGAGTTTACAATACAATGATTTGTTTAGTAAGCAAAGAAATAATGTTTTCTCGTCATTATGTATCTATATTTACTTCTAGTCTAGACAATTGTTTACGACATCATAATCGTAATTTTAATAAAGCATAGCTAGGTACAGCCATGAGCACAGTACAATATAAGGTCTAACCATTCATACATGAAATATTTTAAGAGTAACTTCTATAAGTCGTAAAGTCGCCATAGCAACGAAAAAAAAAAAATTTCTGACTGTTTTTTTTTTAACGAAATTTTTATAATTCTAAAAATTTTTGAGACTTTTTGCATAAAACCTTTACTCCCATATTCTAACAATGACACTAGGTAAATACGACGTAGTAAACTAGCGTAATGGATGTTCAAAAATAAGGCGCTAGTGTTTATTTTGTGGGTCAAGTAATTTTAAATTATTTATTTTTTATAAAAATATACTCGGATAAAAAAAAAAATCCCTTGAAATGGCTTCGTTATAGCCATTAGATGATATGATGATTAGATGATTCCCTGAAAATATTTCGTGTTATAATAGTTAGTCCTTATATATAAAAGCAATTTTCGCGAGAAATAACGAGTGCAAATTGGAGATAGGATCTTTTTCATTAAAATATGAGTTCCAAAATACTATGTTCGTAACAACATGAAATTTTAATCAGAACAGTAGGAGAAAAACAATTTTATAAGTTGTGAAGTGTTTACATATTGGTGCTCGTGACTGTACCTACTAAAATGTACCTAATTACTTTTTAAAAGCGATTTTTGTCGTGGATTGCAACTTTAAGATTATCATCTGCCTTTTTTTTTTAGGGTGGGAAATCATCAAATGACCTCCCCCCCCCGATCTGGGTGGAGCAGAAGGTAGTGTCGGACTTGTACTGACTAAAACCCATCCATGTTCCTTCTTTGCCCTTTGTGTTCCAGGGCCGCGGTATCTCTTTCGAACAGTCCCGCAGCCCTGGCAGGCATCGGCCCATGCGGACCCCTACGTGGTTGCTGACATCTCTTTGAGGTGCGCGTGGAATCATTATCATCTGCCTAGGCTTTGCCCAACTTTGTTGTGGTCGGCTTCAAGTCTAGCCGGATGCAGCTAAATAGTAGTATTTAACACGGAGCGACTGCCTATCTGACCTCCATGACACAGTTAGAACTGGGTAATATGATACCCCTTGGTAAGACTGACTGTCAGACTTTCGGGCCACTGACGAATTTAAGTTTTCTACGTTTGTAACAATTTAAAATTTAAATCAATACATTATGTAGGAGTTTTTGCTGCTTATACCGAACTAAAATATATAACATTTTATATTAGGTTATTTTATTGATTTTTTATTTATTTTAAATGTCTAATCTAGTTCTTTAAAAATAAAAAGTAATCTTTAAATATAATAATAAAAGAAGGAGACCACTTTTATAAATGACCACATGTACCTTTGTATGTATCTTTATGCTCGTAACTGCTTTAAAAAAAGTCGCAAAATATAATCTTTAATAAAATAATTTAATTTATTTATTTATTATATAATATATTTGTAATATTTTTAATTTAATTTATAAAAACAAAAATTCAATCCATTTAATTTTTTTTAAATCTATTTTAATTTATATTTAAACGCACCCACGATACAGGAGAAATTCCTAGTGTGGGAAGTTTAAAAAAAAAAAATGTTTGCAATTAAAATAAACAATGATTTTCATGACGCATTCAATCTTACAGATATGTCCGTCATATTCCATAGCTCATAAACTCGGACATATTCATTTAGTGAAAGATTATTAGCACATACTGAGAATGACGCATGACGCCTGTAATCCCCACGAAGTTAGGCAGATGTCTACCTAATAGTACACCCACACTTCGCCAGTTATGTTTAAAGAATTTAACTTCAAACAAAACCGGTGAAATGTGGGTAGTACTGGTAGGTACACCTTTGCTGACCCCTTCGGGGATTACAGGCCTGATGTTATGTAATAATAAAAATAAAATAAATAATAATATTTTTTTTATATTTTAAATGTTTTTTATATGGTTTTTTTTTAAGAAATATTTAAAAATATGTTAAATAAGTTTTTAAAATGAATAAAGGATATAAATAAATAAAATAACATGTAAACATTAATATGTGAGAAGATAACCTCAAAAAAAAACTACATAAACGGACGACGCGATGTTCTAATAATAAAAAGGTTTATAGGTTATCATTAATTTTGATTTATACCAACTAATGTTCACTAGTCTTCAAATTATTGTGGGCTATAAAAGACAAAACAATAGATACTTTATCATGAAGTATGTAGGTATGTTTTCATTCAAACAATAGATACCTTATAACTTGACATCTACATTACATAATATAACAGCACGCCTGTAATCCCCGATGGGTATGGCAGAGGTGTAGTGACTAGTGCACCAACATTTCATCAGTTATGTTTTAAGTCCCATACAATAGGGGGCGAGCCTATTGCCATCAACCGGGCACAAATCTATACTGTGGCTGCTACTAAGTAATTCCTGATGGAAAATTCCTAACACTTTACACAAAACCTACCATTCACTAATAACACAATATTAAAAATAATTCAACAGGATGAAATAACACGGAATTCGTTTTTTTTATTACAATTTGTCAACGGAGCTCTAAAAATATCAAAAGAATCTACAAGCACAGCTAAATAAATAATAAATAATTTCCAATAGCGATGACTCACCAACTTTTTCGCCGTTCCCGCCAAAGACGCAATGACACAGACTAAAAATATTACAAAAAAAAATATGGCGTTTGGTAACGTGCAAAGGCGATCGCGCTGAATGCCTGAATGAAACCGTTTCGAACGTTTAGCGATATATTAATTGTTTCTGTCAAGACAGTTGGTTTGTTTAAGTAAATATAGGATTTTACTAGTTCTGTGTTTATGGTTGTTGCTAATTACCGCGCTTTTTTGTTTAGTTAAGTCCGGGTATATCTAGTTTTATTGTTTTATTTTCTGCTTTATTTTTTGAGGAGCTCATGGCTAACTAATAACCGACGCTTCAGGTTAAGCCGCGCTTGCCTAGGTTGGTCCGTGCATGGGTGACCATCCATCCACGGACGGAAAGTCAGGCAATACCTTGTAACTTTACACCTACTTAACATAATATAACATCACGCCTGTAATCCCCGAAGTGTTAGGCAGAGGTGTACCTAATAATACACCCATATTTCGCCAGTTGTGTTTGAAGCCTATTGCCATCAACTGGACACAAATCCAAGCTCCGTGGCTGCTACTGATAAATTCCTGATCGAAAAACCCAATAACAATTTGCCCGAATCGGGAATCGAACCCAAGACCTTATGCTCAGCAGTCGTGATTGCGACCACTATACCAACGAGGAAGTCGATTGATTAAAATTAGTATCAATTGAATTGTTTTGTTTCCAAACTAGTTATAAAAGCTAATTATGACTTTGTCAGTAAGAACTGGTAACATTCAAAAAATTCCCATACTGATACTGATACTGCTAGCCTGCGTCATCCCACTGCTGGGCAAAGGCCTCTCTCCATGACTTCCACATTTTTCGATCCAGGGCCAATGTGGGCCACTGGTCGTTAGTTTTGTCCAGCTCGTCCCGCCACCTCCTGCGAGGTCTACCGCGTCGCCGTATGGCTGTGTCAGGGCTCCACATCGAGGTTATTTTGGCCCACAGTCGTCAGGCATGCGGCAGACATGGCCAGCCCAGTCCCACTTTAGCTTAGCGGCTTTTTGAGCAACGTCAGTAATAAAAAAAAAATAAAAAAAAAATCCCATAATAAAATTTTAATCTATCATGGTCACTCCCGAACAAGCCGGATTCCGAAAAGGCTTTAGCACCGTAGACCACATACATACGCTGCGGCAGGTTATACAGAAGACCGAAGAGTATAACCTGCCTCTCTGCTTGGCGTTTGTGGACTATGAGAAAGCCTTCGATTCGATCGAGACTTGGGCTGTACTGCAGTCTCTCCAACGGTGCCAAATCGACTATCGGTACATCGAGGTGTTGAAGTGTTTGTACAAAAACGCCACCATGTCAGTCCGACTTCAGGACCAGACCTCAGAACCTATCCTTCTGCAGCGAGGTGTAAGACAGGGAGACGTCATATCTCCGAAACTGTTCACCGCTGCACTGGAGGATATCTTCAAGGTTCTGGACTGGAGAGGGCTAGGCATCAACGTCAATGGCGAGTACATCTCTCACCTTCGGTTTGCCGACGATATAGTGGTCATGGCTGAGACCATGGAGGACCTCAGTACAATGCTCGATGACCTTAGTAGAGCTTCCGAAAAAGTGGGTCTTAAAATGAACATGGACAAAACCAAAATCATGTTGAATACCCATGTAACACCCACTCCTATCAAGATCGGAGACTCTACACTCGAAGTTGTAGACGATTATGTCTACCTTGGACAAACGATCCAGTTAGGTAGGTCTAACTTCGAGAAAGAGGTCAATCGTCGAATCCGACTCGGCTGGGCAGCGTTCGGGAAGTTGCGTGGTATCTTCTCGTCCAACTTACCGCAGTGTCTCAAGACGAAAGTCTATGACCAGTGTGTGTTGCCAGTGATTACTTACGGGACCGAAACATGGTCGCTCACAATGGGCCTTATCAGAAGGCTTAAAGTCACCCAAAGGGCAATGGAGAGGGCTATGCTCGGAGTTTCCTTGCGTGATCGAATCAGAAATGAGGACATCCGCAAGAGAACCAAGGTAACCGACGTAGCCCGAAGAATAGCCAAACTGAAGTGGCAGTGGGCAGGGCACATTGCTCGCAGAACGGATGGCCGATGGGGCCGAAAAGTTCTGGAGTGGCGACCGCGAACCGGAAGACGCTGCGTTGGAAGGCCTCCCACTAGGTGGACCGATGACCTGGTGAAGGTTGCAGGGATCCGCTGGATGCGAGTCGCACGGGACCGGTCAATGTGGCGACACTTGGGGGAGGCCTATGTCCAGCAGTGGACGTCTTTCGGCTGAAATGATGATGATGATGATGATCATGGTCACTAACATTATGTTACAGAATTTCGGAACATCAATAATTCTTATCCGATTTTAATAAGTTGTATTTAATTGTAAAGTAATTATTTAGTGGTTTTTAGTAATGTTTAATTGTTTATTTTATTGGCATGTCAGAAGTACTGTGAGAGGGATTCATGACAGACTACCTGACTCATTATTTTTTTTTTTTTTATGTCTATCTGTTTTCCATTTTTGTCCATTTTTGTTTATGTTTAGTAGTTATTGTGCTTTAGTTACTGTAATTGGTTTTAAACCGTTGTAATTAAATAAAATAAATAAATAAATTAATATCAGAATACTTAATTGATGGCACCTTCCGCTTGTCAGCTTGCAGTGCGCCTAATATTATATTATAATTGGGTAGTTGACACCATTAAACAATAATTCCAATACACAACTTCTCAAAAAAAATACTTCATTTTAGACCTGAAAACCCGATTAATTTTCAATTAATTGCAAAATTAGATTTCTAGTTGCTTTGAAATCAATAAATAGTTGAGTCTTTGAGTTGATTAAATAGTGACGTCATAGCGTGCTATTGCCATTCAAAATATAAGGGGGAATCACGTTTTGACAGCTCTTAAAAAGTATGTCAATTGATTGGTTTGTCAACTACCCTATTTGTTAAGATTTTATTGATTGTTGAATAATTTTGTTACTAGCAGTTATTAATATTACCCAGTTTATTGAGTGTTTTGATTGTAATGTTTAGATTTTTGAAGAAATGTATAAAAGTCGACACGTCAGGTATTTCAATGCAGTCATTATCAATCAATCAATCATTTTATTGTCAGGCAACTGAGGCCCACACAAAATAATCTTATAAAATAATAAACTAATACATACAAAAACCTTCTTTAACTAAAACTAGACACGAATCGTTGACGGCATCGTGTTCTGCTGCGTGGTGTCGCGTAACCGTCCTCAGAATCGTCGGTATACGACACCTTTCGACCAAAAAATCCTCTTTCAAGAAGGTCTGCAGATGGTGAGTTGGAGCTCGAACCACGAACGACTTGAAGTTGATGTTGTGGCGCGATTCCAACCTTTCGACCCTCAGAGTCCAGTTGGTCTTCACTTTTAAATACTCTACGACTTCCTCAACCTTCGTGGAGTAAGGCAGGCGCGAAATGTACAGCTGCGTCGTAGGCACAGCAGGACGCAGCAGCATGTTGGGTCGTGGTTACGAGAACAGGGCTTTCTCTTCTTCTTTTCCACCTTAGTGTAACCCTCTTCATCAACTTGGCCCGCTCTTGGCAAGGACCTATGGACCGCAGTCAGGGCAGAAACCGTCAAGTGAGAAAGTTGACCAAAATAAATCTGTTATAGTGCAACCATATTTTTATTTTTACCATCGAATCTGACCACCGTCTACAATTATAATTGTAGACGGTGGTCAGATTCGATGGTGGTCAGGTATAATGGTGATATTTTTATTGTAACTAAGAGGTTTGTTTTTTTTTATGCATTTTTATGGGTATCTTTACATTATGTCCTGTCCCCCCATACTTAAGTACAAAAATGCTGTATCCATGATAATATTGTAACAGCAAATGATTTGAAAAGAGTAACCATGGAGTTTCTTGCCGGTTCTTCTCCATAGGAAACGACCAACCCGAACCGTGCACCTTTTTGTCGACGTTTTATAAGTGCCCATCTAGGCCTATGTGAAATAAAATATTTTGATTTTGATTTATTTTTATTTTATGATATACATATACTAAAAACCAATGCAAGATCTTAAATTTTTAAGAATTGTTTAATTACAAGAAAAGCATAATCGATTTCCAAAATAAAGTATCTGATTATCGGAGATAAGTTGCGTTGTTGATGAGCCCTGTCGGCGAAGAGTCCCGTCGAAGTAAAGTCTTGTCGGTGTTCAATCTGTCGGAGTAGTGTCTGTCGACGTTTAGCCGTACACTCGACTTTCTGTGCTCATCGAAAACAATTAGTTCAATTAGTATTGACTAGCTGTGGCTGCACGCAAATTCTCATTAGCAGCCATGGATTCTGGGTTTGTGCCTGGTTGATGACAAAATACTCGCCCTAATTCACATGGGACTTAAACATAACTGGCGAAATGTGGGTGTACTATTAGGTACACCTCTGCCTAACCCTTCGGGGATTACAGGCGTGATGTTTAGTTACATATATTATGTATTTCTAACGCGATCTGAAAGTTTGAGTCGCAAAATACTGCACTTCATGCGCCGATGGCAAACCGCGAGCGTAGAGTTCAGATGGGTTGTCTAATATCATGTTTGTGCTCCATTCGTGAGGATTGTAAGGATGCAAAGGATAAATACTGTGTGAGATGAGCTCGAGGATTAATATTAACAGCCGCTCGGGTCGGTTGATCCGTAGATGGGTGACCAGTGATCACCCATTACATACCTACCGAGTTTCCTCCGTGCCTCGGAAAGCACGTTAAGCCGTTGGTCCCGGCTGTCATTTGTAGGTCTTTGACAGTCGTTACAGTGGCCTGAAAGTCTGACAACCAGTCTTACCAAGCGATATCGTATTACCCAGTACTAACCGGGTTGTGGAGGTCAGATAGGCAGTCGCTCCATGTAAACTACTGGTATTCAGCTGCATCCAGTTAGATTGAAAGGCGACCCCAATATAATTGGGAAAAACAACAACATTCATTTATTTCCAGGGAACTTTTGCCCATAGATATACAGGGTGTAAGCAGACCCTTCACATAGCCGTCAACCAAGCATTCTGTACATCAAACTAAGTAACTCTACGCAAAAATTATTGCTGGGAATCGACCTTTTATTTTGGGGTGAAAAATCACGTTTTACGGTAGGACTCAGAGGAAAGCACTCAAAGCATTGTGCTGATGGATGGTTTGAATAGTACGGGGGTCGTGGATTTGTGTAAAGTAAAAATCTTCCATTAAAAACATGTATTTAAAAAAAAATTGTGAAAAAGTTGGAACTTTGACCCCCAATATCTCCGTAACTAGAAGGTTCCCAGGTATGGTCTAGAACAAAAAAATAATCGCAAAGACGGGGAGAACAAGTGCTTTTCGGATATGTTAAGGGTCTATTTACACCCTGTATACCTTACAGACTAACATACATTATGATAAAATACAAATTGTGTTAGCAAAAAGAACCTTAAAACTACGTTAGTAACACTTCACTAGTGCACTATGTCACTGTGCGTTCATGTGTCACTTGCTCGTGGAAGCGACGGAACACCACTCCCTGCAGCCAAAAGGCTAGGCAGATAAACTGTGTCAATCTAAGGCTTCCCCTGATGAATTTGACCTCAATCATTCTTCAGCGAGATCTAAAAATAAACATAACCATATAAGTATTCCTTAAACCACGTTCATGCAACGTCTAGCTGCACGCAAAGTCATGGTTACTAAGGGAGCACAAGTGTCTTAATTAATGAAGCTGTTTCATTGATTCGCGTGTAACATAGACTAAAAACTGATCGCTTGCGCAGACAAGCCACTATCGTTTCACAACTAAAATGAGGTAGAAGAAGATTTAATCTCCTGGCGCCGGCTGTCATTCGTAGGGATTTGATAATCGTTCAGATATTTAGGAGCCCGTAGATAAGTCTCTCAGGCCTCAGACCAGTAACTGGGCTGTGGAGATCAGATAGTCAGTCACTTCATTCTTCTTGGTATTCAGCTGCATCCAGTTAGACTGAAAGCCGACTCCAATATAATTGGGAAAAGGCTAAGTAGATAAGGACTTTTTACCAACAAAATAGTATGGTTGGCGGGGATTTTTTCTACCTCCCTGGCCTCCTGGGGTTCCGTTGCTAAGTGGAAAAAAACGGGACCCTTATAGATTCATCATGTCTGTCCGTTTATCACAGTTATTTTACTCCGAGACTATTGGCACCATACTGTTGAAATTTGGAGAGTAGGTGCCTTTTATGAACCGCTATACAAATACGAATAAATATAAAATCATGAAAATATCTACATATACAACCTTATTTTTAGTATATGTGAAACCTGAATATCGTTTGTTCAAAATAAGTAACTGAATCGATTCCAATCATTTTTAAACCATGTTATATTTTGTCCCAAAAATATTTAAAAAAGATTATAAGTTGGACACCGAGCGACACTAAGCACCTATCGCACTCATTTTGGAACCTACTGCCAAATTATTATTATCAATGAGCTCAAGATGACGCTGGAGGCGAGCGCGAGGACGCACCACGTGTTGACCACGTTTTTGTGCGGACAACTAGGTAACAGAACAAGCTTATACCTTTGTGATTTTCCATGACAGTTTTGAAATTTTGTTCATAGATTCTTTACATAAAAATACTAGACACGTGTTTCAGGTTTCACTAAAACTAATGTTGTATAACTGTGTGAGGAGTTTGTCGATAGCTCTTGAAATAAGATATCATCATCATTTCAGCCGACAGACGTCCACTGCTGGACATAGGCCTCCCCCAAGTGTCGTCACATTGACCGGTCCCGTGCGACTCGCATCCAGCGGATCCCTGCAACCTGAATGAAGTGTTACTTTAAATAAGATATCGTAGTTCCTTAAATAAGTTTTTTCTTAAGTCAATGGATTAACCATTGACTAAAAAAAGAGTCCTATGATATTTATGCATCTAAAGTCGAAACAATTGCGTCATGTTCGTGAACGGGCGCTGTCAGTTGGGACTGGTCTTATCTGCCAGGGTTTATTCTAATTGCTTTGTTTTTTCATTGTTGTTTTTATCTTTTACTCTGGACGCTCTTAATGTGCACGTCTTTCTGCATCGTTCTCACATATATGTATAATCTCAACATGAACGATGTAACCAAGATTTTGTAACAATATTTTGATTTAAAAGAGTGTCCATGGAGTTTCTTGCCCATTCTTCTCCATAGAGATCTACGCTTTGGAATGTGCAACTACAGTACTTTCTCAAGTTATTATGCCTTGTGACTGTAGCTTCGCTTTTTTTTTGTTTTATTTGACATTCAAAAGTGCCTGTGATGGTCTAGTTGAAATAAATGCTTTGAGTTTGAGTTTGATTGTGAATTCCCCCCTCACTCTAATTTCTAAAGTAAGAAGAAAACTCTGAAAATGATGATAATGCCGAATCTTATTTAATTATTTCTATTGCTGAGGGAAAAAGACATTTATTTAATTTAAGTGCCAGATTTTTGTATATTAGGTACTCGTAGAATTCAATATGTAGGTGCGATAGATTGATTGACTGTCCGCCTGCCTCTTTTTAAATGCATCATGCCAGTATTCTGCCTACACACACATCAATCTTTATTTATCAATATCGTCTCTTCCAACTAATCTATGTGTATTTGAACTCGAAGTGTTACTTTCAATCAGGCTTTATTAACGCGAACAACAACGCTACACTTCAAAGGACTGCACGAGCAGAGAATAATCAAATTTAACATAATATCTCGCTTGTAATGCCCGATGGGTTAGACACGCAGAGTACCTAATAAAATATAACATTAGTTTTAGTATATGCGAAACCTGAAACACGTGTCTAGTATTTTTATGTAAAGAATCTATGGACAAAATTTCAAAACTGTATCATGAAAAATCGCAAAGTTATAAGCTTGTTCTGTTACCTAGTTGTCCGCACAAAAACGCGGTCACCACACAGCGCGCGCCTTCAGCGTCGTCTTGAGCTCATTGATAATAATAATTTGGCAGTAGGTACCTAAATGATTGCGATAGGTACTTAGTGTCGCTTGGTGTCCAACTTGTAACTTTTTTTAAATATTTCGGGACAAAATATAACATGGTTTAAAAAATATATTGGAATCGATTCAGTTACTTATTCTGAACAAACTATATTCAGGTTTCGCATATACTTAAAATAATGTTGTATAGGGTGACTGATAATTAGTGACCGTTACTTTATTGTACTCATGATAACAAATAACTTTCCCAAATATATATATTTTTTAATACTAATTCACTTTAATCACAAAAACAACAGCCTGTGACCTATCAGCTGTTATAGCCGCGTGACGCCGTTGTGTCTTATTACTATGGTACCGTGCTACAGTGGGTAGGCAGAGCGCCCGCGCCACAGCCCGTCCGCCACGTGCCGTATGCCGTGTTATTGTAACAACTCAATAATAATACACCCACATTTCGCCAGTTATGTTTAAGTTTAATGTCATTTGGGACGAGTCTATTATAAATTAAACAAGCTCATCGTGCCAATTAATAAGTTTACATTAACATTAAAAACAGGAACATTATAAAACAATGGTTAGACCTGCTGTCTTGTATGGATCGGAATGTAGAGCCACAAAAGGAATGAATGATTTGAAAAGAGTAACCATGGAGTTTCTTGCCGGTTCTTCTCCATAGGAAACGACCAACCCGAACCGTGCACCTTTTTTCGACGTTTTATAAGTGCCCATCTAGGCCTATGTAAAATAAAATATTTTGATTTTGATTTTTGAATGAAAGTCTTTTGAATGTGGCTTAGATGAGAGTGCTAAGGGGGATGTGTGGTGTTACGCGAATGGATAAAACAAGAAATGCAAAGTCTGAAAGTGGCACCGGTGACTGAAAAAATGTGTGGTAATCGGTTGTCGTGGTATGGGCATGATTGTGATGCGGAGGAATGAGGAAAGTTTTGAGTATGAATGTGGATGGGTATAAGAGTAGAGGAAGACCAAAGGCTTTCGTGTTACACAGTAACGGGGTCATAAAGACAGTCGCTGCTTGTAATTGTATTCAGTTGCCTTCATTAAGGCTGGAAGCCGCAGGACTCCAACTTACTTGTTTAAAGACTAGAAAGATTTTGACACTTCTATATTCTAATTGATCTTTGAACATGATGTTTTTGAGTCATTGTTTATTTTTAGGCAACGACCGGAGTTATAAATCGGTGATGATTTAACGACCAATTATTGAATGTTGTTTATAGTTGGTTGCTATGACTACCTCGTTCGTATAGTGGTCTCAAGCGCGACTGAGCGCGACTGCGGAGCATGGGGTCCAGGGTCCAATTCCCAGGTCAGGTAAAGTTTTATTGGGAGTCTGAATTCGTGCACGGTTGATGGCAATAGACTCGCCTTCATCACATGGGGCTTAATCATAACGGGCGAGGGTGTATTATTAGGTAAGTACACCTCTGCCTAACCATTTGGGGATTACAGGCGTGATATTCTGATGATGAATATGTCAATATCGTGATATATAAAACATTAGTTTTAGTATATGCGAAACCCGAAACACGTGTCTAGTATTTTTTGTAAAGAATCTATGTACAAAATTTCAAAACTGTATCATGAAAAATCACAAAGTTATAAGCTTGTTCTGTTACCTAGTTGTATGCACAAAAACGTGGTCAGCACGCGGCGCGCTCCTTCACCGTCGTCTTGAGCCCATTGATAATAATAATTTGGCAGTAGGTACCTAAATGATTTCTATAGGTAGGTCGCTCGGTGTCCAACTTGTAACCTTTTTTAAATATTTTTGGCACAAAATATTACATGGTTTAAAAATTATTGGAATCGATTCAGTTACTTATTCTGAATAAACTATATTCAGGTTTCGCATATACTAAAAGTAATGTTTTATATGTGTTTTAGTCATTGTTTATTTTTAGGTGACGACCAGATATAACTCCTGCATGTTTAGCATGACCATCGCAGAAACCGGTTCGACGTAAGAATCGACAAAATGACAGATTTCTTTTCACAATCTGTCATTTTTCGATTCTTCCGTCGACAAAACCCGTTTCTACGGTGGTCATCACAGATATACATAGATGCTACGCGTGCTGACGAGTTGGTTGAAAGGTGTTTGGAGTTAGTTGCTATGGTTACCATTTGTAGCTTACTGTCGTTGCCTTGCTGGTTTATTAATGAGCACAAGCCGTGTTTTCGGATAGGGTTTCCCATCGGCCGAAACGACGAACTGCCATACAAATTTTTACCTCGTAGCTTTGTGTACCATGGTTAGACCTGTCGTACTGTATCGATGTATGGATCGGAATGCTGGGCTATGAAAAAGATTGATGAAAAAAGATTGCATGTAGCGAAGATGAATGCTGAGGTAGATGTGTGGTGTGGCAAGAATGGATAAGGTAAGGAACGAGTATATTAGAGGAAGTTTAAAAGTTGCCCCAGTTACAGAAAAGTTGAAAGGGAATCGACTGTCTTGGTATGGACATGTGATGAGGAGGGACGAATCGCATGTGGCTAAAAGAGTGATGAATGTAAATGTTGATAGATGGAGAGGGAGAGGATAACCAAGGAAACGATGGATGGATTATGTGAGGAATGATATGAAAGAAAAAGGAGTAAATGATAGAGTGACAGTTGACAGAGGAGAATGGAAGAAAAAAAACGTGTTGCACCGACCACAAGTAACATGGGACAAGGGAGGAAGATAACTTCACCTTTTTGGGGCTTATATTTTTTAACCCTAATTTAGAAATATGGCGCGACGTTATTACGTCATGATTGAAAAACTAGTCTGTTTCTCAATTAACCACCAAATGCTCAGTCAAAAAAAAAATTGCGTAGTGGCGCACCGAGAGTTCCGTATAAACTTGTAGGTATTTTTTTATTAAACTGCATAATACGTGTGCTGTAAGACTTTGCTTATTGCCAAATATGATTCTAGGTCAACGGGAAGTACTCTATAGGTTTTGACTCCCTTGTGAATTCGCAAAATATGAGACAAACGATCATAAATCTTTTGATCGCATAAACTTACAAGTTTGATTTTGTCACTGCTCCAAGGGGTAGAAGAACTGAGTATTAATTTCTTGATACCTTCACCCGTTCTAGAGATAAAGGGTCTTGACAGACGGACAGACAGACGGTTAGACAGACAGACAGACAGACGGACAGACAGACAGACAGACGGACAGACACACGGACAGACAGACGGACAGACAGATGAACAGACAGACGGACAGACAGATGGACAACACACGGAAAGACAGACGGACGGATAGACAGACGAACAGATGGACAGACAGAAGGACAGACAGACGGACAGACAGACGGACAGACATACGGACGGACATACAGACAGACGGACAGACACACGGACAGACAGACGGCCAGACAGACGAACAGACAGACGGACAGACATACGGACAGACAGACGGACGGACAACAAAGTGATCCCACAAGGGTTCCGATTTTGCCGACAGAGGTACGGAACACTAAAAACATCTTCAGTCTGTTACCATGCCGTTATCAGGATCTTAATGGGTGATATCATGTGCATGAGATGCGCCAACGTTTGTATAGTCTTATGAAGTTAATTGTATGTTTGAAGATATTATATATTTAGCTCAGACACGTGTATCTTTTGGCGTCGATCTTTTGAGACTGTTTGGGGTATATTGTCATTGACGTGTCACCCATCATCATTCGTCTGCCCTTATCTCAATTTATTTGGGGACGGCGCAGCATGTCTTCTTCAAAATCAAAATCAAAGCATTTATTTCAAGCAGGCCAGTTACAGGCACTTTCGATTTGTCGAAACAAATACTACAATAAAAAGAAGCTACAGTCCCAGTCACAAGGCATAATAAAACTGTGAAAGTACTGTAGTTGCCAATTCCAAAGCGTAGATCTCCATGGAGAAGAACGGGCAAGAAACTTCATGGACATTCTTTTAAATCAGAATATTGTTACAAAACCTTGGTGGTCGTGTCCTACCTCCGAGCAACGCGCAACTCGAGCGAACTTTGATTCAGTCATTAGGTCAACGAGTGCAGGTCGCAGTCTAAGGTACGTACGCTGCACATATCTTTACTGCTGTCTGCACAGAGCTATTGTGAACCTCATCTTAACATATTTCGTAAGACCCTCAACGGTTTCCCCAGGGTAGAAGGAAGTCATCACAGCCATTTCGTCTGTTGCGCATGCTACATTTTTCTCATATACCAGAGAACGATGTAGCAAGACGTGCAAGTTAAAAATGTAAAGACAAAAAAAAAGTAAATTTAAAATAAAAAAATAATTAATGTAAATAAGCCGTGGCAACTAAGAGACGACCCTTCCATTGCTCTATTAGGCGCCATCTCATTTAATTACAGGCATATTATCATCTTTTACACAGTCCATCCATCGTTTCTTTGGTCTTTCTTTATTTTGAACTTAAGTACCTAATATATATTAATTTTAATTTTATTTTCAAGTGACATTTTAATTTCACATTTTAAAATTTTAATCAATGTTTAATTGTAATAATTCTAACTGTTTTTTAGATATTCTTGTCATTTTTTTATTTTAAATTTTACGTGCCTATTTCCAGGCAGAATGTACATGGCTCACACCTTTCTACTAAACCTGTATTTTAATTTGACCTGCATTAATTGCAAATAAATGATTTGATTAATTGATTCCACTTCTCTTTTATCCACATTCATACTCGAAAGTTTCCTCACATTTTCTTTATTCTTCGGCATCAAATCAAATCCGTAGCCTCCTACTTGAAAAGCACATGAACCTCTGGCCAACAGAATAAATTTTCGCTTTTGATTAAATCTTTTTCTTAGCGTGTCGAATGTGTCGATGGCAAATTTTCATTTAATTTGGCCCAAAATTCAGCTATGCCAACTCCACTCGCTGATGAGTAAGATCGTCAAGTACGCAGGTGTCACGGCATGCAGCGCATGATGGAAGGTGGGCCTTTGTTTGTGGAGACACGCCGCGACGCACTCGAGTCTGAGCCGTCCATGAACCCCCATTTGAAGAAATTGTTTTTGTTCGGAGTCTATTTTAGAGATTTCCAGGATGGCATCGCAAAGCATGACCAGGTGTAAGGCTTTCAGATTAAATAAAATAACATAAAATAAGCTTGAATATTGTTTATTTTTACGTATTGTCCTTTTTATCACAGAATTTTCACTATTTTTACATTTTTTTTGCACCGTACAGTAATGGCAGCAACAAAATGTCGAAATACTGGTAAATGTCACAAACAATTTTTTAATTTATAATATTGCAAAAAAATATGCTAATTTATTTCAAGTCACTTTTGTAGGAAAATTTAATAAATTTATTTAAAACTGTTTTTTACTTTTTTAAAAACAAGATTTTACTTTTTTTTACTTGTTTATGAGTATTTTTTAAAGGTTTCATTTAAGAAAAAAAATGAACTTTTGTTTTTTCGTTATTGTTATCTACTATTATTATGTTTAGAAAAAATAATAAAAGTGATTCAAAGAGAGATTCTTGATATTTATGTAGGTATTCATGATTATTCACATTTTTTTTTTTAATTGAGTGCAATGCTTTTTGAAAGTGACTTGGAAATCAATCAACATAAAACAAAATAACTTAAAAAGAAAAATACATACTTAAAATTTGATAATATTTACACTTAATTTATAGTAAAACTTAAGTTCAATAACTTACTTTTACTATACGTTATAGGTTTAAACTTACAGGGACGTCTTTGCTAAAAATTTAGTCTGAATTATACAATAAAATAAAATTGAAGTGTCTATTTCTAATTTCAATTAACAGTTTTTACTGAATGCATATGAAGGTATACATAGTACTTAGGAATAACAAAAAAACATTTTTTTTAATTTTTGTCAATCTGTTCGTCTGTTTGTTGCGGCTAATCTTCGAAACGGCAGGGAAACTGATATTGATGGGACTTTTACTGGCAGATAGCTGATGTTATATGGAGTAACAGCAATTTTTCACTTCACATGACAGTGGTTTACCTACTTTTAATTAGGCTTCCATGCAAAAAACATAAAATACTTGAAATTGTTAACAAAAAACGATTAAAATAAGGGTAAATTTTTTATAATAATTTCAGGTCGCGGGTAACAGCTAGTGATAAATAAATAGAATATTTATATTAAAAAAAAATGGATTTATCGTTGAAAAGTCGTTTTGTTTTAAATTACTGGCCGTGGAGAAAAAAGAAATGACAGACTTTTCATGTCTTTTACCACAGACAACTGCAGTACAAAAGCAACCTTATTTTAACGAAAATAAAGGTCACTGTTATTTTAACTGTGACGGAAATGTAGTTTTAAAAAAAATATATTTTCATCTGAATTCAATAATTATTTTTACTCTATAATTATTTCAGACTAATTTTAAACTCTAAGACTTACCTACAAAACACGACAAATGTACTTAAAATAGATTAACATTGGTAACTATCACATTTTAAATTAATTAGGCAAGAATTTATGTACAAAAATAATTATAAATTAAATTAAATGTAAATCATTCCCCTGGTGACAGAGGAAATACATACTTAGTAATATATGCCAGAAAAAATAATCAGAAATTATTTTCATATAAAAAAGAGAGCGTTTTTATAACAGCTGAAGAATTATAGGCTTTTAATTAAACTTATTATAATTTAGTCTAATATGTCTGATATTACAAAAAATAAAAAAAAAACATAATTTTAAAAATATGCGCAGATTCTGTCGACAATTTAAAATCAAACAAATAATAATAAAAAAAAACAACTTTTGTTTGAAATAGTTGAAATAAAAAAAATAAAATACATAATATTCTTTGTACTTCGCTTTTAAATAAATAGCTTTTTAAATAATAAAGAAAATATCTTGGATTGAGCAACAAAAAAGGGAAAAATCAGATCCAATATTCCTAAACAGTTTATTAAGACATGTCCGAATAAATGCCAATTTTTAGTACTTTTTCTAAGTCACAAATTCTTTATAGTTGTTCAAGGATCTTTTGGCTTGCGGCCAAAATTGGAACTAAAACCGCCATTTTGTTTTTTTACAAAACAATATCACAAATGTTTGCAAAAAGCTGTCAACTTCCAACGTCATGCGAGCGCCAAAATATCCTTGTAGCACTTGTACGATTCTTTTCACTCCTAGGGCAAATCACAAATGCTTTTGCATTTCTTTTCTTAACAGTCCTATTTTTTATCATTCCAGGCCTTTCATAAAAGCATTTACATAACAATTTATATTTTTCAAGTCTGGCACTTATAGCTTTGCCTCTGATAGTAGAACGAGACAGCGTTTATTTCTCTCTCTTTCTTTCATTTCTATCTGTCGTTAGTGACATCTCTAACCCTCAATTTCAAAAAGCCTATTCAATGAATCTGCTGTCAAACCTAAAACAATTCCAAAGGCGGCCGCAACTGCAATCCACAGCTGCAAAGCTATAACCGATCGCTGCGACAAACAGCAGTGGTACCACTAGTTTCTATATTACTCTATGAAAATGGCGACAGTCGCCAACTACGCAAGCATTTTTATAGGAACCAATCGTGTTGTTAAGATCTGTCGCAAGCAGCGCATTAAAGTTTCGGTCGTTTTTGGAATCGTACTGTAACTTACATGAATTTGTTTAAATTTTAATCAACCAATCACAAAAACTACCACAAGAATTGTCAGCAGATACATTGACTAAAACACCTTTCGAAAAAATATAGGACCCACCAAATATCAATTTGAGATCATACGAAATCTTTTCCAAAAACCACACAAGACTAACCCAGTCTTGGCACAGGGTATTCACAAACCCAAATTTTGTACAATTTTTTTGCTAAAAGCTACATCATTTTCTCAACTGCTTAAACAACATTCCTGTCCTTGCTGAGCTCGCGTCTCCTGGCTGAGGCCCTAGTAGAGGCTCTTATGGAAGCCCTGATGGAAGCTCTGGAGCCTATGGCGCTTGGGACTGCTCTGACGAATTCTTGATGCTCGTTGGTGGTTGCTACTGATGTTCTTTTGGTGTATCTGCCGGGATGGGTGCTGTCTTCTTCTTGTTCGGGTTTTTTTCTGTAATTAGCAGTGTGTTTTGGTGAGACAGCGAGTTACAAAATCCTGACCTTGCTAGTGCTCTGCATAACCCAATTTCCGTACTGAAGACTGGCTACAATGCAATACTTGGAAATACAGTAAAGAAGCTTTTTCCCTTGGGTCCTCCCGCGTGTAAGTCGAAAATTATCCCACGGAAGCTATGTTAGACTGGGATTAAGCTAAGCTCATGGATTTCTTGTGTGCCAAAATTTCGTCGACGACGACTCTTCAGTCAGAGATATACACTATTCCATCACTGATTATTTTTCCAGGATTAACGTTTAAAAACAAAATTTGAAAGCCATGGCCTTTGGCCAGCAGTAGGACAGAGTACCCTGATATGAAAAAAAACCTTTAAAAAATTCCATTGCATTACCTAGGGAAACAAGGATTGTCCCAGAACTTCTGGTCCATTCCGAAGTTCTCTCCATCCTGAAGGGTCTGAGGCATGTCTGTGTCCATCGTCTCTGGCAGGAACAGGCACAGTAGACCTCCGGCTATTCCGAGCACGCCCAAAATTAGGAGGGGCAGGTCTGGGGATACGTTAGCCTGGAAAGGATGGTCATTTTTTTATCAGACGTTGCTTACATTGCTCTCGGAGCAGCTTGGAGTTTGGACTCGTGCCTGCTTGATGGCAATAGGCTCGTCCCTATTACAAGAGACTTAAACAGACATTTTAGAGATCCGACAGAAAGTAACAGAGTCTGAGAGATCAGTATAATTATGTTAGTTGTCTCTAAAATAATCCTTTTTAAAGGAAATTTTGTAGATTTTGAGTGGACCTTATTTAAAAAATAGCAGTCTACATAATAAGTAAGATACTACACAAAATAAGACAGTGAGATATTAAAGAGAACTTACCAAATAAACAACAAAAGGTGCCACAATAGAAGCGACATATCCCATGATATGTATCAAGGCGACGCCCTGCGCCCTCACCACGGTGGGGAGCAGCTCAGCCGCGTACTGGAGCCCTATATTGTATGATATGTTCACGGCGAAGCGCCCCAGGATGGCTAGAGAAGCTGAGGGTCCACCTGGAGGGAAATAAATGAAGGTTTTCATAAATATGCTCGGTATTTTTTGGCCAAAGAATTAGCTTTGCCATTCAGCGTGGCAATGCTGCCAGTCTTCTGGGCACGTTCCCGGATAACAGCGATGCGGAGGAGTACTTTGTCGTCTTAGTGTCCTGTTGTCGTCGTTCTATATGTTACAGTCAAAACTTTTAATCGGTCAAAACCACTTTTGACAGGTGTCAGTCAAATCCTTATTATGTTAAAATGCATTTTCCCCAATTAAAATATGTTGTTTCAGAACGTTGTCATTACCTAGTCCTAGACTTACTACTACTTACAACATAATGTTTTGTAAAGGGTCACAAAAAAAAAACTTAACAAACTAATAAGTTTCTAAATAAATGTTAGTTATTATTAAAATAGTTTTCACCGGTCAAAAATAGTTTTGACTGATTAATAGAGCGATTAAAAGTAGTTTTGATTGATTAACAGTTTTGACTGTGACATACACATATAATATGTAGGTACTTCATTTTAGTTTTAATTGAGTCCTTTTTTTGTTGTAAATATTTAGTTTCTTTAACTGCCTCGATGGTCGAGTGGTCAAACGCTACTGCTGAGCATGAGGTCCTGAGTTCGATTCCCGGGTCGGGAAAAGTGTTATTGGAGTTTTCCATCAGGAAATGCTCAGTAGCAGCCACGGCGTATGAATTCATGGCCGGTTGATGGCAATAAGGTCCCCGCCTATTACATGGGACTTAAAAATAACTGGCGAGATGTGGGTGTACTATTAAGTACACCTCTGCTGCAGCCGTGATGTTATGTTATTGAAGACTTACCAACAGGTACAGCGGTAGCTAAAAGACTGAAGATACCGCTGACTACCATGGAACCGCAAGCCAGCCATCTACGACCCCACCTGAAATAATACAATGATATCTATTTAATGAGGCTCTTACAAGAATGATACTTAAGTATTTCGTGTATGAATAGTTAGACCTTATATAAAGAGACTTCAGCTGTCTCCCTGCTGCCAATTAAAGCTTAGATGATCATCTGCATAGCCTTTTCCCAACTATGTTGGGGTTGGCTTCCAGTCTAACCGGATGCAGCTGAACACTAGTATTTAACATGAAGCCACTGCTTATCAGATCTCCACAACCCAGTTAGTACTAGTGCGTAGTATTATATTATATGTGGTACTGGTTAATATGATACCCCTTGGTAAGACTGGTTGTCAGACTTTCGGGCCACTGACTACTTGTAATGACAGTCAAAGAATCAACAAATGACGGCGGGGACCAACAGCTCAACGTGCTTTCCGAGGCACAGAGGTAACTTGGTATCTAATAATGGTCACCCATCCACGGACTGACCCCTACAAGCGCTGCTTAACCTTGACGGTCGACCCGAGCGGCTGTTATTATTTAAGCACAAGCTCTGTCTTACAAATTCATTTATTTCAGGTACATAACCCATATTCTCTTAAGATTCTATACAAACAAATAAAATTGAAGTGTCTGTTTGTAATATCAAAATAACAGCTATTTTCTGAAAGCATTTATGAAAATATACATATACAGCACTTAAACCAAAAACACATTTCTTCAATTGTTGTCTATCTGTCTGTTAGTTCCGGCTAATCTTCGAAATGGCTAGACCGATTTAGACGGGACTTTTACTGGCAGATAGCTGATGGTATAAGGAGTACTTAGGTTCCTTTAATTATAGAATAATAATTACGGTTTCATGCAAAAAAAAAAAAAATTGGTAACAAAATCCGATTAAAAAAGGAAAGTAATTTTTTTTATAAAAATTTCACGCGTACCAAGGTCGCGGGCGACAGCTAGTGCAGAAATAAATGAACTCACCTATCCAAAACCACAGTTAGGAAGGTATCAGCAGGCAGCTCCGTAGCCGAAGCAATGGTGAAGGTCAAGAATATATCCAGGCCCAACGAGCCCACGTTCCTCACGTGCCCGTCGAACACCAGGGATATGGCCATCCAGATGACGATGAGGAGGATGGCGTTGCGTCTCAGCCTGGGGGTCTTGAACAGGTCTAACACGGAGTAGGTCCTGCATTCCGCTTCGGATTCTTTGATGGTTTTTAGAGATGATTCCTGGAAAAATGGTAAGTACATTGGTATAGTACATTTAAATACAAGTGCGGAAACTTTGTTATGGCAGCCGAGGCGGATTGCACACCAGAGCCGTAGGCGAGTACTGCCCCCGTAGCATGACCACCGTAGACAAGGATTTCTTTGACGGAAGAATCGACAAAATGACAGATTGTGTCGACACTATGACAGATTTCTTTGCACTATCTGTCATTTTGTCGATTCTTCCGTCAAAGAAATCCCTGTCTACGGTGCTCATGCTACGGGGGCTGCAGTGACAAAATATTGAAAGCAACGTCTGGTATTAATTTGCAGTTGTTTTTACAATGACTTTGAAACAATTAATATCAGATGATAGCACTGAGTGATTAATGATGGAAAATGAAGACACTAGTGCATTTGAGGAATTATCTGATAGCGAAAAAACTTCGAGTTTGATGTCTCGAAAGCGATTCTAAAGACAAAGCAGTGTCCACTTGTATCAAACGACATTATTCAATACACTTTCGAAGAAATAAAGTCATCATCATCGTCATCTGCCTAGCCTTTTCCCAACTATATTGGGGTTGGCTTCCAGTCTAACCGAATGCAGCTGAATACCAGTATTTTACATGGAGCGACTGCCTATCTGACCTCCACAATCCAATTAGTACTGGGTAACACGATACCCCTTGGTAAGACTGGTTGTCAGACTTTTTAGGCCACTGACTACCTAACGACTGTCAAAGATCTACAAATGACACCCGGGACCAACGGCTTAACGTGCTTTCCGAGGCACGGAGGAAACTCGGTATGTATTGGGCGGTCACCCATCCACAGACCAACCTAGGTAAGCACGGCTTAACCTAAAGATCGACTCGAGCGGCTGTTATTATTTAGCCACGAGCTCCTCGAAGGAATAAAGTAATAGAACGAAAAGTATTTTTGTCATGAATTATTAGGAAACTATGATTCAATTCGCTTTGCTTGATTTCGCAGGTTGAAGGAGGGAAGGAACATTATAGATGGATTGTGCCTGAGCTAGTAGCTACATTAACCCGGCGTCATGGGGGTTGGGTCTGTGAGACCCGGCACATTTTATTTTGCTTGAAGTTCGGTTACTACCTTTCCGAAGTTGCCGTTATTCTCCGTAGCTGGAGGTATTGAATTGTTCTAAGCGTCGTAGGCAACACTCTAGTCGTGCGGCAGCCGCACTGAGAGTTCCACTTGCTCAAAGTTGAAAAAGGTAAGTAAGACCCATCCACGCACTTAGTGTAACAATTTTGCGCCATTTGTGAACACATGATTTTAATTATTTACAATGTATTTGTGCTTTTATACATAGTTTTTCTGTTGTTGTTTATGATTTTAGTTTCCAATATGTATTTTAATTGTGTTTTTTTGGAGGTAGTTAAAAATAGATCGAAAAGAGGCGGAACTGTGCTGACTGTACCAATGATAATGATGCAGAGTGATATTATTATTTTTTCTAAAGATATACTAGCTTCCTATTAAAATGTGCCACTAAACATTAACTCTGATTGTTTATTAATAACAGAGTTACATATATTTTAGTTTTTTTTTAAAGACTGTTAAACATGATTAAAACATAAATTTAATTATTTAATTTACATGAAAACCTAAAAAAATAAACCCGAATACATTTGACTTTTTTTCTTTATGAAATACTAGAATAATTCATATTTAATAAGCGGGTCTGTATGACCCACCTCCTACGTCCGTGTTACACTTTTTCACCTCCATGACGCCGGGTTAAGAATGCTTATTTTCTTTTGTACCGCATATGCCACGAAGAAAAGAAACTTACCGTGAAATCACTGAGTACTTTATCAGGGATTTTTGTCTTATTGATCCTTTCAAACTTCTTCATGATCGTCAGAGCTTTGTCGATCTTGCCTTGAGACACCAACCATCTGAAAATGATAAAAATTGCTTTAATTTACTGCTTGCAAAATGGTGAAAGATACCACAGTGAGCTATCCTGTCCTCGAATTCAAAATTCGAAGACATGTCCACCACCATGCATGGCTGATCCACTCTCATGGAGGAGGGCTGTGTCTCAGCAGTGGGAACATAAAGATTAATTTATTGTTTAAGAAATTACATTCAATGCATTGATTCCTGAAACTCACACTAGGATTCCCTGTGTTGTGAGTTCCAGGCTCCATATTGCAGACTGATAATGCATCAAATAAGGTCTATTCGAACATGGGGATAATTCAAGTTATCGATAGTTTTAATATTTGGTCTTCGGCATCACATCAAGGGTGAAGATGGGTATAACCATTTTTTGCCGCAATGTCAATTTCAAGACGTTTGTGGTGCGCATACCAACTTGTCTGCTCCATTTGGTGTTGGAAGATAGTTTTTGACCCCAGGATGTGGTGTTCCGTCGCTTCCGCGGACAGATGCCACAAGAACGCACAATACATCGCGCAAGTGAAGTGTTATTAACATAGTTTTAACTTTAAGTTTGAAAAACTATATTATGTACATTATATACATACTACAAATAGAATTAAAGTAATGATAAAAATGAGACTAAAAGTTAGCAAATATACACATCTAAAACAACGACGACAATAGGACACTTAGGCGTCAAAGTACTCCTCCGCATCGCTGTCATCTGGAAACGTGCCCAGAAGACTGGCAGCATTGCCACGCTGAATAGCAATGCTAATTCTTTGGCCAAAGAAAGAGCCAGCCCTCTGGTCACGCGAAGTATCGACCAGTCGGCGAGAGATGCCCTTAAAAAGGAGACGCGCACTCGGGCCCCATGACACGAGCGTTTCGACCCCAAACGGCTCTAAACTTTAGTACCTATAAGGTTACTATTGGGTATTGGCGCCGCTTGAGGATCTCAGCAGCCGCAGCAGCAGCGCCAGTACAGCCCGCCTTGCTTGCAAGGTGAGATGGCGCAAGGACAAGACCCACCTTCCAAGGCACTAACGTCATGCCGTCTGATCTCTTGCTATCGTCACGTACCAAGCCGTTTGGTTCTAAAACCTCTGGTACGCCGACGCTGGCAAAGGCTCGACGAATAACTTGTTTTAACTTGCTTATACTAACAAAAATGTTATTAGTATGTATATTTAGGTTACGGTATTTATCTGTTAGTCTTAGTAACCTGAAATATTTTTGTTTTTTCTGGATCAAATCGTACTGGCTACGCCAAAATTATATCATTACCTTGCGCTCTCAGGAACCAACCACGGCGTCAGAATAGCCAGCGCGAAAGGCAGACTGGTGCCCATCGCAAACATACGCCAGTCATCAGCCCACAGCGCGATCCAGGGTAGTAGTGATGCAGCCAAAGTGAAGAATAACGCAATAGACATGTTGGCGACGAATGTTCGCCATTTTGGTCCAACGTATTCTAACACTGAAAGAAGAGAATGAACTGTAAGTAATGTTTCTTGACACGGATCAGTTGCTGTAAGGCACTTATTAACATTTTTATTTTTTATTTTTTTATTTATTTAGTATGGGCTTACTCTTGACCTCAATCTAGTCCTGAGGACAGAGATGAGGTCGACGATGGAACGAGCTAACCCAAAAGAAGCCTATTAACTCGCGATTTAAATAGATTGGGGTCATATGAACTTGGGAACACCGACGCAGGCAGGGAATCCCACTCCTTGGCTGTGCGCATAATAAATGATGTAGCAAAGCGCTTCGTGCGAATGTGTGGAACTTCGACAAGGTATGGGTGATAACCTGCAGTACTTCTGGACTCCCGATGGAAGAAAGAAGATGGTGGAATGAGTTCGTGGAGCTCTTGAGCACACTCACCGAAGCACACTAACATGGTCTTCTTTGAAGATTTCTTGCTGGTATGAACTTTAGCTGTCGTCATTCATGCTAACAAGGCACAGGAGGAGATTTCTAGTCAGGAGGAGTTTTATGTCTAATCTAACTAAAGGGCAGGGTCTAGAATGTGTTCCCTGTCCCTGTATTGTGTCCTTAAAGATTTTCATAGAACAATAACTTTCAAGTAGGCGTTCTTGCAACTACAACTAGTTGATTCTGTATTTGTGAATGAAACCAACGAAATAGCAAAGTGTTTCGTATTAAAAGTTTTAACGAAACACATCATAACATATGTTTCGTATTATAACATATAATTTACAATATAAAACAAATTTTAAAACAGTTCGCCGTCGCATCCTGCACCGATTTACATGGCAGAATCGCGATATTATTAGAGTTACCTGCGCGATTAGACCTCAACCATTGGGCATTAGCCCACTTATCACACCAACCATCTTGTTTTTTCAACGAACAATGCGGAACCTTATGCCTTTAATTAATCATACATGATAGAGAAGATATTTTGAGAAAGTTATACTCTTATTAATTATCAGTTACACTAACGACATGATTCAGCAGCAGCTAGGAGCGAGGTACATTTAGACAGGTCATGGACTATTAGCTCTGCACAGCTGTGCCTGTAACCGACGAAGTACCACTGTGTATCGTTTGCAGCGAGGTAAGCGCTGCCGTTGCTGAATTTGTAATGACAAAAACAGGTCGTACATTACTAGGCTTCTATAGTGCCAACTTTTAGCAGCAACTTGAAGCAGTGATAGCCTAGTTTGACCGTCGGACTGTCTCAAGTTCGAACCTAAGACATGCATATCTGATATTTCGAATTCATGTGCGTATGGTATAATTATCACTTTCTTCGTTGAAGGAAAACGTCATGAGGAAACCAGCATGACTGAGAGATATTTTTAGACGGCATGTGAAGCCACATCAGAGGCCCATGAGCGTCGTAAAAACTCTGACCAGGTTAAGCACTAACCACACGAAAAAGAAAGAAGAAGCCAACTTTTTGAAGTCAGTCATAAAATATTACAACTTACCAAGAATATACATCATGGTGAAACAGTTATCAAAAGCCAGGCCAACGAAGAACCGGCAGAGAGCGAATGTCAGGAAGCTGTCGCAGAATGATGTGCCCACACCGGCTATGAAGCCCAGAAGATTAGTGCCTGGAAAAAGAATAAAACAAAATATTAGTTTCGCTGGAACGAGGAAAATGTCGTGAGGAAAGTGTTGAGTACGAATGTGGATATAAGATGTGGGTATAAGAGCAGAGGAAGACCAAAGAAACGATGGATGGGCTGTGTGAAGGATGATATGGCAAGGAAGGAGGTGTCTGAAGAGATGACGAGTAATAGAGGAGTATGGAAGAAGAAGACATGCTGCGCCGACCCCAAATAAATTGGGATAAGGGCAGGAGAATAAAAATGATAATTTCGCTGTACTACGATCCTTTGACGCGTGACAAAAATCACCGGTTTTTAATTAGCATAATTTTTATGTTTATGCGTCCCTTTTTTTTTAGGTACGACCACTCGCAGTTCAACTCTATATGGTTGGAACACTTCTCAACAGGACTATCTTGTGGTAACCTTAAATGAATTTAAGACCCCCAACCAGGGCTTACAAACTAGATATACAGTTACATGACCACTCGCTAAGGGCACCCCTTGTGGGGTTTGGACCTCGGCTTAGAGCGTCATTGAGGGACATGCTGGGTCGAATTATATGCGTCCTTTTGTACTTATTGGCATTGCTCTGCCTTCTTGATATGGAAGGAAGTGGAAATCATCTTTTTTTTACTCCTCCGTTTTTTTTTCTGTTAAATGTACAGGATCCAACACAGTCGAATTGTTGAACTGCGTTGCTTCTGCGTTTTTCTGGCGGTTGCCACAGTTGACTCTGGCTTCCAGGAGTTGGAGCTTGACCCAAAAAAGGTGGCGATGACAACCTATCATCGAGTAGCCTGCTAGTTTACCACATCGAAGAATTTCTAAGCAGTTTTAGAACAATATTAAACCCTATGACTTACCGACTAAAGCAGGTATTCTTCCGTACTTGTCAGCGATCCAGCCGAAGACCAGGCCACCGACTATAGCTCCACAGAAGAAGATGGCTTGAGCTGTCGCTGCCAAGTTGTCTTTCTCGCATACCCAGTCCAACTGAAAGCATAAAGGCATGACTTTAGGATTCTATTTCTTAGTGTGTCGTTGGCAAACTAAACTCGTCCCAGAATTGAGCCAATGGACAAAAAACAGGATACACAGGACACGATATTAAGTACGCCATCGTGTGTGGAACAGCACCACATTTACACTCCAGGGCAGGGTCATCAATGAATCTCCAACTTTGCAGGTTTTCCTTGCTGCGGCCAACCAGTGTCCGGAGTCTATTTAAAGACTTCCAAGTAACCTATGTGATAATCCATGTTATAACCTATCTGTGTGCCAAATTTTACCCAAATCCATTTTGTAGTTTTTATGTGAAAGGGTAACAAACATCTATTCATACAAACTTTCGCAACTATAATAGTAGTAAGAAAAAGAATAGTAGAAAAATCGTGGTATTACAGCTTGCTATTACAAAAATTTTAGGCGTAAGATACGCCCAGTGGTCCTATCAGCAAAAATGAACGCTGACTAAGGGAGTGCCATCTTTCTACCTTGTTTTGTGTCTTTCAAATAACGTCCTTCACGAGAGTCCAGCAAACCTTGGATAGTACCGCTGTGTGGTTGCTGACTACAGACATCTCCTTTGTGGTCTGCCGCCGTCTTCTTTTGGTATTTCATAACAGAAATCCGGATATGGAACACAGCTTGTTCAGCATGCGCTAGATGTGTTCTGCTCAGTCCCATTTAAGTTGGACAATTTGTTTGAGCTACGGCAGCTATTTGCGTTTAAATCATAAATCATATTTATTTCTACAAATTGGTTTACAAAACTCTTTTACATGTCACAACATGTTGTTTTAAAACTAGATGGGGCCGGTGTTTCGTACCTGACTACTCTGAGAAGAAACATCCGAAACAAACTCAGATGTCACAGTCTCTTTTAAAGTCCAGACATTGCTCAAGTCATATGAGGTTTTAATGCTCAGTGTTTCCAACGTTAAGCTTTTGGTCCCATCCATCATTTGCAGATCTGTGACAGTCGTAACGAGGAGTAGGAACCCAAAAGTCTCACAGCCAGTCTTATCAAGGGGTTTCATTGTTTTACCCAGTAACTGGGTTGTGGAGGTCAGATAGGCATTCATCATCTTCCTGCCCTTGTTACTTGGGGTTGGCGCAACACGGTTTTTTCTTCAATTCTCTCCTGTCAATCCCCTTCTCACTTTACCGACTTCTACTCCTATTCCTTCACTGTACACGCCGTGCGGCTGTGGAATTCACTTCCGCCTGACATTAGGGACTGCCAAACTGTTGCAGTTTTCAAAAGAAGAGTGAAAGAACATTATCTTTTCATTTCGTCATAGTTGCATGACTATTTATTATTAGCTATTTTATTGTATTTACAGTATTGTTATGTTTTGTCTTTGTATTTATAAGTATGTTAGTATATTCTTATATTTAAATAATTCTGCTTTGTGTTTTATGTATTCCATTTTCTCTTCTTCTTTTACACACTATGTCTACATCTCTTTTTTTAGTATCTCCTTTCGCAGGTATGCTGGAAGACATTTCTTTAGAAATAAGCATCACCTTTGTACTATTTTCTGTTCCTTTCATCTTTTCTGTATTTAGTGTGTACATAAACTGTTAAATAAATCAACATTTATATTCATCACTCTTTTAGTCACATGTGAAGACACACATCCCTTCTGAAGACCAGGCGTCACTTTCAAAATTCCTCTTGTATGCTCATTTCTTAATTTAGGGCCGATAGGCAGTCGCTCCATGTAAAATACTGGTATTCAGCTGCATCCGGTTAGACTGGAAGCCGACCCTAACATAGTTGGGAAAAGACTAGGCAGATGATGCAAGTTCATTATGCATTACACAATAAATACTATACACCGTGACTTTTTAGTCGTCTCACAACGGCAGCCCACTTCATTTAACCAACGACTACTAAACACTCATAAAAAAAATATTGGTATTTATGAGATTTAAATAAAAATAAAAATATTATTCATTATTATGACGCATGACGTAGTTGTAACCCCCTGTTGCAAGCCATGATCAACTTGACTCGTGCGCTGGGTAGGTATGTTCCACCGCTTGACACGTAAACATTATTTACAGGATGTTTCATAATTTTAATGTAATATTTTTTTTTTCGTACCTATTATTAATGGTAAGAAACGCGCCTAGAGGGATTTTATGTCGAATACATTGAGTGGACCATCTTTCTAAGATGACTAAAAAGTCACGGTGTATAATGTTAAAAAATATAATAGAAGAAGTATCCACTTACCTCCGAAGCAATAGTGTCATACGGCACATCACTTTTATTGTACTCCCACCCATATTGACAAGGCACCACAGCCCATTCATCATCAGGAGTTGTTCTGCCTTCAGCCAACGCCTGGCTGAAGTCTGTGGAGTACATCTTGCATCGGTCGTGGGAGAAGGGGCCATTTGATGGTGGTATGGCTAACGCTCGTCTGAAAAGAAAGAAACCATGATTTAAAACATAAAATAACATTAATTCAAAGTCATTTATTCAAAGGGGTTGAGAATTAGCACTTACTGAACGTCAAAAATGATAAAGGACAGTTGCTAAAACGCTCGCCTGTTATTACATCAGGCAGTGTAAGTAGCCATGTAGGATGGGTTTTGGAACAGAATATTCTCTGGCATCTATGCCAACCGTTACACATAGAAAGAATATTTGATGGGTATTCATGGTCTGACAGTTTTCAAGCATATTTAATTTTGTTATAATATGCAAATAGATATCTAATTCTCAATAACAAGGACATTACAAGACTGAAAGATGGCATATACTACAGTTAGACCAAAGATGCTAGAAGCCAGACATTATTATGGGAAGGCCGAGGGAGAGAATTTACGAAAAAGCGAAAACGTCTGATTATGACTTAGTCGATTATGTATTATTTGAAAGAAAGAAAGAAAGAAAAGAAAGAAAATATATTTATTTGCCGCAGGTACATGACACAACACACACACACACACACACACACACACACACACACACACACACACACACACACACACACATACACACACACACACACACACAACACACACACACACACACACACACACACACACACACACACACACACACACACACACACATGGTATTTCGACTCAATGTTACAAAGTTGCTATGAAAAATATAATATTGTATGCTAAAGTATCTTTTATTTACTTTTCACACGATAGTAATTTCACGTATCCGGAATTTTTTCCTATAAAATGCGTGAGAAAACTGCAGGTTTTCTTTAGAAGAAAAAACATGTTATGCTTGAAGATAACGGACGTTTTGTTCTTTTTTGCAAACTTTTGTTTTTTGTTTGATAAAATATCGTGTCTAGTTTCAAATTACTGATCGGCAGACTTCCTCAGTAAAAAAGCATGATACTTCTCTGTTGTAGTCGGGTAAAAAATTATAGCGTTCAATTATTTGATTACCTAACGATTTTGTTTATTAAATCAGGTGACAATTGGTCCCGGCTGTGATTTTTAGATCTTTGACAGTCGTTACAGGTAGTCAGTGGCCCGAAAGTCTGACAACCAGTCTTACCAAGGGGTATCGTATTACCTAGTACTAACTGGGTTGTGGAGGTTAGGTAAGCAGTCGCTACAGGTAAAATTCTGGTATTCAGCTGCTTCCAGTTAGACTGGAAGCCGACCCCAACATAGTTGGGAAGGCTAGGCAGATGATGAAAGTACTTTACGATTCTTCAGACTGCTAATAACAATTGTATTCCATTATTCCCCGAAAGGGTAAGCAGAACTAAATGTAACCCATATTTCTCCAGTTATGTTTAGATAAGTCCCATGATACATCTTGAAATTTAAATATCTTAGGTACGTGGCGTCCACCAAGGCACTGGACGCGAGTGGATGTCTGTGGTCCAACAATAGAAACTTTATAAGGCTGATTCTACAAAGTGGAAAGGACACCGACGCACAAACGCTTACCACGTATTCTGTACATCATTATAAACTCCCCCACATACAAGGTGTAAGCGGACCCTTCACGAAGCCATCAACCAAGCCTTGTGTACATCAAACTAAGTAACTCTACGCAAAAATTATTGCTGGGAAATTACATTTTTTTTTTTTTTGGGGTGAATGAATAACGTTTTACGGTAGAGCTCGATGTAAAGCACTTAAAATGTGCTGATGAATGGATTGAGTAGTACGGGGGTCGTGGAGGTCTTAAAAAACTTGTGATAAAGTTGAAACTTTGACTCCCAATATCCCCGTAACTAGAAGGTTCCCAGAAAAGGTCTAGAAAAATGATCGCAATGACGTAGAGAACAAGTGCCTTTCGGCTTCGTTAAGGGTCTTGTTACACCCTTCATAAATTTTTCATTGGTAATTAAAAACAAATCAGCTGTTTCCGGTCATAACCGGATGCAGCTGAATAGCAGTATTTTACATGAATCGACTGCCTATCTGACCTCCACAACACGATACACAATGTTGATTTTTAATTGATATATCGTGCGGAAAACCACGAAAAACCAACAAGCCATACAACAATCAATTATGAAAGTCTAAAAAACCGGATATCAAACATCGACAATTTATTTATTATATCAAAAAACCCGCCAAGTGCGAGTTGGTTTCGCGCACCGAGGGTTCCGTATAAACTTGTAGGTATTTTGTTTTTAAACTACATATTTACGGTTTTCAGATGTTTTCCTTTACATGTGCTGTAAGACATTGTTTCTTGATAAAATTCATGATTGTAGGTCAACGGGAAGTACCCTATAGGTTTTAATTTGCTTGTGAAATCGCAAAATATGCGACATAAGCGGTCATATCTTTTGATTGCGTTGACTTACAAGTTTGATTTTTTCACTTGTCTAAGAAGTAGCAAAGCTGAGTATTTGATATTAATTTCAGCTTGATACCTCCACACGTTCCTGAGAAAAAAGCTAGGAGCCGTTGTAGACCCCGTCGGGGCACAGCAAAATTTAGTGTAGTTCGTACAAGCTTAAAACAATCAACAATCAAATTCAAATTAATTTATCGTTTGTCACAGGTGAAATATCAGTTCTTATGATTATAATAAAAGATCGCTGTAACATACCTTTAAGGTGTACAATATTTAGTGTTGGTTCAATATTTACATAACATCGTAATCAACGTAGTCAACGTCCATCATTAGTCATGCATTAATAAAGTAGTTAATTCAGAAGTCTGTTTAAAAAAAAAAAAAAAAAGTAAATAGGGACATTGATTTCATTAAAATTAAATTACTCATTGATGTCATACAAATTAAATTATTCAGTGGTTTCATTTCAATCAAACAAACAATCAAACAATGATCTTATAATTAAGGTTTCCGTTTACGGAACCCTAAAAATGATTGGACCAATTAATTAAGGAAACAAAATGGTTCCCAATAGTTTTGTCGGTTTCTTGTTCGCTTCATCGGTTCTGGCCATGAAAGGAATACAATGACCTTTTACTATTGTTCTGGTGACCTCTAGTTAAGGTCACAGACTTGCAATTAGGAGCATTAGGTTATGTTTTGACCGGCTGGTTAGGTGTTAACGGTTCGTTTTTACTTATCTATTAATATCAATCGTTACATACAGGGTGTAAATAGACTCTTAACGAAGCCGAAAGGAACTTGTTCTCCTCGTCTTTGCGATCATTTTCTTGTTCTAGACCATACCTGGGAATCTTCTAGTTACGGAGATATT
This sequence comes from Noctua fimbriata, assembly GCA_905163415.1. Classification (NCBI taxonomy): domain Eukaryota; kingdom Metazoa; phylum Arthropoda; class Insecta; order Lepidoptera; family Noctuidae; genus Noctua; species Noctua fimbriata. The sequence goes on from LR990951.1 coordinate 2,658,381, forward strand.
AAGGGTCAAAGTTCCATTTTTTTTTTAAATACATGTTTTTAATGTAAGATTTTTACTTTAAACACCTCCACGACCCATACTATTCAATCCATCCATCAGCACAATGCTTTGAGTGCGTTCCATCGAGTCCTACGGTAAAACGTGATTTTTCACCCCTAAAATAAAAGTCGTTTCCCAGCAATAATTTTTGCGTAAAGTTACTTAGTTTGATGTACAGAATGCCTGGTTGACGGCTTCGTGAAGGGTCTGTTTACACCCTGTATATATTATCCAAAGCTATCGCCAGAGCTGAATCTCCGGCGTGTCGTACTCTTAAGACGCTCAACGCCCTTCTGACTACCAACCCTGAGTGTGATATGTTTGCGGATGTATGGAGTAAGGTAATGCGTATATTTCTGGTGTTCTGTGAGAGTAAGTATGCAAGAGTGTTCCCTATTCTTTCTTAGTTTTAATTTCATTTAATGAATGTTGTGGACTGGATGTTTTACCTTTGATTTGTTTTCTGTTTCTATGTTAATTATTTTAATTGGTGTTAAATCGTTTTAATTAATAAATTTAAAAAATTGTAACCAATCGCGGCGGTTAACTACACATAACGACTGTCAAAGATCTACAAATGACAGCTGAGAGCTACAAATGGCAGCTTTCTGACGTATGGCGATGAATCCTCATCATCTGCCTAGCCTTTTCCCAACTATTTTGGGGTCGGCTTGCAGTCTAACCAGATGCAGCCGAACACCAGTAAAATGCTCTTCCGTAGAATTTCATTAGAAGGTTATATTCATTATTCCCTTTATTCTTTCTATACATATGATTTACATTTTTAAATATTCTTATACAAAATAAACATTTAAAAATATAAAAATAGTAGCCCACCGGCATAGGGAACAGGGTCCAAGCTACGGCGGTCAGGGCTCCAGAGAGAGGAACCTCCTAACAATACGAGCCGTGTCCAGGAGTACCGCGCACTGAATCAAGCCCTTGATCCAGAGCCTCCTCATGTATTGATCTAGGTTCTTGGATATGAATCCATGGGCTGATACAACTATCGGCACAATGATCGCTGGGTCAACATCCCACATGCCAACAACCTCGCGAGCCAAGTCAAGATACAAATGACAGCGGATACTTTCTGACGGACGGCGATGAATATTCATTAATTATTATCAATACCAATAATCTAAATTATATTAATTAGCCTTAAGTGATTATTCAACTATTACAACAGCTAAATGATTGATAATATTCGCAAACACGACAACCTTCTAAGTCCACATACATTCTACTTCGTGATGAGATCGCCCTTGGTCTTGCTAATGTCTTAGTGCCCTTTAAATTGGCAAAAATTTTGTTGAGATTTGTTTTTATGATTTATGTTTATAAAAAGAATTATGCAAATGGATTATATGTATAGGGTGACTGGTAATCAGTGACCGATACTTAAACACGTGATTGTAGTCCTGATAACTAACAACTTTCCCAAAGAAACATTTTTTTTAATAGTCATTCACTTTTATCACAATAATACAACAGCGGAGCATTACGGAGCGGGTTTGCGAGAGTGCATTGGCTACCCACTTTTGCAAGGTACGATAGTAAAGAGACAGAACGGCGTCATGCAGCTAACAGCTGATAGGTCACAGGCGCGCGCGCGAATTTCATACGGCTCGGTGCATAACGCTGCGCCGACCCCAAATGAATGGGACAAGGGCAAGAGAATGATGATGATGTTTGTAAAAAAGAAAAAAAAATACTTTATTTTGTAGCGAAACAGTGCGTATGCGACACGCCCCTCAGGGATTTTTTAAAGTCGTAGAAACAAATGAGCACAAATAATTCAATCACGCATGAGCAATTATGTTGAATGGTAACCTGCTTGTCGCAGTCACGACGTGCAGCCTATCAACGTTTTTTGTTCCATCCTGTTGTATTTATAAAATAAATATTTGTTTTGCGTTGTATGTTTGTCATTTATTTATTTTTTTGTCATTTTGTACACGTCATGTCACGTCTCTGCGACAAATAAATATTTTTCTTTCTTGCTAATTTAACAATAACCATGGACACGAAAACAAGAAAAAGGACAAATAATTGCGAACCAGCAGCGGACACTGACACCTCTTGTCCATAGCACTGCCGACGTCCGTGTTCGTGCATGCTGTACAAGTTTCCATAGGGATCCATATAACACTGACGGCCATGCCCTAGACAAGAGAGAAATCATGGTTTAAGCAAGAGGTACAGCTGCTTCAGTAAGTATGTAAAATATGGAAGCGTCTGTGTCTGTTGCTACAGTAGCAAGTCCTATACGTCACTAGAAGTTAAGTAAAATTGTTACTAACCCTATGGACCCTGGTCTGAAATAAAAACCTTCTATTCTATTCTATTCTATACTCAAATATTTCTGGTTTTAAGAACCGGATATCAAACTCATAACCACTCATTACACTATTATTATATAACCATGTTAACAACCACTAGACCAGTTAGGGTAACTAGCCACTAATCCTGAACAATTCTCATATAACCCGTGCCGACACGCCAATAGACGATTAAATTAACAAAATCCGCTCTTTTTGTCTCTCTCCGCGAATAGAGACGTAACTAACAAGCGTGTAATTGTTCCGGTAGTTGTACCACTTAAATACATTATCAGCCTTCTGCAGGACGGACGTCCGCATGACTACGGATGTATTGTCTTTTTTATAGGAAAGGGGGCATTGTGCTATTTATAATCTTATTCAAATAATAGTAGATAGATCAGGCTTTATTGTGTACCAAAATAGTAGCTTCAAAATACAATTATCTACTTTCATCACACCAAGCACTTATTGCAATTAATTTAGAATCAGTGCAACATTTCTTCTTCTTCCTTAAATTTTAATTATCCTTCAAATCGGATAAAAAGGTCCATCTACAATTATGTGGACAAATAAAAAGAAAAAATTCAATGTTATGGAAAACCAGTCTCCCATATGTTGCTTACTTGACTAAAGCATTTGACTTTGTAGATTTGGAGATACTCTTCTACTCTTAGGTATTAGAAATATATGGAGCAGGGGGCAACATCAACTGAAACCTGCAAGGAAGTAAACACTAGCATAACGTTCCCCGTAAAGAAAAATGGGAGTTCTCTATCGGAGCTAAGATCCTAAATCGGGAATGCCCCAGGGATGTATACTAAACCCATTGCTATTTTACATCAATATCATGCTTGGAAGATGGTCAAAACTTTTTTCTCTGCATCTCATGGAACCGGATACATAACAAACAATATTGTATTCACATACCGACATAAAAATTAACCATTAATATAATCTTTATGCAATCTTCTAGGAAGTTCTAACTTAACCGACATTTAAAAGATACCTGTGTAAAAACTAAGATAATATGTAGGTACAATCAACGTCAATTATTTCTATAAATAAGCATTTTTAAACTAACATAACATCTAAACGAATATTTGTTTTCAAATGTAGTTATATCAGAAATCCAAACTGATACTATAAATGCGAAAATAACTCATTGTCTGTCTGGTATCTTTTCACACCTAATTGGCTGAACAGATATCGAAAAAAATGTCAAACCATCACCTTAGGACATTAGATACTTTTAGCCCTGTACCTGTAACGACGCCGAAAAGCACTTGTTTTCCACGTCATTGCGATCATTTTCTTGTTGGGAATCTGGGAACCTTCTAGTAACGGAGATTTATTGTGGTCAAAGTTCCAACTTTTTACAAGTTTTTTTTTAATCGATATTTTTAATGTTATTATAACTTTACTATTGCCTACACAATCCCCGTACTATTCAATGCTCAATCACCACAACGTTTTGAATGGGTTACATTGAGTCCTACTGTAAAACGTGATTTTTCACCCCAAAAAAAAAGTCATTTCCCAGCAATAATTTTTGCGTCGAGTTACTTAGTTTGATGTACAGAATGCTTGGTTGACGGCTTCGTGAAGGGTCCGTTTACACCTTGCATGTTCCCGTGGGATAATTTACGATGACCTAACTTGATGAACCTAGAAATAATCATCGATTTCTGTTGCCGACTATAGGGTATTTCTATTTAATTGCGGTTTAGAATGTCCATCATTTGACGTCATACTTTGATAGACCTATTATAAGAATCTTTATCAATAGAATCGATCTGTGTTCATGAAAAAAAAAACTGTTGTTCATGTCACGATCTTAACTAATTTTGATCACGATTGAAGTTATTTTTATAACATTTTTTGTTCGCCATTCATCTGAATTGTCTTCCAATTTAACCGGATGCAGCTGCATACCGCAATTTTTTCCTTCACAACCCAGCAAGATTCCAAACGACTCGTCATAATAATGGAGAAGAGCTAACAAAGAAATGGGAACTTTTATAATTACTTAAAATTTAACATCTGTAGACACAGTTGGTAAGTATGAGCCATTTTTTAAAAAGATGAACCTATTAACTCTACCGTGTATCTATATATTTTGAGACTGCAGTCTTTGTCAAAAATAATAAAGAGTTATAATCATATAACTCTCGTATACGGCGTAAGGACCAATAGCGCACAGTAGCTAGCAAGACTCATTTAATGTATGAAAGTATATTTTGTGCAGCTTCACGCATCTTTAATAATATCCCGGGACCTATTAGAATAATTTCAGAAATAACAACATTTGAAAAGAATCTCCATGAACTGTTAGTACACAAATGCTACTACTCTGTAAAAGACTTCCTATCAGACAAATCACTGCTCCAATACTGTCTCCCTCAGTCATGATGCGTTCAGTAGCCTCTCTCTGTGTGTGTATGTGTTTATTTTTCTCTCTTTATGTGCTCTGTGAAATTTTTAATAATTTAATATTTTTTAACCATAATGTAATAATGTATTTCTAATGTTTTTAATTTAACTTCCGTACAAGTAACTGTTGTATGCCCAATGGGTGGGACTTAGCTGATCACAATTTAATTATTTAAGACCTGTATTAATAAAGATATTGTTTGATTGATTGATGAAAACAAAAATGTTTGTCTCTGGATTCGCTTGACCTTAGCTGCTTAATGTATTTTAAAAGGTTTTTATCACATTTTAAATAAAATAATACAGAACGGTGATTTAATACTTAATTTACATTCTTAATTCATCCTTACGAATCTTGAGGATGCTACCTAGTTCATTTTAAAATATGTTTTCAAGCGGTCGGAGTCACAACATGCATAAATTATTTAAATTAGTAAGCATTTTAGATGTTCACAAGTAATACTTAAAACTCCATATTTTAATACTAATTTTTGATTGACGTAGATAGTTTACTAAATCGTGACAAGAATAATGAAATTAACAGAGACCTCATCAAAATAAAAATACGGTTGAAATAGTTTTCGCGTTAAAAGTACTTAGTAGGGTTAATTATCTTACTCAATAGTAGTATCATCATCATCATTTCAGCCGAAAGACGTCCACTGCTGGACATAAGCCTCCCCCAAGAAGGGGGGTTTTGCCATAATCGCCACGCTTGGCAGGCGGGTTGGCGATCGCAGTATGGTTGTTATAAAAAACACAGAGAACGCTGCTGGCCATTCTCTGGTAAGTCCCTTAGTCGCCTCTTACGACACCCACGGGAAGATATGGGACGGTGCTATTCTTTACGTCCGGACACCATACAGAACATACAATAGTAGTATAATTAAACATTAATTTGGCTGTTATCATCCTTCGCTTACTTTTTAATCATTACTGTTTTTTCTATTTTTTTTGGTGTCTTTAAACAGCAATCTATGACATTAATTTGTTCGTCAAATTTCAAGTTTTTTAACTGACCAACCTGTTTTTTGTTTTTTTATTGAATAATTAAATGTAATTAAATTAATATTGACATACCTAATGTTCTCATTCTCTTAATTTATCCTATTTTTTTCCAATTGTATTAAGTAAATTTTATTTTTGTATTATGAATGTGTTATGGCCGACTATTGTGTTTAACTGTTAACCATTATTTAATTTAATTTTTATTGCAGTTAACAATTTATTTAATGTTTGCATGACTAACATAAGCTAGATTGTACAAGGCTCACCCATCTTATTTTATGCACCTGCAATATATGCAAATAAATTTTACTTTACTTTACAAATTGTTTTTAGTCCTATAATGGTCCTTCGAGCCGGATTCAAATTAATGACTGCTATGTTAAATATATTTAATATAAACAAGACATATATAAATTAACCTGTAGATTGCCTTAAGCATTATCCTTATACAATAATTAACCACGCAAGCTCCCATCAGTCGCGTTTCAAACATAGAAAAAAAAATCATCAATAGGCAATTAAATGCTAGAAAATCTCGTTAACAGAAACGACAAGATAAAAATGTACGTATTCATAAATGTTTATAAAATTAGCTAATTACAGATAAATAAGTTTCTTGATGCATTATTCATCGCCATGATTATTGTCATAGTGCGCAAATTGTGCCAATTACAGGTGCGCACTTAAAATAACGTTCTTCTTCGTAAAGATAATCTTAGAATAGAAAAAACATAATTACAGATTGATTGATTAAAGGTTTGTGAATCTGTTGACGTCGAACTGAGATCATCTGCTTAGTTTTTGCCCGACTATGGTGGGGTCGGCTTTTAAGGCGACATTAAGTGCCAGCGACCTTGAGCGAGTATTCGAGCCATCGCCCGCAAGGGCTCCCGCTTCAACGCGTACCAAGTTTTTTCGAAAAAACAACCCTCCTTGATTTATCAAACACAATACAAATAAAAGTCGTATACTAAAATATGGCTCATTAATTGTCTTTTAGATGGTCAAATTTTCATGCAAATACGCCCGATAATTTTTGCGTGATTATCGTTTTTTTGCCCGCGTTAGATATTACTTTACAAATTAATTACACTATGTTATAAAAATATAATTTCACATTTTCACATATCAAATTATGAAGAAAATTGTCTAGTATAACATATATTTTTTTCAAAGAAATAAGTCTACAAGTTTAGACGTGATGTTCAATTTAAAAACGTTAAAAGTCGTATATCTGCGCCTTAAGCTTAGCACGCACTGCGATTAAACGCACGCGTTTAACCGTACGTATGAACCCAAAAAAAAAATGTAACACATAGCTTTTTTATACAAGCGCATGCATTAGCGACTTTTTTCAGTGACTAATTTTAAAAACATAACATTTGGGTCGCGGTTTTATTTTATTTTATTTATTTACCACCAATTATAACATCATTACAGACTCGTCTAATACGATGCTATAAGATATACCATATAAAAAAAAAACATACAATACAACATTAGTTTTAGTATATGCGAAACCTGATACACGTGTCTAGTATTTTTATGTAAAGAATCTATGTACAAAATTTCAAAACTGTTCTATAACCTACCACTCTTCAAGAAGTTAGGGTTTCCGAACAGTCTGCTTACCTTATGGGCTAGTTGTTGCACGCCTAGGGGCCCATACGGCCAGCCCATATGGCAAACAGACTGTTAAAATTTCGTTAGGTACTACATTCGTGCATAGCCTGGACGGGGTGGAATCACTGACGAAAAAAAAACAGGTGTTTCTTATAAAAATTGCAATACAAATCTTTTTTTTTTTCGTCGATCAAAATATATGGAACAGCTGATATTTTTTTAAATTACTGATGGAAAATTTCTATGTCAGAAAGGCTCAGAATGTTGAACTGAATACGTGGTAAACGTTTTCGCGTTCTTGTTCCTTCCACCCTGTATCAACTTTTATTTCGCCTCACACAGAACAGTAGTTCCTAGATTTAAGGTCCGCAACACAAACAAATAAATTGATATGTCCCATTATCACCCAATTACGTCAACATTATCGAAAGTAATCGACTTATCAAGGTGATTCCTAAAAATAATTGAACTACAATCATTTTTGTACATATCCGCATTGTACACTTATCTGTAACAGATTTAACTTAAAAGCTTGTGGGTTTTAAGTGATGTCATTTTTACTTGAAATTGACATTAGTGACGTTATGACATCATTTGGAAAAAAGAACAACCTGCATCTTTAAGACGAACAAAACGGACCTATACGAAGTGTAAACGGACCCTTCACGAAGGCGTCAACCGAGTATTCTGTACATCAAACTAAGTAATCCGTTTTCAGTGTTTAATAATAATGTTGGTGACCATGTCAGTTTAAAAACAAATAAACTAAGTAACTCTACGCAAAAATGATTGCTGATAACGATTTTTTTTGTTGGGGTGAAAAATCACGTTTTACGCTTGAACTCAATGTTAAGCATTCAAAACATTGTGCTGATGAATGCATTGAGTAGTAGGTATAGAGGTCGTGGAGGTATGTAAAGTTATAACATAAATATAAATTATTTTTATCATTACTTTAGTTCTTTGTAGTCTGTATATAATGTACATAATAAATTATTTATCTAGAAATATAGAAGAACGTCCATACAAAAAAAAAATCTCAAAGGTGTCATTGGCCCCTTAACACAGCTGAAAAGCACTTGTTCTCCCCGTCTTTGCGATCATATTTTTGTTCTAGACCGTACCTGGGAACCTTCTAGTTACGGAGATATTGGGGGTCAAGGTTCCGACTTCTTCACAAGTTTTTTTTTAATACATGAATTTAATGAAAGATTTTTACTTTACACACCTCCACGTCCCCCATACTATTTAATCCATCCATCAGCATAATGTTTTGAGTGCTTTCCAGCGAGTTCTACCGTGATATTTCACCCCAAAAAAAAGTCGATACCCAGGAATATTTTTTGCGTAAAGTTACTTAGTTTGATGTACAGAATGCTTGGTTGACGGCTATGTGAAGGGTCTGTTTACACCCTGCACTCATTCCTTACTTTATCCATTCTTTTCATACCGCACATTCATCTCAATATTCTCCCTGTCCATCCATCAGCATTTTTTATGCATCATTATTTTAGTCTGTCTAGATCAGCGTGGAGATAACTAAACGCATAAAATACTGCGGAAATCCTTAATATTTTAATTACGAAAAAAAAATATTTTTACTTGAAAATTAAGCCTGTTTTTGTTGGTCGCCCTTCGAGGCATTTGTTTGCATTACCAAAACGTTTTTTGCAATCATTATTTAGATAAGGTGTTAATGTGTTTATTATTAAAATGGTCGTTGTACTCTTTGGATCTACCTATTGTATTTACATAATGGATATGCAAGACTCCTTAACGAAGCCGATAGAAACTTGTTTCCCTCGTCATGGCGATTATTTTTTGTTCTGGACCATACCTTTGACCCCAAATATCTCCGTAACCAGAAGTGGGAAACTTCTAGTTACGGAGATATTGGGGGTCAAAGTTCCGACTTTTTTACAAGTATTTTTTTTCAAATACAAGTTTTAAACGTTATAACTTTGCTTTAAAAACCTATTTGACCCCCGGATTATTCAATGCATTCATCAGCGTAATTTCGCCTAGAGTTACTTAGTTTGATGTACAGTATGCTTGGTTAACGGCGTCGTGAAGGGTCCGTTTACACCTTGTATACAATAAATAAAAATTGTTATATAATATAAAAATTTATTCAAAACTTCTTAAAATCACCGTTTAAGTAGGTGTTTGAATAATTACGATTATATTTTATAATAAACACAGACGAAAAAATACGTCCAACGAATCATATCGGTCTCGCTTCGTTTATTTTAAAGATTTAAGACGCACTTGTAATGTCATTAATGACAGAAAACATGAATGAATTGCATAAATTAATATTGATTAATTAATTTTAAAATTATAATTATAAGATACTTAATGGTCAAAAAAGTTAATGACTAAGCTTTGTAACCTTCACAGTTTGATAATTTAATTATAATGTATATCTTATTTTAAAGATTTTTTTCTGAGCCATCCTCTTAATGTAGTTTTTAATGGTACATACTTTAACCAGATTTAACATGTGTTTAATGGTTCATTAAAAGAGTGTTCAAGGAAGGAGTTTCATTGTCCATTCTACTCCTTATAAACGGCCATGTTTGTGAATGGGTAGCTTAAGTCATAGACAATTGGGTTCCCTACTTGAAATCGAATGCCGTGAAATCGAATAATTTAAACGTGCTCGTAATAACAGATTGTAAAGTTTTTTTATTCTGGTGACCAATAAAAAAAAAATCGATCAAAAACAAAAAAAAGATAATCGATTTATCGATTATTATTTTTATTTATATTTTTTTATTAATCGATTATTTGGCTAATGTGCCGAGCACAAGTGCTTGTTCAGTTACAAAAGAAAGAAAGCCAGTAGCACAGAGAAAATTATAAGACATAGAAATACCAGAGAAATTGCACAAGGTAGACGGTGAAATATTTTTTAATATATTATCGATTATATGGTCTGTCGAAAAATGATGTTTCAAGATAATGGGCTCGATGATTCGAGCATATAGTTATTCGAGATTTTGGTGCATCGAGGTAGTGAATTTATCGATTTCAAGTACTATCGAGTTAATGTTTTTGAGCAAGCGTTATTAGATCTCACGTCATTCGATTTCAAATAGGGAACATTTTCAACTACCAACACTCCAACAATGAAGAATCATGTCGCACCGTCAGAGACTGGGAGACAATATGACGTCGAGAGTGGACGGCACAGTTGGCGCAGTGGCTGAGCGATTGACTGCTGCGCTGCATGTCGCGGGTTCGATTCCCGCACGGAACAAATATTTGTATGGCCTACAGGTCCAGGTCCGGGTCTGGCTGTTTGTGTATGTGAGTTTAAATGTTTGTAAATGCACCCACGATACTGGAGAAATTCCTAGTGCAGGGCAACGTTTTAAAAAAAAAAAAAAAGAGTTGGAGATGGTGTTCCACCTAGTTTCCCTGTCTTGACATTTATCTACTTTTTGCTAAGAGTCAGTGTTCGTGACTTTACTTAAGAGCGTTTATACAGAAAGTGGGCAACGTCGCAAATAGCTGTCAAAGATTTCGCTGTTTTGATTAATTTGTCAATATTACTGTATGGAAATAAGAAATATGGTTAACTAGCGAACTAAAATATTGATTATTAAATGTAATAATTAATATCGTAACAAGTAATATTTAGTTTTAAATGTAAAAAAAAGTATTTGGTAACTTTCCAAATGCCTTTTTTACACCTAAAACGATTACAAATTCAAATTCAGTGTTTTCATTGTAATTAATTTTTAATATTTAGTTCACTAGTTAGCCATATTTCTAATTTCTGCACAGTAATATTGACAAGTTAATTAAAACAGGTAAATATTTGACAGCTATTTGCGACGTTGCCAATTTTTTGGATGAGTTCTCTAATTATCTTGTTCTTATAATAAATCTAGTTCGCCCCTACTAGTGTCACAAACTCATAGACTGGAAGCTAAGGACAACACTAATTTTGTTATCTCTAACAAGGTTAATTTGGTCATGTCAATGCTTTGGTGAAGTCAGCTATTTGATTGATCTTCTCATTAACATAACATTACAATAAATAACACAACCTTGTATATAGAAATAGTTTAAATTGTAACCTAAATAAAACCAAACCGGATGGTACCGATTAGTTGTCAATTTTGGAATTGTTGCAATCACAGTGTCTACATATGGGTATGAGATAAAAACAGGTATGTATGACGGCCAATCAAACTATACATTCCAGTTTATGCGGATCTCTCATTGTACTGGAAACCTATAGAAAACGAGACCATGTTCTGCTAGAAATGCTTCAAGTGTCGCCGTGTGTAGGTACCTATACTTAGTTTTATATTTTTTAATGTTTATGCTCCAATTTTGGACTTGCATGGTCAAATTGATTTTATATAATTCTTGACATTAAGTATTTTTAATGTCAAATCAATTTGACAAAATCTTGTAACATTAAAATATTTTTGTCCTTTGGCAGGATGAAAATATATGCCACGATTTTTATAGTTAACTGGCATCCGCCGGCAGCTTCCCCCGCGGAAATTGAATTTTACACAATATATTTAATTAAGCATATGTGTTATTCTGATGTGTCGCTGTGAAGTTTTATTAAAATCAGTTTAGTAGTTTTTGCGTAAAAGAATACCTAATAAACATTTATCCAACCATACACACAAACTTTCGCGTTTAAAATAATATAGTAAAACTAGCTGTTGCCCGCGACCTTCGTCCGCGTAAAATTTTATAGCCTATAACCTTCCTCGATAAATGGGCTATCCAACACTAAAATAATTTTTCAAATCGAACCAGTAGTTCCTGAGATTAGCGCGTTCAAGCAAACAAACAAACGAACAAACAAACTCTTCAGCTTTATAATATTAGTATAGATAAGAAGAAACAAGAAAGAAGTTTCTAAATTGTGTGATAACTTTTAGCAATTTATTACAAATTAAAAAAAAGCAAAAAAACAATGCTTAGTCCTGTATTTTATTCGTGATATATAACTTCATGCCTGTGATATCCGAAGGGTTAGGCATAGGTGCAGCTATAAAGGGTGTAAAAAGACCCTTAACGAAGCCGAAAGGCACTTGTTCTCCCCGTCATTGCGATCATTTTTTTATCAATCAATCATTTTTCCAGTCTATATCTGGGAACCTTCTAGTTACGGAGATATTGGGGGTCAAAGTTCCAACTTTTTCACATTTTTTTTTTAAATGCTGATTTTTACTTTAAACAACTCCACGATTCCTGTACTATTTAATCCATACATCAGCACAATGTTTTGAGTGCGTTACATTGAGTCCTACCTAAAATGTGGTTTTATACCCCAAAAAAAAAGTCGTTTCCCAGCAATAATTTTTGCGTAAAGTTACTTGGTTTGATGTACATAGTACTTGGTTGACGGCTTCGTGAAGGGTCCGTGTACACCCTGTATATTTAATTCCCATGTAATAGGGGGCGAGCCTATTGCCATCAACAGAAAAACCAATTAGCACTTTGGCCAACCCGGGAATCGTACCTAGGAACTCCAACAAGGCAGTTTGCTGCAGGGTTTTCCTGATATTACTATAAAAAGTTGAAAAATCGACTCACCGTTCTTCCACAGTCAAATTCGCCAACTCAGGGATCCAACACCAGTGCTGCTCCGGCACGAGTGTCATAAAAATTTGTGAAAAATATACAAATGCCACAAAAAATGCAAAAGGAATCATCAATAAAAACAATATCTTCTGGTAAAGTCCAAATTCTCCAACATATGGCAACAAATCGTCAAAATCTGTATTTTTTTTCTTTTCAACATTTGTCGTTGACACATTTTTTGGTGTGGCAACATCGGAACTGTCATTCTCGTAAGCTTTGTTGACGAAACCGCCGCTTAAATCTATGTTTGATAAATTATTTGTCGTGTTTTGAGTGTTATCCTCAGAGGCGTAAGAGTTTCTTTCTTGGGGTGCCATGTTTAAGATTTTTGCATAATCTTTTTTCTTCAGGTTGGCAATTTTGATCTGGAACAAAGAAAGAACGATGTTAGAAAACAATTTACACTTCATATTTCAGTTTTGAATGTTAACAACAACACACGTTGAACTGAAATTTAGCATACATGTTAAGTTTGGATTGGATAAGTGATGACATTCTAAATCCAATATGGCGGACTCCCAAAGATGGCGGACTGGTTATTTTTAATGCGATCTCATAATATGGGTATCAAACGAAAAAGGTTGCTGAAAACTATATGAAAAATTAAATGACTCACTAACGTCACTCTAAAGCGTGTTTTTATTACTTTTTTAACTGTAAAATTTCATATTGAATTTTTAACAAAAAAACCCATAAATGTATGAAATGTCCCAAGGTGCCAAGGTCTGTACTTATTACTCACTGCATTTTAGAAAAAAAAACCAAAAAAGGCTTTCGAATTTATTGACAGGAAATGACCTCCTTCTCTCTGTCCTTGCACATGAAACGGATGTTGAACTGACCAGTACCTACTGAGTTACAACACGAAAGCATTTTGTCGTAAAGTGTAGCACCGTATTGCTTTGTCTGTCTGTCTAATATACAGGGTGGACGCACAAACCGCTAAAATTAGAAAAAAAAATAGAATCAGCTGCTCCATACTTTCTGACTGTGTAGGTACTGTACTTTTGTAGACAACACCTGTTTTTTTTTTTAATTTATCGATGAAAAATTTGGTACAGAATGATGTACTGAATACCTGGTAACCGTTTGTGCATCGGAGTCCCTTCTAGCCTGGACCTATTCACGACTCATTTTTTTCTGCTGGACATCAGCTGCACCTAATAATAAATTCACTATTTAAAGCTCAAGACAGTGTCTCAAGACGAAAGTCTATGACCAGTGTGTGTTGCCAGTGATTACATACGGGACCGAAACATGGTCGCTCACAATGGGCCTTATCAGAAGGCTTAAAGTCACCCAAAGGGCAATAGAGAGGGCTATGCTCGGAGTTTCCTTGCGTGATCAAATCAGAAATGAGGACATCCGCAAGAGAACCAAGGTAACCGACGTAGCCCTAAGAATAGCCAAACTTAAGTGGCAGTGGGCAGGGCACATTGCTCGCAGAACGGATGGCCGATGGGGCCGAAAAGTTCTGGAGTGGCGACCGCGAACCGGAAGACGCTGCGTTGGAAGGCCTCCCACTAGGTGGACCGATGACCTGGTGAAGGTTGCAGGGATCCGCTGGATGCGAGTCGCACGGGACCGGTCAATGTGGCGACACTTGGGGGAGGCCTATGTCCAGCAGTGGACGTCTTTCGGCTGAAATGATGAATGATGATTTAAAGCTAATAATAACTTAAGAAACGGGGTATCTACTGAGATTGCACTAATAGAATGAAAGAAGAAGATTGACAAATTGGGATAGACACAATACATGGTGTAAGGTACACTGGCGAGAAAACGGTTACCACGTATTCAGTACATCATTCTAAGCCCCCACACATAGATACAGGGTGTAAACAGACCCTTCACATAGCCGTCAACCAAGCATTCTGTACATCAAACTAAGTAACTTTACGCAAAAATTATTGCTGGGAATCGACTTTTTTTTTGGGGTGAAAAATCACGTTTTACGGTAGGGCTCGATGGCAAGCACTCAAAGCATTGTGCTGATGGAAGGATTGAATAGTATGAGGGTCGTGGAGGTGTGTAAAGTAAAAATCATACAATAAAAACATTTAAAAAAAAACTTGTGAAAAAGTTGGAACTTTGACACCCAATATCTCCATAACTATAAGGTTCCCAGGTATGGTCTAGAACAAAAAAAAATCGCAAAGACGGGGAGAACAAGTGCCTTTCGGCTATATTAAGGGTCTATTTAAACTCTTTATTTCATTTCATTATATAAAAAAACAGCTGTTCCATACATTTTGACCGTGTAAGTATTTCACTTTTGTAGGAAACAGCTGTTTTTATTTTTAATAACCTATGAAATTTTTTTAAGTAGTTAGAATAAAGTACTGAATACGTGGTAACGTTTTCGCGTCGGTGTCCCATTCAACCTGTATAGCAATATTGCTATACGCAATATCAGTTCAGACAATATAACAGTATCATGTCTAGTGACCTGTCATGTCGACACTTCGTTTGACGAGGGCTGGCTCTTTCTTTGGCCAAAGAATTAGTGTCCTATTGTCGTCGTTGTTTAGATGTTTATATTTTCTTACTTTTAGTCTTATTTTTATCATTCCTTTAGTTCTTTTTAATCTATATATAATGTATATAATACATTTCTATTTAGAAGTAAAATTAAAAATTAAAAAATAAAGAAAAATTAAAATTAAAACTTATGTTCTAAGTGTTACTTATGTTTTGTGTGTGTATAGTAACTTATGTTTGTGTGTGTGTGTGTGGTGTGTATGTGGTGTGTGTGTGTGGTGTGTATGTGGTGTGTGTGTGTGTTCTTGTGTTGTGTGTGTGTAGTGTGTGTGTGGGGGGGGGGGGAGCCTACTGCAACCAACCCAGGCAAGCACGGCTTAACCTAAAGATCGACCCGAGCGGCTGTTATTATTTAACCACGAGCTCCTCCTGCTAGTAGTCTTTTCTAATATTCATTAAACCATCACAGATAGACATCAAATCACGGTCCAAGAGCCCCATTCGTCACGTTCAATACCTCACGCATCTCTCTCTGACGTCACACGAGACGTCATCCACCATTCACTCGACACTCGACCTTGACTCATAAAAACTATTTGGTTATATAAGTTTGTATGAGTTGTGAGCCTTAGCTAAGGTCATGGTATGAGTGAATGACCAGAGAGTATACAACATTATTTTTAGTATATGCGAAACCTGAATACAGTTTGTTCAGAATAAGTAACTGAATCGATTCCAATAATTTTTAAACCATGTTATATTTTTTCCCAAAAATATTAAAAAAAGTTAAAAGTTGGATACCGAGCGACTTTGAGTACCTATCGCAATAATTTAGGTACCTACTGCCAGATTATTATTTTCAATGAGCTCAAGACGACGCTGGAGGCACGCGCTGCGTGGTGACCGCGTTTTTGTGCGGACAACTAGGTAACAGAACAAGCTTATAACTTTGTGTTTTTTCATGATACAGTTTTGAAATTTTGTACTTAGATTCTTTACATAAAAATACTAGACACGTGTATCAGATTTCGCATATACTAAAACTAATGTTGTAGATGACGGAACTGTGTGTCAATGGGCTATAAATTGACTTTTTGAAGAAATGCTTTAAAGAAACATAACAACACGCCTGTAATCCCCGAAGCGTCAGGCAGAGGTCATTTCGCCAGTTATGTTTAAGTCCCATGTAAAAGGGGGCGAGCCTATTGCCATCAACCGGGTAGCAAATCCAGACTCCGTGGCTGCTACTGAGAAATTCCTGATGGAAAAACCCAACAGCTCTTTACTCGACCCGGGATCGATCCCAGGACCTCATGCTCAGCAGTCGTGCTTGCGACCACTAAACCATCGAGGCAGACCCCAGCTGAGGCACTTTCGTGTGGTTAGTGTGCCTAACCTGATGTCAGAGTCTTTATGCCGACCATGGGCCTCTGACTTGGCTTTACATGCCGTCGAGAAATATCTCTCAGGCATGTTGGTTTCCTCACGTTGTTTTCCTTCACCGAAGCAAGTGATAGTTATACAATACGCACACGAATCGGAAAAATCAGACGTGCGTGTCTTGGCTTCGAACTCTAGACCTATGACTTGGCAGTCCGACGGTCACACCACTAGGCTATCACTGCTTTTTGCATTTATTTCAAGGATGTACGACTAAGCAAGCGACTAAGTAATTGAATGCCAGGACCAACGGCTTAACCTGCTTTCCGAGGCACGGAAGAAACTCGGTATGTAACGGGTGGTCACCCATCCACGGACCAACCTAGGCAAGCGCAGCTTAACCTGAAGATCGACCCGAGCGGCTGTTATTATTTAGCCACGAGCTCCTCACCATCCATCAATTATTCGTGGAATGGGCAAAGCGAAATTAAAAAAAAATCATTTAGGATTTTTTCGCGTGGTTGAAATGCAGTTGCTGTGATAAAAGACTGATCAAATTAATATTTATAATTTTGTGCTAGTTACAAAAACCTATTCGAATTTACGTAACGTTTACTCTGCACGTACGTGCTAAGGCCCTTGAACAAAAAACAATATTTTTCGACTAAAAATAATGTACTTACTTAGCCTTAAATACGCGCTTTGGACGAGGAGTTGCGGACACCAGCTCGTTATACAATACAACACAATACTTAGCAGTAGCGAAATAATAACAGCCGCTCGGGCCGTTCTTTAGGTTAAGCCGCGCTTGCCTAGGTTGGTCTGTGGATGGGTGACCACCCATTACATACCGAGTTTCCTCCGTGCGTCAGAAAGCACGTTAAGCCGTTGGTCCCGGCTGTCATTTGTAGATCTTTGACAGTCGTTAGGTAGTCAGAGGCCCAAAAAGTCTGACAACCAGTCTTACCAAGTGGTATCGTATTACCCAGTACTAACTGGGTTGTGGAGGTCAGATAGGTAGTCGCTGCATGTAAAATACTGGTATTCAGTTGCATCCGTTTAGACTGGAAGCCGACCCAAATGTAGTTGGGAAAAGGCTAGGCAGATGATGATGATGACTTAGCAGTAGTGAAGGGTCAATTCTTGTAAGAGGTAAGCTGGAATACATATCTTCAATTTGATTATATTATTTGTCTATAGAATACTGACACCCACACATATACACAACCACACAGAGGTATGTAAATAGGCCACATCTTGGTTGCATTAGCTAGTTAATAAATAATATTGTAATTTAATGATGATAAACTATGTTCGTCTTAGAACTAATGTTACATGTTCAAACCATAGGCGAGGACGCTGGCACCCTAAACACAAGTTAAATCTTACATTGGGTGCCAGACCCTATCGAAAACACTCTTTTCCCTAGTTATAACACTGCGTAGTGCTTAGATAAGTGTTGCTTGTACAATTATTGAAGGTAATATATATATTTTTTTTAACTTTGCCTTTTTTCAAAGGGAAACCGGTAGGAACCGAGTTGTATGAAGCCTTCGCCACTGGTACTTATTCCTGCTAACCACCATAAACATAAATAGTGTACGTGGTTGTAACAAACACGTAATTACAAGGTTTATGTTTTGTAACCATTGGTCATTCACCGTGACCCTGGTGAAGCTAACTAGATTATACAATATAATCACGAAGCGTTGGTCTTGCGGTCGCAAACGCGACTGCTGAGCACGAGGTCCTAGGTTCAGTTCACGGATCGGACAAACTGTTATTGGGTTTTTTGCTAGTGTCCAACCGAAGTTTCGGTTTCGGTTTCGGCCTAAAAATTATATTTCGGCCAAAGGTTCGTTTTTGGCCAAAAAACAGCCGAACTTTTTGGCCGCGCCAAAACTTACAACATCGTAATTTCGAACATGGTTAAATGTTGAAATTTCAATTCGATGGAACTGAAACGTAGAAGAACCCTGTAATATTAGGTCAGCGAGATGTTCTATTAGTCATTATCTGGAAAGAACGGCCCACTGACATTTTATTCAACGTTTTAATCACGTTTATAAAAGGTTCGGTTTCGGCCGAAACTAAAAACAAAACAGAACCCTCGGTGTCGGTTCGGTTTCGGCAAAAAACATGTTTCGGTCGGACACTAGTTTTTTCATTAGGATTTTCTCAGTGTAGTACGCAACACCACACTGCTCTCCAAAACACAAATTACTGACGTTGTTCAAAAAGCCGCTAACTGAAGTGGGACTGGACTGGCCCCGTCTGCCGCATGCACAATGAGCTCTGGGCCATAATAACCACTTTCTGCAGCCGTCTGTTTGGAGCGTCGCGGCAGAGCTCGTAGAAGATGGCAGCACGAGCTGGACAGGGCCAGCGACCAGCACGCGTAGCATGACCACTGTAGAAACGGTTTTTGTCGACGGAAGAATCGACAAAATGACAGATCAACAAAATAAATTTGTAATTTTGTAGATTCTTCCGTCGACAAAACCCGTTGCTACGGTGGCCATGCTACGCGTGCAGTGGTCGACATTGGCCCTGGATAGAAACAACTGGAAACCAGTCTAACCGGATGCAGCTGAATACCAGTATTTTACATGAAGTGACTGCCTATCTGACTTCCACAACCCAGTTAGTACTGGGTAATACGATACCACTTGGTAAGTCTGGTTGTCAGACTTTCGGGCCACTAACTACCTGTAACGACTGTCAAAGATCTACAATTGACAGCCGAGCAGCTGTTGTTAGCCACGAGCTTCTCAGTATAAGTTCTTACTCGAACTTAAAAAAACCGGGTTCCGTAGCACCAAATAATATAATAAAATATTTTGAAGGCTTATTCATAAGTTGTATTGTATTACATTAAACAGCAAGACTACAAAGTTACTGTTGCAGTTTGATGAAAAAGTCCCATATCTCAAAAACTAAACATCAAATCTTATTCAAACCAATTTTCGTTGAAAGTTTTTTTTACGTTCTACAATCCTACATTATTTCAGAGTTTTCCTCCTCTTACTATAGAAAATAGAAGGGGGGGACACATTTTACCACTTTGGAAGTGTCTATCTTTCAAACGATTGACTTTGAGAAAAAATGATATTAGTAACCTCAATGTCATTTTTAAAGACCTATCTACAGACACCCCACACGTAAAGGGTTGATGATTTTTTTTTTGTTTCAGTTCCATCTATGGGGAAAAATAAAAATCGTAAAGCGGTTTACAGAATACATCTACCTACCAAGTTTCAACCGTATAGTCTTAACAGTTTCGGAATAAAGTGGCTGTGACATACAGACGGACAGACAGACAGACATTTATTTATTTATTTACTTTAAGTTCACCCACAGCACATACATACACATACATATACTAAATCATACGGTAATATTCTAATATATATGCCAATTACGGGTAAATACAACATTGACAACAAAGACGCCAGATTACCGCTTAGTTGCTAACGTAAGTCTAGGTGTACAATCGATTAAGAAAATGGGATATAAATTTTGTTACGAAGAAAATGAGAATCATTCATTCATTAAAGTACATAGATATTTTGACTACGTTTCATTGGTGTGTAGGGAGGCCAAGATTCTTGATTTAAACATGACATGAAGAATCTATAATCGTTCCGTTTTTTTGCCATTCGGCTACTGAACCCTAAAAATCAATCGATCATCAAACCAGTTATGAAGTATCTTATATAACAGTAATTCTTAAAACCCCGGAGGTCATGGAGACAGGCTGTAATGTACACGTAATGACAAAAAAAAAAAAATGCTGTGAATGACCACAGATTACAAAACTGAAACCTTGGTCAAGTTACGTGTTTCAACTCTAACAATCGTTTCGCGTTTAGTCATTGTTTCTGACCTAGCCGTTGGGTTAACTATTGTTTACTAATCGGTTAATTTTTATGGCTTTTCGGGTTATCATGAATCGATCGTGCTAACTGATTGTTAAGTGAGGATGGGATGAACTTGACATAGTAAGTTATAATCTTCCGACTGAGGTTCGGTTACCATCTCAACGGAGAAAACGCAGGAGATTATTATAGTACACTACAGTAGCGAAGGGTCAATTTTTGTAACAGTTAAGCTGGAGTACATATCTTTAATGTGATTATATTATTTGTCTATAGAATACTGACTGTGCCATTTTTCAAAGGGAAGCCGGTAGGAATCGAGTTCTATGGAACCTTCGCCACTGGTGCACTGGCACTTAGCCCGCGACTTCGTCCGCTAAAATTGTGTTAGCTCGGCTAATATGCATGATATAAATGTAATTTATAGTCTATAGCACCCACGAATAATGTAGCTTTCTGCCAGTGAAAGATTTTTTTGAATTGGATCATTCGTTCCCGAGTTTACCTACATACAAACATACTAACAAATTTTACACTTGCGCTCTATATTCTTTACTTTCGTAATTCGATGGGATGGCAACAGGACCAAAGAACAGCTGCAGGAGCAAAAGGCTTAACAAACTGCTAACAATCAGACTCCGTGTGCGACTGAGAAATTCGTAATAGAAAACAGTTTGTCCTATCAGCCCCCGTGGCATGACCACCGTAGACAAGGATTTCTTTGACGGAAGAATCGACAAAATGACAGATTGTGTCGACACAATGACAGATTTCTTTGCACTATCTGTCATTTTGTCGATTCTTCCGTCAAAGAAATCCTTGTCTACGGTGGTCATGCTACGGGGGCAACACGAAGAATCGACAAAATGACAGATCAACAAATGACATTTTGTCGATTCTTCCGTCGACAAAACCCGTTTCTACGGTCGTCATGCTACGCGTGCTGGGAATCGGACCCAGGATCCCCACAGTCAGTAGGCGAACTTGCGACCACGAGATCAACGGGGTACTTAAAAATATTTATGTCAAATACATGGGAACTTGCAGTATTGAATACTGCATTGAGAATCCTTACTTCCTTAGTTATATAATTATACCACATTATTTTTAGTATATGCGAAACCTGAATATAGTTTGTTCAGAATAAGTAACTGAATCGATTATTTTGTCCCAAAAATATTTAAAAAAGGTTACAAGTTGGATACCGAGCGACACTAAGTACCTATCGCAATCATTTAAGTACCTGCTGCCAAATTATTATTATCAATGAGCTCAAGACGACGCTGGAGGCGCGCGCGCAGCTGCGCTATGGTGATCACGTTTTTCTGCGGACAACCAGGTAACAGAACAAGCTTGTAACTTTGTGATTTTTCATGAAATTGTTTTGAAATTTTGTTTTCAGGTTTCGCATGTTGTATATTATTATAAATGCGAAAGTAAGTTCGTTTGTTTGTTACCTTTTCACGCCTGAACAACTGAACCGATCATCCTGCAATTTTGCATATATATTGTCAGGTGTACAGAAACGGACATAGGGTACCTTTCATCCCGAAAAAAGTACTGTTCCCGAGGAAAACAACAATAACATTCTTATGACAATAGATGGCGCCACGTGTCTTTCAAATCATGATTGCATTATATTATTACAAGCAGAATACAACCCGATTTAAATGTCAAATTCTAAATTAGCGAGCGAAGGCGCTGGCAAAAGCTAGTAAAATATAAAAACTCAACGATGTTAGTAATCTTAGTAATCATAGACTTGATTACGTACTAAAAGATTTTATAACATTAAATCGTAGCGCATTATTTTTAATTTATGTTTGTCGATACATATCTAGCGATACGTATACTGCTATTAATTAATCAATCTGTAATCGGAGCAACTATTACTAATATTAGGGTGACCACTAATTTTACAAACATAAACTATGTTTCAAAAAGTATTTTACTAAAAAAAACGGCAAAGTTCGCGTCGGAGTCGCGCGTGTAGGGTTTCATACCGTCGTAGTAGGGGAGCGCCCTTTAATTTTTAATTTATCATTTGTTGTTATAGCGGCAACAGAAATACACATTCTGTGAAAATATCAACTGTCTACCTATTATGGATCATGAGATACAGGCCGCTGACAGGCAGACGGACAGACGGACAGCGGAGGTTTAGTAATAGGGTCCTGTTGGTTACTCTTCGGGTATGGAACCCCATAAAGGAGTAATAGCTTAGTGGTGTGACCGTCGGACTGCCAAACCATAAGTCTCAAGTTCGAACCCAAGACACCTCTGATTTTTCGGATTCATGTGCGTATTGTATAATTATCACTTGCTTCGGTGAAGGAAAACATCGTGAGGAAACCAAACCAGCATGCCTGAGAGACACTCAAACGGCCGAATGCACATTCAAATACCTGCACCCCCCCCCCTATTTCTAATTAAATAAAATAAAATACAGCCAGGATGAAACAAAATTATTTGTTTCATCCTGGCTGTATTTTAATTTGTTCTAATTTTATTTTACTACAATCTTTATTTTAAAATTAATGTTTTTTTTAATTCAATTTTTAATCTAAATTTGTTTTAATCCTGATTTTATTCGAATTTTGTTTTTGATTTAAAAAGGTTCTTTAACTTGGTTTTTGTCTAATTTTTCTAATTATATATTTAGTGAGTAATTAAATGTTTAATGTTAACTTATTACGCTTAATTTTAAGTAAAATAATTTTGTTACCTTTTGCTGCATAAAACTTGCCCTATTGTTACCTAAATGGAAGAAGTCACTGGCTCCTGAAATACAGGTGCTCTAGGTACTCAACTTGGCAGTCCGATGGTCACACCTAGGCTATCACTGCAGACATGTGGTATTAAGTGACCACGCTTACAAATCCTAAGATAATGACACAATCAATGTTCTCCTGCCCTTATCCCAATTCATTTGGGGTCGGCGCAGCATGTCTTCCTCTTCCAAATTTCTCTATTACTCGTCATCTCAGCATTCACCTCCTTTCTAGCCATACCATACCTCACACAATCCATCCATCGTTTCTTTGGTGTTCCTCTACTCTTATAGCCATCTACATTCATATGCAACATTTTCCTCACTACATTTTTTCCTCATTCCTCCGCATCACATACCACGATAACCGATAACCACAGAACTTTTCAGTCACGGGCGCCAAGCTAATTATCCAATAACTTTAATAAATGCTTCTGACTGAATGCGGACATTGATACATTAAGGTGTTCATTGACATAATGACATATCACCTCTACTTATGGTAAACCAACCTTGAGTTGACAATCGACACGGGCTGTCATATACATGTTTTTATGACATTCGTCAAGTTCACATAAATGATATATTTTATTGTGAATTCGCAGATTCGTCTCAGAACTAAGTTGATGTAGTTTTGTTGTTTATTTATCTGTACTTTATATATTTTGTTATACATATGTATGTATACAGGGTGTAAACGGACCGTTCACGAAGCCGTCAACCAAGCATTATGTACATCAAACTAAGTAACTTTACGCAAAAAATATTGCTAGGAAACGACTTTTTTTTTTTGGAGTGAAACAATCACGTTTCACGGTAGAACTCGATGGAACGCACTCAAACCATTGTGGATTGGATAGTACGGGGTCGTGGGGGTGTTTAAAGTAAAAATCTTGCATTAAAACATGAAAAAATTGATTAAAAAAAAATCGTGAAAAAATTGGAACTTTGACCCCCAATATCTCCGTAACTAGAAGGTTCCCAGGTATGGTCTAGAACGAAAATGCAACATAATATTTAAATAAATATTACTACATTTTCGGTGATCGAACCTGTATGTATTTTTTATTGAAAACCGTCAACCGAGTACTGTTCCAAATTTAATATTGTTAAGAAATAAATTCTCTTCGAGTTGCAACAACACTACCCAACCTGAGAATCAGGACCTCATGCTCACCAGTCGCGCTTGTAGCCAAGAGACTAACGAGGCATTCTTATGGAATTTACAATTCTATAAGTCACATAACTAGTACAGTAACATATCGTACATTTCTGAATCTGACCTACATCCAAGCATCCGATAGCCGCGGCTTATGTAGTTTAATCACGACTCGATCTGACCGTGTAGCTCGGGTAAATTACATTATACATAGTCGATGAGCTCTTTAGATTCTATGTTTTAGCCCCTTAAGGATTACGTAAATTAATGAATTTATTTGGTGTGTTTAACACGTCTTGTAACCATTATCAAATTTAAGTGATTTCTTGTGTTTAAGTAATTTTTATGCGATAGACAAGAATTTGATCGAAGTTCTAACTTCAAGCAGTTAATAAACTACAGAATAAAAATCGTATCTTAGGTTTTACTCCAGTAATAACTTTGACTTGTTTATACAAGGTGTAAACAGACCCTTCACGAAGCCGTCAACCAAGCATTCTGTACATCAAACTAAGTAACTGTACGCAAATTTTTTTGCTGGAAAACGGCTTTTTTTTGGGGTGAAAAATCACGTTCTACGGTAAAACTCAATGTAACGCACTCAAAACATTGTGCTGGTGGATGCATTGAATAGTACAAGGCTTCTGGAGATATTTTAAGTAAAGTTATAACATTAAAAACTTGTATTAAAAAAAAAAACTTGTGAAAAAGTTGGAACTTTGACCCCCAATATCTCCGTAACTAAAAGGTTCCCAGGTATGGCTCAAAGGTGTTTCTATCTTAGATTCCACACTCGTTTAATAGTTTAGTATGACGGATAAACGTGACTATGTGGCCATTCTGTATAAGACCTACCCTATCGTTAGCTCTATCACAAAGAGCTACACTGACACGCGTATCTACAGGGTTTTACAAGACCCTTTTTGAAGCTGAAAGACACTTGTTTTACCCATTATTGTAATCACACACTTGTTGACACTTGTTCTGTCCATTTTGTTCTAGACCATACCTGGTAACCTTCTAGTTACGGAGATGTTGGGGGTCCAGGTTCCAACATCTTCACCCTTTTTTTTTAAATACATGTTTTGATTGTAAGATGTTTACTTTAAACACCTCCACGACCCCCGTAATATCCAATCTATCCATAAGCACAATGTTTTGAGTGCGTTCCATGGAGTCCTTCTATAAAACGTGATTTATTACAAAAAAAAAGTTGTTTCCCAGCAATAATTTTTGCGTAAAGTTACTTAGTTTGATGTACATAATGCTTGGTTGAAGGCTTCGTGATGGGTCCGTTTACATCCTGTATTTCTCTCGCATTGTTGACTAGTCTCCACTAGAATTGGTTGCAATGGCCCTTATCCCAATTCATTTCAGGTCGTCGCAGCATGTCTTTAGTCGTCTTTAACCACCATTCTAGACATAATTATCAAGTATTACACAGTCCATCTATAATTTTGTTGGTCTTCCTCTACTCTATAGCCATCTACATTTATACTCAAGATTTTTCGCACGTCATTTTCCTCATTCCTCCGTATCACATGCCTATACCATGACAACCGATAACCACACTAAAGATAAATTAAGTTACCAAATATTTTGGGAGACCCCCACTTTTTAACAAGCTTTTTTTTTTAATTCTCACTCCCTTATTTACAAACTAAAAATCTATAACAGTCATGAGAGAGAGTAAAAAAAAATCGTCCACATCGCTGTCAACAGTAAAAGTGCCCAGAAGGCTGGCAGCATTGCCACGTTGGATGGCAATGCTGATTCTTCTTGACTAACCGCTTGGCGATTTCCCGAAATACTTGGTGGGCAATCGGACCCCATACCCCTAGTGTGTCTTTTTTTTGGATGATTAGCTATAACTATATTGTTCACATAAAATGTGATCATGATAAATCGATTGGCACTTCATTCTTAAAAATCGGCACAGTAGTTTGGGCGCAACGGTGAACAATACAATTTTTACAAACACACAAGCACTGCTAAAAGCATAACCCTTCTTTTTGGCTTTCCCGTAGTCGGGTGAAAAAGGCATTGTAAGCTAAGTACTCTTTACATTGCAAGTCGTGTAGTAAATTTTCGACTAGTATCTTAGTCACCCTACTAGAACGGTTGGGCATTTACCTCAAGGATATATTTTGCAAGATCTTAGTCCTGACTCTGTAGAGTTATATTTAACTAGTCTTGCACTCGACCGCACCCGTCTATTGGCATCTATTGGTAAGCTATTATTAATGTTATTATACGCCTTTATGTGGCGAAACTGTCTTTTAGTTATTTGTGTAAAGATTGTGGACTCGTAATGGTAATGTCATGTCACGCCTGACATGTCAGTAACACCATCATCTGGCTAGCCTTTTCCCAACTATTTTCTCAGTCTAATCGGATGCAGCTATGTATTTTACATGGAGTGACTGCCTATCTGACCTCCACAACCCAATTAGTTCTGGATAATATGATACCCTTTGGTAAGACTGGTTGTCAGACTTTCGGGCCAGTAACACTAAATTAATTAACACTAAAAATGGCATATTATAGTCACCTCAGAGCAGTCACCATTTCGTCAGCATAACTAAAATTTGTTAATGCACACCCTGTCAATATGACGACCGACAATGGTGCTGCTGAGCTTAAGGCTCAGCTGGATTATGAATCATGTATAGTTTGAAGAGTCGGGGTGAGCTGAGCCCCCCTTGCCTCACCCCGCACTCCATCCGATACACGTCTGAGTGCGAACTATTCCACTTCACGCTATTGCTATGACTACTGTACCAGTACTTAAATATTGACACTATTTCAGATGGTAACGTAGTTTCACATTCTAGTTTACGCCACAAAACATCGTAAGACACAAGATCAAATGCCCTTGACAGATCCAGAAAATAAGCAAAAATAGGAGTCTTCCTGTCTGTGTAGTATTGGACAGTCTGCTTAAGGCACGAGATTGCAATCTCAGTTGATAGCTCAGTCTGATAACCGAACTGGACGTCATGTAGTTCGAGGTTTTTAGCCAATTGCTTATCAAGCAGACTGTCCAACACTTTTGCTATGACAGTGGCCAGAGAAATGAGCCTGTAATTGGAAATGTCCGAGACGTCCCCTCTAGTGTTTTATTTTTGTCAATAGGCGTAGTGCCTATTGTATACATTACGTCATTCGGTAAGTAACTA
This sequence comes from Noctua fimbriata, assembly GCA_905163415.1. Classification (NCBI taxonomy): domain Eukaryota; kingdom Metazoa; phylum Arthropoda; class Insecta; order Lepidoptera; family Noctuidae; genus Noctua; species Noctua fimbriata. The sequence goes on from LR990951.1 coordinate 2,686,274, forward strand.
TGACTAACGCACAGGTTAAAAAATAAAGCTAGCTCACGCGGCAAGTGTCTCCCCGCATGCTTCAGGTGCTCGATGCTAAGACCGTTATGACCCGGGGATTACCCCTCTCCATTTTCTTTATGATGCCTGATATTTCTTGTTCCATTAAAACTATATAAATGTCCCCGTAGTTGGCTCCAGCATCAAACACTTGCACAGGTCTAGTAGGAGGCGACTCAATCTGGAAATGAAGCCGAAATGCAATGGCTATGTCTGCGGGCTCGTGTACGCCGGCCACGCTCACAGGGGAACTCAACTTCGGATTCAAACTATTTGTTGATTTTCAAAATGATCCAAATTTCTTTTTAGTGTGATGTTTAGCTGTAATATGGGGAGCTCGTGGCTAAATAATAACAGCTGCTCGGGTCTATCTTTAGGTTAAGCCGTGCTTGCCTATGTTGTTCTATGGATGGGTGACCAACCATTACATACCAAGTTTCCTCCGTGCCTCGGAAAGCACGTTAAGCCGTTGGTCCCGGCTGTCATTTGTAGATTTTTGACAGTCGTTACATGTAGTCAGTGGCGCGAAACTTTAACAACCAGTCTTACCAAAGCGTACCTATCATTTTACACAGGGCCTACTCCAGGTAGTAGGCCAGATAGACAGAAAAGGCTAGGCATATGATGACTCAAAATAATGTAGCTGACTGCGTTCCGAATTACTACCCTCACGTCTTCAATATTTCAGATTTCCAGCCAACTTCATCTAATATTTTCTTCATTGACTTTAAACCTATATTTCTTGGGTCAGTTATTTGGTACTAGTTATGCTTCAGAAGCAACCAGGTCTAGGTTATATTGAGCTCATAAATATGGGTCGTTGTCAAGCGGCCGCGATGGTTTTTTGTTTAAGTCAGTGATACTTTCAAGAGGAGCATAATCAGCCGATAATGTTCCCACTGCTGGGACACACGGCCTCTCTATGAGAGGGAATGGGCAATCAATCCACCACGCAGGCAAAGTGAGGGTTGGTAGATGTCACATGTCTTCGAATTTTTGGTCCTAGGACATGCCGGTTTCATCAAGATGTTTTTCTTCACCGTTTTTTAGAACAGTGGTGATGAAATAAATTACACAAAGTAATGCGCCTGCCTGGGTTTGAACCCACGACTTACTGTTCGTAGGTCGGGGCTTCTCTACTGTCCCACCGCTGCCCAGAAGAAGAAGACTTGTTGGTTGTTTTTAACCACGGCTTCGATCGCGTTAATTTTGAATTTTACAATCAATTCGGGTTGTACTCTGCTTGTAATAATAAAGGGTGTAAATAGACCCTTAACATAGCCGAAAGGCACTTGTTCTCCCCGTCTTCGCGATCATTTTTTTGTTCTAGACCATACCTGGGAACCTTCTAGTTACGGAGATATTGGGGGTCAAAGTTCCAACATTTTCACGTTTTTTTTTTTAAATACATGTTTTAATGTAAGATTATTACTTATAACACCTCCACGACCCCCGTACTATTCAATTCATCCATCAGCACAATGCTTTGAGTGCTTTCCATCGAGTCCTACCGTAAAATGTGATTTTTCACCCAAAAAAAAAAGTCGTTTCCCAGCAATATTTTTTACGTAAAGTTACTTAGTTTGATGTACAGAATGCTTTGTGGACAGCTATGTAAAGGGTCTGTTTACACCCTGTATATTTAAATCATGATTCGAAAGACACGTGGCGCCTTCTATTATCATAAGAATGTTATTGTTTTTTTCTTCGGGAACAGTACTTGTTTTCGATTTCAATCGCTAAGGACAATAGAATCTACACACAACAGAATCTTATTTGGACCGATAGCGCTATTTTCAATTAGGAGTTTGGGACTATTTAAAACAGTTGATTATAATTATTATTTGATTATGGTGCCGTGCGATGGACGTGCAATTCTTTACAAACCTTAGATCTTACAACTTTTTAAGGTAGAAGAACAGTTTTACACGAGTTGCAGTTTTGTACATGTTATGTCTCAGTAGCGAAGGGTCAATTTTTGTAAGATTCAAATTCAAATTCAATTTTTTTGTAAATATGGGTAGTTATACAGGTGATTTTTGAAGATCAGGAAAGTTGTTAGTGTCACCATATTCTGCTCTAGGCATGCAACATTTAGTTCGGAACGTGATTAGTCCCTAAATTAAAAAATTAAATACATTAAAGTTCAAAATTACATGTCTATTAAATTGTCAATTAAAGTCAAAGTAAATATTGTCAAAGTAATAATGTCAAAGTTAATCTATTACACTAAAATGTCAAGAATTAATCATTGTGAAATACGCAATTTATGTCAAACTTATAGAGAGTTTCTCACACAAATATTCATTAACACTATAATAGGATTTTAACAATAATATTTTTTTAACATTACATTTAAATATGCCCATAATTTTTAAGTCTTTAATACATTTTGGTAAATGGTTGGGCAGCAGCATTCTCTGTGTTTTTTTTTTTTTTTTTTTTTATAACAAACATACTGCGATCGCCAACCCGCCTGCCAAGCGTGGCGATTATGGCAAAACCCCCCTTGGGGAGGCCTATGTCCAGCAGTGGACGTCTTTCGGCTGAATGATGAAATGGTTATAAAGTCGAGGTGCCATCCAAAAAATACTATTGCTAAACAAAGTAGTTCTACTGCTGTCAGGGAAATATATTTTTTTATTGTTACGTTGACTTCTATTATTTTTGAAATAATGCAAGTTGCGTTTTACAAAGACTACGACTTCCAATATATATAAACATGGTAGTGTATATATTTTTTAAGCTACGAAAAGAGGTAAGCTAGAGTACATATCTTTAATGTGATTATATTATTTGTCTATAGAATACTGACTGTGCCATTATTCAAAGGGAAGCCGGTAGGAATCGAGTTGTATGGAACCTTCGCCATTGTTATGTTTTTGATGGAATTTCTTTTACTAATGGGAAACAGCATTACTCCGAATCATCATAGGCTATGTTAAGTAGGGTAAGTGGTCCAGTGACTGTACCTGTCATTAAGTTGACCGGTAAGGAACTAAAACGGGTCTATCAGTTCAAGTATTTGGGGCACTACGTAACCGTCGAACTTAAGGGCATTACATGGCTCAAATCCCAAAAACAGCGTATGTTCAAGGAAATTTGTTGATGAATCCCTTCGTGCGTTTCCCGTGTAAAAAAAAGTATGTTATAGTTAAGTTCATCACAAATAAATTGTATTGTTTAAAATTTTAATAAACCTCAATTTTTTTTGGTTAATCGTAGAAAATAGGTCCTTTTTCAACCTTAATTGTAAATTATCTCTGTAACGGCTGAATAGATGCGCATGAATTTTGTAACAACAAATACGTAATGATATACTTAACAATCTGTATAGTTTTTTTCTGTTATTTCTTTTAATATTTTTAAATAATAAATAAAAACCGAAATTTTGCGAAATGTGCGGGGCAAGTCAACAAAAACCAGTACAGGGATCAAATCATCAAGGTCATTGAGCAATGTAATGCCCTTATGACCAGATGGATATGGATAGGGAACGTAGGGCGTTGGCGGTCCGTTGTAACAAGTTGGTTTGCACGTCATGTCCCTGCGACAAATAAATACTTTTTCTTTCATTCTTTCTTTCTTTCTGACATGTGACATCTACCAACCCGCACTGGGCCCGCGTGGGGGATTATAGCCCATTCCCTCTCATAGAGAGGAGGCCGTGTGTCCCAGCAGTGGGAACATTCTAGGCTGATTATGCTTATGCTTTCTTTCTTTGTAGTAAGCAAGTTAAAATATCGCTTTTCAAAGCAAAATCAAAATCATTTATTTTAAGTAAATAGTTACAGGCACTTTTGAATTGTCGAAACAAAGACAACAATGAAATGTAGCTACAGAAAAAAAAAAAACAAAAAATTTTGAAGAAAGAAGTCAATGAAAAAAAAAATTGGATTGAAACAAAAATGAAAAAAAATGAATGATTGATTTCATTGAATGAAATTCAATGATTTGAATTTATTGCTCATTTCGTTTTGTAGGTTTCACATAAATACCTAAGTACCTATACATTATATGACACCTAAGTTTTTCTACATCAATTATCGTTCATTCATTTAAAAATCCGCGTACCTGTATTTTAGTACTAGCCAATTAACCGTTTAATAACCATATTGAAACCAATCAAAATACAACCTTACCTTCCTTGATTTACAGTCCATTATCAATTTCCTAGTTGCAGAAACGAATATTGTACGAACAACATTAGTCTTGCAGTTTGGAAAATTTATTCATGGACTTAATCGGGTTGTGTTAAGGTTGAGTTTTGATTGATAGAGTGCATTGTTAGTGGTGTGAATAAGTTGGTTTTTGCCGGCAATGACCTCTTTCGGTACTCATGACCACGAAGGCGTGATTGTACTTTAATAATTATTTGTTTGAAAGAGAATAAGAAAAAAATGGATAAGATTTATTAGCAAAAACAAGCTTGTTTTATTTATTGTAATATTTTTTAAGATATAAAGGACATAGGGGACTTTTCTGATCCGCTAGCAGAATTTTTGCAAACATTAATTAAACATATGGTAGCTTTTAGATATTAGTACGTACATGCTAAATGTGTAGTGTTTTTTTTAAATATCTAATGGGAATGTTGGAGCTCGTGGCTAAATAATAACAGCCGCTCGGGTCGATCTTTAGGTTAAGCTGTGCTTGCCTAGGTTGGTCTGTGGATGGGTGACCACCCATTACATACCGAGTTTCCTCCATGCCTCGGAAAGCACGTTAAGCCGTTGGTCTGGGGTGTCATTTGTTGATCTTTGACAGTCGTTACAGGTAGTCAGTGGTCCAAAATGTCTGACAACCAGTCTTATCAAGTGGTATCGTATTCCCCAGTACTAACTGGGTTGTGGAGGTCAGATAGGCAGTCGCTCCATGTAAAATACTGCATCCGGTTAGACTGGAAGCCGACCCCAACATAGTTGGGAAAAGGCTAGGCAGATGATAATGGGAATATTGAGAAATGAGCATCGCTCAAACAAGAAATAGTTTGCGCTTTTCGCCAACTCGCTATCACATTTTTTAAAGATGAATCGATTTCATCAAAACGAAAAATGTTACCTGTGATCCGGTCGTTGGTGTTGACATCAACATCATCGACAGCTCCATTTTTGGATAATACATATTATTGTCATAGATTAGGATAATTAATAAATAATTTTTTTTTTTTCTTTTATCAACCAATCTAGGTTAAAGGTCAAATAATTCTTATAAAAATAAATAAAGGCAACGTAATCTATTTATGGACTAATAAATAGTATATATGCCCTTTTATAGTTTGTGATTAGTTTATTTATTTTAGGTTATTAATAGTTTTTAATTAATAATGTATTTAGTTAGTTTACTCTACTTAATTAAATATTTTCAGAGCTAATAATTCACCTATGACAAACAATAAATGAATTTGATATCGTGAAAAAACAAAAATAATAAAAAAATAGTAATAAAAACTTTTTTTTAAAATTCTAAATGGGCTTAATAATAACTATTAGCAATAAGCATATTAACATCCTAAAACTTAAAAATATATTCTATTATGATATAAAATATTTTCCTGTATATCTCAATATTCCCATTACTCACAATAATGCGCCTCAAGCTGTTATATCTGTATATCTCAGGCTTTAAAATAAGGTATAATTCGTTAATGTTCACCGTGGGTATTTTTTCCATAGTTAAGGTCCCAATGTCCTTTGCTTCTCAAAAAGTATACAATTCACTTCATATTTGAAAAACAAGTTAATCTATAAAAGTAAATAAAGGATGATGCCAGAATTTATGTGTGATTCATTTTTCATGACATTAGTCCTGTTTAAATGCCCCGTTGGTCTCGAGGTTACAGAGCAACTGCAATGTCGTTTTTGAAAGACATTTTTGTAGCGGCACTACAAAAAGTAGTGCAAAAACTACTGCAGCGCCATCTATGAGACGAATGAAGGACTGACATGTAAAATTCTGCAACGCGCTACCAACCTAGGCGCGGCTTAAGATTAAGATTTTTTTTTTAAGACGTTTTCCCAAACTAGGAATTTCTCCTGTATTGTGGGTACGTTTACAAACATTTAAGCTCACATACACAAACAGCCAGACCCGGAACAATTATCTGTAGATCATACAAATATTTGTTCCGTGCGGGAATCGAACCCGCGACACGCAGCGCAGTGCCTGCTGCGCTGCGTGTCGCGGGTTAGATTCCGGTGAATGTATATGAAATTTATGTACGGCATTTATAATTTTAATTTTTGTCTGTCTGCCCGTTTGTTCCGGCAAATCTCCGAAAGGGCTGGACCGATTTTGACGGGACTTTTACTAGCAAATAGCTGATGTTATATAAAAAGGATTAGGGTAACGTGCAAAACAATCAAAACCCATGAAATTATTAAAAAAGTCCGATTCTTATGGGGATTTTTTTTCTTTTTATAATCATTTTAGGCGGACGAAAGTTGCACACAACAGCTAGTTTGAAATAAATGCTTTGATTTTGAGTTAAAATGCCTTATCCACGCGTATCACAGATCCTTGTACTGCCGACACTGAACAGTAAGGCTGGTTATAATTACCGTATTCACTAAAAACACGCGTTTTTTTTATGTACAAAAATGTATATTATTTTATAATTTTATTTGACTGAAAGAGCTGCCGCGTTGGGTTCCATCCGTAGGAATAGTATTTCAAGAGCCCAGAGTTTAGCAACAATTGCTAAACAAGTTTTAAGTTGATATATTTTTTTAAAGTTTTTTTTTTAAATAAAAGAGTCTATTTAAGATATCCTTTATTTTTTTATATGCAAATTAATTACATTTTTAAATATTACTTACAAAACAAATATAAAAAAAAAAATTGAAGCCCACCGGTATCGGGAACAGGGTCCAAGCTACCGGCGGTCAGGGCTCCAGAGAGAGGAACCTCCTTTTTTTTTTTTTTTTTTTTTTGGGATGGGAAATCATCAAATGACCCCCCCCGCTCTGGGCAGAGCGGGAGGGAGTGTCAGACTTGTACTGACTAAAACCCATCCATGTTCCTTCTTTGCCCTTTGTGTTCCAGGGCCGCGGTATCTCTTTCGAACAGTCCCGCAGCCCTGGCAGGCATCGGCCCGTGCGGACCCCTACGTGGTTGCTGACATCTCTTTGAGGCGCGCGTGGAACACGAACGCGCCGTCGACACGGCCTGTCGTCATAAGACGGCTGGACGGCGAGCTAGCCCATAACTCGCCATCCACAGGCCCGCGCCTACGGTGGCCGGGGGCCACCACGTGACCCCCGACGCCCAGGGCGTCTCCCGCGGCGGCTGGGACGTGTGGCTCTTTCCCTCTCACGTTCCGCCACCTCCTTCACCAGCATGACTGCTTCGCAGAAGGAGGTGACGGCTTCCCATTCCCTCTCGCTCCGGACCATGGCTTGAACCAGGGCCGGGCGCGAGAGGTTGCCGCCGCCGATCGCCACTTCGAGGACACGGCGCTGCTCCGCCCAAGCGGGGCAGACCTCCACAGTGTGCTGCACCGTGTCCTCCGGACGATCCTCACAATGGAAACACCCGGGCGTTTCCGCCCGCCCGATTCGGTGCAGGAACCTCCCGAAACAACCGTGTCCGGTGAGGACCTGCGTCAGGCGGAAGGTGAGGGCGCCGTGGCGCCTCTCTAGCCACTCCTCAAAGAGGGGACTTATCGCCACTATGGTGGCGTGCCCTGCACGGGGTTGCGACAGTCGCTCTCTCCATGTCACCATGAGATCGCTCCGGAGGTCTGTCCGCTGAGCGGCGATTTGCCGCGGCAGCGGAGTTTCCCCCCGACGTAGTGCCTCCGCGCGCCATTCGTGAAGGCGCGCGAGGACTATCGCCTCCAGATCCCATGGCGGCAATCCGGCAAGGAGGCTCGCCGCCTCACCGGAGATCGTGCGGTACCCCCGGACTAGCCTTAGGGCTATCCCCTTTTGGGGCGCGTTCAAGTAGCGGGCGGCTTGCCGCCTCAGAGAACGCGCCCACACTGGGGCCCCGTAAAGGGCCATGGACCGCACGACCCCCGCGTAGAGCCTCCGGCAGGAGGCGTTTGGACCCCCCAGGTTGGGCAGGAGCCGCTTGAAGGCAGCCCCGGTCCGTTCCAGTTTGGGGGCCAAACGTCGGAAATGCTCCACGAAGTTCCACCGGCTGTCAAGGACGAGTCCCAGGTACTTCAGCGTCGACCCGACGCCGATGGAAACCCCTCCTGCCGTCAGTAGGGATCCCGACGGTGGCGCATTCCGAGGCCCATGAAAACACATGGCCTCGGACTTGTGCAATGCCACCTCGAGACCCAATTGCCGGATCCTCTCCACGACTATCGCAACCCCGCGTGTCATGTTTTCGGCCGCCGCCTCGTGTGACCTCCCTTGTGCCAGTACCAGCGTGTCGTCAGCGTAGCAGACTACGCTGACGCCGCTAGGGAGGTCGGCGCGCAGCACCCAGTCGTAACCGATGTTCCACAAGGCCGGCCCCAGAACCGATCCCTGTGGAACACCGCACGACATCTCTCGCCGGTTCCATTCTCCGCTCCGACCGGGGTACGTGACGGCCCTATCCGTCAGATAATCCCCGACCACACGACGAGAGAGGAACCTCCTAACAATACGAGCCGTGTCCAGAAGTACCGCTTTCTGAGCCCTTGATCCAGCTGCCTAACTAGAGCCTCCTCAGGTATTGGTCGAGGCTCTTGGCAATTAAGCCATGGGCTGATACAACTATCGGCACAATGATCGCTGAGTCCACATCCCACATGTCGACAACCTCGTGAGCCAAGTACTTGATTAGCTTAAAAAAAGAGTATATTATTGTTAAGATTTCGAATAGATACGAATCCTGAATAGTAATTGTTATTTTTATTACCTAGACATATTATAAAATTAATTTACACTAAATGATGTTGAATAAAAATTTTACGTTTAAGATGTCCTAATATTTGTATGCCATTCCATGGTGAAACATGTAAGTTCACAACCTTATTTATAAGACCTTAATGTAACCATGTTTTTACACAAATAAAATTATTTATTCTACATAGTTTTCAAGCACAATTTTTAAGGTTTTCAAGTGAACTTCACCATATCCATCATATTTAATATTATAAGCCAAGTACTGTTTATTTTATTATTTATACAATCACATATTTATGCTGCCTTGGCTTCCGTACGTTTTTCACGGGTGACCACTGAAAACCAGCGCTGTGCTGTGGGCACTTGTATTTTTGAATTTTTGTAACTACAGTTTTTGAATATACCTATATAACTGTCAAAATTAATGGCATTGGGATTGTGAGTGTGTTACGCAATTACATATTTCTAACTGAGATAATAAGTACTCCGTTCTCCCAGGTCACAAGGCATCCATGAATATTTAACACACTAAAAGGAAAGAGTGCTAACTTAAATCATGCTTATTACTGTCAATAACTGCGCAGAAGCTATTTTTTTCTAATGAAACTAGATGTTCGCAGTGAAAGAACACGTTTACCATAAATCAAAAAAATAATGATTAGTGGACTGTAGATCGATATCCCATAATTATTTCATCTTCTATACTAAACAAAATTGAAGTGTCTGTTTGTAATTCCAAAATAACAGCTTACGAATGCGAAAAAATATACGGTACCTACTCAAACAATTTTTTTTTTTCGAATTTTTGACTCTGTCTGTTTGTTCCGGTTAATCTCCAAAACGGCTGGACCCAAAATTTTGACGGGACTGGACCAATTACTGGCTATTATAAGGAGTAACTGAAGCGACTTTTATTTTTAAAAATGAATTATTGTTCCGCGCAAAAAAAGTAAACCCAAAAAATTGTTAATAATAATTTATCGACGAAGATCGCTGAAAACAGCTAATTTAGTAATATATGTCATTCATATCAGACGAAAGTTCATAGAAAAAATGATCCTACAACTTAATGATGGCATATAGAAAACTGACATAATTGCCAATATAGACACTTCACAGTACGACCAGTTTAATTTTGCAGTTCACGGTGGCGCTACTTGTTAAGAAAAAATACAACAGTATGTATAGCTTCTTCTATTTAATTTAGTTCTCTGTTTTACCGTCTGCACAGATATTTTGGTCGAATTATACACTTGTACCGACACTAAGAATAACTAGCATAAGCATTATCAGGCTATAATATTCCCACTGCTGGGACACAGGCCTCCTCTCTATGAGAGGGAGTGGGTTGGTAGATGTCACATGTCTTCGAATGTTTGGTTCTAGGATATACCGGTTTCCTCATGATGTTTTCCTTCACCGTTTTGAGAAAAGTGGTGATGAAATAAATTATACAAACTAATGCGAATTCGAACCCACGAGTTACTGCTCGTAAGTCGGGGCCGCCACCAATGGGCCACAGCTGCTCCAAAATAACTAGAGCAGATAGTAATTAAAGAAACGTTTTTAAATGTCAAGTTTTTTGTAAAAAAAGAAAGTATATCAATCGTTAAATGTCATTGTAACCTAAAATTATTAACGACCAACACTGCCAATAACGGTCAAATCAATTAAGAAAACAAAAACAGTACTAAATTAAGCCCTGGTTACATTTTGACAGGTCAAGAATATGCATTGTGTTGAATAATAAGAACTCATTGTTGATTGTATTGCTGAGATAACAGTGACACGAATGGCAATTACTTTTATTTTGACAACTGGACAATAGCCTTTTTACCATTGCCAACAACTCCCTCGCTTCGCTCAGGATTCTACTCTAGAATCCTTCGCTACTCTCGGGATCCAGTCCCTCGAATTAAATTCCCTTTTATTCACTTGTTGTATAATCTACTATTTCCAAACTACGTTGGGATCGGCTTCCAGTCTAACCAGCTGATATGGAGCGACTGTCTATCTGACCTCCACAGTCCAGCTAGTACTGGGTAATATTCATTGCGTCATACAAGGTGTAAAAAGACTCTTAACGAAGCCGAAAGGTACTTGTTCTCCCAGTCACTGCGATTTTTTTTTGTACTGGACCACACCTCGGAAACTTTTAGTTACGGAGATATTTTAGGTCAAAGTTCCAACTTTTTTTTTTATAACTTTACTTTAAATACCTCCATGACCCCAGTATTATTCAATACATCCATCAGCACAATGTTTTGAGTGCTTTACATCGAGTCCTACCGTAAAACAGTTTCACACCAATATTTTTTTTTGTATACAGTTACATAGTTTGATGTACAGAATGCTTGATTGACGGTTTCGTGAAGGGTCCGTCTTCTTGCATGTTTTAAAAGTAGTAGGAAACTAGTGTTATAAAAACTAAACTATTACGAATAAGTAAGAATATTTACACAGAGTATTTCCGCAGTGTTTTTCTACACTTTACTTTAAAAAAAATTGGTTAAATACAACCTATTTTACCTAATTTCTTACAAAACAATCATAAAATTTATAACCATTTTACGCCATGTGTCCAATACACTACTTAAACAAATGTCAAAAGTTTGTTGACCTTTCCAATTCGTAATTTTGATATCATAGAGTAAAAAAACTGTGTTATTTTATGTGCTTCTTGATTACTAGCTGTCGATACCTATATACTGCTATCAATTCATCACGATAACATTAACCAGTACTAGCTGGGTTGTGGAGGTCAGTTAGGCAGTCGCTCCATGTAAAATACTGGTATTTAGCTGCACTTGGTTAGACTAAGCTGACACTAACATAGTTGATAAAGGCTAGGCACATGATGATGATTGAACTGCAACTTTTTTCAACCAATCAGAGTTCTTGATCGTACAAACGCCAGCACATCAAGCTACGCGAAACTGTCAAATATTCCCAATCAACCTTGAATCTAATGCTTTAGCGATAAAGTTGAAATTCGATTAAAGAAATTTGACAGATTGTAGTAGCTTTATGTGCTGGCATCTGTAGGTACATAAGTGTGTAAAATGTAGTAATTCTCTCCTCCGACGGAATATAAAGAAATCATCGAAGCATACAGATTCTTTCCCAATATTAAATTGTATGCAGTTTACTAATTAGTGTTCATTAGAAAACCTAAATTAAAATTTATGCATTTCTACTTATAAGATACTTAACTATATCGTCTCGCTTTTTTAATTTTACAGTCGGGACTTTTGATTTTTTACAAGCTTTTCTTAACTTGCAATGCATGATTGTTTGTTTGTTTATGTCAAATTTTGCAACTGAATTTTAAAACAGGTAGCCCAAATTGATTGATTTGACTTTTTGCATACACGTTTAGTTTGGATGGCGGTGTGGCCTGCGCTTAATGCTTGGTTAGTTAAGCGACGTCATTCTAAATCCAGTATGGCGGACTCCCAAAGATGGCGGACTAGTTATTTTTTATGCACCCCCATGATACGAGCATCAATTAAAAGGGTTTGCTGAATAAAATACAAAAAAAACGAAACTATTTACAATTTCCGCAGTTTTCACGAATATTTACCAACAGCGCCGTCCGAATTTAAGCACGAAAAACATCCAAGGACTACTGTATCTATTACTTTACTAATAGTTACAGATTTTTCCATAGGTCTCAAGTTCGAACCCAAGACACGTACCTATGATTTTCGGATTCGTATTGTATAATTATCACTTGCTTCGGTGAAGGAAAACATCGCGAAGAAACGGCCAGCTACACGGCCACGGCCACGGCTGTACGGCCAGTTATACAACATTAGTTTTAGTATATGCGAAACCTGAAACACGTGTCGAGTATTTTTATGTAAAGAATCTATGTATAAAATTTCAAAACTGTATCATGAAAAATCACAAAGTTATTAGCTTATTCTGTTACCTGGTTGTTCGCACAAAAGCGTGGTCACCACGCAACGCGCCCGCGCGCGGGCCTCTAGCGTCGTCTTGAGCTCATTGATAAACATAATTTGGCAGTAGGTACCTAAATTATTGCGATAGGTACTTAATGTCGCTCGGTGTCCAACTTTTAACTTTTTTAAATATTTTTGGGAAAAAATATAACATGGTTTAAAAATTATTGGAATCGATTCAGTTACTTATTCTGAACAAACTATATTCAGGTTTCGCATATACTAAAAATAATGTTCTATATTGTTTATGGCCCTGTCAAGTCGGCGGGCTGTGACAGAAGATGCGGCTGTCATGGCCGTCTCCATTAAACCGAGCTATATTATCACACTGCATTCACGTAGTTTTATTCATTATCTCAGAAAAAAAACCAGCATGTCTGAGAGATATTTCTCGACGGCATGTAAAGCTAAGTCAGAGGCCCATGGGCGGCATAAAAAGACTGACACCAGGTTAGGCACTAATTACACGATAAAGAAGAAGACTATACTAACTATCAGTAGCGGAGGGTCAATTTCTGTAAGAAGTAAACCGGAGTACCTATCTTTAATGTGATTATATTATTTGTCATTTGTATTATTTGTTTGTTTGTATTATTTTTATATTATTTGTGCCATTTTTCAAAGGCAATCCGGTAGGAATCGAGTTGTATGGCACCTTCGCCACTGTTAACTATTATAAATGCGCAAGTTTGTGAGGATGTTTGTTACTGTTTTATGCAAAAACTAGGGCAAGCATTTAAATGAAATTTGGCACACAGACAGTTGACATAACCTTAATAATATGTAAGATACTTTTTATCACAACAGTATTTATTTATTTATTTAATCCTTCAAGCACAAAGTACAGAGGCGGACTTAATGCCATAGGCATTTTCTACCAGTCAACCTTTGGGTGATGCAGAGACAAACAGTGGTAGGTGTAAATATATCTGCAAAAATTTAATTTATTACTAAGATAAACTACAAGGATATATAAAATACTATAACGATATATCAAAATACTATAAATATATATCAATATATTATATATATGTAATTAGAAATTTACACGGATATTCTAAAATAAAAAGACAAACAATGAAGAAAACGTTGTGACGAAACTGCCAGCTTTCAGTATGGCCCCTTAAGACAAATGCCGAACTCTTCGCGGGCGAAGCCGCTGGCATAAGCTATGCTAATCGTATTCTAACGTTAAAAATCACACCGTTTTCAAATGAGGGTAGGCAGAAACAACAGAACGGCATCTACAACCCTTACTCCTTTGGCTTCGTCCACCTTAATACAAGGTGGGTAAAAAATCGGGGATCATACGAAACGGGGCGATAGCTGGGATTATTTGCAGAAAAAAATATCTCTGTGGTAGAGTAATAACTTGATCTCCTTAAAAGTTATGATTATTTGAGTGTTTATTTAAGAAAATAAAAAAATACCTATTTTAAAATAGAGTGTGTTTAGTTGCTTCTCGGAAATGTATCATCACTACAAAAGTGCTTTTATGACAGTGTGTGCCATGATTTACGAGTATTGACACTTTTTTCAATATCTTTTAAGTTTCACGAAAAATTATTTGTAACGTCAGAACGTTACTGTAAAAAAAAAATTCTAACAAAAAATATCCTGATAACCCCAACTATCGCCTTGTTTCGTTTGATCCACGATTTTTTACCCACTGTGTATATGTGGTCACGTACACCGGTTACAACTTAATCGTATTGTAATACCTTAAAATAATTATAATACATAAACGAACAAGGAAATAAGCTCCATCATTATTATTATAGTTTTATTTTCCGCATTGTGTTCCAACTTTGAATTTGCATAACAAATAGTAATACTTGCCCCCGGCTTTGACGGAAGGTTATGCTGCCAAATTGCATAGCGTTTGCCAATTAGAAATAATCACATTCTTATTTTTTGTTTTGTTTTTTAAATTTTAATTGTGATTTTGATTTAATCTAATTTAATTTTGTTTATCTATTATAAATTATAAATACAATTTTAAATACTATTATAATTTTTAATTTAAATGTAATTTTTCAATCTTTTATTAATAATTTAATTTAATTTTATGATCCAAAGTTGGTTGAAATAAATAAATAATAATACTAATTATTTTGCGCGTTTTGTTTTTAGCGAAAATTCTGCTTATCATGATTATAAACCCTTTAAAGGTAAACAATCAAAATTTTACAAGGGAGCCTTAAGGATCCTTTAGCAGGATTTAAGAAAAAAATCCACGGACTTTTCGCAATAAAGTTTAAGTACAGACGCCAGCACATCAAGCTACCCGAAACTGCCAAATTTTCTCAATTAACCTTGAACCTAATGCTTTAGCGATAAAGTTGAAAATCTAATAAATAAATTTGACACATACATTTGTACACGATACTCTGAGTCTGACTCTCATTTTTTGAAGTCATAACATAGATATTTATTTACAATTTTTTTATTGGCAACGCCGCCAGTCTCTTGGGCACATTACCAGCTGACAGCGTTGAGCAGGAGTTTTTTTTATGCCCTTTTATAGTTTGTTGTTAGTTTATTCATTTAAGGTTACTTAATAGTTTTTAATTAATAATGTATATAGTTAGTTCACTCTACTTAATTAAATAAATGTTATCATGTTCTTAAGTAGCAACAAAATAAATAAATAAACTTCTATTTATAATTTATTACACAGGGTGTAAACAGACCCTTCACATAGCCGTCAACCAAGCATTCTGTACATCAAACTAAGTAACTTTACGCAAAAATTATTGCTTGGCATCGACTTTTTTTTTGGGGTGAAAAATCACGTTTTACAGTAGGCCTCGATGGAAAGCACTCAAAGCATTGTGCTGATGGATGGATTGAATAGAACGGGGGTCGTGGAGTGGATTTATGATTCAGAAAAAGTTATTATTTGGAAAAGAACATATTTTATTTTTATAGCACTTTTCTATTCAATTGTAATGTGACTCAACAAAATGTTACACTATAATACTAAAAACGACTTAAAAAATTTCCTTTGTGGTTCATCCAAATAGTTCCATTTTCCTTCTATTTTTCATCATTACTCTACAACTTAAATAATAATTGTAATTGCTAAATTCACATTAACAAAAACTAGCAAGTCTTTTCTTATAAACAGTATACGCTTTTATAACAAGTTGCCAAAGTCAGTTATAGAACTGACCGATGGAAAGTTCAAAAACCACATCAAACGTGTCCTTATTGAGAAAGCATATTACAAAATCAGGGACCACGTTGAAGATGAAGAAGTTTGGCTTTAGTTCCTTCTGCGCATGCAGCTTCCCTGGTAGCTCATAAACGGCACAAATATGTGGATGTCTCTAACTATTCTCAATCTCATTTTTTCTCTTCATTTCGAATCAGATTTTTACAAGTTTTCAAATCATTTATACATCTTTTGCTCAGAATAGTTACAGCACTGATAACAATATTTGTGTCACTTGTTTAATTTAGTATTTTACAATATTTTCTTACCTTCGTATAGATTCATTTTTATCGATTGTATATGATACTTCGTCACTAGACGGGAGTCCATTTAAAAAAAAGGAATTTTACCTTTGTGTAACTAGGAGAAATGGTATTGTGAAAGTTGATAACTGGGGGTCTAAAATGGCCGCTTTGGCAAAATAACAATAGGATAATAATATGAAACACATTATAATTCGTAAAATGATTATGAAATGACAATCCAAAAATCAATATTAACTGCGACTGGGACCGTGCTAAAGCGGCCATTTTAGACCCCTTATCTGCAACTGATTTGCACAAATAAATCTATCGATTAAAATTATTTATGCTTATTCTTTAGTATAAAATGCAAATGATTATTATCCAATCAAAATTGCTTTGCTTAAATAAATATGATAATTTGCAATTTGCTTAACTATAATATATCTATAATGCAAAACGTTGCATAATTTGGTATTAAGCTTCATAATTGCATTAAAATATGCATTTTCTCTCATTGCCAAATTTTACATTAGGTAATATTATATAGGGGAATCAATAGTAAATGAATTGCTACAACATTGAAGTAGATACTTATTTGAACCCAAGATGTTTGTGATCTAAGTAATTGAGTACCTACATACTACCAACATAATAAAAGTGTCAATGTGGCGACACTTGGGAGAGGCCTATGTCCAGCAGTGGACGTCTTTCGGCTGAAATGATGATGATAATGATAGTGAATATAATAAACCCGAAGTATTTATTAGTTTGTTTAATTGCTAACTTTCTTAGCTTTTGCTCTGCACATATTCTCAATACGTCAAATATTTCTTGCCTCCGAATGTATGCAGATTTACAATTATATTCTCAAAATGCATAACGATAAATTTTGCGTGTTATAAATGTTATTGCAAGCATAAAACGAAAGGTGTTAACCTAGGTATAAAAATACCTACGTTTTGATACAGAATAATAATTCACATTCACTTGTAAAACTCAGTGTATCAAAAGTAATAATGCTGTTTTATAAGTTAATAGTACGTCGCCTGCGACTTCGTCCGCAAAAATTGTGGTAGCTCAATATGCAAGATATACATATATATAAACCCATGAATAATGTATTTTTCAAACAGTGAAAAAAACATAGAATTGGATCATTAGTTCCGGAGATTATTAAACTTATATCTCTTTATAATATTAGTATAGTTATAGTTTTTTACGATCATCGTTGGTCTAACGGGCGCATGCGCTACTGCTAAGCATGAGGCCTTGCATTCGATTCCCAGTTTATGGAAAGTGTTATTGGAACCACGAGGAATTTCTCAGATGCAGCCACGGAAACTGGATTTGTGCCCGGTTGATGATCCACCCCTCTTATCATACACTATGTTGGTGTATGGTGATCCAATCTTACTAAGGGTGTCGTATTATCCAGTACTAACTGGGTTGTGGAGGTCAGATAGGCAGTCGCTCCATGTAAAATACTGGTAATCAGCTGCATCCGGTTAACACCGGAAGCCGACCTCAAAATAGTTGGGAAAAGGCTAGGCAGGGTCCAATTATCGTAAATGCGAAAAAATGATCAGCTGTCCCATACATTTGGGTCGAGTAGGTATTGAAATTTTGTAAAGGACAGCTGATATTTTTTTTGCATTTACGATATTGGACCCAAGGAGAAAGTTGTCCAGTTTGATGGTCTGCAGCATATCCTTTCATATGACTATACCCTTTCTGTTACACTCTGTATAAGAATCTATTCAGAATGTAAGGATTGTGAGTTAGTTATAAAATCTTCTTTCTTTATCGTGTGGTTAGTGCCTAACCAGCCCCCGTAGCATGACCACCGTAGACAAGGATTTCTTTGACGGAAGAATTGACAAAATGACAGATAGTGCAAAGAAATCTGTCATTGTGTCGACACAATCTGTCATTTTGTCGATTCTTACGTCAAAGAAATCCTTGTCTACGGTGGTTATACTACGGGTGCTGGTGTCAGAGTTTTTATGCCGCCCATGGGCCTCTGACTTGGCTTTACATGCCGTCGAGAAATATCTCTCAGGCGTGCTGGATTCCTCACGATATTTTTCCTACACCGAAACAAAAGTGACTATCTATACATTTAAAATTCAAAGTCCTGACTGACTGACTGACTGATATATCAACGCACAGCCCAAACCGCTGGTCCTAGAGACATGAAATTTAGAGGGCGTATTCTTTGTAAAGAGACGGTATCCACTAAGACAGGGTTTTTCGAAATTCCACCCTTAAGAGGGTGAAATGGAGAGTTGAATTTTGTTTGAAACTTCATATTCTCTGGGTAGATTGACTCGAAAATTGGTGTACACACTCTTCAATGAATTATGCAAATTTTTTTTTGTATGACTCAGTTGAGCAGGTTTTCTATGACATTTTTTTATTTCCTAATAATACCTAATTCCTTAATAAATAACTCATTTATATTCAAGAGCTGCTTTGATACTATTTTTGGAACTCATTAATGTCATCTGCATAATTCAACGCTTCATTGATCTTTTCTCGCACAGCTAATACACAGATCGTGAATTTTTGAGTTCAATGGTTAGGTAATGTTATCTTTCAGATGTTTTTTTGATGTATTCTATTGAATACACCAATTATAAATACACCCAGATTATGCCATTGCACTTAAGATTGCAGTGGAAGATAAAAAGAGAGCTAGGTTCACAAGTGTAGCATCATCTGCCTAGCCTTTTCCCAACTATGTTGGGATCGGCTTCCAGTCTAACCGTATGCAGCTGAATACCAGTATTTATGACTACCTATCTGACCTCCAAAACCCAGTTAGTACTGGGTAATACGATGGTAAGACTGGTTGTCACTGACTACCTAACAACTGTCAAAGATCTACAAATGACACCTGGGACTAACGGCTTAGGGTGCTTTCTGAGGCACGGAGGAAACTCTGTGGTCACCCATTCACAGTGTATAATAAACATAATATTTTAGTTATAAGTTAAGCAGATATAACCTAGTGGTGTAACCGTCGGACTGCCAAGTCATAGGTCTCGAGTTCGAACCCAAGACACGCACCTCTGATTTTTCGGATTCATGAGGAAAATGTCGTGCGGAAACCAGCATGCCTGAGAGATATTTCTCGACGGCATGTAAAGCTAAGTCAGAGTTCATAAAAACTCTGACATCAGGTTAGGCACTAACCTACCACTAAATATGACTTTTTGTAATGAAATTGATTTATCAAGGGTTTGTTGTATATACATATGGGTAAGCATTAAAGATAATACTTATTATAAGACTAGAACATTAAAGGATAGCGTCAGAGAGTCGGGGTCGTAAGTTTGGACACCACTCTTTGTGAATATAAAGTAAACCTATGAAAATATTGTGAATTTTAGACGTTTAATAGGAATATCGGAAAAGGGCAAAGAATAATACCTAATTTTTTATATTAATAACTAATCTATACTAATATTATAAAACTGAAGAGTTTGTTTGTTTGTTTGTTTGGTTGAACGCGCTAATCTCAGGAACTACTGGTTCGATTTGAAAAATTCTTTTAGAATTGGATAGCCCATTTATCGAGGAAGGTTATAGGCTAAAATTAAAATTTCACGCGGACGAAAGTCGCGGGCAACAGCTAGTTATTAATATTAATAACTCATTATTTATCACTACAGGAAACGGGATATTTACCATGTTTACTATTTTTGTTGAGTTCCCGTTATTTCGGGATTTTCGTTTTTTTTTTTTTCATTATTTATATTAATAACTCATTATTTATATTAATAACTAATTATTTAAGAAACTAAGAAACTGTATTTGTTTTTAAGATTAACATCACCCTGTATACACCTATCACAACTTTTAAGCCAAATCTATCCCAAATAATTTGCTTAAAATCATCTACAGTTACACTACCCTTCAAAAACGAAAAAAAAAACTCACCAATGCTCCCTATTCTCGGAAACTCGAAAGTCGGAACTTGTAAAGTCGGAAAACTGGAGCACAAACACTACACTGCACTAGGTACTATTGTATTACAACATTACCTATCGTGGCAAACGCGGTACGCGCCTACTCGGACTGAGGAGAAATATCTAGCCTTGTCGCTTAAATAGCGGGGTTGAGGCTGTGGTCCAATGGAAGATAGGCTATAAAATATAGCTTGGTGTGTTTTTAGTGTGTTAAAAGATTCATTCTGTATAGGACTATCACAGTGTTCTAAACGTTTCCCGTATAAAACCCGACTACAAATTGTATTATGTACCTATATGTATATACATATAAATTGGTAATCTCCTTTTAATTTTTTTCATTTTGATACCCTACTCGATAGGTCTGGTTGAAAAAAAAAAGTATGACTTACAATTTAGCGCCAAAACTCCGCCATTTTGTTTTTTTTTTATACACTGATCTATGGACACTTGGGCTTTTGAGACGAATCTAAATCCATCCAGCCATTTGGAACATACGAGCGCGCACCTGATCGCCCCCTGCACGACGCCTTCCAAGCCAGAACTTTAACGAAGGAAACTCTCAGTCACCAGGCAGCCTACAGTTACCTTCCACTTCGGTTTGGCTCTAGGAGTCTAGGAATTCATGAGCCAAGCACTAATTGACAGGCACACTCACAATAAGGGACTAACCACACTTATTCAGCTCTGTTCAGCTTTTGTGTGATTAGTTCCTTATGCGGAAAACGTAAAAATCCTCACGAATATGGAAGATGAAGACATGTTACGACGACCCCAAATAGGGATAATGGTGGATTAATCTTTTGAACACCATTGTCACATATACGTGACAAACAAGCGCCCTGTACGCCAAACGACACAAATATGTGACAAAATGGTAGGTGAAATTGTGGCTTGTCGTGGAGGGCACGCGCGTGCGTTTATGCTCTGGACTTCAAAAGGTTTAGAGTACCTTGAGATATCGCTTATTAAAAGATGCGAGTCAATACCTTTTAAGCTTGCAAGCAACCATTACATAAAACCTTCCTTATTTCTTGGATTTCCCATCTCAACGAAAACTTACTTCTGTGCCCGAAATCATCGTCATCTGTTTGTGAACTACGAAAATAATTATCATCACCATCATTTCAGCCAAAAGACATCCACTGCTGGACATAGCAACCTTCACCAGGACATCGGTCCACCTAATGGGAGGCCTTCCAACGCAGGGTCTTCCGGTTCGCGGTCGCCACTCCAGAACTTTTCGGCACCATCGGCCATCTGTTCTGCGAGCAATGTGCCCTGGCCACTGCCACTTCAGTTTGGCTATTCTTCGGGCTACGTCGGTTACCTTGGTTCTCATGCGGATGACCACATTTAAAATAAATATAGTAAATCCAAAAGTGGTAAATTTAGGCAATTTTTGAAAAAAATCTGGTTGCCCCTTATTTGATTTATAAGTTTGCAATGCATTAATGCTTCCCTATTTTTTGTAATTTTGAGGGTCATTTTAATTTTAGAATTTTAGTTTTAATTTGTATTATATAATTAACTATTTTTATAAATATGTGACTGGAGTTTTAATTTTTATAATTGTTTCAATCATATAATAATTTCAGAATTTTAATTTTAATTTATATTATTTAATATTGAATCTTTATAAGTTTAACGGAAAAATCCAATATCTTGTAAATATTATATACATTAATAAATTAAAATAACCTATATTAACTAACTAACTTAAAAATAAACTTAAAAAATGGCGTCAAAAAACTCCTCCTCAACGTAGTCAACTGGTAATGTACCCAAAAGACTGGCGGCGTTGCCACGTTGTATGGCAACGCTAAGCCTTTGGCCAAAGTAAAAGCCAGCCCCTTATTATTTAATCGATTTTAATTGTAACATTTTGTCTCAAATGTATGCATCATATGATCCTTAATGAATTTGAAATAAATGATTTTGAATTTGAATAACCATATTTCGAAAATGGAACGCCTATAATTTTATTTGAATCACCATTCGGATATTATATTCAAAGTCAACAAAATCACTTTCTATTTTAGTATCTTGTTTCAGTCTTTCTTCAAAGTCAGAAAGACAAATATCCATTTCTAACACCCACAATATCACGCAAAGCGAAACTTCACTTTAAATCATCGCTTCAACTACGCTACAGCCTTGACGAACCATTGAAGGCTTTACGCACTCAAGCCGACCATCTCAGCACGACCTCCGTTCTCTATTATATTATACACAATTAGAGGTCATACTAAACTAGTTTTTGTTTTGATATAGTTCCTATACTAAAGTTAGTCGTGACGTCAGATTTGACGTGAATTTAAAACAAAGAAAACTTGAATTTTGTACGATTTTTTTTAAAGGGTATCCCTTTCTAAATTACCATATTATTTTCAACCATCTGCCTAGCTTTTTTCCAACTATGTCGGGGTCGGCTTCCAGTCTAACCGGATGCAGCTGAATACCAGTATTTTACATAGAGCGACTGCCTATCTGACCTCCACAACCCAGTTAGTACTGGGTAATACGATGCCCCTTGGTAAGACTGGTTGTCAGACTTTTGAGGGACTGACTGTCAAAGATCTATAAATGACAGCCGGGATCAACGGTTTAACGAGCTTCGGTATTTAATAGGTGTTCACCCATCTTTGACTACTTTATTGTATTTTCAAGTAATCGGTAGCGCAATGCCAACATTTTGAAACCACCATACATTAGCTCGCATAATGCCTACAACCGCATATTGACAAATATATTCTTATCACAGCATGCCTACTTTTATTTACGTCAGTACTTTTGGTATGTTTGTGGTCATGGTAATGTACAGCAGTGGCGAAGGGTCCATACTACTCGATTCCTACCGGCTTCCCTTTGAAAAATGGCACAGTCAGTATTCTATAGACAAATAATATAATCACATTCAAGATATGTACTCCGGCTTAGCATCACATAATTTATTTTAAATTGAGTGTTTTGTTAAAATAAGTTGGTATGATTATAAACAAATAAAAATAAAAGGTGTAAATAGACCCTTAACATATCTCATACTTAACATATCATATATTCGAAAAGCACTTGTTCACCCTGTCTTTGCATTAATTTTTTTGTTCTAGACCATACCTGAGAACCTTCTAGTTACGGAGATATTGGGTGTCAAAGTTCCAACACTTTCACAAGTTTTTAAAAAAAATACATGTTTTTAATGTAAGATTTTTACTTTAAATACCTCCATGACCTGTTTACTACTCAATGCATTCATCAGCACAATGCTTTAAGTGCTTTCCATCGAGTCCTACCGTAAAACGTGATTTATAACCAAAAAAAAAAAGTCGATTCCCAGCAATAATTTTTGCGTAAAGTTACTTAGTTTGATGTACAGAATGCTTCTAATCGGTTATTTGACAAGTATTTTCCTATTTAAAAAATAATTTTGGCAATCCCTTCGTTATTTATTTTCTTTTTTCAAATGTTTTTGTTTGTTATTGGTGATTGATGGTCATATTTTATGGTTTCGTTCTGAAATGCTTGATGATGGCGCCACGAGTCTTTCGAATCATGTTTGAATTATATTATTACAAGCAGAGTTCAACCCGAATTGGTTGTCAAATTCTAAATTAACGCGAGCTAAGCCGTGGGCTAAAACTAGTTAAAAAATAAAGTAATTTTAGAAAACTAATGTAGTTAGTATGTACAGTCACAAGAACCAATATGTATCCATTTTCCTAAATTTAAAAGCAATTTTCGCGAGAAATAATGATTGTAACTAGGAGATAGGGTCTTTTTCATAAAAATATGAGTTCCAGAATACTATGTTCGTAACAACATGAAATTTTAATCAGAACAGTAGGAGAAAAACACTTTTAAAAGTTGTTAAGTGTTTACATATTGGTGCTCGTGACTGTACCCCGCAGGCATGTGACGTCATACACTCCTGTTTAAGTGTCGACTTTTGTAGTACCCATTCATCACCATCCTACGGCCTCATCTCTTATGCCATCAGTGATTCCCGGCACGTAGGCATTACCTTCATAACTCATGGACTCGTAAATAAGTTATTATTACCAAACCCTACGGACCCACGGAGCCTGGATTTGTGCCCGGTTGATGGTAGTAGGCTCGCCTCTTATTACATGTGACTTATTACATAACTGGCGAAATATGGGTGTACTATTTGGTACACCTCTGCCTAACCCTTCGCAGATTACAGGCGTGATATTATGTTATGTTATCACCTTTTTCTTCCCTTCTAGACAGATGACTAGATCTGGTACCAACTCTTCGGCGACGTCGACTTAGTCAGCGGGGGTGTGGACATTTTCGAGAAGTATGGAACGGAGAAGCATCTGACAGCACACGGGCTGGTTGGAGAGGATGTGGGATTGGTGCCCGGTTGATGACAATAGACTCGGCCTTATTAGAGTTGAACCTCATCTATCTCCTCTCCTGTCCTTATCTGTCGCTCAGAACCGTCATATGCTAGAGCGAGAAACTGTGGGGGAGTGATATAGCACGCGGCAGCATCGACGCGACGACGCGCTCTCCAGCACGCTCTGAGGCCCTTTTTTTTTTTTTTTTTTAGGATGGGAAATCATCTAATGACCCCCCCCCCCGCTCTGGGCGGAGCGGAAGGGAGTGTCAGACTTGTACTGACTAAAACCCATCCATGTTCCTTCTTTGCCCTTTGTGTTCCAGGGCCGCGGTATCTCTTTCGAACAGTCCCGCAGCCCTGGCAGGCATCGGCCCGTGCGGACCCCTACGTGGTTGCTGACATCTCTTTGAGGCGCGCGTGGAACACGAACGCGCCGTCGACACGGCCTGTCGTCATAAGACGGCTGGACGGCGAGCTAACCCAAAACTCGCCGTCCACAGGCCCGCGCCTACGGTGGCCGGGGGCCACCACGTGACCCCCGACGCCCAGGGCGTCTCCCGCGGCGGCTGGGACGTGAGGCTCTTTCCCTCTCACGTTCCGCCACCTCCTTCACTAGCATGACTGCTTCGCAGAAGGAGGTGACGGCTTCCCATTCCCTCTCGCTCCGGACCATGGCTTGAACCAGGGCCGGGCGCGAGAGGTCGCCGCCGCCAATCGCCTCTACGAGGACACGGCGCTGCTCCGCCCAAGCAGGGCAGGCCTCCACAGTGTGCTGCACCGTGTCCTCCGGACGATCCTCACAATGGAAACACCCGGGCGTTTCCTCCCGCCCGATTCGGTGCAGGAACCTCCCGAAACAACCGTGTCCGGTGAGGACCTGCGTCAGGCGGAAGGTGAGGGCGCCGTGGCGCCTCTCTAGCCACTCCTCAAAGAGGGGACTTATCGCCACTATGGTGGCGTGCCCTGCACGGGGTTGCGACAGTCGCTCTCTCCATGTCACCATGAGATCGCGCCGGAGGTCTGTCCGCTGAGCGGCGATTTGCCGCGGCAGCGGAGTTTCCCCCCGACGTAGTGCCTCCGCGCGCCATTCGTGAAGGCGCGCGAGGACTATCGCCTCCCGATCCCATGGCGGCAATCCAGCAAGGAGGCTCGCCGCCTCACCGGAGATCGTGCGGTACCCCCGGACTAGCCTTAGGGCTATCCCCTTTTGGGGGAGTTCAGGTAGCGGGCGGCTTGCCGCCTCAGAGAACGCGCCCACACCGGGGCCCCGTAAAGGGCCATGGACCGCACGACCCCCGCGTAGAGCCTCCGGCAACGCTCTGAGGCCCTAGTACGAGCGTGCGGTTTAAACGTAACGTCATTACCCACATAATCATTTTCCTTCCCTTATCCCAATTTATTTGTGGTCGGCGCAGCATGTCTTCTTCCTCCATACTTCTCTATTACTCGTCATCTCATCAGACACCTCCTTTCTAGCCATATCATCCTTCACACAGTCCGTCCTTCCTTTCTTTGGTCTTCGTCTACTCTTATAGCCTTTAACAACATCCTCATTCCTCCACATCACCTAACCGTTTACCACACAATCCTTCAGTCACCGGCGCAACTTTCAGACTTCCTCTTATGTACAATTCGCGTAACACCACACATCCCCCTTAGCATTCTCATCTCAGCCACATGCAAATGCCTTTCATTCATCCCTTTTGTGGCCCAACACTCGGATCGAAAACGAAAATACAATGACCCTATAGCATTTCAGTCATCCATAGATATGGGTAAATTCTTAAAACTATGAAATTCGCATTTACGTTAAGTTTACCCCGCGCACTCGTTCTAGGGCCTCTGATCGGTATTTTGATGCGGGTTTTGCTATAATTTAGATTTTTTTTTGAAGGATTTGTCAAAAAAAAACTTACAATATAATAAAGTACACTCTATAATTCGCCATTCATTAATACAAGGTGGCAGGGACACGGACGCTAAAACGGTTACCACGTATTCAGTACATGATACTGAATCACACATAGGGGATGAATGAAAGGCATTTGTATGTGGCGGAGATGAGAATGCTAAGGGGAATGTGTGGTGTTACGCGAATGGATAAAATAAAAAATGAAAATATAAGAGAAAGTCTGAAAGTGGCGCCGGTGACTGAAAAGTTGTGTGGTAATCGGTTGTCGTAGTCTGGGCATGTGATGCGGAGGAATGAGGAAAATGTTGTGAGGAAAGTTTTGAGTATGAATGTGGATGGGTGAGTAGAGTAGAGGAAGACCAAAGAAACGACGGATGGACTGTGTTAAGAAATGATATGGCAAGAAAGGAGGTGTCTGAGAGGTGACGAGTAATAGAGAAGCATGGAAGAAGAAGACATGCGACGCCGACCCCAAATGAATTGAGATAAGGGCAAGAAAATTATGATGATACTCCACATAGAAATTTTTCATCAGTAATTTTAAAAAAATCTGCTGATCCATACATTTTGACCGTGTAGGTATTTTTTACACACAAGTTTCTGTCACGTTACAGAAAATAAAAATGAAATTACAAAAGGATTACAGCGCCTACAAAGTCTTTGTGCCGAAAACTAAGCTGTCATTGTTCTTGAACGATAGTCTGTGGCCAGAAGGAGTGTCCTTTCGGCGTTTTGTTGATTATAGGAAACTATCTATAGTCAATAACAGTGGTACGCGAAACGAAACGAAACAAGTTAATGGAAGTTAAACCTACCAAACTAATTAGCTTCAATTGCAAGTCGGTAAAACGTTCGGTGGACTGTGTGCGATCTCTGTGCCAGTCTGCTGATATAATAGCGCTACAGGAGACCTGGCTGTTGCCTCATGACATCGCGTTCTTGGGCACCATCGACAAGGAATTCGCATCTCACGGCGTGTCAGCGGTCGATACTTCGGCACGCATTCTATGTGGAAGACCGTTTGGTGGTGTAGCCATACTATGGCGCAAAAGTGTTTTCCCTATGGTGTCTATAATTGAGTGTAAAAGTGCGCGTCTAGTAGCTATTAAAGTAACAGTGGCGGAGCGGTCATTTTTAATATTTTCGGTGTACATGCCAACTAACTCGCCTGACAACCTGGCTGAGTTTACCGACTGTCTCGGAGAGATTGGTGCTATCACTGACTCATGTAACGTGGAGGCTATTTTTGTACTGGGTGATTTTAATGCGGGTCCAGGTGAGTTATTTGGTGTGGAACTGGACAGTTTCTGTGTAGATCAGCAATGGTCATGTGTGGATCTTGAAATACTGGGCCGTGACTCAGGCACCTACACATATGTGAGTGACGCGCACGGCAGCACGAGCTGGATTGACCACTGTGTGGTCAGCTGCGCCGCGCGCCAATCTGTTGTGAACGCTGAGGTACTGTATAATGTTTACTGGTCAGACCACTTGCCCTTGCAACTGCACTGTAATTTTAAAGTTTTGCAGCCTAAAACTGAAATAATTAACGTTATGTGTAATAAGGTACTAAATATTGTACGATGGGACTAAGAGATATAGATTTCCCACCAGAATTTGTAAAGTGTGGTGACTGTATGTGTAGTGAGGATGACCACAAAGGTATTATAATAAATTGTACAGTAATATTGTATCAATATTAAGTGACTCAGCAGAGAAAAGCTTTATTGTTAAAAATTATTCCAAGAAAGGTAGTTTACCCGGTTGGAATAAACATGTTAGAGAGGCACACGGAGAGGCTAGGTCTTGGTTCCAGCTGTGGGTACAATATAATAAGCCGTCATCTGGATTTGTTTATGAAATGATGACTAATACTAGAAAATTATTTAAAAAGAAGTTAAAATGGTGCCAGGATAACCAGAGTCGAATTAAAATGGAAATTATTGCTACTCATCATAAAAATAAAATTTTTTCAAAATTCTGGAAGGAGTCCAATAAACTCAACCCGAAACCAAGCATTCCCGTAAGTGTAGGGGGTGTTAGCGATCCCACCCAGGTTGCCAATCTGTTTAGAGACCATTTTAGAGTAGTATCTCCGCTGGGACCTTCAGTTCCTAGTAGACCTGTGTCAGCCGACGGCTTGTCTGGGGGCGTCGACGCCGTCGGGTTTACCGCTAAAGAGGTGGGTGCAGTGGTGAGGAACATGACTAGAGGGAAATCTCCCGGGCATGACCATCTCAGTATCGAGCACCTGCAGCATGCAGGTGTTCATTTGTCGAGAGTGCTAGCCATGTTTTTCACCTTCTGTGTTCGTCATTCGTACCTGCCGGTCGACATGATGAAAACGCTTGTAGTGCCTATTCTTAAAAATAAAACTGGTGACGCCGCGGATATGAACAACTACAGGCCAATATCTCTGGCCACTATTATGGCCAAGGTGCTGGACGGCCTGCTTGATCGGCATCTGGATAAGCATCTAAAGCTTCACGATGCTCAGTTTGGTTTTAGGCCTGGACTTTCTACCGAATCTGTTATCCTATGCCTCAAGCAGACAGTTCAGTATTACACGGATAGGAATACACCTGTATTCGCGTGTTTTTTAGACCTCTCCAAGGCGTTCGACCTGGTCGCGTATGACGTGCTCTGGAAGAAGCTGTCGGAGGATACCGGGCTGCCCAGTGAGCTGATTGCAATGTTTGAATATTGGTACGGCAATCAGCCCAACTATGTCAGGTGGGCGGGGTCGCTATCGGGGGCGTATGGGTTGGAGTGCGGGGTGCGGCAGGGTGGGTTGACCTCACCCAAGCTCTTTAGTCTCTACGTTAATAAGCTGATCGGTGAGCTCAGCGGTGCCGGAGTCGGTTGCTCAGTCGACGGTTGTTTTATAAACAATATCAGTTACGCCGACGATATGGTGCTGCTGTGCCCATCGATTAGTGCGCTGAGAAAGCTCCTCAGCATCTGCGAGCGATATGCGGTGGAACATGGACTCAGGTATAACCCAGTAAAGAGTGAGTTGCTAGTTTTTAAAGCAGGTAACAAAAGTTACAATTCACCAACTGTTACCTTGGCTGGCACCCCTCTCAATAGGGTGTCGAAATTCAAGTACCTGGGTCACTGGGTCACCGAGTCGCTTTCAGATGATGTGGATATTGAAAGGGAACGCAGGGCACTGGCAGTGAGGTCGAACATGCTGGCCCGTAGGTTTGCACGGTGTAATGACCAGGTGAAAAGGACTTTGTTTAGAGCATACTGCCAGTCCTTTTACTCGTGCAGCCTATGGATCAAATACACTCAGCGAGCTTTCAGTGCCTTGCGCGTCCAATACAATAATGCATTCAGGGCGTTGATGGGGCTGCCACGCTACTGTAGTGCATCAGGGATGTTTGCGGCAGCCCAGGTTGATGGCTTCCATGCTATACTGCGCAAAAGAATTGGCTCCCTGATGCGGCGCGTGCGGGGCAGTCCCAACAGCCTCCTGAGGGTAGTGGCAGAACGACTGGATGCCGACTGTCCTATTATGAGGCACTGGACGAGGGTTCACATTACCTGTGAAACCTCGTCGGGTGCCCTCAGGTTTTAATTGTTGTTGTTTTTATTTGTTTTTATTTATTTTTTAATTTGTACTAACATAGTTTATAAGTCTGATTGTTACTAACCTAATATGGACCTACTACAGTCTGAAATAAATGATTTTTATTTATTTTTATTTATTTATTTCCATTTTGTAGGACCAAGCTTTTTTTTATTTTAATAATCAAAGAAAACTGTGGTTCCGAATTATGTACTCAAAACGTGGTAACCGTTTTACCACCATGTGTAATAAGTGCAAAGTATAAGATTTTAAACTATCATGGTCACTAACATTATTATATAGATTAGAAACGGGATATTTACCATGTTTACTGTTTTTATTGAGTTCCCGATATTTCGGCGCTATTGCAAGCACCATGATCACGGATAAACTGAAGTTATTGCGGGTGGGTGTTTATGAGCAGACAAATCGGTCTACCCTCTTTCTTGTTTCTTGTTGAATACAGTGGTCCAGCTGTGTAAAAAGCGGAAAAGTGCGGAAAAAAGCTCGCGAGCGGACACAGTGAGTTTCGTGTGTCGGGAACAGAATTGAGTTGCGAGTGCCAGTGGTAGCGGTACTGAGTGCAAAAAACGATCAAGAAAGAGGGTAGACCGATTTGTCTGCTCATAAACACCCACCCGCAATAACTTCAGTTTATCCGTGATCATGGTGCTTGCAACAGCGCTGAAATATCGGGAACTCAATGAAAACAGTAAACATGGTAAATATCCCGTTTCTAGTCTATTTAATAAGTGCAAAGTAGGGGCGGATAACTAAAAATTGACAACTTAAAAAAGTCACAATGCTATATGGCAGGTTTTGGGCTACAAGTCGATCTCCTTGAACTAAACACAGATTGAAAATAAATTTGCATCGACCCAAATTACTAGTTACGATAGTACACCGCCTTAGGGCTCTCGCCCACTGTGACATTTTGTAGCGATTCTGTCGCGTCTTTTTCGTATTTGCAACAAGCGACAGAAAGACGATAGATCGCTTGTCACCATCGCTGCTGTACGAGTAACCAAAATTTTGTAACAATATTTTATTTTATTATTTTTATTCAAAAGGATTTAAAAGAGTGTCCATGGACTTTCTTGCCCATGCTTCTCCATAGAGATCATGACCACCGTAGACAAGGATTTCTTTGACGGAAGAATCGACAAAATGACAGATTGTGTCGACACAATAACAGATTTCTTTGCACTATCTGTCATTTTGTCGATTATTCCGTCAAAGAAATCCTTGTCTACGGTGGTCATGCTACGGGGGCAACACTTTGAAATGGGCAACTACAGTACTTTCACAAGTTATTACGTCATGTGACTGGGATTATAGCTTCATCTTTTTGTTTTTTTTTTAAATTCAAGTGCTTAATGTTCTAATTAAAATAAATGCTTTCAGTTTGACACACGCGCGATTGTTTTGACAACATCACGACAGTACAGAGAAGGAAGCGCCGTTTCTGAACGAACAAGTACCGCTGCGGTGAGGCTCCTACGGACCCCAAAGTGAGTCTGTGTGCCGCCAAGCCGAACACAACGGTGTCTGGAGTCGACACCGGTGTGTTTAAAAAATATCGCAGCCGCGATAAGTTTTCATCTCAGCAAAAAGTCGCGGTGAGCGAAGGGCTTTATACAAGTTGTACTAATATATCCATTTTCAAGGACATCAAAAAAACTTATGTCCGTTACGCATGTCCTGTGCGCCCACACATACCTGACATCCGTGCAATAAATATTATTAGTTAATTGGTCGTTACACATAATGTCTGTGTTTAATTGAACCACTGAGAACTGCTTCATTTTGCCGTTTAACTGGTCCATTGTCAAGGTTATACTGAGCAAAGAATTGGTTTAAAATAAAAGGTGTTCCAAATGTAAAATTGTGCGATTTAAAAATCTTGGTCAGTTTTAGGATTCCGTAGACAAATGGGTTTTTACCCATAACACTTATACAACATTATTTTTAGTATATGCGAAACCTGAATGTAGTTTGTTCAGAATAAGTAACTGAATCGATTCCAATAATTTTTAAACCAAATTATATTTTTTCCCAAAAATATTTAAAAAAGTCAAAAGTTGGATACCGAGCGACTTTGAGTACCTATCGTCCGTACCTACTGCCAAATTATTATTATCAATGAGGTCAAGACGAAGCTGGAGGCGCGCGCTGAGTGGAGACCGCGTTTTTGTGCGGACAACTAGGTAACAGAACAAGCTTATAACTTTGTGATTTTTATGATACAGTTTTGGAATTTTGTACATAGATTCTTTACATAAAAATACTAGACACGTGTATCAGGTTTCGCATATACTAAAACTAATGTTGTAGATTAGCCCTGTTTGTCTGTCTGTGTCTCCGTCTGTATGTCACAGCCATTTTACTCCAAGACTGTTGGCACCAAATAGGTAGTTGAAATTCGGAGAGTAGGAGTCTTGGTGTTGCGCCGATCCCAAATAGAATGGGACATGGGCAGGAAGATGAGGAAATGATGAGGAGTCTTCTATAAACCGCTACACAAAATTGATGTGAAGTTATGAAAAAAATAAAAATAGAGGTGGCTCTCACATACAGGGTGTAAACAGACCCTTCACATAGCCGTCAACCAAGCATTTTGTACATCAAACTAAGTAACTTTACGCAAAAATTATTGCTGGAAATCGCCTTTTTTTGGGGTGAAATATCACGTTTTACGGTAGGACTCGATGGAAATCGCTCAAAGCATTGTGCTGATGGATGGATTGAATAGTACGGGGTTCGTGGAGGTGTTTATTTATAAAAAAAGTTGTGAAAAAGTTGGAACTTTGATCCGCAATATCTCCGTAACTAGAAGGTTCCCAGGTATGGTCTAGAACAAAAAAATGATCGCAATGACGGGGACAATAAGTACCTTTCGGCTTCGTAAACGGTCTTTTTACACCCCTTATACATAACTGTGTGGGGTGTTTATCGACAGCTCATGAAAAATGATATCGAGATACCACTTTTCTTAAGTCAATGGTTAACGAGATATTTGCTTCTAAGGCCGTCAAAATTGTGTACCCCCTCTTATTTCCTAAGAGGAGGAAATTCTGAAAAAAATTAATGAATGGTCACCCATCCACCAACCTATGCAAGCGCGACTTAACCTAAAGATCGACCCGAGCGGCTGTTATTATTTAGCCACGAGCTCTTCCAATGCGAGAACATTGAAATTAATAGATCCGAGGCGCACGTGATTATGGTAGACAGATGCAGACTATTGTCTTGACAAGATTCATTAACTATTCTTACAACTGACTGCTTAATTTGCTAAAAAATTACTTCCTACATTTTTTGTTTGTTTTTTTGCATAAAATCTAGGTGGCGAACTATTTGTTACTTTTAATCTTACAATGTCATCTGGGGTTTGAGGAGTTCGTGGCTAAATAATAACAGCCGCTCGGATCGACCTTTAGGTTAAGCCGTGCTTGCCTAGGTTGGTCTGTGGATGGGTGACCACCCAATACACACCAAGTTTCCTCCGTGCCTCGGAAAGCACGTTAAACCGTTGGTCCCGGGTGTCATTTGTAAATCTTTGACAGTCGTTAGGTAGTCAGTGGCCCAAAAAGTCTGACAACCAGTCTTGCCAAGGGGTATCGTATTACCCAGTACTATCTGGGTTGTGGAGGTCAGATAGGCAGTCGCTCCATTTAAATACTGGTATTTAGCTGCATCCGGTTAGACTGGAACCCGACCCCAACATAGTTGGGAAAAGGCTGGGCAGATGATGAATGTTATCTGGGGTTTCTTGTTAAAATACACAAATGAATCTGGCTAAATATTAACAGACGCTCGGGTCGATCTTCTCGCTTGCCTAGTTTGGTCCGTGGATGGGTGACCACCCATTACATACCGAGTTTCTTCCGTGGCTCGGAAAGCACGTTAAGCAGTTGGTCCCGGCTGTCATTTGTAGATCTTTGACAGTCCTTACAATAAGCCTTAAGCCAGAAAGATTGACAACCAGTCTTAGCAAGAGGCTTCGTTCGTTCGTGGCAGTGGCGAAGGGTCCACACAACTCGATTCCTACCGGCTACACTTTGAAAAATGGCACAGTCAGTATTCGATAGACAAATAATATAATCACATTAAAGATATGTACCGTTGTTACTGGCTGTCATTTCCAGTTCTTTGACAGTCGTTACAGGTTAGTAGCTCAAAAGTCTGACAACCAGTTTTACCAAGGGGTATCGTATTGCTCAGTACTAACTTGGTTGTGGAGGTCAGATAGGCGGCCGTCCAGCTGCATCCGGTTTGGCTGGAAGCTGACCCCAGCATAGATGGGAAAAAGCTAGGCAGATGATGATGATGCGGACAAATAGAACAGAGAATATTTTTAAGCCTGGTAGCATGTTCCCGTAGAAAAATTTCAGACCTCCACGCGAGCAAATCAGTAGGCAAATCCTAGTCAATTCTTTGTACTGAACCCACTGCCCGTTTGATCACTCACGATGACCTATAACTTCCAAAAGAAGTCTATAATTAAAATCTAATTAAAAGGTCACAAACGTTTACAAATAGGTCTTAGTTGGCGTGAAGTTATGGGTCAGAGATTAGGGTCGTTTTAGTACGCAAAAAGTGATGAATCAGAATTGTTTGTCTATACTAGTTTGACTGTTCGTCCGTCTGTTTTTCAGTCATGTTTAAATGCCCCGTTGGTCTCGAGGTTACAGAGTACCCGCAATGTAGTTTTTGAAGGACATTTTATACATATATACACTACTTCTAAAAATAATCACCACAAACAGCGTACAATCAAAGCTACAACTACATAAAAAAGCAATATCACACAACCTAAGAAATAAAATTAATTACAACGGAGACAAGGTCGCAAAAACTACGGTAAAAAAACCATATTGTTCGAAGGAGCACAGCTGTTTAACGACCTACCAAATGACGTAAAAGTCTGTGATAATATTAACAGATTTAAACAAAAACTGAGAAATTATGTTTATGAAATGTAGTCATATCGCAATTTACATACTTCCTATCTATTTGTTTTGTATAACTTCACCAACATGCATCGGAGGCAAAATGTTTTTATTTAGATATATACAATTACTTTGTCTCTCATTGTAAGTGAACCTATGTATTGTTCTTATGAGAATAAAATTCTTTAAACTATCAATATAGTGAAAAAACTACTGCAGCGCCATTTATGACATGAATAAAGGACTGACATCTAAAATTCTGCAACGCGCTACCAACCTAGGCGCGGCTTAACATGAAGTTTTTTTTTTTTTTGAATACGTTGCCACACTAGGAATTTATTTATATATTTATTTGTGAAACATAGGTACAATATAATAAGATCTAATTCGAATGTCAGGATCGCTATGTTTAATGAACATACAAATTTCGGATACTTATAAAACTAATTTAAAAACAAAAATATATATATATTATTCGAATTAAATTAAATGCCATAAATTATTCAAATTAAATTGAATACAATTAATCACCCTTAGATAGAATTTATCTTAAAAAATGGGACATTTGACTCACACAATGACATATCTAATTATTATTTATTTAAATTGTCGGTTAAGAATTCATCAATGGAATAGTACGCTATTTTAATCATAAAGTCTGTTAGCATTCTATTGAATTTGTTAACATAATTCTCAACTCTTATAGTCGTGGGTATCATATTATAGATTTTTATATTTATACATATCGTGAGTGCGTTTACAAACATTTAAACTCACATGCACAAACAGCCAAACCAGGAACAACTTTCTGTAAATCATACAAACATTTGTTCCGTGCGGGGATCGAACCCGCGACACACACCGCAGCAGCCGATCGCTCAGCCACTGTGCTAACCGTGATGTCGAGATTGATCCGAGCGGCTGTTATTATTTAACCAGGAGCTCCCCCTCGGAAATTCTAGGCATTGCATGAGGAAAATCAGCCTATAATGTTTACACTGCCATGG
This sequence comes from Noctua fimbriata, assembly GCA_905163415.1. Lineage (NCBI taxonomy): Eukaryota > Metazoa > Arthropoda > Insecta > Lepidoptera > Noctuidae > Noctua > Noctua fimbriata. Next base: position 2,722,365 of record LR990951.1, read on the forward strand.
CACATGCCTCCTCCCTTAGAGAGGGACTGGGGTTTAGCCATAGGAACTGGGGCTTAGCCATACTGATTTATAAAGAACAGTACGCTATGTAGTCTCGTTGGAACCACTAGACCAGGCCTGTCCAACATTGGCCGGCCTGCATAGGTCTTTCATCCGGCCCGCGAGCTATTTAAAACTTTAGAAGACATCTGTCCAATGGGTCCCAAACAGCAGCAAACGGCAACGCGGCAGGCCCAGAAGGAGATGGCGGGACGAACTCGACTCTTTTCAAAAAGATTGGCGAATCACAGCACTGGAAAGGGATCAGTGGAAGGAGGGAAGGAAGGCCTTTGCCCTGTAGTGGGACACCAATGGCTGATAATAATAATAAGACATCTGTAGCGGCACTGCAAAAAGTACTAAAGCAACATATGACATTTTGTGTAATGAACAAAAAGGTTTTAGGAAAAACAAAAGCATTAATACACCTATTTTCGATTTATTCAATATTATCATAAGAAACGTTGATAACAAAGTACCTGTTTGCGCAATCTTCGCAGACATGTTAAAAGCTTTTGATTGCGTCGACCACGATATTCTACTAAACAAGTTAAGCGCTTATGGAATAAGGGGAAATGTACTCAAACTTATTAAATCATACCTTAGCGATCGTAAACAGTACACGGAAATAACTAGAATTTGCCCTTTTTTTTTTTAGGATGGGAAATCGGGGCGGAGCGGAAGGGAGTGTCAGACTTGTACTGACTAAAACCCATCCATGTTCCTTCTTTGCCCTTTATGTTCCAGGGCCGCGGTATCCCTTTCGAACAGTCCCGCAGCCCTGGCAGGCATCGGCCCGTGCGGACCCCTACGTGGTTGCTGACATCTCTTTGAGGAGCGCGTGGAACACGAACGCGCCGTCGACACGGCCTGTCGTCATAAGACGGCCGGACGGTGAGCTAGCCCATATCTCGCCGTCCACAGGCCCGCGCCTACGGTGGCCGGGGGCCACCACGTGACCCCCGACGCCCAGGGCGTCTCCCACGGCGGCTGGGACGTGAGGCTCTTTCCCTCTCACGTTCCGCCACCTCCTTCACTAGCATGACTGCTTCGCAGAAGGAGGTGACGGCTTCCCATTCCCTCTCGCTCCGGACCATGGCTTGAACCAGGGCCAGGCGCGAGAGGTCGCCGCCGCCAATCGTCTCTACGAGGACACGGCGCTGTTCCGCCCAAGCGGGGCAGACCTCCACAGCGTGCTGCACCGTGTCCTCCGGACGATCCTCACAATGGAAACACCCGGGCGTTTCCGCCCGCCCGATTCGGTGCAGGAACCTCCCGAAACAATCGTGTCCGGTGAGGACTTGCGTCAGGCGGAAGGTGAGGGCGCCGTGGCGCCTCCCTAACCACTCCTCAAAGAGGGGACTTATCGCCACTATGGTGGCGTGCCCTGCACGGGGTTGCGACAGTCGCTCTCCCCATGTCACCATGAGATCGCGCCGGAGGTCTGTCCGCTGAGCGGCGATTTGCCGCGGCAGCGGAGTTTCCCCCCGACGTAGTGCCTCCGCGCGCCATTCGTGAAGGCGCGCGAGGACTATAGCCTCCAGATCCCATGGCGGCAATCCGGCAAGGAGGCTCGCCGCCACACTGGAGATCGTGCGGTACCCCCGGACTAGCCTTAGGGCTATCCCCTTTTGGGGCGCGTTCAGGTAGCGGGCGGCTTGCCGCCTCAGAGAACGCGCCCACACCGGGGCCCCGTAAAGGGCCATGGACCGCACGACCCCCGCGTAGAGCCTCCGGCAGGAGGCGTTTGGACCCCCCAGGTTGGGCAGGAGCCGCTTGAAGGCAGCCCCGGTCCGTTCCAGTTTGGGGGCCAAACGTCGGAAATGCTCCACGAAGTTCCACCGGCTGTCGAGGACGAGTCCCAGGTACTTCAGCGTCGACCCGACGCCGATGGAAACCCCTCCAGCCGTCAGTAGGGATCCCGACGGTGGCGCATTACGAGGCCCATGAAAACACATGGCCTCGGACTTCTGCAATGCCACCTCGAGACCCAATTGCCGGATCCTCTCCACGACTATCGCAACCCCGCGTGTCATGTTTTCGGCCGCCGCCTCGTGCGACCTCCCTTGTGCCAGTACCAGCGTGTCGTCAGCGTAGCAGACTACGCCGACGCCGCTAGGGAAGTCGGCGCGCAGCACCTAAACTAGAATTTGCCCTAAGACGAAGAGTGAAAGAAAATACCGATCCGAAGGACGAACAATAAAATATGGAGTACCACAGGGCAGCGTCCTTGGGCCCCACCTTTTTCTTAACTTATATTAATGATTTGCCACGTCATGTTGATAATCCAATGGTATTATTTGCCGATGACAGCACCGCGGTAGTAAAATGTAAACATCCGGATAGGTATGAACAGGACATAAATAAGACCCTGGAAGATATCGTACATTGGCTTGACAAAAACAACTTGGTGATAAACTTACATAATGCACTTCCATCAACGCACAATTTTAAAAGAACTAACTGTAGACTACAATAAACATGAAATTAACCAAGTTAAAGTAGCAAAATTTTTAGGGATTTACATTGACAGACAACTAAATTGGCAACCACAAGCAGAGGAAATTTGCAAAAGGATGAATACAGCAGCATATGTTCTTTCAAAGTTGTCCAAGAAAGTTGACATTCAAACTATATTAGTAGCTTATCATGGTCTGGTTACATCAGTTCTAAGATTTGGTATTATTTTCTGGGGCAATTGCAACTCAAGGGAGTACATATTCAAGGCGCAAAAATGTTGCATTAGAGCGATGTGTGGTTTGCAGACCACAGACAGTTGCGAACCAAAGTTTAAGTCCCTAAAAGTGCTTACATTTCCATCCTTATTGTATATCCTGGAAATGGCCATGTTTGTAAAGACCAATAAAATCCTATTTCCCACGATGACAGAAACTAGAAAACGTCCTATCAGAAATCAGTACAAAAATTTATTACACATCGAGTCCTGCAACACAGCATTATTGAGGAAAAGTGTTATTTGTATGGGTCCTACCATATACAATAAATTGTCAGATGTAATAAAAAATGATACAATTAAAAACTTTAAAAATAAATTAGTGGCCTTCCTAATAGAAAAATGTTACTATTCGATTAATGATTTTTGAACCCTAGGCACCTAACCTTCGGCGAATCGACGAATACGCGATAGAAAATTCATTGTCTCTTTTTAACTCGTTTGCCAATAACCGTGTTGTCGCTAGTTAAATCTGTGCTCGCCACGCTCTTTGGGGAGGCAGTCTTGTCCGGCGGGTAAGTGCACTATTTTTGATGTTATCACCAAATTACTCGTCGTTTCGACGAATGGCTAAGTTTTGTAGTTTTTCTCAGTTTTGAGTATACAAATAAATGATATTTTTTTTTAAATGCGTTTTATTTATTCATTTAACCTTGTTTCATAAATTAATGTAATAAACATTACAAAACTGATTTGAATTTTAGTTGAAAATATACACCTTAAAAAAATGATCGTCGGATCGACGAATGGTTAGGCATAAAGGGGCATAATATGCGAACGTTAGGTGTGTAGGGTTAATGGACAAAACGTTTTAATTTTCAATGTGTATAATAAATATAATTAATATTATTTTGAACATATGTACCCAATATAAATTAATTTAAATTTTATTTTCAAGTGACATTTTAATTTGACATTTTTAAATTTTAATCAATGTATAATTGTAATAATTCTAACTCTGACATCTTAATTTGTGATTTTCATTTTTTTTGGATACTCATAACATTTTTTTTATTTAAAATTTTGCGTGCCTATTTCCAGGCAGAATGTACATGGCTCACACCTTTCTACTCCACCTGTATTTTTATTTAACCTGCATTCATTGCAAATAAATGATTTGATTGATTGAACATAGAACAAAACATACTACAGCGCCATCTATGACACAGACGATGAACTAAACATTAAAATACAACTAAATCCTACATCGCGCAAGTTATCCGCGACTTAAGACTACATAGAATAACCCAACAACAACTGTCGGGCAGTAGCCCACCAGACACAACACCCGTCTGGTCGGAGGATCCTCCCTTTTCTATGAGGGATGAAGCACTTTACACCCTGTTCTTCACACCCCCAAACATCAATAAATATTTCGGAAACATTGTTTGAAAAATGTCCCCAAGTCAGTTATTCCCGTGTCATATTTACCTACCCTCCCCACCTCACCAAATCACCTCACTCAATGCAGACCAGATCATAGTACTTTTATTTAAATGACACTGGGACCTTAAGTATGGAAAAATTACCCACGGCAAACATTAACGAATTATACCTTATTTTAAAGCCTGAGATATACAGATATAACAGCGTGAGGCGCATTATTGTGAGTAATGGGAATATTGAGATATCTAGGAAAATATTTTATATCATAATAGAATATATTTTACAGTTTTAGGATGTTAATATGCTTATTGCTTATAGTTTTTATTACTATTTATTAGTCCATAAGTAGATTACGTTGTCTTTATTTTTTTAATAAGAATTATTTGACCTTTAACCTAGATAGTTTGATAAAAGAAAAAAAAATACAAGTATTCATATGGATAAATAATTATTTATTTATTAACAACTCGCCAACGACCGGACCACAGATAACATTTTTCGTTATGATGAGTCGATTCATCTTTAAAAAATGTGATAGCGAGTTAGCAAAAAGTGCAAACTATTTCTTGTTTGAGCGATGCTCATTTCTCAACATTCCCATTAGATATTAAAAAAACAACACATTTAGGATGTACGTAATAATATCTAGAAACTACCATATGTTTAATTAATGTTTGCAAAAATTCGGCTAGCGGGTCAGAAAGGTCCCAATGTCATTTAGAGGTCACTTTCCACTTCTTTTAACACGCTAGGGTTACAGAAATACTAAACTTGGCACTCCATAAAATTATGTTGGACACCCCTGCACGCGCAGCATGACCACCGTAGACAAGGATTTCATTGACGGAATAATCGACAAAATGACAGATAGTGCAAAGAAATCTGTCATTGTGTCGACACAATCTGTCATTTTGTTGATTCTTCCGTCAAAAAAAAAACCGTTTCTACGGTGGTCATGCTACTAGACCAACGACGCTGTCAAACTATCAATTATTATATTAAAGTAATTACCAATTTATCAAAGCTCATTAGTAGGCCCTTAAAATCGTGACTAACTATAGCTAAATATTACTTATTCATTTGATTGATCAGTTAATCCGACTATCTGTCAAATAGCTGTCAAAATTAATTATAAGTACCAATCGTGACAAATGCGTACGTGTTCTATAAAAATCAAGGTGAATCAGCAGGTAGGTACCTATGGAAAAAGCATTACACATAGATAACATAACATCACGCCTGTGATGAACGAAGGGAAGGGAAATGTCGATGTACTATTAGATACGCAGGCAGTATCTAATAATACATCCAATGATGTTTAAGTATCGGTACGGTACCCCTTCGTAAGACTGGCTGTCAGACTTTCGGGCCACTGACTACCTGTAACGACTGTCAAATATCTACAAATGACAGCCGGGATCAACGGCTTATCGTGCATTTCGAGACACGGAGGAAACTCGGTATAGCAAACATATTCAGCATGATAATATGATGGTAACAACATTTTTTATTTAATGTTCATCTGTCTGTCTGTCTGTTTGTTCCAGCTAATCTCCGTAACGGCAGGACCGATTTTGAAGCGACTTGTTTATAGCTAGCTGATGTAATAGTGTGTGTAGTGGACTAACTTAGAGTATTTTTATTTTAGAAATAGATTAGGGTTTCATGCAATTATTAAAACCGATGAAATTGTTAACAAAATCCTATTCAAATAGGAAAATAATAATATCCTTGTCATACGTGTATATAAGGTCTAACTACACATACATGAAATATTTTCAGAGAATCATCTAACGGCTATAACGAAGCCAATTCAAGGGATTTTTTTTTATCTGAGTATATTTTTTTATAAAAATAATTTAAAATTACTTAACCCACAAAATAAATACTGGCTCCTTATTTTTAAACATCCATACGCTAGTTTACTACGTCGTATTTACCTACTGTCATTGTTAGAATATGGGAGTGAAGGTTTTATGCAAAAAGTCTCAATTTTTTTTTGAAATTATAATAATTTCGTAAAAAAAAAACACTCAGATAACTTTTTTTCCGTTGTTATTACGACTTTACGAAATATTTCGTGTATGAATAGTTAGACCATATATACACGCATAGAATCAAACATTTTCAAACATGTCACGTCCACCCACCCTCACTGTACCCCCGTGGGGGATAATGGCCCACGCGTTCACACAGAGGAGGCTCGAGTTCTATTTGAAGGCAAGTGGGCCGTAAGCCTACTATTATGGCACAAAAGAAATACGTTTATTTATTTTATCTTATGGATGCTTTCATGAAATCTCCTCGAGTGTCCGTAAGGCCTGTTTAAACAAACTACTGAAGTATAGCGATTGAGTATCAAATTGCCATCCCTCAAAATCAAATCAAATCAAATTATTTTTTCGCATAATATCGGTCTACGTAGATGTACATAAATGTAACATTACACAATATAACAATAACGATCTTCATATTAACCATTTCTGGTATATGAAACATAAAATAAAAACTTATAATAGAAGATATTATGGGAAATTATTAATCGGGCGAATAAAAATTTAATTGGCGACCAATGTACTGAATGGGCGACTATTGTACCAAGTAAGTAACTATTTATCCGGTCATTGCGGCAAGGAGAATATAGGAAGCAAGAGCGAGCGAAGGCTGAGGGAGACTTGTGGCACCCCGTCTCGGACAGGTTAGGTTCGAAGGGGATGGCGGGGTCTAGTGAGCGAGCGAAGACCCCGGAATCCCCTTCGTGTTAGGTTACTTTAAACCTTGCAAACAGAAATAGGAGACCCGCGCAGCGGTGCTACGTCGACTACGCCTTATCTAAAATCTAGTGCTTAATAACCTTGTTTTAGGTTTCTTTCGGAGTCCTCGAATTATCACGCTGATCATATTGAACTGATTGAATTTCACTGTAGCTGCCAACCTATCATTTTTGTTACCCATTTTAATTATTTTTAAAACCCTAAATCAGATTAGTTTGTCGCCGCCTTAAGGGCATTACATGGCTCAAATCCCAAAAACAGCGTATGTTCAAAGAAATTTGTTGATGAATCCCTTCGTGCATTTTCCGAGTAAAAAAAGTATGTTATAGTTAAGTTTATCACAAATAAATAGTATTGTTTAAAATTTTAATAAACCTTCTCTATTTTTTTTTGGTTAATCGTAGAAAATAGGTCCTTTTTCAACCTTAATTGTAAATTATCTCTGTAACGGCTGAATAGATCGGCATGAATTTTGTAACAACAAATACGTAATGATATACTTAACAATCTGTATTGTTTTTTTTTCTGTTATTTCCTTTAATATTTTTAAATAATAAATAAAAACCGAAATTTTGCGAAATGTGCGGGGCAAGTCAACAAAAACCAGTACCCAGTCCAGTAGGGATAAAATCATCAAGGTCATCGAGCAATGCCCTTAAATACATGCTATAATATGGAATGGAATAGGTGACCTAAGTTACAATACCATTTCAACCGATTTCGATATGAGAAGGCGGTACGACTTCCACGAGTTGCTCTAACAGAAAAGACCAACCCCACACCTTGAAATTTCATCATCATCATCATTTCAGCCGAAATACGTGAACTGCTGGACATAGGCCTCCCTCATGTGTCGCCACATTGATCGGTCCCGTGCAATAGGTTAGATGACAAACCAATCAATTGATATACTTTTTAAGAGCTGTCAAAACGTGATTCCCCCTTATATTTTGAATGGCAATAGCACGCTATGACGTCACTATTTAATCAACTCAAAGACTTAACTATTTATTGTTTTCAAAGCAAATAAAAATCTAATTTTGCAATTAATTGAAAATTAATCGGGTTTTCAGGTCTAAAATGAAGTATTTTTTTTAGAGAAGTTGTGTCTTGGAATTATTGTTTAATGGTGTCAACTACCCAATTTCACTTGCAAGAAATAAAATCGTTTATTAGAAAAAAAAAACCATTTAACCAAGACAATCAAAACTTATTCTGCACCAAATAATAATCAAACAGTCTTGAATTGTCTCTCATTTAGTACAAAATAAGTTTTTCATAACGAATGCGATCACGTCATTTCCTAAATTTAACAATAGAACCAAAATTACTACATTTAACACTAATCAAATAAATTAAAACCATTAAAGAATTAACTGTAAACTTTAAAGAGCCAGTTATAATCTTTTTGTATCTATAAGTACAAGTTTTTTTTTTAAACGGAAGCAAGCCAAGGCCTTAGTTCATTCGTCCATACAGTGATTGATTCCGTCTGGCAAGTCGTGTTTTGTGAAAAAATGTGTAACAATAGTTTTATCCCTTAAATATCACGTTGTGAAACAGAGATGGAACTATAATGCTATCCCTGTTTTGCACCGTGACTTTGACAGTTCACTTTGACGTTTGACTTTGACTATTTTTTTTTTTTTTAGACGGTCTTGGATTTCATAGACACTTTTAACGTGCACATCTTGCTACATCGTTCTCAGATAATGTACCATCACTACATTAATAATGTAAGCAAGGTTTTGTAACAATATTCTAATTTAAAAGAGTGTCCATGGAGTTTCTTGCCCGTTCTTCTCCATAGAGATTTACGCTTTGGAATGGGCAACTACAGTACTTTCACAGTTTTTATGCCATGTGACTGGGACTGTAACTACATTTCATTGTTTTCTATCTATTGGCAATTCAAAGTGCTTGTAACTGACCTACTTGAAATAAATGGTTTGATTTTATTGAAAACCTTATTAGCAATATTTTTGTCGTTATTCAATCTATCTAAGATCACACAAATAAAGGGTGTAAATAGACCCTTAACATAGCCGAAAGGCACTTGTTCTCCCCGTCTTTGCGATCATTTTTTTTTTTCTCTAGACCATACCTGGGAAACTTCTAGTTACGGAGATATTGGGGGTCAAAGTTCCAACATTTTCACACTTTTTTAATACATGTTTTGAATGTAAGATTTTTACTTTAAACACCTCCACGACCCCCGTACTATCCAATCCATCCATAAGCAGAATTAAACGTGACTTTTCACCCATAAAAAAAAGTCGATTCCCAGCATAAATTTTTGCTTAAAGTTACTTAGTTTGATGAACAGAATGTTTGGCTGACGGCAATGTGTAGGGTCTGTTTACACCCTGCACCCTTGGGAGAAGCAATGTATGACGTCACTCGGCTTTCCTCTTCGTTTGGCGGCCATCTTTCATTGTCAATGTCAATCTATTCATGAAAATCCCCTAGATCAGGGGTTGCAAACATTTTCTCATTGAACATGACATATTATAAACTTTAAAAAATAGTAGTTACGTAGTAAAACACAAATTGAATAAAATCATTTGAGGAGGTTGCTCTAAGGCATGGTAAGACTGGGTTCCGCGGAACCTAGGGGTCCGTAGAATAGTCATCGGGGTTCCGCCAAAATTATTTATTATTAGCTATTAAATATTACCACGGTTACAAATATTATTTTGGAATAGGGCAAAATATGTGATGAGAAGGACTTATTACTTTTATGTAAATAGGTATTTTTATAGGTACTTTTATGTAAATTTCTTAAAAAGAAAATGTTCTTCTGTTGTATTGATTTGTAAAAATTTAATATAGGATACCATAAAAAGAAAGCTAACGTAGCTCGCGAAATTCAACTTGTCTTACTTTTTTGCAAATCTGTATCAGGTTGTAGGTGTGTTGATTAAAATATGATTCGCGAAATGTGACATCTACCAACACGTACTGCGTCGGCTTCCAGTCTAACAGGATGCAGCTGAATACCAGTAGTTTACTTGGAGCGACTGCCTATCTGACCTACTGAGCAATACGATACCCCTTGGTAAGACTGGTTCTCAGACTTTCGGGCCACTGACTACTTGTAACGACTTTCAAAGATCTATAAATGACAGTCGGGACCAACGGCTTAACGTGCTTTCCGAGGCACGGAGGAAACTCGGTATGTAATGAGTGGTCACCCATCCACCGACCAACCTAGGCAAGCGTGCCTTAACCTAAAAATTGATCCGAGCGGCTGTTATTATTTAGCCACGTTATACTGGTTTCCCTGATGTAAAACCCAGAATTTTCTACAGGTTTACCACCCCTTTTTTTTAAGATGGGAAATCATGAAATGCCCCCCCCCCCCTACTCTGGGCGGAGTGGAAGGGAGTGCCAGACTTGTACTGACTAAAACCCATCCATGCTCCTTCCTTGCCCTTTGTGTTCCAGGGCCGCGGTATCTCTTTCGAACAGTCCCGCAGCCCTGGCAGGCATCGGCCCACGCGGACCCCTACGTGGACAAGGTTTACCCCCCCTTTTTTTTTTTTTAGGATGGGAAATCATCAAATACCCCCCCCCCCCCACTCTGGGCGGAGTGGAAGGGAGTGTCAGACTTGTACTGACTAAAACCCATCCATGCTCCTTCCTTGCCCTTTGTATTCCAGGGCCGCGGTATCTCTTTCGAACAGTCCCGCAGCCCTGGCAGGCATCGGCCCATGCGGAACCCTACGTGGGCAAGGTTTACCACCCCTGCCCCAGACACCACGCTATGGTGCAATATAACTTTAGATAAAGCGTCTGCCGGCTAGAATTCATCATAAAGTCAGAACATAACTATTTCTGTTCTTAATGAGATTATATTATACTATACTATATATATACTATACTATACTAGCTTTTGACCGCGGCTTCGCCTGCGTGGATGTCGAAAAATATCTGATTACTTATCTTCATACCCCTTTTTACCCCTTCGGAAGTAGAATTATCAAAAACGCTGAGACACGTAATTAATTTTCAATCGTCAGCCTAAACACAAACTTTGAAGATCCTAACTTCAAAACTGACGTACTTTTATATAAACTTCCATCCCCTATTTTACCCCTTTAGGGGTGGAATTCCCAAAAATTATTTCTTAGTGGATACTTAATCTTCACAAAGATCACACCCTCCAAGTTTCATGTCTCTAAGACCAGCGGTTTGGGCTGTGTGTTGATATATCAAACAGTCAGTCAGTTAGTTTACCATTTTATATATATATAGATGTTCATAGAATACTATATTAAGGTCAGTGCAAGGCAGTGGTCACAATGTCAAAAATTTATATATTTATTATGTTTTAACTTGAACAAATAAATTTTCGGAAAAGCTCTTTTCTGCTGTCATGAAAACACATCATGTCTTGTTGCAGGAACCTTGAAATATATGTATTTAATATATACAAAATCTGACTATTTATCTACTACCGATTTATTTTACTAACAGAATATCGGCGCTGTGACACTAAATAGCAAAAGTCTAAGTGAGAAGTGTCAAAGTGACAGGTGTCAAACTATGAAATGTCGACTAAGAGTGTAACACGGATAAAAATATGATGATGATAAGATAATAATTTACAACATTATTGTTAGTATATGCGAAACCTGAATATAGTTTGTTCAGAATAAGTAACTGAATCAATTCCAATAATTTTTAAACCATGTTATATTTTGTCCCAAAAATATTTTTAAAAAGTTACAAGTTGGACACCGAGCGATACTAAGTACCTATCGCAATCATTTAGGTACCTACAGCCAAATTATTATTATCAGTGAGCTCAAGACGACACTGGAGGTACACGCGCGGCGGCGCCGCGTGATGACTACGTTTTTGTGCGGACAACCAGGTAACAGAACAAGCTTATAACTATGTGATTTTTCATGATACAGATTTGAAATTTTGTACATAGATTCTTTACATAAAAATACTAGAAACGTGTTTCAGGTTTCGCATATACTAAAACTAATGTTGTATGAATCACGTTAAAATTTTTAAAGTGGTCACAGACGCATTTAATACTATTATCACTTTGTAACCATTATACGAATTGTAACATAATTCATTTTATTATAAGACTAGCTTTTGCCCGCGTGGATGTCGAAAAAGATCCTACCCGAACAAACATAGTTACTTACCTTCATCCCCCTTTTTAACCCTTCGGGGGTAGAATTATCAAAAACGCTGAGACACTTATAAATTAATTTTCAATCGTCAGCCTAACCACAAAATTTAAAGATCCTAACTTCAAAAATGACGGACATAGACGCACTTTCATATAAACTTCCATCCCCTATTTTACCCCTTTAGGGGTGGAATTCCCAAAAGTCCTTTCTTAATGGATACTTACTCAACACAAAGAACACACCCTCCAAGTTTCATGGCTCTAAGACCAGCGGTTTGGGCTGTGTGTTGATATATCACCCAGTCAGTCAGTCAGTTTATCGTTACATATATATAGATTATGATTAGCTATAGAAGCGGCCATTTTAGACCCCCTGGTCATACACGCACGCTAGTTGTGAGGACTACATAACCTTTCTGAAGAACTTCGGCAAAAGGGTAAGTGTCTCTGACAGTGTCTGTACCTTACCGTAGGTACTGTCTCTGGTTTTATTCACTCAAACTCAATTCTAACTCAAACCCAAAGCATTTATTTCAATTAGACCATCACAGGCACTTTTGAATGTCAAATAAAACAAAAAAAAGCTAAGCTACAGTCACAGTCACAAGGCATAATAACTTGAGAAAGTACTGTAGTTGCACATTCCAAAGCGTAGATTTCTATGGAGAAGAATGGGCAAGAAACTCCATGGACACTCTTTTAAATCAAAATATTCTTTCAAAATCTTGGTTACATCGTACATGTTGAGATTATACATATATGTGAGAACGATGTAGAAAGACGTGCACATTAAGAGCGTCCGGAGTAAAAGATAAAAACAACATGAAATAATAAAGTAATTAGAATAAACCGTGGCAGCTAAGAGATGACCAGTCCCAAATAGGAAATCAATTTTAGTTATTTGAGGTTTAAATTTTCACCAGTGTGCACTCAGCCTACCGCAGGCCACGTATTTAGAGCACCGATAATCAGGCACGTACGTCGTCACCCGAGCGTGACAAGATATTTATGTAACTGCTTATAATATTTAATTTTATATTTAATTACATTTAACTTGATACTCTAAGTAGGTATACATATATACTGAGTGTATTTCTTGTCATTATTGATTTAATTGGATTGAACTAAATTAAATTGAACTGAACTGAGCTGAGCTGAGCTGTGCTGATCTGAGCAGAACTGAACTAAACTGAACGGAACGGAATGAAACGGAACGGTACGGAACGGAACGGAACGCAACGCAACGCTACGCAACGCAACGCAACGCTACGCAACGGAACGGAACGGAACCGAAATAGGATTGAATTGAGTTATATCTAAAAGTCGTACCTAGCCTAACCCATATGAATTTTTTTCGAAATAAACGTTTTGATTGATTGTTTTGATTGATTATTGCCTCGTTGGTCTAGTGGTCGCAAGCGACTGCTGAGCATGTGGTCCTGGGTACGATTCCCAGGTCGGGCAAATTGTTATTGGGGCTTTCCATTAGGAATTTCTCAGTAGCAGCCACGGAGTCTGGATTTGCGCCCAGTTTATGGCCAATAGGCTCGCCCCCTATTATATGGAACTTAAACATAACTGGTTGCACTTGAATACTAGTTTTTTTCATGGAGCGAGGGCCTATCGAACCTCCACAACCCAGTTAGTACTAGACTGGTTGTAAGACTTTCAGGCCACTGTCAAAGATCTACAAAAGACAGCCGGGACCAACGGCTCAACATGCTTTCCGAGGCACGGAGGAAACTCGGTATGTAATGGATGGTCACCCATCCATGGACTGACCTAAGCAAGAGCGCCTTTTCACCACTTTTGGAGGTTATTTTAGTACACCTAGACTAGACACTTCGTCTAGCGTGTCTATTTTTTGTCTACCTCAAATCAGTCTCTAGAACAATGACTAATAAATTAAGATGAATTCCGCGCACCCACCCATCCTTTTCCATGCCTCGGTAAGCGCCACTTAACCGCAACGATACACTGACTTTGACAAAAAAGAAACAATTATAAGTAATTCTTTCATGATTGTTGGTTGGAAGTAGAGCAAGGTTACATGTTTATATTGTCAAAATTGTTATTAATTTTAATGGTAGCAAAAAATCTGTATTTTGTTGCCTCACAATAACACCATAAGTTATGGAATCAAGCGTAAACGCGCAAACCCACCGCGGTGCACGCTGTGCACGGGCACGACGCACATTTTAGCTGCGTGGATTTATTTGTTTGACAACGTGGGTCTATCTTTCCACAGCAGTACACGCTAGACACCCACAACGTAGCGTGCGTGGCCCACCGCGGCATAGTCGTGGGTTAATATTCGTGTATAGCGTGTACCGCGTGCACAACGTGCATGGCGTTGACAGCGTTGAGCTATGTGAGCGCCTTATTCGAGCAAGCCACGCATGTACTAATGACGTCATTTGATTCATAACGTGTCCGTGGTTTGCAGTGGAGGAGCTCGTGGCTAAATAATAAAAGCCGATCTTTAGGTTAAGCCGTGCTTGCCTAGGTTGGTCTGTGGATGGGTGACCGCCCATTACATACCGAGTTTCCTCCATGCCTCGGAAAGCACGTTAAGCCGTTGGTGTCATTTGTAGATCTTTGACGGTCGTTAGGTAGTCAGAGGCCCAAAAAGTCTGACAACCAGTCTTACCGAGGAGGTATCGTATTACCCAGTACTAACTGGGTTGTGGAGGTTAGAGGCAGTCGCTCCATGTAAAATACTGGTATTCAGCTGCATCCGGTTAGACTGGAAGCCGACCCCAATATAGTTGGGAAAAGGCTGGGCAGATGATGATGGTTTGCAGTGGACACAATCACATAGATTTTCTGGCAAAGCGAAGCTTAACACACGTGCGCCGCGCTGACGTCGTTGAAGTTCTAAAACGACGTAAGTAAATTTTTGGCTGTTTTGACCTTTTGATTTTAGATGTCGTTTATTACAGAATCGGAAGACGCGACAACTTCAACCAATTAGAAACAAGGACCATCTCCATCTAATTTGAAATGAACACAAATTATAAAATGGTATTTTACCAGTACCTAGGTACAATCATGCAGTTTTTGCACTCTCTTGTAAAGTTGCTACTAGTTACTAGTTACTAGTTGGTGGTCTTCAAGATGATTTCGCCGTTCCTTCACCGTTTTGAGAGTTTAACATAATAGCCTGTAATCCATGAAGGGTAAGGTAGAACAGTACCTAGTGGTACACCCACATATCGCCAGTAGGGGGCGAGCGTATTGCCATCAACCGGGCACAAACCCAGATTCCGTAGTATTGAGAAATTCCTGATGGTAAAACCCAATAACACAGTGCCCGACCTGCGAACTGAATAACCTAATGCTCAGCAGTCGCGATGGCGACCATAAAGCGCAGGCCACCAGCTAGCGAGCGAGCCGGGCGAGCATCATTTCACCTCTTTTCATAGAGTAGTTTACAGCGCGAACTACAGAGCTAAGCTACGGCAGCGATACTAACGATGCGAACGAAATATCGCGATGCTCATCGTTCACCTCACCCGCCTCGCCCACCCTCTCGCTAGTCCGTAGTTTTCGATGTGAACCCACAGTTTAGCTAGCCAAAGCTTCGTATAAAGTTAGTCTATACAACATTAGTTTTAGTATATGCGTTTTAGTATAAACTGTATCATGAAAATCTCAAAGTTATAAGCTTGTTCTATTACCTAGTTGTCCGCACAAAAACGTTGTCACCACGCAGCGCGCGCCTCCAGCGTCGTCTTGAGCTCATTGATAATAATAATTTGGCAGTAGGTACCTAAATTAGTGCGATAGGTACTCAAAGTCGCTCGGTATCCAACTTTTAACTTTTTTAAATATTTTTGGGAAAAAATATAACATGGTTTAAAAATTATTGGAATCGATTCAGTTACTTATTCTGAATAAACTTTATCCAGGTTTCGCATATACTAAAAATAATGTTGGATAGTTCCCCTCGCCTCGCTTTGCCCGCCAGCTAGCGAGCGAGCGAGGCGGACTAGCCCCTTTCCACACTTCGCTTCGGTTCTTTTTTTAATAGTTCGCGGTGTGAACCAAAGTATGAAAAGAGATGAAACGATGCATCGTCCGGCTCGCTCGCTCGCTAGCTGGCGGCCTGCGTTTTAGACCGACGAGGTACAAAATAAATAGAACGAGCCAGTTATAAATTAATGAATAATTCGACTTTGACATTGAATTCAGACGTGTTTTTTTGAAATGACATTTGAATGAATTCATTCATTAACATGTTTTTAAAACTATGTTATATAATCATTGGTCTATATTTTAAGTACTTTATTTTTAATAAACATTAATTTTACGAATAATGGCTTCTTAAGTATCGTAATCAGGTCATGGTGATCTTATATTTACGGTCCTCATCGATAAATTAACGGATATATACGATAAAACGACCATTTATAAAAATGTTTTATTTAATTTGGATCAAAGATGACGATGATTGCTTTTGGTGATCATTGATTCAATGATTTAAATATGCTTCCTGTTTAACTAAACATTATAATTAGGTTAAAAATAGCTCTCTTAAACAACATTATTTTTAGTATATGCGATTCCTGAATATAGTTTGTTCAGAATAAGTAACTGAATCGATTCCAATAATTTTTAAACCATGTTATATTTTTTTCCCAAAAATATTTAAAAAAGTTAAAAGTTGGACACCGAGCGACTTTAAGTACCTATCGCAATAATTTAGGTACCTACTGCCAAATTATTATTAACAATGAGCTCAAGACGACGCTGGAGGCGCGCGCTGCGTGGTGACCACGATTTTGTGCGGACAACTAGATAACAGAACAAGCTTATAACTTTGTGATTTTTCATGATACAGTTTTTAAATTTTGTACATAGATTCTTTACATAAAAATACTAGACACGTGTTTCAGGTTTCGCATATACTAAAACTAATTTTGTAGTATACCAGCACTTCGCCCGCGACTTCATCCGCAGAAATTTTGATAGCTCGGCTAATTTACATGATATAAATATAACTTATAGCTTGTGTTACTTCCTGATAATTTATC
Source organism: Noctua fimbriata (assembly GCA_905163415.1). Classification (NCBI taxonomy): domain Eukaryota; kingdom Metazoa; phylum Arthropoda; class Insecta; order Lepidoptera; family Noctuidae; genus Noctua; species Noctua fimbriata. The sequence goes on from LR990951.1 coordinate 2,739,489, forward strand.
TTTCTAATGGTGCAAGAATTTTTGAAATCGGTCCAGTAGTTTTTGAGTTTATTCGGTACAAACATACAAATCTTTCCTCTTTATAATATTAGTGAATTTTATCTTCCGTCAATATTGAACCGTTACATAACATTAAGTCATATGATCTGCCTAGTCTTTTCCCGATTTGATATGAGTCGATTTCATTCTCCTTAAGATCTATACATCTAATACTACCTGTAACGACTGTCAAAGATCTACAAATGACAGTTGGAGCTAACGGCTTAACGTGCTTTCCGAGGCACGGAGGAACCTCGGTACATACTATGGTATGTACCGAGCGTCAGCCTAACATAACAAACTAATCAATGTGTATATTCGTGCATGACAAGCACACCACACAGGAACAAGCATCCATGAATCTTTCAAGATTCTGGGAACTGGACTCTGTTCCACATTCAATTTCACATCCGAAGAGCGAGCATGTGAACAGAACTACGTAAACACTACTAGGCGTAATGCTGATGGCCGTTTCATAGTCACCATCCCCTTAAAAGAACCTCCTAAAGCATTGGATAACTCCTTTGAGATGGCTAAACGTCGCTATCTGTCATTAGAGCGTAGCCTTCCAGAACTTCTGAAGGTTATTGGCTTTACGGTGTGATGCTATAACATCAAGCTTGACCTGCTCTTGTTGACTCTGACACCACTTTAATTTGCTTTTAAATATCTTACGCGTCAAGCACATATCGTTATAAACATCACCAGAAGTTGGCTTGTTATACGATAGACGCAGCTGATATTTAAGCCTGGCCTTAACGTGAGAGTTCTGAACGCGCCTATTCCAACCGACGACACGGCCAGCATGCTTATTTGGCTTACTGACTCAGTACAGCAGCTTCTGATAAAATATTAATAATATTTGCATACATTTTATCAAGAATTTGCCTATGTTCAGCATTGTTACAGTGTGCATACACAGACCAAGCTCCTGTGGATAATCGATTGACCTTAGTTTGCTATTACACATTTCATAATAATCTGTTATCCGATCACCCTCCCTTTCCCCCCAGATTAATTTGTTACGTGCGGTTGCAGTAACTTTAACTTCTATCATCAGCATCTTCGCATTTAAATTTAAGATTACCGACTCATACTAAAAACCAACAATTACATAAAACCATACGTTTAATAATGTATAGTGTGGTTAATAAATTTACCAAATACTACGTATTAAGTTGTTTGAATATGCTACATGCTCATATGCTTCATCTATGTAAAATATTGCAGGCTTGTACGCTTTAAAATCTCTTTACAAATGAAGGACGTAACCTAACATATAGACCACCGTGAACGAAAATAAATGTCACGTATTCTTCACTTCATAGACCTATCCCATTACAGAGTTTTACAGTATGCGTAGGTTTCGGCTTCGCCCTGTCTTTTTATGCCCCGTGATTTTGAATAGCGGGGTGCTAGTAAGTTATAACAGAATAACTGTCCCAAATGTAAACTTACAAATATTGGATACCCTATTAGAAAGAGATGACATCCACTCTTGAAATTTTCTCGCTCGGAACGGCTTTCCATTGCACGTAATCATTCCAGTTAGTATATAAGTTCCTTGGCCGAAACGAACAGTAACGTCAAGGAAATTAAGTTTACAAAAAGGTGAGGGTGGCCGGTTTTTTTTAAATCTTACATTGATACAGAAATTCAAGTAAATATTATAAATACACATATTGTTGGTCTTTTGGGATTCAAAGTTATACCTAAAACAGAGCAGAGATGTTATGGATATGATATTTCGGATCTGGATACGGATGTGAATATAGGAATAAAATTATATCGGTTTCGGATACTGTTACGGATATGTAATTATTACGGATTATCCGTTAGTTTCGGATAGTTTCGGTTACGGATATTAGATTGAAGTAAAAACTAACTAGTTATGAAAGAGGTTATGTTATGACTAGAAATAACAAACAAACTGCAAGATTCACGTGGCGCACAAGCGTTGAAACAAAAACCTGTCGAAACATGTCGTTTTATTTAGACTTCGCCCATAAACAAAACTATCCGAAACTTGTGAAACGGATACTGTTACGGATATATTTTTATTTCGGATATCCGATAGTTTCGGTTACGGTTACGGAGCTCCATAACATCCCTGCCTACGAGCACCGTCCTAAAGGGCTTTTTTGTTGGTTTACTTACAAGCCGCGGAGAAGTAGAATTCCACCTACAAATTGATCAAATTCACGTGAGATGTACTTGCGCATGAACATGTAACAGAGGCTGACCTGCAGGACATTCATTTACTGATTGGTCAGCCAGTGATCAATGCTGATCGTGTGTAGCTTGAGGTGACTAATAGGATCGCTACGTTAAGGTTGGATCCCGACCCTTTTGCTAAACTTCAAGTTGTCAAAGACCAAAGGTCTATCTTTTCATACACGAAATATTTTAAGAGTAACTTAAATAAGTCGCAAAGTCGCCATAGCAACGGAAAAAGAAATATCTTAGTGTTTTTTTTTTACGAAATTATTATAATTCTAAAATTTTTTGAGACTTTTTGCATAAAACCTTTACTCCCATATTCTAACAATGACTGTAGGTAAATAGATAAGACGTAGTAAACTAGCGTAATGGATGTTCAAAAATAAGAAGCTAGTATTTATTTTGTGGGTCAAGTAATTTTAAATTATTTATTTTTTATAAAAATATACTCAGATAAAAAAAAAATCCCTTGAAATGGCTTCGTTATAGCCGTTAGATGATTCCCTGAAAATATTTCGTGTATGAATAGTTAGACCTTATTTTATCTATGGGCCAAAGTTGCCTGACAAAAAATGAATGTTGTTATATAAGTTAGGTTAGTTTTGACATTGATTAGGACATATTTGACTTTTCCATCACTGATAAGGCCACAAATGTCACCTCGTCTAGGCCCGCAGACCCTAGACCTTATCTACGGGCTAGCAACTTCCTCTTCCGTTCATTTAAATCAGATAATAAAACATTTTGTAAGTGCTTACTCGAAAATTATTCAAAAAGTAACAATTAAAAATCTAGATTGTCTCTGAGTCATTTTGTCTCATTTTCCAAGGCTTGGCCATACAACAGATAACTACAGAAGGTCAACTTCAAGCGTCAAGTGAAAAACGCACGCCCGAAAGCATGGGCGTACCCAGCATTTTTTAAGGGGTGGGACAGAAGTAAATAAACTAAGTAGTAGGAAATTAAAAATGCTTTTTATTTACTGACTGATACGTTTTATTGACTCGTGCTCGTGGCTAAATAATAACAGCCGCTCGGGTCGATCTTTAGGTTAAGCCGTGCTTGCTTAGGTTGGTCTGTGGATGGATAACCGCCCATTACATACCGAGTTTCCATGCCTCGGAAAGCACGTTAAGCCGTTGGTCCCGGCTGTCATTTGTAGATCTTTGACAGTCGTTAGGTAGTCAGAGGCCCAAAAAGACATACTGGGTTGTGGAGGTCAGATAGGCAGTCGCTCCATGTAAAATACTGGTATTCAGCTGCATCCGGTTAGACTGGAAGCCGACCCCAATACAGTTGGGAAAAGGCTAGGCCGATGGTGATGACGTTTTATTGACTGCACTACATCTTATTTCAATAAATAACCTGCGAGGATTCTGGGTGAATCTAGCTAAAATTTCGTTTTCAAATGTATTTGTGCTTCCAGAACCCTCTTTCTATGCACACTCAACATACAGAGACCGACAAGACGGTTTTCTGTTATTGTTGACATTAACCAAGTTTTTATTTTAATGTCAAAAATGTTAAAGTACCCAATGAATATTTAATTTTGTCATTATATTAATTTTGCCTAAAAATTCTTAACTTCGGGTCAGAGAGCAGGGTGGGGCAAGTGCCCCACCTTGCCCCACCGTGGGTACGCCCATGCCCGAAATTACACTTCAGCCAGCTTATCTATGCAAGTGGGAAGACGTAGAACTAAAATAAATGTACCAAGTTTGAGATTTCAGCGTCGCCTTGAACTGCACTCTTAAAGTGGTCATACTGTACAGCGAGATTCAGATTCAGATTCATTTTATTTGCTTGAAATATGGTATTTTACAGATTTTATAACACACAGGTACACAATAGTTCAGCATATTCCGCCTACTTAATTCGGCATGCTTTTGTGACAAAATAGAGAAGAAGGGTTAAATTCCAATGTCAAAAAAAAACAACAAAAAAAGTACTAAATCAAGAATTGTCTACGTAAAATATCAAATTACAAATGTCAAAAAAAAAACATTAAATTACAAATTTTCTACATTATTACTTAGACAGGAAACGGGATATTTACCATGTTTACTGTTTTTGTCGAGTTCCCGATATTTCGGCGCTGTTGACAAAAACAGTAAACATGGTAAATATCCCGTTTCCTGTCTAAGTAATAATGTTAGTGACCATGATAGTTTAAAATCATAAATTTTCTACATATCAACTTTCAAATAACAACCAAAGAAATTGTCAATAGTCAATTACAAATGCCAATAGCTTAAAAATAAAAATGTCAAAAAACAGTACAAAGTTCAAAATGAACTAGCGGCAGACTTTCCAATGAGGAGCCCTATCAAGATGACAGTAAAAAGTAAGCAGGAATCATCGGATGGTTTCTGGTGACTTCACTGCCAGCTTGATAGACCTACGACCCGGGGTCGTAAATGGGGCATCATTCACGACCACGGGTAACGTGACTTGGGACAAGCCTCAGTTGCGCGCGATTTCATGTCATGTCGATCGGCCGATTCAGGTTAAGCTAGCTTGCCTGGGTTGGTCCGTGGATGGGTGACCGCAGATTACATACCAAGTTTCTGCTGTGGCCGTCATCCCGGCTGTCAATTGTAGATCTTTGACAGTCGTTACAGGTAGTCAGTGGCCTCAAAGTTTGACAACCAGTCTTACCAAGGGGTATCGTATTACCCAGTACTAACTGGGTTGTGGAAGTCAGATAGGCAGTCGCTCCATGTAAAATACTTGTATTTAGTTGCATCCGGTTAGACTGGTAGCCGACCCCAAAATTGTTGGGAAAAGGCTAGGCAGATGATGAACATGATTCATATATATATTATTATCCGATTATGATTTTGCTGAAGCCGCCATTTTCTGTTGCTGGCTGGCTGCTGCTGATGTGGTTTGATCTTCTGTTATAATTTGTACTGTGGCTATACTCTTGTCATGACTCAGAAACATTAAAACACTATTTTCATAAATTGTTTATATGTTTACAAAACAAGTTTATGTCTTCCTATATTGTTTATTATATTACTCTTTAATGATTTTGAATTCAGAACTCTTTTGAGCGGCAAAAGCAAAACGGTTGAACTGTATTTTTTTAATGCCAAATTGGTTGTTGTAATATTTATTTTAATTGTGTTTTTTTTCCTTTTAAGTAAGCGAAGATAACGTTATATTTCGGCTGTTCTGAAATTTTCATCTCGTCTTTCCTTTCAATAAATTGAAAGGCAATGCCATGGCTAGAAGGGATTGCATTGACATTGACGGTTGGAGCCCTTTTCAAAGGCCAAACAAAGGTTTTATGACGTATAACCTCACGCCTGTAATCCCCGAACGGTTAGGCAAAGGTCTACCTATTAGTATACCCACATCTCGCCAGTTATGTTTTTTCGGATGGGAAAATTATCAAATGAGGGGGTCATTTGATGATCTCTGGGCGGAGCGGAAGGGAGTGTCAGACTTCTACTGACTAAAACCCATCCATGTTCCTTCTTTGCCCTTTGTGTTCCAGGGCCGCGGTATCTCTTTCGAACAGTCCCGCAGCCCTGGCAGGCATCGGCCCATGCGGACCCCTACGTGGTTGCTGACATCTTACCTAGTCTAGTGATCGAAAGCGTGACAGCTGAGCAAGAGGTCCTGGGTTCGATTCCCGGGTGGGGCAGTGTTATTGGGTTTTTCATCAGGAATTTCTCAGTAGCAGCCACGGAGTCTGGATTTGGACCCGGTTGACAGCAATATGCTCGCCCCCTATTACATGGGACTTAAACATAACTGGCGAAATGTGGATGTACTATTAAGTACAACTCTGCCTAACCGTTGTTATGTGTATCGATTCCTTGGTCTTCCCTTACAGGAGACAATGATTTACATCTAAATACTACCAGCCACCATAAACAGACCATCCATCACCTATCCTGAGGGTGTCCCACTTTGCATTAACAGCTGATTCATGGTCTCTACAATTTGACCGCGAAAACGTCCCAAATCAACAAGGCCATCTCAAAAATAAGAGATTATTAATAACACACTGTATTATTATCACATTATTAATAGTAATGGTGACAGCAGTGAGGTAGGTTGCGACCGTGAATTCGTGACGTACATACAAACACATATTGCATTATGTATGTGTTATTTATTTCGCAACGTTATGTTGGCATTTCCGTATGACATGTTAGTGGATAAAATATGTAATGATACACATAAAAGGATCATAGCCGCTCGGGACGATATTTAGGTTAATCCATGCTTGCCTAGGTTAGTCTGTGGATGGGTGACCGCCCATTACATGCCGAGTTACCTCCGTGCCTCGGAAAGAACGTTAAGCCGTTGGTCCCGACTGTCATTTGTAGATCTTTGACAGTCGTTACAGGTAGTCAGTGGCCCAAAAAAAGTTTGACAACCAGTCTTACCGAAGGGTATCGTATTACCCTGTACTAAATCGGTTGTGGAGGTCAGATAGGAAGTCGCTCCATGTAAAATACTGGTATTCAGCTACATTCGGTTAGACTGGAAGCTGACCCCAACATAGTTGGGAAAAGGCTAGGCTGATGATGATGACGAAACATACAGGGATCCTTTTGACGCTCGAATGACGTTGATAGAAAGGCACTGTTGTTGAACAGATGTGAAATTAAATAAAGTAATTATAAAACCTAACTGAAAAGCAAAAAAACAAACGTATTTGGAAACAGGCTGGGCCCAATCTATATACTATATACAACATTAGTTTTAGTATATGCCAAACCTGATACACGTGTCTAGTATTTTTATGTAAAGAAACTATGTACAAAACTTCAAAACTGTATCATGAAAAATCTCAAAGTTATAAGCTTATTCTGTTACCTAGTTGTCCGCACAAAATCGTGGTCACCACGTAGTGCGCGCCTCCAGCGTCGTCTTGAGCTCATTGATACTAATAATTTGGCAGTAGGTACCTAAATTATTGCGATAGGTACTTAAAGTCTCTCGGTGTCCAACTTTTAACTTTTTTAAATATTTTTGGGAAAAAGTATAACATGGTTTAAAAATTATTGGAATCGATTCAGTTACTTATTCTGAACAAACTATATTCAGGTTTCGCATATAATGTTGTATATAAAATGGTAAACTGACTGGGTGATATATCAACAGACAGCCCAAACCGCTGGTCCAAGAAACATGAAACTTAGAGGGTGTGTTCTTTGTGAAGAGTAAGTATCCACTAAGAAATAATTTTTGGGAATTCCACCCCTAAAGGGGTAAAATAGGGGATGGAAGTTTATATAAAAGTCCGTCAGTTTTGAAGATAGGATCTTTAAATTTTGTGTTTAGGCTGACGATTATTGCTGCGGGACTGTTCGAGGGGCTGCGGGACTGTTCGAAAGAGATAACGCGGCCCTGAACATGGATGGGTTTTAGTCAGTACAAGTCTGACACTCCCTTCCGCTCCGCCCAGAGCGAGAAAAAAAAAAGGCTGACGATTGAAAATTAATAATTCTAACCCCGAAGGGGGTTAAAAAGGGGGATGAAGGTAAGTAACTATGTTTGTTCGGTACGTTGCCGTCGGATATTTTTAGACATTCACGCGGGCGAAGCCGCAGGCTAAAGCTAGTGATAATAAAATTATTATTGCCACCGACGATGCCATGGAAGTGGCGAATTTATTTTGCCAACAAAATTTTAAATGCTGTCGTGCTTGCGACGCAGAAGAAGATGGGAATAAAACACTACTCGGTACAGTCACGAGCACCTATATGTATACACTTTTCTAAATTTTAAAGCAATTTTCGCAAGAAATAACGATTGTAACTTGGAGATAGGATCTTTTTCATACAAATATGATTTCCAGAATACTATGTTCGTAACAACATGAAATTGTAATCAGAACAGTAGGAGAAAAACACTTTTAAAAATTGTTTAGTGTTTACATATATACACCAACCGAGCAGATGATATCCGTGGGTACAGACTAGCGACAATCGCACAACAGAATTTACATTTTCTGTAACATAATAATATGTGATTATGTCAATAAGTCGTATATTGATAGCGATCACCATCTGGTGGTTGCTGAAGTCCAGCTTAAAGTTGCAGTAGCCCGTGCGGCTGGAGGACCCGGCAAGATAGGAAGACAGTTCGACGTAAACAAACTGCCTGACCCGGATACGCGTAAAGCTTTTCAACTCGAGTTACGCAATCGCTTCTCTGTACTCGATACTGCTTCGGACTCATTAGACGAAGAGTGGATACGCATTAAAGTGGCCTATACAGAGACCAGCTCCGCCGTTTTAGGGCACAAATCGACTCACTCTCGGGAAGACTGGATGTCACAACGCACGTGGAGCCTGATCGAAGACAGAAGAAATCTTCATCTGAGACTGCTAGAAACCCATAACGACATAACCCAAAACCTTGGCAGGCAATAGCAGGTCAAAGAAGAAGCCACTGAAGTCCAAAGATGGTCAGCTCATTGTGACATCAGAAGGGCAGCTGCTACGCTGGCGTCAACACTTTTAGGAGGTCTTCCGTTTATCAGCTACATCAGCGCCTGATGCGCTGCAAGTCAGTTCCCCACCATCCCGGCTTCTAAACATCAACACGGAGCCACCGACAGCCTCTGAAGTTCCGGAGGCAGTCCGCTCTTTGAAGACAGGCAAAGCACCAGGACTCGATCTGATAACGGCGGAAATGTTACGAGCCGACTTATCCTCCGCCGTCGACGTTCTGACGCCTCTTATCGAAAAGATCTGGACCGCCGAAGAGCTCCCTGACGATTGGAACAAAGGTCTTATCATAACTATTCCTAAGAAAGGTGATCTTAGCCAGTGCGATAACTGGAAAGGTATTACACTGCTCTCGATTCCCTCTAAGGTTTTCTGCAAGATCATCTTGGATAGACTATCGAAGGCTGTGGAGCCTCTTCTACGCAAGGAACAGGCAGGTTTCCGCTCGAACCGATCGTGTACGGATCAGATCAACACTCTCCGTATCATACTGGAACAGGTATCAGAATGGCAAAGAGAGATTTATTTAACCTTTGTCGACTTCGAAAAGGCCTTTGATACGCTGAAGTAGTCTAGTATTTGGTCCCGCTTACTGGAAATTGGAGTGCCGCCGAAAATCGTCCGTTTATTGGAGAGTATTTACAGGAAGTATTCTTGTAAGGTAACCCATGACGGCCTCATCTCGGATAACATAGCAGTACACGCGGATGTCCGCCAAGGCTGCCTCCTGTCGCTGCTTCTCTTCTTAGTCGTTCTTGACGGAATTATGCTTCGCATCTCAGAAAACAAGCGACGTGGCATAGAGTGGGAATTATCCAACGTTCTGGAAGACTTGGACTACGCCGATTACCTATGCCTGCTGAGTCATAAAGTTGTACGTTCTACGTCAGGAAGCGGCAGAAACGGGGCTTAAGATAAACATCAGGAAGACCCAGGAGATGAGAACTGGTGTGAAGAACTATTCACCTTTGCTGATTGGCACAGAGGCTGTGGCACGCGTCCAGAAATTTACTTACCACGGGAGCGTCGTGACAGAGTCTGGGGGCAGTGAAGAGGACATCGCTTCACGAATCGCCAAAGCCCGAGCTACCTTCACGCAGCTGAGACCTGTTTGGCAGTCGCGGAAACTGACCCGAAGGATTAAACTTAAGATATTCGGGTCCAACGTGAAATCTGTGCTGCTGTACGGGTGCGAAACGTGGAAGGTCACAAAGGTCATCTCACGCCAAATCCAAGTTTTCGTCAACCGCTGTCTTCGTCGCATTCTCGGAATTTACTGGCCCGAGACCATCTCAAACGTAGAGCTGATGGAGAAATGCCACGAGAACCCGATCGACCGCCAGATCAAGCGTTGCAAGTGGAGATGGATTGGCCACACGCTCCGAAGGGACCCCGACCACATACCCAAACAAGCTTTGGACTGGAATCCCCAAGGGTGGCCATCCCCGTCAAACCTGGCGTCGCACCGTGCTGGCAGAAGCGGCGAGCATCGATATGATGTGGAGCGAGGTGAAGCTTGAAGCTCAAGACCGATTGAGATGGAGAACATCTGTGGACGCCCTCTGCCCCATCTGGGGGACATAGGACATTAAGTCAAAGTAAGTCATGTCAATAAGTCGAGACATGCACCTCTGACTTTCCGGATTCATGTGCGTATTGTATCATTATCACTTGCTTCGGTGAAGGAAAACATAGTGAGGAAACCAACATGCCTGAGACATATTTCTCGACGGCATGTAAAGCCAAGTCAGAGGCCCTTGGGCGGCATAAAAACTCTCGACACCAGGTTAGGCACTAACCACACGAGAAAGAATGTCAATAAGAATACATTTTGACATATCCATCATATGTCAAAATGTCTTTTAGAATATCACTTTGTCAATACCCTTCTTGCACGCGTAGCATGACCACCGTAGACAAGGATTTTGTTGACGGACGAATCGACAAAATGACAGATAGTGAAAAGCAATCTGTCATTGTGTCGACACAGTCTGTCATTTTGTCGATTCTTCCGTGGACAAAATGACAGATTTCTTTTATTGATCTGTCATTTTGTCGACTCTTTACGTGACCTTTATGCGAAGTTTCTACCAATATAGCCTTAGATTGCCACATTTTCGATCTAAATCTTTAAAAATACTCACTGTATACACACTTTACGCTAAATCAACGCTCAAGTAAATAAATATATAATTTAAATCATTAACTTAAGCAATAACAACCTCTTACGTTAACGAGATCGATTTTAAAAGAAGTATTTGGATGACGGTTTAACACCAGTAAAGGTTGACGCACACCACGCTAACTCGACTCGAAGTAAATCATCAAACCGATCTGTCTATCATTTTCTCAACTACCTACATAATTTTGGTGTCAAGAAGAATAAAAGAACACTTTCTGTCAACATGATTAATATGTATGTATAAAGGGTGTAAATAGACCCTTAACATATCCGAGAGCAACTTGTTCGCCCGGTCTTTGCGACATTTTTTTTGTTCTAGACCATAACCGGGAACCTTCTAGTTACGGAGATATTGGCGGTTAAAGTTCCAACCTTTTCACAAGGTTTTTTTTAAATACATGTTTTTAATGTAAGATTTTTACTTTACACACCTCCACGACCCCCGTACTATTCAATCCATCCATCAGCACAATGCTTCGAGTGCTTTCCATCGAGTCCTACCGTAAAACGAGATTTTTCTCCCCAAAAAAAAAAGTCGATTCCCAGCAATAATTTTTGATGTACAGAATGCTTGGTTGACGGCTATGTGAAGGGTCTGTTTACACCCTGTATAGGATTTGTGTTACTCTAATAATAAAGAAGAAAGAAAGAAGAAGAAAAGAAAATAAAAAGAAAAAAAGATAAGAAAAAAGAAAAGAAGGAGGAAGGTTAAGATTATTTTGTGTATTTTTATCTATGGGCCTCAGTTCATCATCATCATCATCATTTCAGCCGAAAGACGTCCACTGCTGGACATAGGCCTCCCCTAGGGGGGTTTTGCCATAATCGCCACGCTTGGCAGGCGGGTTGGCGATCGCAGTATGTTTGTTATAAAAAAAAAAAAAAAAAATCACAGAGAACGCTGCTGCCCATTCACTGGTAAGTCCCTTAGTCGCCTCTTACGACACCCACGGGAAGATATGGGATGGTGCTATTCTTTACGTCCGGACACCATACAGAACCTCACTGGGCCTCAGTTGCCTGATAATAAAATGATTGATTGATTGATTGATTGATTGATTGATAATTCTCAACACAAAAATGGCCCCTAGTACCCGGCAGCCCGTCTACCCTCAACTATGGTAGCGGTCGAGGTTACGGCGTAGCAAGAGGTACGAAGAATCTCCGGAAGCTATCTGTGAAGGGTGCAGGGATCCGCTGGATGCGAGTCGCACGGGACCTGTCAATGTGGCGACACTTGGGGGAGGCCTATGTCCAGCAGTGGACGTCTTTCAGCTGAAATGATGATGATGATATAGGATTTTATATGTATACAGGCTGTAACAAGACCCTAAACGAAGCCGTCAACCAAGCATTCTGTACATCAAACTAAGTAACTTTACGCAAAAATTATTGCTGAGAAACAACTTTATTTTGGGGTGAAAAATCACGTTTTATGGTAGGACTCGATGGAAAGCACTCAAAGCTTTGTGCTGATGGATAGATTGAATATTATGGGGGTCGTGAAAGTGTGTAAAGTAAAAATCTTACATTAAAAACATGTATTTAAAAAAAAACTTGTGAAAAAGTTGGAACCCCCAATATCTCCGTAACTTGAAGTTTCCCTCCCAGGTATGGTCTAGAACAAAAAAATGATCGCAATGACGGGGAGAACAAGTTCCTTTCGGCTTTGTTAACGGTCTTGTTACACCCTTTATAAATATCAGGGTGTGCTCAGACCTTTAAACGCAATAACCAGTTCCCGAGGCTAACCACTTCTTTAGTGAGTAATAAGTATATTTGCGATTACGTATAGAAAGGCAACGACCTTAAGTACTGATTGTGGATGCCGAACTATTCTATAAATAATTGTGTTTTGTGGATTTATTAGAAGTAATTGTTTATTGAAGGGTAAAGATATCTTCTTGAATCAGTGAAGGGAAAAATGCATATTTTGTTAGAGAAAAAACGAGCTTAATTACTACTGTGTGGGCTATTTTAAAGCAATAGGAGTCCAGGGGGCCTAAAATGACCGCTTTATCAGAATCATAAGGATAATAATATAAATTACGTTACAATTCGAAAAAAGATCACAAAGTGACAATTCATGATATTATCTGCGTCCATTTTAAGAATTTTAATGTGATATTTTAATGTCATGTTCGTTACTTCAAGCCTGGACAGCTTTTAGTCTTATATAAAGCTCAAGTTCGGTCCGGCATGGAGTATTATTGTCACCTTTGGGATGGCTCAGCAAAATACCAATTAGCCACACTCGACTCTGTTGAGCGCAGAGCCAAGAGGCTCATTGGTGACGATAAGCTGGTTAGTACCAGGCTTCATAGCCTGGCCCATCGGCGCAAAGTAGCATGTTTGTCGGTCTTTTACAGATTGTACTTCGGTGAGTGTGCTCAAGAGCTGCATGAACTCATTCCACCATCTCCTTTCTTTCCATCGGGAGTCCAGACGTACTGGCGGTTATCACCCATACCTTGTCGATGTTCCACACATTCGCACGAAGCGCTTTGCTACATCATTTATTATGCGCACAGCCAAGGAGTGGAATTCCCTGCCTGCGTCGGTGTTCCCAAGTTCATATGACCCCAATCTATTTAAATCGCGAGTTATTAGGCTGCTTTTGGGTTAGCTCGTTCCATCGTCGACCTCATCTCTGTCCTTAGGACTAGATTGAGGTCAAGAGTAAGCCCATACAGAATAAAAAAAAAAAAACATATTATATTATATTATCGTAACAATTAACATCTGTCATTATATAAATAATAGAAAAATTCCTATCATCATCATCATCTGCCTAGCCTTTTCCCAACTATGTTTAGGTCGGCTTCCAGTCTATCGGATGCAACTGAAAACCAGTATTTTACATGAAGCGACTGCATATCTGACCTCCACAACATAGTTAGTATTAGGTAACACGATACCCCTTGGTAAGACTGGTTGTCAGACTTTTTCGGCCACTGACTACCTGTAACGACTGTCAAAGATCTACAAATGACAGCCGGTACCAACAGCTTAACGTGCTTTCCTATGCACGGAGGAAACCCAAAATGTAATGGGTGGTCATCCATCCACAGACTAACCTAGGCAAGCGCGGCTTAACCTAAAGATCGGCCCGAGCGGCTGTTATTATTTAGCCACGAGCTCCTGATCTACGAAAACGAAACTTCTTCTACAAATCAGCAATTCATAATTCTCCTGTCTTTATCCCAATTTATTTCAGCCCCCGTAGCATGACCACCGTAGACAAGGATTTCTTTGACGGAAGAATCGACAAAATGACAGATTGTGTCGACACAATGACAGATTTCTTTGCACTATCTGTCATTTTGTCGATTCTTCCGTCAAAGAAATCCTTGTCTACGGTGGTCATGCTACGGGGGCTGGTCGGCGCAGCATTTCTTCTTTGTCACCATCTCCAAACAACATTAGGAAACCGCTCCCTTAATCTCAGGGCTATCACGATTCATATTTTATGAGATCAAATACTAAAAAAAAGCGTACAATTACTTTTAATGACTGTACTATAAAGATAAGCATAAATTTAATGACTGTACAGTTTAATTATGATTTTGCAACGAGAGTATGATATGTCGTCATTTTATTTTGCACGATATTTTAGTTTGAATAAAACGGGAAGTCTATGTTCTTTAAATAACCTAACATCCTTTCACGGTTTACAACTAGACTTATACAAGTCTAGAGTGAAGACAGAGAGAGGGGGGGCGTGTTTGTGAGAGTGTGTGTGTGTATGTAAGAAAAGTGTAGACAGACTATGTGTGTAGTGTGTGTGTGTGTAGTGTGTATGTGTAGTGTTTGTGTGTGTGTTTGTGTGTAGTGTGTGAGTGTGTGTGTAGTGTGTGAGTGTGTGTGTAGTGTGTGTGTGTGTTTGTAGTGTAGTGTGTGTTATTTTAGTCTTAAGTCTAACATAACATCATGTCTGTAATCCCATAAGAGACCTTACTTTTAAGAAAGAGAGATTTACAGGCAGAGGTGTACCTAATATTGGGATACTTGAAATCGAATGACGTGAGATCGATTAACACTTGCTCGAAAACGTTAACTAGATAATACTTGAAATCGATAAATTATGAACGTGATTACGTCGATGCATCAAAATCTCGAATATAGTTTCTACAACACTATTTTTAATTAGTACAAAAAAAAATGGAGCTCTATCCGTACCCGTTACTGATCATATTTGTTATCCACGAAATTTGTCAAAACTGGTAAATTCAAAATTGAATCAATCATTCATAACAATTACCACTAGAAAATACTACGCGCAGTGCTTTTCCATTCCTGTCGCCATTCACAGGTCCCGGCAAACTATATTTCCATAAATTGAGTGACATTTTGGGATATAAACAAACGCTTATAACTTTGCTGTTTAAGAATATAATTTATTCAGACTTTACATATATAATAACAAGACCTTCTCTAATAAGCCCTTTAAGTATTTGTATTAATTAAAAAATAGTGGTGTTTAAGCTCGAATCATAGGCAGCGCGAAGGCCCATTATCTTGAAACATCATTTATTGACCGACCATCTAATCGATTTACAGAATAGTTTAATCCCCGAATGGGTTAGGCAGAGGTGTACCTAATAGTACAGCCACATTTATGTTTAAGTCCCATGTAATAGGGGCGAGCCTACTGCCATCAACCGGGCACAAATCTAGACTCCGTTGCTGCTACTGAGAAATAACTGATGGAAACACCCAATAACACTGTCCGACGTGGGAATCGAACCCAGGCGTCAGCTTACGCCCACTAAAATAAACAAGGCAGTCAGGTATTGGGTTACATCAAACATAAGGCTAGTTGTCAGTCTTGCGGGCTTGTGAGTACGCGTAACGACAAAATAAGATCAACAAATTAAAAAAAAACCGGCCAGTTCCGAGTCGGACTCTAACACAAAGTGTTCCGTAGCACCAAACAATATAATAACAATATTTTATTTTACTTTATTGAGACATTTAACAGTTTAGTGACTTCAGTTTAGTGTTTGAACGCTCATTCATAGGTCAATTTACACTGAACAGCAAAACTAAATTTGTTTTTTAGTTTCATGAAAAAGTCTCATATCAAGAATTTTATTCCACAAATATCTCATCAAACCATTTGCCTAAAAAACAGTATTTTAAAAACCTCGATATAGTGTTTTTGCAATTTTATATCATTAATGTATATGCAGAGCTGTCGATAGACATCCCAGACAGTTATAGACGTAGATTGTTTTTTCATCTACAGTTACATGTATAGAGGGGCCACCCCAATTTATTATTTTATTCGAAGTTTTACTTCACTTTTGTGTAGCAATTTATAGAAGACACCACTTTCTAAATTTCAACTATGTTTTGTGAACAGTCTCGGAGTAAAATGGCTGTGACATACGGAGGGACAGACAGACAGTCGAGACGAGTAGGACGAATCTACAGGGGTTCTATTTTAGCCATTTGGCTACGGGACCCTAAAAAGGCTAGGCCCGTATCTTCCTGGTCAAGGAGGGGTATAAAATGGGTGATCGCCCAGGGCAAGCGTAGCTTAAGAGTGTGATTTACGGCATTTCATACAATCTTTCAAGTCCTCTTTTTTCGAATTGACTGAACTGATTTTAGTGAAACTTCGTACGCATAAGCAGGATACATGTGTTCTACAAAACGTTCTCTCGAAAAAGTTTTCTTGATAACTTCTGTGACCTAAAGAAGTCATCAGAAATAGAAAAAAAAAAGAAAAAAAGAAAGAAAGAAAAAAAATAAAGAAATAGAAAAAAGAACTCTATTTCACTATTTCTTTTTTCTTCCTTTTTTTCTATTTTCTTAATTTTTTTTTAATAAAAGAAAAAATAGAGAAAGAGAAAAAAGAGAGAAATAGTGTTAGGTACAGCTAGATTAGACCGATTTAAGATTTTCCATATAAACAGAAGTATCCATTTATGCTTTTTTTTAAAGAAATTTCGAAAATTTTCTCACTCGACTGGTGACCGATCGTATAACATTCAAAATATTTGCACACCTGTGGTTTCCTATTCCTACATCTCATGTGTCATATTATGTAAATATTAAACACATGTTATTAAGTTGGCCGAATCTGTCAAACCACGTTCTTTGTTTATCAATATAGTACTCAGATATCGTAGAAAGTGATATTCTGAAAAGTTTATTTGAACGTTGGACTTCACTCAAGTGACTGCACTAAATAATTCGAAAAGCCAAGTCATAGGTCTTGCCGTCACCTCCTTCTGCGAAGCAGTCATGCTAGTGAAGGAGGCAGCGGGACATGAGAGGGAAAGAGCCTCACGTCTCAGCACCGTAGGCGCGGGCCCTTATGACGACAGGCCGTGTCGACGGCGCGTTCGTGTTCCACGTGCGCCTCAAATAGATGTCAGCAACCACGTAGGGGTCCGCATGGGCCGATGCCTGCCAGGGCTGCGGGACTGCTCGAAAGAGATACCGCGGCCATGGAACGACGAACTAACACTCCCTTCCGCTCCGCCCAGAGCGGGGGGGGGGGGTCATTTGATGATATCCCATCCTAAAAAAAAAAAGTCATAGGGCTTGATTTCGAACTCAAGACACGCACCACTGATTTTTCGAATTCATGTGCGAATTGTATAATAATCACTTGGTTCGGTGAAGGAAAACATCGTGAGGAAACCAGCATACCTGAGAGATATTTCTCGACGGCATGTAAAGCTAAGTCAGAGCTCCATGGACGGCATAAAGGCTAGAGAACGTAGGGCGTTGGCGGTCCGGTGTAACATGCTGGCCCGCAGGTTTGCACTTGTAGTAAGCAAGATAAAATAAGGCTTTTCAAAGCTTATTGCCTAGTCTTCTACACGTGCAGCCTATGGACCAATTATACTCAGTGGACCATCAGCGTCCTACGGGTCCGATATTGATGGGGCTGTCCCGTTTCTGCAGTGCATCTGGTATGTGCACACAGGCACACGTCGACGACTTTCACGCGATCGTCAGGAAGAAGTCGGCGTCGTTACTCTGCAGAGTAACGACTCCGAAGACTATAGCAGGGAGGTTCGACTCCCCGATATATGGAGCTATTGTTCGTAGATGCCTTTCGAACAACAAGCTTGTATCTAAATAAGTCGTAACTAACATAGTTTATAAGTTCTATTTTACTAACCCTCTATGGATGTCGCGTGTCCGAAATAAAAGTTATATTTATTTATTTATAAAAAGTCTGACACCAGCCCCCGTAGCATGACCTCTGTAGACAAGGATTTCTTTGATGGAAGCATCGACAAAATGATAGATAGTGCAAAGAAATCTGTCATTGTGTCGACACAATCTGTCATTTTGTCGATTCTTCCGTCAAAGAAATCTTTGTCTACGGTGGTCATGCTACGGGGGCTGGTTAGGCGCTAGCCACACAATAAGGAAAAAGATAATTAAAAAAATAAGTCATTTGTTTTTTCCTTCAGTCTGTCCAACATTTGTTTAGTCTTTTATATTCATACAGGGTGTAAACAGACCCTTCACATATCAACCAAGCATTCTGTACATCAAACTAAGTAATTTTACGCAAATTATTGCTTGGAATCGACTTTTTTTTTGGGGTGCAAAATCACGTTTT
Source organism: Noctua fimbriata (assembly GCA_905163415.1). Taxonomy (NCBI): domain Eukaryota; kingdom Metazoa; phylum Arthropoda; class Insecta; order Lepidoptera; family Noctuidae; genus Noctua; species Noctua fimbriata. The sequence continues at coordinate 2,757,997 of LR990951.1, forward strand.
GCGGTAGGACTCGATGGAAAGCACTCGAAGCATTGTGCTGATGGATGGATTGAATAGTACGGGGGTCGTGGAAGTGTGTAAAGTAAAAATGTTACAATAAAAACATGTATTTAAAAAAAAAAAACTTGTGAAAAAGTTGGAACTTTGACCCCCAATGTTTCCGTAACTAGGAAGGTTCCCAGGTATGGTCTAAAACAACAAAATGATCGCACAGACGGGGAGAACAAGTGCCTTTCGGCTATGTTAAGGGTCTATTTACACCCTTTATACTCAAAGAAGAAAGGCAGCTCACCAGGCATTCTGAGGACCACACTTAGAGCTCGCGTACATTTGTAAAAATACTCTCAAAAGATAGTTCTCGGTCAAATTGAGATAAACGGTAATCACAGCATATTTTTTTAATATTGCGTTGGGCTAGAATAACATTATTTATAACCGTGTTTGTCGCGTAGGCAACATCAGAACTAACGCCGCCATCTTATTTTTTCCGTACATTACACGAATATTTAGCAACAGCGCTCTCCTGTCAACTTCAATGGAGCGTAAAAAGATCCATAGAACTCTGTAGGATAGACAACTACGTCAGTAGTAATTTTTTTTTTTTTAGTTGGCCTTTATTGTCCCACTCCTGAGCAAAGGCCTCCCCCCATTCCTTCCACTTCTCACGATGGTGTGCTTCTTCTCGCCAATTCGCGAGGAAGCCATCCAAGACGTTCCGCCATCTTCTCTTCGGTCTACCGCGACCCCGTCTAGCTGTTTCAGGGCTCCAGTCTTGCGATATTCGGGCCCACAGCTGTGCATCCGGCAGACATGGCCTGTCAGTCCAACTTTAGTCTGGCAGCTTTATAAGCTACGTCGGCAATTAAAAATGTCAGTAGTAATGGCATTTAAAAATATTTAATTACAATACAATCCAATATACCTTATACTTTCTTGATTCCTCCGCATGCCCATACCATGCCCATACCATGCCAATACTTTGAGACTTCCTCTGAAGTACAAATTTCTCATTCTCCACCCGCATCAAGCGTTTAAGCAATTAGACGGAAATTATTAAAATGCATCATCATCTGCCTAGCCTTTTCCCAACCATGTTGGTTTCGGCTTCCAGTCCAACCAGATGTAGCTGAATACCAGTATTTTACATGGAGCGACTGACCTCCACAACCCAGTTAGTACTAGTAATACCCCTTGGTAAGACTGGTTGTCAGACTTTTTGGGCCACTGACTACTTGTAACAACTATCAAAGATCTACAAATGACAGGCGGAACCAACGGCTTAACGTGCTTTCCGAGGCACGGAAGAAACTCGGTATGTAATGGGTGGTCACCCATCCGTGAACCAACCTAGGCAAGCACGGCTTAACCGAAAAATCGACCCGAGCGGCTGTTATTATTTAGCCACGAGCTCCTGCTCTCTAAAATGCATTCGAATAATTTATAAAAAAACAAGTTTCAGTATCTGATCAAAAATCAAACCTTGAAGGAATGATATTATAACTGAATACTTAATGTGATTACAACTAAATCAATAATGCCCGCACATAGGTACACATCCAAGGTCCTTTATGACGTCACGCGAACTTAAAACCACAAATATTTCCGTTTAAATAATTTTGCGACACAATCACACATGTCAGAACACGGCCAAAGTGTATCGGAAACGGAAATACAAGTTTATAGCTCAAATATTAAAAGCGTATCGCAATTAATTGTTGGTAGTTAATAAAATATATTGTACAGACGTGTTTCTGTAGAAGGTTAAATCTGATAGACACGCGGTTTTGACGTCACCATCACGTTTGATTTATAAAATGTAAGGTCTATAAATTCGACGGCGCGTTCGTGTTGCACGCGCGCCTCAAAGAGATGTCAGCAACCACGTAGGGGTCCGCAAGGGCCGATGCCTGCCGGGGCTGCGGGAATGTTCGAAAGAGATACCGCGACCTTGGAACACAAAGGGCAAAGAAGGAACATGGATGGGTTTTAGTCAGTACAAGTTTGACACGTGATCAAATCAGAAATGAGAACCAAGGTAACCGACGTAGCCCGAAGAATAGCCAAACTTAAATGGCAGTGGGCAGGGCACATTGGATGGCCGATGGGGCCGAAAAGTTCTGGAGTGGCGACCGCGAACCGGAAGACGTTGCGTTGGAAGGCCTCCCACTAGGTGGACCGATGACCTGGTGAAGGTTGCAGGGATCCGCTGGATGCGAGTCGCACGGGACCGGTCAAGGTTGCGACACTTGGGGGAAGCCTATGTCCAGCAGTGGGCGCCTTTCGGCTGAAATGATGATGATGATGAAGTTTGACACTCCCCCTTCCACTCCGCCCAGAGCGGGAGGGGTCAATTGTTGTTTACCCATCCTATAAAAAAATGGTCTCTAAATTGTAATCTAGCTCTGATCTACAACATTACTTTTAGTAAAACCTGAATATAGTTTGTTCAGAATAAGTAACTTAATCGATTCCAATAATTTTTAAACCATGTAATATTTTTTCCCAAAAGTATTTAAAAAAGTTAAAAGTTGGACACCGAACGACTTTAAGTACCTATCGCAATAATTTAGGTACCAAATTATTATTACCAATGAGCTCAAGACGACGCTGGAGGCGCGCGCTGCGTGGTGACCACGATTTTAAGCGGACAACTAGGTATCAGGTTTCGCATATACTAAAACTAATGGTGTATATAGATAGGCAGTCGCTCCATGTTAATGTGCTGGTATTCAGCTTCATCCGGTTAGACTGGAAGTCGACCCCAACATAGTTGGGAAAAGGCTAGGCAGATGATGATGATGATAACAAGGAAAGAAACCCCTTTACGCTAATACACATCCCACTTCCAGAAATCAAACCTCGACTCGAACTTCTTTGGATTTTACTCGAATTAATATTCTAGTGCCATCGTGGGGTACTAGCTGAATTTAAAGCGATCGAGAGTTCAGAGTTCAGGGGACTAAGGTCCCCCGAAAGTCGTATTACCATGTCGTATTACCCAGTACTAACTGAGTTGTGGAGACTTCCACAACCCAGTAATACGATACCCCTTGGTAAGACTGCGTATCAAACTTTCAGGCTTAACGTGCTTTCCAAGGCAATGTAATCTGTGGTCACCCGTCCACGGACCAACCCAGGCAAGTTTAGCTTAACCTGAAGATCGACCGATCAACATGACATGAAATCGCGCACAACTGAGGCTTGTCCCTAGTCACGTTACCTGTGCGGTCTCAATAGAGGTATATTAAAGCTGGCAGTGAAGACAACTCAATTTTTTTTGGGATGGGAAGTCATCAAATGACTCCCCCCCCCCCCCCGCTCTGGGCGGAGCGGAGGAGAGTGTCAGACTTCTACTGACTAAACTAAAAGGATTTTTTTGACGGAAGAATCGACAAAATGACAGATAGTGCAAAGAAATCTGTCATTGTGTCGACACAATCTGTCATTTTGCCGATTCTTCCGTCAAAGAAATCCTTGTCTACGGTGGTCATGCTAAGAGCCTGGTTCCTTTTTTGCCCTTTATGTTCCAGGGCCACGGTATCTCTTTCGAACAATCCCACAGCCCTAGCCTTTATTACGTAAACGTTTCATGCGAAATTCCAATGTTTGATATATGTTGTTTGCGTTAAACTCAGCTTGTATTGTTAACCCGATACTACTCTGTGAACGGGATTAGGGTACGTTCATACTGTGACAGGTCAAGTGCGGTTCTGATGAGCATCATTCTCTTATTATTTACACTAGAAACTTGATATTTACCATGTTTACTGTTTTCTTTGAGTTCCCGTCATTTCGGCGGTGTTGCAAGCACCATGATCACGTATAAACCGAAGTTATTGCGGGTGTTTATGAGCAGCCTTGGTCTACCCTCTTTCTTGTTCGTTTTTTGCACTCAGTACCGCTACCACTGTAACTCGCTCCCGTTTCTAGTGTAAATAATAATGTTAGTGACCATGATAGTTTAAAATCTTATATCATTCTCTAGCCCTTATCCTAAATCATTTGGGTTCGCCCCAACATGTCTGCTTCTTCCATACTTCTCTATTACTCGTCATCTAATCAGAACCTCCTTTCGTGCCATATCGTTCTTCACACAATCCATCCATCGTTTCTTTGGTCTTCCTCTTATACCCATCCACATTCATACTCAAAACTTTCCTCACAACATTTTCCACATTCTTCCGCATCACATGCCCATACCGCGACAACCGTGATGATATCCGTAATGATAACCGATGATGATCTATCATCTAGCCGATTTCAGCCGGAGCGACTGCATTCGATGGCTTTTGGAGGGTGGTTGTCGAGAGCGCTGTTGTGCTGCTCTATCATGTGTTCTCAAGTGGCTAGCACATCCAACTTTGGCCGAAAAACTGTGACATGTCAGAACACTTATATCTACAACATTAGTTTTAGTATATGCTAAACCTGAAACACGTGTCTAGTATTTTTATGTAAAAAGTCTATGTACAAAATGTCAAAACTGTATCATTCAAAATCACAAAGTTATAAGCTTGTTCTGTTGCCTGGTTGTCCGCACAAAAACGTGGCCACCACGCAAGCGCAGCCGCGCGCTCGCCTCCAGCGTCGTCTTGAGCTCATTGATAATAATAATTTGGCAGTAGGTAACTAAATGTTTGCGATGGGTACTTAGTATCACTCGGTGTCTAACTTGTAACCTTTTTTATATATTTTTGGGACAAAATATAACATGGTTTAAAAATTATTGGAATCGATTCAGTTACTTATTCTGAACAAACTATATAGGTTTCGCATATACTAAAAATAATGTTGTATTTCAAATCCACCAGGCTTTATCAACGTCGGTTACCTAATAAACGACTCCAGTATGAACAAAACTTAACTGTAAACATAATCCAATTTCAATAACTACAGGCGCAGTACCTTTTACCCACAGTTTGACTTCAGTTTTTCAAGAAACACCACTTTTTTACATCAAAACCAAGATTTCCATAACTACTCGAAATAACTGGAAAGTTAACAGCTATTTTACAACAAAAAATTATTAATTTACATCATAAAACTTATTTCAGAACTAAAAATTATTAATTTACATCATAAAACTATTTTACAACTATAAATTATTAATTTACATCATAAAACTTATTTTACACCTAAAAATGATTTTGAAAGTTATAGTAAAAGAACATTTTCAAATGTAGAATTTGCGTTTTAATAGTTTAAAAAAAAGAGGTTAAAGAAATAATGAATAATAATATAGTTTCTGTGCTTATATTTTTACTGTTGAAGTTAAATAATATTTTGAGTGTGAAAAGTAAAATTGAATGTGGTTATAAGGTATGTATGTTTGTACATTAAACACACAAAAACCACGCAATACACACACACACTAGCACAAAATTCGCAGAGATACACACAGCACAACAATACATGCTGAAGTGTGTTTTGAAAAAACGTGTAACTTAATAAGAAAATCAGCTAAAAGATAATGTGTAAATCAATATTCCTAAAAGTAGGATAAATATGATGGCCAAATTCCTCCCGTGATCCGAACCGTTAATGTAAGGGACAGTCCTCCGCAAACTGACAGGGTTCATTCGGCTCCTTATTTTTAACCAAATTCCACTGGAATTTTTCCCAGGGAAACATTTTTTCAGTTATCATTCTTTTACTTTAATGTAAAATTCATTCTCTGTACGCAACACTCCATGTATATAAATAATACGGCTTAAATCAAAAAACCAACAATGGATGTTGAAATCGACGCCGAAAAACGAACGCCGTGTGAAATCAGCTTTTTACTTCCTGCCTAGCTACAGAGTTCATCGAACTCGTCGTCGCGCTTACCGTTCGCTTCGTGCGTTTTTCCACGGTAACAATACATTGCGTTTGAGGAAATAAAACAAATCAAGATTCCCATAACTTTCCTGAAATAATTTCTTGTATCGGTCATCTTAGTATGATATACTGAATTCACCCCATCAGTTTGTGGAGGGCTGTCCCTTACACCCTGTATATTCCCACATTGGGACACCAAACAGAAATTACTATGTAGCAAAACATTACCTGCATTGTGGTTGACCATCGAACGGGCCTCAGTCAAACATTTCAATATTTCATTATGAAAACTTTTTGTTCAGTTTCTGAAACATTAATTATAACACTTGCCTAAACCAGCCTGAGATTTGAAAAAAGAAACCGGACAAGTGCGAGTTCGATTCGCGTGGAGAGGGTTCCCTACGTTCATAGATTTCTTATAGGTTTTCGTGTAATTGTACTTTTTTTTTTAATTTTCGGCCCTGTTGTGTCGGAGTAAAGGGGGGACGGGGGAATGGACTATTTTCGCCTTTTTTCTTAAACAACTTCAAAATTATTTATTTTACAAAGAGATGCTCAGAATAATAATTTAAAAAAAAAATATATATTTTTTAATTAATCCTTTTTGACTATATTTTTGTATTGACTGTAATAATGTATTTGAATTTTGACTATATGTAACTAATTTAATTATTTCTTAAATTTTAATTTGGAATTAAGTATTATAAACTATTTTGTAAGCCGAATATGGCAAAACATGTTGAACCAGCAATCTTAAACTCGTATCCATCCATATGTGCATATCTATGTAATATCATGTCACACATGTTTATACAAATAAATGCATCTTTATCTTTATCTTTAATAAGTCCTTTCTGTGATATGTAACACGATATAGTTTGCAAAACTTTTTTTTCATTTTCTAATATACCCCCCCCCCCCCCCCGCAAAGTGTCCCCCCTGTTTAAAATTGATTACACACCCAACTTTGGGTCATTAATTTCCATATGTGTACCAAATTTCAACTCAATCGGCCCAGTAATTTCAGTGACAGACGGACAGACAGATAGACAGACACGCGAGTGATATAGAATCACTCGCATTCTATAAGGCTTCCGTTTTTTCGGAAGGTATGGGACCCAAAAAGTACAGAAATTAAATATCCGACCCTACTTAAAGTTTACTTTTGTTACAGCAATGTCCTCAAACAAGAGATGGAGCGTTAAACGTTCATCTAATACCTCACTCGCACATGGACGCTGGCTGGGTAAAGACCTTCGATGAATACTATTATGGAAGTAAGTGGAACCATACTTTCTGTGAGTCTTCTAGTCTCACTCAGGCGACGAACTCTTAGAGAAAGATCCCAGAGCCACCAGCCATTACTTATTTTATAATTAACAAAATGTATGGCATCGAGTATTGTTAGTATACAGGGTGTTACAAGACCCTTAACGAAGCCGTCAACCAAGCGTTCTGTACATAAAACTAAGTGACTTTACGCAAAAATTATTTCTGGGAAACAACTATTTTTTGGGGTGAAAAATCACGTTTTACGGTTTCACTCACTATAACGCACAAAAAAAAACATTGTGATGATGGATGTATTTAAAAAAAAAACTTGTGAAAAAGAAACTTTGACCCCCAATATCTCCGTAACTAAAAGATATGAAACAAAAAAAAACGATCCCAATTTTGGGGGTACCTTTCGGCTTCGTTAACGGTCTTGTTACACCCTTTAAGTAGTGTATACCTATGCCTAACCCTTCGCTACATCGTCATGGCAAGAAAACAAAATTCTTCCAGTTTTTATTTAGGTATTGTTTGTTGCAGCTAAAACAACGGTGAGCACTGCCAATGTACAGCTGATCTACCACTCCGTGCTTTCGGAGCTGCTTCACGACAAGAGACGAAAGTAAGTTCTTAAAATCATTACATTAATGTGGAAACACACGGCTAGCCCGCGAAATTCAATTTTTCTTATGTTTTTTGCAAATTTGCTGGTCAGTGTCAGGTTGTATGTTGATTAAAATATGATTCGCATGCTGTTGCCATCAGTCATGTCAAATATATTAGGGACTTTTCCAGCAATTTTTTTTATACTAAATGTGCTTACTCTTGACCTCAATCTAGTCCTGAGGACAGAGATGAGGTCGACGATGGAACGAGCTAACCCAAAAGAGTCCTATTAACTCGCGACTTAAATATATTGGGGTCATTTGAATTTGGGAACACCGACGCAGGCAGGGAATTCCACTCCTTGGCTGTGCGCATAATAAATGATGTAGCAAAGCGCTTCGTGCGAATTTTAATTTTTAATTTTCAACAGCTTCATATCTAACACCTATTTTCTCCCAAAAGGTTCACCTTCTCTGAAACAGCGTACTTCTGGCGCTGGTGGAAGGAGCAGCGCCCCACCACCAGGGCTACCTTCAGGACCCTGGTGCATGAAGGACGCTTGGAGTTCGCTGGCGGAGGCTGGGTGCACAACGATGAGGCTACGCCAGATTATCTGCATATTATTGACCAGTTCACTTGGGGATTAAGGTATGTAGACTCAAAGATCAGTAAGATTTGATCCGCCTATCTCCATTCCAAATTCCTTTTCTAATTGCAGGCAAAACTGATACATGGGGCGAGTGAGTTAGGACTTATACAACATTATTTTTAGTATATGCGAAACCTGAATATAGTTTGTTCAGAATAAGTAACTGAATCGATTCCAATAATTTTTAAACCATGTTATATTTTTTCCCAAAAATATTTAAAAAAGTTAAAAGTTGGACACCGAGCGACTTTAAGTACCTATCGCAATCATTTAGGTACCTACTGCCAAATTATTATTATCAATGAGCTCAAGACGACTCTGGAGGCGCGCGCTGCGTGGTGACCACGATTTTGTGCGGACAACTAGGTAACAGAACAAGCTTATAACTTTGTGATTTTTCATGATACAGTTTTGAAATTTTGTGAGTAGATTTTTTACATAAAAATACTAGACACGTGTATCAGGTTTCGCATATACTAAAACTAATGTTGTATATTCTTTGTAAAGAGTTCTCATTTGACCCATTTACCACCAAAACCTATTCTGCACGCACTCGGCTGAACGCAAATTTTTTAGGGTTCTGTAGCCGAATGGCAAAAATACGAAACCTTTATAGATTGGTCATGTTTGTCTGTCCGTATGTCACAGCCACTTTATTCCGAAACTATTAGGACTACACACTTGAAACTTGGTAGGTAGATGAATTCTGTGAACCGCTTTACGATTTTTATACAAAAATAAATAATTAAAATAATTAAGGGGAGCTCCCATACATTCATCATTCTCTTGCCCTTATCCCAATTCATTTGGGGTCGGCGCAGCATGTCTTCTTCTTCCATCCCATACATTGAAACTAAAAAAAAAATCATCAAATCTATACGTGCGTGGTGTCTATAGATAGATCTTTAAAAATGACACGGAGGTACCTAAAACCATTTTTCTCTGTTTGAAAGATACACACTTCCAAAGTGGTAAAAAGTGTGTGTCCCCCCTCTAATTTCTAAAGTAAGAGGAGGAAAATTCTGAAAAATGTAGAATTGTAGAACGTAAAAACGTGGTTTGAATAAGATTTAATGTTTAGTTTTTGACATATGGGACTTTTTCATCAACTGCAGCAGTAACTTTGTTTTTCATTAACATACTATGAAAAACAAATTTAGTTTTGCTGTTCAATGTAATACAATAAAACGTATATGAATGAGCCTTCAACTTGGGGATTGAGGTATGTTGACTCGGAGATCAGTAAGATTTAATCCGCCTATCTCCATTCCAAATTCCTTTTCTAATTGCAGGCAAAACTGATACATGGGGCGAGTGAGTTAGGACTTATACAACATTATTTTTAGTATATGCGAAACCTGAATATAGTTTGTTCAGAATAAGTAACTGAATCGATTCCAATCATTTTTAAACCATGTTATATTTTTTCCCAAAAATATTTTAAAAAGTTAAAAGTTGGGCACCGGGCGACTTTAAGTACCTATCGCAATAATTTAGGTACCTACTGCCAAATTATTATTATCAATGAGCTCAAGACGACTCTGGAGGCGCGCGCTGCGTGGTGACCACGTTTTTGTGCGGACAACTAGGTAACAGAACAAGCTTATAACTTTGTGATTTTTCATGATACAGTTTTGAAATTTTATCCATAGATTCTTTACATAAAAATACTAGACACGTGTATCAGGTTTCGCATATACTAAAACTAATGTTGTATATTCTTTGTAAAGAGTTCTCATTTGACTCATTTACTACCAAAACCTATTCTGCACGCACTCGGCTGATAGCAAATTTTTTAGGGTTCCGTAGCAGAATGGCAAAAATACGAAACCCTTATAGATTGGTCATGTTTGTCTGTCCGTATGTCACAGCCACTTTATTCCGAAACTATTAGGACTACACACTTGAAACTTGGAAGGTAGATGTATTCTGTGAACCGCTTTACGATTTTTATACAAAAATAAATAATTAAAATATTAAGGGGAGCTCCCATACATTGAAACTAAAAAAAAATTCATCAAATCTATACGTGCGTGGTGTCTATAGATAGATCTTTAAAAATGACACGGAGGTACCTAAAACCATTTTTCTCTGTTTGAAAGATACACACTTCCAAAGTGTGTCCCCCCCCCTCTAATTTCTAAAGTAAGAGGAGGAAAATTCTGAAAAATGTAGAATTGTAGAACGTAAAAACGTGGTTTGAATAAGATTTAATGTTTAGTTTTAGAGATAACAACCAGTCTTACTAAGGGGTATCGTATTACCCAGTAGGTACTAACTGGGTTGTGGAGGTCAGATAGGCAGTCGCTCCATGTAAAATACTGGTATTCAGCTGCATCCGGTTAGACTGAAAGCTGACCCCAATATAGTTGGGAAAAGGCTAGGCAGATGATGATGATGATGTTTAGTTTTAGAGATATGGGACTTTTTCATCAACTGCAGCAGTAACTTTGTTTTTCATTAACATACTATGAAAAACAAATTTAGTTTTGCTGTTCAATGTAATACAATAAAACGTATATGAATGAGCCTTCAAAATATTTTTATTAGATTGTTTGGTGCTATGGAACCCTGTGTGCGTGTGACTACGACAAGCATTGGCCGGTTTTTTTTTTTAAATGCAGAGTGCTTATTGTAACTTATTTATAATTCAATAATTTCATTTTTTATCATGCTTGTTAGGGTACTTAAGATTTTTATTACTTTTCCTGTTTTCACCCGTGGAAACCTGTAATTGGCTCAACTGTGTTACAAATACAATTGTTATAATCCATCCAAACAAACATTTATACACCCCCCGTAGCATGACCACCGTAGACAAGGATTTCTTTGACGGAAGAATCGACAAAATGACAGATTGTGTCGACACAATGACAGATTTCTTTGCACTATCTGTCATTTTGTCGATTCTTCCGTCAAAGAAATCCTTGTCTACGATGGTCATGCTACGGGGGCAGACATGCAAAGAAAATTAATATAAAAAAGAAAATAAATATATAAATATAATACATTTATAACTTCTTCACCCACAACTTTCGTTTAATCAGCCACGCATAAAACCAGTATCAATCGATAGCTAGCCTCAATATAAACAAGTTTTGAATGAGACAAAATATTGTAAAGTGTCAAGTTTCCGAGATTTAAGCTATCAAAGTTGTGCTGAAGATGCCATCAGTGAATGGACTTTAACTTTGATAGCTCGCATCTGAGAAAAGTGACTTTAAAACATTTTGTCTAAAATAAAACTGCTTTGTATTGATACCAATTATCGATTAATACAGGGTTTAAGGGACAGCCCTCCACAAACTGACAGAGTACATTGAGCTCCTTATTTTGAATCATATTCCACTGGAATTTTTCTCCGGATTATTATTTTTTTTTTCAGTTATTCCTCCTTTATTTCAATGTAAAATAACATTCCCTGTACGCAGCACTCCATTTATGTAAATAATACGCCCAAAATAAAAAATCCAATAATGGATGTTGAAATACTCTAACGAACGACGCGTGAAATCAGCTGTTCACTTCCTGCCTATCTACAGAGTTCATCGAACTCGTCGTCGCGCGTGCCGTTTGCTTCGTGTGTTTTGCCACGGAAACGATACATTGCGTATGAGGAAATTAAACAAATCAAATTTATTGGGTTCCCATAACATTCCTGAAATAATTTCTTGTACCGGTCATCTTAGTATGATATACTGAATTCATCCCATCAGTTTGTGGAGGGCTGTCCCTTACACTCTGTATAGGTTGTATGCGTGGCCGCAACTTTGGAAACAAAACAAAATGGCGGAAGTTAGACCGGCCAGGCTTCATACAAATTCGTCCAAGACCTTTCAATACACAATGATGGATAGACTCTGCAACAAGTACAGACCGAAAAATACTTATTCTCATAATTTCAACTGCTATATAGGGTCTAACTATTCATACACGAAATATTTTAAGAGTAACTTCTATAAGTCGTAAAGTCGCCAAAGCAACGAAAAAAAAAAATTTTCTGAGTGTATTTTTTTTTTTTACAAAATTAATATAATTCTAAAATTTTTTGAGAGTTTTTGCATAAAATCTTTACTCCCATATTCTAACAATGACACTAGGTAAACACGACGTTGAAAACTAGCGTAATGGATGTTCAAAACTAAGGAGCTAGTATTTATTTTGTGGGTCAAATAATTTTAAATTATTTATTTTTTATAAATATATACTCAGATAAAAAAAAAATCCTTGAAATGGCTTCGTTATAGCCGTTAGATGATTCCCTGAAAATATATCGTGTAAGACCTTATATGTATAGTAGTTATAGAGTTATTAATTAAAGCTATTTTTATTTTCCAGAAAACTAAATGACACTCTAGGCCCCTGCGGCAAACCGAAGGCCGCGTGGCAGATCGACACATATGGACATACTCGAGAACAAGTCTCCTTGCTGGCTCAGATGGGTTACGATGGACTGTTCATAGGTAAGTTAAAACATAAACATAACATCACGTCAGTAATCTCTGAGGGTTAGGCAGAGGTGTAACTTATAGTACACCCAAATTTCGCCAGTTATGTTTAAGACTAACAGCCACCAGAGATGTGCGATGTAGCTGGGCGGTGCGAGGATGGGTAGCGACGCTGTGAAACGGTGCGTAGATGAGCGGAGCGAGGAAGTGTAGCGGGGTCATTTTTCGCTCGCGTCCGTCCCTATCACACGTCCTTCGCACACATCCATCCCTTATTTTGTATGAACAAAAACCTCGCCCCGTTAAGCCGTTTCCATTAGAGCTGCGCTGAGCGAGGCTACGTAAATGAAGTGATTCTATTGGTTCTTCACAAACACATTACTCGCTACGCATCCTCGCACATTCCTGGTGGAAACGCAGCCTTAGTCCCATGTAATAGGGGGCGAGCCTATTGCCATCAACCGGGCATAAATCCAGGCTCCGTGGCTGCTACTGAGAAATTCCTGATGGAAAAACTCAATAACACTTTGCCCGAATCGAACCCAGGACCTAAACAGGTAAGTTGAACTCCTTAGTATTTTAAGACAGTCTTCAGTAAAGGTCTAATGGTAGATCCTGGGCATTTACCAACCAGCACAGGTAATGTACAGACACATCAAGCTACCCGAAACTGTCAAATTTTCCCAATCAACCTTGAACCTAATGCTTTAGAGGTAAAGTTGAAAATCTATTAATGAAAATTGACAGATTGTAGTATAGTATATCGAGAGATAGTAGTATCTTGATGTGCTGGTGTCTGGACCGTAGGATGTAGGTCAGTTTCCAGTCTACAATCATCGTAAAGGCTTGATCAAACCTTTGGTAAAGGACAATTTGCGGTGTCCGTACCAACGTCAAATCCGCATGTTTTGATGGGCAACTACAAAACCCTACATTGTGCGTGGCGGCAACCATCTCGTACTTGGCCGGTTTTTTTTTTTGTTGTTACCTTTTGTTTTTTTTTTGTTATTATCTGCCTAGCCTTTTCCCAACTGTTAGGATCGACTTCCAGTCTAACCGGACGCAGCTGAATACCAGTATTTTACATGGAGCGACTGCCTATTAGACCTCCACAACCCAGTTCGTACTGGGTAATACGATACCCCTTGGTAAGACTGGTTGTCAGACTTTCGGGCCACTGACTACCTGTAACGCCTACCAAATATTTACAAACGACAGACGAGACCAACGGTTTAACGTGCTATCCGAGGCACGGAGGGAACTCTGTATGTAATGGGTGGTCACCCATCCACAGAACAACCTAAGCAAGCGCGACTTACCCTGAAGATTGATCCGAGCGGCTGTTATTATTTAGCCACGAGATTTCTGTAATATACAAAAAAAAATTTAGAATGAAATTATGTTTATTTCTTTAAATAAATCTTTTAGGACAATTTCACGCTTCAATGCAGTAGTTTGAGCTACCGAAATAGGATAGCCCCAATACCTATCATATTCCAGTAGCAGAAACTGCTCAATCGTAAAACAAACCATTTATATTTGTAAAAATAAACTAGGCTCAATTTCCTTTGACCTCTTTGTCATATCAACTGTCAAAGAATTAAAAAAATATCCCCTGCTTGACGCGTGCACCATAAATGAAATATGCGTGGGAAAAAATAAAACGGCGGAATGATATTTGCCCTTGGCGTTATGTCAGCTGTCAAATCTTTTTGAGTGATTAGGCTGTTTGGTTTGAAGACTTTTGCCGGTGTATTTGGTAATAATAAAATATACTTTGCGCTAGTTGCGTAATGTGAAAATTATTAAAACTTGATTAATATGTATACACAACTATTTTTAATTAGTACAAATACTTAAAGGGCTTATTAGAGAAGGTCTTGTTATTATATATGTAAAGTCTCAATAAATAATATTCATAAACAGCAAAGTTATAAGAGTTTGTTTATATCCCAAAATGTCACTCAATTTATGAAAATATAGTTTGCCGGGACCTATGAATGGCGACAGGAATGGAAAAGAACTGCGCGTACTATTTTCTAGTGGTAATTGTAACAGTTATGACAAATTTTCGTGGACAATTTTGGGATTTCGTTTTTTTTTACTTTTGATAACACAACTATGATCAGTAACGGGTACGGATAGAGCTTCATTTTTTTTGTACTTTAAAAAAAAATGTGGTGTATAGGGCGGAAGGACATTGATGGATTATAAACGGTTAACACGTATCCAGTACGTCGCGTCGTTCCGAGCCAGAGTAGAAATTTTTAATCTGTAGTTTAAAAAATGTATGTGACAGCTTTTTTTTTCAATGACCGATTTAAAATTTCTATGTAAAATGTTCGGAATGGTGTAATAGTCCTCCAACCGTGTTCGGTCACGCGGCCAAGCTCTGCGAACTTTAGCCATCGATCGGCGCGGGAGATAGTATAGTGCACAAGTGTGTGCGCAGGCACAGGTGCACTCGCTGTTCCTTTAGCCTCATAGTCCGGTAGGACGGCAATCTGTCATGACCGGAGAGAGGTCAGACGCAGGACCAACGGCTTAACGTTCTTTCCGTATTATACCGCCAATGTCAAACTCCGGGCTACTATTGACAAAAATCGTACCCAGAACCCCAAGTTCAGGGGTGCGCTTACGACTACGATACCAACGGGGCATTTGCAAGTGTCCGGCAGTATTTGTGATTAATTTTAAGAACAATATTCTCTGCATCATTTAATAATTTACGCCACTTTAGCAACTGATATCTAACAATTGGCCGTCGGCACAAGTTAGCAAGTATGCATACATTCACAGTACATACTAACACTAAACATAAACTGTCACTAACGGGATATCTTTGTGATTGTTCATTATTTTGAGCTCCCGATACCGAAGTATTATGTTATCTGTGCCGATACCACAGATATAGATAGACCTAGATAACGCAAGTATCACGATCTGTATGAAAACCAAGCGTGCCATTTTTTTGACTACCTATTATGACGTCACAAGCACTATTTAGTGATGGGAAAATCAAATCGATTCAAAGACGCCGCCGCGGACGGCGCCCCCCTCGTCCTACCCCCCGCCATGACGCCCACTGACGTCCGACTAGCGCTATGCTCCGATGCAGACTGAGTTCGAAATTGGCCACTTACGATTTTTGTACGTAAGCTACATAATAATATGGCACGCGAAGTAGTTGCTCTCGCGTTATCTAGGTCTATTTATATCTGTGGCCGATACTAACACTACACATACATACATACACACACACACATTTATACTAACACTACTTGATGCCACACATTTTCTTAATCAGAAAATGAGTAAGGTCTCTAGCGGATCTTAGACCATTTCGGAATATATTTGATTAAATGTATCGAATTATTTTTATTTTTTTATTGTTATAATTTTGATAATTTTGAAATTCTTACAGCATAAATCAACAATTTAATAATTAAATATTAATTTAAAATTTCTATCTATTATGCAAATTATATACAGACTAAAAAGAAGTAAAGTAATGATAAAAATAAGACTAGTATTTTGAGATAGTATTTTCTTACTTTTAAGTAAGAAAATACTAAAATACCTTGCAAGCACGGCAGGCTGTGCAGGCGCTGCTGCTGCGGCTGCTGAGATCCTCAAGCGGCGCAAATACTGTAACCTTTTGGGAACTACAGTTTTGAGCCGTTTGGG
The DNA here is from genome assembly GCA_905163415.1 of Noctua fimbriata. Taxonomy (NCBI): domain Eukaryota; kingdom Metazoa; phylum Arthropoda; class Insecta; order Lepidoptera; family Noctuidae; genus Noctua; species Noctua fimbriata. The sequence continues at coordinate 2,774,479 of LR990951.1, forward strand.
GTCGAAACGCTCGTGTCATGGGGCCCGAGTGCCCGTCTCCTTTTTAAGGAAATCTCTCGCTGACTGGTCGACACTTTGCGTGACCAGAGGGCTGGCTCTTTCTTTGGCCAAAGAATTAGCATTGCTATTCAGCGTGGCAATGCTGCCAGTCTTCTGGGCACGTTTCCAGATGACAGCGATGCGGAGGAATACTTTGACGCCTAAGTGTCCTATTGTCGTCGTTGTTTAGATGTTTATATTTTCTTACTTTTAGTCTTATTTTTTATATTACTTTAGTTCTTTGTAGTCTGTATATAATGTACATAATAGATAGAAATTTTAAATTAATATTTTTAACTTACATGTATGTATTCAATTCATTACAGTACTTGCGTCATAGCAACTTAGAGTACCAATAATTTAAACATTAGTAAGTAGTTTGGTATGCTTAAATCAATTAATAATTCACAAGGGTATTATGAATGTTTATTTCGTACGTCATTCACAGTGATCTTTAAAAAATATTTCATTCTTTAATATCTTATTTTAATGGGTGCTATCGCTCATAAATTCACCACTTGAGGCGTTCGTGTAGACTGTAGAGTAAGTTTGTAGGCCGTTGTCCGCAAAACATAGCGATCTTTTTATATTTACTTACATCTTTTAAATTTATGTTTAACAAATAAAAACTTTGACTTTGACCCTGACTTTGACTTTATGGTCTTCAGATGCCATAAAATAGTCGTTTTTTTTTTTATTGAAATTCATGATTTTGGTCAAGATTGATCCATTCCTGATTAATTATGACTTAAAGATTTTTTGTTTTATAGGTCGAATTGACCACAAAGAAAGAGAAGCCATGATAGAAGAGGACAGGATGGAGTTCATGTGGCGCGGATCTGATGTTCTTGGTAAGAATTAAATTGATAAGACCTCATATTCCTTTGATCAATAAATCCGTTACATCACATGGTCGCTCACAATGGACTTTATCAGAAGGCTTAAAGTCACCCAAAGAGCAATGGAGAGGGCTATGCTCGGAGTTTCCTTGCGTGATCAAATCAGAAATGAGGACATCCGCAAGAGAATCAAGGTAACCGACGTAGCCCGAAGAATAGCCAAACTGAAGTGGCAGTGGGCAGAGCACATTGCTCGCAGAGCGGATGGCCGATGGGGCCGAAAAGTTCTGGAGTGGCGACCGCGAACCGGAAGACGCTGCGTTGGAGGGCCTCCCACTAGGTGGACCGATGACCTGGTGAAGGTTGCAGGGATTCGCTGGATGCGAGTCGCATGGGACCGGTCAATGTGGCGACACTTGGGGGAGGCCTATGCCCATCAGTGGACGTCTTTCGGCTGAAATGATGATGATGATCACATGTAAGCTACACCGCACCCCAATCATCCTTTCTGACACAATCCAGAGGAGTTTGAATTAATCTAGATTAGAAAATAGACATAGAAAACTGTTTATTCATCAGCAGGTAATCCTATCCTACTAATATTATAAATGCGAAAGTGTGTGAGGATGGATGGATATTTGTTACTCTTTCACGCAAAAACTGCTGAACGGATTGAGATGAAAAGTGGCATACAGATAGGTTGTAACCTAGATTAAGACATAGGATAATTTTTATCCCGGTATACGATCCCGTGGGACAATTACCGAAACGCCGGCGAACTGAACCATTTACAAAAGCTGTCGATGACAATATTCCGTAAGAGTATCTGAGCATATTAAACTAAATCATTCCAAATTCCAGGTAAAATGTCAGACATAATGACTCACACGCTGTTCAACCTGTACAACGCCCCCGAAGGGTTCTGCTTCGACTTCCTCTGTAACGATGAGCCTATCATCGACGATCCTGACAATAAGGTCTACAATGCTGATAAAAGGGTAAGATTTGGAGTTCAAATGTATCGTTTTAGTCAAAGAAGTCTGCTGCAAGCATCGCCTCTTCGACCAATTTTCTGCTTCACACAATTTGATTGGCAAATATTTGATGGAAACTACATAATTCACAGACATCGCCTGCCTAAAATTTTAAATATTTTTTGAGCAGTGTTACTCAGTTTGATGTACAGAATGCTTGGTTGACGGCTTCGTGAAGGATTCTACACCATGTATATTCTTGTCTTAATAACTGTAGAGGCACTACAACAAATACTACAGCAACATAGGACAAAATTTACTTCAGCGCCATCTATGACACAGAACCAACACCATTTATTTATTTATGACCCAGAACCAACATCATTTATTTATTTATTTATTTGTTTAGGATCTCCAACAAAGGATGTACACATACACGAAATAATAACCGACGACAAAGTATCATGTAGGTGTACTCCTTCACTTACAGGAGACCACAGCATGCTTAATAAAATGTATAACTAAGTTAACAAAGATATAGTAGCATTTAAAAATTAAAATCCAAACATATTAAGATAATAAAATTAAATTGGAAAAATTAAAATTAAAATAGTAATTAACAAATAGATAATTCTTTGAGGCATTTTTTATAATTTGCGAGAGATTTACAGATGTCAAGATTGGCGGTCTTAGCTAGTGTGTTAGATTGCCTACAAAGTCTTGGCACAGAGAAAAACCCGACAACAACTGTCGGGCAGTGGCCCACCAGACACAACACCCGTTCGGTGGGAGGATCCTCCCTTTTTATGGGGGATGAAGAACTTTACACCCTGTTCTTCATATCGTTATATGAGTATTAATGAAAGTCTACGATACTGTTTTCCATAACAAATACTTGCTTATTCTCTTTTCACTTTTCTCATCCTTACCAATGATACTGATACGATTAGCCTGCGTCATCCCACTGCTGGGCAAAGGGTCTCCTCATGACTTCCCGATCCATATATTCATAATTATACAGGGTGTAAACAGACCCTTCACATAGCCGTCAACCAAGCATTCTGTACATCAAACTAAGCAACTTTAAGCAAAAATTATTGCTGGGAATCGACTTTTTTTTGGGGTAAAAATCACGTTTTAAGGTAGGACTCGATGGAAAGCACTCAAAGCATTGTGCTGATGGATGGATTGAATAGTACGGGGGTCGTGGAGGTGTGTAAAGTAAAAATCTTACATTAAAAACATGTATTTAAAAAAGAAACTTGTGAAAAAGTTGGAACTTTGACCCCCAATATCTCCGTAACTAGAAGGTTCCCAGCTATGGTGTTGAACAAAAAAATGATCGCAAAGACGGGGAAAACAAGTGCCTTTCGGATGTGTTAAGGGTCTATTTACACCCTTTATTTCTGTTCTCAGGTGAACGACTTCATATCCCAGATTGAGCAACAGGCGAAATACTATGACCACGACAATATAATGGTGACCATGGGCGGAGACTTCACCTACCAGAGCGCGGCCAACTGGTTCATGAATATGGATAAACTTATCAAGTGAGTAATCGTCTTAGGACCTCGTGGACTACGCAATCACTTGGTCGGAGTCTTTGAAGCAAGCTTGGTCACTCCTGCGACCACGACCAACCTCAGCTCTAACCATGATGTTAGCATTCGTACAAGGTGTAAAGGGACCCTTCACGAAGCCGTCAACCAAGCATTATGTACATGAAACTATGTAACTCTTATCATCTGCCTAGCCTTTTCCCAACTATATTGGGGCCGGCTTCCAGTCTAACCAGATACAGCTGAATACCAGTATTTTACATGGAGCGACTGCCTATCTGACCTCCATAACCCAGTTAGTACTGGATAATACGATATCCCTTGGTAAAACTGGTTGTCAAATTTTTTGGGCCAAACTACGCAAAAATTATTGCTGGAAAACATTATATGTATTTTTTTAGGAGTGAAAAATCACGTGTTAAACTACGAAAGAATTTAATGTATCGCACTCAAAACATTGTGCTGTATTTAATAGGACAGGGGTTATCGAGGTATTTAAAGTAAATTTGTAAACTTGTGAAAACGTCCGAAATTTGACCTCCACTATCTCCGTAACTAGAAGGTTCCCAAGTATGGTCTAGAACAAAAAAACGATCGCAATGACGGGGAGAACAAGTGCTTTTCAGCTTTGTTAAGGGTCTTGTTACACGCAACATACAAAGTTAGGCAGCTAACAGTCTTTGTGGAGAACACAAATGAAAGTTCTTCGGAGCGTGTGACAGTGTGCAGGCAACAACTGGCGAGCGTGGTAGTGCTTCCCCGGACGACCACCTCCAAAAAGATCTCTATTACTACTTGTGCAGTGGTGAAATTGCTTTGCGTTGTTTTCATGTCACTAACACCCGTATCAATAGTCAAGTCAAACTAATTACTTGAGTTTAAAGATAGACAAGAATTTAAACGAATTAAGAACCTTTAAAGAAAGCAAAGCTAAGAATTGTAACTTTTGACAGTTCTAACTTCAAGCAATTACTGAACTACAGAATAAAAATCGTATTTTAAGTAATGACTTTCACTCAAGGACATCACTTTGACTTGTTTATAGATACGGGTATTAGAGCATATTTCATAGCGCGTATAAGCTCGTAATCAATCAATCAATCATTTTATTGTCAGGCAACTGAGGCCCGTAGATAAAAATACACAAAATAATCTTATGAAATAATAAACTAATACATATAAAAACCTTATTTAAACACTAAAACTAGACACGAATCGTTGACGGCGTCGTGTTCTGCTGCGTGGTGTCGCGTAACCGTCCTCGGAATCGTCGGTATACGACAACTTTCGACCAAAAGTCCTCTTTCAAGAAGGTCTGCAGCTCGAACCACGAACGACTTGAAGTTGATGTTGTGGCGCGATTCCAACCTTTCAACCCTCAGAGTCCAGTTGGTCTTCACTCTTAAATACTCCACGACTTCCTCAACCTAACCTATACACGCGCGCTTATCCGCTGTGTTCGCGTGTGGGTAAGCGGGCGTGTATCTCGCGGCTCACGCTCATACGAGCTTATAAGCGCGTCAACGCTCGCACGAGTCACTCTTGAAACAAAAAGCGCGCTTACACGCTCTTCCAAAAACGAGCTTACACGCGCCAAAAATACGCTAATTTGCAACCTAAGATTGAATTATTTTTCTTACAGCCACGTTAACACGCATCCAGCGAATTTGTCGGATATCAACATATTTTATTCGACGCCATCTTGTTATATGAAAGCGCTTTATTTGTATGGAAGGAGAGATAAGGCCGTTTTTACTGAAAAGGTAATTAAATTAAACGTGGATTTAATAAAGGTTTGATCTTACTTGTATTTTTTATACTAAATAATCATTTTTGTTTTTTTTTTCGTATGGGAAATCATCAAATCCCCGCTCTGGGCGGAGCGGAAGGGAGTATCAGACTTCTACTGACTAAAACCCATCCATGTTCCTTCTTTGCCCTTTGTGTTCCAGGGCCGCGGTATCTCTTTCGAACAGTCCCGCAGCCCTGGCAGGCATCGGCCCTTGCGGACCCCTTCCTTGTTATTGATAATAATAATTTGGCAGTAGGTACCTAAATTATTGCGATAGGTACTTAAAGTCACTGTGTGGACACCGAGCGACTTTTAACTTTTTTAAATATTATTAAGAAAAAATATAACATGGTTTAAACATTATTGGAATCGATTCAGTTACTTATTCTGAACAAACTATATTCAGGTTTCGCATATACTAAAAATAATTTTGTATATTTTGTTCGGATTTTCAATGATCAATGATAAGATAAGGCTAATTATGTGTCGTGATAGTTTAATGTTATATTATTTAAAAAATAATGTTCTAAAACATCTTTATGGTCAAAATACTACGAATCTATACTAATATTATAAAGCTGAAGAGTTTGTTTGTTTGGGTTTGGTTGAACGCGCTAATCTTAGGAAATACTGGTTCGATTTGAAAAATTATTTTAGTGTTGAATAGCCCATTTATCGGGGAAGGTTATAGGCTGTAAAATTTTATAGGGACGAAGGTCGTGGGACAGCTAGTACAGCATACTCCGGTAGCCCCGAGCTACGCCATAAATAAATATTCTATGAATTATAGGAGCTTGCTTTCTATAAATTTTAGTTCTAATAAACCTTTTTAAATATTTACAGGCAGACCTGCTTCCTTACGGAAGTGATTCGCTGACATATTGGACAGGATATTATACTTCTAGACCGAGTCTCAAATATTTTGCTAGGAGAGCTCATGTATTTTTACAAGTAAGTATAACTATGCAAAGAAATAATTATACATACAGGGTGTAAACGGACCCTTCACGAAGCCGTCAACCAAGCATTCTGTACATCAAATTAAGTAACTAAGACTCAATGTAGCACAGTCAAAACATTGTGCTGATGGATGGTTTGAATAGTAAGCGGGTCATGGAGGTATTTAAAGAAAAGTTATAATCTTAAAAAAACTAGTTTAAAAAAAAAACTTGTGAAATAGTTGGAACTTTGACCCGCAATATCTCCGTAACTAGAATGTTCCCAGGTATGGTCTAGACCCAAAAAAAGATCGCAATGACGGGGAGAATGTGCCTTTCGGCTTCGTTAAGGGTCTTGTTACGTCCCTTATAAATAAGAAGCTAGACAAGATATTTGTCCGGTTAATGGCAAACAGAAAATTGTTACAAGAAGTTTGTTTGCAAGGACGCTATCCTGACTACATTTATTTAACTTGCCTTGTTATAGTTAGTATGTATTGGTCAAATCTTGCAACTGAATTTAAAACCAGTTCCCCTCAACCGATTGACCTAAAATTTGGCACACACTCTTGGTTATGCTGACAATACATTTTTATGACAGACATGACTTGATCCTGCAGCCAAGATCGCACCCTAACGAGAGAATTCCTCAACAGTTAATAGCATGAATACGAAACTTTGTATACGAGTTCAATTTTGATAGCTAAACCTAATTTTTTAATGTTTTTAAAAAAAAGTTTCATTTATTTATTTATATTTTTGCATGATTTCAAAATGATTTGTAAGAGAATAAGCTAATACGGCTGATTATTTTTTCGCGATGATTTCGTGTAATCGTGAATCTGAAGTTGTTCTGATATGCGCTGTCTGCAACACTGGACCCAGGATCCATACAGTGAACCCAGCATTCATACATTGGACCCAGGATCCATACACATGCCTTCATTCTTCTTTCAGGTGGTAAAGCAGTTGACAGTGCTAGCCCGGGTCGGAGACTCGTATGAGTTACATCTTCTGAGACATGCTGTCAGCCTGGTACTACATCACGATGCTATTACAGGTACCTCCATAAGATAACACTGTACCAGACCACCACCACCACTGCTCTCTAAATCCGTCAACAAAGAAACGGGCCCAACCGAAAGTAGCACGAAACTTCGAAATGAATCCTACTCCTCATTATTTTTGGGTTCATGAGTTTTGAAAGCACATCGATAGTTCGGACAGCTGTCCAATCGTGTTGTCATTAATTTTCAGTCCGGGGCCCTAAGCCCTAACTAATCTTAAGTCCGTAAGTGATACAGAGTAGGAAACTCCCGTAACTTTAGCCGAAACTCCCTTAACTTTAGCCAAATTTCCCGTAACTTTGGCCAAAACTACCGTAACTTTGGCCGAAATTACCGCAACTTTGGCAGAAACTCACGTAACTTTGGCCGAAACTCCCGTAACTTTGGCCGAAACTACGGGCTTCTTAGTTAGAGAGTAGACGTCCTGACGTGAATTTCTCCACATATTAGTTTGTATAGTACGGCTTGGTGTCCGGAACTCCACGTACAAAGCGCGTATTTACAACAACCAAGATATTAGTTTGATAAAATATTCGGTGGACCGTAAAGTAGAATAAATATGACTTTGGAATTTTGGCAAATATCTGAGAACTGACTGTACTGATATAGTGCCACAGTTTTCTTTGGCCTATGGATACGTTTTTCAATTCACTAGCATGCAATTTCCGTTCTCCCAGGAAAAAGCACTGACTGACATTCAGAAGAAGTCCGATGATCGCCTAAGTCTTTCAAATTTCAATCTACCTTAAAAATAAGTCTCCATAAAAACCAGCATCATTGTCATCATTCTCCAGCCCTTATCCTATTTTATTTGGGTCGGCGAAGCAGGTCTTCTTCTTCCATACTTCTCTATTACTCGTCATTTCAGCAGTTCCTTTCTAGCCTTATCATCATTCACACAGTCCATGAATCATTTCTTTGGTCTTTGACTACTCTAGTCTACTCTCCATAAAAACCATTGATAAGAAAAAAAAGAGATTTTGCTTTATGATCATCTTTCTGTCTTTTTGTATTCCTGTAGTAACATAAGAGTGACCTCATCTTTCTCACCAGGAACCAGCCAGCAGCACGTCACATTTGATTTCATCAGAACCTTGAGTGAAGCCATTGATGCATGCACCAAAAAAGTCTCTAGTTTGCTCAGGTATGTTTAGTATACAAGGTGTAAACGGACCTTTTACGAAGCCGTCAACCAAACATTCTGTACATCAAACTAAGTAATCCTACGCAAAAATGATTAATAGGAAACGCTTTTTGTATTGAATAGTACGGGGGTCGTAAAGGTATTTAAAGTGAAAATCTTACGTTAAATAAATAAATAAATAAAAAGTGTTTATTTCTCACCACAAGCCAAAAAAAAATACAAACAATATTGACACACAAGCAGTAGCCAACGATTTTTGGTTGTGGAGCGCTGGTGCCTGTGGTAGGTAGTAACACCTGTATTACAGGTCACCAGGTCCCCACCTGTTTAAAGTTACACATTTGATAGCTTACATCTGGTATCACAACAAATAACAAAAGTTTCAAACAATTAGTGAGCTTATTAATAAAGAGACACAAGAGAGTATTAGAGTAATAAAAGTAAAACAATTAAAAAGTTAAAGTATGTTGAGTGATTTTCATGAAAGTAAGTTTGTGTGTGTGTGTGTGTGTGTGTGTATGTGTGTCTGTGTGTGTTGGAGAGAGTGTTAGTGTTAGTGTAGTTAAAGCATTAAAAACATGTATTTAAAAAAAAGTTGGACCTTTGACCTCCAATATCTCAGTAACTAGAAGGTTCACAGGTATGGTCCAGAACAAAAACAAAATGATCGCGATGACGGGGAGAACAAGTGCCTTTCGGCTTCGTGAAGGGTCTTTCTACACCCATATAAAAGATCCTTTTACAGGCCCCTAGACATCCTCTACCGGACATAGCACGGTGGTGTTCCTATAGGCCAACAGTACGGCAAGCCCATAAGGCAAGCAGACTGTTCAGAAACCCTGACATGATTTATTTAAACACTGTTTTATGAACAATCACGGAAGATATCCCGTAAGTGACAGCACAAGTTTATGATTTATTTATTTATTTATTTATTTATTGGATCTCCAACAGAAACTACACAATTACATGCAAGTATACATTAAACAGGGACAAGTACAAGTGTGCGCTTCCAATTATAGGAGACCACATCATTCACTTATGATGAAGAGTAGTAGGCTATAAGGGCAAGCCAAGCTTGTATGAAAGTACAGCCACTTGGAACCCAATGAGTTCTATCGTTTTTGAGCTCACCAGATGGCGCCACTGTCGAGTAAGGTCCTGTCAGTAATTCTATTTTATACTTTAAATTGCCAATAACTTCATAAATGGTTTATTTTATAACGTATAACAATATAGTGTACACTTCAGATACAATATTCTCCCTAAAATTGGCAACATGAAAAATTTAAAAATCTTTTTACCTCTAAATACTTAAAATCTTCAAGTCATAATTAATCAGGAATGGCTCAATATAGACCACAATCGTGTTTTTTATAAAAAAATAACGTGATTTAAAAGCACGCAACACGCGACCACTCTATGACATCTGACATTTCGGTGACCTCGTGCTACACTAGCGCCTCTAGCGGCGAACTCATACGCGATAGACCCCATTGAGCAAGCACGACTGCTGAGCGTGAGTTTGATGGGGAGCTAATCATAGGACTTTTAGGTATAGCTCTGCCTGTCGCTTCGGGAAATACTAGCGTGATATTGTTTGATGACGTTTCTTTACAGTTATCTAACTCCGACATGGGGAGGAAGTCGTCGAACTAAAAACAACCAGCAGTTTGTGATATGTCATCAGCTAAACATGAGCCAATGTAGGGTAAGTAATAGAATAGAATAGAATAGAAGACATTTAATTCAGACGTATTCCATATACTGTTTGTAACACAAAAAACCTTATAAAGCTATTGTTAGTACACACATACAAAAATAAACCCACAGAAAAAAGCGGCACCGCACAGGAGCGCCAGTCTATGCCAAGCCAAGTAATAATAACAGGCTTTTATTTGCTTCACCTAAGCTGTAAAAAAAACTTCAAAGTTAAATTAGACCAAATTTCCGGTTTTCGATTGAGCTGAAATTTTGTATACATGTTTAGTTAAGTAACGTCATTCTAAATCCAATATGGCGGACTCCCAAAGATCGCGGACTAGTTATTTTTTATGCATTCCCATGATATGGGTATCAAATTAAAGGGTTTTGTAAAAAATACGAAAAATTAAATTATGTTACTTCAAAGGTGTTTTTTTTTTAAATACAGATATACTCAACATCAATAAAATCAATAAAAAACTGCTAGCTCGAAAAACTCCTCCTCAACTGAGGAGCTCGTGGCTAAATAATAACAGCCGCTCGGGTCGATCTTTAGGTAAAGCCGTGCTTGCCTAGGTTGGTCTGTGGATGGGTGACCACCTATTACATACCGAGTTTCCTCCGTGACTCGTAAAGCGCGCTAAGCCGTTGGTCCCGGGTGTCACTTGTAGTCGTTAGGTAGTCAGTGGCCCAAAAAGATTGACAACCAGTGTTACCAAGGGCTATCGTATTACTCAACTGTGGGTTGTGGAGGTCAGATAGGCAATCGCTCCATATAAAATACTTGTATTCAACTGCATCCGGTTAGACTGGAAGCCGACCCCAACATAGGTAGGAAAAGGCTAGGCAGATGGTGATGATGATCCATAGAAAACTGCCAACTGTACTATTGTCCCACAGCAGGGTTTTTTCTGATACAGAAAAAAAACAGCAATCATCAGGATGCGTCTTGGTGATTTCAATCCAGTACCCCAACTATGTGACACACTTTTAATCAAATTACTAATCCCTTGCTTCATGCATCTTTTGTAGACCTGTTGTAGTGCCTTTCTAATTGACAAAATAATTCCATTCTTCTTCTTCTGTATCGTGTGGTTAGTGCCTAACCTGGTGTTACAGTTTTATGCCACCCATGGGCCTCTGACTGTGCTTTACATGCCATCGACAAATATCTCTCAGGCATCCTAGTTTGGGCTGCAGGACTGTTCGAAAGAGATACCGCGGCCCTGGAACACAAAGGGCAAAGATGGAACATGACTGGGTTTTAGTCAGTTGAAGTCTGACACTCACTTCCACCACCGAAGCAAGTGATAATTATACAAAACGCAAATGAATCTGTAAAATCAGGTCTTGGGTTCGAACTCAAGGTCTATGACTTGGCAGTCCGAAGGTCACACCACTAGGCTATCACTGCTATAATAGTACCTCCACATGTTTCCTTACGAAGATTTCTTTCGCCGTTTAGTTATCTGATATCCGTATAATGACAAAGCAATCCAGCTACAACAATTTACTTGTTTGTACAGTTCACAGAGAATCAAGAGTCCATGTTGCTGCTTGTCTACAACCCTCTAAGCGTGAAGTCGTACCACTACGTGCGGCTACCAGCCATCGCGCTGCATTACTCCATCAGGGATTTTAATGGTATGACATTTATTTAAACCCTGATCTGGCTTACCAAATATTTTGAAGTTCTCCGAAAGTTGGCCAGACCTTTTTTTGTTCCGGGGTGGAAAATCCTCATGGATATGCTCCGCCCTGGGGCAAGCGGAGGGATCTGTCAGACTCTGACTGACTAAAAACCACCCCGGTGTTCTCTTCCCATACTTGCACCGGGGATCATGGAAACTAGTTCGCCCTCCACGATCGCCGGCTACCCCTTTACGGACCTCCTGAAGTCCGCTGGGGGAGTAAGGTGAAAGACTCGTCCCGCGACCTGCAATAGTATTTGTTAAAGTATAGGAGGGCGGTGGACATCCCCAAGTCCGCCGTCCCTCTGGATCAGTTTAGGGGGGCTGGAAGAGGGCCTTGTTCTCTCTCCGCCGACGCCCTGTGCGTCTGCTGAGGGTCGGGAGACTCCCTCAACCTTTCCGCAGCCTCCTTCTGTGAAATGGCGGTTTCACAGAAGGAGGTCACTGCATCCCACGACTCTGCGCTCCAGACCATCGAACTAGCGACGACCGGCAGCGACAAGACCTTTTTAGACTTGACCCAACGAAATTAAAGGTGAATTGAAACCATACCACGGCTTTGAGTGTCAGTGTTGTGAAAACAGGTAAAACTCTTCGATTGAAATGCACAGTTTAATGTTATACTGATGACAGGCTTCGTCAAGTCAAAAACACTCTTTTCAACAATCCAGTACCCGTAAAAATTTCCTTCTAAATCTTCAGATGAGGAGGTAGAATACCAGCTTCTGCCTCTACCAGCAGCCATCATCAACCTCCCGGGGAGATCCTCTACAGCAATCCAAGAATTGTGCTTCGAAGCGGAGAACATACCGCCTCTTGGCTTCACAGCATACTATATCGCGCCTGTCAGAGATCAATTGGTAAGTCTCTCATGATTATTAGCTTGCACTGCCTCATTGGTCTAGTGGTCGCAAGCGCGACTGCTGAGCATGAGGTTCTGGGTTCGATTCCCAGGTCGGACAGTGTTATTGGATTTTCTCTTAAGGATTTCTCTTCTCAGTAGCAGCCGCGGAGTCTTTAGCTGTGCCCGGTTGATGGCTTTAGGCTCGCCCCCTATTTCATGGGACTTAAACATAACTGGCGAAATAAGGCGTGATGTGTACACACCAACTATCGTGTCTTAGGCCATAGGTTCGTACCCAAGCAGGTACTTCACTTTCTTTTCATCACCATTGCTCTCAAAACGGTGAAGAAAAACATCGTGAGGAAACCGGATCGTCTTAGAACCAAAAGTTCGAAGACATGTGATATCTACCAACCCGCACTGGGCGCGCGTGGTGAATTAACCCATTCCCTCTCATAGAGAGGAGGCCTGTGTCCCAGAAGTGGGAACATTATAGGTTGATTATTATGTATACAGGCTGTAAACGGACCCTTCACGAAGCCGTCAACCAAGCATTATGTACATCAAACTAAGGAACTTTACGCAAAAAATATTGCTGGGAAACGACTTTTTTTTGGGGTGAAAAATCACGTTTTACGGTAGAACTAACGCACTCAAAACATTGTGCTGATGGATGGATTGAATAGTACGATGGTCATGGAGGTGTGTGTAAAAATCTTACATGAAAAATATGTATTATAAAAAAAAAACTTGTGAATAAGTTGGAACCTTGACCCCCAATATCTCCGTAACTAGAAGGTTCCCAGGTATGGTCTAAAACAAAAAAATGATCCTAATGATGGGGAGAACAAGTAAGACTTTCCGCTTCGCTAAGGGTCTTGTTACACCGTTTATACATATCGAATTGTAAGTACTGAGAAAATTGTTTCAATTATTAAAAATATTGATAATCGTTTTCTGTTACAGGAGGAAAATGAGTTCTCTAGAAAGTTCTCAAAGCCATCATCATCAAAATCCGAAGATGAAGAAGAGCTTATTCCTTATATTTCTAATGAGGTAAGTTTTTTTTTATAAATAAGGGAAATTATTAATCGGGCGATTAGAAATTTCATTGGCGACCAATATACTGAATGAGCGACTATTGTACCAAGTAAGTAACTATTTATCCGGTCATTGCGGCAAGGAGAATATAGGAAGCAAGAGCGAGCGAAGGCTGAGAGAGACTTATAGCACCCCGACTCGGACAGGTTAGGTTCGAAGGGGATGGTGGGGTCTAGTCAGCGAACTAAGACCCCGGAATCCCCTTCGTGTTAGGTTACTTTAAACCCTGCAAACAGAAATAGGAGCCTTTCTGCGCGGGGCTACGTCGACTACGCCTTATCTACAATCTAGTGGTTAATTGTAGCTGCCAACCTATTATTTTTGCTACCCATTTTAATTATTTTTAAAACCCTAAATCAGATTAGTTTGTCGCCGCGTTAAATACATGCCTATAAATAATATACTTTTCACCCTGTTCATATAAATAGTAGAAGAACTCAGAACGGAAATTAGAACACATGTAAGTTATTGAATCAAGTTAATCAATCATTGTTGAATACCGACCGCTTTAGTGAGTCATCGATTTAAATGGAATATTTAAAAAATACAAAAAGTTTTATTCAAAAAAATTTGTTACATCAATGGGTGGTCGTGTTTGGGGACTCTTTTTAAGCAATATTAGCCTGTGTTGCGAGACCCCGCTCATCTATAGCATAATAATTACAGCAGTAACAAATATGTGGGTAGTTAAACTTATACTTAATTACTAATTTCTATTATTATTATTTATTTTTAATTTAAAAAGGAAAAACAAGAGTTAAATAAAAAACATAGTAACAGCAAAAACAAGAAAATAAAAGTGTGTGAGTGACGATTGCGAGTGTACATGTGTGTGTGTGTGAGTGTGTGCGTGTTTGTGTGAGTGTGTGCGTGCGTGTATGCGTGTGTATGTTTGTATTTGATTTTTAGATTGCAGTTTTGCGAGATTGGATGTATGTTTGTGACAATTGAGTAACATAATGTTTTATATTCTGAAGGTTGATCACGTTATTTTAAAGCAAATAACCTGTGGGATATTGTAAGGTCATTGTGAACGCTTAATGTGCCTTTGATGGGGAAAGACGGAGCACTCATAAAAGCAGTCGGTCTATAGTTATGGATAGGGAGAGGAAGGCCAAAGAAAAGATGGAAACTAAACTATGCCGTGATATCTGACAGGTGGAGAATGGAAGAAGAAAACGTGTTGCCTCGACCCCAAGTAGTATGGGACAAGGGCAGGGAGATGATGATGATTTTATTGGATCAGGCGTTAGTTTGCGAAAATCTGTAACAAAAATGTTATACAAAATATTTAGTGTTAAGAGCGTTTATACAGAAAGTGGGCAACGTCGCAAATAGCTGTCAAATATTTGCCTGTTTTGATTAATTTGGTAATATTATTGTATGGAAATAAGAAATATGGTTAACTAGTGAACTAAAATATTGATTATGAAATGCAATAATTAATATTGTAACACCGAATATTTAGTTTTAGATGATAAAAAAGTATTTGGAAACTTTCCAAATGCCTTTTTTTCACCTAAAACGGTTACAACATCAAATTCAGTGTTTTAATTGCAATTCATTATTAATATTCGGGTTCACTAGTTAGCCATATTTCTTATTTCCATACAGTAATCTTGTCAAAGTAATTAAAACAGCGAAATATTTGACAGCTATTTGCGAAGTTGCCAACTTTTTGGATGAACGCTCTTAATTCCGCGAAAGAAATTCAGGCTTGAATGCAGCAGCAGCTCCAGCTCACAAAAAAAGCAGGAAAGCGAAAATGAGCAACTGGCGTTGTTTTGAAGTGAATGGCAATTTCTGTTTGTTTATGTGAGTTTAAATGTTTGTCAACGCACCGACGATACAGGAGAAATTCCTAGTGTGGGGACATGATTTTAAAAAAAAAATGGGTGTTTCAATGTTGGCAATAATGCATCTTGCTTTATTGAACTTCGTCCGCGTGAATTTATGATAAAAATAGACTTCATATTTTTATCATAAATTCACGCGGACGAAGTTCGCTGGTAACGGCTAGTACATGTATAGACGCCAGCACATCAAGCTACTCTAGCTCTGTCAAAATTCTTTAAGAGATTTTCAACTTTATCGCTAAAGCACTGGGTTCAAGGTTGATTGGAAAAAATTACTGGCCTGTACATGCTCTAGACGCCGAGCAAAAACTAACCAAATTCTTCTTTCCCCCAGTACCTCAAAGTGTTAGTGAACAAAGCGACAGGTCTCCTGGAATCCATCACCCATGTAGACGGGATGAGGATCGATGTGTCGCAGAACTTCTTCTTCTACGCCCAGGGTCAGCAGACCCTGCAGTCGGGGGCTTACAGCTTCAGGCCTGATCGGCCGCGGCCTGTGCCTGTAAGTGATTATTTTTGTAAGGCTAGCCTTTTTTGGTTGGTTTCTAGTACAAGCAAAAAAGCATGATTAAATTTAATATGTTTAAAGTAAGCTGAGAGTCAGCATTTTTTATCGTAAAAATTACTTGCGGTAGGCCCCCAAGATGCCCTTAACTACTACCTTCCTTCTTTATTTCAGTGTCACCTAATGTCCCCGAACGGTTAGGCAGAGGTGCGTGTATACATAATACACTCACATTTCGCCAGTTGTGTGTTCAAATTCCATGTAGTAGGGAGCGAGCCTAATGTCTTCCGAAGGTGATCGCAGACGGTAATGGCAACCATTCCGAGGATTGTCCGGAGGACACGGTGGAGCACACCGTGGAGGTCTGCTCCACTTGGGCGGAGCACCGCCGTGTCCTCGTAGTGGTAATCGGCAGCGGCGACCTCTCGCGTCCGGCCCTGGTTCAATCCATGGTCCGGAGCGAGAGGGAATGGGAAGCCGTCACCTCCTTCTGCGAAGCAGTCATGCTAGCGAAGGACGTTACTCTGTGGTGCATACCTTTTCTGGATTAAAAACAACTTTATAACAATTGAAATAAAGATGACTGAGATTTGACAGTGATGCAAAATCACAGGTCTCTTCACCATAATCTAGCACCTTTCTGTTCCAGGTGACAGAAAAGGTAGCTTACAACACGGTCCGGGGATCTCTCGTGAAGGAGATCCGCCAGAGATTCACCGACTGGATCACTCAGATTATCCGGGTGTACCGCGGCGAGGAGTTTGTGGAGCTCGAATGGATCATCGGACCTGTTCCTATTGGGTAAGCAGTGTGAGGACACGCCTGAAGACTCGGGTCTTGGTCTTCCGTGGTGATACTGTTCAAGACTTGTTTTGGTTGGTGGTCTATTAATCTAGAGGGTAACTCAAAGCCATTTATTCAAATTTGGGCATGGGGTGCTCTCAGCGCGGTATCGCTTAGTGTATAAGTTTTTTGCGCCTGACTGGAGGCCTTACACTCAAAGCACCCACAGGATAGTCCTGTTAAGCAGAAGCCAGCCTCTTTGGTTGACCTGCAAGAAGACCTGTCGAAAAAAAAGTCATTTCGCCAATTTCCAGTGTTTTAGCTAAGAAGAAGAAGTGGTGTAACTAACTCCCCAGCAACGCATCTGACTGTTAAGTTCGAAAAACATCGTAATCCCACTCTATTAAGCATACAAAAAGAAAGGAAGTGTTATTACTGCTAAAGGACCTGAAAAGGCAGACACATACTTGAAATCAAGCCATATGTTCCGCATGAGCTACCTTTATTTCGTATCAAATGATAGTATATGCATAATCAGCCTATAATATTCCCACTGCTGGGACACACGGCCACGGCGGCTGCTTTAGAGAGGGAACGGGCTACAATCCACCACACGGGCCCAGTGCGGGTTTGTAGATATCACATGTCTTCGAATTTTTGGTTCTAGGACGTGCCGGTTTCCTCACGATGTTTTCCTTCACCGTTTTGAGAGCAGTGGTGATGAAATAAATTACACAAAGCAATGCGCCTGCTTGGGTTCAAACCCACGACTTACTGTGCGTAAGCCGGGGCCGCCACCACTGCGCCACCGCTGCTCTCCAAATATACATACCCTGTTAAGTTTCACAGTATCTGTACGCGTTCTTTCATCAGGACGGACCTGGGCAAGGAGGTGGTTAGTCTGTTTTCCACAAACATAACGAGCAACGGAGAGTTCATGACCGACTCCAACTCCAGGCAGATGATGAGGAGGACGTGTTGGAATGAGTCTGCAAGTAAGTCATCATTATAATCACATTTTGGTGTATCCTCAAAATACTGAATAGCTCTAACTGCGCACAATTTGGAAGAGTGGCTTTTTACTGCTCGCTTACCTTGCACGCGTTGTCATAGTTCTTAAAAATCCTAATGCATTTGGTCACGGTGTCCTAGCTTGTTATTGCGAGCAACTTTGAGAATAAACAGGTTGGAATGGAGACCGACGCACAAAATCATTCATCGGTAATTTAAAAAAATAAGCCCCCCGTTCCACTACTGAGCAAGGGCCTCCCTCCATTCTTTCCATTTCTCGCAAACCCGCGCGTCCTTCTTCCAGTCCTGACGGAACCTCTCCAGTTCGTCCCACTATCTCCTTCGTGGCCTGCCGCGACCCCACCTCACTGTGTCAGGGCACCAGTTACCTGCTCATTGGCCCGCAGTTTGTCCGGCATGTGGCAGACATGTCCTGCCCAGTCGCATTTGAGTTGAGCAGCCTTTTGAGCCACGTCAGTGATTTTGGTTTTGGAGTGTTTCGAACACGATCCGTTTATTTTACACCTAGTATACGGATACGTATTGCAATACCAAAATTGAAAAGACCGTATTTTAAAATACCTATGGAAGAATCCCGAAAAATTAAACGCCGAATGATTGTTTGGTTGAAAGTTTTAAATCCCGAAAGTTCATTTGCCCGAAAGCTTAAAATCCTGAAGATCCATATCCTGAAGTACAAATTCCCGAAATTACATCCCAAAGCCTAAAATCTCTAAGACAATGACATGCAATAAGTACCCGTTCAGTTTACTCCTACAAAATGGGTTAGTTTAGGTTAGAACTGTAACCAACTACGTCGAAATTGGTGGCAGTAATAAAATTAGGGCACTTCAACATTTATGAACCGCAAATTCAGGGTTTCATCCTTTCGGGCATTTGGACATCGGTATTTTATGTTTCGATATAACGGCTATCGGCATTTAAAACTATCGGTATTTTGAATTTCGTTGTTTTGGACGTCGGTATTTCAGTCATAGTTATTATGAAATTTCGGGATGTTAATACGTACCCTAGTATCGTTGCTCTTTGGCAAACCTTGGTTATTGTAAGGTTATTTTTTTTTTGTACCCAGGCCAACAACAGAAGAAACCAGTGGCAGCGTGCTACTACCCCGTCACCTCTCGCATCTGTATCCACTCTGCGAACACCAGCGTGGAGATGTGTGTGCTCGTCGACAGGACGCAAGGAGGCACCTCTTATAATGATGGCGAGGTGGAGCTTATGGTAAGACACTTCAAGTATTGTTCTTTAGAAAGATCAGGTGCGTTAGGTGCGTAATACTCGCAAACCTCGTGCGTGTATGACCAGATGTATGAATGTGAACGAAGCAAAAGTCACCATTAGCCGCTCTTTTTTCAAGTATGGTGACTTCCAGTCTAGGCGGGTGCAGCTGAACCACAGTATTTTACATGGAGCGGCCGTCTTTTTGACTCTCTCTCATGGTAAGACTGGTTGTCAGACTTTCGGCTTCTGATTACCCGTTGATGAAGTTATTTTATGTTCTCAGGTACACAGGCGCCTTCTAACTGATGATGGCTTTGGACTTGAAGAGCCGCTAAATGAAGAGGCTTACGGAGTGGGCTTAGTTGTCAAGGGAAAACATAGGATCTTGTTTGGGAATTATAGGCATGAAGGTGAGTTGATCGGAGATTTACTCGGACAATAATTGATTGTTTATACCATAAACTCGTTAAGGTCCGGAATCCACAAAAGCGGAGACGAACGGAGCAGAGAGGAGACGTGCGGAAACCGATCAATCCCATTAGTTGATATTTACATCGTGTGCTATCTGCTGTCTTGTATGAATCAGAATGTTAGGCCAAAAAAGGGATGCAAGGCTTTTGCATGTGGCGAGATGACAATGCTAAGGGGGATGTGTGACGTTACGCGAATGGACATTAGAAGAAGTCTGAAAGTGGCGCTGGTGACTGAAAAGTTATGTGGTAATCTGTTGTCGTGGTATGTGATGCGGAGAAATGAGGAAAGTTTTGAGCTTGAATGTGGTTGGGTATAAGACTTAATGAAGACAAAGGCAACGATGGATGGATGTGTGAAGGATGATATAGCAAGAGTCTGATGAGCTGACGAGTAATTGAGAAGTATGGAAGAAGAAGACATGCTGCGTCCACCCCAAATAATTTGAGAATATTAATGTCTCTCATCTCTCCTGTAATTGGTTGAATCTTGCACATCTCTCCGCTCCGCTTGTCTCTGCTCTGGTGAAGACCGGGCCTTCACCAGTAGTTGACGACAATGCAAAATAATATGAAAGACGAGAGTGATTATTGAACCTCACCTGGCAGCACGGAGTCGCACTTCTCCATGCTCCTATCCTTTTGTGTCGCTCAGAACCGCCATTGGCTAGAGCGAGAAATAGAGTGCGGAGTATTATCGCATGCGGGAGCATGGACGATGCGCATAGGTGCACTGTGATATGATACCCACAGATGTGTGTGTGTATATGGTGTGTTGTTTAATTTGGTTAAATAATTGTTGTGTGTAATTTTATTTTTGTGTATTTAATGTGATTTTAATTTTATAATTTTTATATGGACTATGTCTGAAAATAAATAAATGATGATGATGAATATACTGTTTGACTACAATAGACACCTAGACACTACGTAGAGTACTAGAGTGCCTTGTTCTCGAAGGGAAGCCGACAGGAGCCGGCTTCTTACGTGCCTTCGGGACTGGTTCAGGTTTGGGTGCATGGCATGGTATTCCTGCGTCTGCATATTGTTTCGGGCGGAAGGGTGGTGCTGCAGCCTGCATCCAGGCCTGGTGGCCTACAATAACGTCTTAAAGCAGGAGTGATTCCAGTGTGAAAAAGAGATGACGTGACGACCTGTATAGCTCTGTCTCTTTCCAAGATTCCCGGATTCCCGTAATTAAAAAAAAACGGGAAAATAGTTCCCGTTTGTTGCCAGTAAGGCATATAATATGACACATATGTTCCCCAAAAAGTAGCAGGCTGGCATGAGCTCAAGGTGGTATGCATTTTAATAATTCTGGATATAGCTACGGTCTGCTAGTAATAAATACGTTCTTGGACTCATGCCCGCCTAGTACCGTTCGTAAGGTTACTGCCCATAACTAGCACAACTGTACTATCCCACGCAATGTTTTTGAGTAGTATTTTATTACTCAAAAGTACGGTCGGACCAACGGGAACAATTTTTAATTATTTTAATCATTTCCCGCTGGCCCCACCAGTGGGGCCACGGGCGGTGGGGTCAACGGGAATACACCAAACTAAATATTTTGCATAACATTTAATGTCATGAATTCCCGCAATGTAACGGCTGATTCTATAACTTTTGAGAAGATAAATACAGGTGAATATTGTAATAGGTACCTATTATAAGTAGGTATTTCTAAGGTAACTTCACTACTTTTAGGCAAATGCTATTACTCAGTGAAAGACTTTATAAACGATACGAATTTATCCAGATTATGATTGTTATAATTAACTGCAAATTTGATCATGTAAGATTTATACATATACCTGGCTATAATATTATTAATTGACTTCACTTTAATTTCTATTTTGTTTTGTTGACATTATTTTGTTTGTATTAATATTTTAACTTATGTATTAATTTGCACGCCGTAAGGTAGACTGTAGCCGATCTCATTAATTTATGTACAACACCTAACCTGTACCTACTTTCATAGCAAATAAAATTCTGATTCTGATTCTGATTCTGTATTGTAATTGTGTTTCCAGTGGATGAACAAACCTTTTCGGAGAGGATGACATTATCTGCAAAAAAATGGCAATACGAACCGTGGCTCTTCCTGACTTCGGGCGAGAGGCTGAACAGGAGAAAGTGGCAGAACGTCAGGAATAAGAGGGTAAGTAATGTAATCTACAACATTATTTTTAGTATATGCGAAACCTGAATATAGTTTGTTCAGAATAAGTAACTGAATCGATTCCAATCATTTTTAAACCATGTTATATTTTTCCCAAAATAATTTAAAAAAGTTAAAAGTTGGCAACCAAGCGACTTTAAGTACCTATCGCAATAATTTAGGTACCTACTGCCAAATTATTATTATCAGTGAGCTCAAGACGACGCTGGAGGCGCGCGCTGCGTGGTGACCACAATTTTGTGCGGACAACTAGATAACAGAACAAACTTATAACTTGTTGTATATGTCCTGGAAGGTCAGATCTCATTTAAAAAAGTTGAATAATAACCAAACCTTTCAAAAATACATTTAAGAGCTTTTATACAGAAAGTGGGCAACGTCGCAAATAGCTGTCAAATATTTCACTGTTTTCATTAATTTGGGAATATTACTGTATGGAAATAAGAAATATGGCTAACTAGTGGATAGGTCAAAGTTCCTAATTTTTCACAAGTTTTTTTTTTTTATAAATACTAGTTTATAAGGTAATAACTTTATTTTAATTACCTCCATGACCCGCTTACTATTCAAACCATCCATCAGCACAATGTTTTGGCTGTGCTACTTGAGATTTACCATAAAACGAGATTATTCAACCCAAAAAAAAAAGTCGCTTCCCAGCAATATTTTTTGCGCAGAAGTAACCCAATTTGATGTACATACATAATGCTTGGTTAACGGCTTCGTGAAGGGTCCGTTTACACCCAGTATTTCAATTGATATGTTCGTGGAATAAATAAGATAAGGAAGAATCGTTAAAAGCTGGCTAACAAGTGAATGTCAACTAGTACCATAAACTTGCAATAATTCATCGCTACCTGGGGGGGTTACTATGACGTCATAAAGTGCGAGTAATTCCAGTGTGGGAAAGAGACAGAGCTGTAAAGGTCGCCTAGCGCCATCTCATTCCCACACTGGAATTGTTCCTGCTTAAATACGTCATGGTAACCCTACCATGACGTATTTAAGCAGGAACAATTCCAGTTCCATTCCATTCCAGGGACCCCCCTGTACAAACAAACTATCGCTTAATTAAATCGCACCGTTTCATCTCAGTTTTCAGCTCTGAAGATCCACGGTCTACCTCGCCACATCAATGTGTTGACCCTGGAACCTTGGAAGGCTGGCACGGTGCTGCTTCGACTTGAGAATACGCTGGAAAGTCCGATTAGAGGTAAATACTAGAAAAAGAAGTAGGATTTAATATTGAATAGTAATTCTTTCGTTTTGGCTCAGGAACATGGAGATTGGCACAATTCAGGCTGTGGATGATGATGATGATGATGATGAATAATTGTTTCGTCCTGAAAATTATAATGATCGATGATTTGCTGAAGGTCACAGGTATTTTTGTATGCGAGAATCACCGGATCAGTCGTGGGAGAGGCTTATAATAATAATAATATATCGTAAACCTCGTGAAAGCAGAGAAAGATAAACAATTCAAATATCTAGATCTGGCTCGCGAGGTTGTCGACATGAGGGACGTGAGTACAGCAGTCATTGTGCCGATAGTCGTGTCGGTCAATGGCTTAAAAGCCAATAGCCTCGACCAACATCTGAGGAGGCTCTCGCTTGGCAGCTGGATCAAGGGCTTGATTCAGAAAGCAGTACTTCTGGACACGGCGCGGAGGTTCCTCTCTCGCCCTGACCACCGGTAGCTCGGACCCTGTTCACGATGCCGGTGGACCTACTATTTTTTATATTTTTAAATGTTTTTTATAATACTTTATATAGAAATATTTAAAAATGTAAATTGTATGTACAGAAAATAAATAAAGGAATAATATATCATTTAATTCAGGTAAAAAAGACCCATAACATATAATAATATACCTTATAGACTATCATACATATTTTATAAAAACAAGAAAATAAAACTATTGTACATAAAGAGACGGCATCGTGTTGTGCTGCGTGGTGTCGCCTAGTCTTCCGCGGAAACGCCGATATAGGACACCCCTCGGCCAAAACTCTTCCTTGAGGAAGGTCTCAATAAGATGAGTCGGAACTCGCACCACAAACGACTTGAAATTCGTGTTGTAGCGCGACTCCAACTTCTCAACTCTCAAGGTCCAGCTGGTCTTCGCTCGGACATACTCCACAACCTCCTCAACCTTCGTGGTGTGATGTAGCCGGGACTCATAATGCTGCGTCGTTGGTATTGCCGGACGCAGCACATTGGGTCCGGCTTATGTCCACTACTGCTGATGCGATTGGGGAGACTGATAATGTGTCCCCGTTTTCCAGCCAGAAGTGATAAGGAGAATCGAAGGTTTTTTTTTATCTGTTAGAGGCTATAAGCCCCTCCCCCACCTCACGGCGGACATCCATAAGAATTATCAAAAGTAAAAAAATTACTCACCAGCAAGAGAGGTCTTTTGGCTGTTATTTTATTTAATGATTTTTTTATTGTCACTACGACAAATGGCTATCGCGACGCTGAAGACGAGAAATATCGCTGTAGTCGAAATTGTGGCGCCTCATTCCTAATCAAAAACTCGTTTCTATTTGCGGT